>CM044004.1:29725548-31115548 GCA_024085815.1 Flaveria linearis | reverse complement strand
AAAAATAAAAATAAAAAAATTTTGTGTATATAACATATATATATATATATATATATATAATATGTTTGTGTGAGAGAGTAAATTTCGTTTTTGGCCCCTGAGGTTATTAAAAATAATCATTTCAGTCCAAGGGTATTTTGGTCATTTTATTAAAAACTAACTCTGTTAGTGTATTGGACTGAAATAGTTATAGAATACAAACTATAGGGCTTGATTTGTTAGAAAATTTATTTTTAGACTCAAACGGTTAAAATGACCAAACCACAGGGACCAAATAGTAATTTACTCTTTTTTTTAAATCAACATTTAGCTCATTTAGTGACGTTAACAAATAATCGTACACACACAGTCTGACATTGACACACTAATACTAACCAATAAATAAAATTTAAACTACGAACAAAAATGAACATCTTTTTGTGATTTTTGTTAGGGCAGGTTTGTGTAGCCTATCAGCATTGACATTATATCAGGAACAGACTCATTTGGAATCAAACAGGCATATACACCATTACTTGGAACATTATGAGTTGATTTTATTTTTCATGATGACATATCACAGTTTGTTCTGATCTAAGACTTCTAAGTACTAACTGGGAATCATGTTTGATATGATACGTAAAACACTTTGATCGTCAACTTCAGTCGGTGCATACAAGACGATTGTCAGTATACTTGTCCACTTAAATTCATACACAGACTTTTGACATACATTGGTAATGAATTATGTTTTTTATTTCAAACAACATTTGTGTATCCCAAACTTATATGGTAATCAGCATTCCTTAAAGGACTTTCGAGCGGTCTTTAGGTATTTTTGCAAGAAGAGACTATTCTTAGATCTTTCAAAGAGAAGCCAATCCTCAGGTCAGTGCCATCGCACAGCAGAGAGGCGGCAAACAAAAATGAAGTCTAGAATATGTAGGTTATGCTTATCCTCAGGTCAGTGTCATCGCACAGCAGAGAGGCACACAACCTATCTCCTTGTTAGAGCATTTCTTATTTTCTTTTGCACATAGCGCACCAACAACATAAGTTATCAGCTTGATTACGCTAGTATTCATTTTTTCGTGCTTTGCCCTTTTTGTGGTCATTTGCACACCTTTGGTGGCATTTATTGGCTCGTTATCCCTTATCGGAAGAACTGATTGTGTTAACCAGTGATAAGATGGGAACCCACAGTTGATTGAACCTTTTAGTTTAGATTAAGTTTACCAATGAAATCTACTTGTCTATTATGTTGAATCTACTGACACATCATATAATGAACTAGCACCTCCCCATATCAACTTTCTCCATGTAATTACAGTAACAATCAAACGTACTATCATTTTCCCATTTTGTTAGACTTAGACTTCTCTGTTTATTTTTCATTTTTAGTAAATTAATTAACATTTTTGATCTCAAACTCATTATGTTGTTCCAAATAACTCGATGCCTGTGTACTATCATCTTCCAATTTTGTCGAGTCACATTTCCTGTTTTGTTGTCTTTGCCTTTTCAGCTTTACTCACCTTCACCTCTTTTTTTTTAAGTAAATACATACTGAATTAAACCTAATCTCCCCCTAAAATTCTAAAACAGAAAATCTTTCTGTGTTTTGAATTTTTATAACAACAAGGAAATTAAAAAAAGAAAATAAAATAAAAAACGAAAATAAAGAAAAACGGTGTCGGACTATGTATCTGTTTCTTCTAATATAACATCACTTTTCTTTTTAACCCCGTTGACCTCTAGCAGATAAAAAAATCTTGGTTTATCAAATGGTTTGGTGTAGAGGTTAGCGCGTTGAAAATCCGTGTTAATTTTAACCACATCAATTAAGTGTTTTTCATAGCAATCGCGTATGAAATGATACTTTATGCCTATGTGTTTGGTCTTAGGATGTTGAACCGGATTTTTAGTTACTGCAATGGCAGCAGAATTATCAACATAGATAGGAGTAGAAGTGAAATGCAAACCGTAATCCCGCATTTGCTGTTGAATCCAAATGATTTGTGAGCAGCAGCTGGCGGCGGCAACGTATTCAGCTTCACAGGTAGACAGAGCAACGGATGTCTGCTTCTTGCACTGCCAAGTTACCAATCTTCTCCCGAAAAATTGACATCCTGCTAACGTAGACTTGTAATTCATCTTGCATCCTCCGTAATCCGAGTCACTATACGCCGTTAGCTCAAAGTCATCATCATGAGGATATCACATCCCCAGTGTTGGAGTACCCTTCAGATAACGAAAAATCCTCATGACTCCAATCAGATGATTGACTTTAAGTTTTGCCTGATATCGGGAACATAAACATGTGGCATACATGATATCTGGACGAGAGCCAGTGAGGTACATGAGAGATCCGATCATCCCACGATACATGGTGGCATCCACCAAATCCCCATTCTCATCAGGAGCCACATCGTGATTTGTGTTGAGAGGGGTACCAGCTGCAGTGACATTTTCATATCAAAGCGACTAAGAATGTCACCGACATACTTAGTTTGATGCAAAAAGATGCCTGTAGGTGTTTGGTTCACCTGTAATCCTAGGAAGAACTTTATTTCTCCCATGGCACTCATCTCAAACTCAGCCTTCATCACAGATTCAAACTCTTTACATAACCCTTCGTTTCGTGAGCCGAAAATTATGTCATCCACATAAATCTGTACCAAAAGCAGATCACCATCCTTCTCTTTGATGAATAATGTACAGTCAATCACACCCCTGCGAAAGCCATGTTTCAACAGATGGGTGGAGAGCTTTTCATACCAAGCTCGAGGAGCATGATGTAGCCCATACAAAGCCTTGTCTAACTTGTAGACTTGTCCCGATGATAAGGATCTTCGAATCCTTCGGGTTGACTTACATATACTTCTTCACGGATTTACCCATGCAAGAATGCACTCTTAACATCTAGTTGATAAACTTTGATTTCATGTAAGAGGCGTAGGCTAGAAAGATACGAATTGCTTCCATTCTAGCTACGGGAGCAAAGACTTCATTGCAGTCGATTCCTTCGACTTGTCTGAAGCCTTGAACAACCAACCGTGCCTTGTTTCTGATAACGACACCCTGGTCATCCTTCTTACACTTTAGTACCCATTTGGTACCAATTACCCTGACTCCTTTGGGTCGGTCAACAAGAGTCCACACTCCAAGTTTCTTGAACTGTAGCAACTCCTCTTGCATAGCATTGACCCATACTTCATCCTTAAGGGCATCAGTTACATGTTTGGGTTCAATTTGAGAGACAAAACATCTGTAAGCTCCATCATTCACGTAGCCCTTTTCCATTACTTCAGCGTAATCCGCAGTGTACAATCGACTTCTAGTCTGCACGCCAGAGTGGAGATCACCAATGATAGCATCTGGCAGATGACTTGTACTGATCCTAGTCAAAGGAGTTGTAGGAACGACAACCTCAGAGTCCATAGTCGTGACTGGAGGCTCAGTGTCTGTGGTTCCAGAAGCAGGTGAAGCACCTGAAGAGCTCCCTTCTTGATCAACATTCGGTGTTTGAGCTGGTTCAGATGCTTCTTCATCCTCTGATGAGTCTGCACTATCATTCTGGTCAGCTGAGACAGATCCCGATGACCCACTAGTAGGAGTGGTATTGCTAGTATCCAGATTTGGTGAGTTGAGAACATCGTGCATCATCTGAGTAGCAATATCATCATCTGAAACTATCTGAGGAAGATTGAATGATTTGAAAAAGCCATCGTAGTCGAAGAATAAAGATGGACCTTTTCCAGCAGGGGGGATAGTGAAACGTTGAACATCAATGTTGCACCATACTTCTACCTGACCAGTAGAGTTGTTGTAAACTCGTTTGTCGGGTATACTGTATCCCAGAAAGATCCCCTGATCTGCCTTTTCATTGAACTTGCCTTCTTGAGTTTTCTTCAGAAGAGTACAAGGAGCACCGAAAGGTTCCAGATACTCCAGGTTTGGCTTACGCTTCTGTAGCAACTCATAGCAAGTCTTCCCATGCCTCTTCACTACTGACACACGATTAAGTGTGTAGCAGGCGTTGGCTACAGCCTCGTTCCAGAACTGTACTGGCAGTTCTGAGTCTGCCAACATAGTCCTGGCTGTCTCGATCAGACTCCTGTTCTTTCGCTCAGCAACTCCATTCATCTGTGGAGTGTATGCAGAGGTGAATTGATGAACAATTCCCTTTTCTTTGCAGAACGCATCCATCCACTGATTCTTGAACTCGGTTCCATTATCTGAACGAATCTTTCTCACTTTAAGCTTGTAAAGTGACTCCAGAGTGGTGACCAGCACTTTGAATGACTCAAATTTCTGACTTAGTTTTCAGAAACATAACCCACGAGAATCGTGAGTAGTCATCGGTGACTATGAAGCAGTACCAGTCTCCAGCGATACTCTTCGTGCTAACTGGACCGAAAAGATCCATGTGCAGTAGCTCCAGGGGTATCTCAATAGAATGGACATTCTTGGTCTTATGAGATTTCCTGGTTTGCTTTCCTTTCTTGCATGAGACACAAAAATCAGGAAGCTTGAAGTTCTTGACAGGAACTCCCTCAACTAGGTTGTTATGAATCAGGTGATTCATCTTCCTATGATTAATGTGTCCCATTCTTCTGTGCCACGAAATGGAGTCCTTCTCTGTTGCTTTAGATAAGAAACATTGAACAGTAGAAGAACTAGAAGAAGCATTAGACATATCTTGAACATACAAGTCATTATATCTAGATGCTGACATTAATACCTGCTCCTCTGGAATATCCATTTCTTTCTTCAGAATGTAGCATTTGCGATTATCAAACATGACTTAAATCCCTTGTCGCAAATCTCAGACACAGAAAGCAGATTGTTTTCTAACTGCTGAACAAAGTTCACTTTATCGAACCTTACCTTGTCATTACCTACGTCGCCCTGAGCGGTAATGTATCCTCCTTTATTACCAGCAAATGAAACGTGTCCCCCTTTAATTTGTTTGACATTGAAAAGGAGAGACTTATTTCCCGTCATGTTCCTGGAAGCTCCGCTATCTAAGATCCATGTGTTTGTAGACGCACTATAGCGGACAACCTGCACATATGAGAAAGTAATCAGTTAAGGATGGGGACCCAAGCCTTGACTGGCTTGGGTTTCCCAGAGAAATCAACCATCATGAATTCGACCCACTGTCCTTTATCAGTGGGTGGAATCTCAACTTTCAGATTATCCTTGCTTTCAAACACATCGGTTGTCTTGGCTTTCCATAAACCATCCCTGTGAAAGGATTGTTTGTGGTAAACCTTAGACTGATTACGGTTTGAACATATGGTTTAGATTCAAAAACAGGTTTTACCTCAGGCATCACGGACTTGTCGGAGACTTGTCTGTTTTGCCTTTGGCGAGGTGGAGACGAAAAAGACCTAGAAGGTGTTTTAGACCTAACAGGTGTTTTCGATCTCACTGGAGTCTTAGAACGCTGTTTTGAATCTACTTTGACTTTGTCGTGAAGCTCAACCTTAGTTCTTGGTGTCTGATAGCGAGGAAAAATCAGTCGAAATATGACCGCGCTGACCACAAGTATAGCAGGATCTCCATTCATCAGGGCTAGGAGATCTCTTATGGGGTGGTGAATAAACCTCAGATTCTTTCTTTTTTATTTTCACTTTTAAGATTTTCACCTCCTTTGACAAATTTAACTTCTTTAACATGATTTATGTTTTGTCTTGGAAATTGGTGATTATCTTGTTTCACTAGTTTAGCTTGTGTGATTTGGAAATCTTAGGTTATGTAGAAGTTGACTTTTTACCCAACCCAAGAGATGCTTGAACATTCTCTTCCACTCGTTTGCCAGTGATTTGTGTGCTTGTAGTGCTTGATACAGAATCTGTCTGGTCAGGAACCGAAGATGCAGTGGTAACTGCTGTATCCGGATCACTGACTAGAGGAGTTGTCACCACATGATCCTTGATGGGGTTATCATTAATTGGACGTTGTTTGATATTTAAAAAGGACTCATGTGGTGGTGGCACAACTTTATAACCCAACCCCTCCCCGTTGTTGCGTTCTTTAACCAAGTTTTTCAAAATATGTGAGGAACTAGCTAGACTATGGAGTTTTTGTTTTAAAGACTCGTTTTCAACTTGTAAAACCGCTCGTTCCTTCTTAGTTTCCTCTATTGTCTTTAAATAAAACTTGATATCATTTTCTTGGTTAAATGCTACAACTTCAGTTTCTTTTAACTGTTTCTTTAAAGCATCAATCTTTTCTTTATAACTGTTTTTATTCTGTTTTAAGATTCTGTTTGCTTCAGTGCACAGTTTTAAATCATTTACTAAGTTATCATTATGATCTAATAACCTAGCAAATTTCAGGTCAATGCTTTCTCTAAATTTTTCACAACCAACACAAGCATGTTTAGTAAATAATTCATCCTTTGATTCTACCTGTGCTGATGTAGATGTTCCAGCCATGAAAGCATTTTGGGGTTCAGATTGTGCTCCACACGCAGCATTCAGTTCATTCTCCACAAGCTGATCAGCATCAGCTATGTCATCATCCAATGCAGCATTGTCAGGCTCAGCTGAGTTCTCCCCCTCACTTGCTGAGTCTTTATTCAGATCCTCGACAGAAGCTATGTTGGCTTCCCCATCAGATAAGAACCGGAAGGACCAGTCCTGTCCTTCATCACCCTGTGCTACCAAAGCCTTGGAATCATTTCCTGTTGGAACTGGCTTCTTATCTTTATCTTGTCTGTTGAAAGAGGAGAAAGGATTTCCGTTTCCAGTCTTCTTAGGCTTCACACATTCCCTCTTGAAGTGTCCTTTCTCCCCGCAGTTGAAACACGTGACTTTGGACTTGTCAAACCCAAAAGTAGTATCTTTTGTAGCCACGAGGTTCTGCCCTGTCTTCTTCACAAACTTCTTTGCTCGTCGCACAGCACTTGCGAGAGCCCACATAATATCCATTCTCTCCAACTCATTTTCATCCACCTGCTCATAGTCTTCATCAGCCAAGTGGCAGTTTCCTATCTTCCCTGCAACCAAACCATCATAGGAATGAACCACTGCAGCAAGTAGGTCCATGTGTTCCTTGGCCACTTCCACAGTGACTTTACCCAGGTTCTCAGTTATTAACTTTGTCGAGTGAGCTTCAGTAATACTATGTTGAACCCGTGATGAAACAGATGACTCACCCCCGGACGATGAGCTTTGACCAGTAGTATTAGAAACAAATGCAGTTTGCGGAGGAGCATTGGAAGACTTTGTAATGGGAGTTGGAGTCACATTATAAAGAGTAGGATCCTGAGCATATGCACCCTTCTTCGCCTTATACTTATGTCTGACCTCTTCCTCTCACAGTTTCATAATAAAGTCATTTATATCCAAAGTCTCGAGAACTGAATTGTGTCTCAAGGCGGAAATAAATGAATCCCATTTCTCTGGAAGACCTTCAGCTAAACTGGCGACCTTTTCTTCTTTAGACGTTGTAACCCATGAGTGTGAAGTTCACTTATTAAATGATAGAAGCGGTCAATGATGTCGTCCAAGCTCTCGCTCCCAATAGCAGAGAAATTGTCAAACTCCTTTTTGAGAGCTTTGGCCTTCAAGGATTTCAGAATTGAGCTCCCTTCATACCTTTTCTCGAGAGCTTTCCAGAATTTTTTACTCTGTTTCTGATCCGAGTACTGATGGAAGATCTCTTTCGGAATCGACTGAGTGAGCATAGCATAAGCCTTCTTTTCAGCATTATAGGCTGTCTTTTGAGCATCCATCATTCCACTCAACGTTAATGGCAAACCATCAGCACCAACTGGCATGGTGTAACAGTCTCAATAGAATTCCATAGATTAGTATCCACGCCATTGAGATGAATCTCAAAACTTTGCTTCCATTGCGGGAACTCATCAATGGATAGAAGCTTAGGCGGCTTATTGTGATTACCAATCTCATTCTCTAGAAGCAGTAGGTTTTGGATCCTTGAGTCTTTCCCTGCTGAGAATGCGAAGTTTTCCGAGTCCATGATGAATGTTGACTTAAACTTGAAAAACAGACTGTTAATGCGACTGGGATGCGATTGAACTCAACCGTACGATTGAACAGGCGACTGAGCTACAATCGTGTGATTGAACATAATCAGGCGAATGGACAAGGCGACTGACTGAAACTGGGCGGACTGAACTGACCGAACGACTCAGCTGGGTGACTGGAGTTGACGATTGACTCAATCGGGCGACTGGCTATACGACTAAACTCAATCGGGCGATTGAATGTACGATTGGGCTTCAGTCGTACGATTGAGATAATCGTGCGACTGGGTCGGCTGAAAACGCGATTTTTCACACACTTTGACCTAAAACGCAAGTTTTTGCACCCTAGACGGCTGAAAACTCCAAAAAGATTGATTTTCCGGAACATGCACACGTAAAAATCGATTTTTGAGCAGAAAGAATGGATCTTTTCGCTAAAAAACGTAGACTTTTTCACAAAAACGATTGAATCAACGAAGAATCAAGAGCCTACGCTCTGATACCACTTGTTAGGACCGTGTACGTACGGAGTATTAACTGATTCTTCGTTATACCAGATCAAATAATGCGGAATCCTATTTGATTGGCGATCCAATCAGGGAGAACGTAATCCGGATCAAACTAACGATTAGAAAACGTTAAGAATTGATTAGCAATGATCAGGAACGTTCTGTGAAGTTGGAATGACGAACAGGGCGCTCTGGGTCGACTAGGGTTATGAATATTCGAAGTCTCACGTTTTCCACGAATTAAGTGGTATTTATAGGTTACAGCTTTCATTCGTACGACTGAGCCAAGTGACTGGCTCAGTCGTACGACTGAGTCATAGGATTAGTTCATTCGGACGACTGAGTCAGTCTCATGACTCAATCGTACGATTGACTCAATCTCCTGGTTCAGTCGTCCGATTGGCCCATTCGCATGGTCCAGTCGTACGACTGAATCAGATTATTTAGTTAAACACACTCTTGAACCTTAACTGATTCAGAACATGTCTAACAAGTCTATAACCTATATAACTTGTCATATATGCGCGTAACAACAAACAATAATAATAGATATGACATTAAGTAATCAAGCAAACATCACTGAAGAGTTTCCTTACAATGATTAAACCTTACATACATGTTACAAGATAGAAGTCAATTACATTTGAAATCACTAGACTAGAACTGGGGACATGTGTACCAACACCTAAGAACCTTCATATAGAATGCATGCTAGGGTTTGTGTGCATTCGATATTACCTAAATGTTCTTCATGATTTGTGTGACACATGGACACCTGTATTCTGGATTTCCTGGCAAAGGGCCTTCGGGCTAAGGCAAGCATATCGTATAAATCTCATTGCGAGACAGTTATGCTTACCTGGGGATTTCTGGGATGAGTGATAAACTATGGTCAATACACAAGTCGATAAGGCAAATGGGTCAAGTACATTAATTCTATGGATTAATATTACATGTATATTTCTCTATGCTTGTTTCTTTCTCTATATCTGGTTCTATACATATGTGCTTGCTATCTGATCATCCTGAGGAAGACACTATTACTCTTAGTCTTTCTCCCTGGGATACCTTTATACTAGAACTTTACGCTTGTATGCGCACAACATCATATCATTAGGTCGAGATACCTAAACAGAAGGGAACTTCGGTGATCACGTGTAGTGTCGAACACGAATACTAAATCCGACCCTAACATGGTATGCCAGAAATCCTGAAAGTATGAAGGATAGGCAGCTATCATTAGACATATTGTGCTTAAGTGCTTAGAGTTTACTTGCTATTACATACTACTATTGGAACACTATTGGCTCATGGACATGAGAACATTACATGGACTGTGCTTGATGAATCTGAATAATACTATGATGTTAACTTGGGGTAGGTGAAGCTAAGGGTGATCATGCAAGGCGAATTACCATTATGGGTGCACACGTAATTGTAATTCTCCGTGCATGAGAAGTCTGGCTAATCTTACCATAAGGTAACGACCATGAGTATTACAAGTTTCTATTCTATACCCTAAGGTGTTAGGATCATAATTCTAGTAAGACCTTGATAAGGGTAACTAAACTAACACATGCTATTACTTAAGTCCTGTCCTACTTAGAGTCTTCATGGTATTTCCAATCATGATATTAATTTTATCTTTTAAGAGACATTCCTCCACTTAGCATTTAGTAACTGAGGAACTGATTGAATGCTTAGAATGAAAGTGGACTACCGGAAATATAGAAGAGTGATGATACTCTCTACACATACATATGTTATTCTTTGGGATAATGCTAAGGAAAATTTGGATGTCGTGTAACCGGTTTAAGTGTCATTCAAGGTATATCGTGGATGTGGTGGGAACGCTGTGGGGAACCCTATATATAAGCATCACCGGTATACTAAGAATGTGCTTAAACTGGGCCACGTGATGATCTTGATGGACCGAAGCAGGGTTATTGAAACTTGATAAGCGAAATCATGCGTGTATCTTAAGGTGACCAAAGTTTACACCTTTCTATGATTAGAAGATGCCGCCTCGAAGAGTCACACGTAGAACCAATCAAGAAGGTGAGGCCCCGCAAGGCAGGGGTAGGGGTAGACCACCAAGAACAGGTGGTGCTCCAGCTGGCAACAATCAGGGAACTGAAAACCTGACATAGCTGCTATGATTGCCCAGCAGCTAGCTGCACTGATTCTAACCATTGTAACTCAAGTGAGCGACACCCTTCTGAATCATCCTCTCCACAGGGATCAGAATACTATTGGTCAACACATCAAGGAACGGGGGAAGACACTGGTATTGAGAGGAACCACTGGGAACGAAACTGGAATCGACAATACTAGACGGGGATGCTCATACAAAGAATTTATGGCCTGCAAACCCCGAGAATTTGATAGGAAAGGTGGAGCGGTAGCCTTGACCAGGTGGCTTGAAAAGATGGAGGCAGTAATTGATATCAGTGAATGCCTCGACAGTCAAAGAATCAAGTATGCCACGTGTTCACTGCAGGGCAAGGCATTAACCTGGTGGAACACCCAGGTTCTGGCTAGAGGAAGGGAGTCAGCAATGCAGATGACTTGGGATGAGTTTAAAGCATTGATTTCTGAGGAATACTATCCTCTCAATGAGATACAGAAACTTGAGCAAGAATTCTGGAACCATGCAATGGTAGGTGCTGGGCACGCAGCATACACCGATCGTTTCCATGAATTGGCAAGATTGGTTCCACATTGGTAACACCGGAATCAAAGAGGATCGAAAGGTATATTTGGGGACTCGCGCCTGAAATCCGAGCATTGGTAATAGCAGCTGCTCCTCCTACGATCCAGAGCGCAATTCTGAAGGCCGGCGCTCTTACTGAGATGGTGAGAATAGGGACGCTGGGTAGGGGAACAGAGAAGAGAAAGGAGTTTGGGGAAACGAGCAGGTCTAATGCTGGAAGATTCGATAAGAAGGCCAAGACAGCCTGAAATTTGTGGCTGTGACACAAGGAAGGAAGGATTACACTGGACCGCACCCCAAGTGCAACAAGTGTAACTATCACCATCCCCCAGCAACGACGTGTCGGATATGTGCAAACTGTAGGCGCTCGGGACACTTAGCGAAGGATTGTAGAATTGCGCCAAACCTGGTAGCGCCCATTAACGCGGTTAACCCCCCTGGAATGCCAGGGCTTGCTATGAATGTGGAGGCCTCGATCACTTCAGAACACGTGCCCCGACTAAATAGGGCGCGGGTCAACAAGGAAATAACCAGCAGCAATTGCTGGCCATAGCTGGTAATCTGGGTCAGGGGAATCGAGGAGATGCTACCAGAGGACGTGCCTTTGTCATTGGAGCTAATGATGCTCGTCAGGACCCGAATGTTGTCACGGGTACGTATCTTCTCAATAACCACTTCGCCTCTATAGTTTGATACGGGAGCAGACAATAGTTTCATATCTTCTGATTTGCACACATGCTTGCCTTGAACCCTAGTAGGCTAGAAACTAGCTTTCTGTAGAAATGGCCAACGGGTAGAATTATACAAGCAAATAGGATTATTAGATAGTGCTCCATGATATTAGAGAACCATGCCTTCGACATAGACTTAATACCTTTCGAGCTAGGGAGCTTCGATGTGATTGAGGGAATGGATTGGTTGTCGAAGCACGGAGCCGAGATTGTTTGTCGGGAGAAAGTAGTACGAATCCCTATGCCAAATGGGGAGATACTCAAGATTCAAGGAGAACGACCAGGAAGAACTCTAAAGCTTATTTCTTGCATGAAGACGCTTCGATGTCTACGAAAGTTGTGCTACGCACTTCTGGCCCATGTAGTGGAAAAGAAAGAAGAAGGCAACAGGTTGGCAGATATTCCTATGGTGCGAGATTATCTGGAAGTATTTCCTGATGATTTGTCGGGTATACCTCCTCTACGACAGGTGGAATTTCGTATCGAGTTGGTTCCTGGAGCTACGCCGGTAGCAAAAGCACCATATCGGTTAGCGCCATCTGAAATGCAAGAGTTATCTAGCCAACTACAAGAGCTATTGGAGAAGGGTTTTATTCGGCCGAGTCATTGCCATGGGGAGCACCGGTTCTATTTGTCAAAAAGAAAGACGGGTCGTTTCGTATATGTATCGATTATCGCGAGTTGAACAAGTTGACTGTGAAGAATCGATACCCTCTTCCCAGAATTAATGACTTATTTGACCAACTGCAAGGAGCTTCACATTTCTCTAAGATTGATCTTCATTCTGGATATCATCAGCTGAGGGTTCACGAAGCAGATATACCGAAGACGGCATTTCGGACTTGTTATGGACACTAAGAGTTCTTGGTCATGCCATTTGGATTGACCAACACACTAGCTGTCTTTATGGATTTAATGAATCGCGTGTGCAAGCCTTACCTAGATAAGTTCGTGATCGTGTTCATCGATGACATACTCATTTACTCTCGTTCGAAAGAGGATCACGAAAAACACCTTCGAGCAATTCTTGAACTGTTGAGGGAAGAGAAACTTTTTGCCAAATTCTCGAAGTGTGAATTCTGGCTGGAAGAAGTGAAGTTTTTGGGTCATGTGGTTAACAAAGATGGAATTCATGTGGACCCCGAAAAAATTGAAGCTATGAAGAAATGGGATACACCCCAAACACCATCAGAAATCCGACAATTCTTGGGATTGGCCGGGTATTATCGACGGTTTATTGCAAACTTTTCAAAAATCGCACAACCATTGACCATGTTGACTTAGAAGGACAAGAAGTTTGATTGGGGACATGCACAAGAACGAGCTTTCCAGACGTTGAAAGAAAAGCTGTGTAATGGTCCAATACTGTCCCTTCCGGACGGAACTGATGATTTTGTGGTGTACTGCGATAGTTCACATCAAGGATTGGGATGTGTGCTAATGCAAAGAGAAAAGGTAATTGCCTATGCACCGCGATAACTTAAAGTGTACGAAAAGAACTACACAACTCATCATTTGGAGTTGGGCGCTGTAGTATTTGCACTTAAGATATGGAGGCATTATCTATATGGCACCAAGTGTATCATCTACATAGATCATAAGAGCCTTCAACACATCCTGAATCAGAAGGAACTCAACATGCGACAATGACATTGGGTAGAACTACTTAGTGACTACGATTGCGAAATCCGGTATCATCCGGGGAAAGCAAATGTGGTGGCTGATGCCCTAAGTCGTAAAGAACGCGTGAAACCACTACGTGTTCGAGCTTTGGGATTGACAATTCAAATGAACTTGAAAGCTCAGATCCAACTTACGCAAGGTGAGGCATTGAAAGAAGAAAACCTTGCGGGAGAAGAATTCCGAGGGTTAGACAAGCAGATGACTTGAAAGGATGATGACATACAGTACTTCATGGATCGTATCTGGGTACCCAAATAGGGAGACGTTCGTACCCTAATCATGGAGGAAGCGCATAAGACACGATATTATGTTCATCCTGGTGCAGACAAAATGTATCATAATCTTAAGGATCTATACTGGTGGCCAGGCATGAAGAGAGACATTGCTATATATGTAAGCCGATGCTTGACGTGCTCGAAAGTTAAGGCTGAACATCAAAAACCATCGGGATTATTACAGCAGCCTGAAATTCCCGTGTGGAAATAGGAGAACATAACCATAGATTTTATTACCAAACTCCCTAGGACGCCTAGCGGACACGACTCGATATGGGTCGTAGTGGATCGAATGACAAAATCCGCTCACTTCTTGCCAATCCGAGAAGACTATAAAATGGATAAGCTGGCAAGGTTGTACATCAAAGAGGTCGTGACACGGCACGGGGTACCGGTGTCAATCATATCCGACCGAGACAGTCGATTTACTTCACGCTTTTGGCAGATGTTACAGAAAGCGATGGGCACTCGATTAGACATGAGTACAGCCTATCACCCCCAGACAGACGACCAAAGTGAACGAACAATACAGACGCTTGAGGACATGCTAAGGGCATGTGTCATTGATTTTGGTGGCAGTTGAGATACTCATCTACCATTGATCGAGTTTTCCTACAATAACAGTTACCATACTAGTATTGGGTGTGCACCGTTCGAAGCACTGTATGGTCGAAAATGTAGATCACCCGTATGTTGGGTCAAGATTGGCGAGAGTCAGCTAACAGGACCCGAAATCATCCAAGAAACAACCGATAAGATCTTTCTAATCAAAGAGAGACTTAAAGCTGCTAGAGATCGCCAAAAGAGCTATGCCAACAACCGTCGGAAGCCGCTAGAGTTTAACATTGGTGATCGAGTGTTACTTAAGGTCTCTCCTTGGAAAGGGATCGTTCGGTTTGGAATGAAGGGGAAGTTATCCCCGAGATATATTGGACCATTCGAGATCACAGAGAGAATCGCCCCGATGGCGTACCGATTAAGGTTGCCACAAGAGCTTAACAGTGTTCATGATGCTTTCCATGTTTCGAATCTCAAGAAGTGTTTAGCTGACGAATCACTTCACGTGCCTATTGAGGATATCAAGATTGATCAAAGCCTCCATTTTATGGAGGAACCTATTGGGGTCATGGACCGAAAGGTCAAGAGGTTGAGACGCAGCAAGATACCTATTGTTCGTGTAAGATGGAATTCCAAACGAGGGCTAGAGTTTACATGGGAACGTGAAGATCAGATGAGACACAAATATCCACATCTATTCGAGGATGACACAATTAGGCCTAGCACCAGTTGAATTTTGGGATGAAATTCCCTCAACTGGGGGATACTGTGACGTCTCATAATATCAAGCAAAGAACATTGTGGGTCTACTTTCACATTTGTGTGACAGCTCAGATGATACAGTGGATTTGATGATATGGCTGACAACGAATCATCAGATGATGACATCAGTTGTGGCTTCTTTCAGTTCCAGCCACACACCTTAGGCTCTCTTTTTACATCTAATGGCTCTGCCATTGCACATAAAGTAAACACTAAAGCAGTCAGCTTAATCGATGATGGATTTTCTTCTTTAGATACCTCATCAGAACCCGAAATTTCTTCAAAGTGTACCTCAGAAAATGAAAACACAAACTGCATCAAGAAAGAAAAAGAGAATCACTATGATCTACCTGTGGCTTCATGCTCACCTTCTGATGAACCAAATTCTAGAAACATTCACGATTTTCCCAAATCAGAAAGGAAACCTAAGATTCTTCTTGTTGAAGATCATGTGGTGAATGTAATGGTGTGTGACATCTGTCACTAACAAGTCCGTCAATTAACATTCAATTCGTTAACTCTCCGTGTGTATTAACTATCCTCACGTATTTACTAATTTTCATAGTCTATTTAGCGTTTTAACCGAACTTTTCGTATACTCGTTCGTAATAATAATAATAATAATAATAATAATGATGATAATAATAATAATAATAATAATAATAATAACAATAATAATAATAATAATAATAATAATAATAATAATAACAATAATAAAGTCCAGGATGTAGTTTGACAACTTTAAAACTTCAAAAGAAGTTTAATAGCATAAAATAATAGATTATAACCGCAGGGACCATTTGTGTAAATTATCAAAACCCAGCCCCCACCCGCGTTTTCGCGGCCGATCACCGGCCACTATCCGGCCGAGCTCCGGCGAGGCCAAAAACATCCAAAATTATCGATTTCAAATCGCAAAATCGGACCAAATCATTCCATGGACCCAATTTGAACTGGAATCCAACATTAAAACGCGTTTAATCAGGCAATTAACAGCTCACAATCTCACTTTACTCTCAGATGCGATTCCAGCTCACAAATACACTCAAACAACAATTATAAACAAATTGATCCTATCTAATCGAACATCTGTTTAAACCCGATCGAATACAGCTTCCAATTGCAAATAAAACACACACAAACACCAAATTCTATCATCATCCTCTGTCGCGACCTGTAACTCTATCAAACACCACCCTCTGGCCTTTCTAACTTGAAATTAACAGAGGGCTTTCGATCATTAGAATCATTTGAAGATATTTGTGCAATTAATTTGATTTTCATCAAAGTTTGATCATCATTTGGATTCAATACAACCGCGACTTGTTCTTAACTGTCTTTATCATCATTTGGATTCATCATTTGGGTTCGAACCCGGCTACCTACAACTATTTTTTAAAGCTCTTTAAGCTTCTAAAAAATATGTAAAAATTCTTAAAATTATAAAAATAAGTTTCATAAACTTTTCTTATTTAAAATGTTACATAAATATTTTCTGTAAATTTATTTTATTTAAAAACCTTAATAATCTTTATAAAATATTATTTATAAATATTATAAATAATTATTTTTATAAAAATGGACATTATATCGTGTTTAATTATGAAATAATCATGGAAATTGTAGAAATTATACAACTTGTAATTTCACAAATCATTTACAAATATAACTATAAGTTATTCTTATAAAATATACTTTAATTAATTAAACTTAAATATATAAATCAAATCGTGTGCGTCAAACCAAACCGACCCGAATCTGACCGAATGTATTTATTCGCAGTGAACACATTTTAATGACTTAATTACAATTAATAATAGGTATTGATCGTGTTTGATCGTGCATTTCCTTATTCTTTGAAGCTTTTGTTCACTTTATTATCAACTCAATTCAAGGTGAGTTTCGTGGCCCCCTTTTATGCTTATACAATTGTTTCAATCTTTTACAAATATGGGGGAAAAGTATGCTCACCGGTTTCCAATGCTGTACATCATAGATACAATTTTCATACTTGGAATCAACGTGATACTGTTTTGTGAGTACATATCTGATGCATACATGGTATTACTTTGTGGATCTCTTACAACCATTAATTCCGGTGTTGGAACCAACGGATAGGTATTGGTAGTACTACTGGGTTGACACCCCCACCCTTGTCGAATAGTTACTTGTGAGTACCATCACTACTGCCAGGAACGGGTCTGGGGTGAATATATTCCGACAAGTTTCTTTGTGTACGTCATTAGGTTTGGTTGTATGAAACTCATGTTATGTGATCTTGCTTGCTTATAACTGTATGCACGGTATTCCACAACAAACTCTATACAACATCAATTACATGTTTATAATTCAAACCTGCGAAGCTCACCAACATTATTGTTGACATTTTTGAGCATGTCTTTTCAGGTAATCATAATCAAAGAGGATAGCTAGAGCCGATGCCTTAGCAGAGACGCTCAGGATTTCAATAGACTTGCACTAGTATTGTCTATCATTTGTTTTTGTTTATGAACACTGTGTATGTTGGATTTGGTATCATTGAATTAATAGACTATGATTGTCGTGGAACTGACTAACCACGACACAAGTCACCCTTGTATCGGGTAACGTCATGACACGTTGATCTTGCATTTATTTTGTCTCTGTAAACTAACCAGGTGTTATGACGATCCCGTCTGTTACATCCTCGTGTTTCCGCTATAAGCGGGGGTGTGACATTGATCCACCTGTAACCGAAGAAAGAACTTCATTTCTCCCATCGAACTCATTTCAGATTCAACTTTCATCACAGACTCAAATTCCTTACATAAAACTTCGTTTTTCAAAACAAAGATGATGTCATCCACGTAAATCTGAACCAGTAGAAAATCACCATCTTTCTCTTTGATAAACAGAGTACAGTCAATAACCCCTCTGCGAAAACCATGTTTAAGCAGATGGGTAGAGAGTTTTTCATACCATGCTCGAGGGGCTTGATGAAGTCCATACAAAGCCTTGTCCTGTTTGTACACTCTATCCCGATGATAAGGGTCCTCAAATCCCTCGGTTGACTTACGTACACTGTTTCACGAATATCACCATGAAGGATGGCTCTTTTCACATCCAATTGATAAACTTTGATTTGCATATAGGATGCACAGGCTAGGAATATACGAATAGCTTCCATCCTTGCCACAGGTGCAAACACTTCATTGTAGTCAATGCCTTCGACTTGCCTAAACCCTTGCACGACAAGTCGAGCCTTGTTTTGAATTATGACCCCTTGGTCACCTTTCTTGCAATGAAGAACCCATTTGGTGCCAATCACCTTTGCACCTTCTTGTCTGTCCACAAGTGTCCAGACTCCTAATTTTTGAATTGAAGGAGTTCTTCTTGCATAGCACTTGTTAGGTCCCTTAAAAGATTAACATTTAGTATTTATTGTTTAGTGTCTATTTTGATCTTATACTAGTATAGGGACTTTTTGTGTAAATTTAGTTCCTTAGGTTCTAGTATAAATAGCTTAGACGTAGTATAGATTGAAGTAGTTGTATGTTTTTATAAGAACTGCTCTCTATCATTTGTAATCGTCTTTGCTATCAATGAAATATGAATTTTGTTGATTTTGCATGATTTGATTACATTTGCTTGTATTTTGCTTTGAATTGTTCATATAATTGTTACAGATTGCTCTAATTGATCCTATCAATTGGTATCAGAGCTTTCGGTTGAGTGTTTTTGAAGGTTCTGTCGAAGATAGAAACTTCAAAAATCCACTGAAATCTGTAATCAATTGACAATTCAAGTGAAATATTGTGAATCGAAGCTGTGTTTCATCATCTGAAACATGTTTTGAATCACAAATTGCAGTTTATCTCATAAAAATTGAGTGAATTATTGAAAAACAGTTCGAATAAGTGTTCTTGAGTGTTCAACTTTGAATCTCCAAAATTCATCAAAATCCGTTGATAATTACTGAAATTGAGGTTATAGGATTGATTATCGGTATAATCATGAACTAGTTGTGAAATTTCAGCTCAATTCATCGACAATTGAAGGATTTTGAGATTTCTGAGTTCGTTAAATTCATAAGAATCTGATGAATGTGTCATATTAGGGCTGAAAAACACTTAAATCTGCCGAAGTGTTTGGTCGTTTGAGAACTGTTAAGTCGTTTCTCAACTGTTCAGTCGTTTTACGCCTGGTCGTATTACCACTGTGGTACTCACTGGTTGGACATACTACAACTGTGTAGTCGTATTACCACTGGGAAGTCTCACTGATTGGACATACTACCACTGGGTAGTCGTATTACCTCTAGTCATATTACCACTGTGGAGTCGTATTACCACCTCACTTGTTGGACATATCAACACTGTGTGGTCGTATCACTACTGTGTGGACATACAACCACTGTTGTGTTGGAAATTTTCTAAGGCATTCCCTTAGACATATCAGCTGGTCGTTTTACACTGTTGAGACGTTTTACACTGTTGAGACGTATCACCACTGTTCGGACATATCAACCTTGACACTTGGAAATTTTTCATAAAATTTCAAAAATCCAAAAATTTTTTTAAATCATTTTCTTAATTCAAAAGCTTAGAAAACAACAAAAATATAAAAAATGGTGAAATTAGAAGATTCTGAGAACAGAGTTCCAAAACTTAAAAACAGAGCTGATTTTAAAAACTGGTCTCTTAGACTGAAACATCATTTGAATTCCATAGACACAGATCTGTGGAAATCAATTGAAAAGGGACCATACATTCCTGTGACTACTGATGGTCCAGACAGAGGATTTGTGTATACAAAAGATACACAAGAGCCATATCCAGAAGATAACCTACATGGAGAAGACTTAAAGAGGGTGAAAAATGATGTTAAAGCCTATTCTCTCATGTGCAAAGGGTTACCTTTGGAAGTATTATCCAGACTTGAAAACTACCAAACTGGATATACAATGTATAAAGCTCTGAAGATCATATGTGAAGGAGGGAAAGAAATTCAAGATCTAAAAAAGCAAAAACTAAAAAGGCAATTGGAATTATTTGAGCACATCTCAGGAGAAACAATAAATCAAATGATGAATAGGTTTGTGCAATTAACTACAGAAATGTCTACTTTGGGAATTAAGAATGATCTTGAGGATCTAAACAACAGACTTCTGAATGCACTACCATCTTCTTGGAAACAAACTGTTACTTTGTTGAAACATACTGAAAAGTTTCCAATGGATCTTGATCTACTCATTGCTAAAATTGAATCTGTAGAGATTGATGAGAGCTCAAGAAATAATGATAGACATGCATCAACAACTCAGTATAAGTATGTTGCTTCACCAGCAAATACTGTAGAGAATGCATTTCTGGCTAAAGACCAAACAGCTCCTGAAGATGAAGGTGATCTGTTTGTGGGAGAAGGATTCTTCACCAGTACACCTACTTACTCCACTCAACCACAACCACAGTCTTCACCTAAAGCTCAAATGCCTAAACCTTCAATTGAGATGCCATCTTCCTCAAACTCTCCCAATCCAAGTAAAGTGAAAGATGTGATCAACATTCTTTTACAAGATGAAGAGTCAAAAACTGCTTTCACTGCTTTCATGGCAAGCTTTCAAGCTTATCAAGGCAGTCATCTGACTCAAATGGAGCTAGTTTTACAAGATTTGTTTGAAATGGATCCAGATGATGTAGAAGAAATGGATCTTAACTGGAAAATGGTCATGATAGCATACAGAACACAAAAGCATTCCTATTCTAACAGAAATTACAAACCCAGTGCAAACAAAACTGTTGGGTTTGATAAATCAAAATCAAGATGCTTTAATTGTAACAGCTATGGTCATTTTTCAAGAGAATGTAAAGCTCCAAGAAACCAAGGAGGAAATACTCAAGGCAGCTCAAATGGTCAAAAATATCAGCAACATGCAAACAAGACTTTTCAAAAGCCATACGAAAGTCTACCTATGCCAGAACCCAAAGAAGAGAAGAAAAGTGAGGAAACTAAGAAGGCACTGGTTGTAAACATCAAAGATGGTTATGACTGGAGTGCATATGCAGAGCAATTTACAGCTGATCTCACAGCAAATCTGGCATTAGTTGCTGAAGTTGATGATGAAGACTGGTCTGAAGTTAAAGATCCTAAATATGATGAATCAGATCAAGAAGAAGAGTATGATTGGAGCGACAAATCAGACCCAAAAGATACTACTGAAGAAGTTGCTCTTATGGCTCAATCAGAACAACCAAAGGTTGTTAACTCTTCTGATACTGAATCTTCAAACTCATATCCTGAAATACCAGCAGACGTGAGAGAGAAAATGTGCACAAAAGCATGTTTTGAACTAGTTGAACACTACAGAAAATATTCATTCAAAATATGTGACAAGCTCAAACAAGAAGAATCAAGACACAATAAACTAAAATCAGATCACAAAATTGCTGATGAATAGATAATGTCTCTTCAAGCTTCATGGAACAAAACTATTAAAGAACTTGAACTTGCAAAGAAACAACTTGAAGAGATGAACAAAACACTTGAACAAGAAAATTGGCACATGCAGCAACTCAAATAGATTTAGCCAAAGTTAAAAGCTCAAAGAAAATTGTTGAGCAACTGGTGAATGGAAGAAATGACAAAGATAAAACAGGACTAGGATTCACACATGAACCTATGCCTGAATCAATCTCAAAAACATTACCAGAAAATTTCAATACACATGATCATTCACCAGAAAACAAAGCTAAACTGAAAGAATTTCAAGATCAAAAGAACTTTAAAAAGAAAAATGTTGAAGTTTATGAAGAAACTGACTTAGACAAGATCAAAAATGGTCATCCAATCAAAGTCAAATCGTATGAACCTCAACAAAAGCAAAAGAAGCTGTTTGTACCAAAAGGTGAAACTGTTATTGAACAAAGTGAACAAATGAGTGAAAAATCTACTGAATTCAATAACAAACTTAAAGGAAAATGTGTGAAAGCTAAAACAGATAATAATATTTCTGATGATTCAAGTTCAAATGAACTAACTGAAGTACAAGAGTGTCAAAAGGAATCTTCTCAAGATTCAACTAAACTTCAAAGCAAGAAAACTTCATCAAGATTGAGAAATCAAAGACGAAGAAAAGCTGCAAAAGCAAAGAAAACTGAATCAATTAATCAGTCACAGAACAATACTCAAATTAAACCTATGAAGTTTGTGTCTGCAGGAACTTTTGACTTGAACACAAACACAAAAATAACAACTACACCTAAGATCAAATCTAACTATGATCTGAGAACAAGTTCAGATCATAAGACTTCCGCTGTGTATAAAAGATTTGAATCAAAGGAGTCAAAGAATTTTGTTCAAGTTCAAAAGAAAAATCCTAAAGATCAAAAGACCAAATTCACACCAATTAAACAACAAATTAAATTGCCTAACCCAAAATTCAAACAAGAATCAAATGTTGCTTCAACATCAAGGGTTAATAAAATGTTGTTTAAACATTCTGAAAAGTATTGTGATATCTGTGACATGTACAATCATGACATTTCAGAATGTTACTTTAACAAGTATTGCTACATATGTGATATGACAAATCACACCACAGCTGAGTGTTATTTTAACAAATACTGTTCTTTGTGTGATGAAAGAAATCACAATACCAATGATTGTTACTTCAGGAAGAACTCTTCAAGGAAGGAATTCAATAATCAAGGCTTTGTAAATCCACAATTTATAAGAAATCAAAATGTTGGATTTAAATTTTCACAACAACAACCTTCCTTGGGTTTGAGATCTTTCAGAAGAAACAATTCTGATTATGATAACAATCATTTTGTCAAATCACAGCAATACCATCAAGAAAAGTTTATTCCTCGATCTGTGAGAATAAACCAAGAAACATTCTCAAATGATTCATACAAGAGTTCAAGATTTCTTGATAATGCTTTGAAATCAAAATCACAAAGAGATAATCAGTTGGTTTCTCAAAAAGGATTTGAACATGTTAAAATTCAAAAGAAACCAGATGTTAACAAACTTCATTTCAAACAGTTTACAATTGTTGACAAGTTTGGCAAGCCCAAGACCATCTCGGCTTGGGTTACTAACTCACCTTAAATGTTTGTGACTGCAGGTACGCCCGCGGAGACCAATCAACTCATGGTATGTTGACAGTGGGTGTAGCCGGCATATGACAGGCAATCAAGCCTTGTTGCAAGACTTTAAGTTAAAGGATGGTACTCATGTTGCTTTTGGAGGTGATGCAGGTGGAAAGATAACAGGAGAGGGAACAGTGTCCAATGGGATTATCAGTTTTGATAAAGTCAACTTTTGCTCACAGTTGAACTTTAATCTTCTAAGTGTATCCCAAATTTGTGACAAATCTTATTCTGTTCTTTTTGATAAATCTCACTGTTATGTCTTGAAACCAGGTTTTCAGATTAGCAATGACTGGGTGATAGTTAAAGCTGCTCGAGACAGAGATGTATACAAACTGGATATGTCTCAAGTGGATCCTGCAACTGAAACTACTTGCCTGATTGCTAAAGCTTCAAATGATGAAAGCCAGCTTTGGCATAGACGTCTTGGTCATTCCAACTTCAAAAACATGAACAAACTTGTAGCAGGAAATCATGTTATTGGACTTCCTTCCAAGAAGTTTTCAACAACTGATCATTGCTCAGCATGTCTGAAGGGAAAACAACATAGAGAGTCTTATAAGTCCAAACTGATAAACTCAAACACCAAACCACTCCAGATGTTACATATGGACCTTTTTGGACCAACTAATGTTAGGAGTATTGGTCGAAAATCATATTGTTTAGTCATCATAGATGATTATACAAGATTTTCATGGGTTTTCTTTCTTCAAGCTAAATCTGAAACTGCAGATCTTCTAAAAGAATTCATTAATAAAGTTGAATATCAACTTGAACAAAAAGTAAAGATAATAAGAAGTGATAATGGAACTGAATTTAAAAATGCTAACATTGATTTGTTTTGTGTAGAAAAAGGGATAGTTCATCAGTTCAGTGCTCCCAGAACTCCACAACAAAATGGAGTTGCTGAAAGGAAAAACCAAACTCTAATTGAAGCTGCCCGATCTATGTTAGCTGATGCTAAAATTCCAATCACTTTCTGGGATGAAGCGATATCAACAGCGTGTTTTATTCAGAATAGAATCTTACTTGTTAAAGATAAAAAGAAAACTCCATATGAGTTAATGTTTGACAGGAAACCAAACATAACCTTTTTAAAATCATTTGGCTGTCCAGTTATGATTTTAAACTCAAGTGATCATTTAGGAAAATTTGAAGAAAAAGCTGATCATGGATTTTTCGTTGGGTATTCATCAGTTTCAAAAGCCTATCGAGTTTATAACTCTAGGACAAATACTATTAATGAAACATTCAACGTTAAATTTCTGGAAAATTCTTTTCCATCAGTTTCAAATTGTCCTGCATGGTTATTTGATATAGATTCTTTGTCAAACTCATTTCAATCTCACTTGTTTAATCAATCTAATGATTTTTCAGGTAAGAAGAACTCAAGAGGAGATCTTAGATCTTTCAGTGATGATTCAGATTCTGATGATTCAGATGATGCTCACCCAGATTATCCATTTTTTTCATTTGTCAAGGATTCAACAATCCAATTTAATGACAATGTTCATGAGTTTCAGCAGATCAAGAAGAATCATAACAATTTCCTAATGATGGTACAGAAATTGGACATCCTGAGTCTGGCACATCTTCCATTTCTGGAGATGCAATTGATCATAGTAACTTTGATTACTTTATCAATTCACCAACTCAAGTTCCAAATTTCAATCCACATTCTTCTACCTTATTACAACAGCTCTCCAATTTGAACCAAACTAATCTGGATGTTAATATTCAAGGAACTGAGATTCCGACATCTCGTATTCACAAGAATCATCCAACATCACAGATTATTGGTCCTCTGAATGAACGAACTACTAGGAGTAAATCTGAACATGCAAATGTTTGTTTATACTCTTGTTTTCTTTCTCAAATTGTTCCTAAAAATGTCACCGAGGCATTACAGGACAATGGTTGGATTGAAGCTATGCAAGAAGAACTTCTTCAATTTCGAAAACAAGAAGTGTGGAAGTTAGTGGAATTACCTGAAGGAGAAAATGCCATAGGCATAAAATGGTTGTTCAGAAATAAAACTGATGATCGTGGCATTGTAATAAGAAATAAAGCAAGACTTGTTGCACAAGGATACACACAGGAAGAAGGAATTGACTATGATGAAGTATTTGCTCTAGTTGCAAGACTCGAATCTATTCGTGTTTTCCTGGCTTATGCATCATTCATGAAATTCAAGGTGTATCAAATGGACGTCAAAGGTGCATTCTTGTATGGTCCAATCACTGATGATGTGTATGTGAAGCAACCTCCGGGCTTTGAGGATGCAGAATTTCCACATCGAGTGTATAAGCTTAGCAAAGCTTTATATGGCCTACATCAAGCTCCTAGAATTTGGTATGAGACATTATCTCAACACTTGATTCAACATGGATACACAAGAGGAAAAATCGATCCTACTTTATTCATAAAGAAGGATAGTGATGATCTCTTATGTGTGCAAGTGTATGGAGATGATATCATATTTGGTTCTACCAGTCCAACTCTGTGCAATGACTTTGAAGAAATCATGAAATCTCGTTTCCAAATGAGTTCTATGGGAGAAATCAATTTCTTTCTTGGATTGCAAGTTCAACAATCTGCAGATGGTATTTTTATCAATCTGGAGAAATTTGTTTATAAACTTTTGAAGAAATTCAAACTGCATGATTGTCAGTCCATAAGAACTCCAGCTGACGTAAACACCAAGATTGAGCCTGATCATAAAGGAAAATCAGTAGACCAAACATTATACAGATCTATGATTGGTTCTTTGATGTATCTTACTGTATCAAGACCAGACATAATGTATGCTGTATGTGTTTGTGCTAGGTATCAATCAGACCCGAAAGAATCTCACTTAATTGCTGTCAAAAGAATATTCAGGTATCTCAAAGGTAAACCAGCTTTAGGGCTTTGGTATCCTTACGAAGGTAATTTTGAGTTACATGGATACACAGATAGTAATTATGGTGGATGTTGTCAAGACAGAAAATCTACAACGGGTGGTTGTCAGTTTCTTGGACCCAGATTAGTTTCATGGCAATGTAAGAAACAAACAAATGTTTCTGTCTCAACTGCAGAAGCTGAGTACATAGCTGCATCAGCAGGATGTTCTCAAATCCTTTGGTTGCAAAACCAATTGCTAGATTATGGGTTCAATTTTCTTAAAACACCCATTTACATTGATAACACTGCTGCTATGTTCATTACAGCTAATCCAGTTCAACACTCAAAAACAAAACATATCGAAATTCGATATCATTTTCTAAGAGATAATTCTGAAAAAGGTTTAATCATTTTGATTCAAATAGCAACTGAAAAACAGTTGGCAGACCTATTTACTAAAGCTTTTCTACCAGGAAGGTTTGAGTATTTAGTGGAGTCAATTGGCCTTATTAACCATGTGTAAACCTAGTTACAAATTTGAATCTTTTCATGATCAAATACTTTCCTAAATCTGATATTTTCATAAGGGTAACTTTTCATAGTTATTTGCCTGATTGTTTGTGTGTGTTTGCTTTCTTTTATAGAAAAACAAATACAAAATTAGAAAACTCAAAACTCAAATAGAAAATTATAAATCAAAAATCCAAAAATAGAGTGCTTTTCATTTTTCCTTCATTATTTTAGGAATGAATCTGTGTTTGCCTTATGTGAGATATGATAGTACATTAGTAAGATCAGTTGCATACTTCACTCGCGAATAAAGTCTGACATGAACAGGATTTGATGTGTAGACACTATCATGCTAGTATATTGAACAAGTAAATTCTTGTGATTACCCACATCCTTATGCTTGTTTGTGTATTCATCTAAGTACTTTTGAGTGTATTAGCTTATCAGATTGACTGCTTGTTAAGCTACTTCTGCTCACACCTAATGGTAATGTGACTAATCATGAGATCTGTTACAAGCATCATTTACTTCTCTGTTATGAGTCATCATAGACCTGAAGTACTGAGATATCCTCTGTTGTAAGTCATTACAGACCTGGATATTCTCCTTTGATGCAAAAGATGCCAATGTGCACAACCCATTCAAAAGGATGGTTAGAGTTGATCAAATGGTTATCCATGATCATTCTCTGTTACATTCAGTAACATGAACTCTGATTATGCATATTTGTTAGGTAATAAGTTGAGAATATGTGCTTTCTTGCATGTCTTGATGATGGTCGATCCTCTAAGTCTTGGTATGAGTCACATCTTGTCATATACTTCTACCATACTCATGCAAGAATTGAAAAAGTAAGTGAGCTGATAGTTTGTGTCAAAAACACTCATTTGCTGTCCTTAGATCTTGTGTCTCCTTTGCTGTGATATCACTGACCTGGACCACACTTGATCAGGATTTAATCATTGTCTATGACTATCCACATAATTTTTTATTTTAATGTTCTGATCTTATCTAATATGATCTCACTGCAATCTATGATTCTATTGTAAATATTAGATTTTCATTCTGCTTTAATTTTGATTTTATGCATGTTTTCTTGTGTGCAGGCAATATAAGAATGTTAAGTGTGATATTCTTATGATCTGTTGGTAAACTTCTAAGTTTTCAGAAAAACTTAAAAGTTTAGGGGGAGTAATAAACTAATAAGAATATTCTCAGAAAATCTCAGAAAATCAAAAAAGATCATCTTGAATTAAAAGGATGATGCTTTAATTCCAAAGCATGTATGTGTTTATCTATGATAAAATGAGCTCATAATTTTTAGTAAGTGGAAAAGCTTATTTTTAGCAAAGTGGAAAAGCTTCTGTGAAAAGTTGAAATCAAGACAAATATTTTGAAATATTTGGTTGTTCATTTTGAAACTAAGATGAAGGGTCAAATGTAAAAAGTTAAACTTTGAAGGTTAAAAATGTAAATTTGAAATTTTGAGGGTCAAAATGCAAAATTCTAATATGAATGGTCAAAAATGTAAAAAGTTTAATTTTGAGGGTAAAAAATGTAAAAAGTTCATTTTTGAGGGTCAAAAGTGTAAATTTGAGGGAAAAATAAAAATATGTTATATTGTTTAAATATTAGTATGAAATATTACTAATGTGTTTAAACAGTGTGCAGGTGGAAGATTTGAAAAATACAAGTGCAAAAATGCATGAACAGTTGTTATGTGGCTGAACAGTTGTCGTATGTTCAAACAATTGTGTATGAGTTGGTTTGTAGACATTTCAGCATCATTATACTACTGAACAGTTCTTATACGACTGAACAGTCCTTATATGTCTGAATAGTTGTCATACGACTAACCTTATACGACCAAATAGTTCTCGTACGACTAGCCGTTTCATACTGAATAGTGCTCATATGTCTCACACTTTGTAAAATTTGTGACCTAATATGACTGAACAGTTCTTAAACGACTGTACAGTGCTTATACGGCTAACATTTTTTACTTGGTATAAAATGCATACTTGTGTTGTTCATTTCTTTCTAATTTCAAAACCCTTATAAAACCCTCTGACCACTCAACCTCTCGAACTTTTGATCAAAAACCCTCATTTTTCGTTCATTTCAAGCACAAATCACAGATTATTGATAGAGTTTTTGTGATTGTAAACGTAAGTTTATGATTATCATTCATCTAATTTCGTGTTTCAATGAAAATTGTGTGATAGGCATTCGACTACTGTACGGTCGTTTAACCCTAAACACTTCAAAATTTCAGATTAAACTTTCAAATCGAACAAATGTGCAAAATTGATGATTGAATCTTGTTTATCTTGTGATTTTGATCATGATATTAGGTTAAACTTGTTTTAATCTGACATTTGATTGAATACCCTGTTGATGTTCTTCGATGAACAGTAACTGGAGATGAAGAACCCGAAGAAGAAGATGAACAGATTCATGAATTTTTTTTAAAAAAAATGAAAAAAATAATTCAAATTGATAAAACATCATCAATTCAGGAAATTAAGAGTTTTAATAAAATGATATGAGATAAAATAAACAAAAGTGTTAATTTTTAAATCAAAATCAAATTTTAAAATTCATCTTTTATTAAAATTAAGTGTTTACACTTAAAATTTAAATTTCAAGTTGATTTTAAAATTGAAATGAATTTTAACACTTCAGTTTATAATATCTTAAATCATTATATTTCTATACTCACATTAAATCATTTGCTTCAAATACACAGATTGTCTAATAGTTTTGAATTTAAATTTTGCAGATGGCACAGTTAAAGTTTGCACCAAAGCATAATATTTCTGCATTGCTTGATGAAGAAGCACAAGATGCATTATCTTATGAAGAGATGATAAGATTTCTTCTCAGAACAAAATATGTATATGCAATGTGCTACAAAACTGTGATCTATGACAGACTGATTAGACAATTCTGGAATACTGCCAGAGTTGAAATAGGTGATGAAGGCAGAAAAGTTCTTAGAGGGTTTATTACAAGAGACAGAATGATTGAAGTGTCTGAAGCTTCTATCAGAAATGCTCTAAGACTAGGTCCAAATGATCCTGAAGATCTCTGTGAATTGACTTTTGATGAATGCAAAGAAATTTTCATGGCTATGGGTCATCCAGACCAATTTCCTAAACAGCAATTTTATAGATCAAGAGTCTATAACCACTGGAAACTTTTATGCTATGTCTTTTAACATTGTTTGTCCAAAAGAAGTGCTGGATGGAATTCATTTTCTGTGGACATTGCATCACCTATTGTTGCCTTAATCACAAATCGAAGATTTAATATGTCAAGATGGATTCTTAATGGATTTGTGTTTAATTTAGAAAAAGGAACAAGGCACAAATACTTGATGTATCCAAGATTCCTCCAAATGATCATCAATGAGGAATATCCTGATATACATGTTTATGGTGTTGGTGGAGATCGGTTGGAATTGGAAAATATGTCTGAAATGACATATAAAAAGTTAACAATGATAACAGGTGCTCAGAATGTTCCTATGTTTGACTACATGTTAAATGTAGCAAATGATGAAGTTGACATTAATGTAGAGCATTATCATTTGTTAGAGGGAGAACCAATTGATCCTGCTGATCTGATAGATGAGTTTCCTATAGAGGAAGATGATCAAGATGAGGAAGGTGATCAAGATGATGATGATCAAGATGATGATGATAATAATGATGATGATGATGGTGATGTAGCTGAGACTCACCAAGATATAAGTCATGAACCACCAATATCTGAGCATGAAAATGAAGCTCAAAATGAAGATGAAGATATAGTTGGTGATGAAGTTCATAATCAGGAAAGTGAGCATGATGAAGTTGATCATGAAATTGAGCATGAAGAGGAACAGACTCACATTGAGACTGAACTAGAGATGAATGTTGATAATCAAATTTTTGATTATGAATTCATTGATTCTTTTCAAATTGATCAAAATATACCAGTTTCTACAACTCATGTGGCAGTTCAAACTGATGAGATTGTAGATGTTGATGAACTTAATAGATTAAAAGATGAAAATAAAGCAAAAGATAAGGAGATTGCAGATCTAAAGGTTGAGATTGAGATGATAAAGAAAGAAAATGAGAAATTGAAAGAAGAAAGTCTTAGCAAAGATGAAAAGATTGTGGCATATGCTAAAGACAAAGAAGATGTGATTAAAAATTTTGAGGTGATGATAAAAGAATATGATCTTCTTGAAGAAAAATTCAAGAAATTGACTGAAGAAAATGAAAGTTTGAAAGAAAACTTGAAGTCAAATGAATCTGAAAACCCAATTCTCCTGAAGTAGTGATCGTTTCAGAAAATATCCGAATTGATGTTGAGAAGATATCTGCAATGGAGAAAGGGAAGAGAAAAATAGATGAAATAGATGTAGAAGTTGTACCTGAATCATCTTCAAAGGTTCAGAGAACTGAAGAGTTAATTGAAGAAGAAATTCAAGAAAGTCAAGAACCAAGTACTCAAGATAAAATTGGTGCTTTGGATGACTTAGAAGATGAATTTGATGATGATTGGTATAATGAAGTTCTTGATGATGAAGATATGGTTGAAGAATTCGAAAATCCTCCTTTGGAACATGATCAAGGAGTTGATGATATTCCAACAGATTTTGAAGAAAGGTATAACTATCTTGTAAAGATGAAATATAACAGAGTATTTTTAGATGGGTTAACAGTTTCTCAGATAAACGATGAATATGAGAAATGTATAGCTGCAGAATCCATTGCTCCAATAGATCCTAATGAAATAGTGATTGAACATGGAGAGTGGAACAGAGAAAAAGAAAGTATTAATGTTGATGAACTTTCAAGTTCCGAGCTGCACCATCCAGATCCAGAAGACATGAGTGTGTTTGCTTTACGATCATGGTTGCAAGCAAGTAATTACCCTTGGAGAAAATTAAAAAGGCTTCAATCTGTATCTTTGAGAAATTTGGTTAAAAGTTTCCAAGAAACGGAGAAACAAACTAAAAAGATGATCATTTTGGATACTGACAATCCGCAATACTTGGAAATCACAAAAAGAACTAAAGTGTTGAAGCCTCAGGAAATCAAACAAATGGCAATGAAATCATCTGTTCATGAAAGGAGAAAATAATTAATGAAGATGTTTCCAGAATCATAAAAGCAAGCATATAAGGATCTGAAGAACAAATTCAAATTTTTGATAAATCAAGGTCAACTGGTGATTTGGTACGAAATGTGTTACAAAAAGGTCAATCAGTTGCTGAATTGTTAAATGCAATGATTGCACCAGACTTCACAAATCAAGTAAAAATCATAGCATGGAGGTATGATGAAGTGTTTGATGCATTTCTTATTAAAAGAGTGAATGCAATATGTGATGTGTATCATTTTTATGTTAGCATCATAAAACTTCCAGTGCAAGATCTTAAAGAGTTGAATAGATTGATGTTGATCAATCATACAAATGCAAAAAGAGGACAAATGATGGTAGATTTGTTGAGAACAGGGTTGACCAGATCAAGTAATTTTTTGAAAACAAGATGTGATCAGGAAGATAAAGAATACTTTATGTCAATGAAGAAGAAAAGAAGTAAGACAGTGAATCAATCAGATGAAGATCACTTCATGATTGAATTTTATGACAAGTTTGTAGAAAAATTGACAACTCCTGGCATAAAGATGATTGACGGAAATCAAAAGTCAAAACCAATTCAAAGATGGTTTTATAATTCAGAAACGTTTGAACTTAAACTTGTGAAAACTTAGAAGATTGGAATGAAGACATGATAACTTTGTTTGGAGCCTTTGAACTGAGGTTACTACACCCAAGTTACATTTCATTTCTATCTGTGCAGAAGTTTGACAAGTTATCAAATGAGACAGCTGAACAAGATAAAAAGTATTTTGTGTCAATTATCAATGTCATGAGTGCTGCCATGGAAAGAATTGCTTTAAGGAAAGCTTTGGCTTATGCAAATATTGTGAAGAAAGATATTCCAGATATTGAGTTTATGAGAATATCAAGAAAAGGTGTACTTGAATTGTATACAAAAGACTGCGGAATTCCAATTTAACTATATGCTAATGTTGATATAGCATGTTTGTCAAAGAACACGTTGGAAAGAATGAAGCGGTTAGATATAAAAACCAATGAATCAAAACCAGAGCAATCTGTTCTGGCAAAGAAATTCAAGTCAGCGATTGAGAATGCATTGAAGGAAATTGAAATGTACAAGCAGAAGCCGATATTCAATGTAAAAGAAGAACCTGAGGATTTCTTTGCAGATTGAAGATTGAAGAGAGAAGATTCAAGATAAAAGAAGAAGTCAAAGGATGCAGAGAAGATAAGATGAAGACAAAGACAAGATTGAAGATAAAAGAAGAAAAGAAAGGATGGAGCTGAACTGAAGACTGAAGACAATGTAAATCTTAGGGGGAGTATTGTTAGGTCCCTTAAAAGATTAACATTTAGTCTTTATTGTTTAGTGTCTATTTTGTATCTTATACTAGTATAGGGACTTTTTGTGTAAATTTAGTTCCTTAGGTTCTAGTATAAATAGCTTAGACGTAGTATAGATTGAAGTAGTTGTATGTTTTTATGAGAACTGCTCTCTATCATTTGTAATCGTCTTTGCTATCAATGAAATATGAATTTTGTTGATTTTGCATGATTTGATTACATTTGCTTGTATTTTGCATTGAATTGTTCATATAATTGTTATAGATTGCCCTAATTGATCCTATCAGCACTTACCCATGCCTCATCTTGTAATGCCTAGCTTACATACTTAGGCTCAACTTGAGAGACAAAGTAGCGATAGGCACCCTCATGAATATAGCCCTTTTCCATCACTGTGGCATAATTAGCTGAATATAACTGATTTCTAGTTTGAACTCCTGATACAATATCCCCAATGACATTGTCCAGGGGATGCTGAATGTGTATCCAAGTTCCAGGAGTGGTGGGAACAACTACCTCATTATCCAAATTTGGAGTCTCATTTGTTGTTGGAGTGTGAGGTTCCGACGTGTCGGCAGCTTCAGATTTAGCTATGGGCGTACTTGTAGTAGCAGGAACCTATTCTGTTTGATCCACATTTATGGTCTCAACTGCTTCATTATCAGAGGAAGAGTCACTTACCTTAAGTTCTTCACCTGAAGGGCTTGAAGTATCGTCTAGTGGTGCAGACGATGTAGTGTCTAATATCGGAGAGTTCAACACATCATACATCATCCGAGCAGCTAAGTCATCATCAGACTGAGAAGATGGTAGATTGAAAGACTTAAAGAATCCATCATAATCAAAGAATAAGGAAGGTCCCTTTCCAGAAGGGGGGTTGGTGAATCTTTGAAGGTCAACGTTACATTACACTTCTACCTGACCCGTTGAGTTATTGTACACTCGTTTTTCTGGTATACTGTAGCCAAGAAAAATACCTTCTTCTGCCTTCTCACAAAATTTTCCAGTTTGATTCTTCTTCAATAGCATGGAAGGTGCACCGAACGGTTCGAGATACTCCAAGTTAGGTTTATGTCGCTGGAGTAATTCATAACAAGTCTTTCTATGGTGATTGACCACCAGAACCCGATTCAGCTTGTAACATGCGTTAGCCACTGCCTCGTTCCATAATTGAATAGGCAGTTTTGAATCGGCTAGCATTGTCCTTGCAGTCTCAATCAGACTTCGATTCTTTCTCTCCATGACACCGTTCATCTGTGGAGTATGTGCGGAAGTGAATTGATGAATAATACCTTTCTCTCGACAGAACGTCTCCATCCACTGATTCTTGAACTCTGTGCCGTTGTCTTATCGAATCTTTCTAACTTTCAGCTTGTAGAGAGATTCCAGTGTCGTAACCAGATGCTTGAATGATTCAAACATTTCAGACTTTGCTTTCAGAAACATTATCCAAGAAAATCTGGAGTAATCATCAGTCATAACAAAGCAATACAGGTCTCCAGCAATACTTCTTGTGCTGACTGGGCACAACAGATCCATGTGTAGAAGCTCGAGTAGAAATTCGATAGAGTTGACTTTCTTAGCTTTGTGAGACTTCTTGGTCTGTTTTCCTTTCTTGTAAGAGACACATAAATCTAGAAGCTAGAAGTTCTTGACAGGTACTCCCTCTACCAGATCATTCTGAACCAGATGGTTCATCTTTCTTAGATTGATGTGTCCCATTCGTCTATGCCACAAGACTGACTCCCTTTCAGTTTCCTCTGACAGGAAGCACTGTGCAGTCGATTTAGTTGTGGAGGCTTTTGATAGATCCAAGACATACAGATCATTATATCTTGAAGCTGACATGAGAATTTGCTCCTCCAGGATGACATACTCTTTCGTCAGTATATAACACTTCTTGTTGTCAAATACAACTTTGAATCCTTTACCATAGATTTGGGAGATAGAAACCAGGTTATTTTGCAGTTACTGAACATAGTTGACCTTATCAAACTTGACTTTCTCATTTCCAACTTTGCCTTGAGTGGTGATATATCCTCCTTTATTTCCAGCAAAGGACACGTGTCCCCCTTTAATTTGTTTGATGTGGAAAAGGAGAGACGAATTCCCGGTCATGTCCTGGGTGCCCCGCTATCGATAATCCAGGTGCTAGTGACAGCGCTGTAACGGACACGCTGCACATACAAAGGAAATCATTAGTTCAAGTTTGGGGCCCAAGCCTTAACTGGCTTGGGTGTCCTAGAGGTATCACATATCATGAACTCAACCCACTATCCTTGAGAGGATGAGGGCACATCATTCTTCTTCTTGTCCTCACTATCGACCACACTACTTGATTTTTCTTTCCATAACCCAGTTTTATGTAAGGCCTGTTTGTGGTAAACAGACGACTGGCTAATGGTTTGAACTTTAGGTTCACTAATAATCCTAGGTTTAACCGTGGGTGACATAGCCTTACTTTCAGCTTGTCTGTATGGCCCTTGGTATTTTGGAGGAGTATTAGATATGGTTTTAGAAAATGTAGGTTTTTCATTAAAAAGTTCAATTTTTCTTTTGGGTGTCTGATGATAAGGACAATTTGAAGAGATATGTCCTCGTTTTCCATAACTGTAGCAAGATCTCCCTTCTACATATTGTGGAAATTTTTGATGTGGGTTTGAGTGTGGTTGGGGGCTTGGTAATTTTTCTTCCTGTTTGGATGTATCACCTTCTTTAACAAATTTAATTGTCTTGTCTTTTTGAACATTTTTTGTCTTAGGTTGATTTGGACTTTGATGATTACAATGTTTAGGAATCTTTGAGTTAACCTTTTTAGGTTCTACAATAGACATTTATGAACCTGATTCTAAGTTATTTTTTTCAATTTTAATAGTTAAATCCTTATCAAACATCTTATCTTTAGATTCCAAAGAAGTATCAGTCTTTTCAGTGACCGACTTCATAAGTTTACCTATAGAATCTGGATCACTGACCAGAGTGGTAGACACCACATGATCCTTAATCAGGTTGTTATTTATTGGTCTACATTTAGTATTCAAAAAGATAGCATATGGTGGTGGTATTACTTTGTAACCCAAACCTTCCCCACCGTTTCGTTCTTTCACTATGTTTTGAACTATGTGTGAAGAACTGGCCAAGCTATGCAGTTTTTGTTTCAATGATTCAACTTCGACTTCCAAAACTGCTTTTTGCTTCTTAGTTTCTTCCAAAGAATTTAAATAGAACTTAATATCATTTGAGTGATTAAGAGTAACAACTTCGGTTTCCCTCAATTGTTTCCCCAAACGTTCTATTTTTTCTTTGAAACTGCACTCATTTTGTTTTAGCTCACGATTTGCTTTAGTGCAGAGTTACAAATCATTTACCAAATTATCATTGTGTTCTAATAACCTAGTAAATTTTAAATCAATGCTTTCTCTAAATTTGTCACATTCATAACAAGCATGTTTGTCAAATAATTCGTCTTTAGAATTTACCTGTGAGGTATTAGACGAATCAGCCATCAATGCAGTGTCAAACTCTTCAGCAAGTGACTGTTCGGTGTTTGCTACACTAAACACTTCTTCCATTGAATGATCGATGACATCCATAGCTTCTTCAACATCTAAACGTGAATGCTCAGCCACTAGGTCTCCCTCACTTGCAGATCCGTCATCCATGGTATCAACAAAAACAACGTTAGATTCACCCTCGGATACGAATCGGAATGACCAGTCTTGCCCTTCATCACCTTGAGCAACCAAAGCTTTAGAGTCTTTACTTGTTGTTGATGTCCCAATCTTCTCCTTTTCCTGATGATTGAAAGAGGGAAATGGATTTCCATTTCCAGTTTTCTTAGGCTTAACACACTCCCGCTTGAAATGCCCTTTCTCACCACAGTTGAAGCATGTGACCTTGGTTTTGTCGAATCCAAATATAGTGTCTTTAGTTGCCACCAAGTTTTGTCTCGTCTTCTTCACAAACTTCTTTGCTCTTCTCATAGCGCTAGCCAATGCCCACATGATATCCATGCGCTCTAACTAAGTTTCATCAACTTACTCGTAATCTTCATCAGCAAGATGACAGTTTCCAATCTTTCCAGCAACTACACCGTCATAAGATTGGACAACTACAGCTAGAAGATCCATATGCTCTTTCACTACTTCCACAGTCACATTCCCGAGATTCTCAGTCTTTAACTTCATAGCATTTGCTTCAGGAACTATATAGTGGGTTCCAGATGACCCAGACGTGTCGGCACCTGATGGGCTGCACTGAGAAGGAACAGAAGAGTTAGATACAAAAGCAGTTTGTAATGGTGTACTTGACGTAGTAGGAGGTGGAACTGAGTTGTATAAGGTAGGATTTTGAGCGTAGGATCCTTTCTTTGACTTGTACTTCTAACGTATTTCTTCCTCCCTGAGCTTTAAAATGAAGTCATTTATGTCCAAGGTAGCAAAAAGTATCATTTTGCCTTAAATTGGACACAAATGTATCCCATTTGTCTGGTAGCCCATCCGCAAAGCTAGAGACTTTGCCTTCCATGGATGTAACCACACCATGAGTGTGCAACTCACTCATAAGATGATAGAATCTGTCGATGATATCATCTAAGCTATCCTTCCCGATTGGTGAGAAATTGTCAAATTACTTTTTAAGAGCTTTTGCCTTAAGTTCCTTCAGAGTTGCATTGCCTTCGTATCTTTTTTCTAAGGCTTCCCATAACTTTTTAGACTGCTTGTTCTCAGAAAACTAATGAAAAATATCTTTAGGTATTGACTGAGTCAACAAGGCATATGCTTTCTTTTTAGCATTATGCATAGTCTTCTGGGCTTCACTCATACCACCTAATGTGAGCTTTACCCCTTAGCACTGACTGGTACCACGTAACCAGTCTCAATAGACATCCACAGATTAGGGTCAACTCCATTCAAGTAGATTTCAAACCGTTGTTTCCACTGTGGGTAATCATCCAACGTTAACAGCTTTGGCGGTTTGTTGTGGTTCCCTATCTCACTTTCTAGAAGTAGAAGATTCTGGATGCGTGAGTCCTTTGCAGTAGTAAACGCAGAGAACTGATCTTCCATTTCTATAAACTAGATGAACTAAGAACAGGACAGATTTACTTATGCGATTGGACAGCTGACTGGTTCAACCGTGCGATTGAAGAATGCAAATGGCTTCAATCGTGCGATTGGATTCAGTCGTGTGAAGGAACAAGACGAATGAGTTCAACCGAATAGAAAGCTTGAACCGTGTGAATGAACTGTGCGAATGAGTTTAGTCATGCGATTGAACTGTGCGAATGAGTTCAGTCGTGCGGTTGGGCCAATCGTGCGACTGAAGCTACTGCTGTGGGAAAAATCAAATTTTTAGACACTTGACTCAAAATTTACGAATTTCTAAGAACCCTAATCTGCCGTATGGGAACAAGTCGAACTATTTACACCGAAACTTGACAAAAACAAGTTTTTGAAGCAAACGGTATATCTTTTGAATGAAAACGTAAGTTTTGACACCAAAACCAATTGAATCCATGCAAAATCACGAGCCAAAGCTCTGATACCACTTGCTAGGACCGACTTTGTACGGAGTACTAACAGATTTTGCGTTATACCAAATCAAATAGTACGGAATCCTATTCGATTGGTGATCCAATCAGTGAGAACGACAATCTGATCAATCCCACGATGAAACAAACGTTAAGAACGAACAAGAATTGATCAGAAATGAACTATGAACTTGGATTGACGTTTTTGTGCGATCTGGATGGCTAGGGTATGTATGTATTCGAAGTGTTCTGTTTTTTCACGAATTTTGTGGTATTTATAGGTTTCCTGTCTTCAATCGTATGACTGAACGATTAGCATGGTTCAGTCGTGCGACTAAATCATGCGATTGACATATACGCATGACTGAAGGTTCAGTCGTGCGACTGACTCAATCTTATGTCTCAGTCGTGCGAATGATCCAGTCTTCTGGTTCAGTCGTGCGACTGGTCCATAAGCATGATATTTTCATGCGTATGGTCCATTAGCATGGTCCATTAGCATGAACTATCACATGAATAAGTTAATCATAATTCTAAGTTCTTATTGACTTAGAACCATGTAGAACAACAATAAACCTATATAGTTACTTCATACACGTGCAACATATTCAATATAATGATATCATGACATAATAAAAACATAAATTAACATCACAACTCATTTCATATATCATTCATTCAATCACTACATCGATTACATATATGTAAGACATGAAAGACTTTTACATTTCAGCACATAAACTAGGTACATTAATATGCATCAACAAATATTTTCTCATAAACTCACTAAGTCTCACTCATTTGATGATGCAAAATCTCAAACTAAGTTGATGATAATATTCTAAGTTAATGAACACTAGAAATGGTTTTTCAAGATACTTGTATATATTACTTTTCAACTTAGTGTTTACAAGATTTTGATAGGGAAAAGTTTTCCTTTGCAAGCCAACAAACTTGACACACCATATCTACTACACTCAAGAAGATTTGACTTTGATGAGTTAGCAGACTAGCCATTCTCCAATCCCTCAAACTCCCAAGTAGCAGATCACATAAGAAATCATCTAGGCGGTCTTCATCTTGTTGAGTTAACAAAGAAGGCAAGAATTGAAGAGGAGTTGAAGCTGAGAAAGGATGAAGAACAAGGTGCCACCACTAAAGGAAGCTCATTCCTTCCAATGATTCAAGGCACTAATTCAGATTCCATAGTTAGATGGGAATATGACTATAATTCCTATCAACTAACGCTCTTCAGAGGGCCATAACAAAGAGTACATGTCATTCACAGCAACAGATTGGACCTCCTTTCTACATTGACTTGTACAAACTTCTCAGCACCACTTCAGGAAAGAATAAGAAACCGACAAATACCTCCTTTCCTTGGTGTTGAAGGTTTTGAGAAGAAGAGAGTGAAGTTTTGGTAACATCATCCTAGGGGGAGTTTGTTGGATCAGATGAGGCTGGTGCAAACAAAACTACACTTAGAAGATTTTGAGTACAACTGAAGAAAGTCTTCCAAAGCAAAAGCAACACTTTCAAAGACAAACTTAAGATCTTTTGAAGACTAAAGCACAAAGTGCTTCCGAAGGAAAACTAAGTCTTCTGAGACTAAGTAGTTTTCCTTTTAAAGTGTTCAACTTAGAAGATCCAAGGCAATGACTTCAGAAGAATGAAGTCCTGAAGACTTTCAAATGATTCGAAAGAAGTTGATTCTTCGAAAGTATAATTGGCCTCAGAAGAACTTATTCTTCAGAAGCTAATTTACATTCAGAAGTATCAACAATGGACCAGTGGACATAAGTAGGGTCTAACTGACACATGCTGTCAAGTCTAATACAGTTCATGGCATTTTTCAACACCCATGTAGTTGAATATATTATTCCACTATTCACCTTTTATCATTTACTACAGTTACCATCTATAGTAGGTAAGAAAAGGTGAGTCATGGACATGACATGACTACCTAATCTACCATCTATAGTAGGTAAGAAAAGGTAAGTCATGGACATGTCATGACTACCTAATCTAGGATTGTATTTTATCTTAGATACCTTACTTCTGGTAATGTAGTATTTGTTTAGATGTAAACACTGAGTTAAGAAGTAATATATACAAGTATTTTGAAAAACCATTTCTTGTGTTCATTAACTTAGTATATTATCATCAACATGGTTTGAGATTCTGCATCATCAAGCAAGTGATACTTAGTGAGTTTGTGAGAAAATATTATATTGAGAGACCAACACCGATCATGCGGTTATGAAAGTACTATTGGATTGATTGAATTTGAAAGTGAGTGAAGAATATAGTGGAAATTTAGGGCTTTTACGGTGGTAAAGATTTGAAAGAAAGAGAGTCAGAAATATTTAAATGGTGGGTAAAAAGCCAAACGGATAAGGTGAAAGGACAGTTTAGATTCCGATTTGACAGAAAAGGTAAGATAAACTATTTAGAATATTTAACAATCATGTATAAACTCTTACTTTTTGCAGAGTGGGCCCAAAGATTTCTGCTACCCAGTAAAGTTGTTCTTCCCAGAGTAAAATTACTTCCGAGAGAACAATTATGTTTCATTATCTGGATTGTCTTCCGAAGCCACTTTATCTTTCGAAGCAAATTATGTCTTAGGGATAAATTTGCATCCGAGGGTAAAGTTTTCTTCCGAGAGAAGAAGTTAGTAGCCTGGGGAAGGAAACTTGATCTATGGTCAAATGATTTTCCGGGGTAAAAACTCTTTGGAAGAGAATACTTGTGTAGAGGAATTTTGCTTTGGAAGTTGAATAAAGATTTTTTCCGAGGGTAAATTTCTCTTTGAAAGAATTTATACATAGAGAAGTTTGGAGAAAACCTTTTGTAACAGGGCTTATATTTTAAATAGACAACTTAGACATGACATATTTTCAAAATATTTTCAAACAAGATTTACTAATCAGTGTTGATCATCCCAATAGCCGTAGTTAAATACTTAAATCTTTTTTCATCAAAGGCTTTGGTGAACAAATCGACATATTATTCATTTGAATTAACCTTGACTAGTTTGATCAAGTTCTTCTTATATATCTTGAATGTAATGATACTTGATGTCAATATGTTTTATCTTGGAGTGCTTAACCGGATTTTTTGTTATCGAAATAGCACTCTTGTTGTCCATATGGATAGGAGTCTCCATGAAATTGAAACCATAGTCTAATATCTGATTCTGAATCCATTGCAGTTGAACGTAGCAACTTGCAGCAACAATGTATACAACTTTAGCAATTGATGTAGAAACACATGATTTCTTCTTGCATTGCCTATAGATGATCCTTCCTCTAAAAAATTTGCATCCTCCTGTTGTGGATTTTTTGTTAATGTTGCAGCTACCATAATCACTGTCACTGTAACCGTAAAGATTGAAATCCTTGTTCTTGGGATACCAATGGCGTTGTTTGGGAGCTCCATTAAAATTTCTAAGAATTCTCTTGACAGAAATTATTGAGACACCTTGGGAGCAATCTGATATCTTGCATAGATGCAAATTGCAAACATGATATTTGGTCTGCTTGCAGTAAGATACATTTGAGATCCAATAATTGCCATGTACTGATGCTGATTTGTGTCACCCCCCTCGGAATCAAGACAAAGATTATGATTTCTTTGTATAGGTGTGATAGGATCAAATGAATCGATTTGTGATGATGTTAGAATGCAATTCAATCAAAAACATACAAATGTAACCAAATCAATGCAAACAATCAACAAAAAATCATGTAATACCTGTTAGGCCTAGATTGTATAGGGCTAGATCAATTTTGTATAGGCTTAGTACTTGAAAATCAAGTCTTGTAATTAATATTTGTAACAGTCAAAATATATATATATGTGATTTGAATCTATAGGATAACCCCATATATATGTGTGTTGATTTGTGACTTGATAGGGAAAAACAATATACTTGGACGGATTCATGGAATTGACCAAGTGTAGGAAACATCTACGGATGAGCAATTTTGTTAATCCGTAGATATGTTTCTTATAAGACCAAATGACCAAGTACAATGTTCATGCGGATGATCAAGTACCATGAAGTGAAGACTCCTACGGAAGAAGAATTTCCTACGGAAGAACAACTTTGCTACGGAAGACTAAATCATCTACGGAAGAACAAATGTTCTACGGACGAGAAGATTGCTGCGGAAGAACATTATACTTGTGCGATTGCAAATACCAAGAAGTCAAACAAGTCAACTCAATCAATAACAAATCCCGAGAGATCCGGTGTTTCCTTAACCGACTCAAACCGTGTATAAATATGAGTCCTAGGTTTCACATCTCGGGAAACACAATCAATCATTATTACGGCTGTCAAGAGTTCATTGTGCAACCCTAGCTGCCGTCACATCAACATCAAACATTATTCGATTCACAGAATTCGATTGTTCATAGTCATTCATTATTATTCTTTTGTAATCATTACATTATAGTTAATGAAATACATTTGAACTATTATTGATTTCGCATTTATTGTGTTTCTGTGGTTGTGTTCATCATTGATCATTACAAACAATTAAACGTCAATTAGTGATAATTCTGCGATCATTAAATTGATTTATTTTAATACTGATAATTCCTGAATCGCGATCCTTGGATTCACAGGTGGTATCAGAGCATTGGTGCTCATTGATTTAGATCAATTGATCTATCAGTATTAAAATTGTTTAATTGATTTTCAAACAATTAAATCAACGACTTGTTGTTCAGCAAGCACTGTCTCATTGCTTGTTTGATTTAGATCTATATTCAAATCAATTGAATACTAGATCTGGGTTCTTGATAGATTTATCAATTTTAGCATTTAAGTTTTGATTAATTCGTTTGCATTAAACATGAGTACTTTTGGTGGAGGATCGTATCAACCGCCAAAGTTGGAAACTAAAGCTGATTTTAAATCCTGGAAGATCAAGTTCAGGAATCACGTGAACTACATAGATTCTGACTTGTGGGAGTCCATCACTCAAGGTCCTTATATTCCACCTACTCTTGGGCCGGATTATAATGACAAAAATCAGCCAATCAGCACTAAAGACCTGCCACCTGATGATGTCAAGAAGGTCAAAGTCGATATTAAAGCATATAGCTTGCTTAGTATGGCTTTACCAGAAGAAATCTTGATCAGGTGTGAAAACTACAAGACAGCAAATTCCCTGTGGAAGATACTCCACACTCTCTGTGAAGGGAGTGATGAGATCCGAAGCATAAAGAAAGACACCCTTAGATCACAGTATGAAACTTTTCATCATATTGAGGGTGAATCAATTCCTCAGCAACTCCATAGATTTATGCAACTTGTTACTGAGATGAACATCTTGGAGTTGAAATATACTACTGAGGAATTAAACAAGAAGATGCTCCACACTTTGCCTGAAAGTTGGAAGCAAACTGTCTCCATGTTCAAGAATACAATAGATCTCAAGACAACTGGTCTGGATACACTGGTTGCTAAGGTAGAAGCACTTGAACTGGATGAACAATCAAGAAACAAGAGTGTGAGAACCCATGTCTCACCATATCACTTCAAGGAAACCAAAAATGCTGGAAGTGCATTTATCTCAAACAATGAAAGTGATAACTCTTAGTGATGATGAAGAGGAAGTAAGTTTCTATGCATCCAAACCCACTAAGAAATCATCTCAAAGTAAAAATCAAAAGGAAAAGGGGAGATCTGAAGAGAAAAGGGAAACATCAACAACTGCAAACTCTTCTCAAAATAACAAACAATCAGAACCAATAACTGTCATATTGGATTCTGAAGAACAAAAAGCAGCCTTTAGTTCTAGCTTTCAAGCATATCTTGGAAGTTCACTCACATCAGCAAACATCTGTCAGCAAGATTTGGAGGAACTCCCTCCTGATGTAGTAGAAGAGATAGATCTACAATGGCAGATGGCAATGATTGCTTACAGAGCTAAGCAATATCTGCGGAGAAATAAAAATCTGGCAGCAGCAAGCAAAACATCAAAGATTGGTGTTGATAAATCAAAAGTCAGATGCTTTAAGTGCAATCTCTATGGTCACTTCTCTAGAGAATGCAACCAACAATCATCTCCGCAGTATCAGCATCCGCAGTATCAGCATCAGCAGCAACAAAATCAGCAGCAACAACATCAGTATCAGCAATCAACCTCTCAAAGATCTCTGCATCGACAACCTCAACTAACATCCCCACCAGCCACAAATACATCAGCAGGGCCAAGCAATTCTAAGGAGACTGGGCTGATTATCCTTCAAGATGGAACATGTGATTGGAGTTTGTATGAGAAGGAAGTGATAGAGGAGAATCAAGCGTTGATGGCACATATGGAAAACAAAGTTCCTCCTATGGCCAGAGAGGTAAAAGACAGGTTATGTTCATCATCCTGTGTTGAGGATGTTGAAAGATATAGAGTCCATGCTCAACAATTGGCTGATAAAGTAAAGGAAACTATGATTTTAAATGAATCACACTTAAGAGAACAAAAATTATATCAAATAAAAGTAAGTTCTTTACAAAAGGATCTCGAAAAATATGTTTCTGAAAATTACAGCCTAAAAGCCCAAGTTGAGCATCTGACCACTTCCTTAACAAAATCCATGGCTGATCATGCATCAACTGAAGTGAAACTTCAGAAGTTTCAATTATCATCTCAACAATATGAGAAGTTGTTAAACTCCCATATTGAATCAAAGAACAGGTCCGGGTTGGGTTATAATGCTGTTGCACCACCTATTAATGATAACTACACACCTTTACCTGAAACAATGACTAACAATTTGTCAAAACATTTTGTGCAAAGCACCAAAATTGACATAAACAACAGTCATAAAGCTGAGATAAGTGAAACTGAATCTATGGAATCTGAATCACTTAAACATAATGAATCAGATTTTGATAAGTATGATGACTTGGATGATTCTGATGAACATGATACTGATCAACTGAACATTGGTAAGAATGTTCAAGTTGAAACTGGTCTTCCGCGGGTACTTGAAGAAGCAAAACTGCAATATCCTCCAAAGCAACGGAACATGCTGAAGACTATCTGCAAGAGGATTGCTGAATTAAATGAAGGACTTCAAGAACTGCACCTTCACAAAGTTGATAGCTGCGGATCAAGTTCTGAGATACCTTTGTCTTCAGAGAAAGGTAAGAAACAACAAACTTCAACAAAGCAAAAAAAAATTCAAGTGTTGAAGATCAGAGGAAAAACAAATCTGAAGAATCCGTAGAACATCTGCGGAAAGCAAAAACTACCAAGTCCGTAGATCATCTGCGGAAGACAAAAATCACTGAATCCGCATAAAAGCAAAGGAAGAGAGAAGCTGATCCTGCGGACAAGGTAAAAAGAGAGCCCCACACACATGCAAAGAAAAGGGAAAATATGAAGCAACAAATGGCAGCCAAAGGCAAACAAGCAACAGCTGATGATGCTCCAAACAAAAACAAGAAGAAATCAACTGATGCTTCAGCAAATGAGAAAAAGAACAATAAAAAGAAGGCTGAATCTGAAGAAAATTCAGACAAATATTGCAAATGGTGTGATATGAAGAATCACAATACTGATGAATGCTATTTCAGCAGCTATTGTTCCATTTGCAATATGAACAATCACATGACTGATGATTGTTTCTTCAACAAACACTGTGCCATATGTGACAAAAATAACCATTCCACTCAGGAATGTTATTTTAATAAGAAGAACAAGAAAAAGAGCAAAAAGAAGTCACAAGATACATCATCTGAATCAGATTCTCAAGCCTCAGAAAGTGACAAAGAGACAAAGATTCAGAAAGAACAACAAAAGTCAAAGAAAAGACCGTCTGCTGCGGACAAGACTTTGAAGAAGAAAGCACCAATACAGTCTAAGACACCTCACAAAAAGGTGGATTTGACAGATAAACAAAGTGAAGCAGCTGATGGTTTCTTTGATAACTTTGCTAAAGGAACTCCTGTGTCTCAATCAAAGCTGAAAGATGAAGAAACTTTCAAAACTACAGGATCCTCTCCAAAGTTAAAATACCAACCAATACAAGTCACTTTGAAGAAAGAATCAGAGAAGCATGAAGGCATCCAGAAACCTGACTCATATTCAACAGAATCATCCTCACAACCATCAAAACAAAAAGAAACAACTAATAATGAAACTTCAAGATTAATTCATGAAGGAGTAACTATTATTGACACATCTGGCAAATCCAAGACAATTAAGCCTTGGATTGTCAATTCTAACTAAATTCTTTTGGTGTGCAGGAACAATCATGGAGAGCTGACAACAAGCGGTATGTTGACAGTGGTTGTTCCAGACATATGACAGGCAACTGTGCACTTCTCCATGACTTCAAACATAAACATGCCTCTTATGTGGCATTTGGTGGGGATAAGAAGGGAGGTAAAATTGTTGGTGAAGGAATAGTAACTAATGGTGTTTTAACATTTGAAAAAGTAAATTACTGTGAAAATTTGCAGTATAATTTACTTAGTGTTTCCCAAATTTGTGATCAAAATTACTTAACACTATTTGATAACACTAACTGTTATATTCTTAAGCCAGGTTTTACAGTTCCAGCTGACTGGATCCTTCTCAAAGCATCAAGAAAAGGCAACACATACATTTTGGATATGAACAACACAACACTCACTAATCATGAGACATGCCTGCTGTCTAAATCTTCAGAAGATGAATCTCAATTGTGGCATAGAAGGCTTGTCCATTCCAACATGAAGAACATGAATAAATTGGTGAAAAATGACCTAGTCATTGGATTACCAAAGAAAGAATTTCACTGTTCTAATCATTGTTCTTCATGTTATAAAGGAAAACAACACCGAGTGTCTCATAAATCCAAAACAACTAACACTAACACTACACCACTCAAATTGCTTCACATGGACCTCTTTGGTCCAACCAATGTGCTGAGCATTGGAAAAAGGCAATATTGTTTGGTGATAGTAGATGATTTCACTAGATTCACATGGGTCTTCTTCTTAAAACATAAGAGTGAAACATCTAAAACATTAATGGACTTTGTGATTAAGATTGAGAATCAACTTGATTTAAAAGTTAAAATTTTTAGGAGTGATAATGGAACTGAGTTTGTTAATGCTGATTTGGATTATTTTTGCAGGAATAAAGGAATAGCAAGACAATTCAGTGCACCAAGAACTCCACAACAAATGGAGTGGCTGAAAGGAGAAATAGAACACTCATAGAAGCAGCCAGAACAATGCTAGCTGATTCTCAGTTGCCCATTACTTTCTGGGCAGAAGCTGTGAATACAGCTTGCAATGTTCAAAATAGAACTTTGATAGTCAAAGAACATAATAAAACACCTTATGAACTCTTATTTAAAAGGAAACCTTTTATAGGATATCTTAGAGCTTTTAGGTGTCATGTGTCTGTTTTGAATACTAAAGAACAACTGGGAAAATTTTCTGAAAAAGCCTATGATGGTTTCTTTGTTGGATATTCATCCACTTCTAAATCATATAGGGTTTATATTCCAGAACATAACATAGTTGAAGAGACTCCCAATGTTTCTTTTGATGAATCCATGTTCACTACTAATGTAAAAGGATCATCTTCGTTATTTGATATAGATGCATTAACGGAATCATTTAACACTGGTTATCTGATCAATGCAGGTGCTGCGGATACATGCTATCCATTTGTGCCTCCAAGTTTAAATGAAGTGCCCCTAACAGCTGACCCACCAAGGGTACAACGTTCAACTGCACCTCAGCAAGAATCAAGTCAGCAGCATGAAGTTACATCCATAAATACATCCGCTGATGCATCCATATCCGTAGATGTAAGTCCTGCCTCAGCTGCTGAACCAAGGAATAAAGAGGAAGTGTTAAATCAACAAACCATGCCTGCAAAACAACAATGTTCATCCGTGAATGGTAATGCATCTCCTGCGGAAGAACAAAATACTGCTTCCACAGAACCTCCTGCGGAAGAACAAAATGATGCTTCCGTAGAACCTCCTGCGGAAGAACAAAATGCTACTTTCGTAGAACTTCCTGCGGAAGAAGACAACCCAGCAGCAACTCCTACACAAGCTGATCAAAATGAGCCTTTTGATTATTTCATCGACTCAACCTCTCAGCTGAAACCATCTGCTTCAATGGGATTCTCAAACTTAGACACCACAGTTCCAGTTGATGCTGTCTCAACAAGCAGAATCCACAAGTCTCATCCAATAGACAATATCATTAGAGATCTGAATACAAGAACTACAAGGAACAAAGGAGGTGTGGTAAACATTTGTTTGTTCACCTGCTTCTTGTCCCAAACAGTTCCTGCAAACATTACAGCTGTACTAAAAGACAACAGCTGGATTGAGGCTATGCAAGAAGAGCTACAACAATTCAGAAAACAAAAAGTGTGAACTCTTGTAGACTTGCCTACGGGTCAACATCCAATTGGAACATGGTGGCTATTCAAAAACAAGCTGGATGACAAAGTATCATAGTGAGAAACAAGGCTAGGCTCATTGCTCAAGGCTATACCCAGGAAGAAGGAATAGACTATGATGAAGTCTTTGCACCAGTTGCAAGGACTGAAGCTATAAGGGTTTTCCTAGCCTATGCATCCTTCAAAAAGTTCACAGTCTATCAAATGGATGTGAAGTGTGCTTTCCTCTATGGGAAGATTGATGAAGAAGTCTATGTTGCTCAACCCCCTGGTTTTGAAGACCCTGATTATCCACATAGAGTATACAAGCTTGATAAAGCTTTGTATGGTCTTCATCAAGCACCCAGAAAGTGGTATGACACACTATCATCATTCCTGCTGAAGAATGGCTACAAGAGAGGAACAATTGATCAGACACTCTTCCTCAAACATGAACATCAAGATCTTTTGGTAGTTCAAATATATGTTGATGACATAATATTTGGTTCAACCAACAAGAAGCTGTGCCAAAGCTTTGAAGACTTGATGAAATCTGAATTTTAGATGAGCTCCATGGGAGAATTGACTTTCTTCCTTGGCTTACAAGTTCATCAGAAACCAGATGGCATTTTCATCAATCAAGAAAAGTACATTCATCAAATTTTTAAGAAGTATAATCTTGCTGATTCCACTTCATGCAAGACACCAGCATCAACAATAGACAAGATTGTGCCTGACCCTGCTGGCAAATCCGTAGATCAAAGATTGTATAGATCAATGATCGGTTCATTAATGTACTTAACTGCCAGTAGACCTGACATCATGTTTGCTGTTGTGTTTGTGCCAGGTATCAATCAGACCCAAAGGAGTCACATCTGAATGCTGTAAAGAGAATTTTCACATACCTGAAAGGCAAACCTGCATTGGGACTTTGGTATCCCAAAGATGGAGATTTTAGCCTCTACTCCTACTCAGATAGTGACTATGGGGGGTGCAACAACAACATAAAATCCACAACTGGTGGATGTCAATTTTTAGGACCAAGACTTGTTTCATGGCAGTGCAAGAAGCAAACAAATGTATCCGTATCCACAGCTGAAGCAGAGTACATAGCTGCTTCAGCAGGTTGCTCTCAAGTACTTTGGTTACAAAATGAATTACTTGATTATGGTTACAATTTCCTTCATACACCAATTCATATTGATAATTCAGCTGCTATGTTTATCACTGCTAACCCAGTTCAACATAGTAAAACAAAACATATTGAAATCAGATACCATTTTCTGAGAGATTGCTCTGAAAAGGGTCTCATCAAGTTAGTCAAAGTAGACACAACCAATCAGCTTGCTGATTTGTTCACTAAAGCATTTGATTCTGTTAGATTTAATTTTCTGATAGAATCTTTGGGGATGATTAACTTAGAATTAATCAACAAAAGCATATGACTTACTTTGTGCAGAGTAATCATTAAGGATAACTTAAATGACTGAGCAAACATCTATACATGCATTATATAAGGGAAATGATAGTAGACTATACTTGGCTATTAAACAAAACCTCAATCTGACTTATATCATACTGATATGTGAGTAGGTTCAACTTGAGTGGAAACAAAGCTAAGAGCATGCCAAACTAAAAGCATGAGGTAACTGTCTGTGAGGATTCCATTTGAGAATCAGGAAGGTATGTTCTCTCCTGATGTGATCAAATCACTTACACAAGCACACTATGTAAAATACTTTATAATATTCTATCTTTGCAAAGTCATATTCCCTCTGTTTTGTGTGAACAAAGACCTGGGAATGTGATTAATAAGTGTGATCTTCGTTCTCCCTCTGTTTTGTGTAAACAAAGACCTGGGTTAAAGTTCACCTTTGTTTTACAAAAGTAAAGACCTGGTGACTATGAAGATCATATTTCAGCTCTAAAAAAAAGGAATCACTTGTGATCCATTGTACATCAAGTCAAAGAGCTTCAACATCAAAGCATTCATGAGACTGAAATTTGTCTCAAGATAGAACTTATAACTTAATGTACGTAGTCATTAAGTGTGGACTGTAGTGATTTGCCTCACCTACGGAAGACATACTACAATGATAATTGAATGTGGGACTCATGATTGCTACTGATTAACAACCTTCACAACATGATAAATAGCATGCCTAGTTGATACAATACTCATGTTTGAATTTAAGTGGATCTATATACTTGCAATCAGGTATGTATTGAATCAACTAATCAACATCAGCAGAAGCCAAGTTATAGTATGATCCCTCTATATATATATGCATGCATGTAACTGTTTGTCAGATGTTTAATTGTTATCTCAACTGACTTTCTCTCATTTAGACTGTCATATGCCTATCATGCCTGTTTACAACTTAAATTTATGATAAATGTAACTGTCTCACATTAATCACAAATTTAGGGGGAGTAGTTCATGCATGAAAAACAATAAAAGCTGATAATTGATCTGAATTACTTTGAAGGAATTGGAACTTGAGCACTAACTTGAATGCAGGATACAGGAAACTTGCCTCTCTGTACTTAATTGCCATGCAAATAAAGTCAATAATGTCCAACATCAACATTTGATTCTACTCAGTAGATATCATACATTTAAAATTTTAAACTTTTTATGTTTCGCAGAAGTTTCAGTAATACCTCATCCGTAGAAGTATTATGTGATTTCTGATTCAGCAGCAAAACAAATGCATTGTTTGAACTATTACATCCGCAGATGTTAAGACATCCGCAGATGTTAAGGTTTCGCAGATGTTGACATCCGCAGATGTCAAGGTTCCGCAGATGCTCTGCGGAAGAGATAATGCATTCTAAACACTTGGTATGCGGATAGGAATGAATGGAAGTGGGCCCAACATAATTAATAAAAGAACATAATTAATAAAAGAAATTAATATGTTCCCCTATAAATAAAGTTTCAGATATTTTTACAGAGCACTTTTTCACTTTTAACCTAGAAAATCGCCCATTTTCCCTCTTTTTCAAATTTCAAAATATCCGTTTCCAAGAACACATCATCAACATTATCCTGTAATAAATTACTGTTATTGCAAAGGTAAATCATGTCTTAAACATCAGTAAGAAACTGTTTAATCGGTTATTGACATTCAAACGATTCAACTGCATGTTTTCTAACTTGATTTTCTTTACAGATGGATAATAGATTCGCCAAAGAACATAATGTGTGCGCGTTCTTAAACGCTGATGATCCGGCGGCGGAAGGATGTCGAGATATCATCAGATATCTCCGACGATCAAGGCTCTTCTACGCCTTGACGGCTGAGCCTGTGATCCATCAGGCACACATAATCGATTTCTGGAACTCAGCACGAGTTGAAGAACAAGATGATGAAGAAGTGATTGTGGCTAAGATTCGGAACAAGCGTCTTCGAATCACTGAAAACATCTTACAAAGATGCTTGGAACTGGGTGATAGAGAGAGAGGTCACCCCGATGTATTCGAGAATGAATACATTGAGAAAATTTTCAATCTGATGGGGTATGATGGTGACTACGAAAAAGGGGAAATCAAGAAGGGTAGGCTGTGCAAACCGTACAGATTTTTGTGTCATACCTACCTGAAATGCTTGTCAAACAGGAAGTCGGGACTAGACAGATTCTCCAGGCACATATCATCTGGGATTATTGGGATATTTGAGGGGAGAATTTACAACTACGCAAAATACATCTTCAATTGTCTGAGTGAACAAGTCAAACTGCAGAAGAATGACAAGATGTATATGTTCCCGAGATTCCTGCAACTGGTGATCAACTCAGAACTACCTGGGGTGGACAGAGTTGGGAATGTGTTTGTGCAAGCACACTTGAGCAAATCTGTGCTAAACAAGCTTAGTGGAAAGTACCAGGGACAAGATATGCCAATGTTTGCACATGTATTAGATCCAGAAGCAGACTTGCCACAAGAGTTGGCTTGGGCAGAAGAAGCAGAATCATCTGCTGATTCTGCACAAGCATCTCACTCATCACACCAATCAGCATCACAATCATCAACCCAAACTCCACCACTCCAACATCAAACACCTAGCCAAACACCCCCTCAACAAGCACAATCACCAACAAGCCTGAACACCCAACCAATCTCACCAATTCATCAACATCAATCACCTCTGCTAATCTCATCATCATCCACCAAAAGCACTGAGCCAACATCCCCAGCCAAACAACAATCATCATCAGCTTCTCAGTCATCATCACATCACACTCAACCTTTCTCTCCACTTCAAGCTCAATCCCCTGTACTACCACCACCAGAAACTCCAAAACATGCATCCCCGGAAAGTGCTGGAACCGAGCCTTTTGAGATAACTGAGTCTGTACACTCTGTACACTCAGGAGATAAAGAGATATTATCTCAAGCCAGCACTGTTCCCATCTCACCAACACACACAGAAGAACATGCTTCATCAGCACATACTGAGCCCATATCTTCATTGAAAGATGAACAAATTGCTGATGAGCATGAGGAAGTACAAGGATCTGCTGAGGATGTCATTGCATACCATGAAGATGATTTAAGTGACAATGATATTCCTGTCAGCAAAAGCTATCTGGTTGCTGAGTACAACAAGTTAGTACTAAAATCAAATAAGAGAAAAGAAAGAATACAAGAGCTGAAAGGTATAATCAAAGAAAAATGAAAAGCTGATGGAGAAAGATGCTAGACTGAAAAGGCTGAGAGAAGATGCTCTAAGCAACAGTGAAGTCATTGATGCATTGTTGAATAGAGAACAAGAGTTGGAGGCTTCTTTGAAGACTGAACAAAATGAGAAATCTGAACTGCTCAAAAAGAAAGATGCAGAAATAGCAGAGCTGAAAAAGAAAATATATGATCTGCAAACAAAAGATGCCCCAAGTATTGATAAACCAAAACAGACGGGTGAAGCTGTTAAGCAAATGATTCCATACACCAGGAAAAGAAAATACATGGGAGCAACTGAAAAGAAACATGAAGCTGAAAGCTCTCCAAAGAAAGGAAACTTCCATCCCCTGCACCTACACCTTCAGTAGATGTGTCTACTGTGAAGGTACAATCCACTGGTGATGATGACAGTGAGAAAGAGTGGGAGGAACTGACAAGAATTGAGTCCCCCACTGGAGAAAAGGGTGGAAAGGCCGATGACCTTCTAACAACAGCTGACATAATGGAAGAGAGGCCTGATTCGAGCATGTTTATGACCCTCATCAACCATGGTTTTCCATATGACATGGTTGAGAGGATGAACACAGCAGAAATGAAGAATGCATTGAAAGAATTTGAGTTTGCAAGGTTCATAATCCCAAATTATGATTATGAAGCCTTTACAACTTTTCAATCATTGGAGAAGATAAGGAAGGATCTGGGCCACTGTGACACAACAAAACTTACCAAGTACAATATGCCTTGCTGGTTACAGGGCCACAACTACAAATCTCATGAGCTTAAAGGTAGAACTACTGGAGAACTTCGAAGGATGATGGAGCATGTAATGAAGGTGGAATTGGAAACAGGTGTGAAATTCAGAACCACAGCTCCTCATCCAACTGATGACAAACAAACCAAACTGTCAGCTGATCCAATAACTGTGGAGCCAAAGGATCAGCACAAAGCAAAAGATAAGCTCATCAGGGAACCAAGGGAAGTCATCCCAGGCAAAGTGTGGCCCCTTGGTACCACTGTTAGAGAAATAACTGATCAGAAGTCCACTCTGATTCAGTTGGTTAATCACCTCACAACTCCCAACTCAGCTGAAGAAAACAAGATCATGGCGTGGAAATATGATCAAGAGTGGCATTGTGTAATGATCAAAAGGACATCAGGAAGAGTTGAATACTTCCATGATGTGTTTTCAGTTCTCTGCCTTCCTGAGAATAATATAAAGGACCTGCAAAGCCTTACCATGACAAATTATCCAATACATCCGAGAGGCAGGGACTTCTCAAGCAGAGTAGGTCAACTGAAAACAAGATTCAAAGATGATGTGCTGATAGGTGCTAAGAGAGATGATGATCAGCACCAAAGAAGAAGTCAAGGACTGAAAAGATACAAGTCCAATGCCTCTGAATTAGTAGATGATGAATTCCTAAAGAGGGTTGGTTACAACAATAGAACCTCAGCAGCCATCAAGCACATTGAAGGGACTCAATACACGCTCCCTATCACTGAATGGGGATATGTAGAGAGGACTAAAGAACTGGTTTTGCTGAGAAATGCAGAGAACAAAAGAGCTGAAAAGATCAGGATTTTTGATCCTGTGGAAATCAAGTTGCTTCATCCAAGCTACACTTCCTACCTTCATGACAAATTCTTTCCGAAGCTGAATGATGAAGCAGCTCAAAATGATCTATTCCTGCATGTGCACATGATACAAGTCATTGACAAACTTCATGCAAAGGCCTACAAACGACGCAGACACAATGCAGGCTTGCTGAAGGGAACAGAGTATGATGAAGTGACAGAACTTCGCCTCTCCGAACAAGATGAACTTGAAGTAGTGAAGAATGACAGAGTCTTGGAGACTCTCACTACAGAGGAGGATGTTCTGGGACTTGGCTACGAGACTCTGAAGAAGATCAGCAAAATGGAGATCAAATACAAGTATGATGATCAAAAGGCAGCTGTATCTTACTTCTACAACAAAATTATAGCAAGAGTCAAGGAGCTAGCAGTGTTGAAAGACTGATTACAAGGAGCTAAGCCTAAGGGGAGTATTGTTAGGCGTAGATTGTATAGGGCTAGATCAATTTTGTATAGGCTTAGTACTTGAAAATCAAGTCTTGTAATTAATATTTGTAACAGTCAAAATATATATATATATATATATATATATATATATATATATATATATGTGATTTGAATCTATAGGATAACCCCATATATATGTGTGTTGATTTGTGACTTGACAGGGAAAAACAATATACTTGGTCGGATTCATGGAATTGACCAAGTGTAGGAAACATCTACGGATGAGCAATTTTGTTAATCCGTAGATATGTTTCTTACAAGACCAAATGACCAAGTACAATGTTCCTGCGGATGATCAAGTACCATGAAGTGAAGACTCCTACGGAAGAACAACTTTGCTGCGGAAGACTAAATCATCTACGGAAGAACAAATGTTCTGCGGACGAGAAGATTGCTGCGGAAGAACATTATACTTGCGCGATTGCAAATACCAAGAAGTCAAACAAGTCAACTCAATCAATAACAAATCCCGAGAGATCCGGTGTTTCCTTAACCGACTCAAACCGTGTATAAATATGAGTCCTAGGTTTCACATCTCGGGGAACACAATCAATCATTATTACGACTGTCAAGAGTTCATTGTGCAACCCTAGCTGCCGTCACATCAACATCAAACATCATTCGATTCACAGAATTCGATTGTTCATAGTCATTCATTATTATTCTTTTGTAATCATTATATTATAGTTAATGAAATACATTTGAACTATTATTGATTTCGCATTTATTATGTTTCTGTGGTTGTGTTCATCATTGATCATTACAAACAATTAAACGTCAATTAGTGATAATTCCGCGATCATTAAATTGATTTATTTTAATACTGATAATTCCTGAATCGCGATCCTTGGATTCACAATACCCGGTTATTTTTTTTAGGTAAAAAGAAAGAATAAAAGCAAAGAAAAAAGAAAGAAAATGCAAGTTAACCCAAGTTGTGGGGTTGAAAGTGTCCAAAAGGACACAACTTTTGAAAAGGTGGTGAATAAAGCAATATGGCCGCCCATGTTGCTTCTTACACCCTGACATTCGAATTTTGTTAGAGAGAGAAAGACAGAGAGAGCAGAAACTCTTGGGAATTTTAGAAAAAACAAGAACTTTGAATTTTTGGTAAGAATTCTTGAGTTTATGATGCTTTAGATGATTCTAGACTTGGTTGTATGCTTATAAATGTGATTGTGTGTGTTTGAGGTGTGCGTGTGTGAGTTTTAGGTGTTGAAAACGTGAGAAGGGTCAAGAGAAGGGTCAAGAGAAGGGTTTAAGTCCGAAAACAGACTAAGGTGAGTTCTAGAATCCCCGTTTTAATCTGTTTTTAACAATTTTGGGGCTGGAAAATGCATGTGTGAATGTTTTTATAGAAATAACTTTCTACCCGTAGATGTGTGTGAAGGTGTATGTGGTTGGGTGCAGGCTTTAGGTGTAAGCAATTTTATGGATATGACTAACTATGTATTTTGTTGCTTAGAATGTAAGGGCTAAGATTAGAACATGCTAGGTGTAAATTTAGGACTGAACATAGGCAGAAAAATAGAAGTTAGATGCTCAAACGTCTAAACAGTGGACCATGCGTCCAACGGCTTAGTTTCCTAGGTGTTGCCAACCGCCCAAAATGTCCAATCGCCTGAACAGGGCCCATGCGTCTGAACAGGGCCCATGCATCTAAGTGGAAAAATGGCTATGTGTAGGCCCAAATGTCTGAACAGGGCCCATGCGTCTGAACAGGGCCCATGCGCCTAAGTGGAAAAATGGCTAAATATAGGCCTAAACATATGAATAGGGCCCATGCGCCTAAACAGGCCCAAACGTCTATGTGAAAAAGAGACTAAGTTAAGTCCAGACATCTACATAGGGGCAAAACGTCTTAACAGGGTAGAAGCACCCAAATAATGCCCATGCGTCTAGACCCTTAGAATAATTTTCTGAAATTTCAGGAAAAATAGAAAGTCTAGGGTTTTGACTAAGTTGACTTATGGGCAACGATTACCCATTATAAGCATGATTACGGAATGTCTTAAGGTTATGAAATGTATGAATGATGCACGGTATGTATGATGTGTTATCTTTTAATAATGATTAAACATACTTATACTATATTATAAAATGCGTTATGTGTTATGTTATTACTTTACGTAGTATCAAAAATGAATGAAAGAGCATAAAGAATAACGTAATGAAATGAAAGATAACAATGATGTAAAGTAAAATTTAATGAATGAACAAATGACTTGCAAGGAAATGAAAGCAGGTGCACGACCATGTTGTCGTTAGCTCAACTGTGATGTGGGTTAGCTACCCCAAAGGATGCACACATGGTCAATCTTTGAGATTGACAAGGCCCTTTGGTATGCCCTAGGTTACTGGATCAGCTTCGTGCACAATGTTCGTGGTTTAATTACTACAGGTCCAGCATCAGCTTCGTGCACAATGTTCGGGGTAGGACCAACGGTTTGTATGAACGGGAGTGATGACTTGCCATAGGTGACTGGATCAGCTTCGTGCACAATGTTCATTGTTTAATTACCACAGGTCCAGCATCAGCTTCGTGCACAATGTTCGGGGCATAGTTCATCAATCCATATGAATGTAAAAGAATGATGTAACGTACTAAAGAAAGAAAGTAAGAAAACAAGTACGAATGTAAAAGAATGATAATGAGTACGTTACGAAAGAATGAGAATGAAGATAAGAGAATGTTAATGAAAATCGCGAAACGAAAACATGCTATGAATATGATAAAGAATGATGAATGTTCATGAAAGTAAAAGTAATATTCTCTACCAGTACGTACGATGCATGGGCACGTATGAAAGTAAAGACAGGTTATATTTAAAGTAAAGTATTTTATTTACAAAACTAGAACTCACTCAGCAAAGCTGACTTTTATGTGTTTTCCAGTTGGTAGGTAATAGTTGCTGAGGATGGCACGGGAGCAGCTACTTGGCATTTTTGGGATGGCATCCATTCGTATAATAATAACATTTTTATAATGTAATATAATTTATATTATTTTGTAATAGTTAACAGTATTATATTACATTGAAAAAGTCGTCATTAAAATACAAGAAATGGTTTTGTTTAACTTCCTCTGCTATGTTTTAAATAATTGTATGTTTTATATGCGATGAATGACCAACTGTGAGGTGCCTGGGAACGGGACCATACAAGTTGGTATCAGAGCCAAAGTTTAAGTGAAATTGGTAAATGTTTTCAAAAGAAACTTTAACTTAAACTGAAAATAGGATGGAAGGGGAAGGGATGCTAGTCCAAGTAGCAACGTGCCATCGGGTATTTCCTTTAATGTTAACCGGTATTATGTGCGCATATTATTTGATCTGTTTGCCCTTAGCAGATTTAGATACTGATGTAGTCAGGATAGGAATGGCTGGATGTAGATCTTCTAAGGCTTCACGAGGCGGAGCACGTGGTGGACGTGGTGCTTAACCACGGGCCACAAGAGGAAGGCCCAAGGTTGAGAAGGTGACCCACGAGGAGCCTGAGACCCCTCATTCGGAGGGTGGTAACGAGAGTGCTAACTTGAGACCCTCGGTGAAGGAGGCCGTGGTGGAGGAGGTTTATCAGGTCATGCAGACAATACTGCCATCTGTAGTGACCGAGGTGATCAAGGCTGTGAGGGAAGGAGAGAGGAGGGATAGGAACAGGTCTTTGGCAGGGAGAGAACAACCCAAGACCGAGACGGTTATCCTTTCTGATCTGGAAGAGGAAGAAGAAGAGCCTGCGCTTCCGACAACACAAGGCTGTAATTATGGGGCATTCCAAAGATGCAAGCCCCTACCTTCGATGGTAATGGCAGTGCTGCTGCTGCTTACTGATGGGTGAGGGAGATGGAGGCTGTTCTTTAGATCATCGAGTGCCGGGAGGACCAGAAAGTAAAATTCGCCACTCACTCGTTTGTGGACTCGGCTATATGCTGGTGGGACATCATCGTCCAAGCCGAGGGTAGCAGGGCAATTGGCAGGATGAGGTTGAATGAGCTGAAAAGTTAGTGATCGAGGAGTTCTGTCCTCATCAGGAGTTGGACAAGGTGGAAAGGGAGTTCCTGCAGCTTGAGGCGGGGACCATGACACATCAACAATACACCACCAAGTTCAATGAGATGGCACAGCTGGTGCCGGATCAGGTGACACCCTTGTCACGAAAGATCAAAAGATACATCCAGGGCTTGCCGGCGGATATTCCCAGGCACATGATCACCGCCCGACCAAGAACGTTTAGGTCGGTGGTTGACATGGCGGGGAGGTTGTATGATGAGAGGGAGGTGATGGTGGTCGAAGGGAAGATGATGGGTGGTGATGATCAGAACCGGAAACGGTTTGGGCATGGTGGTTTTACTCCGAATAACAAGAAGGCTAGAATGGATGATCGTCGGGTGGTTGTCGCAGGCTCAGGAGTGAAGAGATACGAGAAGTGTGGAAAGGTGCACACTGGTAAGTGTAGGCTGGGGCTTAATGTTTGTTTCAAGTGTGGGAAGCCCGATCACATCTCTAGAGATTGCAGAGCGGGAGGTGTTTCAACTGTGGTGAAGTAGGCCACATGAGTAGGGAATGCAAGAAACCAAGGGCTAAGAGTTCCGGAATAGGTAAGAAGACCGGGACTGAGGAGCAAAGGGCGAGCGCTAGAGCGTTAACGATGACCAGGGAGGAGGCTAGGACGGACCCTGATGTTGTGTCAGGTACGATTCTAGTAGATCAAACTGTTGCTTCTGTGTTATTTGATTCTGGTGCTAGTAGGAGTTTTATTTCTGCTACTTTCTGTGCCAAACTGCCTGTTAGTAGTAAATGCATTGATGAGCCCTTCGACGTAGAACTCCTATTGGTAAGTCCACTAGGGTTATTGATGTGATAGAGGATTGTGCCATAGGATTAGAAGGTCATAGGTTTGCTGCTAAGTTACATGTGATGCCCCTAGGTGGATTTGATGTAGTACTAGGGATGGATTGGTTAGGAACCTATGAAGCAAATATAGTGTGTCGCAAGAAGATGATTCGTTTGATAGCGCCTAACGGGAGTTCGGTAACTGTTTATGGTGATCGGGTTACTATGATTCCGAAGGTGATTTCAATGGCGGTGGCGGGAAAGTGTATGAGGCATGGATGTAGTGCCTACTTGGCCTATGTAAAGGATGTGGATACGCCAACACCACAACTGTCTAATGTACCAGTGGTGTGTGACTTTCCAGATGTGTTTCCTGAGGACTTGCCAGGAGTGCTACCTGACCGAGAGATCGAGTTTCAGATTGATCTGATACCAGGTGCTCAGCCTATAGCTAAGGCACCATATCGGTTGGCTCCGACAGAGATGAAGGAGTTAATGGAACAACTCCAAGAGTTGCTTGATAAGGGTTTTATCAAGTCAAGTATCTCTCCTTGGGGAGCTCCGGTCTTGTTTGTAAAGAAGAAGGACGGTAGCATGCGAATGTGTATTGACTACCGTGAGTTGAATAAGTTGACGGTGAAGAATCGATATCCACTACCGAGGATTGATGACTTGTTCGATCAGCTCCAAGGTGCCAGTTGGTTCTCGAGGATAGATCTTCGATCTAGCTACCATCAGTTTAAGGTGAAGGAGCAAGATATTCCTAAAACAGCTTTTCGCACGCGTTATGGACACTACGAGTTTCTCGTTATGTCCTTTGGTCTAACCAATGCGCCAGCTGCTTTTATGGATTTGATGAATCGAGTGTGCCGGCCGATGTTGGATAAATCAGTGATTGTGTTCGTCGATGATATCCTGATTTATTCAAAGAGCGAAGAAGAGCATGTCGATCACATTCGGGAAATGTTGGAGACGTTGAGAAAGGAGAAACTGTATGCTAAGTTCTCCAAGTGTGCTTTTGGGTTACGCGAGGTGCAATTTCTAGGTCACGTGGTAAATACGAAGGGAATCATGGTGGACTCGGCAAAAGGTGAGGCCGCGATGCAATGGAAATCTCCTAAGACGCCATCCGAGATTCATAGCTTCTTGGGTTGGCAGGTTACTACAGGAGGTTTATTCAAGACTTTTCCAAGATAGCTTCACCTTTCCCAAAGTTGACTCGCAAGGACGTGAAGTTCATGTGGGGTCGAGAACAGGAGTGTGCTTTTGAGGAGTTGAAGACGAGACTAACACGAGCTCCTATCTTGACATTACCTGAAGGTAGTGAAGACCTAGTGGTATATTCGGAAGCTTCTTATTTTGGGCTAGGTTGCGTATTGATGCAATGTGGAAAGGTGATAGCCTATGCATCCCAACAGCTGATAACCCACGAAGTCAACTATCCCACGCATGATCTAGAACTAGCTGCGGTGGTTTTCATGTTGAACATTTGGCGGCACTACTTATACGGGACGAAGTACACCATCTTCACAGACCACAAAAGCTTAAAGTACTTCTTGGAGAAGAAAGATTTGAATATGAGACAGAGGCGATGGCTGGAGCTCATAAAGGATTACGATTACGAGATAGATTACCATCCGGGTAAGGCCAACGTGGTGGCAGATGCCCTTAGCCGAAAGGAGAGACCTGAGCCAATTCGGGTGAAGGATTATCAGCTGGTTATGACCTCTGATGTGATGACGTGGGTCAACGATTTTCAAGATGAGGCATTGAAAGAAGATCATCTTAACTCTGAAAGGATGAGAGGCCTGGTCACGGAGTTGGGTGAAAACACTCTCGGTGTTAGAACCCTATACGGGCGAATGTGGATTCCTTGTTACGGGGATCTACGTGGAAAGATCATGGACAAGGCTCATAAGACTCGATACTCCATTCATCCCGGTGCTACCAAGATGTATCATGATATGAAGAAAGATTACTGGTGGCCGGGTATGAAGTGCGACGTAGCGGAGTATATGAGTAATGCCTTACCTGTTTGCAGGTGAAGGCGGAACACCAGAAGTCGTACGCGAAAATCCAACCGTTGGGTATACCCGAGTGGAAATGGGAGCATATCACCATGGACTTCATTATCAAGCTACCACGTACCCCGAAAGGGTATGATGCTATATGGGTGATAGTTGATCATTTGACGAAGAGTGCTCACTTCCTACCGATCTGAGAGACGTATTCTTCTGAGAGACTCTTGGATCTATTCATTAAGGAGATTGTGCCTCGTCATGGTGTGCCGGTGTCTATTGTGTCTGATCATGACACCCGGTTTACATCTAAGTTTTGAAAGAAATTCCACAATGCGATGGGGATGAGACTACATATCAGCACAGCTTATCATCCTCAGACTGACGGTCAGTCTGAGAGGACGATCCAGACACTTGAGTACCTACTTTGAGCATGCGTTATAGATTTCGGAGGAAGTTAGGATGACCATCTGCCGTTAGCAAAATTCTCGTACAACAACAGTTATCATGCCAGCATTGGCATGCCACCCCACTAGAAGTTATATGGTAGGAGATGTAGGACACCCGTCTGCTGGGGTGATGCCGGTCAGAAAGGATTAGGGAGTATTGAAGTGATTGACGCTATGACGGAAAAGCTTGAAAAGATTAAAGCCTTCATGAAGGCAGCTAAGGATAAGCAGAAGTCGTGCCGATAAGAGGCGTAGACCGATTGAGTTCCAGGTGGGTGACAAGGTCATGTTAAAAGTCTTACCTTGGAAGGGTATCATTCGTTTTAGAAAGCGCGGAAAGTTGAGCCCAAGGTATATAGGGCCTTTCCGAATCATTGCTTAACTAGGAGAGGTGGCCTATAGGTTAGAACTACCCGATGAGTTGAGTGAAATTCATCCTACATTCCATGTATCTCATCTGCGGAAGTGTCTAGCCGACGAGGACATGATCGTACCACTGGAGGAAATCGAAGTGGATGAATGACTCAATGAGCAACCAGTGGCGATCATTGATCGTAAGGAAAAGAGGTTAAGAAATAAAGTGGTTCCTCTGGTGCATGTACAGTGGAAGCACAGGGGGTGGACTTGTAACACCCGGTTATTTTTTTAGGTAAAAAGAAAGAATAAAAGCAAAGGAAAAGAAAGAAAATGCAAGTTAACCCATGTTGAGAGGTTGAAAGTGTCCAAAAGGACACAACTTTTGAAAAGTTGGTGAATAAAGCAACATGGATGCCCATGTTGCTTCTTACACCCTGATATTCGGATTTTATTTTATTAGAGAGAGAAAGAGATAGAGAGAGCAGAAACTCTCGGGAAATTAAGAAGAAACAAGAACTTCAAAGTTTTTGGTAAGAATTCTCAAGTTTATGATGCTTTAGACTATTCTAGACTTGGTTGTATGCTTATAAATTTGATTGTGTGTGTTCGGGGTGTGTGTGTGTGTGGGTTTTAGGTGTTGAAAACGTCTGAGAAGGGTCAAGAGAAGGGTTTAAGTCTGAAAATAGACTAAGGTGAGTTCTATAATCCCCTTTTTAACCTGTTTTAACAATTTTGGGGTTGGAAAATGCATGTGTGAATGTTTTTATAGAAATAACTTTCTACCCGTATGTGTGTGTGAAGGTGTATGTGGGTGGGTGCATGCTTTGGGTGTAAGCAATGTTATGGATATGACTAACTATTTATTTTGTTGCTTAGAATGTAATGACTAAGCTTAGAACATGCTAGGTGTAAATTTGGGACTGAAAATAGGCTGAATAATAGAAGTTAGATGCTCAAACGTCTAAACAGGGACCATGCGTCCAATGGATTAGTTTCCTAAGTGTTCCCAACCGTCCAAAATGCCCAATCGCCTGAACAGGGCCCATGCATCTGAACAGGGCCCATGCGTCTAAGTGGAAAAATGGCTAAGTGTAGGCCCAAACATCTGAACAGGGCCCATGCGCCTGAACAGGGCCCATGCGCCTGAACAGGGCCCATGCGCATAAGTGGAAAAACGGCTAAGTGTAGGCCCAAACGTCTGAACATGGCCCATGCGCCTAAACAGTCCCGTGCGTCTAAGTGAAAAAGAGACTAAGTTAAGTCCAGACGTCTGTATAGGGGCAAAACGTCTGAGCAGGGCAGAAGCGCCCAAATAGTGCCCATGCGTCTAGACCCTTAGAATAATTTTCTGAAATTTCAGGAAAAACAGAAAGTCTAGGGTTTTGACTAAGTTGACTTATGGGTAATGATTACCCCTTATAAGTATGATTATGGAATGTCTTAAGGTTACGAAATGTATGAATGATGCATGATATGTATGATGTGTTATCTTTTAATAATGATTAAAGGTACTTATATTATATCATAAACTGCGTTATGTATTATGTTATTTCTTTATGTAGTATGACAAACGAATGAAACAACGTAAAGAATAGCGTAACGAAATGAAAGATATCAACGATGAAAAGTAAAAAGTAATGAATGAACGAATGGCTTGCAAGCAAATGAAAGGAGGTGCACGACCACGTTGTCGTTAGCTCAACTGTGAAGCGGGTTAGCTACCCCAAAGGATGCACACAGGGTCAATCTTTGAGATTGACAAGGCCCTTTGGTATGTCCTAGGGGACTGGATCAGCTTTTTGCATAATGTCCGTAGTTTAATTACCATAGGTCCAGCATCAGCTTCGTGCACAATGTTCAGGGTAGAACCAAACGGTTTGTATGAACGGCAGAGATGACTTTCCCTAGGTGACTGGATCAGCTTCTTGCACAATGTTCATGGTTTAATTACCACATGTCCAGTATCAGCTTCATGCACAATGTTTGGGGTACTGTTTATCAATCCATATGAATGTAAATGAATGATGTAACGTACTAAAGAAAGAAAGTAAGAAAACAAGTACGAATGTAAAAGAATGATAATGAGTAGGTTATGAAAGAATGAGAATGAAGATAAGAGAATGCTAACGAAAAGCATGAAATGAAACATGCTATGAATATGATAGAGAATGATGAATGTTAATCAAAGTAAAAGTAATATTCCCTACCTGTACGTATGATGCATGGCCACGTATGAAAGTAAAGAGAGGTTATATTTAATATTAAGTATTTTATTTAGAAAACTAGAACTCACTTAGCAACGCTGACTTTTATGTGTTTTCAAGTTGGCAGGTAATAGTTGTTGAGGATGGCACGGGAGCAGCTACTTGCCATTTTTAGGATGGCATCCATTCGTATAATAATGACATTTTTGTGATGTAATGCAATTTATATTATTTTGTAACAGTTAACAGTATTGTATTACGTTGCAAAAGTTGTCACTAAAATATAAGAAATGGTTTTGTTTAACTTTGGCTGCTATGTTTTAGATAATTATATGTTTTATGTGTGATGAATGACCAACTGTGAGGTGCCCGGGAACGGGGCCTTACAATTCATAGTAGTTCATTGATAGTATCAAACACAATTACAAGTGTAAGTAGCAGTTACAAGTCTAGTCTCGTCTAGTCTAGTCTACTGCACACACACATCTAAGTTATTTATACTATCTATAAACAAAGAAACAAATACTTACATTACTAGTCCCTAAACTATGATAAAACTTATACAAAAGACATACAAAGACTACATGTTAATCTTCAAGAGGCTCTAACAATACTCCCCCTAAGATTTACATGGTCTTCGGTCTTCAAAATCTTCTGTCTTTGGAGCTTTGTCTTTTCTTCTCTTCAATCAGCAATCTTCTCTTTTTCTTTCTTCTTCTCTCTTTTATCTTCAAATATAAAAAAGTCTTCTGGCTCTTCCTTGACCTTCCTTGATCTTGAACATCGGCTTCTCTTTGTACATCTCTTGTTCTTTCAAGGCTTTAGCCATAGCTAACTTGAACTTGCTAGCTAAGATACCTTGTTCTGGTTTAGCTTCATTAGTCTTGATCTCCAACTTGTTCATCACTTCCAACGTGTCTTTTGATAAACCTGTAATGTCAATGTTAGCATACAACTCAATTGGTTTTGAATTTTCTTTTGAGTACACTTCGAATACTCCTTTACCTAAAATCCTCATGAATTATATATCGTTGATATCTTTCTTCACAATGTTTGCATACGCTAAGGCTTTCCTTAAAGAAATTCTCTTCATAGCAGCTTTCGTCACTTTGATAATTGATAGGAAATTCTTCTTATCATTCTCTGCAATCTCAGGAGTAACTCTTTCAAACTTTCAAATAGATAAAAAGGAGATATAACTTGGATGTAACAGTTTGAGTTCAAATACTGCAAATAAAGTAATCATGTCCTCATCCCAGTTTTCGAGATTTCGGACCAACTTCAACTCAAAAGTATCCGAATTATAAAACCATCCAAAAATTGGTTTTGACTTTTGAGTTCCTTCTATCACCTTCAATCCAGGAGTTGTAACTTTCTCAAAATATTAGTAACAAAATTCAATCAAGAAATTTTCATCTTCTGCTTGTTTTCCTTGATACTTTCTATTCTTTTTCAAAGTGTTAAAGTATTCTTTATCTTCTTGAGTACATCTTATTTGCAGAATTGAGCTTGCTCTTGTAATTCCTCTATTTAACATCTCTACAAACATCTCACCTAGTTTAGCTCCTGTAGGATTGATCAAAGGCTATTTATTTAGCTCCTTTAAGTCTTGAATAGGTAGCTTGATAATGCTTGAGAAAAAGTGGTAAACATCACACACAACATTAAGTATTTTGGTCAAGAATACATCAAACACCTCATCATACTTCCAAGCTACTATATTCACTGCATTGGTAGTGTAAGGAGCAATCATTGCATTGAGCGACTCTGAGATTGGTTGTCCTTTTTGTAACACGTTTCTCACCAAATCACCTGCAGATCTTGCTTTGTTGCAATTTGCTTTTGATCAAGAGATACTTTGTAGGCTTGTTGCTTAGTCTCTGGAAACGTTTCTATCAACTCGTTCCTCCTTTCATACACTGAGCTCTTCATAGCCATAGATTTTATTTCTTGAGGCTTCAACATTATTATCCTCTTCGTAATCTCCAAATATTGAGGGTTGTCTGTATCTAGAACAATCATCTTATTTGTTTGTTTTTCTATCTCCTGGAAGCTTCTCACCAAACTCCTTAGAGATTCAGACTGCAATCTCTTAAGTCTCTTCCAAGGATAGTTACGACCTTGAAACCATTATCTTAATGCCAAAACATTCATATTTTTAGGACCAGGGTGGTGCAACTCAGATGATGGCATTTCCTCAACATTTATGCTCTCTTGTAGTGGATTCCATTCACCATGTTCAACGATAATCTCATTTGGATTTACTGGGGCAACTGACTTAGCGGTGACGCATTTCTTGTATTCTTTACTAATGTGAGAAACAATCAAACCATCCAGAAAGACTCAGTTGTATTTCACTTTCACCAAGTACTTATATCTATCTTAAAAATAAACAGGTATCTCATCTTGAGTGGTCTCAACTGGTGAAAAAGTTGATTCAATGTTAGCTTCAACAATGTCTTCATCTTCAAGTACCTTATTGTACAAGTCATCATTAAATTCATCCTCTATCTCTTTAAGAGCTCCAATCTTCTCTTGAACATATTGCTCTTGTTCTTCTTGACTTTCAGTAGCCTTTTTAACTTTTCATGACGGTTTAGGTAATACTAAGACATCTACATCATCAATCTTTCTTTTTCCATTATCAACTTCAAGAATTTTCTCAATATTAATGGGGTTTATTTCAGACACAATCACAATCTCTAGAGAATCACAATTTTGCTTTTCTTTCATTTTATCTAACTCCTCTTTTATGATTTCATGTTCTTCTTTTAACTTGTTATATCTTTCTTCCATTAAATCATAATCTCTCATCATCACCTCAAATGTTTTCACATTTTTATCTCTATCTTTTACAAGAGCAGCAATCTCATCATCTTTCTTTAGAATCACCTCTTTTAACTTCTCATTTTCTTCTTTTAACTTAGAAATAGTCTTTTCTTGAGCATTATTAGCTTCTTTTAAAGTTTCAAGCTCATCCGCATCAAGGACATCCTCAGTTTGTACAGACACATTATGTGTTGTAATAACATGTGTTTCTTCTGCTTCAATTGGTGTGGAACATTGAAAAATAGGCTCAGCCATCATAGCATCAATAAAATCAAATCCAAAATCTTGATTTTGATCATTTCCTTCATTAACATTGGAAGCTATCACATCATCAACATGTTCTTCATTAACTGTAGAATCTATCACATTCTCAACAAGAGTTTCTTCATTAACTCCTTCATCATGATCAATACCAACCGAAGTTCCTTCATCTACATCATGTCTTTGTTTAGCATGACCAAAGATAGTTGTCTCACTACTCTCTGATTGATGTGCGTCAGCTACATCATCAATACCATCATCATCACTACTTGAACTTTCATCAGCATCATCATCATTTTCATCATCATCGTTTTCATCACCATCATTATCTTCATCATCATCATACAGTACCTAAGGAATTTCATTAATAAGATCAGTTGGATCCACTTTTCACCTTTAATAAAATGGAAGTGATCTATATTGATATCTACTTCATCTCTTGTAATATTCCTCATATAATCAATCATTGGTACACTTTGAGCACCTGTAATCATGGCCAATCTCTTGTAAGATATCCCAGACATGTGCTCAAACTCTAGAATATCTCCACCTACGCCATAAGCATGGAAGTTCGGGTGCTCTGCATTTATTTTCACCTGTAAAAAACTTGGATACATTAGGTATTTGTTCCTAATTCCTTTCTCCAAGTTAAAGATAAACCCATTCATGATCCATTTTGCCATATTGAATCTTCTGTTTGTAGCTAGAGCCACAATTGGAGATGCGATGTCTACTGGGAAAGAATTCCATCTAGCATTTCTTTTAGACATGCGGTGTTGAAATATGTAGCACAAGAGCTTCCAATGGTTGAAGACTCTGGCTCTAAAAATTGCTTCTTAGGAAAGTGATCAGGATGACCTATTTCCATGAATGTCTCTTTGCATTCATTGAAAGTTAGTTCTGATGGATCTTCTAGATCATTTTTACCTAATCTTAAGGTGGTTCTGATAGAAGCTTCTGAGACTTCTATCATTCTATAATTTGTAACAAAACCCGTTAAAACCTTCCTTCCTTCATCATTTACTTCAACTGATGCTGTGTTCCAGAACTCTTGATTAGTGTTGCATAGACCACTGGCTGGTAACACATATCATATACATATTTAGTCCTTAGTAGAAATCTGATCATCTCTTCATAACTGATAACATCTTGTATGTTCTCATTGAGTAATGCTGCAATATTGTTTTTTGGCTCAAACTTTAATTCATTCATCTTTGCAAATGAAAACAAGAACTTTTGTCAATTCAAATTTAAACTTTTTGAATTATAGATGTTGATTAAATTTAATTAATTATTATGTTTTAAACAATTTTAAATCTAACTTGTACTTAGAAAATGACTAAGTATTAACAATGACTAAGTTAAAAATGACTAAGTTTTAATCGACTTGTACTTAAAAATGACTAAGTTATAATCGAGACGATTAAAAACTATGAGGCGCCTAGACGCCTCAGAAATCTAGTTCTTAGGATTGGCGGCTATTAATGGGGAATTGTTGCAAACTTTATGAAGATTTGAAAGGATTCAGCCTCTAGCGGATTTAGAACAAGAATTAGAAATTAAAGCAAGAAAACAAGAAATTTTGCATGTAACAGTAAGTTATAGAGAGAGAGAGAGAGAGAATTCTGCAAAAAGGTGTTTTCTATTAGATCACACGCTTCGGCTAGGATTACAATTAGGTCATCTTCCTTTTATAGGAGAAATGACGTCAGCTAATGTCACTTGACAGTGACATCAAACCGTTATTTTAACAAACTACTGAAACTAACTTAACTACTGAAGAGTTAACACAACTACTGAAGATGTCAAACAGCTGACATCTTCTTTTGAAAAGCCTAAGTGTTAACTCATTACAAGTAATGAAAAGAAACTACTGCAAAACTACAACGAATGAAGAACATACTCTTCAGTCGTTTTACAAACTACTAAAATAGAAAATAAAACTACTGATAAGAAAAAGCTGAAAGGTAAACCATCATAACAACTGAAGAATACTTCTTCAACTGTTGTGACAAACTCTTAAGCTTCAGCACTTGTTCTTCAGACTTTAACTTCAGATGATTCATCAGCTGATGACTTTAGTAGTTGTCATCAGCAGGTGTCTTCAGTCTTTGTCTTCAGTCTTTGTACTTCAGCTGTTGATCTTCAGTACTTCAGTCTTCAGCTAATATTCATCAGTACTTCAGTCTTCAGTACTTGAGGCTTCAGTACTTGAGTCTTCAGTACTTGAGTCTTCAGTACTTGAGTCTTCAGTACTTGTGTCTTCAGCTGATGTTCTTCAGTACTTTGATCTTCAGCTGTTGAGGTCTTCAGCCTTTGTCAAACAGCTGATGAAGCTTTCAGCAGTTGTTGTGATGTCTTGTGGGACTTAGAGGTTTTTCTGATCTGGCTCATTGGTTCTTTTCGTCCAATAATCTCCCCCTGAACCAATACAGCCCAAACCTCTAAGCTTATTGTTGGTCCCCCTTATTATGGCAGAATGATTGGTCTATTTCCTTCTGGATCAGCTCAGAAGTTGACCCATATAAGTACTGGCCTGGGAAGAAGTCTTGAAGGATCTGATTGGCATAGTATGGATGGGAACTCTGTTTTGGGGAACTGGACACAGAGTTGTTGTCCTATCCATAAGATCTACTTCCCAACTATGAGCCTGTAGGATTCTCTGGTGTAGGCTTCTAAAAATATTACTTGTTCCTCCATGGTAAGATTTTCTGCCTCACCCTCAAATAATTCTTTAGGCCCATAGAGCTCTGAAATGAATTTGGCTTGTTTACCATTTTTGAGCTCCACAGTTGTTATAGCCCTATAAGCGAACTCATCAGGGTGATTACCCTCTAAGAACAACTGGAGCTCATTCCTCCTAAGATTCTCAAACCTCTTGTAGACTAACCCCTTTTTAATCACTCTATTTTCCAACATCTTTTGGGGTGGCAAGTTAGCCTGATAGGTCTTCTTAAAATCTTCAATTATCTCCCAGGGTGATACTACAATGGCCAAAGTGATCACTTCATCTACAATCTTTTTTACTTGGCCATTGTATCTCTGTGGAATGTCTTTTTTTTGATCCTGTGAGACACCCTGGGATCAGGCCAAATTCTCACTTTGTCCTTTTGGTATTGAAATGTATGCCTTAAAGTGACTAATCTCAGAGCTTGTTTCCACATATTAACAATTGATGAGGAAGCAGCATAAGCTTTATCTACTCTTCTCAACAGCTCCTCATCATGTAGCTTATGCTGCTGTTCTTCTTCAAGTTTAATCCTCACAACTTCCATTTGTGAGTGAGGAGTGATGGGTAAAGGTTTGGCTTTGGGTAAAGATATAACTACAGAGAGAGGCAGCCTATCTTGGTCCTCATCATCCTCTTCTTCTTCTTCTTCTAGCCTCTATACCCTTCTCTTCCTCTTCAAGGGTGCATCATCGGCTATGGGTTTTGATGGTGAGGGGGTTGGTTTTGTGGGTGGTGAGTTGGTTTTTGGTGTGGGAAATTGGGCAGGCTGAGCTAGCAATTTAAATGTGAGAGAGGCTTTGGTTTGTTTGGTTAACTCATTCATGTTCCTAGCACCGGCTTCACTAAGGGCTTCTATGATCAGTCCCTTAGTGAATACCTTAGACGAACAGATCTTGGTGGCTATAGTCAAGATTTTGTTCCTGGGCCATGATCTGATCTCCAGGACTGATCTCCCTAGACACTTCGAAATGAATCTTGTCATAGCCTCAAGTCTTTCTTTTTCCTCTTGGCTATAACAAGACCATCAGTACTCAATCTCTTTTACCTCCAATTTCCTTATCTCCTGATCTAGCTCATCAGTGTTAGTGTCAAAGCCTTGCTTGAACAGCTGATCAATGATATTGTCCATTGACCTGCTATGTTCAGCATCAGCCTCCTTGACAAGGACAGCTAGATCTTTCTCCTTCTCTCCATTCTTCTTCTTGTATGTAACATGAAAGTCTTTTTGACTTTAAGTTACTTTTACCAATTCAGCTCCCTCCTTCTCCTTCTCCCTCTCCTTCTCGGTCTCCATAACTAACTCACTCTCTTTTTCCACCTCTACCTCCACTTCTTTCTCTTTCACTTCCTCCTCCACTCTCTTACTTTTAGTAACTTTCACTGCTGTCTCCCCCTTTTTGTTTGCATTGGTTGCAAGGGTTTGACTATCAAAAAGTGTCTTGGCCATAATAGCTTCCACCAAGGGCTGTATTGTAGAGGAAAGCCTCTCATCCAGGGTTTTGATCACAATATCAGTGTTCATGGGTGTGATGAGAGGCAAGCATTTTTGAAAGATAGCAGCTAATTGCTCAGGGGGGTGCTGTCCCTGAGAACTAGTTCTAGAAGCAGGGGTAGGTGGCTGAGTTTGTGGGAGTGGCTGTGTGTATGTGAGACCTTCAGGTGAAGGTGCCATCCGTGGGTTAATGGTGGCAGATGGGCTTTGTTCTTGAGGCAATTTGGCTAGTAGCTCTTTGAGTCTACTAACCTCATCCTCAAGAATAGTGTTTTGAGCAACTACATCAAAGAAGAAGCTCAGGTCATTATCAGTTTGAACTAAATCACCTGACCTCCTAACTAAGTTAGGATGTACATGCGCTGAGTGTGGCTCAGTGTTCGCATGTGCCCCTTGTTCTTGGTTCTGGGGACTTCCAGCCTCCGGATTGGATCCATCATCGGCAGTTGCCTCTGGTGAGGACTTAGAGATGGTACCAGCTTCTTCCTGTTCATTTGCTGATACAGGGAAGTGGCAGCCTTACCAGATTTTCCTATCTCCTTTGCCACGCGTGGAGATGAGACAAGTGATTCTCTGTGTTGTGGGCTCCCATCAACACTTGTATCCACCCTCTCTGTGGTGGGAGTTTTCCCAGTTGTGATTGGTTCCTGGGGAGAGGGTGGAGTGTTAAGATGAGTCAACACTTCTGCAATTATTAATGTAGGTCTTTTAGGGGCGGTTGCAGTGGGAGATGGGGTAGAAGCAGTATGCACCAGGGGAGATTGGTGTGTTTGAATGGCAGCCTCCTCAAGTGAGAAAGGCCCCAGATGTGTGGGTTCCCCAAAAGTGGTTGCTTCAGGCTCCTGTAGAGATTATGCTTGAGTGGTTGTGGTTGGTGGAGTCGTTGTAATTACTGGGAGAATCGTACCAGCAATTACTTCCTGCCTTTGTTGTGCAGGGGCATCCTCAGGGGACTCATCTCCCTGAGTATCTGTTTTGGGCCTCTTTTCCTTGGGTTTGGTGGGGACTTTGGACTTTGAGGTGGAGGCTGTGGGTTTCAGCTACGTGGGTTTTCGCAGTTTGGCAACCTTTTTCAACGTTTAGTCTCCTCAGGCAATACAGCCATGGCAGGGACTCCAGTGCCAACTAGTCCCTGAGCATGAAGCTGGTTCTCTATTATGGCCATTATGAACCATGGATATAAAATCCAACGGTTTGCAAAAGGTTTTGTGGCCATATCCCTAAGTTCCAAAAATAGTATTTCTTAAAAGTTTAGTGGTTGTTTCTCAAGGATAGAGAATAATACCTGCTGCCACCTTGTAGACATTTGATCCCATGATGAAGTCTTCGGGGCTAAGCATACATTTACCATGTGAAAAATGAGGCGTTCCGGATCATGTAAATGTTTCTTGAGTAGGATAGAGGCAAATAGGTCACCCTGATAGTCATGATGTGCAAAAGAAAGATCAGTGGTGCCTTTTAGGTAGTCGGTTGGGAAGGTGGCATCATCCAATTGTAGGGTTTGGCGGATGGATGCTGGATTGATAACCACCTTCTGGTGTTGACGAATGACTGGAGAGAGACCTCAGTGTAGTTCTCTCCAGTACGCAAGGTGACGTTCGTCCAGAACTGGGTAAGGGAATCGGCATAAATGGTAGGATTTAAGAGAAATGCCGTCTGGAAAGGAGAATCGATCATAAGATCGATGGCGTTATGAAACTTTGTCCAGAATGGCGATTTGGTGAGGTATGCGACACAGTTGTGTCGTGGCTTTAGCTGCATGGTCGCTATTAATGGTGTGAGAGAGGTTTCAGTGTTTTTGAAATTTTAAGTTATGAGAGAATGAAAAACTCTGAAGGTAGGGTTGGGTATTTATAGGGTTTGGAAACGGCTGAAAGAAAACGACTGAAGGCTTTGGTGTCAATCATCAGTTGTTAAAACGACTGATGACCTGGTTTTAACCTTCAGAGGTTGTAAACATCGGAGGACTTGGTGTTAGTTATCAGTAGTTGAAACTACTGAGACCTTGGTTTTGTCCTTCAGATGTTGCAAACGACTGAAGACTTGGTGTTAGTCATCAGTAGTTATAAACTACTGAAGACATGGTTTTCATCTTGAGACATTGTAAACAACTGAAGACTTGGTGTTAGTCATCAGTAGTTGTAAAACTACTGAAGACATGGTCTTGGCTTCAGTTGTTGCAAACAACTAAGGACTTGGTGTCAGTCATCAGTAGTTGTAAAACTACTGAAGACATGGTTTTGTCCTTCAGTTGTTTGGTTATGAAACATCAGATGTTGAAATCAGCTGAAGAGTAAATTTACTCATCAGCTGTTGTCGTCAATTCAGTTGTTTCATTCTGGCCTCAACATTTACTCATCAGCTCTTTGGCTGACTTTCAGATGTTTCATTGGCCTTCAGCTCTTGTGAATATTTATTTTACAGCTCTTGTGAACAAATGTTCATAAGTCCTGATGAAATAAATTATTCTTCAGAGGTTGTGAACAAATTTTGTCTTCAGTACTTATGTGTAAGATTATACATCAGTACTTGTGAACAAAATTTGTTCTTCAGTACTTATTTGCTTGAAAACTATAGATCGGTAGATATAACCACATCAGTAGTTGTAACTACATCAGTTGTTTTCAGCCAATAATGTACTTCAGTACTTTGAAGCATTTTAGTCTTCAGTAGTTATGAAAGATGCTGAAGACTAAATTACTCATCAGTACTTATTTTTGACTGTTACATACTAATGCTCATCAGTACTTGTGAGCTGAGAGCATCAGTATTAGTCAAATTATTCTAGCTGCAGCATACCAAGCCTTAGTACCAATTTTGAAATGTGGCACTATCTAAAGGCTTAGTAAATATGTCTGCAAGCTCATCAGCACTAGGCACAAACTTAGGGTCAATCAGACCTTTTTCATAGCAATCCCTAATAAAATGATATCTGATCTCAATATGTTTGTTCCTAGAGTGCTGGATTGGATACCAATACAAAGAGCTGAAGCACTGTCCATTAATAATGGAGTCTTAGTCTCTGTAATGCCATAGTCCAAGAGTTGATTCTGACGCCAGAGTACCTGGGATGTACAACTTGCAGCAGCAATATACTCAGCTTCAGCAGTGGATGTAGCAATTGATGTTTGTTTCTTACTCTGCCAAGAAACTAAACAATTACCTAGGAATTGGCAACCACCAGAAGTGGATTTTCTAGTTACTTTGCATCCTGCATAGTCACTATCAGAGAAAGCAACTAATTTGCAAGAATGCCCAGTAGAATACCAAAGACCTAGAGATTGGGTACCTTGCAAATATCTAAAGATCCTTTTGACTGGAATCAAATGGGATTCTTTAGGTGCAGCCTGAAATCTAGCACAAGCACATGTTACAAACATAATGTCTGGTCTAGAAGCTGTAAGGTACATCAAGGACCCAATCATACATCTGTAAAGGGTTTCATCAACCGCTTTACCTTTCTGATCAACATCCTGTTGTGTGGTGCTGCTCATGGGAGTAAAACAGGGCTTACAGTTTTGTAAATCAAACTTATTTAACAACTCTTTTGTATATTTGGACTGATGAATGAAGATTCCATCAGCCCTTTGTTTGATTTGCAACCCTAGAAAGAACTGTAATTCTCCCATAGCACTCATTTCAAACTTTTGCTTCATTAGCTTAGTGAATTCATCACACAAATGTGGATCAGAGGATGCAAAAATTATATCATCAACATAAATTTGATCAAGTAGCTTATGCTGTCCCACATTCTTATTGAATAAAGTTTTATCAATGGAGCCTCTAGTGAAATTATTCTATAGAAGAAAATTAGATAATGTTTCATACCAGGCTCTAGGAGCTTGTTTCAACCCATAAAGAGCCTTATCAAGCTTATACACCCAATCAGGATGTTTATTACCCTCAAAGCCTGGGGGTTGACACATATAAACTTCTTCTTTTATTTTACCATATAAAAAGGCACTTTTGACATCCATTTGAAAAACTTTAAGATTATGAAAGGCAGTATAAGCTAAGAACAATCTAATTGCCTCTAGTCTGGCTACAGGGGCAAAGGTTTCATCATAATCAATGCCTTCCTCTTGTGCAAACCCCTGTACAACCTGCCTGGCCTTGTTCTTGACAATTTGGCCCTTTTCATTAGTTTTATTCCTAAACACCCATTTAGTGCCTATTGCACACTTACCTTAGGGTAAAGGAACAAGCTCCCACACTTGCTGTTTTTTGAACTGAAGAAGCTCAAGCTGCGTTGCTTCAACCCATCCATTGTCTCTTAGAGCAACATGATAATTCTTTGTCTCTTGCTGACTGATGAAGAGAGTATAGAAGCAAAAATTGGACAATTGACTCCTGGTTGAAACTCGAGCATTGATATCACCAATGATTTGAGACATTGGGTGATTCTTCAGCTCTTGATAGACAATAAGATCAATGCAAGTGTTTGTAGGACCTTCAGCAGCAACAGATGGTGATGTAGATTCTTGAAACCAAGTAGGAGATGGTAGCTCAAATGAAGTAGAGGATTCAGAAATCTAATCAGCATTTGTCGTGGATGGAGCTGCTGAAGCTACAGGAGCATCAGGTTTAGTTGACTCAGGCAGATGCTCACTAAACCTGAAAAGGTGAGTACTAGCTACATCATCATCAGTACCACCAGGTGGAGAACTGTTGACAGGAACAACAGCTGGAGGTTGATAAGGAACATATTGGAGTATGTCCAGATCAAATAACTCCACAGGGTTTTGTGGAATCTTGTCGTTTGGAGATTCATTAAACTTCACATGCAAAGTCTCTTCAACCATCTTTGTTCTGCAGTTGAAAACTTTGTATGCCTTGCAAGTTGATGAATAACCAACAAAATACCATGCATCCACCCTTGATGCAAACTTATGGATTGGATTGCTTGTGTTGAGAATAAAACAAGGACACCCAAAGGCTCTAAAGAAGGAAATCAAAGGAGCCAAATGATGTAGTACTTCATAAGGAGTCTTCATCAACCTCTGATTCCCTAATACTCTATTCTACACATAGCAAGCTGTGTTGACAGCTTCAGCCCAAAAGGTCAGTGGCAATCCTGAGTTAGCCAGCATTGACCGTGCAACTTCAATGAGAGTTATGATCTTTCTCTCAACCACTCCATTATGTTCAGGAGTTCTTGGAATACTGAACTGCCGTTTGATTCCCTTTGACAGATAGAAGTCATCAAGTGTGTGATTTCTAAACTCTGTGCCATTATCAGTCCTCACACACTTGACTGGAAGTGAATACTGCTTCTCCACATATAACACAAAGTTCATAATAGCTTTTGCAGCTTCATCTTTAGAGTGCAAGAAGAAAGTCCATACAAATCTAGAGTAATCATCCACAATTACCAGACAATATTTCTTCTTTGCCATGCTCATCACTCTGACAGGACCAAAGAGATCCATGTGCAGGAGTTGCAAGCAGGCATTGGACTTTGGTTCTTCTATAGGAGGAAATGAAACTTTGTGCCGTTTTCCCTTTAAACAAGCAGTGCAGTAATCTTCACAATTGAACTCCTTCAAAGGCAACCCTCTTACTAATCCATGGTGTATCAGCTGTTTCATGTTTTTGAGATTCACATGACCCAGCCTTCTATGCCATAGAGTAGATTCTTGAGAAGAAGCCTTGGAGAATAGGCAAGGATGGCCTTTTAGATCAATTTTCTTTGAAAGATCTAAGGCATATACTCTGCCTGTCCTGTTGGCCTTCAGGAGAGTATATTCATCCAACACCTTGTCAATCAAACTCAGAACTTTGGATGATAGAATCCGATAGTTCTGGCTAGTGAAAAGGGCAACATGGCCTTTATCACACATTTGACTGACACTAAAGAGATTGTACTTGAGATTCTCCACATGGTTAACATCATCAAACCTTATTTCCCCATTGGAAACAAAGCCTTTGCCGATGATGTAACCTTTTGCATCATTACCAAAGGAAACAAACCCCTTCTTTCCTTGAGAGTAGTCATTAAGAAGTGAGATGCTTCCTGTCATATGCATGGATCCTCCACTGTCTACATACCAGATACTTCTTTGGCATGTTGAAGAACCCTACAATCACAATAAATCAATTAGTTTTTGAGACCCAAACCTTTTTGGTTTAGGTCTGTTCTCATCAACATATGTGATACTAACAGGTTTGTTATGTGTGACAGCCTGAGGTGAAGGAGATGGTGTAGAAGAGGAATCCTTTGGCTTGGATTTCCTTTTCTGTGGTTTCAACATAGGAGCATCTAATTAGTTGACTCTTCCCATTAAATGTTGAACCATCATAACAAGTTGTGTCTGAGTTTGTGATAAAGCCTTCAGCTCATCAGACACATTAGTGCTTGCTTGTGTGGGATTCTTGTGTTGCACCATCTTCTTTTGAGCAACCTCAGCTATTGCCTGATTAACCCCTTCCTTCTTTTTGGATTTCTTTTTGGACATAGGGGTTTTAGGTTTTGATGTTGCTGTTACAAACTTGGTTTCAAACTCATTTTTCATTACATTCATTTTCTCTTTAATTTTCTCCTTTTGTTTGAGTTTGGAGCCCTTTTTGTACCAGCAATCATCAGTAAGATGATTGAACAAGCCACATATTTCACATGGCTTCTTCTTCATCTTTTGTTGATCATCTACTGAAGAAGATGAAACTACTGAAGACTTGTTCTTCAGCAATTTGCTATCAGTACTTACAGTTTTCTTCCTTACAGTACTTGCTTTCCTTTTATCTTCTTCAGTAGTCTTCAAACCCTTTCTACTTGCAGTTTTCTTCCCTTCAGTACTTGCAGTAGTTGGGGTTTGAACTTCAGGTGTTATCACTAGCTCTCCAGTACTTTCAGTACTTTTAGAAACAACAACTGATTTGATCAACTTTTTGATCATGTGACAGTCAGCATTTGAACCATCAGCTGTTTTAGCATCAGCTGATTTGTTTTGTGAGGAATTAATGCTGACTTTAACCTCTGATCATGTTGTATCAGATAGTAGGTCACATGATGAGAAGGATTGGTTATTGCTTTCTCCATCAGATTCTACTTCTGCTCTGGAAGTAAAATCTGTAGGAGGAGCAGTATGATTATAACCAATGCCAAACTTCACATTGGAAGCTGATTGCTTACTAAGAAGCATTTCAAAACCCTTGCAGGATTGTACCCAGCGATCACACTCTACCTGGGTAGCTGCAAGTGTTTCCTTGAGGTCTTTGTACTTCTCTAGAAGTACATCTTCCCTAGCCTTATCATCTTTGATTTGGCATTTTAGCTTATAAATCTCATCATTTTTATCTTTAAGCACAGACTCAAATTTAGCTTTTCTTTTGGAAAGGGTTTGCTATAGCTTAAGATTTTTATCAATTAAAGCTACATTTGCTTCTCTAATAGATGCAAATGTGGCTATGCATGATTCAGAACAAAGCTTGGCTTTAGCCTCAGAAGATACCTATGATGAAGCATTGGATGATGAACCATCAGCAGACTCCAGGGCCATGATAGCGAGGTTTCGAAAAGGATGATCACCACCATGTTGACCAGCACCTTGGAGCAGTTGTTCATGACCAGACATATCACCTAGTAAACTGCTCCAGTCAATAACTCCTGGGGTGAAGAAGATGTGTTGTTGAGGTTGGGTTTGATGATGAGATTGGGAAGGTTGAGGCTGAGGGAGAGCATGTGGTTGCTGAACAGTGGGTGCTTGAACTTAACTTGGCTGAGGCATGTAGTAGCAGGGGTATGGGTATGGCATATGACCCTGAGGCACAAAGTATGCAGGTGATGCCTGTGCTGGGGATGGATGACTGGAACTGGTGGAGTGTTGCCCTTTGTTCTATGAGCTATTGCTTGGAAAAGTCACAAAGGGTGCAGAGAAGTTAGATCCAGATGATCTACACTCTCTAGCAAAGTGTCCAAGCCTATGGCACTTGTGACACCTTAACTTGCTCTTGTCAAAACCAACTTTGGTTTTGCTAGAGAGACAAGGAAATTTCCTGCCGGTTCTCGTGTAGAACTTTTAAGATCTGACATTTATCATTGCCATTTGACTAAAAATATCCATCTCTTCCAGATCATCATCTGGAATGCCCTTCAAGTCCTCCATCAGAAGCACTAGTTATCACTACTACCTCCTGAACTACTATCAACACCAACAAAAGCATGTTCAGAATTGGTAGAGAAATCAATATGCTCATCATAGGCACTCTCTGATGTAGCATATTTCGACTCTTAACCAATCAGGGCAGCATTGCCTGATACAAAGTCATCAGTGAGCTTGCCAGATGATGACAACTTCCTTTTTTGTTCTATCTCTCTCTCAAATGTAAGTAGTTTCCCATGAAGTTGGGTGAGAGATAGAGTGCTCAGATTTGCACTAGAGCGTAGCACAATGGTATAAATGTCCCATCTCTCAGGCAGGGATCTAAGGAATCGGTTTTTCATCTGACTATTGGAATACTCTTGTTTGACCATCTTCAACTCAGAGATCAAAACTGTTGAGTCAGAGTCTCACCCTTCCTATGAGAGAATGTCTCATATTATTGGGCGAGGATTTCCCTTATGTTTGCTAAGACCTCATTGGTTCGTCCAAATTGTTCCTTCAGAGCAACCCAGAGATCATGAGCAGTCTCATGATGCATGAGCCCAAAATAGATTTCATTCGGCAATGACATGGCCAGAATTCCATGGGCTTTAGCATCAATCTCAAACAACTTAATATCTTCGTCCGAATATTGATCAGGTTTCTTCGGAACCATCTCATTTGATTCTGGAGCGCTCACCATAGGCTTGTATGGTCCATGTACCACTGACTTCCAACAACCAGCACTGTTGATAGACAAGTGGTGGAGCATACGACGTTGCCATATGTTATACTCACTCCTCATAAGCATCGGAGGCTTTGTTGACGAGCCAGTATTGTGAGGAACGTTAGTTGGTGTTGCCATTTCAGATTTCAAGCAAATTCAAGGTAAACAAGACAAATCTAGCTCAAAACCACGAGAACCTCATGTTTAATGGCCAGAAGCAGTCGAAACTCAATCTCTATAACTAATTTTTGCAAATTTACTAATTCGATCAAACATAGATAGCAAAAGAGCAGTTTCAATGATCAATCGTTAAATCGATCAATGATTAACCTTGCTCTGATACTATTTGAAAGGATCTCAACCTCTAGTTTGATCAGTTAGGTTTGATTCGCAGCGGATTTAGCACAAGAATTAGAAATTAAAGCAAGAACACAAGAAATTTTGCATGTAACAGTAAGTTATAGAGAGAGAGAGAGAGAATTCTGCAAAAAGTTGTTTTCTATTAGATCACACGCTTCGGCTAGGATTACAATTAGGTCATCTTCCTTTTATAGGAGAAATGACGTCAGCTGATGTCACTTGGCAGTGACATCAAACCGTTATTTTAACAAACTACTGAAACTAACTTAACTACTGAAGAGTTAACACAACTACTGAAGATGTCAAACAGCTGACATCTTCTTTTGAAAAGCCTAAGTGTTAACTCAATACAAGTAATGAAAAGAAACTACTGCAAAACTACAACGACTGAAGAACATACTCTTCAGTCGTTTTACAAACTACTGAAATAGAAAATAAAACTACTGATAAGAAAAAGCTGAATGGTAAACCATCATAACAACTGAAGAATACTTCTTCAGCTGTTGTGACAAACTCTGAAGCTTCAGCACTTGTTCTTCAGACTTTAACTTCAGATGATTCATCAGCTGATGACTTTAGTAGTTGTCATCAGCTGATGTCTTCAGTCTTTGTCTTCAGTCTTTGTACTTCAGCTGTTGATCTTCAGTACTTCAGTCTTCAGCTGATATTCATCAGTACTTGAGTCTTCAGTACTTGAGGCTTTAGTACTTGAGTCTTCAGTACTTGAGTCTTCAGTAATTAAGTCTTCAGTATTGTGTCTTCAGCTGATGTTCTTCAGTACTTTGATCTTCAGTTGTTGAGGTCTTCAGTCTTTGTCAAACAGCCGATGAAGCTTTCAGCAGTTGTTGTGATGTCTTGTGGAACTTAGAGGTTTTTCTGATCTGGCTCATTGGTTCTTTTAGTCCAATAAGATTGCTCAACCTCATGCGCTGTTGGACCTAAAAGAGTAGGGAATTCGATTGGGGTTCCAAGAAAGAGGAGACATTTCTACACATCAAGGTCAAGTTACGTGATGGACCAATCTTGGCATTTCCTAAAAGGTTAGACGGAGATGTTGTATACTTAGACCCGTCACACTAAAGACTAGGCTATCACTGATGTAAAAAGGTAAGTGATCGCTTATGCATCATGACAACCCAGGAGTCATAAGAGGAACTACATCTCCCATGTTCTAGAGTTAGGTACAGCGATCTTTGCTCGTTAGATCTAAAGACATTACCTTGGAGGTACCAAGTGGGTCATCCATATTGACACAAGAGTCTTTATCTCATATTTAAAAAAAATGGGGGAACTGGACTTAAGATAAAGATGTCAGATTCAGTTGTTCAGTGACTACGACTATGAAATCCGGTATCACTCGAGAAAGGAAAATATGGTTGCCGATGCGTTGAGTCATAAAAAAAGAGTCAAACCTATGATTTTCAGATCATTAGGAATGATGATTTATTTGGGTATCAAACCCCACATCATTGCTACTCAATTTGAGTTAATGAGGGGACTGAATGTGCAGGACGAGGCTTTGGTAAATCTGGACAAATCGTTTATACAAAAGCACGATGAGGGTTGTATTTTATTGAGTGGATTTACGTTCATTTATGGGGAATAGGTAGTCAATGGCATTGGACGGGGCATACAAGTTTAACCAAACTATTCATCCTGGTGCTAATAAGTGGTGCCACAATCTTAAAGACTTGTATTATTGGTATGGAATGAAAGGGGACATAGCGGCCTACGTGTGCAAGTGGTTGACTTGTTCAAAGGTAAAATCAGGACATCAAGGGCCACCGGGCCTGTTGCAACAGCTTGAGATTCTATAAGGAAAGTGGGAAAACAATACTATAGACTTGATTGGGAAGCTACTAAGAACGAGTAGTGGGCACGATTTGATTTGGAACATTGATGATTGAATGACCAAACTTACCTATTTCGTGACTGTTTGTGAGGACTACAAGATGGAAAATCTAGTCTTCAATTATGTTAGTGAATTGTGGATAAACATGGTGTACCTATTTTGATCATCTTTGATAGTGACAGTCATTGTATGCCATGATTCTAACAGAACTTATAGAAGGTACTGGGAACATCTCTAGACATGAGTATGACTACCCACCATCAGAATGATGGTATGAGCGAGCAAACTATTCAAACATTAGTTTATTTGATAAATAGTTATGGTCAAAGACTGGTACACTATCAAGGTGTTAGTAGTGTGGTGGGTTAGCTGCGGTACAACCTATATATAAACGCAAATGATACTTTGAATGTGACATCAGATTCGAACCGAGAACTAAGTTTTGGTGATGGACAACAACCATACTCTTGAGATATCAACAAGAAGGTTGTAGACCTAAAACATCATCTTAGGAGGCCTTGTTCTATGGGTTGTATATAAGGTGTTTCCTTGTAAAGGCAAATTGACACCAAGATTTGTAAGTACGAATAAGACTACCGGATAGTTTTGGGTCAGTGAATTATTAGAAGGGATTACAACAAGAACTGAGTGGGGTGTATTACGCACTCCATATTCTGAAGCTTAAGAAGTATCTTGCTGATGAGATCTCATGTGTGTCGGTCGAAGAAATTCAAGTGGGCAGTAAATTTTGATTCGTCGAAGACCTGGTAAAGATTATGGATGGGGAAACTAGGACTTTCAGGAATAGTAGAATCTATATCATAAGGATTAATTAGGACTCAAAGCGAAGACCTGAATTATACCTGTGAGTAGGAAGATCAATTGAGGACCTAATGGCCACACCTATTCACGGAAGGCGTTGCCTTTGAAAACTCGGTCTAAATTTCAGGACAAAATTCTCTCAACTGGGGGATACTGTGACATCCGTCACCAAAATACGTGTGTTGACCATTGACTTTGACTTTTTGACCTTAACATTGATTAATATGGGCTTTGACTTGAAGGATAACCCAACCTTAACTTGATATTTGAATAGTGTGTTAGATGCATGTAGACATATTAAGTACTAAAAATTATGCATTCTAGGCTTAATGTGTGCTAATAGGCCTAATATATGTAAATGGGCCTAATATATGTAAATGGGCCTAAGAATGATGTCAAGTGATGAACACTAAATATGACTTAAATTGATGATTATGGGCATTGGACTCGGTCATGCATTAACAAAACGGGAAACTTTAGAGTTTATGTTATCGTACATTAGAAACTGGGTCTTAGAGGACTTTGTCTATAGATTAAGTAATAAACTTAAATTACCTTAAAATTATCAAATTACATAATATATGTAGCATATAATAGTTTGTCGGAATCGTATTAACACGTAGAATTTAAGGACGCAAAACTTCGATGACATGCGAATCGGGACAAGACGAAATTGGACGAGACGGGCAACTAGCCCGGGAGGACCATCCATGCACCCCCTTGGCTGAATTCTCACTAACAGGGGGGATTCCTCTTGGTTCTACTCGTTCTTGCAAACCCTGTTTTTCTAAAAATCTCTCTAGAGAAACCCTAGCGTCCACATCAAATTTCTTCTTGTTGTTCATCCTTCCATCGAAATTCTTCATTCTAAATCTTCAATCCATCGATTTTTGAAGTGACAAAAACATTCAAGATTGAATCTTAATCAAGGTTGTTCATCTTTTTCATTTTCCGGTAAAACAATTCTATGTTTCTAGATTTGATCATTGTATAATCATATATCAATGAGATCTATCATCTAATCTTGTATCCTTCTCGCTCTTTTCATTGTTTTATTGATTAATCTTAAAGATCATGGCGTTCAAGTGTCGGATATTCAAATCGGTAAAACCCTAGTGCTATTATTCATGATTGTTCATTGATCTTTTGGATTGGGTTTTAAATTGTTAAAATATTTTAAAAAATCAATAGTTTATTCTTAATGGATCGATAGAAGCGATAAAATGGTAAAACTAATGGATAAACGTATAAAAATTGGAACCGGGAGAGTAAAACATGATCTATCTGAATTGGGACAATTCAATTGTGATAATCTGTGACTTAGTTCTGTATTTTGGTGAATTGGATCTTAAAATAAACATACTTTAGGATACGGGTCAATAAAGTTTGAAAACCGAGTTTTTGAAGTCGATTAACAATGCTGGGAAATTGGACAGCTTACTGTCAGAAAAATGGGTCAACTTGTACAGGTCATATCTCTGTCATAACAGGTCCAATTAAGTCAAACTCTTTGTCTAAAATTATGTTCCGTGAGTCCCTTAAATAAAACATGTGGTTTCATGTATTTTCGACATCGTTTGGTCCTTCAAAGTCACTAACCAAGTTAAGGGGTCAAATCTGTCAAATCCGAGAAAGTTAGGTTGTGTTCATCGTGTCATGTCTTTCTCATTCATGTCCCGTTTGAGTTTTTTTTCTTCTAGAAGTTAGTTTAATGTCTTATATCTCAATTGATGCCTATTATGCGATGTTTTGTTGCTGTTTTGAGCTCCGGATAGTCTACGCAAGAATGGTGCGCGATCTGCCATTCAAACTGAGATATTTTATAAGACTAAATATAAAAGACTTACAATTAATTAACCAAATAAAATTTAAGGTTAAGTTTAATAGGTAAAAACAAGACGCTCAAGGTTATAAATATTAATGCTTGTAATCTTATAAATGGAGTAAGAAATAAACATTTAAAGCGAGACGGAATTTGGAACATGAACGTTAGTTGTGCACATAGACTACCAAATAAAGAATGTTTTACTAAAAACAATAATCTAAGTGAACATTAAGGGCCTAGCTTCGGGGATTACACCCAATTAGGAGATCATGATTTTTAGTTGTTACTCCAGGATAATCACTTGAATCAAATATTAAGAAGATTTGTAAGATCAAACAATGATAATCACAATAAAACCTCTTTGATCTATATTGATTGCATATGATTTGTACAAAGTGGAAACCCCAATCAGTTGGTCATTCAACCATTTCCTAACACTAATGACAATTAACCTATTTATAGTCTAGACTAATATTCACTAATTACACTTAACCCCTTAGACTTATGCTAATTAATACAAAATTACATATTAAGCAAAAAATGACTAAAAACAAGATAAAATATATTTTGTTCACACAAAATATATTTATTACAATAAAACTTCTAGTCATTTAAATCTTCAACGTCTTGTCTCGGTTCCACGTCTCGCACGTGTCGGGTTTTTCTTTTGTTGACTTTGATCGTGATGTTGACTTTTGTTGACTTTCACTGTGTTGATAATATAGACTATCTTTTACAGTTCCAAAAATACTCCCCCTTAGTCTATCATTATCAACGTTTTCAAACGAAATCAGCACCGAGAAGTCAACAGAAGAAAGATCTTCAAATTGAAGTTTTCTGAATCTGATGAGAAAGATTATTCATCTCATAAGCTCTCCCTATTTATATGCTCCCCCTTTTCCAGTGCATCGTTTGTGAAGATATTTAAAAGCTTTCCCAACTCTCTAATCTCGAGTGCTTCAGAAGATGTAGGAGGAGGATTCCTAGCTCGGTATCTTCTACAAACTTGAGGAACAGGTTCTCTGATCAGGTACATTGCGCAACTGATGATCGGCCATCACTTACAGCAAAAATCTGAAACACATTCACAAACACAATCTCGATATTTCTAATTAGATCATTTCATTTGAACAAAGTAAACCCGTTTTTATCTGTGTGTGAAAAATAAGCGAACCCGTGTTCGTTTGTGCGTAATTTCTGTGAAATGCATGAAAAATGATAAAATTATAACAGCATAATATGGAAGACCTAAAAGAATTTTGAAATGAAAATTTAATATATTTTATTATATTTTTTTAATATATATATTTTTAATTTTTTATATCTATTATTTTTTTATAACTGAGAACTGAATCGATCATGAGATCACATCCTCAAAATATACTTTAGCATAAAGATGAAATTAATCATCGACAAGCAATGAGATCACACTGATAACTGAATCTAATCACAGTCTTTGAATGATTTTGAAATTCTCAAATAGATCAATAACGATTGATGATATGTTTGTCCACTTAAACCCATGCCCTATCTTTTTCAACAAGCATCAGATGATTTGTTAAGGTTCGATTAAGCACTTTAGAATGCTAGGACCCCACAATCATTTGGCAAAAAACCCTCACCCAACCTCAGGATTTCATGAATTTTGTTATGATCTTTATAAAACAAGGCTTGTGCATGAGTGTGTAAGTGATTATCAACAGAATATTGCATTCTATGATGAATTCATCATTTAGATGATTTGACACAACGTAGATTAAAATGATGAGAGCTCCAGGTCTATACTCACGTATAACAAAGGAGATGACCATTTAATCATGTGCCGATGAGAGCTCCAGGTCAGTACTACCGTACAGCAGAGGAGATCATCACTCCAGGTCAGTACTACCGTACAGCAGAGGAGATTAGCACAAGCACAAGACACATAAATACACTAATCATGGCTCAAAGATATGGATTAAATGATTTGTATCATGGTGGGTGAAAGATCAATTCTCAATCCAACTTTTATCGGGACTCAGTTTTCACGCAGGCCAAAATGATTACGTAAATCTAGACATCCTTAAGCATATATTTTAATTGAAATCATGATACTACTGTCTACTTTATTTTTCAGGCTGAGTCTACAAGCATATCATTAAAGCATCTGTTTTTTTTCTATTATTTGTAATTAAAAATAAGATGTAAATCAGATAACAACATCAGTTACTATCATTTCTCATTTTAAAAACGCAAGTCATGCAAAAACAAGCATTTCAAGAAGATATACAATCATTTCTCAATCATCTCGAATCAAGTTCTCAGTTCTTTTTTCATTATTATTTACTTATACTCTCCCCCTAAATTTTTATTTTTGAAAACTTATTTTTTTATTTTTTATATATTTTTTTTATTTTTTAATTTTTAATTTTTAATTTTTTTATAAAATTGTGCAAAAATAAAAATTTATCAAAGAAGGTCTTCCAAACTACACCGATTATCAAGATAAGAAATGAATTATCAAGAAATATGCAGTGACTGTGAAGTGAGAACTGTGATAATGCATATAAAAAAAGATTGTGGATATAATACCATGACCTTAACCTGTTTGTTCCGCCTCAAATTTGAATTAGAAACTATCCCTGTCAGTAAGCCGGATTACTAACAGTCCTCCTGAATTGTTCCTGCATTCATAAATAGATTAGTTAGAAAGAGGAACCCAGGCCATCGTAGTCCTGGAAGTTCCTTTTTCATCAAGATAAGTAACAAACTTCTGCACACAACCTTTTAAACAATCGGGGATTTTTGTATCCTTCTTTTTAATTTGCCAAATTTGTTTCGGTTCAATTAACTTGGATTTGAATGAATTAAATTTGGAATTCATTTTCTGTTTAAGACTAGAAGGAAAAGAATTTGGTTTTGAAGCTTTGGTCAATTTCATATTTGTATCATGTGAAACCGGCATCACATGAAAAGCTTTGGATGGAGGGTTTTTCATCTAACTATTCAAAGATGTGTGTTGTTTACCTCTTGATCCAAAGAAGCAACCCAAGTTGCCTTTACCACCTGGAACATTCTTTTTAGACATACATTCTGAGAAGCAATTTGTTTTGCCTTCACCATTCGTAGCAAGCCTTTGAGGACATTTCTTTACCACATGACCTTCTTTTCCACACTCAAAACAAGCCTTGAATGGCTTTTGATGCTTGACTGAACCGAGTGATGCAGGTGGGGATGAGGATGGCTTTGAGCTTGTAGCAGATTCTTGCTTGTTTTGGCATTTGCTACGCTAAACAGGAAATGAGATCTTCACTGATTGAGTGGGATGCTTTGCAATCGGAGACGAGATCCGTATTGGTCTTAATTAAACTTTTGGAAGCTTTTGAGACTTGACAATGTCAGGAGATATATTGATCTGTGAGGAACCAACACGCTCCTCTGTGTTTGATTCATCATCTGAGCTTATCCAGTCTCGTATACACAAATCTGCTTCCAAAGGATCTTGATTGACACCTCCTATTGTGTCGGCTTCGGTTATAGGATTTTGATTGCCTGACGATTCAACAACTGTTCATTCTTTGACAAACCTGACATGAACAAACAAGGGAGTGTTACTTGTTTTGAATTTGTTAAAGAAGGTTGGAGAAGCAACTGATATTGATTTTGGAGCATCAGAGGTAGAATTATCATTAATCTTCTTATCAGACCCCTGCCTGAGAGATCTTAAACCCACAGGAGAATCCTGCACATCTCTAACCTCTTTAAGATTAACATTGCTTAAACCTGCATTTAAACTATTAGTTTTTGCAGCTTCAATCAAATCATTAGATGGATGAGGTTGAGGCATAGGAGAGTAACAATGGGTGCTAGGAGGAGGATAAACATATAGATTTTCACCACAACCAACTCCCATTTTAATCCTAGCTCCCCTTTGTTTACGCAGTAGCTCTTCCTGTTTCATTCCGGATATGGTCCATCTATCAAGCTTTGTTTTAAGCTTGCTTGTTTCAAATTCAGCCAAGGTGACTCTTTCGTTTAAAAGATTAATTTCAACATTTATTTCAAGAATAGTTCATTTTAAATGATCATTTTGTTTTAAAGCTTCATTTAATTCTATGAAATACTTGGCATCATTCTTTTTAAGTTCCGCGTTTATGGTGGTTAACTCCTTTTGGTTATCTAAAAGTAACCTATTAGCTTTATATACACCAAATAAACAAATTTTACAAGCAGAAGAACACATATCCTGAACTGTCTCATATGGAAGATCCAGGATGACTCTTTCAGCAGTAAGAGCCTTCTTACAGTTGCAAACTCTAGTATTTCGCTTCCATTCCTCTTCCTTCTCAGCATCACAAACTTCAGCATTCAACTCAGCTCCACCTTTACCCATTGATGTCTGCTTAAGCTCCTCTTGTACCTCTTCAGTTCCAGGTTTCGGTAAACCGTCAGAATTGGTACCAGAATCTGATCTGTCTTCTGGTTTCTCTTTGGAGTTTGAAGTGATCGTTGGAGTTGGATATGTTGCTTCATAGTACTCACAACGTTTGATATCCAACTCAATTTGTTTCAGTTTATTGACCACCTCCATCAGTTTGTAATCCTGAAAATTTCTATCTCGTTTAATCGACTTGCCGTGTGAACTCCATTCTGGTGGGAGGGAATCAAGCAATCTCAGAACTTGTTCATGATTTCCCAATTGGGCATTAAACTTCTTCAAATTTCTTCCACCCACAGAAAACGATCAATAAAATCGGACATCTTTTCATTCTTTAAAGCTACCAAATTATCAAACCGACATTGTGAAATTGTGAGATCAGATTCGAAGGATTTACACAGTTCAGCAAAAGCCATTTTTTAATGTGTTAATAATTTTGAACAATTAAACGCCCCAAAAATATTTTTCCAAAAAATTGTAAAATGATTCTCCCCCTGGAAAAATATTATTATATTTTTTTAAATGTCACGCTAGATAATCTTAGCAATTGGGGTCAAGCTACTCCTTGTTTAAACCCACTCTTTCTTCAAATCTCTTCAAAACTCCTCCAAAACTAAATTGACTTCTCTTTCTCTCTCTGTCTTCTAACACTCACACACACATCTCAAAACACCCAAAACTAAAAGAAAGCCTCTCTAACATCCTCTCAATCATCCCTACTATAACAGGTTCGTGAATCCATCAGTCATGGCAGCTCTACAGAACCTTGATTCTCTTTGTAAAACTCACCCTGAGCTTTTTGATTGGTACAATACGCTTGCAGATCTGTACCAAAGGAAGCTATGGCACCAACTCACTCTAAGATCGAACAATTCGTCACACTCGCTGTTTTTCAAGCAGTTACTTCTACCTTTCTTTTATTTTTTATGGTTTGATTTTGACCATGGATGATATGGTGATATGGATGTCGGGAGACAACCGGTTGAAGATCTGATGATGGTGACGGTGGTTGGCTGTGACGGGTAGGGTTTTGGTCGAGAGTGTGCAAGTGGTATGGGGATGGCTGCGTGAGGGATTGAGGGACACTGATGCGAGCGAGGGTTAGGGTGGGGGAGGTGTAGTGGTTGCGGTGATGGATCTGTGGTTCTGTTGTAGTGAGGGTGTTGTATGGCGACGTCGGTATGGTGGTTGCGTGGTCGGTCGCGAGTGGCAGGTGAATGAGGCTATGGTCGAGCGGGGTAGGTGAGTAGGTGCGGGTGGTGGTGGTTGTAGGTGGAAGTGCTCGCGATGATGGTTGTGGCTGCAGGAGGAGGTGGTCTAGGTGGTAGCAGGGTTAGGGTTTTTATAGAGGTGGTTGTGATGAAATTGTTTGTTTCTGATGCTGCCGATTGTAAATCTTGGTTGTGGTTGTTGTTTGTTGATAAGTTGTACACAAGGATTAGGGTTACGGATCTAAAGTTTTTTTTTTAATTTTTTTTCAATCTGCGAAATTATTAAATTCGCTGGAAGATATGTAATTTCGTTGGAATTCTAGAGCGAAACTGTAGTTTTGCTAGAACTGATGAACTTTCGTTCAAGTGATGTATAGTTTCACGAGATGAAGATTTGAAGGTTCTTCAAGGCTGCCAAGAACACCAAGAACACACACACTAGTGTGTGTGAGAGAAAATATCCGAATCTGAAAATTATTTGTTGAATCTTGTATAGATTTAGGAGCAGATCTGATTTCTAACTTGTAAATCCTCAAATTCCTTGTAATACTTTGTAGATCTGATGATTTTGATGAAATTTGAATTTCAGATCTAGTTTCTCTCTCTAAACCCCCACTTTCTCTCTTTAAAATTCTGATGAACACCTTCAAAAATCAGCAACAATTTCTTCTAATCTTCAATGCATTTGATCCAATAAGGCTCTGATACCATATTGTTACTCCAGGATAATCACTTGAATCAAATATTAAGAAGATTTGTAAGATCAAACAATGATAATCACAATAAAACCCCTTTGATCTATATTGATTGCATATGATTTGTATAAAGTGGAAACCTCAATCAATTGGTCATTCAACCATTTCCCAACACTAATGACAATTAACCTATTTATAGTCTAGACTAATATTCACTAATTGCACTTAACCCCCTAGACTTAGGTTAATTAATACAAAATTAGATATTAAGCATAAAAATGACTAAAAACAAGATAAAATGTATTTTGTTCACACAAAATATATTTATTACAATAAAACTCCTAGTCATTTAAATCTTCAACGTCTTGTCTCGGTTCCACATCTCTCACGTGTCGGGTTTGACTTTTGTTGACTTTGACCGTGACGTTGACTTTTGTTTACTTTCAATGTGTTGATAATATAGACTATCTTTTACAGTTCCAACATTAGCAATTCTCTTTTGTTTTGTGTTCTATAGTTCATGTCGTACTAATTGTGGATCTTTGGACTTTGCTATATCGAGGTGAGTTTGACGTCCGCTTATTAATTGTGTTTTCTTCGGGGGAAAAGCTTGCTTAATATTTTGTTCTATGCCTTGGTCTAAAGAACTTTTGTGTGGTTCGAGTAATTGGTTCGAGTCTAGATTTCTTTCATAAATGTATACTGTATTTGGACTGTACTGGGGCTAAACTATACAGTACTTGGACTGGACTATCATTGAGAGGTATTGTTAATACTAACGGGTTGACACCCCACCCCTGCCGTTGGTATGCTAACTAAGACTGACTTAGCCTTGTGCGAGCCCTTGGGTGAATATAATCCGGTTATTGGACTTGGACTCGTAAATGGACTTTCATGGAATTCTATGACTACTATGCTCTCTCTTACCCACACACTTATTTTATTTACTACTTTCATGGCGACGTCTTTTGTACTTATAAACCTGTGAACTCACCAACATACGTTGAGCTTTATGAGCATGTCTTTTCAGGTAAAAAATGCTTAAGTATCGGACAGTGGACTTCAGATAAAACCACTCCTACAAGAGCATTAGACATTTGGAATATGTTAGTTTTGGACAATATGTTATTATGGATGCAATTGTTTTGGAATTGAACTTGTACCGGTTGTTTTGATTTAGAACTTCTGGATTATTTGTGCAATTATGGAATTACGTTATGGTATTGATTGTTCTTGACACTTGTTCTTTTGTGTCGGGTGACATCATGATCCACTGCCGGAGAACCCCTTTAAATATTCTCTTAGACCCCCAGTGTGTTATGACGATCCCGTCCTCACATCCTCGTGTTTCCGCTACTAGCGGGGGTGCGACACAACATCAGATGATGGATTACGACGCAATCAATTTTATTCATACATCACTCTTTTGTGATAATAAAGCTCCTATTAGAATCGCCAAAAATCCAATTCATCATACTACTACCAAGCACATTGAAGCAAGGATTCATGCAGTCCAAGATGCTCAGGAAAAAGGGTTTCATTAATATTATTCCAATTGACAAATAAGAGTAAATCATTTCATAAAAACATTTTTAAACCTTGTTTTAATGAATTGATCTTAATGTTGGGTTTAATATGTTTTTGAAAACTCTTTTCATAACAAAATATGTAAAAGCTGTAAATAACTCTTTTTGTTCATTATAAAATCTCTCTGTAAAACTTCTTTGTGTCGTATTCCTTCACTTCTTTGATCATTAAAAAAATATAAACAAAAAAATTTGTCTTACATGAAATAGAAATTTCGGGGGTGAATAAGATTAAACTGTTAAATTTTAAAGTTTTTCAATTTTGTCTATTCAGGAAGCCCGGAAATAGAAATTTCGAGGGAAAAAAAAGATTAAACTCTTAAAGTTTAAAGTTTTTCATTTTTGTATTTTCAGGAACCCCAGAAAAAAGTTTAAAGGAGGTCAACAGCCTTATGTTGGGATTTACATGGTAGGTTCAGTCAAAAAACAAAGTAAACAACAGTGATCATGCAGCTAAATTTAAAGTTTAAGAACTTGGTGATAAGGATTATCCCTTTGATATTTTTGTCTACATAAAATCACAAGTACTTGTCAAAAACGGGTTGAGATTTTCAAATCTCTGCTTTGATATTCCTAAAAATTCCCAAATCTCCTAATCCCCAAGTCTTGAATGATGCTTCTAGTTAGCACAATAAATGCTTCTAGCCTAGCTCTTCAGAAAATTATCTGAACTGAAGCTTCTCGTTAGTTCTTTACAAGTATATATCTCGTGCTTATCTCCTCTGCAATGTGTGAACATTGACTTGGAGTGATGAGCTCCTTGTTATACGTGAGTATAGACTTGGAGCTCTCATCAGCACGTTCTGAAGATCTTCTCTATTATATATGAGTATAGACCTAAAGCTCTCATCAGCAAGTTCAGATGATCATTTCCTCTATTATACGCGAGTATAGACTTGGAGATCTCATCATTTGTTCCGCAGAAAATAAAGGCACGATGATTCTTAAATTAAGAGCGCTGTTGAAATCCCAAAGGAAAATCAAGCAATGTTAATCATATCGCTCAATAAACCATGAGGACAGGATAACTATTTTGCCAAATGTATGTGGGTACCAATTCATTAGAGTTTCTATAATTAAACCAAAACATGATAAAGACAGTTGCATATTATGCATTGAAAAGAATAAGGCATGGCTTTAAAAGAACAAACATATCAGCAATCCTTCCATCTTTGACATTCTGGAAAAAAATCATGAAAAAGAAGTGTCAATATCCTTCTATTCTAAATTTTATCTTATTTTATTATTTTATTTTATTCTATTTTATTTTATTATTTTTTTTGTTTTTCTTTGTTTTTGTTTTTGTATTGGTTCTATGGGGCGATGAAGTTTTTCTTGAAAACTTATGTGTAGATAAATCCTTAAAAATTTTCATAAAAAAATAAAAAAGTTTAAAATGAAAATCTCGCTAGCTTTTTCGCTTTGCGAATCTATAGATTCGTTGGCACATTCGCTGAGTTCTGGATAACATGATTTTAAATGTGATGCCGAGCGAAACTATAGTTTTACTGCTAGCAAAACTAGAGTATATATATTGGATAGAGTGGGATTCGTTTCTCACTTTCATGTGACGAAACTGAACCTAGTTTCTGAACAGTTATAAATGAAAATAATTTGTGTTGATTTCCGTCATGATTCTATGTTTATAAGTTCATAGCTTGGTGTTTCGAACCCATTTCATAATATTAACGGTGATATTGACCGATACATTTAAGTTTTAGATTGATTCGCTGGGTCGGAGTGTTCGTTGATTCGTTGAGCGAAACTACGTGAGTAACCAGCTAAACAGAACGAAAGTTCAAAGTTCCAAGCGAAACTGTCTAGTCATACTGTTCGTGCGTACTTGAGAATTTTGCCAGGATAATTTCAGCGAAATTATAGATTCGCTCGGGCGCATGATTTTGTGTGTGAGTGTTAGCGAAACTATAATTTCTCTACTGTGAAACTACAATTTTGAAATCAGCGAAACTATAAAATCACTTGGACACATGATTTTGTGTCTGAGTCATAGCGAATCAATACTTTCGCCTATGCGAAACTACAGTTTCGGCAATAGCGAAACTGTTGGACTTTGCCTGTGCGAAACTACAGTTTCGACAGTAGTGAAACTGTTGAACTTTGCCTTTGTGAAACTACAGTTTCGACTGCAACAAAATGTTTAACTTTACCTCTGCGAAACTATAGTTTCGGCAGCAGCAAAACTATTAAACTTTGCCTGTGCAAAACTACAGTTTCGACAGCAGCGAAATTGATGAATTTTCTAAATTTCTTATGTTTTGTTTCATTTTATCATTAACTATTATATCAATGTTTTAACTAACCCACTTATGTTTATTTTTCAGTTAAGATGGCAAACTTAAAGTTTGACGAGAGAAATAACATAGTAGCATTATTAGATGATGACAACCCAAAGGGTACTGGTTTTAGAGACTGCGTCAAATGGCTGAAGGAGTCCCCTATATTCTATGCCATATATCACATGCCCACTATCTATGATCTTCATATCAGAGACTTTTAGAGAACCACTAAGTATTACCTAAGGTCTAATCTACATTGGATAGTAGCTAGAGTCCATGGCAACGACATAGCCATTACTGTTGAGACTATAGCAAGGGTGTTGAGGCTAGTGAATGACTATGGAGATGTGGTGGTGCTATCTGAGGTACAAGTATTAGTTGCATTCAGGAGTATCGGTTATGAGGGATCTCCTTTTGGCACCAGAAAATAGATTAAGAAGTCCTTCCTATCTAAGGAATGGAGATACATAGCACATATGTTTATAATATACCTGGACCATAGAAAAGGAGGGTCTGATGTGCTAAACTTGGATTGGGTCAAGGCTATGATTGTGTTTTAAAGAGGATAGAAAGCCAACATTGCCAAATTGATATTTGATTGCATGTCTGAAAACATAATGGCATTAAAGAAGGATAAATGGTTGTTATATCCAAGATTCATGCAGATGTTGATAAAAGATTTGATTCCAAATATGCCTAGACATGGAGAGATAAAGAAACTGGTGCAGATGAATATTAGGATATTTGAGACTACTTAGTTGTAAGACATGACTTTAGTGGGAAGATCACATATCTTTGGGAAAAAATGTATCCTACTAAGAGGTTGAATTACATCAGAAGATTGATTGAGACTGAAAATAAAATGCTGAAGAGAATCAAGAAAAACAAGCAGAAGTAATTAAGAAATGTAAAAGGAATGCCAAAGAAAAAGACTACAATCTGGAAGATGAGGCTGATGAGATGGAAGAGGAACTGAGGGTGCAAAGGGAGAAACGATCAAATAAGAAGGCAAATTAGGGAGAGCCAGCTAATGTTGCTGAAAGGAGAACAAAGCATAAACAACCGGCTTTTCCTGAAACTATCGAAAGAAGAGATGCTAGATAGGAGCTAGATGAAGATGTTATTAGAAATCTTAATGCATCTTTGGCAAATGAATTTAGGATGATCAAAACTAAACTGGTAATCAAGAACTAAGAGAAAAGGAGAAAGATAGGGTGATGGAAAGTATGAAGAGTTTGATGATAGATCAACAGGAGTTGATCAAGAGGCTACTTAAGGAAGTGATTGAATTGAAATCCAAAGCCGGTCTACTCAATCAGTTAACTCAAGCTGAGTTAGACGATCTCACTGATACATCAAAATACTCATTTTTAAAGGTGGGAAGTTCAACATGGGTAGTAGAGGGCACAAGTGGAGCAAGAGTTGGTGCTAGTGGTAGTGGTGTGTTAGGACCGATCTCGTACGGCGTACTAATAGATTCTGTATGATACCAAATCAAATAGTGCGGAATCCTATTTTATTGGTGATCCAATCAGTGAGAACGACAATCTGATCAATCCTACAATGAAACAAACGTTAAGAACGTACAAGAATTGATCAGAAACGAACTATGAACTTGGATTGGCGAACAGGGATGCTCTGGACGGCTAGGGTACGCAAGTATTCAAAGTGTTCTATTTTTCCACGATTTGCGTGGTTTTTATAGGTTTCCTATCTTCAGTCGTGTGACTGAACCATTAGCATGGTTCAGTCATGCTACTAAATCACGCGATTGACTCATACGCACGACTGAAGGTTCAGTCGTGTGACTGAGTCAGTCTTATGTTTCAATCGTACGACTGATCTAGTCTCCTGGTTTAGTCGTGCGACTGGTCTATAAGCATGATGAATTCATGCGTATGGTCCATTAGCATAGGCCACTAGCATGAACTATCAAACAACATCAAACCTATATAGTTAGTTCATACATGTGCAACACATTCAATATAATGATATCATGACATAATCAAAATATAAATCAAATATCACAATGCACTTTATATCATTAATTCAAACCATTACATCAATTACACATGTGTAACACATGACAGACATTTACATTAAGCTCCTACACTAGGTACATATGTATCAACAAACTCCCCCTTGGACCTAGTTTACATTAACGACTGACATTCTTAATTAGCTCCTCCAACCTCTTGTACTTCTCCTCTTTAGTAACTCCTGCATGTATTTCAAATGCAAAAACAGAGTAATATAACGTTATAGAACTGGAGGAATTGTACAATATCTTGTGTATCATAGAATAGTGGTCATTTGTATAGTGTGTAAACATTTTCAGCAGAAAAGTTTGTTAGCCACATAGGGTCGAATACCCGGATAGTTTCCATTTTTCCTGCTCGATTTAGAACTATGACCGCTTCGCCTGTTCTCCAATCATAATACCATCATTTGAAGTGTGGAGTGAAGTCCTATGGCATTTCCCTTAAGGGAATCTTTGACATTGTGCGCGGAGTACTCCACTTCAGCACCACTTTAGGCTTTCCAGAAATGGGATTTACTTCAGACCTACAAATATACCTTGTCGGTTGTTGAGGTCTAAAGTTTACCCACCTGGTGTGGTAGTCTTTCCTTAATGCCGCCTCAAACCAACCTGACATCTTTCTAGGATCAGCATATAACATATTTAGGCGTGCCAGCTGGTTGAGCTCAAAACCAGGGAGACTCTTCAGATCATGTGGATATCTGAAGTACTCTATTCCCTTCTCCCTCTTAACTGCATAGACGTTAAGATCCTCAAATTACACCCACGCGATGATCTTTCCTGACACTTTCTGATGACGTTTGACTCTATAAAGCTTTGTGTAGGCATTCTGCTTTTGAGGCGCGCGCTGGGGTTTCATTTCAGCAAAACAAGCTGCCCATTCAGCCTTTTTGGCATCAACACTTTCATCTATAGCGTGGGCAGTAATTTCATTTTTCTCCTTTTCTTTCCCTAGTTCATCCAACATATCAAAAGTACCACTGTCAAAGGTTTCACCTAAATTGGGGATATCATGTCCTTCTGGATCAGTGTACTGAGGATAGTGATCAGGAGTGACATCCTCTATCTCGATTTCATCAACATCGTGAAGCTCATCGTCACTTACCACCAACTGTAGGAGCATCTTTGACCAACTCGTCTGGATTCAGCCTGAAGATCTCAGCCAGCTGCTCATCCGACAGGTCATGGATTATCTCTCCTTCCTCTGCTGTGTAGCTAACAGACCGTCTTACTATCCCTTGCAAGTCAAGAATCATTGTTAATTGAGTCTTAACCTGCTGAAGGGGTTGGACATCTAACTCATCGGTCTGTTGCTTTTCATCTGTTTGATTAATCATTACAAACCAACACAAGCACTTTAGTAATCAAAACATTTATATTAATAAACATTGATAAACATTAATTACATAAGTGTAATACATATTTCAAAGTAAAAGAGATAATCAAAATTAAAACATCTATGCATTACTCTTGTCTTGATCACTTTGCTCTTCAGATTAAGGGGTAGAGGTGGACAGTCCTAATTCTTGACGCCTTTTGGACCTTCGCTCCTGAGCTGATGGATCTGAGGCTGATGCACATGCATCACCTTCGGGCTCATCCTCGTCTCCCCCTTCTCCTTCAACCTCATCATCATCATCTGACTCATCATCATCAGATGACTCATCATCATCATCATCATCACCATCATCACCATCACCTTTGATCTTGAGAGGCTCACCTTTTGTTCCCTTGAGCTTTAGGCGTAGTGTCTTGTTTGTCCTCTCAGCATCCTCAATACGCTTCACTGATGCCTTCAGAAGATCACTCTGGGTGGTCAAGGCACTGTGAGGTCAGGACATAGCTCTCTCAAGTACAGCTTCCTTCTCAGTCAGTTGTATGATCTGTTGAGTCTGAGAAGTCATCTTCTCTATCAGCAGCGCAATCTGTTTTCCCTACGCAGCATTGATAGCCATCAACCGATTCATCTGGTTCGCTAGTATATCATCAGTGGCGAGCAGTTTGAGAACTAGATAGTTAAGGCTGGCAAGCTGTTCCCCTAGCCCAATGTTAGGCAAAGAGGATCTCAATAGTACTGATGAGGTGGAAAGTCTGGCCTGGGATGTGGTGGGTGGAGTGGTGGATGTGGTATATATGGGAGTGGTGGTAGTAGTGGTTTGTGGTGGGATGGATGAAGTAGGTGGAGTGGTGGTGGCTGTAGTGGTGGTGGTAGGTGTGATAGGTGTAGTAGATGGGGTGGCTGTGGTGGTGGTAGGTGTGATGGGTGTAGTAGATGAGGTGGCTGTGGTGGTGGAAGAGGTCATCATCATTATACGTCTTCGTTTGTCCTTCTTTCCATGTGGCTGGGCCATCCTCTTTAACTGAGAGCCCCTTCAGCTCTATGCTTCCCCTGGGCTTGGCAGAGGAGGGGAGTATATAGGGTCAGCAGTGTCTGTCCTCTCTCTCTCAGCCCAGTGTCCTCCAACCGCCTCAATGCCCCTCTCTGTAGCCATCACACGACTACCCACAGTCCGTGTGAGTGGCTTCTAATCCGACTCTTCATCTCCCTCATCATGAAGAAAGTCCTGATGGATGGGCACCGGGAGCTGATGAATTAACATGTGGGGTGGTAGAGACATAGTATCCGTCTCAGTGGCCCTTGGTGCACTCGGGCCTGTATCTCCACCACCCTGATGATCGTCGTCGTCGATTGTTCTCATCATCAATCGAAGCCAGTATCAGCTCAACATCCGAATCACTATCATCATGACGCCACTTTTTCCTAGCTGGCGCCACGTAATCCTCACGGGCCAGATGCCCAAATAGTTTCCTCACCGGGGGCTTCACCTGCTTGCCCCGGTACACTTTCATCCTTCCTAGCGTCGTATCATCCATAACCTCAAACACCATAGCATCGTCGTTCTCCTTCGGCAGGGAAGGAAGCTTCTGATCTATGATCATCTGTAGAAATCTTGGGTACATGCAGAACCCTTCCTTCCCCTTGGCCTCTTTATTCCCGACCATGTACGAGAAGATCATTTGGGAAAAACTGAACGGGTGGCTCAGCACCAGAGCCACATAGGCGTTCTGGATTTGATCTGAGAGCTCTTCAAATCCCCTTACCTCGAAGCAATTCACTTCAGAATCACGTGTGCTAAGTACTTGAACTGGGGACATAGATTGCTTTTGTTTTGCCCACCTACGTTGATGTCCCCAGAGTACTTCATCCATAGAAAGCACCCCCTAACCGTCAGAGGGTGAAGCTTGGTTGGGTGATCCTCATCATCACCCAACTCCAGGACTTGCCTGAGATCAGCTGCAGTAATGCTAATCTCTTGTCCAAAGATCGAGCTCCGTATACAATATGGCTTAGTGGACCTATCAACGGTGGCCCCTTCCCAGAAGGTCTGCTGGAGTGATCTGTATGGAGTACACTGTGTAGATATAGCCCTGAAGATCCTAGAACATCAAAGAAAAACTATAATCCCTGTAAACTAAGAAGCATTCCGAGATGTGGGGTCCAGATGAGCACATATGTTGTGCTTAGTACTCATCGTCCAACGATCCGCCATATTTCTGCAATACAAGGGGCAAACATGTTAGTTCCGTTCATAATTGATAAACATTTTGACAGAGAACAGATTTTGACCAATATGGTTCAATCGTGCGATTGAACCATACGACTGGATTCAGTCGTACTATTGAGAATGCGATTGATTTTAGTCGTATGCAAGTCCATGCGGTTGAGTCAGTCGTGCGACTGAATCACCGATTAGTTCAATCGTGCTATTGAAGCATGCGACTGGCTCAATCGTACGATTGGAGTTCATCAGTCTGTCCATTCATATAAACCATTATGCGACACCATAATCTTGTATGTTGGTATTAAGTGAAATTAGACATTGTCTTTGGGTTCATATGATTCGCAGGGACCTGATATATCACTTAAACACCTTTAAATCAAAAATCTTGTTCATTTAAGTGGTCTATTTTAGGGTTTATCTCTCGGTTATTTTATTTAACAATTTAGGTCAAATTAGATTTATTTTAGCTGGTTGTTTGACCTTGAATCGTTTGCAAATTACCTGTAGAAAAGCATAATCAAGGTTAGAACTCAAATCAGAATGTAAGCTCAAAATTCAAAATTTGGGCAGCGTAACAGTGTAAAGGCGGTTTTTGGAAATTTTTGAAGTCTGGAGGGAATTCCGACCGACTGAGCCTCTATTTATACTGATTAGGATTTCAGTCGTACGACTGGACCCATACGCATGCCTCAATCTTCGATTGATGTTCAGCTGTGCGACTGAACCATACTCCTCTTTTCATTCGTATGACTGGCTCAGTCTTGTGGTCCAATCATATGACAGCCTCATACTCATGGTCTAATCGTATGACTGGCCCATTCTCATGGTCCAATCGTATGATTGGCTCATACTAATGATTCAATCGTACGATTGGTTCATACTTATGATCCAATCGTGCGATTGATTCATACTCATGAGTTGACTTCATACTTTTCTAAACTTTCAATTTTCACTTTTGATTGATAGAACATTATGCGCACCGATCATCTCAGACATGATCCTTTTAACGAAAACCCATTTGATCACCTCAGACGTGATCTTTTTAACGAAATACCATTTGATCACCTCAGACGTAATCCTTTTAATTAAAACCTTTTGATCACCACAAACGTGACCCTTTTACCTTTAAAACTTTGATCATCTTAGATATGATCCTTTTTAATTTTGCAATAATTTGGTCACCTCAGACATGACCCTTTTACTTTTAAAACTTTGATCATCTTAGATATGATCCTTTTTAACTTTGCAATAATTTGGTCACCTCAGACGTGACCCTTTTAAAGTATGATTCACAGAGTTCATCTTGTTACATAGTCCGAGATGAAAGACAATGACTAGAAATGGAAACCAACTTGAAACTTAAACAAAACAAGACATATTTTTGTGTTTTTGTTTGAGGTGGGTTGAAAACTATTAAATTATCATTTAACTGATTTCTCCCCTGGGCAGAATGGCTTAAGTTTGATCGATCAACTCTGGAGAAATTCATATGGAATCATACAGGTGTATCATAATCATTTGGAACTCTTGGATATATCTTTAAATTAATGATCCTTATTACTCTCAGAGTCACAAGCGCTAACAGGAAATCATACTAGGGCTGTAAGAGGCACACAATGATTTTGACTGTCGAGAGTTGCAGCCATGACAATTATCAGTATTGTGGTCCAAGAATTTTGACTCACATTGGTGATTATATTGTATTATTTCAATAAGAATTTGTGGATCCCACACTTATATGGTAATCAACATTCCTTAGGAGATTTTTGAGCAGTCTACGGGTTTTGAGACAAGAAGAAACTATTCTGAGAGCTTTCAAAGAAATGCTAAGCCTCAGGTCAGTGCCATCGTACAGTAGAGAGGCGCAAACAATAATGAATTCTAGAATATTTAGGTTGTGCTTATCCTCAGGTCAGTGCCATCGCACAGCAGAGAGGCACACAACCTATCTTCTTGTAAGAGCATTTTTTTTATTTTACACATAACTCACCAACAACATTAGTCATTAGTTTGATTGCGTTTATCATTCTTTTCATGTGCTTTGCTCATTCTTATGGTCGTCCGCACACATTTCTGGCATTTATTTGCTCGTCACCCCTTATTGGAAGTGCGTTGATTGTGTTAAACAGGGATAAGACGGAAGCCCACAGCCCGTTGAACAATTTAGTTTAAATTGTTTCACCAAAGAAGTCTAGTTGTCTATTGTGTTGTATCTACCGACACATTGTACAATGAACTAGCAACCTCTAGGCCTACTTTCTCTATGTAACCTCAGTAACAGACTAGTGTACTATCATTTTTCCTTTATTTGGCTTAGACTTCTCAGACTTGTAATTTTAATATAACATTATGATCTTTTCAGTTCTTTTAAAGTCCCAAACAATTAGTTCCCTGTGTACTATCATTTTCCATGATTTTGAATCAATCTCACAGTTTTGACTTGATTTCAGCCTATCTGCCTACCCCCCCCCCTTTTCTTTAAGTAAATGAATACTGAATAAATACTTGACCTAGACTAATCTCCCCCTAAAATTCTAAAACGGAAAATCTTTTTGTGTTTCTGGATATTTAAGATAGGAAAAATAAAGAAAAATAAAATAAAAATTAGACAGACGGACTACGAACTAGATTCCTTTGGAATCACATCACTTTTCTTTTTCACTCCATTGACTTCTATTAGATATAAAAATCGAGGTTTATCAAATGCTTTTGTGTAGAGGTCGGCGCGTTGCAAATCCGTATTAATTTTAACAACATCGATTAAATGCTTTTCAAAACAGTCACGTATAAATTGATACTTAATGCCGATGTGTTTAGTTTTAGGATGTTGGACTGGATTTTTTGTTACGGCTATAGTAGCAGAATTATCAACATAGATAGGAGTATTAGAGAATTACAAACCATAGTCGCGCATTTGCTGTTGAATCCAGATGATTTGTGAACAGCAACTTGCAGCAGCAACGTATTCAGCTTCACATGTTGACAGAGCAACGGAGGTCTGCTTCTTACACTGCCAGGTGACTAACCTTCTACCAAAGAATTGACATCCTACTGATGTTGACGGGTAATTCATTTTGCATCCGCCATAATCCGAGTCACTATATGCTGTAAGCTCAAAATCATCGTCATGAGGATACCACAACCCAAGTGTTAGAGTACCCTTCAGATAGCGAAAAATCCGTTTAACACCAATGAGATGGTTGACTTTCGGTTTCGCCTGATATCTGGAACAGAGACACGTTGCATACATGATATTAGGACGAGATGTTATGAGATACATCAGGGATCCAATCATTCCTCTATACATTGTAGCATCAACCAGGTCACCATTTTTATTGGGTGCCACGTCATGATTCGTGGCAAGTGGAGGAGTTCCAACTACTGAAGCATTCTCCATATCGGACTGACTTAGGATATCTCCTACATACTTGGTATGATGTAGAAAGATTCCCTTTGGTGTCTCATCCACCTGCAATCCTAGGAAGAATTTCATCTCCTCCATTGCACTCATCTCAAATTCTTCTTTCATGACAGACTCAAATTCTTTACATAACTCTTCGATTTTGGAACCGAAGATTTTGTCATCAACATAAGTCTGTACAAGCAGTAAGTCTCCATCCTTTTCTTTGATGAATAGTGTACAGTCAATAACTCCTCTGTGAAAATCGTGTTTCACCAGATGAGTTCAGAGTTTCTCATACCATGCTCTCGAGACTTGATGGAGCCCATAAAGAGCCTTATCTAGCTTGTAAACACTGTCCTGATGGTAGGGATCCTCAAATCCTTCGGGTTGACTGACATACACTGTCTCCCGAATTTCCCCATGACGGAATGCACTCTTGACATCTAGTTGATAGACTTTGATCTTCATGTAAGATGCATAGGATAGGAAGATACGGATTGCTTCCATTCTACCACAGGTGTAAACACTTCATTGTAATCGATTCCTTCGACTTGTCTAAAACCTTGAACGACAAGTCGAGCCTTGTTTCGAATTATGACCCCTTGGTCGTCTTTCTTGCATTTCAAGACCCATTTAGTGCCAATGACCTTAACACCTTTTGGTTTGTCCACAAGGGTCCATACTCCCAATTTCTTGAACTGTAGAAGTTCTTCTTACATTGCACTAACCCATGCCTCATCATTTAAAGCTTCACTCACATATTTTGGTTCAAATTGAGACACAAAACATCGATATGCACCATCATGAAGACATCCCTTTTCCATTACTGAGGCATAATCAGCTGAGTATAATATCTCCAATGACATTGTGCAAAGGATGATTAACATTTATCCAGGTTCCAGGAGTGGTGGGAACAACTACCTCATTATCCAGATTTGGAATCTCATATGCTGTTGGAGTATGGTGTTCCGACGCTTCGGCAGCTTCTAGTTCAGTTATGGGTGTACTTGAATTAGCAGGAACTTGTTCTGCTTGTTCCATATTTTCATCTCAACTGCTTTATCATCAGAAGAAAAGTCGCTTACATCAAGTGCTCCCCTAAGGTATTAGAGGAATCATCTAGTGGAATCAATGTTGTTGAGTCTTGTGGTGGTGAGTTGAGAACCTCGTACATCATTTTAGTCGATAACTCATCATCAGTGGGAGAAGACGGTAAATTGAAGGATTTAAAGAATCCATCATAATCAAAGAAAAATGACGGTCCTTTTCCAGTAGGGGGTGGTGAATCTTTGAACATCAATGTTGCACCACACTTCTACCTGACCTGTTGAGTTGTTATGAACTCTCTTGTCGGGTATGCTATATCCAAGAAATATACCTTCTACTGCATTCTCACTAAACTTTCTTGTCTGAGTTTTCTTCAGCAGCATGCATGGTGCCCCAAACAGTTCTAGATACTCCAGATTGGGTTTACATCGCTAGAGCAGTTCATAACATGTTTTCCCATGTCGTTTGACCACAAGCATTAGCTATCGCCTCATTCCAAAATTGAATTGGCAGTTTCGAGTTAGCTAGCATTGTTCTGGCGGTCTCTATCAAGCTCTAATTCTTCCTTTCAGCAACGCCATTCATTTGTGGAGTGTAGGCAGAATTAAATTGATGTACAATTCCTTTTTCTTTACAGTATGTCTCCATCCACTGATTTTTGAACTCAGTGCCATTCTCTGATCGGATCTGTCATACTTTCAACTTGTAGAGTGTTTCCAAGGTAGTAACCAGCTATTTGAATGAGTCAAAAGTTTCTAATTTGGCTTTCAGAAACATCACCCAAGAGAACCTTGAGTAATCGTCTTGTTAGGTCCCTTAAAAGATTAACATTTAGTCTTTATTGTTTAGTGTCTATTTTGTATCTTATACTAGTATAGGGACTTTTTGTGTAAATTTAGTTTCTTAGGTTCTAGTATAAATAGCTTAGACGTAGTATAGATTGAAGTAGTTGTATGTTTTTATTAGAACTGCTCTCTATCATTTGTAATCGTCTTTGCTATCAATGAAATATGAATTTTGTTGATTTTGCATGATTTGATTACATTTGCTTGTATTTTGCTTTGAATTGTTCATATAATTGTTACAGATTGCTCTAATTGATCCTATCAATTGGTATCAGAGCTTTCGGTTGAGTGTTTTTGAAGGTTCTGTCGAAGATAGAAACTTCAAAAATCCACTAAAATCTGTAATCAATTGACAATTCAAGTGAAATATTGTGAATCGAAGTTGTGTTTCATCATCTGAAACATGTTTTGAATCACAAATTGCAGTTTATCTCATAAAAATCAAGTGAATTAGTGAAAAACAGTTCGAATAAGTGTTCTTGAGTGTTCAACTTTGAATCTCCAAAATTCATCGAAATCCGTTGATAATTACTGAAATTGAGGTTATAGGATTGATTATCGGTATAATCATGAACTAGTTGTGAAATTTCAGCTCAATTCATCGACAATTGAAGGATTTTGAGATTTCTGAGTTCGTTAAATTCATAAGAATCTGATGAATGTGTCGTATTTAGGCTGAAAAACACTTAAATCTGCCTAAGTGTTTGGTCGTTTGAGAACTGTTAAGTCATTTCTCAACTGTTCAGTCGTTTCTCAACTGTTCAGTCGTTTTACGCCTGGTCGTATTACCACTGTGGTACTCACTGGTTGGACATACTACAACTGTGTAGTCGTATTACCACTGGGAAGTCTCACTGATTGGACATACTACCACTGGGTAGTCGTATTACCTCTAGTCATATTACCACTGTGGAGTCGTATTACCACCTCACTTGTTGGACATATCAACACTGTGTGGTCGTATCACTACTGTGTGGACATACAACCACTGTTGTGTTGGAAATTTTCTAAGGCATTCCCTTAGACATATCAGCTGGTCGTTTTACACTGTTGAGACGTTTTACACTGTTGAGACGTATCACCACTGTTCGGACATATCAGCCTTGACACTTGGAAATTTTTCATAAAATTTCAAAAATCCAAAAATATTTTTTTAAATCATTTTCTTAATTCAAAAGCTTAGAAAACAGCAAAAATATAAAAAATGGTGAAATTAGAAGATTCTGAGAACAGAGTTCCAAAACTTAAAAACAGAGCTGGTTTTAAAAACTGGTCTCTTAGACTGAAACATCATTTGAATTCCATAGACACAGATCTGTGGAAATCAATTGAAAAAGGACCATACATTCCTGTGACTACTGATGGTCCAGACAGAGAATTTGTGTATACAAAAGATACACAAGAGCCATATCCAGAAGATAACCTACATGGAGAAGACTTAAAGAGGGTGAAAAATGATGCTAAAGCCTATTCTCTCATGTGCAAAGGGTTACCTTTGGAAGTATTATCCAGACTTGAAAACTACCAAACTGGATATACAATGTATAAAGCTCTGAAGATCATATGTGAAGGAGGGAAAGAAATTCAAGATCTAAAAAAGCAAAAACTAAAAAGGCAATTGGAATTATTTGAGCACATCTCAGGAGAAACAATAAATCAAATGATGAATAGGTTTGTGCAATTAACTACAGAAATGTCTACTTTGGGAATTAAGAATGATCTTGAGGATCTAAACAACAGACTTCTGAATGCACTACCATCTTCTTGGAAACAAACTGTTACTTTGTTGAAACATACTGAAAAGTTTCCAATGGATCTTGATCTACTCATTGCTAAAATTGAATCTGTAGAGATTGATGAGAGCTCAAGAAATAATGATAGACATGCATCAACAACTCAGTATAAGTATGTTGCTTCACCAGCAAATACTGTAGAGAATGCATTTCTGGCTAAAGACCAAACAGCTCCTGAAGATGAACGTGATCTGTTTGTGGGAGCATGATTCTTCACCAGTACACCTGCTTACTCCACTCAACCACAACCACAGTCTTCACCTAAAGCTCAAATGCCTAAACCTTCAATTGAGATGCCATCTTCCTCAAACTCTCCCAATCCAAGTAAAGTGAAAGATGTGATCAACATTCTTTTACAAGATGAAGAGTCAAAAACTGCTTTCACTGCTTTCATGGCAAGCTTTCAAGCTTATCAAGGCAGTCATCTGACTCAAACGGAGCTAGTTTTACAAGATTTGTTTGAAATGGATCCAGATGATGTAGAAGAAATGGATCTTAACTGGAAAATGGTCATGATAGCATACAGAACACAAAAGCATTCCTATTCTAACAGAAATTACAAACCCAGTGCAAACAAAACTGTTGGGTTTGATAAATCAAAATCAAGATGCTTTAATTGTAACAGCTATGGTCATTTTTCAAGAGAATGTAAAGCTCCAAGAAACCAAGGAGGAAATACTCAAGGCAGCTCAAATGGTCAAAAATATCAGCAACATGCAAACAAGACTTTTCAAAAGCCATACGAAAGTCTACCTATGCCAGAACCCAAAGAAGTGATGAAAAGTGAGGAAACTAAGAAGGCACTGGTTGTAAACATCAAAGATGGTTATGACTGGAGTGCATATGCAGAGCAATTTACAGCTGATCTCACAGCTAATCTGGCATTAGTTGCTGAAGTTGATGATGAAGACTGGTCTGAAGTTAAAGATCCTAAATATGATGAATCAGATCAAGAAGAAGAGTATGATTGGAGCGACAAATCAGACCCAAAAGATACTACTAAAGAAGTTGCTCTTATGGCTCAATCAGAACAACCAAAGGTTGTTAACTCTTCTGATACTGAATCTTCAAACTCATATCCTGAAATACCAGCAGACGTGAGAGAGAAAATGTGCACAAAAGCATGTTTTGAACTAGTTGAACACTACAGAAAATATTCATTCAAAATATGTGACAAGCTCAAACAAGAAGAATCAAGGCACAATAAACTAAAATCAAATCACAAAATTGCTGATGAAAAGATAATGTCTCTTCAAGCTTCATGGAACAAAACTATTAAAGAACTTGAACTTGCAAAGAAACAACTTGAAGAGATGAACAAAACACTTGAACAAGAAAAATTGGCACATGCAGCAACTCAAATAGATTTAGCCAAAGTTAAAAGCTCAAAGAAAATTGTTGAGCAACTGGTGAATGGAAGAAATGACAAAGATAAAACAGGACTAGGATTCACACATGAACCTATGCCTGAATCAATCTCAAAAACATTACCAGAAAATTTCAATACACATGATCATTCACCAGAAAACAAAGCTAAACTGAAAGAATTTCAAGATCAAAAGAACTTTAAAAAGAAAAATGTTGAAGTTTATGAAGAAACTGACTTAGACAAGATCAAAAATGGTCATCCAATCAAAGTCAAATCTTATGAACCTCAACAAAAGCAAAAGAAGCTGTTTGTACCAAAAGGTGAAACTGTTATTGAACAAAGTGAACAAATGAGTGAAAAATCTACTGAATTCAATAACAAACTTAAAGGAAAATGTGAGCATCTGATGATTCAAGTTCAAATGAACTAACTGAAGTACAAGAGTGTCAAAAGGAATCTTCTCAAGATTCAACTAAACTTCAAAGCAAGAAAACTTCATCAAGATTGAGAAATCAAAGACGAAGAAAAGCTGCAAAAGCAAAGAAAACTGAATCAATTAATCAGTCACAGAACAATACTCAAATTAAACCTGTGAAGTTTGTGTCTGCAGGAACTTTTGACTTGAACACAAACACAAAAATAACAACTACACCTAAGATCAAATCTAACTCTGATCTGAGAACAAGTTCAGATCATAAGACTTCCGCTGTGTATAAAAGATTTGAATCAAAGGAGTCAAAGAATTTTGTTCAAGTTCAAAAGAAAAATCCTAAAGATCAAAAGACCAAATTCACACCAATTAAACAACAAATTAAATTGCCTAACCCAAAATTCAAACAAGAATCAAATGTTGCTTCAACATCAAGGGTTAATAAAATGTTGTTTAAACATTCTGAAAAGTATTGTGATATCTGTGACATGTACAATCATGACATTTCAGAATGTTACTTTAACAAGTATTGCTACATATGTGATATGACAAATCACACCACAGCTGAGTGTTATTTTAACAAATACTGTGCTTTGTGTGATGAAAGAAATCACAATACCAATGATTGTTACTTCAGGAAGAACTCTTCAAGGAAGGAATTCAATAATCAAGGCTTTGTAAATCCATAATTTATAAGAAATCAAAATGTTGGATTTAAATTTTCACAACAACAACCTTCCTTGGGTTTGAGATCTTTCAGAAGAAACAATTCTGATTATGATAACAATCATTTTGTCAAATCACAGCAATACCATCAAGAAAAGTTTATTCCTCGATCTGTGAGAATAAACCAAGAAACATTCTCAAATGATTCATACATGTTAGGACCGTGTTCGTACGGAGTACTAACTGATTCTAAGTTAAACCAGATCAAATAGTGCGGAATCCTATTTGATTGGCGATCCAATCAGTGAAAACGTAATCCGGATCAATACTAACGATTAGAAAATGTTAAGAATTGATTAGCAACGACCAGGAACGTTTTGTGAAGTTGGAATGGACGAACAGGGTGCTCTGGGTCGACTAGGGTTATGAGAATTCGAAGTGTTTCGTTTTTCCACGAATTAAGTGGTATTTATAGGTTACAGATCTCATTCGTGCGACTGAGCCTTGCGACTGGCTCAGTCGTGCGATTGAGTAATACGATTGATTCATTCGAACGCTTGAGTCAGTCTCATGACTCAAACGGGAGATTGACTCAATCTCCTAGTTCAACCGTGCGATTGAACCATTCGCATGGTTCAGTCGTGCGACTGAAAGAGATTCTTAGTCAAACACATTCTTGAACCTTGAACGATTCAGAACTGTGTCTCACAACTGTAAACCTATATAACATGGTCATATTATGCGTGTAACAATTAATAATATAATTAGATATAACATTATATAATCAACAACCATATAAAGAAGAGATTCTCATTCGATTGATTGAACATTACATATGCGTTACAAGATAGAAGTCTATTACATTTGAGCTCACTAGACTAGAACTGGGGACATGTGTACCAACAAACTCCCCCTTGGACCTAGTTCTATCTAGACCTTTTCTTCTTTCTTGAACTCTTCAAACCTTTTTAATCTCTCTTCTTTGAAAACCCCCGCATGGATATTTAGCGCAAAGCATAGACGTATTATGTGCTGAAACTGTAGAGCTTGCACAATATCCTGCGTATCGAAAAACAGTGGCCACTTGTATAGCGTATACACATCAGACGCTGATAAGTTGATAAGCCACATGGGGTCGAACACCCTTATAGCTTCCATTGACCCGTCCTTTTCCAAAACAATGACTGCCTCACCCGAGCGCCAGTCATAGTACCACCACTTAAAGTGTGGGGTAAAGTCCTGTGGCATCTCCCTCAGTGGAATTCTAGACATTGTGCGCGGAGGTCGCCACTTCAGGACTATCTTAGGCTGACCAGTGATGGGACTTACCTCAGACCTTCTGAGGTACCTCGTAGCCTGCTGAGGTTTGAAGTTTACCCATCTGGTCCTATATTCCTTCTTCAATGCAGCCTCAAACCAGCCAGACATCTTCTTCGGATCAGCATAAAGAAGCTTTAGGCGTGCCAACTGGTTGAGTTCAAAACCTGGGAGAGTCTTCAGATCATGAGGGAATCTAAAGTACTCGATTCCCCTCTCCCTCTTCACTGCATATACTCCGAGGTCATCAAAATGAGCCCAAGCTATAATCTTCCCAGACACCTTCATATTCTTCTTTACTTTGTATAACTTGGTGTAGGTACTCTGAGTTGTTGTAGTACGTTGTGCTCGGACCTCAGCGAAGCAAGCCACCCATTCAGCCTTTCAAATGTCAACTTCGGCGTCCGTGGCTTGAGCTTGGCTTGTTGATGCTTCCGCTCCTTTTTCTTTATCATGGAGTTTATCTAGAATATCACTATCAAGGTTGTTCACCAGATCAAGAAGCGCGTTTCCCTCTTGATCAGTGTATTCTGGATAATGCTGATCTGTGATGTCTTCAATTTCAATTTCTTCAACATCTTTAAGTTCATCATCATTAGCATCATCAAAAACTGGAGCATCTTTAACGATTTCGTCAGGATTCAGACGAAACATTTCAGCCAGTTACTCATCAGTGAGGTCGTGAATAATTTCTCCTTCTTCAGGAGTATAACTCACAGACCTTCTGACGATCCCCTCCAGATCAAGAATCATTGTTAGTTGAGACTTGACCTGTTGGAGGGGAGCAACATCATGTTCATCTCTCTGAAAGTTAGGATCTGTTTGATTTAAACATGCAACACAATACTAGTTAGTAAATAATCAAACACAGTTATTAACATAAGATATAAACATTCATTAAATAAATGTAACAAAATTTCAAATACAAAAGTCTGTTAACTACATAAACATGACTAACTAAACAGTACTTTTGTCTTGAATTTCCGGAGTTTCTTCAGTTGGAGCAGACGAAGAGGGTCCTTGATCATGTCGGCGTTTAGAACGCCTTTCGCCTGCTACATTATCACTTTGATCTCCGGCAGTTTCTCCTCCTTTACCTTCATCATCTTCCTTCTTCTCATCACCATCATTACTCTCATCACTACCATCATCATCATCGTCATCATCCTCATCATCTTCATCATCATCGTCCTCATCCTCACCATCATCATCATCATCATCATCACCATCACCTTCTCCAATCTTGAGGGGCTCACTCTGAGTGCCTTTCAGTTTTAGCACTAGAGTTTTATGAGCCGCCTCTAGCTTTCCCATCCTTTCATCAGTCTCAGCCTCGTGTTGTAACAAGCCTGTGATCTGATCGGTCTGCGAAGTGATCACTTGGGCTTGTGAGGATGTTAACTCCCTCAATCTTTCAATCTCAGCTGCCTGTGATGAACTTTGCTCTTGCAGCTGGAGGATCTGAGCGGTCTTAGCCTTATTAGAGGCCAGCAGTTGGAGCACCATGCTGTTTAGAGCAGCAAGTTGCTCAACCACCGAGACAGGTGGTAGAACTGAGCTAGAAGAGGCAAATGAGGGATGGGTTTGGTGAGTGGTGGTTGTAGTGGTGGCAGTGGTGTAGATGGGAGGAGATGGGATGGCTGTAGTGGGGGGTACAGAGGTGGTGGTGGTGTAGATGGGAGGAGATGGGATGGCTGTAGTGGGGGGTACAGAGGTGGTGGTGGGGGAAGACATGCAAGTATGAAGTGGAGGTATAGTGGTGGTGGTGATTTGGGTGTTTGGGATGCGGTGTATTGGGTGGTTTGTGTGGTTTGGTTGATTTGGCTAGGTGTGGTGGAAGTGGTAGGTGCAGAGGAGGTAGTGATAAGCGTGATCCTCCTGCGCTTGGTCTTCATCCCATGAGGACGGGCCATATGTTTCCTCCGAGTCCCCTTTGACCCGGAGGCTCCCCCTTGGCTACTGGGAGAGGCTGGGGTGTATGAGGGGTCTGCTACAGAGCTCCCAGACTCTCCTGAGCGTCTACCAACCGCCCGTAAACCTTCCTCGGTTGCCACTACCCGACTTCCCACAGTCCGGGTTAGTGGTGCCTCATCTGAATCCTCCTCCTCCTGCATGAAGTCAGGGTGGATTGGAGCTGGCTCAGGTCTTCCTTGACCATCTCCTCCCTGATCCGTTCAGTTGTCATCATCATCGGAGTCATCGGAGGGTAGAGCCACCTGCTCTACATCAGAATCACTATCTTCGTGACGCCACTTTCTCCTAGCTGGCGCCACATACTCCTCACGGGCCAGATACCCAAACAAACGTCTTACCGGGGGCTTGACCTGCTTTCCCCGGTATACTTTCATCCTGCCTAAGGTGGTATCATCCATCACCTCAAGCATAACTGCATCCTCCTTCTGCTTTGGTAACATAGGTAGCTTCTGGTCAAAGATCATTTGCAAGAAGCGAGGATACATGCAGAAGCCTTCTCTTCCCTTCACTTCTATGTTCTCCACTAGGTAAGTGAAGATCATCCTGGAGAAGCTGAACGGGTGGTTCAGCACTAAAGCAACGTAGGCATTCTGCATTTGCTCAGAGAGCTCGTCGAAGCCTCCTTTTCGTGAGGCAATACACCTTAGCAAGACGTGGGCTAGGTATTTGAACTGGGGGCAGAGATTGCTCTTGTTGAGCATCCCTGAATTGATGTCCCCAGTGTATTTAGCCCTCAGGAAGCACCCTCTCACTGTCATCGGATGTAAACGAATAGGACAGTCACCATCATCTCCTAACTCTAGGACTGTCCTTAAGTCCTCCTCGGTTATCTCTATAGAGTTACCAAGAATAGAGCTCCTGATCCTATATGGCTCAACTGATCTATCTACAGTAGCATTCTCCCAGAATGCCTGCTGTAATGAACGGTACGGAGTGCAGGGTGTGGATATCGCCCTGTAGATCCTTGATCTCCGTAAAAATGAGATTATTCCCACAAACTCCGATGCATTCCTTGAAGTCACATCAAGATGAGCACAGATGTTGTGCTTTGTGCTTAGAATCCAACGACTAGCCATCTTTCACAATATAAGAAAACGTCAGTACATGTAGAAGATAGCTTATTCAAATCAAGGAATTTCCCACTTTGGTTAGTCGGGCGACTGAGCAGCCGAATGAACATAACCGTGCGACTGAGTGGAACGAATGAGTTTTTAAAGGTGAATTTATTCATACGGGCGACTAAGTCAAGCGAATGAGCATAGTCGTGCGTTTGATTCATTCGTCCATCTCAGTAGGGAGACTGAGACTAATCGTCTTCTCAGTCGGGCGATTGTAGTTCATCAGCGTGTCCAGTCGCCTACTCGACAGTTTGTCCATTCAAATTCGTGTTTTGAGCTATACTTGAAGTTAAACGTCGAAATTAGGCTCATTACACTCGGAAACTACCGATAAAGCATGTTCTAACTTTTGTTTGAACGTTTAATCTAGTTTGGACAGCCTATTTGTTCATCATGTGTTCGGTTACTGTTTGGTCCGAATTCGAGAGGTTTTGGGACAACATTTATCTGTTTTATCTATGAAACACCTCGAGTAGTACTTGTATAATCACCAATGAATGTTAGAACACGCAAAACAAAGGCAAATATGGATCAAATGAAATTTGGACAGAGGTTCCTTAGGTCGGGCGAATAGAGGGGGCGATTTGGGAGAGTGAACGACTGATTCTGATTTGGTCTGTTTTTATACTAGGGCAAATTCCAGTCGGGCGACTGAGTCTAGTCGTCTTGGTTAGTCGGCCGACTGAGTCTATTCGCCTTGGATAGTCGGCCGACTGAGTCTCAGTCGTGCCAACTACCCAATCGTTCATCTCCAATCGGGCGATTGAAGTTCATCCAAACGACAATTTCAGTCGGTCACCTCCAATCGTTCGATGTGATTCATTCGCACACCTCATTCGCACATTTAACCTAGTCGGGCACATTCAATCGGCCGATTGGGTTCATTCGCATGGTCCAATCTTACGATTGTATTCAATCGTATACCCCATTCGTACGACTGGGTCATATCAGATTCAGTCGAGCGATTGGGCTATACTTGTGCCATTTTTGTCAAGATATGAACCAACACTTAGTTTATTTACTAATTGATAAAACATTATATGCAATTGATCATCTCAGACATGATCCATTTAACCACCAGATCACCTCAGACGTGATCCATTTATCCACCCGATCACCTCAGACATGATCCTTTTATCCTTTCAGAAACAATCTGTTTAGTTAAACATTAAGCTCATTCAGTGACATTTAGCAGAAAACAGTGTACACAGTCCGACATGACTCATTATGCTAAGAAATAAATAAAATTTAACTACGAATGAAAACTGAACATCTTTTTGTGATTTTTGATAGGGCAGGTTTGTGTAGCCTATAAGCATTTACATTATATCAGGAACAGACTCATTTGGAATCAGACAAGCATATATACCATTACTTGGAACATTATGAGTTGATTTCATTTTCATGATTACATATTGCAGTTTGTTCTGATCTAAGACTTCCAAGTACTAACTGGGAATCATGTTTGATATGAAACGTAACACAATTTGATCATCAACTTTAGTTGGTGCTTTCAAGACGATTTTCAGTATACTTGTCCACTTAAATTCAAACACGGACTTTTGACTTACATTGGTAATGTATTACGTTATGTTATTTCAAACAACATTTGTGTATCCCACATTTATATGGTAATCAGCATTCCTTAAAGAACTTTCGAGCGGTCTTTAGGTATTTTTGCAAGAAGAAACTATTCTTAGATCTTTCAAAGAGAAGCCAATCCTCAAGTCAGTACCATCGCACAGCAGAGAGGCGGCAAACAACAATGAAGTCTAGAATATATAGGTTATGCTTATCCTCAGGTCAGTGCCATCGCACAGCAGAGAGGCACACAACCTATCTCCTTGTTAGAGCATTTCATATTTTCTTTTGCACATAGCGCACCAACAACATAAGTTATCAGCTTGATTACGCTAGTATTCATTTTTTTTTCGTGCTTTTGCTCTTTTTGTGGTCATTTGCACACCTTTGGTGGCATTTATTTGCTCGTTATCCCTTATCGGAAGAACTGATTGTGTTAACCAGTGATAAGATGGGAACCCACAGTTGATTGAACCTTTTAGTTTAGATTAAGTTTACCAATGAAGTCTACTTGTCTACTATGTTGAATCTACTGACACATCATATAATGAACTAGCACCTCCCTAGATCAACTTTCTCCGTGTAATTACAGTAACAATCAAACGTACTATCATTTTCCCATTTTGTTAGACTTAGACTTCTCTGATGTTTTACATTTTCAGTAAACTAATTAACATTTTTGAACTCAAACTCATTTTGCTGTTCCAACTAACTCGATGCCTGTGTACTATCATCTTCCACTTTTGTCGAGTCACATTTCCTGTTTTGTTGTCTTTGCCTTTTCAGCTTTACTCACCTTCCCCCCATTTTTTTTTAAGTAAATGCATACTGAAATAAATCTCCCCCTAAAATTCTAAAACAAAAAATCTTTTTGTGTTTTTGGATTTTATACGACAAGGGAATTAAAAAATAAAATAAAAAATGAAGGAAAAAGAAAATAAACGAATAGACACGAGTCGGACTATGTATCTGCTTCTTCAGCAATCACATCACTTTTCTTTTTAACGCTGTTGACCTCTAGCGGATATAAAAATCTTGGTTCATCAAACGGTTTGGTGTAAAGGTCAGCGCGCTGAAAATCCGTGTTAATTTTAATCACATCAATTAATTGTTTTTCATAGCAATCGCGTATGAAATGATATTTAATCCCGATGTGTTTTGTTTTTGGGTGTTGAACAGGATTTTTAGTGATGGCTATGGCAGTAGAATTATCAACATAAATAGGAGTGTTAGAAAATTTCAAACCGTAGTCACGCATTTGCTGTTGAATCCAGATGATCTGAGAGCAGCAACTCGCAGCAGCAACATATTCAGCTTCACAGGTTGATAGAGCAACCGAGGTCTGCTTTTTGCATTGCCACGTGACTAACCGTCTTCCAAAGAACTGACACCCTGCAGATGTAGACTTGAAATTCATCTTGCAGCCACCATAATCTGAATCGCTGTACGCAGTAAGCTCGAAGTCATCATCATGAGGATACCACAATCCCAGTGTTGGAGTACCCTTCAGATAACGAAAAATCCTTTTCACCCCAATCAAGTGATTCACTTTTGGCTTCGCTTGATATCTAGAACATAAACATGTGGCATACATGATATCTGGACGCGAGGCAGTAAGATACATGAGAGATCCGATCATCCCACGATACATAGTGGCATCCACCAAATCCCCATTCTCATCAGGGGCCACATCATGATTGGTGGCAAGCGGGGTACCGGCAGCAGATGCATTTTCCATGTCAAAGCGACTTAGAATATCGCCGACATACTTGGACTGATGTAAGAAAATGCCGGTTGATGTTTGATCCACCTGTAATCCTAGAAAGAACTTCATTTCTCCCATTTGACTCATTTCAAACTCTGCCTTCATCACAGATTCGAACTCTTTGCACAAAGCTTCATTTCTAGATCCAAAGATGATGTCATCCACATGTATCTGCACTAGAAGCAAGTCACCATCCTTTTCTTTGATGAATAATGTACAGTCAATTACACCCCTGCGAAAACCATGTTTCAACAAATGGGTGGAGAGCTTTTCATACCAAGCTCGAGGAGCCTGATGTAACCCGTACAGAGCCTTGTCTAACTTGTAGACTCTGTCCCGATGATACGGATCTTCGAATCCTTCGGGTTGACTAACATATACTTCTTCATGGATTTCCCCATGCAAGAATGCACTCTTAACATCTAGTTGATAAACTTTGATCTTCATGTAAGAGGCGTAGGCTAGAAAGATACGTATAGCTTCCATTCTAGCTACGGGAGCAAAGACTTCATTGTAGTCGATTCCTTCGACTTGTCTGAAGCCTTGAACAATTCCATTCATCTGTGGCGTGTATGCGGAAGTAAACTGATGAACAATTCCCTTTTCCTTGCAGAAAGCATCCATCCACTGATTTTTGAACTCTGTGCCATTGTCAGAACGTATTCTTCTCACCTTCAGGTTGTAGAGTGACTCCAAAGTCGTGACGAGCACCTTGAATGATTCAAACATTTCTGATTTAGCTTTCAGAAACATCACCCAGGTGAATCTTGAGTAGTCATCAGTGACTACAAAGCAGTACCAGTCTCCTGCTATACTCTTTGTGTTGACTGGACCAAAGAGATCCATGTGTAGCAACTCCAAAGGCATCTCAATTGTGTTGACGTGCTTGGTCTTGTGAGATTTCCTGGTCTGCTTTCCCTTCTTGCAAGAGACACAAAAATCAGGAAGTTGGAAGTTCTTGACTGTAACTCCCTCAACAAGGTTGTTATGAATCAGATGATTCATCTTCCTTTGATTTATGTGTCCCATCCTTCTATGCCATGAGATGGAGTCCTTCTCTGTCGCTTTTGAGAGGAAACATTGAGCTGTAGATTCAGAGGTAGAAGCATTAGACATATCCAATACATATAAATCATTGTACCTGGATGCAGACATCAAAACCTGCTTCTCTGGAATCTCCATCTCCTTTTTCAGTATGTAACATTTTCGGTTGTCAAACATAACTTTGAAGCCTTTGTCACATATCTGAGACACTGAAAGTAAATTGTTTTCCAGTTATTGAACAAAATTTACTTTATCAAACTTTACCTTCTCATTACCTACTTCGCCCTGAGCGGTAATGTATCCTCCTTTATTACCAGCAAATGAAACGTGTCCCCCTTTAATTTGTTTGACATTGAAAAGAAGAGACTTGTTTCCCGTCATGTGCCTGGAAGCCCCGCTATCTACGGTCCATGTATTTGTAGACGCACTATAGCGGACACCCTGCACATATGAGAAATCATCAGTTAAGGAGGGGACCCAAGCCTTGACTGGCTTGGGTTTCCCTGAGGAATCAACCATCATGAATTCAACCCACTGTCCTTTATCAGTGGGTGGAATCTCAACTTTCAGATTGTCCTGGCTTTCAGACTCACCAGATGTCTTGACTTTCCATAAACCATCCCTGTGAAAGGATTGTTTATGATAAACTTTAGACTGATTAACAGTTTGAGCATATAGTTTAGATTCAGAAACAGATTTTTTCGCTGGTGTCACAGACCTGTCGGGGACTTGTCTGTTTTGCCTTTGACGTGGTGGGGACGAAAACAACTTAGAAGGTGTTTTATGCCTAATGGGTGTTTTCGATCTAACCGGGGTCTTAGAACGCTGTTTTGAATCTACTTTGACTTTGTCGTTTAGCTCAACTTTAATTCTTGGTGTCTGATAGCGTGGACAATTAGTTGAAATATGACCTCACTGACCACAAGTATAGCAGGATCTCCATTCATCAGGACTAGGAGATCTCTTGTGGGGCGGTGAGTAAAGCTCAGGAATGGGTCTTTTGGTCTCAGTCTTTGAATATTTACCCTCTTTAACAAATTTAACTTGTTCAATATTTGGATTAATTTGTCTTTGAGGTTGACTATTATCCCTTTTAACTGGTTTAACTTGAGTGGATTTAGATATCTTGGTTTGTGTAATATTTGACTTTGATTCCGAACCAAGAGTTGTTTGGACATTTGTTTCCACCCGTTTCTCAACATTGACCTTGCTTGATGTTGAAGTTTTCTGATCATCATCCGGAGAAGCAGATTTAACTGCTGTGTCCGGATCACTAACCAAAGGAGTTGTCACCACATGATCCTTAATTTGATTGTTATTAATTGGACGTTGTTTTGTGTTCAAAAGGATTTCATGTGGTGGTGGAACTACCTTGTAACCCAATCCCTCCCCATTGTTGCGTTCTTTAACCAAGTTTTTCAAAATGTGCGAAGAACTCGCTAGACTATGTAGTTTTTGTTGCAATGACTCATTTTCTACCTGTAAGACCGCTTTGTCCTTTTTAGTTTTTTCAATGGTCTTTAAGTAGTATTTAATGTCATTTTCTTGGTTAAATACAACAACTTCAGTTTCCTTTAGTTGCTTCTGCAACGCGTCTAACTTCTCTTTATAACTGCTCTCATTTTGTTTTAAGACACGATTAGCTTCTGAGCACAGTTTTAAGTCATTTACTAAGTTATCATTGTGTTCTAACAACCTAGCAAATTTTAGATCAATGCTTTCTCTAAATTTATCACATTCGACACAAACATGTTCATCAAATAATTCATCTTTAGATTTTACCTGTGTAGATGTCGACGTGCCAGCCATGAAAGCATTCTGAGACGTAGATTGAGCTTCAGATTCTGAATTCAACTCATTCTGGATGATTTCATCAACAGCATCAAACGTCTCTTCCAAATCAGCAGTATCGACTTCAGCTGAGCTTTCCCCTTCACTTGCAGAGTCTTCGTTCAAGTCTTCCACGGATGCTATGTTAGCTTCATCAGACACGAATCGAAAGGACCAGTCTTGTCCTTCATCTCCTTGTGCTACCATAGCTTTAGAATCACTTCCCGTGGACGCTGGTTTCTTGTCTCTATCTTGCCTATTGAACGAGGAAAATGGATTCCCGTTCCCAGTCTTCTTAGGCTTTGAACACTCCCTTTTAAAGTAGCCCTTTTCTCCACAATTGAAGCACGTGACTTTAGACTTGTCAAAACCAAAGGTTGTATCTTTAGTAGCCACGAGATTCTGCCCTGTTTTCTTCACAAATTTCTTTGCTCTTCGGACAGCACTTGCAAGAGCCCACATGATGTCCATTCTTTCCAGCTCATTCTCATCTACTTGCTCGTAATCTTCATCAGCAAGGTGGCAATTACCAATCTTGCCAGCCACCAAACCATCATAAGAATGCACAACAGCAGCCAGAAGATCCATGTGCTCTTTGGCAACCTCCACTGTTACCTTTCCCAGATTTTCTGTTGTCAACTTTGCAGACTGAGTAACAATAGGGCTTTGACTAGCTCCAGATGCACCAAGAGACTCATTTGCAGATGATGAGCCTTGTTCAGCAGTTGAAGATGCATTGGACACGAAGGCTGTTTGCAGAGGTGCACCAGAAGACTTTGCAGCAGGGGTGGAAGTAGAAGGAACATTGTAGAGAGAGGGGTCTTGAACATAGGAACCCTTCTTTGCCTTCTATTTTTGTCGCACTTCCTCTTCTCTCAGTTTTAGAATAAAATCATTGATATCCAGGGTTTCTAAAACTGAGTCCCACTTTGCAGGTAGACCATCTGCCAAGCTTAAAACTTTGTCTTCCATTGACGTCTTAACGCCATGAGTGTGAAGTTCACTCATCAGGTGGTAGAAACGATCGATGATTTCATCCAAGCTTTCATTCCCAATTGCTGAGAAGTTATCAAACTCCTTCTTCAACGCTTTACCTTTCAGTGCCTTTAAGTTTGAATTTCCATCATACCTCTTTTCAAGAACTTCCATCAGTTTTTTACTTTGTTTGTGTTCTAAGTATTGATGAAAAATAGGCTTGGGAATGGACTGAGTCAAAATAGCATAGGCCTTCTTCTCTGCATTGTAAGCAACCTTCTGTGTATCGGTGAGTCCACTCAAAGTCAAAGGAACACCATCAGCCCCCACGGGTATTTTATAGCCAACCTCAATAGAGTTCCATAAGTTAGTATCTACGCCATTAAGATAGATCTCAAAACGTTGTCTCCATTGTGGAAAATCCTCTATTGTCAATAGTTTAGGTGGCTTGTTATGGTTCCCTATCTCATTCTCCAGTAACAACAAGTTCTGTATCCTCGAATCCTTTCCAGCTGACATGGCATAATTTTCTGAGTCCATTCTTTTATTAATTTAACTTGTGAACTAAAACTGCTAATGCGAATGGGCTGTACGATTGAACACTAGCTGTATGCGATTGGACTTAAACGTACGATTGAACAGGCGACTGAGATACTTAGGCGACTGAACAGACCGAACGACTCAGATGTGCGACTGGAGTTGGCGATTGACTCAATCGGGCGATTGTACGAACGACTGACTCAATCGGGTGAATGGACTGGCGACTGACTCAAACGTACGAAAGACCTGGGCGAATGGGTTCAGTCGTACGATTGAGATAATCGTGCGACTGGGTCGGCTGTAAACACGATTTTTGAACACTTTGACCTAGAACGCAAGTATTTGCACCCTAGACGGCTGAAACACGAAAAATACAGATTTTTCAGAACACCCACACGTAAAGACTCGATTTTTAGCAAAAAGATTGGATCTTTTCGCGTAAAAACATAGACTTTTTCACAAAAACGATTGAATCAACGAAGAATCAAGAGCCAAAGCTCTGATACCACTTGTTAGGACCGTGTTCGTACGGAGTACTAACTGATTCTAAGTTAAACCAGATCAAATAGTGCGGAATCCTATTTGATTGGCGATCCAATCAGTGAAAACGTAATCCGGATCAATACTAACGATTAGAAAACGTTAAGAATTGATTAGCAACGACCAGGAACGTTTTGTGAAGTTGGAATGGACGAACAGGGTGCTCTGGGTCGACTAGGGTTATGAGAATTCGAAGTGTTTCATTTTTCCACGAATTAAGTGGTATTTATAGGTTACAGATCTCATTCGTGCGACTGAGCCTTGCGACTGGCTCAGTCGTGCGATTGAGTAATACGATTGATTCATTCGAACGCTTGAGTCAGTCTCATGACTCAAACGGGCGATTGACTCAATCTCCTAGTTCAACCGTGCGATTGAACCATTCACATGGTTCAGTCGTGCGACTGAAAGAGATTCTTAGTCAAACACATTCTTGAACCTTTAACGATTCAGAACTGTGTCTCACAACTGTAAACCTATATAACATGGTCATATTATGCGTGTAACAATTAATAATATAATTAGATATAACATTATATAATCAACAACCATATAAAGAAGAGATTCTCATTCGATTGATTGAACATTACATATGCATTACAAGATAGAAGTCTATTACATTTGAGCTCACTAGACTAGAACTGGGGACATGTGTACCAACAATACAAGAGTTCAAGATTTCTTGATAATGCTTTGAAATCAAAATCACAAAGAGATAATCAGTTGGTTTCTCAAAAAGGATTTGAACATGTAAAAATTCAAAAGAAACCAGATGTTAACAAACTTCATTTCAAACAATTTACAATTGTTGACAAGTTTGGCAAGCCCAAGACCATCTCGGCTTGGGTTACTAACTCACCTTAAATGTTTGTGACTGCAGGTATGCCCGCGGAGACCAATCAACTCATGGTATATTGACAGTGGGTGTAGCCGGCATATGACAGGCAATCAAGCCTTGTTGCAAGACTTTAAGTTAAAGGATGGTACTCATGTTGCTTTTGGAGGTGATACAGGTGGAAAGATAACAGGAGAGGGAACAGTGTCCAATGGGATTATCAGTTTTGATAAAGTCAACTTTTGCTCACAGTTGAACTTTAATCTTCTAAGTGTATCCCAAATTTGTGACAAATCTTATTCTGTTCTTTTTGATAAATCTCATTGTTATGTCTTGAAACCAGGTTTTTAGATTAGCAATGACTGGGTGATAGTTAAAGCTGCTCGAGACAGAGATGTATACAAACTGGATATGTCTCAAGTGGATCCTGCAACTGAAACTACTTGCCTGATTGCTAAAGCTTAAAATGATGAAAGCCAGCTTTGGCATAGACGTCTTGGTCATTCCAACTTCAAAAACATGAACAAACTTGTAGCAGGAAATCATGTTATTGGACTTCCTTCCAAGAAGTTTTCAACAACTGATCATTGCTCAGCATGTCTGAAGGGAAAACAACATAGAGCGTCTTATAAGTCCAAACTGATAAACTCAAACACCAAACCACTCCAGATGTTACATATGGACCTTTTTGGACCAACTAATGTTAGGAGTATTGGTCGAAAATCATATTGTTTAGTCATCATAGATGATTATACAAGATTTTCATGGGTTTTTTTTCTTCAAGCTAAATCTAAAACTGCAGATCTTCTAAAAGAATTCATTAATAAAGTTGAAAATCAACTTGAACAAAAAGTAAAGATAATAAGAAGTGATAATGGAACTGAATTTAAAAATGCTAACATTGATTTGTTTTGTGCAGAAAAAGGGATAGTTCATCAGTTCAGTGCTCCCAGAACTCCACAACAAAATGGAGTTGCTGAAAGGAAAAACCGAACTCTAATTGAAGCTGCCCGATCTATGTTAGCTGATGCTAAAATTCCAATCACTTTCTGGGATGAAGCGATATCAACAGCGTGTTTTATTCAGAATAGAATCTTACTTGTTAAAGATAAAAAGAAAACTCCATATGAGTTAATGTTTGATAGGAAACCAAACATAACCTTTTTAAAATCATTTGGCTGTCCAGTTATGATTTTAAACTCAAGTGATCATTTAGGAAAATTTGAAGAAAAAGCTGATCATGGATTTTTCGTTGGGTATTCATCAGTTTCAAAAGCCTATCGAGTTTATAACTCTAGGACAAATACTATTAATGAAACATTCAACGTTAAATTTCTGGAAAATTCTTTTCCATCAGTTTCAAATGGTCCTGCATGGTTATTTGATATAGATTCTTTGTCAAACTCATTTCAATCTCACTTGTTTAATCAATCTGATGATTTTTCAGGTAAGAAGAACTCAAGAGGAGATCTTGGATCTTTCAGTGATGATTCAGATTCTGATGATTCAGATGATGCTCACCCAGATTATCCATTTTTTCATTTGTCAAGGATTCAACAATCCAATTTAATGACAATGTTCAAGATGCTTCAGCTTCAGATCATTCAGTTTCAGCAGATCAAGAAGAATCACAACCATTTCCTAATGATGGTACAGAAATTGGACATCCTGAGTCTAGCACATCTTCCATTTCTAGAGATGCAATTGATCATAGTAACTTTGATTACTTTATCAATTCACCAACTCAAGTTCCAAATTTCAATCCACATTCTTCTACCTTATTGCAACAGCTCTCCAATTTTAACCAAACTAATCTGGATGTTAATATTCAAGGAACTGAGATTCCGACATCTCGTATTCACAAGAATCATCCAACATCACAGATTATTGGTCCTCTGAATGAAAGAACTACTAGGAGTAAATCTGAACATGCAAATGTTTATTTATACTCTTGTTTTCTTTCTCAGATTGTTCCTAAAAATGTCACCAAGGCATTACAGGACAATGGTTGGATTGAAGCTATGCAAGAAGAACTTCTTCAATTTCGAAAACAAGAAGTGTGGAAGTTAGTGTAATTACCTGAAGGAGAAAATGCCATAGGCACAAAATGGTTGTTCAGAAATAAAACTGATGATCGTGGGATTGTAATAAGAAATAAAGCAAGACTTGTTGCACAAGGATACACACAGGAAGAAGGAATTGACTATGATGAAGTATTTGCTCCAGTTGCAAGACTCGAATCTATTCGTGTTTTCCTGGCTTATGCATCATTCATGAAATTCAAGGTGTATCAAATGGACGTCAAAGGTGCATTCTTGTATGGTCCAATCACTGATGATGTGTATGTGAAACAACCTCCAGGCTTTGAGGATGCAAATTTCCACATCGAGTGTATAAGCTTAGCAAAGCTTTATATGGCCTACATCAAGCTCCTAGAATTTGGTATGAGACATTATCTCAACACTTGATTCAACATGGATACACAAGAGGAAAAATCGATCCTACTTTATTCATAAAAAGGATAATGATGATCTCTTATGTGTGCAAGTGTATGTAGATGATATCATATTTGGTTCTACCAGTCCAACTCTGTGCAATGAATTTGAAGAAATCATGAAATCTCATTTCCAAATGAGTTCTATGGGAGAAATCAATTTCTTTCTTGGATTGCAAGTTCAACAATCTGCAGATGGTATTTTTATCAATCAGGAGAAATTTGTTGATAAACTTTTGAAGAAATTCAAACTGCATGATTGTCAGTCCATAAGAACTCCAGCTGACGTAAACACCAAGATTGAGCCTGATCCTAAAGGAAAATCAGTAGACCAAACACTATACAGATCTATGATTGGTTCTTTGATGTATCTTACTGCATCAAGACCAGACATAATGTATGCTGTATGTGTTTGTGCTAGGTATCAATCAGACCCGAAAGAATCTCACTTAATTGCTGTCAAAAGAATATTCAGGTATCTCAATGGTAAACCAGCTTTAGGGCTTTGGTATCCTTACGAAGGTAATTTGAGTTACATGGATACACAGATAGTGATTATGGTGGATGTTGTCAAGATAGAAAATCTACAACGGGTGGTTGTCAGTTTCTTGGACCCAGATTAGTTTCATGGCAATGTAAGAAACAAACAAATGCTTCTGTCTCAACTACAGAAGCTGAGTACATAGCTGCATCAGCAGGATGTTCTCAAATCCTTTGGTTGCAAAACCAACTGCTAGATTATGGGTTCAATTTTCTTAAAACACCCATTTACATTGATAACACTGCTGCTATGTTCGTTACAGCTAATCCAGTTCAACACTCAAAAACAAAACATATCGAAATTCGATATCATTTTCTAAGAGATAATTCTGAAAAAGGTTTAATCATTTTGATTCAAATAGCAACTGAAAAACAGTTGGCAGACCTATTTACTAAAGCTTTTCTACCAGGAAGGTTTGAGTATTTAGTGGAGTCAATTGGCCTTATTAACCATGTGTAAACCTAGTTACAAATTTGAATCTTTTCATGATCAAATACTTTCCTAAATCTGATATTTTCATAAGGGTAACTTTTCATAGTTATTTGCCTGATTGTTTGTGTGTGTGTGCTTTCTTTTATAGAAAAACAAATACAAAATTAGAAAACTCAAAACTCAAATAGAAAATTATAAATCAAAAATCCAAAAATAGAGTGCTTTTCATTTTTCATTCATTATTTTAGGAATGAATCTGTGTTCGCCTTATGTGAGAAATGATAGTACATTAGTAAGATCAGTAGCATACTTCACTCGCGAATAAAGTTTGACATGATCAGGATTTGATGTGTAGACACTATCATGCTAGTATACTGAACAAGTAAATTCTTGTGATTACCTACATCCTTATGCTTGTTTGTGTATTCATCTAAGTACTTTTGAGTGTATTAGCTTATCAGATTGACTGCTTGTTAAGCTACTTCTGCTCACACCTAATGGTAATGTGAATAATCATGAGATCTGTTACAAGCATCATTTACTTCTCTGTTATGAGTCATCATAGACCTGAAGTACTGAGATATCCTCTGTTGTAAGTCATTACAGACCTGGTTATTCTCCTTTGATGCAAAAGATGCCAATGTGCACAACCCATTCAAAAGGATGGTTAGAGTTGATCAAATGGTTATCCGTGATCATTCTCTGTTACATTCAGTAACATGAACTCTGATTATGCATATTTGTTAGGTAATAAGTTGAGAATATGTGCTTTCTTGCATGTCTTGAAGATGGTCGATCCTCTAAGTCTTGGTATGAGTCACATCTTGTCATATACTTCTACCATACTCATGCAAGAATTGAAAAAGTAAGTGAGCTGATAGTTTGTGTCAAAAACACTCATTTGCTGTCCTTAGATCTTGTGTCTCCTTTGCTGTGATATCACTGACCTGGACCACACTTGATCAGGATTTAATCATTGTCTATGACTATCCACATAATTTTTTATTTTAATGTTCTGATCTTATCTAATATGATCTCACTGCAATCTATGATTCTATTGTAAATATTAGATTTTCATTCTGCTTTAATTTTGATTTTATGCATGTTTTCTTGTGTGCAGGCAATATAACAATGTTAAGTGTGATGTTCTTATGATCTGTTGGTAAACTTCTAAGTTTTTATAAACTTAAAAGTTTAGGGGGAGTTATAAACCAATAAGAATATTCTCAGAAAATCTCAGAAAATCAAAAATGATCATGTTGAATTAAAAGGATGATGCTTTAATTCCAAAGCATGTATGTGTTTATCTATGATAAAATGAGCTCATAATTTTTAGTAAGTGGAAAAGCTTATTTTTAGCAAAGTGGAAAAGCTTCTGTGAAAAGTTGAAATCAAGACAAATATTTTGAAATATTTGGTTGTTCATTTTGAAACTAAGATGAAGGGTCAAAATATAAAAAGTTAAACTTTGAAGGTTAAAAATGTAAATTTGAAATTTTGAGGGTCAAAATGCAAAATTCTAATATGAATGGTCAAAAATGTAAAAAGTTTAATTTTGAGGGTAAAAAATGTAAAAAGTTCATTTTGAGGGTCAAAAGTGTAAATTTGAGGGAAAAATAAAAATATGTTATATTGTTTAAATATTAGTATGAAATATTACTAATGTGTTTAAACAGTGCGCAGGTGGAAGATTTGAAAAATACAAGTGCAAAAATGCATGAACAGTTGTTATGTGGCTGAACAGTTGTCGTATGTTCAAACAATTGTGTATGAGTTGGTTTGTAGACATTTCAGCATCATTATACTACTGAACAGTTCTTATACGACTGAACAGTCCTTATATGTCTGAATAGTTGTCATACGACTAACCTTATACGACCAAATAGTTCTCGTACGACTAGCCGTTTCATACTGAATAGTGCTCATATGTCTCACACTTTGTAAAATTTGTGACCTAATATGACTGAACAGTTCTTAAACGACTGTACAGTGCTTATACGGCTAACATTTTTTACTTGGTATAAAATGCATACTTGTGTTGTTCATTTCTTTCTAATTTCAAAACCCTTGTAAAACCCTCTGACCACTCAACCTCTCGAACTTTCGATCAAAAACCCTCATTTTTCGTTCATTTCAAGCACAAATCACAGATTATTGATAGAGTTTTTGTGATTGTAAACGTAAGTTTATGATTATCATTCATCTAATTTCGTGTTTCAATGAAAATTGTGTGATAGGCATTCGACTACTGTACGGTCGTTTAACCCTAAACACTTCAAAATTTCAGATTAAACTTTCAAATCGAACAAATGTGCAAAATTGATGATTGAATTTTGTTTATCTGGTGATTTCGATCATGATATTAGGTTAAACTTGTTTTAATCTGACATTTGATTGAATACCCTGTTGACGTTCTTCGATGAACAGTAACTGGAGATGAAGAACCCGATGAAGAAGATGAACAGATTCATGAATTTTTTTTTAAAAAATGAAAAAATTAATTCAAATTGATAAAACATCATCAATTCAGGAAATTAAGAGTTTTAATAAAATGATATGAGATAAAATAAACAAAATTGTTAATTTTTAAATCAAAATCAAATTTTGAAAATTCATCTTTTATTAAAATTAAGTGTTTACACTTAAAATTTAAATTTCAAGTTGATTTTAAAATTGAAATGAATTTTAACACTTCAGTTTATAATATCTTAAATCATTATATTTCTATACTCACATTAAATCATTTGCTTCAAATACACAGATTGTCTAATAGTTTTGAATTTAAATTTTGCAGATGGCACAATTAAAGTTTGCACCAAAGCATAATATTTCTGCATTGCTTGATGAAGAAGCACAAGATGCATTATCTTATGAAGAGATGATAAGATTTCTTCTCAGAACAAAATATGTATATGCAATGTGCTACAAAACTGTGATCTATGACAGACTGATTAGACAATTCTGGAATACTGCCAGAGTTGAAATAGGTGATGAAGGCAGAAAAGTTCTTAGAGGGTTTATTACAAGAGACAGAATGATTGAAGTGTCTGAAGCTTCTATCAGAAATGCTCTAAGACTAGGTCCAAATGATCCTGAAGATCTCTGTGAATTGACTTTTGATGAATGCAGAGAAATTTTCATGGCTATGGGTCATCCAGACCAATTTCCTAAACAGCAATTTTATAGAGCAAGAGTCTATAACCACTAGAAACTTTTATGCTATGTCTTTCAACATTGCTTGTCCAAAAGAAGTGCGGGATGGAATTCATTTTCTGTGGACATTGCATCACCTATTGTTGCCTTAATCACAAATCGAAGATTTAATATGTCAAGATGGATTCTTAATGGATTTGTGTTTAATTTAGAAAAAGGAACAAGGCACAAATACTTGATGTATCCAAGATTCCTCCAAATGATCATCAATGAGGAATATCCTGATATACATGTTTATGGTGTTGGTGGAGATCGGTTGGAATTGGAAAATATGTCTGAAATGACATATAAAAAGTTAACAATGATAACAGGTGCTCAGAATGTTCCTATGTTTGACTACATGTTAAATGTAGCAAATGATGAAGTTGACATTAATGTAGAGCATTATCGTTTGTTAGAGGGGGAACCAATTGATCCTGCTGATCTGATAGATGAGTTTCCTATAGAGGAAGATGATCAAGATGAGGAAGGTGATCAAGATGATGATGATAATAATGATGATGATGATGGTGATGTAGCTGAGACTCACCAAGATATAAGTCATGAACCACCAATATCTGAGCATGAAAATGAAGCTCAAAATGAAGATGAAGATATAGTTGGTGATGAAGTTCATAATCAGGAAAGTGAGCATGATGAAGTTGATCATGAAATTGAGCATGAAGAGGAACAGACTCACATTGAGACTGAACAAGAGATGAATGTTGATAATCAAGTTTTTGATTATGAATTCATTGATTCTTTTCAAATTGATCAAAATATACCAGTTTCTACAACTCATGTGGCAGTTCAAACTGATGAGATTGTAGATGTTGATGAACTTGATAGATTAAAAGATGAAAATAAAGCAAAAGATAAGGAGATTGCAGATCTAAAGGTTGAGATTGAGATGATAAAGAAAGAAAATGAGAAATTGAAAGAAGAAAGTCTTAGCAAAGATGAAAAGATTGTGGCATATGCTAAAGACAAAGAAGATGTGATTAAAAATTTTGAGGTGATGTTAAAAGACTATGATCTTCTTGAAGAAAAATTCAAGAAATTGACTGAAGAAAATGAAAGTTTGAAAGAAAACTTGAAGTCAAAAGAATCTGAAAAACCCAATTCTCCTGAAGTAGTGATCGTTTCAGAAAATATCCCAATTGATGTTGAGAAGATATCTGCAATGGAGAAAGGGAAGAGAAAAATAGATGAAATAGATGTAGAAGTTGTACCTGAATCATCTTCAAAGGTTCAGAGAACTGAAGAGTTAATTGAAGAAGAAATTCAAGAAAGTCAAGAACCAAGTACTCAAGATAAAATTGGTGCTTTGGAAGACTTAGAAGATGAATTTGATGATGATTGGTATAATGAAGTTCTTGATGATGAAGATATGGTTGAAGAATTTGAAAATCCTCCTTTGGAACATGATCAAGGAGTTGATGATATTCCAACAGATTTTGAAGAAAGGTATAACTATCTTGTAAAGATGAAATATAACAGAGTATTTTTAGATGGGTTAACAGTTTCTCAGATAAACGATGAATATGAGAAATGTATAGCTGCAGAATCCATTGCTCCAATAGATCCTAATGAAATAGTGATTGAACATGGAGAGTGGAACAGAGAAAAAGAAAGTATTAATGTTGATGAACTTTCAAGTTCCGAGCTGCACCATCCAGATCCAGAAGACATGAGTGTGTTTGCTTTACGATCATGGTTGCAAGCAAGGAATTACCCTTGGAGAAAATTAAAAAGGCTTCAATCCGTATCTTTGAGAAATTTGGTTAAAAGTTTCCAAGAAACGGAGAAACAAACTAAAAAGATGATCATTTTGGATACTGACAATCCGCAATACTTGGAAATCACAAAAAGAACTAAAGTGTTGAAGCCTCAGGAAATCAAACAAATGGCAATGAAATCATCTGTTCATGAAAGGAGAAAAGAATTAATGAAGATGTTTCCAGAATCAGAAAAGCATATAAGGCATCTGAAGAACAAATTCAAATTTTTGATAAATCAAGGTCAACTGGTGATTTGGTACGAAATGTGTTACAAAAAGGTCAATCAGTTGCTGAATTGTTAAATGCAATGATTGCACCAGACTTCACATATCAAGTAAAAATCATAGCATGGAAGTATGATGAAGTGTTTGATGCATTTCTTATTAAAAGAGTGAATGCAATATGTGATGTGTATCATTTTTATGCTAGCATCATAAAACTTCCAGTGCAAGATCTTAAGGAGTTGAATAGATTGATGTTGATCAATCATACAAATGCAAAAAGAGGAAAAATGATGGTAGATTTGTTGAGAACAGGGTTGACCAGATCAAGTAATTTTTTGAAAACAATATGTGATCAGGAAGATAAAGAATACTTTATGTCAATGAAGAAGAAAAGAAGTAAGACAGTGAATCAATCAGATGAAGATCACTTCATGATTGAATTTTATGACAAGTTTATAGAAAAAGTGACAACTCCTGGCATAAAGATGATTGACGAAAATCAAAAGTCAAAACCAATTCAAAGATGGTTTTATAATTCAGAAACGTTTGAACTTAAACTTGTGAGAAACTTAGAAGATAGGAATGAAGACATGATAACTATGTTTGGAGCCTTTGAACTGAGGTTACTACACCCAAGTTACATTTCATTTCTATCTGTGCAGAAGTTTGACAAGTTATCAAATGAGACAGCTGAACAAGATAAAAAGTATTTTGTGTCAATTATCAATGTCATGAGTGCTTCCATGGAAAGAATTGCTTTAAGGAAAGCTTTGGCTTATGCAAATATTGTGAAGAAAGATATTCCAGATATTGAGTTTATGAGAATATCAAGAAAAGGTGTACTTGAATTGTATACAAAAGACTGCGGAATTCCAATTGAACTATATGCTAATGTTGATATAGCATGTTTGTCAAAGAACACGTTGGAAAGAATGAAGCAGTTAGATATAAAAACCAATGAATCAAAACCAGAGCAATCTGTTCTGGCAAAGAAATTCAAGTCAGCGATTGAGAATGCATTGAAGGAAATTGAAATGTACAAGCAGAAGCCGATGTTCACTGTAAAAGAAGAACCTGAGGATTTCTTTGCAGATTGAAGATTGAAGAGAGAAGATTCAAGATAAAAGAAGAAGTCAAAGGATGCAGAGAAGATAAGATGAAGACAAAGACAAGATTGAAGATAAAAGAAGAAAAGAAAGGATGGAGCTGAACTGAAGACTGAAGACAATGTAAATCTTAGGGGGAGTATTGTTAGGTCCCTTAAAAGATTAACATTTAGTCTTTATTGTTTAGTGTCTATTTTGTATCTTATACTAGTATAGGGACTTTTTGTGTAAATTTAGTTCCTTAGGTTCTAGTATAAATAGCTTAGACGTAGTATAGATTGAAGTAGTTGTATGTTTTTATGAGAACTGCTCTCTATCATTTGTAATCGTCTTTGCTATCAATGAAATATGAATTTTGTTGATTTTGCATGATTTGATTACATTTGCTTGTATTTTGCTTTGAATTGTTCATATAATTGTTACAGATTGCTCTAATTGATCCTATCACGTCTGTTACTACAAAGCAATACCTGTCACCAGCAATACTCTGTGTATTGACAGGACCAAACAGATCCATGTGTAAAAGCTTAAGTGGAAGATCAATTAAATGAACTTTCTTGGACTTGTGAGCTTTCTTGGTCTGTTTCCCTTTCTTGCACGCCACACAAAAACCCGGAAGTTGAAAATTCTTAACATCAACTCCATTTACTAAGTCATTCTGAATCAGATGATTCATCTTCCGTGAAAATTCTTAACATCAAGTCCCTCTCAGTTGCCTTTAACAAGAAGCATTGAACTTCATGATCGATTATGGAGACCTTTGATAGATCCAAGACATATAAGTCATTATATCTCGAAGCTAACATTAAGATTTGGTCCTCCGGATAATGTAATCCTTCTTTATCACATAGCACTTCTTGTTGTCAAAAACAACCTTGAATCCTTTGTCACATATCTGGGATATTGAAAGCAAGTTATTCTGTAATTGCTTAAATTAGTTGACCTTATCAAACTTAACTTTCTGGTTTCCTACATCGCCTTGAGCGGTGATGTATCCTCCTTTATTTCCAGCAAATGAGACATGTCCCCCTTTAATTTGTTTAACATTTAAAAGGATAGACAGGTTCCCGGTCATGTTCCTAGACACTCTACTATCAACAATCCGGGTGTTTGTGATAGCGCTGTAACGGACACCCTACATATTAAAAGGAAATGATCAGTTTAGATTTGGGACCCAAGCCTTAACTGGCTTGGGTGACCCGGAGGAATCACTCATCATAAACTCAACCCATTGTCCTTTAGAGGATGAGGGCATATCTTTCTTCTTACTCTCCTCACTATCAGACATTATACTTGATTTTTCTTTCCATAAGCCAGTTTTATGTAAGGCCTGTTTGTGATAGACAGACGATTGGCTTATAGTTTGAACTTTAGATTCATTTATTCTCTTTGGTGGAGAGATAGAACTCCTTTTAAAAGAACTTGGTTTAGTATCATAAAATTCAATTTTCTGTCTAGGAATCTGATAATAAGAACAGTTAGAGGAGATATGTCCTCACTTTCCACAACTATAGAAAGATCTCCCTTCTACATGTTGACGAAACTGTTTATGTGGAGTTGAGTGTGAAACAGGTGTGACTTGAGTCTGGTTAGGTTTGGAAACTTCTCGTTTAGCTGTAATTGCTTCTTTAACAAAATTCATTTTTTGAAAGTTTTTAACATCTCTAGCCTTTTGTTTATTTGGACTTAGACGTGGAGCACGTGATTAGTTAACTGATTTAGTCATTTTAGATTCAAAAATAGACATGTTTAAACCTGACTTTACATTAACCTTTTCAAATTGTTCATCCAAATTCACAATAGGCATCTTACCTTTAGATTTCAAAGTAGCCTCCTTCTGTTTAGTGATCTTTGTACAGGTTTGACTGTGGAATCAGGATCACTAACCAGAGGAGTGGTTACCACATGATCCTTTACTTGGTTGTCATTTACAGGTCTACATTTTATATTTAAGAGGATCTCATATGGTGGTGGAACCACTTTGTAACCCAACCCCTCCCCGTTATTTCGTTCTTTCACTAAGTGTTGAACTATGTGAGAAGAACTGGTCCAACTGTGCAGCTTTTGTTTTAATGAGCTGACTTCAACTTCTAAAACTGCTTTTTCTTTCTTAGTTTCTTCCAGGGATTTGAAATAGAACCTTATATCATTGCCTTGATTAAAAGCAACAACCTCGGTTTCCCTTAGTTGTTTATTTAAGAGTTCTATTTTCTCAAAATAACTATGTTTTAAAATTTGATTAGCTTCTATGCACAGTTGTAAATCATTTACTAGGCTATCATTGTGGTCTAATAACCTAGCAAATTTTAAATCTATGCTTTCTCTAAATTTGTTACAGACATTACAAGCATGATTTTCAAAAAGTTGGTCTTTGGTACTTACCCGTGAAGGCTCGGTTGAATCAGCCATCAACGTAGAGTTTGACTCTTAGGATGCTGGAGATTCTGAACATGTAGTTCTGATATCTTCTTCAATCAGGTGATTGACCACATTTTCAGTATCTTCATTATCGGACATCACTAGTTCAACTGTAATTTCACCTTCACTTGCAGAGTCATCATCCAAACCCTCAACATGGGCAAAGTTCGACTCACCCGGAAACACAAAACGGAAGGTCTTATCTTGTCCTTCATCAGCTTGAGAAGTCAAAGCCTTTGTCTCTTTGCTTGACGAGGTAGCTCCACTCGTGAGTTTGTCTTGGCGGCTGAAAGATGAGAATGTTGCCTGTCTTCTTGGGCTTTACATATTCACGTTTGAAATGCCCCTTTTCTCCACAGTTAGAGCAGGTAACTTTGGTTTTGTAAAAGCCAAAATTAGTGTCTTTTGTGGCTACCAAGTTCTATCCAGTCTTCTTCACAAACTTTTTCGCTCTCCTGATAGCACTTGCCAAAGCCCACATAATATCCATTCTTTCTAGTTCATTTTCATACACCTGCTCGTAGTCTTCATCGGCAAGATGGCAATTACCATTTTTTCCAGCAACTAGACCATCATAAGATTGAAACACTACTGCTAGAAGGTCCATATGCTCATTTTCAACCTCCACAGTAATATTTCCGAGATTCCCAGTCTTTAACTTAGTAGTATTTGCTTCAGGTGCGATATACTGGGTACTAGATTACCCTTACGTTTCAGATCCTGAAGCTGTGGTTTGAGAAGGAGCGGTTGAACTAGAAACAAATGCTGTTTGAAGTGGTGCTCCTGAACTAGTTGGTTTGGAAAATGAGTTATATAGTGAAGGATTCTGGTCGTAGGATCCTTTCTGTGACCTTTACTTCATCCTTAGTTCCTCCTCCCTCAATTTCAGGATGAAGTCGTTTATGTCTAATTTTGCCAATATATTGTTCTGTCTCAAGTTAGACACAAACGCGTCCCACTTCTCTGGCAAACCATCAGCAACGCTTGACACTTTGTCTTCCATTGACGTTGTGACCCCATGAGTGTTCATCTCACTCATTAGATGGTAGAACCTATCTATGACATCATCCAAGCTCTCTTTCCCCATTAAAGAGAAGTTATCAAACTCCTTTTTCAGAGCCTTTGCCTTTAGAGCTTTCAACGTTGCATTCCCGTCATATCGTTTCTCCAAAGCTTCCCATAACTTCTTTACCTGTTTGTTCTCAGAAAACTGATAGAATATATCTTTTGGTATCGACTGAGTCAACAGGGCATGCACCTTCTTTTCAGCATTGTACTTTTCCTTCTGCCTATTAGTCATACCACCCAGGGTTAATTTAACACCATCAGCACCAACCGGCATACTATAACCTGCCTCAGTAGATACCCAAAGATTGGGATCAACTCCATTAAGATAGATCTCGAATTGCTGCTTCCATTATGGGTAATCATCTAACGTTATAAGTTTAGGTGGATTATTATGATTCCCAATTTCATTTTCTAGAAGCAGAAGGTTCTGGATGCGTGAGTCCTTCCCGGCAGTAAACGCAACAAACTGAACTTCCATTTGTATAAGCTTAAGACTTAGAGAATAGAACAATTTCAATCGTAGGAATGGACTATACGAATGGTTCACTCGTCCGAATGAAGGGTGCGAATGAATTCAATCGTGCGATTGGATTCAGTCGTGCGTATGAACTAGACGAACGGACTCAAACGACTGGAGCTGTTCAGTCATGTGAATGAAGGATGCGACTAAGTTCAGTCGTGCAAATGGAGTGTACGAATGAGTTCAATCGTACGAATGAGCTATTCGTGCGACTGAAGGCTGCTGTTTTGGCAAAATCGATGGTTTTGACACTTGGACACAAAAACACGATTTTTCAAGAACCCTAATCTGTCGTCTAGTGAACAATCGAAACTTTAAGGTCCGAAAACTTTGGAAACATCTTTTGACTCAAAAAATTAACTCTTTTGAATGAAAACGTTGAGTCTAACACCAAAAACTAATCGAATCACACGCAAAATCAAGAGCCAAAGTTCTGATACCACTTGTTAGGACCGATCTCATAATGAGTACTAATAGATTTTGCGTGATACCGAATCAAATAGTGCGGAATCCTATTTGATTGGTGACCCAATCAGTGAGAACAAAAATCTGATCAATCCTACGATGAAACAAACGTTAAGAACGTACAGGAATTGATCAGAAACGAACTATGAACTTGGATTGACGAACAGGGACGCTCTAGATGGCTAGGGTACGCAAGTATTTGAAGTGTTCTATTTTTCCATGAATTACGTGGTATTTATAGGTTTCATGTCTTCAGTCGTGCGACTGAATCATGCGATTGACTCATATGCATGACTGAAGGTTCAGTCGTGCGACTGAATCAGTCTTATGTTTCAATCATACGACTGATCCAGTCTCCTGGTTCAGTCGTGCGACAGGTCCATAAGCATGATGAATTCGTGCGTATGGTCTATTAGCATGGGCCATTAGCATGAACCATCAAACAACATCAAACCTATATAGTTAGTTCATACATGTGCAAGACATTCAATATAATGATATCATGACATAATCAAAATATAAATCAAACATCACAATGCACTTTATATCATTAATTCAAATCATTACATCAATTACACATGTGTAAGACATGACAAGCATTTACATTAAGCTCCTAAACTAGGTACATATGTATCAATATGGTACCGGTGGTTCTGGTGTTGGTGGCTTAGGTGCTGATGTAAGGGTTGTAGTGAGTCTGAAGTGAATAGAGAAAAGGTTGGAGCTGAAGATATTAACATTGAAGTAGAAGTTATGAAAGAAAGTGGTGCAAGGAGTGTTGTAGGAAATAAGAATGTGATTGTGGAGGCTGGATTTGTAGACAATGGTTTTGATATCAATGTTGATTTGACTGGTGATGAAGTAATTAGAGAAGAAGGAGATGGAGCAGGAAGGAAAGATGTTGAGTTAAATTTTTTAGATGAGGAAGAGGAGGTTGAAAGTAATTGGTGGATTATGACTCTGAGCCCGAATACTATAAAGTAGATGAGCGACCAATGACATATGTGGCTTAGAGAAGTTCAATAGAAGGAAATATTATTAAGATGGACAAGAAAGATTGGTTCACCAAAGAAAAGGAACCAGAAAAGCTGACCCCTCTATTTAAAATATAAAATAACCTAGCCAAAGGAATTTGATAAGAGGATAATGAGCTAGAAATACTACAGTAAATTGAAAATGTTCATGATCAAGAGAAGAGAAGACAGAATATCATATCTATGTAAGAGGAAGGCATTCAAGACCTTGCTAAGATAGGATTTAAGAAAATTAGTTGAGATTCCATTACTGAATTCAAACTTAAGTGAAAGAGCTACGTTACTAGAGCAAGTAGTTAAGAAGGGGCTGAATGATAACTTTGATTTATTTGGATATATGAAGACTGAGATAAGGAGATCGAAGAAAGGCATGGATTGGACGACCAGAAAAGGCAAAATTGTATTGAATTTGAAACCGACAAAGACTGTGAATAGAGTTAGGGTACCCAATCCACATCCCCCAAGATTGCAAAATTTTGAAAAATGGTTTATCATAATAACACGGGAGAAGAAGTTATTAGAGTGAAGGATAGAGAGGATATCAAACTATTTGATCCTATGGAAGTATTTTCTTTTTGTGATGAAGATCTGATGGTTCTGTGTGAAAACCACATAAAAGCAAGAGCCAGAGCAGAAACAAGAACTAAAGCAAGCTTCTTCATGAGGGGTGCAAATAAGGCTTGGGAAGTTAGGGTTAAAGCCAACGAGCTAAAACAGAGAGTACATCAAGCTAACGAAATGAGGATGGACATGTAGGAGTTGACAAAGCAATTTAAAAAGGCAAATGCATGGGGAGAGAAAGTTAGTACTGCTGTAGTTGAAAAGAAAACATTTGTTAAAGTTGTAGAAGGAGTTTAGAATGTTGAAGAAAGAACAAGAGCTGAATCATAAGATCAAGAGGGTGAGGTCCAACCTAGGGAGAGTATTAATGATCTAGAATAGGTTGGACTCATCATTGTTATTGAGCTAATTTTGTGTATCGATGTAATAGAATGATTGTTAGTTTACTTAGTTTGTATTTTCTATTTTGTAGTTTTTGTGCCCAGCAAAACCATGAGCAAAACCTAGTTTCGCTCGTAATCAGCTGATCTAGATCACCCGTCGAAACTATGTTTCGTCGCCTAGCGAAACTAGCTGATGGACAAGACAGTTTTGCTGTGTAGCGAAATTGTCTGTGAAACTATAATAAGCTTATATAATGAAAGTTTCATTCATTATAAGAAAGTTTTTCCAAACCCTAATAGTGAAATATTGTTATTGCGATTTAGTGTATATGGCTGGAAGCTTATTGTTATCATATTTGAGCCTTTGTTTCATCTTCATTATGTTAGTTTGGAAATTATTTAAAATATTTGAACTTTTTTTGTGTCATTGATAGAGTTATGTTTATTCAGTGGGATTTCTGTGTTTTATAACTCATTTGCACTGATTATCGATCAAATGGACCAACAGGAATACTTCCCTAAGTTCAACAAGTGTAACTACCACCATAATGGGCAGTGCAATAATAATAACTAAGAGAGATATGGTAAATTTAGCCATGATGCCAAAAACTATCAGGTGAATATAACAGCCAAGCCCCCAGCACAACAGGACGATCAAAAGAGGTGTTATGAGTGTGGTCACACTGGGCATTTCAAAAGAAACTGCCTAAAACTGAGGAAGAAAAACTGTGGTGGAGACCATGGTGGCGATGGTGCTGAGAACAGAAAGGATAATGGGGGCAATGGAAGTGGTAAGGGTAGAGCATTCGTCATTGGCACAAGTGAGGCTCGTAATGACCCTTCTAATTTAACAAGTTATAGGTAAGGAAAATAAAGTCGATAGAGAGTGACCTGGAGCACCTGTCATTACAATCAAAGTGGGGAAATTCAGGGTAAAAACGACACTATTGGATTATGGGGCATGTGTTAGTATCTTGCCTTGTGCGTTATATGATGAATATGAGTTCTGCTTTTTACAGGAGGTTGACACCACCATGGTGTATGCTGACTTGACTTGCAAACATCCTCGGGGGATGGTAAAAGATGTGATAATCAAGTTGGGAGATTTCTACTACCCGATGGACTTTATGGTGCTTGACTATGCCCTAGTGAGAACAAATGAGCAACCAAAGGTTATTTAGGTCGACCATTTTTTGGCAACTGCCAATGCTCAAATCAACTGTCAGTATGGAACAATTGATATGACATGTGAAACCTGTAAGTTACATTTTTATGTGTTTTCCAAGTCAATAACTTATTTTGTTAATAACAAACTCTTTGATGCAAATAAAACTAACGTGTGTGTTCCTCCCTCCATCTCACACGTAAGCGAGCACATAACTTTTGATAATGGTTTCAATTATGATACGGATAAGTAGATGGACTTGAAAGTGTTTGTAGATTCAAAAAAAATTAAGAGCCAGTGATGAAGATGGAAATAAAGCATGAGAAGGAAAAATAGAAGAAAAAAGTTAGTGATCCACCTGATCCTAAAAATTCTTGAGTTAAGACAATGATGTTCGGTCCATGTTTGGATGACGTCGGGAACCCACTAGATCAACAAAAGTGCAAAGCCCTGTTCCCGGGCATCTCACAGTTGGACAATCAACGCATCATTTCATTTATAATATATAATTCATAAAATAAGCAACGAAAATTAATTTAACAAAAGACATCATTTCATTGATAATTACTGTTGTTATGCAATACAGTATTGTTTAAGTAACCAAAGAAGACGTTCGTTAATTGCATTACAAAACAATAATAATATTATGCGTGAATGGATGCCAGTCTTGCCCTGCCGAGTAGCCTCCTCGTGAACCATCCTCAGCAATATAACCTGCCAACTGAAAATGTATAAAAGTCAGCATTGCTGGGTGAGTTCTAGTTTTGTAAGTGTCAAAATACTTTATACGGTTCATACAAGAAAATATTTTCTTTACATTCGTACGTAAGCATTCATCGTACATACAACAACGCATAACTTTATTCTTTATTCCTTATCTCATTATTCGTCCGTTTCGTACTTTATCATTATCTTTTGTTATCGTTCGTTTCATACTTTATCACTTTGTTCGTTTCGTACTTTATCATTTTGTTCGTTTCGTACTTTATCATTTCACTCGTTTTGTAGTTTATCCTTTCGCTCATTTCATACTAATTCTAGATCTTGTCAAGCTTTCCCCCGATTGTGGCCCGAAGCCATCATTCCGGGCACAATTCCGGGCACAAAGCCTCATTACTAATTGGCACAACTCCCTTGGCCTGAAGCCACCATTCCGGGCACAAAGCCTCATTACTAATTGGCACAAAGCCCATGGGCCGAGGGCAAAAAGCCTCATTACTATTTGGCACAAAGCCCGTGGCCTGAAGCTACCATTCCGGGCACAAGGCCACATTACTATTTGGCACAAAGCTCGTGGCCCGAAGCCACCATTCCGGGCACAAAGCCTCCTTATTTCCGGGTTCGAGTGACAAGAATCTTGTTTCGTATTATGGATCAGTCACCAAGACTGATCCCCCTATGTGTGAACCCTCATGGGTTAACCAAAATCGCACGCTATAATATACACGGTTGATCTAACAATTCTCATGAGTTGTGTTCCTCTTTTTATTCTGCTTTCAAGCCTTTCTTTTATTCGTTCTTTATCTTCCACTTTCATTATCATTAATCTTATCTCTTTCTTCAATAATAATACTTCATGTTTATGATTATAAACACACTACGTAAAGTTATATATTAATATACATAAGGAACATAAAAACAAATCATAACTATGCATAAAATAGGCTTATAGAAGCCCTAGGTCAAACTTGGTTCAAAACCTTAAAAATCTGATTTCCCGAAACTTCAGAAAAATTTTCAAATTGTTAGGCGTTTTAACACTATGCAGGCGCATGAGACTTGTTCAGATGTTTTATCACTATTTGGGCACATGGCCCTATACTTGGCTGTTTCTCACTTTTAGGCGCATGAACTGTTTAGGCGCATGAGCCTACACTTAGGCGCCTGAGTAAAATTTGGGCGTATGAACACTATTGGGGCGCATCACCCCTATACTTAGGCGTTCCAGCAAATCCTAGGAGCATGAGCTACTGTCCAGGCGCATCAGTATGCAGTTAGTATTTATTAAGGCATTTTCTAGGTGCATGGGCTACTGTTTGGGCGCATGACCTTACTTAAAATTTTCTAAGGCAAAATCTTAGACGCATGGGCCCTGTTTGGGCGCACCAGGGTATTGTTTGGGCATATGAGCATCACTTACATTTTTCTAAGGCAAATTTCAGGCGCATGAGCCTTACTTAGGCGCATGACCACCTGTTTAACATGTTTCACTACTATTTTCAGTCCCAAACATCATTCTAACATGTTCTAAATTTATCACTACCATTCTAAACACTAACAAAGCCTCAACAAGCATAACATGCCCATACACTTACATATATACATACGGTAACACACATAACATTTGTAAAAATGTTTTTACATTCATTTTCAGCCCTAAAACTTTTTAAAACATATAGAAATCAGGGTCTAGAAACTCACCTGGGCTGCTTCCAAGGTCACTCCTTCAAACTTGAACTTTTAAACGATTTCTAACACCTACACATGTCAAAAGACACATACCCGAACACACGTACACACATAAGAACATGTAGAAACTGGTTTCATGGTCAAAAATCACAAAAACTAAACCAATTATGCTAAATTTGCTTACCTTGGCTGAATTCAGCTACTTTCTCACTCTAAAACCGAAGATCTTTCTGCCTTCTTTCTTTAAAACGTCGGGCAGTTGATGTGATCGGAGAAGTGGGCGGCCATGCCACTTTAAATAAAATAATAATATTAATTTATCCATTTTACACTTTAACCCCTCTACTTATACATCTTTTTTCTTTCTAAACACCTTTATTTTTATCTCTTTATTTCTTTTCATTTTCTTTTCAACTAACAAAATTTCCTGGGTGTTACAAAAGGCAAACAGTTACAAAACTCTTGGAAGGCAAGCACCACTTTCAACCACCATGAGTGGTGACACGTATGATCTGGCTGAAGACCTAAAACATAGCGCTACTTGGAAGCAAACCTGAGATGTTTGTAATTTTTAGTTTTTTTAAGATATTTGTTGTTTTGAACACTGTGGGTGTGTTCACTAGAAACCCTCACAACACTTCACTCATGCACTTGGGCCTATCGAGAGGTTTAAAAGGCTTATTGCATATGCTAAATGCAACCATGATTCCTACAAAAGTGAGTTTTATTATTTTTTTAGTTTTTGTTTTGTCTTTTTAGTTTCAGTTAGCCGATGCAAACATACAATTGTGGGGAAGCACATGGAATTTTAGGAGTATATTTGATGATGTGCTTGGCATGTTTACCCATAGTCTCCACATAAGAATATTGAAGCACTATTAGATCATCTGCCATCATGTCCATATGAACTTTCTTTGAATTTATTTTCTATTTTGTTTGCACTTGGGGAAGTGTGTGGGGTTGGTGAAGATCACAAGAAGTCATGTTGAATTTTAAATAATTAGGGATAATGTATCCCAAGTATGGGGATGGGGAAACCTAGGCAGACACATCTTGGAGAAATGGATATTTAGACAAAAATTGAATTTTTTTAAAATCTTTCTCTTGGATGCTAACCGTTGGAAGAGGTTCTTGGTCATGGTTAATTCCTTTAACGTTTAAAACCCGATATGTTTATGAAGTTAGGAAACAGAATGCCTAACTAAGGGTAGCAAACTTGCACATTTCATGTCGATAACCTGAATCCACCGTTTCTATTTGTGAGAAGCATTTTCCTTGTTACATATCTTAGTTGCTCTTTTGAATGCAATGATGTTTGCTAGTGGTAGAACTTGTGGAGGGCGTGTATTTCGAGACTCGAGACCGGGATTCACATTAAAGTGATTGAGGTAATAGAATTAACCATAGAACAACCCTATAGGATCCACCTACCTGATAGTTATTCATTAGTTACCAATTTTGAGCCTGTTTCCCTGTTTCTGTTGTTAAACCTAATATTATGATTGTTAAGCCTTTTGTTAGCCTTTTTATTTGTTTATCCTTGTGATGGGAATTGAAGTAGTAAATTATGGTTGAGTGGTAACTAAGTTTGATTTGTTTCAAGTTTTGTGTTATAGTTGGAAGACAACTAAGTTAGGTTGAAATTCGTTGTGCGTTAGTAAAAGAAAAAATAAAAAAAATGTGAAGAAGCAGAGAAAAAAATTGTCCAACTATGTGTAACGTTCCGTATTTTACATTTATTTATTTTTAAATCTAATATTACTCCTCGTTCAATCCTTGTAATCTTAAGACTTGATCATAGTAAAAATATCTTTTTATGTAATTCTTGTTGATTATATGTTTGTGCAACGCTTAAACAATTACAAATGCGCATTTCAACGTAAAACCGAACAACTTATCGGGACTTATATTTTTTTTTTCAGAAATTTATTTATAAGTTTTATTTTCATGATTCATATATTAAAATACTCATTCTTAATTATAAGTTATGGTGCAAATTAATAAATAAAATAAGTTAAGGGGTTAATATTGAAAATATATATATTCCCTCCACTCATCTCCCCAACCACTTATATTAATGCCCAACCATAATTTTCATCTATAAATACTAACCCAAATCCCCCTCTAATCACTTTCATCACTCTAAACTCTCTCTAAACTCTCTCTAAACTCTCTCAATCCATCCAAGAACTCCATCTTTTTATGCAAGAAATATTCAAGAACAACTTGTAAGGTTTATTTATTTATTTATTATTTATACTTTCTTTCTTACTTTCTTCTTAATTTTCTTTACCACTTGGAATAAACTCTAGGACATAACTACTTAGTCACCAAGGTGACACAAGTATGGTAAACCCCCATTTTTGAGGTCCAAGTTGGAAATATTATACTTGATTGTTTCATACATGTTTTCTTGTTTTATTTTTTATCCTTTTACATACTAAACCAAGTCACCAACAACTTCAATGTTGGAAGGCTTGTGTTGAAGTTATATTTCTAAAATTTTAAGGGTTTTACACTCCATTCTTTCATCTTTACAAAACACTACGTGATCTACAAATCAAGAAGTTGATGAAACCAAACCGAGCCTCCAACCAATGTTGAAAGGCTTGTGTTATGGTATGAAATGGTGATGTTGAACCTTGGTTCTACAACTAATTTATCCACCATACCCCACTTGAACACTTAGTCAAACTAGTTAATTTACTTTATTACTTTCATTAATATACTCATGACCATCCGAATCACCCATATGTGGAGATTTTGTGCAATCGTGACAATCTTGAGGTTTGTGGATATCCCTACCTCTAATACATGACTTATATGAATATAACACTTGAGGTTTGTGGACTACCCTACCTCTAATGCATGACTTATATTTATATCTACATAATACTTAGTCAAAACCAAACCATAATATCAATCAACCATGGTTGAATGTTATGTGCTAAGGTAAACATTATACTGATCTTTTGATTCCTTATTTTGGACTTCCAATGAGTGACTAAAACTCATAAAGAACACATACAATACATGGTGTCCAAATAAATGTCTAAGTAGTATATACTTTCATGTACTCTCATATTCGTGACTTTTGTATACTTTCCAATTGCTGAAATCTCAAACTTTGAATCCTAAACTTACACACTTTCATTTACCTTTTAGGGTGACTTTGGTGAATCATTTAAACTCAATCATCTATTCTTGTGGATTCTAATCGCCAAACCGTTAGTCATACTTCACCCATTTTGTTTTAACACTATTTGCGTTGTAACATGTATTAATTATCAAATACACTCAAGTATTCATTCAATCAAAATCATTTTAAAACTCAATTCATACAAACATGCTTACTTGTTATACTGTTTGTCAATACATTCTAGAATACATTATCTTGTAAGCAATCTAAACCTCCCTTAACATGTAAAGCGCTATAGGACTAGCACATCCACCCTATTATGATGGGTTTATGTTAAATTATCAATCTTTACGGTATTGCTTACTTTTGATGCTAAGATTACGCTAGTGGACACTTTGGTTTGATTATGGCTTTGCATGCTAGCAATGTACAAACTTTAGTATACTTTACTCATGTTGAATTGAGATTTATTCACTATTATGCTATGTATACAAATTTGTATGCTCACCAACATATTCATATGTTGACCAATATTTTATACATTTGCAGGAAATGTTTGAAGCTTTATCAAGAAATTCAATTAGGTGGACTTAGAAACACACCAAATCTATCATTTTGTTATGTTTGTTTTAGACTTGTATTTCTCCAAATTATTGTATGTTTATTTGTAACATTGTAATGTTATGTTGATTAATGACAATGAAATTTAATCTTAATTTATTGTCACTTTAGTTCTACGATGTCTTTGAACAATCTATCACTTCTCGCACCCCGATGTTTCCGCCATCGGTTAGGGTGTGACAGATTGGTATCAGAGCCATAGTTATAGGGAATTAGGAAAACTTTCATGTTTTAACCTAGACTATGACTAAGGACTCCCATTAGTGCTTATGATTTGTTTGATTATCTTATGTTTATGCCAAAAAAAGAGAAATAAAAAAGGAAAAAAAACCCTCAAATCTACCTAATCTTGCTCCTCATCTTATTCTCAGCCAGAAAACAATACACCTTTCCTAAGGTGTAATCATGCAATGACGATACGAAGACACTCGTATTTTACAAATAAAACGACCTCACCGAAATAAGAGTGAATCCCTTACTTTGGTGATGACTTTCAATCCGCCATTATTGTTTCTATGAAATTAAACCATCATGATAGGAGTGATTTCCTTACCTTGATGGCAATTTCACTTATCTCACTCTTGTGGACCCTTACCAACGAGTTAGGATTAAAATCCTTACTTTGATGGATAAGTACCAACCACGTTTAAGGAACAACACCACCAAGTTAGGAGTGATATTCATATCTTGGTGACTAGTCCCATTCTTTGATTTTCAATCTCACCAAAGTCTCGAGATTTTGATTGACAAGGGACATATAGTAACTGGAACGGCGAATACCGTTACCCGACTTGTCGGCGAGAGTATTCCAACCCATTATGCCAAAGCATGATTCTCGAACTCAAAAGAAGTCTTGACTACTTTGGATTAGTCTTAGTTCCAAAACCGGAACATTCCAAGCCTTAATCGAATTTCTTTTATGTTTATATTTATTTTATGCATTTATGCTATACTCTTTTTCCTCTTGTCAAGATCGAATCATCCGAATCGCGCTAATCTCTCGACCTTAGACGCTAATAATCAAGAACCAATAAAAACTTAAAAGCTTTCATTATTGTTTAGCTAATTCTTTTGAGTGCTTATATGATTCATTATGAGAACCAATTTGAAACCTACTTGCTTAGGTGTTATGTTATAATGCTTTAAATATGAAAAAATTATTTTAAACACTATTGATCAAGTCTCATCATTCTCTTTAACCTACATTGTAGATGTCTTCCAAATCCCATAGAAGCTCCAAGCAAAGTTCCAATAAGAAAATGGTCACTTTCATGGCTAAGCAAATAGCTCGAGTTATTCCCGATATTGTTAAGCAAATCAATGCCACCCCTAGCCCGAACACTTCAGTTGAATCCCAAAACCCTAGTCCCAAAACCTCAGCCTTTTCCTATAAGCACTTCAAGTCATGTGGCTCCGAACCATTCACGGGTGAAAAGGGTGCCTCCAAGATGCTTGAATGGTTCGATAGCATCGAAGTCACTTTTACCAATAGTGAATGTCCCGATGAGCTTCGGACTCATAGTGCCACCGGTGTCTTCACATCGAGGGCACTTGAATGGTGGAAAAGTGAAAGGAGCACTCGTGGAAATGACGTCGCCTTCGCCCTACCATGGGAAGAAGTGAAGAAACTCATGATAGATGAGTTTTGTCCTCCTCATGAAATTTGTTAGTACACATGTCCCTAGTTCCAGTTCTAATGTACTTAAATGTTTAAGGCCTTTCATTTTGTTACATAGATGTAATCGTTTAATATATGTAATGAAAGACTCTTGAATGAATGAATATGTGTTATTGAATGGGTATAAATGAAATACTATATGTGGTTGCTGTTTATAATGTTTAATGTTTCATTGTTTATTGTGTGATAACGCATATTGAACTAACTGTATAGGTTTGTGAATTGTATGAAGTTTTCATGCAAATGGACCATGCTAATGGACCATACGCATAAACACTTCATGCTAATGGACTAGTCGCACGACTGAACCAGGAGATTGGATCAGTCGCATGATTGTGACATGTGATTGGCTCAGTCACACGACTGGATATTCAGTCGTACGAATGGATCAACCGCATGCATCAGTCGCACGACTGAACCATGCTGATGGTTCAGTCGCACGAATGAAGACACCAAACCTATAAATACCACTTAATTCGTGGAAAAACGAAACACTTCGAGAATTCACAACCCTAGCCGTCCCAAAACGTACAAGTCGGCCCTTCCAACTTCATAGAGCGTTCCTGATCATTGCTAATCAATTCTTAATGTTTTCTATTCGTTAGGTTTGATCAGATTAACGTTCTCCCTGATTGGATCGCCAATCAAATAGGATTTCACACTATTTGATCGGGTTTTCACGTAGTTTCGGTTAGTACCAGTTCGTACTTGGTCCTAACAAGTGGTATCAGAGCTTTGGCTCTCGATTCTACGTGGATTCAATCACGTTTTTTGCAAAAATCAACGTTTTTCAGTCAAAGATCCGTTCCTTTTGCATTAAAATTCGATCTCTACGAGTGCATGTGTTCAAAAGTTCGTATTTTTGGAGTTCTAGCCGACTAGGGTTTTCAAAATCGTGGTTTTGGTCGAATTGAGTGAAAATCTTTGAAAATTTTCAAAGTCAGACGTCTCAGTGGCACGATTGATCCAATCGCACGACTGAACTTCATAGGCATAGCTCAATCGCACAATTGGTCCAATCGTCTATTCATTCGCACGATTAAGCTTGTTCGTTCGGTTCAGCTCAGTCGTATAGTTCATTCATATGACTGAACTCATACGCATAGGTTCATACGCATGGTTGACTTTAATCGCACGTGTGAACTCAGTCGCACACTTCAATCATCCGGTTGACTTCAATCGCACGGTTGAGTCTCATTCGCATGCCCTAGTCGCATCAGTCAGTTTGATTGTCAAGTTTTTTAGACTAAGTCATCCGATGAATAGCATTTTGCTTTCCCAGCTGGGAAGGACTCCAAAATTCAGAACCTCCTGCTTTTGGAAAATGAGATCGGAAATCACAACAAACCACCAAAGCTACTGACACTTGACGAATATCCTTAATGGAAGCAACGGTTTGAAATTCATTTGAATGGAGTGGACACCAACTTATGGAGTACTATTGAGACTGGCTACACTATGCCAGTTGGAGCTGAAGGTGTTCCACTAACTCTAAGTGGTTTGAATAAGGCGTAAAAGGTTGCGTACAATGCTAAGAAGAAGGCCTATGCATTGTTGACACAGTCCATCCCAAAAGATATTTTCCATCAGTTCTTAGTGCACAAGCTGTGCAAGAAGTTATGGAAGGCTCTAGAGAAGCGATATGAAGGAAATGCAACTCTTAAGTCTCTAAAGGATAAAGCTTTAAAGAAGGAATTTGATAACTTCTCGTTAATTGGAAATGAAAGTTTGGATGATATTATCGATTGCTTCTATCATTTGATGAGTGAACTGCACACTCATGGAGTTAAAAAGTCTATGGAAGATAAGGTGTCAAGTCTGGCTAATGGTTTACCTGATAAGTAGGATTCATTCGTTTCCACTTTAAGACATAATGAAGTGCTAGAAACGTTAGATATAAATGATTTTTTTCAGAAATTGAGAGAAGAAGAGCTACGACAGAAGTACAAGTCTAAAAAGGGAACCTACACTCAGAATCCTTCTCTATACAATATGGCTTCTACTACTGCATCTTCAAGTGCACCCTTGCAGACTGCTTTAGTGTCTAACACATCTGCAAATGTTCAAAGTGCATCTTCATGTTGTGATTCAGGTGTTTCATCAAGTGTTCAATACAATTCTGCAGAAGCTCAGCCAACGAAGTTAACGACAGAGAATCTGCGCAACGTAACTGTGGAAGTTGCTAAGGAGCATATGGATTTACTTGCTGTTGTGGTCCATTCATATGACGGGTTAGTAGCAGGGAAGAATGGTAACTATCACTTGGCAGATGAAGATTACGAGCAAGTGGATGAAACTGAGCTAGAGAGTATGGATATCATGTGGGCTCTAGCTAGTGCTGTGCGAAGAGCTAAGAAATTTGTCAAGAAAACGGGACAGAATCTGGTGGCCACAAAGGATACTACTTTTGGATTTTACAAGTCAAAGGTCACCTGTTTCAACTGTGGAGAAAAAGGCCATTTCAAGAGAGAATGTGTTAAACCTAAGAAAATAAGAAATGGTAACCCGTTTTCATCAACCAACAGACAGGAAAAAGACAAGAAGATAGCTCCAACTAGTCCGGACTCCAAGGCAATGGTGGCACAAGGTGATGAAGGTCAAGACTGGTCTTTTCGCTTCTTATCTGACGGTGAAGCTAATATCGCGTTGGTTGAGGATCTACACGACGACTCAGCAAGTGAAGGGGAGAACTTGGTTGAGTTTGATACTGCTGATGTAAATGACTCAATAGCTGTTGTTGATCATCTGGTAGAGGATGAACTGAATGATTCTTTTGAAACTCCCCAGGAACCCAGGTTGCATTTGTTGCTGGCACCTCAAACTCTACACAGGTAGAATCTAAAGAAACCTTATTCGATAAACATGCTTATGTTGAATGCAATCAGTTTAGGGAATGCATTGATTTAAAATTTACTAGGTTATTAGAACATAATGATAACTTGGTAAATGACTTAAAACTTTGCATTGAGGCTAACAGAGTGTTAAAACAAAATGAAAGCAATTTTAAAGAGAAAATTGAGTTATTGAGAAAACAACTAAGGGAAACCGAGGTTGTGGCTTTTAACCAAGAAAATGACATAAAGTTTTATTTAAATTCAATTGAGGAAGTTAAAAAGGAAAAATCTATTCTTCAAGTGGAAAATGAGTCGTTAAAACAAAGACTGCATAGTTTAGCTAGTTCCTCACACATCATAAAAAACTTGGTTAAAGAAAGAAACAACGGGGAAGGGATTGGTTATAAGTTGTGTCTCCACCACATGAGATCCTTTTGAACATAAAACAGCATCCTGTTAATAATAATCCCATCAAGGATCATGTGGTGACTACTCCTTTGGTCAGTGATCCTGACACTGCAGTTAAATCTGCACCTCAGATGACTGATCAGAAGGCATCAACTTCAGGCACAGAGAATGAAGTCTTAGAGGATGATCACGTGCCTCTTGGTTTGGGATCATTGACTATTGTGTCAAACTCAAAAATTTCAAAAACAACTCAGTCTAAACTGGTCAAACAAGATCAGAACAATGTGAAAAGACAAAATAACCAAAATGTTAAACAAATCAAATTTGTCAAAGAAGGTGAAAAACCAATGGTTGAGACCAAAAGAACCAATCCTGAAGTGTACTCCCCACCCCACAAAAGATCTCCTAGTCCTATTGAGAGGAGATCATGCTATACTTGTGGACAAAGAGGACACATTTCTTCATGTTGTCCTCATTATCAGACACCTAGACATAAAATTGAATTAGTTCAGGAAGTCAAACCGTCTTTTTCAAAACAGAGGTCTAAAACACCAGCTTGGTCTCACACCCCTTCCTAACACCAAAGACAACATAGATAAGCCACAGGCAAGTCTATGATGCCTGAGGCAAAACTGATTTTTGAAAATAAGCAAAACGTTCAAACTATTAATCACTCATCGGTTTACCACAAACAAGCCTTACACAAGGATGGTCTGTGGAAAGCTAAAACATCTGATAAGTCTGATAATGGTGATAAGAAGAAGAATGAGGTTTCTCCAACTCCAAATGGACAGTAGGTGGAGTTTGTAATGAGCGATGCCTCAAGGAAACCTAAGCCTGTGAAGGCTTGGGTCCCCCTCCTTAACTAATCATTTTCTGTTATTGTGCAGGTTGTCCGCTACAGTGCTTCTACCAACACATGGATTATTGATAACGGGGCATCCAGGCACATGACTGGGAATCATTCTCTCCTTTTCAACGTCAAACAAATTAAAGGGGGACATGTTTCCTTTGTTGGTAACAAAGGTGGGTACATCACTGCTTAAGGAGAAGTAGGTAATGAGAAGGTAAAATTTGATAAGGTAAATTATGTTTAGCAGTTAGTGAACAATTTACTTTTAGTTTCTCAGATATGTGACAAGGGCTTTAAGGTTATGTTCAACAATAGGAAATGTTACATTCTAAAGAAGGAAATGGATATCCCTGAGGAGCAGGTACTAATATCAGCTTCAAGGTAAAATGATTTGTATGTCTTGGACATGTCTATAGCTTCTACAACTGAGTCCACTGCTCAGTGCTTCTTATCAAAGGCAACGAAAAAGGAGTCCATTTCATGGCACAGGAGAATGGGACACATAAATCCTCGGAAGATGAATCATCTGATTCAGAACAACTTACTTGAGGGAGTAAGTGTTAAGAACTTCCAACTTCCAGATTTTTGTGTCTCATGCAAGAAAGAAAAGCAAACCAGGAAGTCTCACAAGTCCAAGAACATTAATTCTATTGAGATACCTCTGGAGCTACTGCATATGGACCTGTTTGGTCCTGTCAACACAAGGAGTATAGCAGGAGACTGTACTGCTTTGTAGTCACTGATGACTACTTAAGATTTTCATGGGTGATGTTTCTGAAGGACAAGTCAGAGACATTTGAATCGTTCAAAGTGCTCGTAACTACACTGGAATCTCTGTACAAACTGAAGGTAAGGAAGGTTCGTTCAGACAACGGGACTGAATTCAAGAATCAGTGGATGGATGCTTTCTGCAAAGAAAAGGGGATTGTTCATCAGTTCTCCTCCGTATACATGCCACAGATGAATGGAGTTGCTGAACACAAGAATAGGAGCTTGATAGAAACTGCAAGGACGATGTTGGCAGATTCAAAGCTGCCAGTACAATCTGGAATGAAGCAGTTACCAATGCGTGCTACACTCTTAACCGTGTATTGGTAGTCAAGCAACATGGTAAGACTTGCTATGAGTTGCTTCAGAAACGCAAACCAAATCTGAGTTACCTGGGATCATTCGGAGCTCCATGTGTGATACTGAAGAAAACTCTGGAGGGCAAGTTCAGTGAGAAAGCGAATGAAGGCATCTTTCTTGGATACAGCATACCTGACAAACGAGTCTATAACAATTCTACAGGTCAGGTAGAAGTGTGGTGCAACATAGATATGCAAAGACACACCACCCCCTGCTGGGAAAGATCCATTTTCATTCTTTGATTATGATGGATTTTTCAAATCCTTCAACCTTCCTCCAGCATGTTCAGATGACGAGATTGCTGCACAGATGATGTACGACGTCTTAAACGCGCCAAATCTGGATTTTACCAATACAATACAAACTAGTGGTGTTTCTGGCTCTTCAGAAACTGCTCAGGATGGTAGTGATGTCTCATCAGATGATGAAGAAACTGTTGAAACAGGCATTGAGAATAACATCAATCAAGCTGGTAGTTCAACAAATGCTGAGATCACATCAGGGAACCCGGATGCTGAAGCTGTAGTCACAAATATGGATACTGAAGTGGTCGTTCCTACGACACCTATGACAAGGATTAGTGTGAATCATGCCCAGGATACTATCATTGGGGATCTCCACTCTGGTGTTCAGAAGAGAAATCAGCTATACTCTGCTGATTATTCTGCTATTATGGAAAAGGGTTACGTGAATGATGGTGCTTTCAAATGTTTTGTTTCTCAAGTAAAGCCAAAACACATAGTGATGTCCTGAAGGATGAGGCCTGGGTCAATGCTATGCAGGAAGAGCTTCTACAGTTCAAGAAGCTTGGAGTGTGGACGCTCGTGGATAGGCCTAAAGGAGTTAAAGTGATAGGCACCAAATAGGTGCTACGCTGCAAGAAGGACGACCAAGGTGTAGTAATCAGAAACAAGGCAAGATTGGTTGTTCAAGGAATCAGACAAGTCGACGGAGTCTACTACAATGAAGTGTTTGCACCTGTGGCAACGATGGAAGCTATTCGCATTTTTCTGGCCTATGCATCCTACATGAAGATCAAGGTTTATCAGTTGGATGTTAAAAGTGCATTCCTTCATGGCGACGTCCGTGAATTAGTATACGTAAGTTAACCCGAAGGAATTGAAGATCCTTACCATCGAGATAGAGTCTACAAGCTGGACAAGGCTTTGTACGGGCTACATCAAGCTCCTCGAGCTTGGTATGAGAAGCTCTCCACCCACCTACTAAACCATGGTTTTCGTAGTGGTGTGATTGACTGCACGTTATTTATCAAAGAGAAAGATTGAGATTTACTAATGGTGCAGATTTATATGGATGACATAATCTTCGGTTCCCAAAACGAAGAGTTATGTAAAGAATTTGATTCTGTGATGAAGGCAGAGTTCGAAATAAGCGCCATGGGAGAAATGAAGTTCTTCCTAGGTTTACAGGTGGATCAGACACCTACCGGTATTTTTCTGTATCAGACTAAGTATGTTGGAGACATTCTAAGTTGATTTGATATGGAAAATGTCACTGTTGCTGGTACCCCACTTGCCACAAACCATGATGTGGCACCAGATGATAATGGGGATTTGGTGGATGCCACCATGTGTCATGGGATGATCGGATGTCCCATGTATCTCACTGCCTCGTGTCCAGATATCATGTACGCCACATGTTTATGCTCCAGATATCAAGCCAAACCAAAAGTAAATCATCTGATCGGGGTGACAAGGATTTTTCATTATTTGAAGGGTACTCCAACACTGGGGTTGTGGTATCATCATGATGATGATTTTGAGCTAACTGCTTATTGTGATTCAGAGTATGGTGGCTGTAAGATGAACTTCAAGTCAACATCAGCAGGTGTCAATTCTTTGGAAGGCGTTTAGTCACCTGGCAATGCAAGAAGCAGACATCTGTTGCTCTGTCAACATGTGAAGTTGAATACGTTGCTGCTGCCAGTTGCTGTTCATAAATCATATGGATACAACAGCAAATGCGGGACTATGGTTTGCAATTTTCAAACACTCTTATCTTTGTTAATAATTCTGCTGCCATAGTTGTAACTAAAATCCTGTTCAACACCCTAAGACTAAACACATCGGCATAAAATATCATTTCATACGTGATTGCTATAAAAAACATTTAATTGATATGATTAAAATAAACACGGATTTTCAACGCGCCGACCTCTACACTAAACCTTTTGATAAACCCAGATTTCTATATCTGTTAGAGGTCAACGGCGTGAAAAAGAAATGTGACGTGATTCCAGAAGATGAAAATGCTTAGTCCGACACTTGTTCAGTTTCTTTTTCTTTTTATTTTCTTTTATTTTCTTTTATTTTCTTTTATTTATCTTATTTTAATTTCCAGTCTTAAAAAATCTAAAAACACAAAAATATTTTCGCGAAACAACAAATTTGAGAAAGTGATTCGACACTATGGAAAGTGATTGTATACAGGCGTCGTGTTACTTCGAACACCAAAAAGATTTTCCATTTTTGCAATGTTTAATTGAAATCATAGAAAATCATAAGTCTGACAGCTCTAAATCTAACATATTGGAAAAATGATAGTACGCTTATCTGTTAATGTAATTACGCGGAGAAAGTAGATTTAGGGAGGTGCTAGTCCATTATACGATGTGTCGGTAGGTTTAACACAAAGACTAGTAGACATCATTGGTGATCCACTTAAACCTAATTCAATCAACAAGTTGTGGGTTCCCATGGTATCTCTGGTTTGCACAATCGATCAATTTCCAATAAGGGGTAAGGAGCAATTAAATGCCACAAATGTGTGCAAAGACCTGTAAAACAGAGCAAAAGATGACAAAAGTCACTGCTGAAATGTATGTTATAGTATATTGCTCAAAGAAGAAGATAGGTCTTGCGCCTCTCTGCTTTGCTTAATTATCACTGATGTGTGTCAAAAATCTATGTATGGACTTAAGGGGACAAGTATACTAATAATCGTCGTGACTGCACCACCTAATGTTCAAAATCAATATGTGTTACATAATAGACCAAGCATGATTTCTAGTTAGCACTTTGAAGTCTTAGATGAATGAGAAACTGTGATCTGTAAATATGTAGTTTCCTTTTCAATATATCAACAAAAAGTTCCAAGATACTACGTTTGCCTGTCTTATTCCATATGAATCTGTCTTAGAAATGGAGTTAATGCTAATAGGCTGTTCTGCTCAGGGGGATAATCATTTTAAAGTGAATATTAAAATGTCTTCAACTCTACTCCCATAAAATTACAAAATTAAGTTTTTTGTTTTGTCTTTTAGTTCTAGTTGTTTAATCTGTTTCAATCTTAGTTAGTTTTAAACGTCGGACTATGCACTGGAAGTCTATCTGTGAGTTAATCACCCAAAAAAAAAGGTCACGTCTGAGGTGACCAAACGTTTTTTCAAATGTTAAAAGGGTCACGTCTAAGGTGACAAAATGCATTTCATGTTAAAAGGATCACGTCTGAGGTGATCAAAGGTTCTTTAAGTTAAAATGGTCATGTCTGAGATGATCGAATGCTCAAAATGTTTTATCAACTGTTTAAAGGGGCTATGTGTCAAATGGTCATAAAGTCAAAAATCATAAGTATGAGCCATTCTCACGATTGGACCATACGTGTGAACTCAATCGCACGATTAGAGGTGACCGAAAGTGGCAGTCGCACGAATGAACTCAATCGCACGATTGGAGGTGACCGAATGGGCCAGTCGCACGACTAAACCTCAGTCGTACGAATCAAGTGTGTGACTAGGTTCAATCGCACGACTGGTGGAAACCCTAGTATAAATAAAGGGGGAGTCAGTCGCAGTTGTTCATTCACTCCAATCGCCCACTCAAACGCACGACTTAACCTCACTCTGCCAAAATTTGGTTTGATCGATATAGACCCTTGTTTGAAGTTACTGACGATTTGTACTTATTCTACAGGTATTGCACGACGATGTTTAACCTCAAAAATCAGTGAATACATGACCAAAAGATCGAACTTAAGATCTAACTAGAACCGAGGCTTAGTTTGACAAATAAACCATTAAAACTAAGTATCTTGATCAAATAAAGTTACTAGGAGTTTAGTTGGACATTTGTGAACCTAATGAGCCTAGCCACAACGTATAACATCATGTTTTGCTCAAAATTTGAATTTGAATGGACAAACCGTCTGTCATGCGAATGGACACCCAGATGAACTTCAATCGCACGACTGAGCTATGCGAATGGCTCAATCGCACGACTGAGCTATGCGAATGGCTCAATCGCACGACTGAGATGGACGAATTGCTCAATCGCACAACCAAACCATGCATATGAGTTCAGTCGCACGACTGAGGTAAACGCATGAGAGATCATACGTCTAAGCCCAGTCGCATGACTCAGTCGTACGTATGAGCTAATTCACATGACCAGATCTCAGTCGCACAGTCTATTCGCACGATTAGATCTCAGTCGCACAGTTCATTCACACGACTCAACAAAAGTGTTCAAGTTCATTGAATCAAACTGTTACTCATTGACACTTACTAACGTTTATTCACTTTGTGTCACATATGGCGAGTCGTTGGACGATGAGCACAAAGCATAACATTTGTGCTCATCTTGATCTGTCATCACGCAACACAACTGAGTTCTTCGGTATCATTACTCTTTTACAGAGATCGAGGATCTTTCATACGATCTCAACACCATGCACACCGTACAGATTAGTTCAGCAGGCTTTCTGGGAAAGCGCTGTAGTTGACAGGTCCTCCGAGCCCCATCGTATCAGGGGTTCCATCTTTGGGGAGGCTATAGAGATCACAGAGGAGGATCTCAAGACTGTATTAGAGTCGAAGATGATGCTGATTGCCCCACACGACTGCATCCCCTTACGGTTTAAGGATGTTTTCTGAGGGCTAAGTACTCGGGGGACATCAGCACAGGTGTGCTTAACAAGAGCAACCTGTTCCCCCAAATCAAGTACTTAGCCCACGTGCTATTGAGATGCATCGCCTCATGGAAGGGAGGCTTCGATGAGCTATCTGATCAGATGCAGAACGCCTATGTGGCGTTGCTGCTGAATCACCCATTCAGCTTCTCGAGGATGATCTGCACCTATTTGGTGGAGAACATTGAGGCGAAGGGCAAAGAGAGCTTCTGCATGTACCCTCGCTTCATGAAGATGATCATCGATCAGAAGCTCCTGTCACTACCAAAGGAGAAGGAAGATGCCATGGACCTAGAGGTGATTGATGATACCACCCTCAGATGGATGAAGGTGTACCGGCGCAAGCAGGTGAAGCCCCTAGTAACGCGACTGTTTGGGCATCTGGCCTGGGAGGAGTATGTGGCGCCAGCAAGGCGAACGTCGCGCCACGATGATAGCAATTTGGACACAAAGCAGATTGTCCTCCCGTTAATGACTCGGATAACGATGACAGTGGTGATAGTGGAGATACCGGACCCTCTCAAACTAGGGCCACTGCTACTGATGTTACATCTCCACCATCTGCCCAAGGAGGTACAGAGACTGCCGGATTCCATCAGGATTTCCAGCCTGATAAGGAGGAGGAGTCAGACGAAGAGCCTCTGGTACGAACGGTGGGAAGCCGGGCCGTGGCCACTAAGAGAGGCATTAGGGCGGTAGGTGGACGCTAGGGTGAGTCTGGGGAGGCTGCTACTGATCGATCATACGCCCCAGACGAACCCAGCAGCCAAGGGGGAGCCTCCGTGTCAAATGGGACACGGAGGAAGAGGATGGCTCAACCCTATGGGAAGAAGGGGAAGAGGCCAAGATTTACATTGCTTACCACCACCTCTACCACTACAGCAACCACCTCTACCACTACACCACCCACCACCACTATCACACCACCCTCCACCACTACTACTACACCTCCACCTTCCACCACTACAACCTACCATCCACCAACTACTCACATACCACCACCCATATTCACCACAGCCACCACTACTGCCATCAGTCACCAAGCCGGTCCCTCATCACACATCACTTTCCCACAAGATCTTCTCTACCCTCAATTAGGGTAGAGGAACAGCTGACAGCATTAAACCGAATGGTGCTGAAGCTGTTGGCTGCTGATGAGGAGAAGACTGCACAGATACGTCTGCTTGTGGAGCTCAATGGTACCCAAGCTCAGCAGATCTCATAGCTGCCTAGCAGATTGCCCAACTCTAAGAGCATAAGGTGGAATCAATAAAGAAGCTAGAGGAGTTGGAGGCTGAAAATAAGACCATCATGCTTAAGCTCAAAGGATCTAAGGATGAGCCTCTTAAGATCATAGAAGGAGATGATGAAGATGATGATGATGATGATGGAGAAGATGTTGAGAGTGATGATGATGAGGTTAGTGGTGATGGTGAAGTAAGAGGAAGGCAGGAAGATGATGATGAAGAAGAAGGCGATGAAGCTGCATCTGCCGCAGCTCCAGGTCAAGAGAGAAAGAACGAAGAGAAAACAAGACCAAGGAGCATCATCATCTGCTCCACCTACATCCCCGACTGCAGAAGATCCTAGCATGATTAAGGACAAAAGTAAACTTTAGATGTCTATGTATTTATGAAAGTTTTGTGCTTGAATCATGTATTAATGTTATGTAAATTGATGTTTATATTTCATGATCAAATGTTTTATTGTCTTGATTACTTACTAACAATTGATGTGTTTACATGTTTAATTCAAGCAGATCAAACATCTCAGCAAGATGAATATGATGTTGCTCCACTACAACAAATCAAGTCTCAATTAACTATTATACTTGATTTGCAAGGGATTGTTAGGAGGTCTATGAGTTATACTCCCGAAGAAGAAGAAATAATTCACGACCTTACTGATGAGCAACTTGCTAAGATGTTCCGGCTAAACCCGGATAAGATTGTCAAGGATGCTCCAACGGTTGATGTGGCTAATGACGGTGAGCTTAACGATGTGGATGAAATAGAGATTGAGGATGTCATAGCCCACTATTATCCAGAGTACACTGACCGAGAGGGACATGTGGTTCCCAATTTGGGTAGTACTCTCGGTAGTGATACATTGGAGAAGCTGAATCAGATAGAAAAGGAAGCAGAGACATCAACAAGCCAAGCCCAAGCCTCGGACGCTGATGTGGACATCAGAAAGGGTGAATGGGCAGCTTGTTTTTGCAGAGATCCGAGCCCAGCGCACTGCACCAAAGCCAAGTGCCTACACCAAGCTCTATAAAGTGAAAAAGCATCTTAAGGTGTCAGGAAAGATCATAGCGTGGGCATACTTTGAGGATTTGAGTGTTTACACAATGAAGAGGGAGAAGGGAATAGAGTACTTTAGATTTCCACATGATCTAAATACTCTTTCCGGTTTTGAACTCAACCAGCTGGAACGCCTAAAGTTGCTATATGCCGATCCGAAGAAGATGTCAGGCTAGTTTGAGGCTGCGTAGAGAAGAAAGTACCACACCAGGTGGGTTAACTTCAGACCTCAACAAACGACGAGGTATATCAGAAGGTCTGAAGTTAATCACATTACTGGCAGGCCGAAAGTTGTCTTCAAATGGTGACCTCCGCGCACGATGTCACGTATACCTATGAGGGAGATGGCACAAGACTTGACACCCTTTTTTAAATGGTGGTACTATGACTGGCATACTGGAGAAGCCGTCATTGTGTTGGATAGAAAGGGGACTTTGGAGACAATAAGGGTGTTCGACCCAATGTGGCTCACGAACTTGTCAGCAAACAATGTATATACTTTGTACAAGTGGCCACTGTTTTTTGATACGCAGGATATCATGCAAGCACTTCAGTTTCAACAAGTTATACGCTTATGCTTTGCATTTGATATTCATGCTGGGGTTTCAAAGGAAGAGAGATTAAAGAGATATGAAGTGTTTTCAAAGGAAGTCAAAGAATAGATAGAACTAGGTCCAAAGGGGAGTTTGTTGGTACACATGTCCCTAGTTCCAGTTCTAATGTACTTAAATGTTCAAGGACTTTCATTTTGTTACATAGATGTAATCATTTGATATATGTAAAGAAAGACGCTTGAATGAATGAATATGTGTTATTGAATGGGTATAAATGAAATACTATATGTGGTTGATGTTTATAATGTTTAATGTTTCATTGTTTATTGTGTGATAACGCATATTAAACTAACTATATAGGTTTGTGAATTGTATGAAGTTTTCATGCGAATGGACCATGCTAATAGACCATACGCATGAACACTTCATGCTAATGAACTAGTCGCACGACTGAACCAAGAGATTGGATCAGTAGCACGATTGTGACATGTGATTGGCTCAGTCGCATGACTGGACATTTAGTCGTACGAATGGATCAACCGCATGCTTCAGTCGCACGACTGAACCATGCTGATGGTTCAGCCACACGAATGAAGACACCAAACCTATAAATACCACTTAATTTGTGAAAAAACGAAAAACTTCAAGAATTCACAACCCTAGCCGTCCCAGAACGCCCAAGTCGTCCCTTCCAACTTCATAGAGCATTCCTGATCATTGCTAATCAATTCTTAACATTTTCAAATCGTTAGTTTTGATCAGATTAACGTTCTCCCTGATTGGATCGCCAATCAAATAAGATTTCGCACTATTTGATCTGGTTTTCACGAGTTATGGTTAGTAGCAGTTCGTACTCGGTCCTAACAAAATGCAAAGTCTTGAAGTGGAATTCTGGAACCTCAGACAAGTTGGAGGAGACAACCTGACTTACACCATTCGCTTTAAACAACTTAGTATCCTTGTCCCTCACTTGGTCAACACCACTGACCGAGCCATAGCGAAGTACATAAAAGGCCTTCCCCCTATTATCCATGACTCCGTCACCATAGCCGAACCATTCTCAGTTGAGCGAGCCATCCGGTTGGCGGCTACCTTATCTAACAACCAAGTGAAAGATAGATCTTTGTCTCTTAAAGGCTCCTTCAAAACCGCCCATCAAGCCATCTTCGAAACACCTGAGGAACCCAAAGACACAAAAACACCATCCAAAAACACCCGTCACAACAAGAAACGGAAGTTTCAAAGCCGCAACTATGCCATGACAGCGCCAACAACACAAGCTCCCATCAATTTGAACCAAGAACCACCTAAGAAAGCCTACACCGGTACGTTTCCCAAATTTGCCAAATGCCAATACCACCATCCACTAGCCTCTCAGTGTGATCAATGCACGACGTGCAACCGTTATGGGCACTTTGCCTCAACATGTCGAAGTGGTCCTAGCCTACATGGTAACCCACCTTCAGCTCACACTGGTACCCAAAGACCCCCGGCTAATGCAAACGGTCGTGCTTGCTTCAAATATGGTGACCCAAACCATCTTGCTCCTTAATGCCCCCACAACAATCAAGTTCAAGTGCAAGTGCCACGTGGACGCGCATTTAACATAAATGTGCATCAAGCTCAAAACGACAACGATGTCGTAAATGGTACGTTTCTTATAAATGGAATTTATGCTTCTGTGTTATTTGATACTAGTGCGGATAAAAGTTTTGTTTCCGTAAAATTTAAACCAATGCTAAAATGTACACGTTCTAAATTGCCAAAATCATTCACTGTTGAAGTCGCTAACGAAAAATTTTTCACCGTTGATTCCATTCTCCTTGATTGCGTTCTAAGTCTTAATGAACATGAATTTCCTATCGAACTCATACCCATACAATTGGGTAGCTTTGATGTCATAGTAGGCATGGATTGGCTTGCCAAGGTTCATGCCGAAGTCATTTGCTTTGAAAAATATATCCGTATTCCGCTTTCTTCCGGCGTCATCTTACAAATCTATAGCGAGAAACCCTCAAACGGACTCAAACTCATGTCTTGTACGGAGGCACGAAAGTGCTTACGTCAGGAATGTATTGCCTTTTTAGCCCATGTCGTGATAGAAAAAGAAAAGTGAAAGAGTGTAAAAGACATTCCAGTCATTTGTGACTTTGCTGACGTGTTCCCTGAAGATCTACCCGGCCTTCCTCCCACTCAATCGATTGATTTTCGGATTGATCTCATACCCGGTGCTACACCTGTTGCTAAATCTCCCTACCAACTTGCACCCTAGGAAATGCAAGAGCTAGCTAGTCAACTTCAAGAGTTGGTTAATAAAGGCTTCATACGTCCTAGCTCATCCCCTTGGGGTGCTCCAATCCTTTTTGTAAAGAAGAAGGACGGTTCATTCCGCATGTGCATTGATTATCGTGAGCTCAATAAACTTACTGTCAAAAACCGTTATCCTCTTCCTCGTATCTATGACCTCTTTGACCAACTCCAAGGAGCAACTTGTTTCTCAAAAATTGACTTACGATCTGGTTATCATCAGCTTCGAATCCATGAAGAAGATATTCCAAAAATTGCTTTCCGCACAAGGTATGGTCATTACGAGTTCATGGTTATGCCTTTTGGTTTGACCAATGCACCCGCAGCGTTTATGGATTTGATGAACCACGTGTGTAGACCTTACTTGGATCATTTTGTAATTGTGTTCATTGACGATATTCTAATCTATTCTAAGACCGAATCCGAACATGAATGACACTTACGTTTGATCTTGGAACTTCTTCGAGCCGAACGACTTTACGCCAAATTCTCCAAATGTGAATTTTTGTTGAAAGAAGTTCAATTCCTTGGTCACATCGTAAGCAAAAAAGGCATTCATGTTGATCCTGCCAAAATCGATGCTGTCAAAGGATGGATTGCTCCAATATCCCCTACCGAAGTACGTTCCTTCCTCGGATTGGCGGATTACTACCGTCGATTCATCTCCATTTTTTCAAAAATCTCCATACCTCTCACGTCTTTGACCCAAAAAGATAAACCTTTTATTTGGGGTCCTAAACAAGAGGAATCCTTTCAAACCCTTAAGCGTATGCTCTGTGACGCAGCCATCTTAACCCTTCCCGATGGAAATGACGATTTTGTGGTTTAGTGTGACGCTTCAAATCAAGGTCTCGGTTGTGTCCTTATGCAACGAGACAAGGTTATCGCTTATGCATCAAGATAACTCAAAACCCACGAGAAGAACTACACGACCCATGATCTTGAACTCGGAGCTGTTGTTTCGCTTTAAAGATTTGGAGGCACTACCTTTATGGTACTCAATGTGTGGTCTTCACAGATCATAAGAGTCTCCAACATATCTTTAATCAAAAGGATCTCAACATGCATCAACGACGATGGGTTGAATTGTTGAACGACTATGATTGTGAAATACGTTACCACCCCGGAAAAGCAAATGTCATGGCCGATGCTCTTAGCCGAAAGAGTCATGTCAATGCTCATAGTATTTTTGTAACCAATCATCTTCGTTGTTTTCAAATCCAAAACGACATTCAAACTTGTATTCGTGAAGCCCAACACTCATCGGTCGTCGAAAACAATTTGTATAACAAGATGCAATGTGGTGTTGAAGACCAACTTGAGTCTAAATCTAATGGAATTCTCCATTACCTCGATCGTATTTGGATTCCAAACCATGACAACCTTCGTATTCTGGTAATGAATGATGCACATAAATCACGATATTCCATTCACCGGTGCAGACAAGATGTATTAAGATCTTCGTCGTACTTATTGGTGGCCGGGCATGAAAAAGGATATCGCTCTTTTCGTGGCCAAATGCCTCACTTGTTCAAAAGTAAACGCCGAACACCAACAACCCTCTGGTTTACTTGAGCAACCTGAAATCCCGAGGTGGAAGTGGGAAAGCATCACAATGGATTTTATCACCAAACTTCCCCGAACATCTTTCGGGCATGACAGTATTTGGGTAATTATCGATCGATTGACCAAATCAGCTCATTTCCTTCCCATTGGTGAAGAATACTCCGTTGAAAAGATAGCTCATATCTACACTTCTAAAATCATTAGCCGTCATGGTATCCTTCTCGATATCATCTCTGATCGTGATGGTCGATTCACTTCCCGTTTTTGGAGAACTTTTCAGTTAGCTTTGGGCACTCAAATCAATCTTAGTATGGCTTTTCATCCTCAAACTAATGGAAAAACTGAACGTACTATCCAAACTCTAGAAGATATGCTTCGATCTTATGTTATTGATTTCGGTGGCAACTGGGATGTACACTTACCATTGGTCGAATTTTCGTATAATAACAGTTATCACTCTAGTATCAAAATGGCACCCTTTGAAGCTCTTTATGGTCGCAAATGTTGTTCACCTATTTGTTGGCACGAGATCGGTGAGGCACAAGTCACTGGTCCCGAAATCATTCAAGAGACAACAGATAAAATCTTGCAAGTTCGCGACAACTTACTTGCTGCAAGAAGCTGACAAAAGAGTTATGCTGATAAATGGCATAAGCCCTTGGACTTTAATGTTGGTGATCTCGTACTTCTCAAGGTATCTCCTGGGAAAGGAGTACTGCGCTTTGGTAAGAAAGGAAAACTTGCTCCTTGATATGTAGGTCCTTTCAAGATTCTCGAAAGAATTGGTAAGGTGGCATACCGACTTGATCTACCACAAGAACTAAGCAACCTTCACCCAACTTTCCATGTCTCTAATCTCATAATGTGCCTAGCCGACGAAGGACTTCAAATTTCACTTGATGACATACGTGTCGACGATGCCATGCATTTTGTTGAGAAACCTGTTGAAATAATGGATCATGGAATGAAGCAACTCAAACGAAGTAGTATTCCAATTATTAAGGTGCGTTAGGAAGGAACGAGTGGTCCATAATTTACTTGGGAATGTGAAGATCAATTCAAGATCAAGTACCCGCATCTTTTCCCAGAACCTTCTTCTAAATGAATTTCGGGACGAAATTCTCTAAAGTAGGGGAGGCTGTAACGTTTCGTATTTTACATTTACTTATTTTTAAATGTAATATTACTCCTTGTTCAATTTTTGTAATCTTAAGACTTTATCTTAGTAAAAATATCTTTTTATGTAATTCTTGTTGATTATATGTTTGTGCAACGCTTAAACAATTACAAAGGCGCATTTCAATGCAAAACCGAACAACTTATCGGGACTTATATATTTTTTTAGAAAATTATTTATAAGTTTTATTTTCATGATTCATATACTAAAATACTCATTCTTAATTATTAGTTATGGTGCAAATTAATAAATAAAATAAGTTAAGGAGCTAATATTGAAAATTTATATTTTCCCTCCACTCATCTCCCTAACTTCTGATCGTGATGGTCGATTCACTTCCCGTTTTTGGAGAAACTTTCAGTTAGCTTTTGGCACTCAACTCAATCTTAGTACGGCTTTTCATCCTCAAACTGATGGAAAAACTGAACGTACTATCCAAAATCTAGAAGATATGCTTCGATCTTGTGTTATCGATTTCGATGGCAACTGGGATGTACACTTACCATTGGTCGAATTTTCGTACAATAATAGTTATCACTCTAGTACCAAAATGGCACCCTTTGAAGCTCTTTATGGTCTCAAATGCCGTTCACCTATTTGTTGGCACGAGATCGGCGAAGCACAAGTCACTGGTCCCGAAATCATTCAAGAGACAACAGATAAAACCTTGCAAGTTCGCGACAACTTACTTGCTGTAAGAAGCCAACAAAAGAGTTACGCTGATAAACGGCGTAAGCCCTTGGAATTCAATGTTGGTGATCTCGTACTTCTCAAGGTATCTCCTTGGAAAGGAGTACTGCGCTATGGTAAGAAAGGAAAACTTGCTCCTCGATATGTAGGTCCTTTCAAGATTCTCTAAATAATTGGTAAGGTGGCATACCGACTTGATCTACCACAAGAACTGAGCAACGTTCACCCAACTTTCCATGTCTCTAATCTCAAAAAGTGCCTAGCCGACGAAGGGCTTCAAATTTCACTTGACGACATACGTGTCGACGATGCCATGCATTTTGTTGAGAAACCTGTTGAAATCATGGATCGTGGAATGAAGCAACTCAAATGAAGTAGTATTCCAATTATTAAGGTGCGTTGGGAAGGAACGAGTGGTCCAGAATTTACTTGGGAACATGAAGATCAATTCAAGATCAAGTACCTGCATCTTTTCCCAGAACCTTCTTCTAAATGAATTTCGGCACGAAATTCCCTAAAGTAGGGGAGACTGTAACGTTTCATATTTTACATTTATTTACTTTTAAATGTATTATTACTCTTTGTTCAATCCTTGTAATCTTAAGACTTGATCATAGTAAAAATATCTTTTTATGTAATTCTTATTGATTATATGTTTGTGCAACGCTTTGACTTGTCTTTTGTTTTCAATTACGTTATTCGGTTTGTTTCTTTAATCTTTAGAACAATGTTTTCCTTTGTTTTCGTGTTGATCTTCATTGCCATATCTGGCTAAACCATCCGTGATCTTCTCTAGTGGTATGGTTTGTTCACGTTTGACTTGTCTTTTGTTTTCAATTACGTTATTGTTGAACCAGGCATCTTAAGCCAATTTACTTTATTTGTTAAGTAGAACTTCTAAATTATTTATGTTGATTGAACCTATGTTTCGGTTTCTATGAGTATTCTATAGTCCATCACATCGGGAAGCCTCATGAGGGTTAGGATTGGGTTGGTTAACGTAAGTTGAGTTTGATCTGAGTAATTCATTTACAACGGTCTCGCTCAATCGCATTAGGTCTAGTTAAACCAATAATGGTTATGTCTATGTGGCCATTCACGAACATCTAGGACAAATCATTAGTTGCAAACCTGAACCCAGGGAGGATCACCTTTCCAATTTATTGTTTTACAACCAATCCAATTTATTCTTAATTAGTTTTCAAACCATAAATCAAGCTTTGCACTTTCCACATATTCCTTATGAAGAAGACCTTACTTCCCTATCTACTTAGGTGAGCTAAGATCACCCAATTAAATTGTTTTTAATTACCTGACAAACCGCATCATATTTGACGTATTAAGATCATATAACAATAGCACCTATGTAACGTGTTGTCTTTTTGGCATATAAGTCCAACACCAACTATAAGAAAAGGCATCTCACAAAACCAATTGAATAGTGGTAGGTTTCACAACCGCATTAAATGTTTCTAGATAATCAATGCCCACATTTTGATGGAAGCCCTTACGCATGAGACAAGGCATAGTGTTGGTCCCAAAGGTGAGCGTGTGCGGGTAAGTGGCAATCAATGATTTCAAAACTACAAATGAAAATGTGTATTGTGTGGAAAAGAGAGCAAAACTCAACAATACTAGATATAAAATTTTTCTAAGTGATTCATCTATTTGATCACAATGGTGCACTTGACTAGATAGATGTTAACTAATTAGAAGCATATAAAAAAATTCTTTTACAAACGAAGTTGCTCAGATAGGATTGCTTCATTATGAAGTATTAGTAAGATGGTTTGAATCATTCGTGCTCAAAGAATGTGTCTGTGTGTCTGTTTACTCGAGTCTGGTAGTACTATTTATTAGATAAGCTTGCAAATGATGGGAAACAAATATATATTATTTGCACCTACCATTGGTCTAAGTGTTTAATTTGTTGTTTCTCAAACACAAGTTGGCATAAAAAAATATTGTTTATATATGAAAAGACAAAATGCAGAGCATTTATGCCTATTATTGAAGTCCTTAATACACACTCGCGGCAGCATCATTACGTTACACAAATGAGCCGGCGAATTTACATTTTAACCCTCTCAAGTTTAACTATATTTGCATTTTATACACCATACTTATCTATTTATTTTGACATAATCACAATTTTTTGGTTTATTTTTACATAATCAAATATCACGTTTTATAAAATTTTAAATACAACAGTGCAGCATATTTTTTATATATTTTAATATAAATTTCATAGAAAATAGAAATATATTTGATGTACAAGTTATTAGTGCAAAAATGTACAAGTATTCAAAACTAATTTAAGTTTTTGATTTTTTCAATTCATTTTCTTTTTTTTACAACTTATTAAATTCACAATTGTATGTGCTTATTTACCAACTTTGTTATTCTTTAATGTTTAGTTTTTTCCGTTAAAGACGTGTCTATTTTTATTAATGTTTACACATTCATTTTCATAACAGATACTTTTTTGTGTATTAACTTTTAAATGTTATCAAATGTCTTATCATCGCACATTGGTATGTCACGGTTTTGTTTTTTTTATAAAAAGTTCAACCATTTTATTTTTTATATTATCAACACGATAAGTTTGGACGTCAGATTTTTTCATGGTTTTACTTCTGCCGTTACGTCAGGGTCTTTATAATAGTTATTCTTACTCCGTAGACTCCACTCACCTCCTCGTCATATTACTAGGTCAATTGATCCGTTTATTCATAGTTCAGTTTTTAAATATTATCTATCTAGTGTTTACAGTTATTTAATACAAGACATTTCTCACATCATCTGATTTTCATATTCATAATTTTCTATTCCGGTAATTTTAAAAGTTCTTTGAGAGGGAGTTTTAACTTTATATAGATCTAAACATATATTAATGCTAAAAATTGATCAATTTTGTTCCCATAAGATAAGGACGTGGTTAAAAAAAACAAAAAGAAAGATAAAGGCACTCAAATTCGATCATGGGTACCACACAATTATCCAAAAATCCGACCACCCTTTTATATCAATTATTTATTTTAATATTATTTTTGTTTTTAAATCACAATATAAATAGTTATGCAGGTAGCATTCCTAAAAAAATTCGCACCAAGGAAAACACATCATATTATCTCTCAATGTGGTTTCTTCCTGTCACATTTGCTTTCTTGCTTACTCTCCTTAGTTCTGTTAAATTATATACTCTTTTATATCAATTCAATCGTTATGTTTGTTTGTTTGTTTTATGTTTTATGTGTTAGTATTAGTATTGTGCATAATTGGAGAATTGGAGAGTTCGAGGGGTTGTTGTTGCAGATCTAGGATTCTTGAAGGTATAAAGCTGCTGAGGAATACTTGAGGGGTCCTGGTGATCATTTCTTAATTCTCAAGGACTATTAGTTAAGATGTATCAGCTGCTTTGTGTATATATGTACTTCTCGAGATCTAGAAGTCTCAGAGTCTCAGTCGTCTTCTCCGTATCTAGTTTTAGGGTTGTGATATCTCTCTGTGTTTTTCACCTTAGTCTCTTGATTCTCTCATTATCACTAGTTCATCATCTTTATATCTTGTATCGTCTAAGCAACTCATCGTTGCTAGACTCATTAGTGCTGAGATTACTTTGTAAGAGTTGGTGTGTTTTTGTATTCAGAGAATTGTAAACCTTTTTATCAGTATTGAAGTTCTTGATCTTTTTCGTATTATCAAAAGTTTACATGGTATCAGAGCGCAAGGCTCGATATCTCTGCGAAAGGATCTAGATCTTGGGTTTCTTCCATGAAATATATGGAAATTTGTTCTTGAAGATTGACGCTCTGGGACCTGTGGATATCTGCGAGTTGGAGATTCAATCTGAGTAGCTGAATCTGGTATTTTCTTGCGCTTGTTAAATCCATCAGGGAATAAGAATCCCTAAACCACTGTAAGTCCTTCTAAACCCTAAGATCTGCTGCTGGAGTACTCTGTAAGAATCCCCTACTATATCTTGGTGGTTGTTCTATGGAGTTATTGTCTCTGGCTGTTGGGTTAAAGTTTGTGTGGTTAGGTGTATTTCTTTCAGTTGATTTGTGTTGTTGTTTCCGCTGTGCATCTTTGTTATCTTCTTGCATCTATCTTTTGTGTGTGTTGATTCATCTGCTCCCTCTTTTCACACCTGGCCAGTCACTATAGTGACCGGGTATCTGGTTCCTGAAGAGGTTTCACAGTGGTCTTTTGTGTTCTTTTCTGGTTGATTAATATGGCTGGTAAAGAAGTTGTTGACACTACTACCCTGATGAGTAATCTTGACTTTGGTAATCCGTTATACTTACATGCCTCAGACACAAATAATCTCACTATTGTTAATATCATGTTAAAAGGAACTGAAAACTACAATGTCTGGGCTAATGCTATGGAACTATCTCTAAATGTTAAAAATAAATTTGGGTTTGTGGATAAATCATGTGCAAGACCTGAGAAAAATGAAAATCTTGAGAGACAGTGGGATAGATGTAACTCTATGGTATTGTCTTGGATACTTAACTCTATATCTGAGGAATTGTTTGTCGGTCAAGTTTTTTCAAAAAATGCTGCTGATGTTTGGAATGAACTTAAGGAAACATACTCAAAAATAGATGGGTCAGTGATTTTTAATCTACATCAAAAAATTGCTTCAATTAAACAAAATGGGACTCCTATTTCAGATTATTATCATAAACTAACATCTATGTGGAGACAATTTGATTCTTTAGCCAAATTACCTGTGTGTACATGTAATGCGTCTAAATTTGTGAATGAGTTCAATCAAAACATCAGGCTAATGCAGTTTTTAATGAGGTTGGATGACACATATCACTCTGTGAGATCCTCTATATTAACAAAGGATCCCTTACCTTCGGTTAAGAGTGCCTTTGCTATTATTTCAAGTGAAGAATCACACAGAGGTATAACTGTGTCTAATAAGGTGCAACCTGCAGCTTTTGTCTCAAAAACCAACAATGTTAAGAAGTTGGGTAAGGGGGCTACTTTAAAATGTACACACTGTAATAAAAATGGGCACACAGTTGACAGATGTTATGAACTTGTGGGATACCCTCCCAATTTTAAAGGGAAAATAAATAATGTCAAAACTGTTAGCAATAATGCTAGTAGTGACACTATTAAATCTGATGGAGTGCCTTGTCAGCTGACTGCAGATCAGTATTCTAAACTCATGTCCTTGCTTAATGAACCTGTGTCAACTGATCAAGGTACCTCTAACATGGCAGGTACTTGTCATCCTGTCTTTGATGATATGTTTTTTTCTTGTGTGACTCAATCTAGTCAAAATAATTGTCGTGGTTGGATTATAGACACTGGAGCTAACCAACATATGGTGTCTTCTGAACAGAATATGTTTGATTTAGTTGATGTATCTGAATATAACATGACTGTGGGTCACCCAAATGGAACCAAAGCATTAATTAAGTATATGGGAAAACTTAATCTTGCTAGTAACATTGTTTTATCAGATGTGCTTGTGGTCCCTCAGTATTGTGTGAATCTGTTATCTGTCTTCAAGTTAGCTATGGATAATAGGCTTGGATGTTGGTTTGATGAACATAAGTCTCTAATACAGGACCTGTCTCGTACCAAGACACTGCTGATTGGTAAACAGGTCAATGGCTTGTACTATTTTGGAGAATCTACTTCAGGTACATTTGTATGTGGTAGTAGTTGTAGTTCTTCCAAGAATGTTGTACTGCTGTTGGACTCTAGGCTTGGTCATCCTTCATTTCAAGTGTTAAAAACCTTAAAACCTGATCTAGGATTGCAGGGTAACATGTTTGACTTTCCATGTGAGATCTGTCACAAGTCTAAGCAAACTAGAAACACGTTTCATGTGAGTGATCACAAAACTAAAAGTGTAGGTGAGATAATACATCTAGATGTGTGGGGTCCATTTAAAATAATAAGTAGAGAAGGATATAGATATTTCTAGACTATTGTTGATGACTATTCTAGGGCTGTTTGGGTATATCTTCTACAGTCTAAAGATGAAGTATTTTATAATGTTAAATCCTTTTCTAATCTGTTACAAAATCAGTTTAACAAAAGGGTAAAGTGTTTTAGATCAGACAATGGGTCTGAATTTGTAAATTCAGAATTTCAGTCATTTCTAAATAATAATGGAATACTTCATCAGACCTCCTGTGTTTATACCCCACAGCAGAATGGTGTTGTTGAAAGAAAACATAGACATTTGTTGAATGTTGCTAGGTCACTACTTTTTCAAAGTGGCATTCCTTTGAATATGTGGACTGAATGTGTTCTGACTGCTACTTATCTTATTAACAGGACTCCCTCTTCTGTGTTAAATGGTAAATGTCCCTATGAGTTGCTTATAAATAAAAATCCTTCCCTGTCACATCTTAGATCGTTTGGTTGTTTGTGTTTTTCTACAAATTTAACACCCACAGACAAGTTTGATACTAGAGCATTTAAATGTGTTTTAATTGGATATGCTTTTGATAAAAAAGGTTATATGTTGTATTCAATTGATAATAAAACTGTGTTTTTTCTCGTGATGTGAAATTTTATGAGAGTTGCTTTCCTTTAAGTAAACTAGTTAATGATTCTGTTACTGAAAATGATGTTAGTCATTCAAACTTGTTTGATAATATTTTTGAACCCAATGAATCTGTAGAAAAATGTTTTGCCCGATGATGAAGGGAAAGATTCCAAGGAACGTGCAAGTGGTAATAAGCATTCTGATACTCTGAATTATGGACCCAATTATGGCTCTAGTAGATCAAACTGTGATTCTGAAACCCAGGTTAACAGTAGCTCAGATACTGTTGATTTGGTTGAGTCAGAAACCAGTGTTCAGACTCCACAGGTTGCAAATAAGGTTAAGTATGGTATTGACAAATATGTTAATTACTCAAAACTTGATTCTGAAAATCTGTGTTTCTTGTCATTACTTGATAAAAGTGTAGAACCAAGGTCTTATAAAGAGGCTTCTAAAGATATAAATTGGGTTAATGCAATGAATGAGGAAATGTCTGCATTAAATAGAAACAATACATGGATTATTACTGATTTACCTCCTAATCGAAAACCTATAGGTTGTAAATGGATTTATAAAATTAAATACAAATCTACAGGTGAGATTGAGAGATATAAAGCAAGATTAGTTGCTAAAGGGTATAGTCAACGAGAAGGTTTAGATTTTGATGAAACTTTTTATCCTGTTGTTAAAATTGTTACTATACATGTCTTACTTGCTTTATCTGTTCAAAATAACTGGTGTGTGTTTCAAATGGATGTTGATAATGCATTTCTCTATGGTGACCTTGAGGAAGATGTCTATATGACAATTCCTGAAGGTTATGGTACTACTTCTGATCTCAAGGATGGTAAAGTTTGTAAGCTTCTTAAGTCATTGTATGGACTTAAGCAAGCTCCTAGTAAATGGAATGAAAAGTTGACTGGTGTTTTGGTTGATATTGGGTTTGTGCAAAGTAAGAATGATTTTTCTTTGTTTATAAAATCAAGTCATGATTCTGTGGTTTTTTTGCTTGTGTATGTTGACAATATTATAGTTACTGGTAATAGTGTTGTTGAGATTAACAAGGTTAAACAGAAGTTGAGTCAAGTGTTTCGTATAAAAGACTTAGGTGAACTTAAGTACTTTCTTGGAATTGAGGTCTTAAGAACTAAAACTAGGTTGTGTTTGTCTCAAAGGAAATATTGCTTAGAGTTAATTGATGAGTTTGGTTTGCTTGCTTCTAAACCAGTTAGCAATCCGTTAGAACAGAATACTACTTTGTCTGATTCTCCAAACTTGATTAAAGATGACTTTGAATTAAAGGATATAACTAAGTATCAGGTTTTGATTGGTAAACTGATTTATTTAACTTTAACCAGGCCTGATATCTCTTATGTTGTTCAATGTTTAATGTCTGAGTCAGTATATGCATAAACCTTTAAATTCTCATTTTCAAATTGCTCTAAGAGTGTTGAGATATCTTAAGTCTTCTCCAGGGAAAGGTTTGTTGTTTAATATGTCTGATCAGTTTGTTGTTAGTGCTTTTTCTGATTCTGATTGGGGTAGATGTTTATCTACTCGAAGATGTGTTACTGGATATTGTGTTTTTCTGGGTAATTGTCTTGTTTCGTGGAAAAGTAAGAAACAGAGTACTGTGTCAAGATCTTCAGCAGAAGCTGAGTATCGTGCAATGAATATGGCTGGCTGTGAGGTAATTTGGCTTCTTAAATTTTTAGATGATTTCAAGGTTAGTTATTCTCTTCCAGTTTCTATTTACTGTGATAATAATGCTGCTGTTCTTATTTCTGCTAATCCAGTTTTCCATGAACGTACTAAGCATTTTGAAATTGACTTGTTATTTTTGAGAGAGAAGGTTATGGCTGGTGTTTTTAAGATTGAAAAAATTAATACGCTTGATCAACCTGCAGATTTGTTTACAAAAGGTTTAAGTGTGGGTCAACATACTTATTTGTGTAACAAATTGGATTTGTTTTATTTCTTTGGGAATTGAATTGGGAGGGGGTGTTAAATTATATACTCTTTTATATCAATTCAATCCTTATGTTTGTTTGTTTGTTTTATATTTTATGTGTTAGTATTAGTTTTATGCATAATTGGAGAATTGGAGAGTTCGAGGGGCTGTTGTTGCAGATCTAGGATTCTTGAAGGTATAAAGCTGCTGAGGAATACTTGAGGGGTCTTGGTGATCATTTCTTAATTCTCAAGGACTATTAGTTAAGATGTGTCAGCTACTTTGTGTATATATGTACTTCTCGAGATCTAGAAGTCTCAGAGTCTCAGTCGTCTTCTCCGTATCTAGTTTTAGGGTTGTGAAATCTCTCTGTGTTTTTCACCTTAGTCTCTTGATTCTCTCATTATCACTAGTTCATCATCTTTATATCTTGTATCGTCTAAGCAACTCATCGTTGCTAGACTCATTAGTGCTGAGATTACTTTGTAAGAGTTGGTGTGTTTTTGTATTCAGAGAATTGTAAACCTTTTTATCAATATTGAAGTTCTTGATCTTTTTCGTATTATCAAAAGTTTACAAGTTCCAACACCAATGCAATCACAGATATAAACCACTTCAACAAAGATGTCATAAATGACTTCGTATCTATTCAGAACCAAGCCCGAGCCGCTCTGTATTTGCCCCTACTTGTTTGGGACAGACAGCTAGAGCGTTACGCGGACTTGTATGCTAGGCAAAGACGACAAGATTGCTTGTTAAAGCACTCAAATGGACCTTATGGTGAGAATATCTTTTGGGGTAGTGGTGATGGGTGGAAACCAGCTCACGCAGCAGCGGCTTGGGTTGCAGAGCAGCAATGGTACACCTATGGGTCGAATTCGTGCAACGGGCAGGAGTGTGGGCAACTGGGCACTACACACAAATTATTTGGAAGACAAGTAGGAGAATTGGATGTGCTAGGGTGACTTGTTTTCAAGGTAGAGGTGTTTTCATGATTTGTAATTATGATACTCCTGGGAATTATATCGGTGAGAAACCTTACTAATATTTCAGATGACAATTAACCCGAATACCGAGCCAATGAAGAGTCATAAAGTTTGAGTGATCTTTTCATGATCACCCGATTATTTTATTTTATTTTATTTATTTATTTTTATTGAATATTTTCAAGATTCGTCCCTGAATTTATATAATATTATATTTGTCCATACACTGTTTTGCTAATAATGATAAAACTCATAAGTATAAACGAGATTGATGGCATGATATACGATATGGTGGTTTGATGCTATGAGTTATATCAGCATCTTTGTAGATCATCGAATTATGGGTTGGTCACCCAAATTCCAAATAATAATCATTTGTGTATTTTGGGTCAAGATTATATCAATATCTTCTGTCGTAATTTTTGAGTTTATAAAGCACTAATATATTAAATATGATTTGTAAAAGAAATTGTATTATTAAAAAATGTTTCCTTTAACCCAAATGCTTTAACACAATGTTATCTTTTTTTCTTACTCTTTAATCACTCAATTTAAATCTATAATAAAAATTGAAAGTATTTTATTAGATTACATATACTATAGTGTATACAGTAAACATTATATTCAGTTTAATAGTAAGAAAATACATGAAAAGTATTAAATTGTAATGACAAGGCCGAAGCCAACAGGCATGAAAGGGACAAGAGAACTTTGACAACTGGAATACAATGCGGACGATTGATTGCATTTACATTAACATACTCAACTCAGTAATAAAAGTTTCTACAAGAGGTCAGTCGATTTTTCCTTATTGTAATTCATACTTTTAAAACTATTATTCTAGGGAATCTCTTCTAGTATACTCCTAGCTGTTGCTATACTGATTAAATTATAAATAAAATAGAAAATCCTAGAGTGATATAAATTGGTAGAGGTGTTCATAATTTGATTAAAACAGGTGAAATCATACAAACCAATCATTGATTTGGTTTCGTGTTAAGGCTTTCCTAAAATCTTTGTCAGATGGTTTAGAAAATTGCAAACCATACCTATCGGTTTAGTTTATGCTTTCACCTCTATTAGCAAATGAGATAATAGGTAGTGCAACTTTTTCAATTGAATTTTGTCCACGTTGAGAATATCATAAAAATCAGTTTTGCATACCCAAAATCCCAAATGCGTACAAATCCCTAGAAAAAATATAGTTTTGCCATACTGAGTACAATCTTGAATTTACGAAAATATTTCTTTATTATTTTAGGGACGCTTTAAACGGTGGAGTAAATGGATGAGGTTTATAATGAGTCGATATTGATTCTAGTTGAGTCGTGTGGACTTTAACATGCGTCAAAAGTAAATCGTTTGGTTGGTTGACACAAATTTTAAAAACAACTTTCTTTGCATTTATATATATAATATTGTAAAGACTTAAAAAGTCAAAGCAGTGAAATCAAACCCTTAGTAATGGTGTAAGGCCTCTAGTTCCCGTGAGTCGTCACAATTGACAATCATAATACAAACATTGCATAATACATTTTTTATAGAAAACATTGCAGCGGAAAAAATTAATAAATTCATTAATAACATACTTGTCAAGAATAAACATTTATTCTAAACTTCAAAACATTATGATTGTTTTTAAGATAAAATATATATTCATAAACATGAATGTTATTCTTTAATTGCCAAGTAACTTCAATCTCGTATCATACTTAACTTTAATTATTATCTGTCAACTGATATGTATAAAAAGTTAGAATTATTTAGTAAACTCTTGTTTTATAATAATATAAAATATATTTCTTTAGATTCTTTTAATGAGCACATATTTATATTCATAAAAATCAAACATACTATTTAGTAAACATACTTTCATAATTATTTATCATGTTCATTATCTTTCTTTCTATGATTTCTTTCCTTTTTCACAAACTGGAATAGCACAAACCAAGAGCCCAAACATACTATTGACAACAAGTGTCATCTGATATTTTAATCATACTCCAAGGCACGCAACCTACTCAAGAATAAGGGTCTATATCATTTTCTTTTGCTCACATAAGTGAAATCCATTTGTGCATGCAAGGCATTTCATTTAACATCAGCGCACGGGTAACATTCAATAGGTTTCACTATCATTCTTTTTATTAATTAATGTTCCACTTTATTATATGTAATAATTGATGGGATGTATTTCATAACATCATATAACATGGAGCATTAAATAACATTTCAAAGAGTAAGTCCAATAAGAGCTCATACAGTAGAATAGCCATTCTTCTTCTTTGAGTAACAGTAACCTAATGCATATATTTAGAGTGAATGTGAATATCCATTCTTCAATGCTTAAGTACAGGCTTATACAGATCAATTCTTGATACGAGTATAGAACTTATTCGAAAAGTGGTGCTAATGTAGATAATATAGAGGCCAATGTAGGTAACAAACCCAATGCAGATGGGTCGTTTGATGCGGATGAATGACTTTAAATTCTGGTACATATCATTCTAATGTGGATGAACAATTATCAAGAATCTGCTAAGTATAGGTGATGTTGGTGATTAGGGTTCAATGCGGATAGACTAGATAACATTTTGAGTAACAAAGTCATTGCAATGGGGATAAGGCCCCAGGCCCCGACGGTTTCAATTTCTTATTCATAAAGAGATGTTGGGAAGGTTTAGAAGATGATTTTTTGAGTTTGTTTGATTTTTTCCATGAGAACTGCTCCTTATCTGCTAGCCGCACAGCCTCTTTTATTGCTCTAATTCCCAAGATATTGGACCCTGTGGAGTTAACGAATTTTCGGCCGATATCTCTTATTGGGTGCATTAATAAGCTAGTCTCTAAGGTTCTGATGAGAAGGTTGAAAGGGGTTATCCAAGAGCTTATTTCTTCAGAACAGTTCGCTTTTCTTACGAACAGGAGCATTATGGACGCGCCTCTCATCCTTAACGAGATGTTATCTTGGCTAAAAAAGACTAAGAGGAAAGCTTTCTTTTTCAAAGTTGATATTGAAAAGGCCTATGACGCGTTGAATTGGAGATTCTTGGATTCAATCCTTCAACAGATGAATTTCCCATCTAAATGGAGGCGGTGGGTTTTAGCCATAGTCTCATCTGGTCAATCTTCAGTTTTGGTGAATGGTGCTCCTACTCAACAATTCGCAGTTGAGAGGGGGCTAAAGCAAGGTGATCCGTTATCCCCTTATCTTTTCATTATTGCTATGCAAGTGCTATCTTCGGTATTAAACGAGTTGTTTCGGCTGGCATTTATCATGGAGTTCGGTGTGCTGAGGGTGGGCCATTACTATCACATTTTCTGTTTGCTGATGATGCAATATTCTTGGGGAACTGGTCTATAACAAATGCAAAGAACATGTGCAGAATCCTTCGGTGTTCTTATCTTGCATCCGGTCTTAAAATTAATCCTTCAAAAAGTTGCATTTATGGAGTGGGGGTGTCTAATGAGGAGTTGACACAGGCTGCTGATTCTATTCACTGCCCAACCGGATCCTTTCCTTTTAAATATCTTAGGTTTCAAGTTGGGGCGAACATGAATCTAGTTAAAAACTGGAAGCCCATTATTGATATCTTTCGGGCTAAACTTAGCTCTTGGAAAGCAAAAAGTCTTTCGATTGGTGGGCGAATGGTCCTTCTCAAATCGGTTATGAATTCTCTTCCGATTTACTACTTGTCTTTATATAAAGCTCCGGTCCAAGTTGTTGATTACTTGGAGAAGCTACGAAGATTATTTTTTTGGGGAGGAAGTGACGAAGTATCTAAGATTAATTGGATTGCGTGGAATAATGTTATAAAACCACGAAGTAATAGCGGTCTTGGCCTCAGGTCCCTAAGGGAGATGAATTTGGCTTTGTTATCAAAGTGATGGTGGAGATTTAAGATGGAAAGAGTTGGGTTATGGAAACAAGTCATTTGGGCAATCCACGGGTCGTCGAGGTCATGGACCTTTATTCCTACCAAGATGAACATTCCTGGTCCATGGAATAATATTATGAAGATTAATACGGCTCTGGATCAGTATGGAATAAGCATCCCGGCGCTTATGCAAGCAATTCCGGGTGATGGTCGATCGATCCTGTTTTGGATTGATAATTGGGTAGGGGATGAACCATTATATATTAGATTCCCATCACTATTTGAGTTGGAATCTTCTAAACGGTGTTTGTTATCGGAGCGGTTGTTGTTTCCATGTAATGTGTCGAATTTCAAATGGAAAAGGAACTTGACTTCTGTTATTGAAGTCAATAAAATGGGCGGAAAATTGGTTTGTTATCGGAGCGGTTGTTGTTTCCATGTAATGTGCAGATCCTGAGGACTTTTTCTTTTTCCGGATCGTATGATCGATGGGTTTGGAAAATTGGTTGTAATTTGACTTTTTCCACAGCAAGCATTACAAATTTAATATGGTCTAAGATTTGTATTGGTGGTGGGAAACCTCTCCTGTGGAATAAATAGGTGCCAAGTAAACTCCCGGTTTTGGCATGGCGTGCGGAATTAAACTGACTTCCTACTCTGGTATCTTTGTTCAAGAGGGATATTCAGGTAAATGCTGTGCTTTGTCCATTGTGCAGCGAGACGGATGAGACGGAAGATCATATTTTCTTAAACTGTCGTTGGGTCCATAACGTTTGGAATGAAGTTGTTAGGTGGTGTAAATTACCAAGGCTCTTCCCATTTTCAATTCGTGATGTTATAGACATTAATACCGCATATAAGGGGTCGTTCAAATGGAAAAAGGTGATTCAAGAAATTATGTTAACCATAATGTGGATGATTTGGGATACTAGGAACAAGTTGGTTTTTGAAAGAAAACAGTCTCCTTTGAGTAGAGTCATTGGTGAGATAAAAGCAAAGAGCTTCCTTTGGATCAAAAGTAGAACAAAGATGGATGCACTTACTTGGAGTCAATGGGAGTGTTTTGAGTTAACTAATGAGGTGTTCTAGCATATGTGTAGTTGATAGTATTATTATTGTTTGGTGTTGCTTTTGGTATATTATGTTATGTATGGTGTAATTTTGCTAGCTGCTTGCTAGTTTAAATTAATATATATTAATTTGTTGGCCGTTGAAAAAAAAAGTCACCTTACTGTTGGGGGTAGGTCAATAATCAATGTGGGAGGACCAAAGGTCAATGCGGATCATATTGCGACTAAGTTAGTAACCTTACTAATATGGGTAGGTCAATGATCAATACGGGTAAGCTAGAGATTTAATACAGGTAACATTACCGATGTAGATAGGCCAAAGATTAATGAGGGTAACAATAATCTATGTAGGTAAGTTAATATGGGTGACAATACCAATGTGGATAGGTCCAACATTCATGCAGGTAACAATAATTTATTGCGAACCTTTCATATCTATACTCATCGTATTTCTCCATTATTGCCCAAACTTGGTTTCAAGTAATGGATATCGGCTTCATATACCTAGATTTCACTAATAAAGATGGCATGTACACAATCTCAACTTCAATCACAATAAAACATCATAACTGAACATAAAACTAGCACTTTTGCATATGAAGTTTTGGTGTTGATATAATATAATATGAATTTTGTACATTAGCCCCAAAAGAGATAAATCATTTTAAATAAAAGGATCTAGAACTCACCTAGGTTGTCAAGTGCCTTCACTCATTTATCTAAAGGAAATCCTAAGTATCATAAGTTACATTCTAAAGCCATTATCTTTTACAACGATACAATAATCAACAACCTTCAAAAGACACCTCAATCTTTACCCCATAACCTATATTATGATCATCATAGTAACACCATCTTTGTAATAGTATTATCTTAATTATCATCATGAATCTATTATCCTTATCGTACCATGACCATCATAAGTTACCAACTCATCATTATCAAGAACTCATCATAAATAACTCAACTAACATTATTGCCACACTAATCACTTCCCCATCATTCCATCATACTCTAGAAACTGTCATCATATTACGAGACCAGTACTACATTTAGAATGAACCATCATCACTACAAGATCATCATCATCTTCATCATAAACTTATTATAATTACTGTTTTGTCATCTTCATATTTCTTTAGGCCCTTATCACTATCATCATAAGATTAACATTAGTATAACACAAAATTAGTAAAACATTAGTACCTCACCCTCATTTCATCCTCACTATACCATCATCCTCTAGTTATCATCACATTAACCCCATGTTTCAATTTCACCTTCATCATGAATCATTTTAAGATTAAGATAATTATCTTAAAGGCTGATGCTAACCAAAGATCTCTTAGCATGTAATGAAGTATATGGAAGGAAGTACTTCTGAATATTTTACTATGCATAAAGAAAAATAACTAAGTGTCAAATCTTCCAAAGCTGAAGATAGAAATCTTCCAAAGCTAAAAAGAAGTCTTCCAAAGCTTAAAGACAAAGTCTTACAAAGCTTGAAGACTGACCTCTTTCGAAGACTAAGAAGACTTGTATTACATTCAAAGTTTGAAATCTCAAAAGAAACATACTCTAAAATATATTTGACAAAAGTAGACCACCTTTCCATTGTTAGCTCTAAAGACTCACCAACCTATACAAGTTGGTGATTATCTTTTTACTTTTGTCAACTGTATAATACGATCTCTTTTCTGTAATTTCCTACTTTAGTACTTTTATTCTTATTGTATTATAATAGGATGTGAGTTATGGCCTGTTATAGTCACAAGTCAAAAGGCGCTCTGCCTTTTGACTCTACATTAATCTTGTTATCTAGATTAGTGTCCAGCTGGCATTCAAAGTATGGTCGGTCGTAGGTTGTAGTATAAAGTATCTCATGTTTTAGTCTAAGTACTAAGCTTTGGAATACGTGTAAACACTTAAGAAAAATATAAATCATCCTTGAAAACCTACCTTTTTGATCTTGAGTGTTCTTACTTGTTGTTCATTTTTTCACTGCCTAGTCAACTATTAGATCTAGTAAGTGCGTTTAGTTGATAGTCTCCAACTATGAAACTGTCATTCGGTCTTGCAATTGGTATCAGAGCATCTTAGGCTCTTGATTGCAAGATCTTACCATCTTGAATCACTCTTTAGTTTCATATTCACTTGCTTAAATGGCAACTATTTCTAAAGTTGATATGTAAACTGACGCAATGACTAAGTCTCTACTGATCATTACTGATGATTTTGACATTTGGTGCATGAGAATGGAAGACTATTTCGAGTCTTAAGATATCAGGATGTGGAGATATGTAGACTATGGACCTCACATTCCAAATACTACTTCAGCAACTTTTGGAGGTGGGATGTTACCTAAAGAAATGGTTGATTATTCTGAAAACGACTAGAAGAAAATAGACATTGATCAGAAAGCCAAAACCGCTCTTCAAACTACTTTTTCCAACTTCAGCTACAGAGTCTTCAAGAAGTGCAAGAGTGCAAAAGAAGTCTTGGATGCACTAAAGCTGATGTATGAAGGATCTGAGGAAGCTAAGGAGAACAAGCAAGACATCATTAAGCAGCTATTTGAAAACTTCACCTACAAGACAGGTGAAATTATGATCAACAATACTTCAGTTATGTTGAGATTGTAGATACTATAATCGATGTTAGGGTCAGACTTGAGAATAGGGAGATAGTAAGGAACTTCATGTTCTCTCTTCCTAAAAAATGGACAAACTACTGTATTGCCATCAAGAAACTAAAAACATCTCTACCGTCACTCTCAATAAGCTGTATGGTATCGTTAGTGGTTATCAAATGGAGATGAACATGCAAAATCCTTCGCCCATCTCATCCAGTACCCAAAAGAGTTCAACTCTTCATGTGGTTGAAATGGACAACAGAGAACCATAACATCATCTCATCTGCAACCCTAACAACTTATAAAAAGGTCCTTTCATCACCTTATTAAAGACACCTAGGGAGAGCTATACTCAAGGAAGTCCATTCCAAGAGCCCAGCTCTTCTCAGGCCTTTGTGTGTTCAGATGAAAATTCTAGTAACTATCTATTCACCCTTAAAGACTTGGACTGCATCCATCTAGATGATCTGGACTACCTAGAAATAGTCCAGCAGACGGCTCTTCTCACTCATAAAGCCAAGAAGTACTATAAGAGGACATGGAGAAAGTTTCCAAGCAATATGTCCAGTGGAAAGTTTATGTTGGACAAGAGCAAAGTAAAGTGTTACAACTTTAACCAACTGGGCCACATTGCTTGAGAGTATAAGGCACCAAGCCAAATGGTGCCCATACACAGTCAAGGACAAACTATAATAAGGTAGCTCCAAGACCTGAGAAGCCCAACCAACCAAATCAACAAGCTACAGTTAGAATCAAAGGTATTGGAACATCTTTGCTCCCCTTAATGCATTGCTAAAGTTAATATGTATAGGCCATATCCCGAATATCTTGGGATTCTTCAGAGAATGAGTCTTCCTGAATGTTAGAAGCCTCTTTGAACATCTTAATCGTTGCCTAACATCTTCTCTGACTTCTGGGTGTTGGCCCTATCAATTATACACGTGCCTATCACAATAAAACGTGTATACCAAGAACTGTTAGCATAATTTTAAGGATACATTTCGAGATATCAAACCTGCTTGCATGATAGAGCTCCAGAATACTGATTAGAATACTTGGTGAAATTTTCTCCTATAACACTATACATTTTCCAGAAGTAAACACAAGCTTCATATTTCCTAGTCCCTTGATTGTTCGGTTGCAACATTACCCATTTTTAATAATGAGCCATCTTTAATTGGTTGAAAGTCCTTGGACCAACGAAGATCTTTACATACATGACTAGTTGCTCCCGACTCAACCCACCAAGCAGTATCATCATCCTGCACATAAAATGTTTGGAAATTAGTGGCACATAATACTCACCCGAATTATAACTTGGAACTAAAATCTGACCTTGTTGCTTTCCTGGATCCTTAGATCCACTTAGACCAGCATCATTCTTGCTTTTACCAACTCGACAATCCTTTTTGTAATTACCAGGTTTGCCACACTTCCGACATGCTAACTTTGGCTTCTTGTTAGGGTCTTTGTTGTTATTGTTACATTTAAGCTTTTTCTTGCCTTTAAACTTGTTGGCATTCTTGGATGATTCACCTTCTTCCACCATGTTTACTTGTGAAGGTCCAGCCATGTTTTTGTCCTTTACTTTGTCACCCTCTTGGTACCTCAAGGACTCTTCAATTCTAAAGTGACTACCAAGTTGGACAAGACTCAGTTTGTCACATCCTGATGGAAGCGTGAAATGCTTGGATGTGACTTTTTGGCTCAAAGCACATGGATCACAAACAAAATAATTATAACGAGTAATTCAACATAACATCACATAATTCTTATATATATATATATATATATATATTCAAATTACACTTATAATTCATACAAAATTTGTGTGTATATAGACTTTTACATAATTTCATGTAACCCTAATATAAAAGTGGTTAATAACTACTTCAGTCTTCAGTAAAAATGGATATGCACATCCACTGTCATGCTAAAATCAAACACATTCACGGTTATTTGACACACGTGTTCCATATCATTTCACCCCATCCATTGTACATGTCAAATGAAAACATAATACTGTTAGTCAATTTGGTTACCTGAAAAAGCATACTCAAAACAGTCAACATAATATTGGTGAGAGCATAGGTTTAATGTCTAAACAAAATAAATTGATGTAACATAAATAAGATTACAACCAAACCTACTTATATGCTAGGTGATTTATAACTGTCATAAATACAAATCAAAAAATCAGATAATATAGCATCACAACACTCATCCTGTTAGTGAAAAAAATATTTTTTTAAGTAGCGCTACCTATATTACCAGGCTGTTCTTTATCCAAATTAATGGTTGTAGCACAATGACAATGTATCTCAAAAAGTCTTATTTATATTAGCATCAATCACAAAACAATATGATTTTTCCCCTAAAACTCATTAATATAAAATGGGGCTATAAAGCTCAACTTTATTGCAGTGAAAACCCTAAAAAATAATTATATGTTAGAAATAAGTTGTATTTCTTTAAAATTTTCAGCATTTATCTTTTAAATCAATAATAATTTCAAAAAAGTAGCTAAGACTATCTATATATTACCAAATTTTAATACTAGTAACATCTTAAATTCTAGATTAACATATAACAATTTCAACTAATAATTATTTACAAAAACGTTTCTAGAATTTCTACAAGATTTATATAAAATAACAGAAATAGCAATGGCTTTTCTAAAATTACCAAAATATACCAAAATCATTACTATGAAGTTCTTATTATCCCATAAAATTTTAGATTATTAACTCATAATAGGTAGTTTATAATGATTTTTACCGTTTTAACATACATTAATATATATAGTTAAACATCTTGAAAAATTCCAAAATACATACAAACTTTTCTATTCTGAATACTAAAATTTATGTGAAGTGTTCATAATTTAACTCTCCGTTTTTCTATTTCTTACAATTTTCTAATTACCGAATACTCTATAACATAAAAATCATTCATACAAATGAATTTGGTCACGAAATTTATTCTGGAATTTCTGTAAAATACCACGGGTTATTATATAATTTTTCCAGTTTCTTACCAGGTTTGGAGCTTTAGTGATAAAATTGGCTTTTATTTTTTTGAGTTAATTATATAAATTAATCTACCCATTATTATTACACCAAAATTTACAGATTACTATGTTTAATATTTCTAAACATGTTTTTAATTTTATTGCCATTATTACAGTCGTTTAAATATTTAACTCATATTTCTTTAATAACTCATAAAATATCATAGGTTTTAATCCTTTTATTTTAAATTCTTGATTATCATAAAGCTTCTTAAATTTTCAGCTGTAAAACTCCTCTCTATTATATTTGATAAAAATCAGATGTTTGAGATGTTTGGTAATAGTTTTTGATGTGTATATATAACAAGCTAGTTACATATGTATGTATAAGACATGTGTAACCCTTTTAAGACTTTGTTTAACGTAGTTTAGGAGGATTAAAAAAAACCTTCTTAAAGAAGGGCTGAGGATTGCTTAGAGGTGATTTTAGCTTCTTGCTTTCCAAAGCTTTAAGGAGAAGAGTTCTTGATGATTTAAACCTTGGTGTGTTTGTTCTTGAAACTTGATCATAAACTAGCAAAATCATGATGTTTTTATGAATGATAAGAACAAGTGGTGCTGGTGGTTGGGATAAGAACCATGAGAAAGAGGTGGCGGTTGTGGTGTTTTGTGATTATGGAGACCGAGAGAGAGAGGGGGGTGGTGTTGTATGGTGGTGGTTATGGTGATAATAAGCCGAGAGAGAGTGGGTTTGAGGTATGAAGGTGTTTTTGATGGTGATGGTTGTGGGTGTATAAAACAGAGAGAGAGAGAGAGAGAGAGAGTTGTGATTGTAGTGGTCGTGATTGTGGTTGTTTTGGGTTCCATTGACTAAGTGCTTTCAAGAAGTGGGTTCATCATCATTAGTCTAGAGCTAGTGGTGTGATTATAGCCTTGACTAATGGATCATTAGGAGAAGAGGTGTCAAGCTTCTAGGTGAGGTTAGTGTCATGGGTGCTAGGTGGCGGGTTTGGGAGGTGATTGGTGTCAAAGGTGTGGCTAGGTAGCGGATGATAGGGTTAATGACTTTCTTAGTCATTAAGCTAGTCTTAATTACTTGTTTAGGTGTTTAATTGGGTTATTTAGTGTCTTAATTAGTCGATATTAGGGTTAAGGTTGTGTCCATGTTGGTGTTTAAGTGATTATGTTTTAATTAGTTTTAGTTTTGATACAAAGTTTCTTGATGTAATCTTGTTTAGTAGTGTTTAATTAAGTTTTGATCTAAATTCCTTTCATGTAAATATGAGATATTTATCATTCATGTATCGTAATCAAATAATCTTATAACTTGGTAACTAGACATGTAAGCTTTAATAATCACAAAAATTCATATTAAAGAAATACATGCATACGTAACTTTTATGCATGCATGCATGCATGTTCATATATCATATGTGCATGTTCAATTAAACATGCAAAAACTCATATAATTTAATAAAATTATCTTAATAACTTCTAGTAAGATATAAGCATTTACTATTAATTTATAGAAAATATTGGTTTTGCCTAACCTTGGTTCTAGGGCTGTCACATTCTCCCCTCGTAAAAAGAATTTTGTCCCAAAATTCATCTGTCGTCAGTATCTGATGGCATGGGAAATGTGTTCTTATAACTATTCTTTTTATTTAGTTTAACCTCAAAATAAATGAGGATACTTTCTTTTGACCTCATCTTCCTGTTCCCACGTAAATTCAGGTCATCTTTTTGAATTCCACTTATTCCTTACTATTAGAATTTTACTTCTTCTTAAACTTTTTACTTCCTTGTCCTTAATAGCTACTGGTTCTTCTACAAAGTAGAGTTTCTTATCTATTTTGATTTCTTGTATCAGTACCTTTAATTTATCGTCTTATAGCAGTTCTGTCTATCAATATGTATGGTCTTGGATTATCAATAATGATATTTCTTTAGAAAATCCCTTTTTCTTTTCTATTGCAATTTCTGGATTATTATATGATGATTTTGAAACTTTCCTTATATAGAAAAGAAATAGAAAGAGATAGACTCGGATATTTTTTCAAATTAGATGCGTGAAAGGTGTTGTGTATTTCACTTAGTTCCTGAGGTAAATTTAACTTATAAGCTACATGACCAATTCTATCTATTATCTCAAAAGGACCAACATATCTAGGGTTTAATTTACTCTCTTTCCAAATTGGATAATTCTCTTTGCTGGAGATACCTTTAGATACACTTTATCTCCTATCTGAAATTCCAAAGGCTTCCTTCTTTTATCAGCATAACTCTTTTGCCTATCACGTGTTGCCTTTAATCTGCCCTTAATTTCACTGATTTTATCAGTTGTTTCCTGTATAAGTTCTGGGCCTATAAGTTGTCTATCTCCTACCTCATTCCAGCATAGAGGTGATCTACACTTTCTTTCATATAAAGCTTTAAACGGGGCTGCTCCAATACTAGAATGATATCTATTATTATATGAAATTTCAATCAGAGGTAAGTGTGAATCCCAATTTCCACCAAAATCTAATATACATGCTCTTAACATATCTTCCAATGTTTGGATTGTTTTCTCACTCTGTCCATCTGTCTGTTGATGATATGCTAAACTTATATTTATCTGGGTTTCTAAGACTTTTTGTAATGTCTGCCAGAATCTTGAAGTAAATCTGCTATCCCTGTCAGATATTATTGATATAGGTGTGAATCCAAGGATCTCAATTCAGGAATTATCAGTATTAAAATAATGACAAGTTAATGAGTGCAGAATAATCATTAGTTGTTGTTTAATTGTTTTAAATGTTAATTGAAGAACACAATTACAAAGACACAGTAAATACGAACATAATAATTAATTCAAATATATCTCAATAATATTGAGTAATGATTACAAAAGAATAATTATAAAACTATGAACAATGATTCTTTAATCGAATTGATATTGTTGTTGATGTGACGGCGGCTAGGGTTGCACAATGATGTGATAATCGACAACCGTAATATTGCTAAAATTGTGTTCTTTAAGATGTGAAACCTAGGACTCATATTTATACGCACTTTGAGTCAGTTAAGGAAACACCGGATCTCTTGGGATTTGTTATTGACTTGTTTACTGGTTGAGGTTGTACAAGTGTTCTGGTCTTCCGCAGAAATCTTGTCTTCCGCAGGAACTTCTGTTCTTCCGTAGGAACCTTGCCTTCCGTAGGAATATTCACTTAAGTAATCCTTGGGTGATGTTGTTCATCCGTAGACAGAAAGGATGTCTTGTAAGAAACATATCTACGAATTAGCATTATTGTTCATCCGTAGATGTTTCTTACACTTAGCCAATTTCAAAAATTCACCAAGTATATTGTTTTTGCCTGTCATCATGTACATCACACAACACATATGGGTTAACCTATACATTCAATGCATACATAATGATAGTCAGTTATAATTATTATTACAAGTATTGATTAAAGTTCTAAGCCTACATAAAAATGATGTAGACCTATTCTTTTTAGATCTAACAATACTCCCCTTAGGCTTAGATCCTTGTAATCAATCCTTCAAAACTGCAGGCTCTTTGACTTTGGCAATAATCTTGTTGTAGAAGTAAGACACAATAGTCTTCTGATCATCATACTTGTAGTTGATCTTCATCTTGCTTAGCTTCTTCAGAGTCTCAAAACTTATGTCCAAAATATCTTCTTTAGTAGTAAGTGTTTCCACTACACTTTCATTGTGCATAATTTTGAGCTCATCTTCCTCATATATTCTCAGTTCTGATACTTCTTGAATTGTAGATCCTTTCAGTAGTCCAGCTTCATGTCTTTTTCTCTTGTATGCCTTTATGTGCAGTTTGTCTATCACTTGAATCATATGCACATATAGGCATAGGTCATTCTGTGCTTTTTCATCAGTTAGCCTTGGGAAGAATTTGTCATGAAGATATGATGTATAGCTTGGGTGAAGCATTTTGATCTCTATTGGGTCAAAAATTCTTATCTTATCAGCTTTCTTCCCTTCAGCATTTCTCAGCAGCACTAGCTCTTTAGTTCTCTTAACATAACACCATTCTGTTATGGGAGAAGTATATTGATTTCCCTTAAAGCTTTTAATGGACTCTGTATTTCTGTTGCTGCATCCAACCCTCTTCAACATTTTATCATCTACAAGAGATGAGGATTCAGATGTTCTTCTTTTCTTTCCTTGATTTCTCTTTCTGTGCTCAACATCACCTCTCTTAGCCTGTTTGAGCACATCATCAATGAATTTTGTCTTCATTCCACTCACAGACACAGAAAAGTCTCTTCCCCTTGAATGGATTGGATAGTTAGAAATGGGTAAGCTTTACAAATCTTTAATGTCTCTCTCAGGAAGACTCGGTAATGCTTCCACATCATAAAAGTATTGGATTCTTCTACATGTTCTTTTGATGATAGCACAATCCCAGTCTGGATCATATTTGCAGGTCATAATCCTGTTTTCTTCCACAGAAATAGGAGTTGTGATATGGTCATATAGTTCTATCAATGTAGATTTTTGCTCTGTTATTTCCCTCACAGTAGTTCCAAGAGGCCACACTTTCCCTGGAATTACTTCTCTGGGCTCTCTGATCAGTTTATCCTTTTCTTTGTGTTGATCTTTGCTTTCCACCATAACTGGTTCAGCAGCCATTTTGTTATGATGCTCAACAGCAAGATTAGGAGCTTCAGTTTTGAATCTGACTCATGTATCAAGCTCAACCTTCATTACATGCTCCATCATTCTTCTAAGCTCTCCAACTGACCTTCCCTTTAACTCAAATGGCTTGTAGTTGTGACCTCGTAACCAGCATGTCATGTTGTATTTGCTTAGCTTAGTTGTGTCACAATGGCCCAACTCTTTCTTTATCTTCTGAATTGATTGAAAGGTGCTGAATGCTTTGTAATCGCAATTAGGAATCATGAATCTTGCAAGCTCAAATTCTTTCAGCAGATTTTTTATCTTAGTCATGTTCAACCTTTCAACCATATTACAAGGGAAACCATGGTTTATAAGAGTCATAAACATGGTTGACTCAGGCTTCTCTTCCATAATATCTTTAGTTGTTAGAAGATCATCAGCCTTTGAGTCTTTCGGATCATTTGGTGAGTCCATCTTGATTAGCTCTTCCCATTCTTCATCACTCTCACTATCTTTGTTAGATATCGACTTCACAGTAGACAGATCTACTGAAGGAGTATGTTCAGGTGATGTCAGCTTTTGCTTCTTAGGGGAACCTTCATCTTTATTCATCTTCTTCTTGATAGAGCCCAAGTATTGTCTCTTCCGTGAATACCGAATAAGTTGCTTTGAAGCTTCAGTAGATTGTTTTGATTGTTTAACACTTGGGGCATCCTTTGATTACAGAATAAGTTGCTTTAAAGCCCAAGTATTGGGGCATCTTTCTGCTTGATCAGCTCAGCTTTTGCAGACAAGGATTCATTGACTTGATCCACTTTTAAGGCCAGTTTTTCCTTTTCAATCTTCTCATGTTTCACTGATTTCTGCAACTCTTGTTCATGTTGTAGAAGTGCATCAATTACTTCATTGTTGCTTTTGGCATCATCTCTAACCCTTTTCAGTCTGGCTTCTTGCTTCATTAACTCTTCATCCTTTTCTTTCACAATCCCTTTGAGCTCTTGAATTCTTTGATTTCTTTTATTGGATTTGAGCACCAATTTATTGTACTCAGCAACCAAGTAGCTCTTACTCACAAGGATGTCTTCATCACTCAGGTCATCTTCATGATAAGCAATTACATCCACTAGATTCACCTGTTCTTCTTCTTCAGCAGGAGTCTCATTGTTGTTTTCTTCAGTTGCAGCTACACTTGCTAAACTAGAGCAGTGTTCACTGACTTCATCTGCATGCTCTAGAGCTTGTTGCTGGGCCATATGCTGCTGATCAGTGATTGGAGATACCGGTTCAGTGTGATCAGACAATACTTGGTTCTATGAGTTTGAGACTGAACTAGGAATAGTGCTTGCTTATGATATTAACTCAGTCTCCCCAGTGTGAACAGAGTTTTGAGACTGAGTTATGTGCACGGGCTCAGTGTTTGCACTTTCCGGTGATGGTTGTTTAGGAGTACCTGGATGTGGATTTTGAGGTGATATGGTTTGGAAGGGTGAGATTGGCTGAGTGTTTTGTGATGATGAGAGTGAAATCATTGGTAATTCTTGAAGTATAGGAGAGATAGGCTGGGTGTTTTGAGTGGAAGTGGATAGTTGTTGTGGGGATTCATGATGATGAATAGGTAAGATGGGTTCAGTGTTTATGTTGGCTGGTGATTGATGTTGGTGAGGGGGTGTTTGATTTGGTGAGTGTGAGGCTTGATCGGAATCAGCAGATGACACTCATACTTGCTCTACCCATACCAACTCTTGAGGAATGTTGGCATTCGCATCCATCACATGAGCAAACATTGGCATATCTTCACCTTGATACTTGCCACTGATCTTGTTCAGTACAGACCTACCCAGATGGGCTTGTACAAACACATCTCCTTCCCTTGCAATCCCAGGAAGTTAGCATTGATGATCAGTTGTAAAAACCTTGGGAACATGTACATCTTATCTGGCCTTTGTACTTTAACTTGGTCATAGAAACAAATAAAGATGTATTTTTCATAGTTGTATGTCCTTCCCTCAAAGATTCCTATGATGCCTGAAGATATGTGCCTAGAAAATCTATCTAATCCGGAATTTCGGTTAGATATGCACTTCAGATAAGTGTGGCACAGAAATCTGTATGGCTTGCACAATCTTCCCTTCTTGATCTCTCCCTTATCAAAATCTCCATCATAGCCCATCAGATAGAACACCTTCTCAATGTACTCATTCTCAAACACATCTGGGTGCCCTACTTCTCGATCTCCCAACTCTAGTGACCTTCTGATATTTTACTCATCAATCCTTAACCTTTCATTGTTGATTTCAGCCATGATAACTTAATTCTCCATTCTGTTCCACTCGGGCTGATTCCCAGAAGTCGATGATGTGTGATTGATGGATCACAGGCTCTGCCGTCAGGGCATAGAAGAGCCTGGATCGTTGAAGATATCTGATGATATCTCGACATCCTTCTGATGTAGGATCATCGGCATTAGGAATGCACACACATTGTGCTCTTTCGCAAACCTATTTGACATCTTCAACGCAATAGTCTATGATCAAGATTAAGTGTTTGTTTTGAGGTTTTGAGTTTGCAGGTTTGAATGTTTGTGGAAGGGGGAAAAGGGAGTGCGTTTTTCTAGTTCAAAAAGTGAAAAGTGCTCTGAAAAGTGATTAATTAATTCTTAAATTCAAAACTTCATTTATAAGCGGACACACTAATTTCATTTATTAATTCTGAGGGTCCCACTTCCTTTTTATCACTTTCCATATTTATTTATTCCGGATGTTTCACAACTTCCGCAGAACATCCCCAGAATCATAACATCTGCGGATGCCATAATATCTGCAGATGCCATAATTAAAAATTTATGCAGCATTACTGTTTATTGAGTACATCTTATTCATTCATAGATTACCATTCTATGAACATGGATTATGCTTTCAAAGTCATTTGAACATCCATAGTTTACCAACTCTACGGTTATGCAAAATGTCACATTTTTACTTCTGCTGATGCTAAAATTTCACTGTTACTTCTGCGGATGCATATATTTTACTGTTACTTCTGTGGATGTAGAAATTGTACTAAAACTTCTGCGGATATTAAAGTTTCATTGAAACTTTAAATGTATGATTCCAATCAAATGATAGAATCATTTATTAATGTTGGACCTTATTGACTTTGTTTGCATGGCAATTGAGTACAAGAAAACTTCCTATATCCTGCATCCAAGTTAGTGCCCAAGTTCCAATTCCTTCAAAGATGTGTTGATAAAAATAAGCTTTTTATTGATTTTCATGCATTACTTACTCCCCCTAAGTTTGTTATTAATGTTAAACTATTTCATTCATCATAAATTCATGTGGAAATAAGCATGAAAGGCATATGACAGTCCAAATGAGAGCTAATCAGTTAAGAGGAAAAATTAAACCAAGGACCTAAACGATACAAGCATGCATATATATAGAGGGATCATACTATGACTCTAGGCTTCTGCTGATGTTGATTATTTGAATGATACTTGATCTTTTGCACACCTGATTGTAAGTATATAGATCCACTTAAATTCATACATGAGTAATGTATCAACTAGGCATGCTGTTTATCATGTTTTGAAGTTTGTTAATCAGTAACTGTCATGTGCTCCACATTTAATTCTCATTAGAGTTTGTCCTCCGTTGGTGAGTCAAATCATTACTTTTTCACACTTAGAGACTATGTACATTAAATTATGAATTGTATCTTGAGACAAACTTGCAGTCTCATAAATGCTTGGATGTTTAAGCTCTTTAAGATAATATACAATTGATCACAAAGGATTCTTTTGAGAGCTGAGATATGATCCTTATAAGGTCACCAGGTCTTTACTTTCGTAAAACAAAGGTGCTTTCATCCCAGGTCTTTGTTTACACAAAACAGAGGGAGAATGAAGATCATACTCTTTTATCATATACCCAGGTCTTTGTTCATAAAAACCAGAGGGAATATGATTTTACAATGATAGAAGATTATAAAGTGTTTTATATAGTGTGCTTGGGTGAGTGATTTAATCACATCAGGATAAGACTTACTTGCTTGATCCTCAAAATGAAGTTCCCACAAACAGTCACCTTTTGCATTATGTTTGCATGCTCTTAGTGTAGTTTCCACTCAAGATGAACCTACTCACATATCAAAATGTGTTAACTCAGTTTGGTATTTAGTTGATGTTGATAAAGTAAGCCAAGGCATAATGTACTATCATTTCCCAAACATATGACATGCAGAAACAAATACATAATAATAAACAAAGACAATATTTTTGTGTTTTTTAATTAATTAGTGATTACTATGCACAAGGACAGTCGCATGCTTTTGATGAGTTAATCTAAGTTAATCATCCCCAAAGACTCAATTAGAAAATTAAATCTAACAAATCAAAGGCTTTAGTGAATAAATCACCAAGCTGATTTGTTGTAGCCACTTTGATTAACTTGATTAAACCCTTTTCTGAGCAATCCCTTATAAAATGATATCTGATTTCAATGTGCTTTGTTTTGCTATGTTGAACTGGGTTAGTAGTGATGAACATAGCAGCTGAATTATCAATATGAATTGGTGTTTAAAGGAAATTGTAACCATAATCAAGTAACTGGTTTTTCAACCAAAGTACTTGAGAGCAACCAGCTGAAGCAGCTATGTACTCAGCCTCAGCTATGGATACAGACATATTTGTTTGCTTCTTGCACTGCCATGAAATAAGCCTCGGTCCTAAAAATTAACATCCACCAGTTGTGGATTTTCTGTTGTTGTTGCATCCTCCAAAGTCACTATCTGAGTATGATTAGAGACTGAAATCTCCAGCTTTTGGATACCATAGTCCTAGAGCTGGTTTTCCTTTCAGATACTGAAAATTCTCTTGATAGCATTCAAATGAGACTCCTTTGGATCAGATTAATACCTAGCACAAACCCACACAACAAACATTATGTCAGGCCTGCTGGCAGTTAAATACATTAAGGATCCAATCATTGATCTATACAATCTCTGATCTATAGATTTTCTAGCAGGATCAGGCACAATCTTGTATATTGTTGAAGCAGGAGTTTTGCATGACGATGTATCAGCCAGATTGTACTTCTTCAAAATTTGATGAATGTGTTTTTCTTGATTGATATAAATTCCATCTGTTTTCTAATAAACTTGTAAGCCAAGGAAGAAGGTCAATTCTCCCATTGAGCACACCTGAAACTCAGATTTCATTAACTCTTCATAACTCTGATAAAGCTTCTTGTTAGTTGATCCAAATATGATGTCATCTACATATATTTGAACTACCAAAAGATTTTGATGTTCTTGTTTGAGAAAGAAAGTCTGATCAATAGTCCCTCTTTTGTAGCCATGCTTCAGTAAGAAAGATGATAATGTTTCATACCATTTTCTTGGTGCCTGATGAAGTCCATACTGTTAGGACACAGTATTGAACAAAATACTAACTGATAAACGTGTATACCTAATCAAATAGTGCGGAATCCTATATGATTGGTTATCCAATCAGTGAAAACGCACGTAGAATCAATTGTAAATTGAATCTAAACGTTAAGAACGATTGATAATCAATCTAGTGCGATCTATGAACTTGGAACAGGTTCTTAGAGGTCTTTGGACGGCTAGGGTACGTAGGGATTCGAAGTGCTTAGTTTTTCCACGATTTAAGTGGTATTTACAGGTTAGTTTTTCTCATTCGTGCGACTGAACCACAAGTATGGTTCAGTCGTGCGATTGAGCCATGCGGTTGATCCATTCGCACGACTGAGTGTTCAGTCATGCGACTGAGCCAATCTTATGTTCCAATCATACGACTGATCCAGTCTCCTGGTTTAGTCGTGCGACTGAGTCATTCGCATGAAGTTGTTCATGCGTATGGTCCATTAGCATGGGCCATTCACATGAGAACTTCACATTACTAAGTTTGAATATATTTCTTAACCATTTACATTGCCAAGATTAATTCAAACAACCACAAACCTATATAAGCAATTCAATACATGTAAACAACTCATTAATGAAATATTAAACATTATAATCACAACCAAACATTTGTATTTCATTAAGTACCCAACTATTACATATGTGTAAGACAATAAAGACATATTACATTAAGCTCAGAAACTAGGTACACATGTATCTACAAACTCCCCCTTGGACCTAGATTCATCTATTGTCTTACATTCTTCATAACCTCTCCATATTTCTTGTACTTCTCCTCTCTTGTGACTCCTGCATGTATTTCAAATGCAAAGTAGAGTCTGATCACGTTTAGGAATTGGAGGGCTTGTACAATATCTTACGCATCATAGAATAGTGACCACTTGTATAGAGTGTAGACATCTTCAGCCGACAAGTTGGTAAGCCACATTGGGTCAAATACCCTGATAGTATCCATTTTGCCCTCTTTGTTTAGAACTATGACCGCCTCCCCTGTTCTCCAATCATAGTACCACCACTTAAAGTGTGGAGTGAAGTCCTGTGGCATTTCCCTTAGAGGGATTCTCGACATCATGTGCGGAGGACTCCACTTCAGCCCTATCTTTGGTTTTCCAGTTATGGGATCAACTTCAGACCGTCTGATATACCTCGTAGGTTGTTGAGGTTTGAAGTTGACCTACCAGGTGTGGTACTCTCTCTTCAGTGGAGCCTCAAACCAGCCTGACATCTTTCTCGGATCAGCATATAGCTGCTTCAGTTTAGCCAGCTGGTTGAGCTCAAAACCAGGTACAGACTTTAGATCATGTGGGAATCTAAAGTACTCAATACTCTTCTCTCTCTTTACCACGTACACATTGAGATCATCAAAATGAGCCCACGCGATAATCTTGCTAGACACCTTGTGATGTTTCTTCACTTTGTAAAGCTTGGTGTAGACATTCGGTTTAGGAGCAGTGCGTTGGGCTCTGATCTCCTCAAAACATGCAGCCCACTCTGCCTTTCTGATATCAACATCGATGTCTGAGGCTTGGGCTGTTTCTTTAACCTTCTCGGACTCTTGCTCCATCTTATCTAACATCTCAAATGTATCACTGACCAGGGAATCACCCAGATTGGGGACCATATTTCCCTCTGTGTCAGCATATTCTGGATAGTGTGCTGCAATGACATCTTCGATCTTTATCTCATTAACATCGTTCAGCTCATCTTCACTGTTTACTTCAAAAGTTGGAGCATCTTTAACAATCTCATTGGGATTGAGCTTGAACATTTATGCTAGCCGCTCGTCAGTAAGATCATGAATTATTTCCCCTTCTTCAGGGGTATAACTCACTGATCTCCTGACAATCCCTTGCAGATCAAGAATCATGGTTAATTGAGTCTTGACCTGCTGAAGGGGAACAACATCGTATTCATCCCTCTGATAATCTGGATTTGCTTGAATTAGACATGTAACACATCGATCATTAGTTAATAATCAAAAGAGAAACACATTCACCAATGTTAGTACTCTAGAAAGATTAACATTTAGTCTTAGTGTGTCTTTTATAATTTTGTCATAGTATAGGGACTAGAATTGTAAATAGATAGTCTGTAGTTTATTGATAGTATAAATAGCTTAGTCTAGAGTAGAATTGACAGATTTTTGTATGAACTGCTTTCTTACTCTTGAAATTGTCTTTGCTATATCAATGAAATTGTGAATTTTGTTTATACGTGCTTGATTTGATTACAATTATTTGTGTTTCTTTGAATTGTATACATAAATCATTACAGATTGATGCATTTGATCCTATCAAATGGTATCAGAGCTTTCGGTTGAGTGTTTTTGAAGTTCTGTCGAACATAGAAACTTCAAAAATTCACTGAAATCTATAATCGATTGACAATTCGAGTGAAACATTATGAATAAAAGTTGTGTTTCATCATCAGAAACATGATTTGAATCACAAATCATAGTATGTTTCATCAAAATTGATTGAATCAGTGAAAAAGTGCTCGAAAAAGTTCATGAGTTTACGAACTGAAATTCTAGAAATTGAGTGTATTCTTGTTGATAATTACTGAAATTGATGCTAGAAGAATGATTATCGGTATTATATTAAACTAATTGGAAAGTTTTAGTTCAATTCATCAACATTTGAAGGATTCCAGAAATTCAGAGTTCGCTATATTCATATGAACATGATGAATGTGGCGCATTAGGGTTAAAAATCACTGAAATTTGCCTAAGTGTTCAGGCGCTTAAACACTGTTTAGGCGTTTTTCAACTGTTAAGGCGTTTTCACCCTAGGCGTTTTACCACTGTTTGGGAGTTTTGGTACTGTTGAGCAGTTTTGGAAATCAAGTAAAATCTAGGCGCATCAACTTGGGCGTTTTGGAAATTTTTGTAAGGCAATTCCTTAGACGTTTTTGGCAACTGTTGGGGCGTTCCATCACTGTTCAGACGCATCTCATTTGATACTTAGACATTTTTCATAAAAAAATTAAAAAATCCAAAAATATTTTTAGTTCTTTTCTTAATTCAAAAAGTTAGAAAATTAACAAAAATATAAGAATGATGAAATCAGAAGATTCTGAAAATAGAGTTCCTAAACTTAAAAATAAAGCTGATTTAAAAAACTGGTCTCTTAGGTTAAAGCATCATTTGAATTCCATAGACACTGATCTATGGAAATCAATTAAAAAAGGACCTTATATCCCTATGACTACTGATGGTCCAGATAGAGGTTTTGTGTATACAAGAGATACACAAGACCCTTATCCTGAAGACAATCTACATGGAGATGATCTAAAGAAGGTGAAAAATGATATCAAGGCTTACTCTCTCATGTGCAAAGGGCTACCATTGGAAGTACTTTCAAGGCTTGAAAATTATCAAACTGGATTTACAATGTACAAGGCCTTGAAAGTTATCTGTGAAGGAGGAAAGGAAATTCAAGATCTTAAAAAACAGAAACTGAAAAGACAACTTGAATTATTTGAGCATATCTCAGGAGAGAAAATTAATCAGATGATGAATAGATTTGTGCAACTTACAACAGAAATGTCTACTTTGGGAATCAAGAATGATCTTGAAGATCCAAATAACAGACTTCTGAATGCACTACCATCATCCAGGAAACAGACTGTCACTTTGTTGAAACACACTGAAAAGTTTCCAATGGATCTTGATCTTCTCATTGCAAAGATTGAATCAGTAGAGATTGATGAGAGTTCAAGAAACAATGACAGACATGCATCAACATCATAATATAAGTATGTTGCTTCTCCAGTAAATACAGTAGAGAATGCATTTCTTGCAAAAGATAAGACAACTCCTGAAGATGAAGGTGATTTGTTTGTGGGAGCAGGATTCTTCACTTGTACACCTGCTTATTCTACTCAACCACAACCACAGTCTCCTCCTAAAGCTCAAATGCCTAAACCTCAAACTGAGATTCCATCCTCAAACTCTGCCAATCCTAGCAAAGTAAAAGATGTCATTAATATTTTTTACAGGATGAAAAGTCAAAATCTGCCTTTACAGCTTTCATGGTAAGTTTTCAAGCTTACCAAGGCAGTCATCTGACTCAAGTTGAGTTAGTTCTACAAGATCTGTTTGAGATGGATCCTGATGATGTAGAAGTAATGGATCTCAACTGGCAAATGGTCATGATAGCTTATAGGACTCAAAAGCACTCATATGCTAGCAGAAACTACAAACCCATTGCAAACAAAACTGTTGGGTTTGATAAATCAAAATCAAGGTGCTTTAACTGTAATAGCTATGGGCATTTTTCTAGAGAGTGTAAAGCTCCAAGGAATCAAGGAGGAAATAGTCAAGGTAGCTCAAATAGTCAGAAATATTAGCAACAGGCTAACAAGACATTTCAAAAGCCTTATCAAAGCCTACCTATGCCAGAACCTAAAGAAGAGAAGACACGTGAGGAACCAAAGAAGGCACTGGTTGTAAGCATCAAAGATGGTTATGATTGGAGTGCATATGCAGAACAGTTTATTGCTGATCTCACTTCTAGTCTGGCTCTAGTTGCTAAACTTAATGATGAAGACTAGTCTGAAGATAAGGATCCTAAGAAAGATGGTGAATCAGATCAAGAGGAAGATTATGACTGGAGTGACAAATCAGATCCAAAAGAAAGCACTGAAGAAGTTGATCTAATGGCACAATCTGAACAACCAAAGGTTGTTAACTCATCTTCTGACACTGAATCTTCTAATTCATATCCAGAAATACCAGTGGAAGTAAAAGAGAAAATGTGCACTAAAGCATGTTTTGAACAGGTTGAACATTATAGAACATACTCCTTCAAAATATGTGATAAACTCAAACAAGAGGAATTAAAGCACAACAAGCTAAAAACATATCATAAGATTGCTGATGACAAGATCATATCTCTTCAAGCTTCTTGGAACAAAACACTTAAAGAACTTGAACTTGTTAAGAAACAACTTGAAGAGATGACCAAAACTCTTGAACAAGAAAAATTAGCACATGCAGTAACTCAAATTGATTTGGCCAAAGTTAAAAGCTCAAAGATTATTGTTGAGCAACTGGTGAATGGAAGAAAGGATAATGATAAAACAGGATTAGGTTTTACACATGAACCTATGCCTGAATCAATCTCAAACACCTTACCTGAGAATTTTAATACTCATGATCATTCACCAGAAAAGAAAGCTAAACTTAAAGAATATCAAGACCAAAAGAACATCAAAAAGATAAACGTTGAAATTTATGAAGAAACAGACTTAGAAAAAATAAAGAATGGTCATCCAATTAAAGTCAAATCTTATGAACCTCAACAACTGCATAAAAAAATGTTTGTACCAAAATGTGAAAGTGTTATTGAACAAAATGAACAAAAGATTGAAAAATCTACTGATGACAATAACAAAATGAAAGGAAAGTGTGAAGAGCTTAAATCAGATAATACTTTTTCTGATGATTCAAGTTCAAATGAATTGAATGAAAATAAAGATTGTCAAAAACAATCTTCTCAAGATTCAATTAAAATTCAAAGCAATAAAACATCATCAAGATTAAGGAATCAAAGAAGAAGAAAGGCTGCTAAAGCTAAGAAAATTGATTAATCAATCAGTCAATGAAAAATATTCAAATTAAACCAGTGAAGTTTGTGTTAGCAGGAACTTTTGACATGAACACAATCACAGAAATGACATCTAAACTTAGATCAAATCAAACTCTGATCAGAAAACAAGTTCAGGTCCTAAGACTTCCGCTGTGCATAAAAGATTTGTTTCTAAGGAGTCAAAGAATTGTGATCAAGTCCAAAAGACAAATCCTAAGAATCAAATGACCAAATTCACACCAAAGAAACAACAAATTAATCTGCCTAACCCTAAATTTAAACAAGAATCAAATGTTTCTTCCACTTCAAGGGTTAACAAAATGTTGTTTAATCACTCTCAAAAATATTATGATATCTATGATATGTATAATCATGACATTTCAGAAAGTTATTTTAACAAGTATTGCCATATATGTGATATGACAAATCACACAACTGTTGATTGCTACTTTAACAAATACTGTGCATTGTGTGATGAATGAAATCATAATACGAAGGATTGTTACTTTAGAAAGAACTCATCAAGGAAGGATTTTAGTAATCAAGGATTTGTAAACCCACAATTTAAAATAAATCATAATATTGGGTTTAAATATTCACAAAAACAACAACCTTCCTTGGGTTTGAGATCTTACAAAAGAAACAATTCTGATTATGATAATCAATATTTTGTCAAATCACAACAATACAATCAAGGGAAGTTTATTCCACGATCAGTGAGAATAAAAAATGAAACATTCTCAAATGCTTCATATAATGGTTCAAGATTTCTTTATGATGATCTTGAAAACAGATATAATGCTTTGAATTCAAAACAAGAAAGAGATAATCAACATGTTTCTCAAAGAGGATTTGATAATGCTAAATATCAAAAGAAACCTGATGTAAACAAACTTTATTTTAAACAGTTTACAATTGTTCATAAGTTTGGAAAGCCCAAGACCATATCGGCTTGCGTTGCTAACTCATCTTAAAATATTTTTGAATGCAGGTACGCCCGCTGAGACCAATAAACACATGGTATGTTGACAGTGGGTGTAGCCGGCATATGACGGGTAATCAAGCCTTGTTGCAAGATTTTATGTTAAAAGATGGAACACACGTTGCTTTTGGAGGTGATGCAGGTGGAAAGATAACAGGAGAGGGAACAGTGTCAAATGAGATTATTAGTTTTGATAAAGTCAACTACTGTTCACAGTTGAACTTTAATCTATTAAGTGTATCTCAAATTTGTGACAAATCTTATTCTGTTCTTTCTGATGATTCTCACTGTTATGTCTTGAAACCAGGTTTTCAGATTAGCAATGATTGGGTCATAGTTAAAGCTGCACGGGACAGAGATGTATATAAACTAGATATGTCTCAAATGGATCCTGCAACAGAAACAACTTACCTGATTGCTAAAGCATCGAATGATGAAAGCCAGTTGTGGCATAGATGACTCGGACATTCAAACTTCAAAAACATGAACAAGCTTGTAGCAGGAAATCATGTCATTGGACTTCCTTCCAAGAAGTTTTCAACAACTGATCACTGCTCAGCATGTCTGAAGGGAAAGCAACATCGAGCGTCTTATAAGTCCAAGCTGATAAACTCAAACACCAAGCCCCTCCAGATGTTACATATGGACCTTTTTGGACCAACTAATCTTAGGAGTATTGGTTGAAAATCATACTGTTTAGTTATCATAGATGACTATACAAGATTTTCTTGGGTTTTCTTTCAACATGCTAAATCTGAAACTGCAGAACTTTTAAAAGAATTTATTAATAAAGTTGAAAATCAACTAGAGCATAAAGTGAAGATAATAAGAAGTGATGATGGAACGGAATTTAAAAATGCTAACATTGATTTGTTTTGTGCATAAAAAGGGATAGTTCATCAGTTCAGTGCTCCCAGAACTCCACAACAAAATGGAGTTGCTGAAAGGAAGAACCGAACACTGATTGAAGCTGCCCGGTCTATGTTAGCTGATGTCAAAATTCCTATCACTTTCTGGGACGAAGCAATATCCACAGCCTGTTTTGTTCAGAATAGAATCTTACTTGTGAAAGATAAAAAGAAAACTCCATATGAGTTAATGTTTGACAGGAAACCAAACATAATTTTTTTAAAATCATTTGGTTGTCCAGTTATGATTCTTAACTCAAGTGATCATTTAGGAAAATTTGAAGAAAAAGCTGACAATGGGTTTTTCATTGGATATTCATCTGTTTCCAAAGCCTATCGAGTTTATAACTCTAGGACAAATACTATTAATGAAACATTCAACGTTAAATTTCTGGAAAACTCTTTTCCGTCAGTTTTAAATGGTCCTGCATGGTTGTTTGATTTAGATTCTTTGTCAAACTCATTTCAATCTAACTTGTTTAATCAATCTGATGATTCTACAGGTAAGAAGAACTCTAGAGGAGACCTTGGATCTTTCAGTGATGATTCGAATTCTGATGATGCAGATGATTATCCATTCTTCTCATTTGTCAAGGATTCAACGATACAATTCAATGATAATGATCATGCTACATCAGCTTCAGATCATTCAGTCTCGTTAGATCAAGAAGGATCATAACCTATTCCTAATGATGGTATAGAAATTGGACAACCTGAGTCTGGCACATCTTCCATCTCTGGAGATGCAATTGATCATAGTAACCTTGATTACTTTATCAATTCACCGACTCGAGCTCCAAATTTCACTCTACATTCTTTTACCTTGTTGCCTCAGCTCTCCAATCTGAACCAAACCTATCTAGATGTTAATGTTCAAGGAACTGAGATACCGACATCTCGTATCCACAGGAACCGTCCAACGTCCCAGATTATTGGTCCTCTGAATGAAAGAACTACTAGGAGTAAATCTTAACAAGCAAATGTTTGCTTATACTCCTGTTTTCTTTCACAGATTGTTCCTAAAAACATCACCGAGGCGTTAAAGGACAATGGTTGGATTGAAGCAATGCAAGAAGAACTTCTTTAATTTCGCAAACAAGAAGTGTGGAATTTAGTGGATTTACCTGAAGGTGAAAATGCGATAGACACGAAATGTTTGTTTAGAAACATGACTGATGATCGTGGTGTCGTAATACGGAATAAAGCGAGACTCGTTGCACAAGGATACACGCAAGAGGAAGGAATAGATTATGATGAGGTGTTTGCTCCAGTGGCAAGACTTGAATCCATTCGAGCTTTCCTAGCATATGCTTCATTCATGTAGTTTAAGGTGTTTCAAATAGACGTCAAAGGTGCATTTCTATATGGTCCTATAACTGACGATGTGTTTGTGAAGCAATCCCCAGGCTTTGAGGATGCTGAATTTCCACATCGAGTGTATAAGCTGAGTAAGGCATTATATGGACTACATCAAGCACCAAGGATTTGGTATGAAATGTTGTCATAACACTTAATCCAAAATGGATACACAAGAGGGAAAATCGATCCAACTTTATTTATAAAGAAGGATGATGATGATCTCTTATGTGTGCAAGTGTATGTTGATGACATCGTATTCGGATCTACAAGCTCCAAGTTATGCAAAGAATTCGAGGATATTATGAAGTCTCGATTCCTGATGAGTTCTATGGGAGAGATTAACTTCTTTCTCGGACTACAGGTCAAGCAAACAGAAGATGGAATCTTCATAAATCAAGAGAAGTTTGTCGACAAACTCTTGAAAAGTTCAAGTTGCAAGACTGTCAGTCTATCAGAACTCCTGTAGATGTTAACACCAAGATTCAACCTGATCCGAAAGGAAAATCTATCGACCAAACGTTGTATAGATCAATGATTGGCTAATTGATGTATCTTACTGCATCACGTCCAGACATTATGTATGCGGTTTGTGTCTGTGCCAAGTATCAATCAGAACCGAAGGAATCACATCTAATTGTTGTCAAATGCATATCTAGGTATCTCAAAGGTAAACCAGCATTAGGGTTATGGTACCCTTATAAAGGGAATTTGAGTTACATGGATATACAGACAGTGATTACGGTGGTTGTTGTCAAGATAGAAAATCGACAACGGGTGGGTGTCAATTTCTGGGTCCCTGATTAGTCTCGTGGCAATGTAAGAAACAAACCAACGTCTCTGTGTCTACAGTAGAAGCTGAGTACATTGCTGCTTCAGCGGGACGTTCTCAAATCCTATGGTTGCAAAATCAACTATTGGATTATGGGTTCAATTTTTTGAAAACACCAATTTATATTAATAACACAGCTGCCATGTTTATAACAGCTAATCCTGTCCAACATTCCAAAACCAAACATATAGAAATTCAATATCATTTTCTCAGAGATAACTCTGAAAAAAGTTTAATCATGTTAATTCAAATTGCAACTGAAAAACAGTTGGCTGACTTATTCATCAAAGCCTTCTTACCAGGCAGGTTTGAATATTTAGTGGAGTCAATTGGTTTAATCAACCATATTTGAACTTTGATTTGAATGAATAATGATACAAACCCTCCATTAACTAAACAGAAATTTTTCATGATCAGCTGTCAATGTTAATTGCCTTCTGTGTATATATTGTGTGCATGTGTGCATTGTATGAAAAAGAAAATACAAAAATAGAAAAGAAATACTACTTTAGTATTAGTTTACATTTCTTAGGGATTGAATCAAATCTACAATATGTGAGAGATGATAGTATATCAGTTGGTTCAGTTGCATACTTCACTCATCAATAAAGTCTGACATGATCAGATCAGATGTGTAGGTAAGGTCATGCAATTAGACTGAACAAGTAAATTCTTGTGATTCAACTAAATCCACTATGCATGTGTGTGTATTCATCTTAGTACTGATGAGTAGGATTAGCTAATCGGATAGTATGCTTGTGAAGTTACAACACTCACACCTGGTGGTGATGATTAACCATGAGCTATGTTAAAGGCATCAACTCACTTCTCTGTTATGAGTCATCATAGACCTGAAGTGATGAGATATCCTTTATTGTAAGGAATTACAGACCTGGATTTTCTCCTGATGTCAAAAGATGCCAATGTGCACAACCCATTCATCATGAGTGGTTAAGAGATTATCAAATGGTTATCCATGATAATTCTCAATTAAATTATAAACATGAACTCTGGTTATGAATATATGTCGGGTACTCAAGTTGAGAAGTTTGTACTTTCTTGTATCTCTTGATGATAGTTGATCTCTCTAAGTCTTTGTGTGAGACATGTGATGTCATATTAAAATAAAACTTAATCAATCCAAGAATTGAAAAAGTAAGTGTGCTGCACTGTTTACCAAAAACACTTTGTATCTGTCCTTAGATTATGTGTCTCCTTTGCTGCAGTATCTGCTGACCTGGAACACATTTGATCAGGAATTAACCAGTGTCATTGACTATGCATAATTTATTGTTGTTCAATGTGCTGGACTTATACTGATATGATCTCACTATAGACTTTGATTCATATGTGTTTGTTAGTTTTCTATTCTGCTTTCATTTTTCTTTTATGCATGTTTTGTGTGTATGTGAAGGCTTATTAACATGACTTGTGTGATCTTCTTATGCTATTTTTAGAAACTTCTAAGTTTGTAAAGCTAAAAAGTTTAGGGGGAGTAAAAAGTAAGAAGATTTCAAGAGAAAATTCAAAATGGAATGTTTTGGATGGAAAGGATGAAGCTAAACAACTTAAGCATGTGTGTTTTGTTTTTCATAAAACAATGAACCTGAAACACTTCAAATTTGGAAAAGCTTCATGCAAAATATTTTGTGAGTCTAAAGTTGGTTAAAGTTAGAGACTAAAATGATGGGAAATTAATTTCAAAAGTTAAACAAAAGATTAATAATTGAAATGAACAAAAGTTAAAACTTTAGGGGCCAAAGTGTAAAAAGTTCAATTTTGAGGGTCTATAATGTAAATTTTGGGGAAAAAGTCAAAAATATGCAAAAATTGTATAAATATTAGTATGAAATATTACTAATGTATTTAAACAATGTGCAGGTGAAGGATTTGAAAAAATCACAAGTGTAAGTGTCATTAAAGTCATCTCATGCGCCTAAACAGTGGCCATACGCCTGAATAGGAGCATGAAGTGTTGGGCGTTTGTAAAAATCCCATGTGCCTAATTAGTTGTAACAAGTCTGAAATTTTAACAAGTGTTAGGCATATTAGAAACTTCATGCGCCTGAACAGTGCAAAAGCGCCTAAACAGTGCTTATGCGCCTGAACAGTACTCATGCGTCTGATCTCATACGCACAAATAGTGCTAATGCGCCTAATAACTTAGTGAAATTTAGGTCATCATGCACACAAACAGTGGTCATGCGCCTAAAAACTTCACTTTTTATAAATAAAACACTTGTGTAATTTTCATTTCATTCGCACTTCAAAACTCACTTAAACTCTCCCCTGAACCCTTGAACTCTCGGTTAACCCTTTTCATCGATTCAAATCATTTGAGCTTTTAATCACAGATTATTGATAGTGTTTGTGAGATTGTGAACGTAAGTTTATGGTCTACATTAATCTGTTTTGTGATTAAATGATGATTTTATGATGGGCGTTCGACACCTATTCAGGCGTTCGAACCCTAAGATTGTCAACATCTCATATTTGAGCGTATAAATCGAAACAATCTCATAAACTGATCGTTGAATGTTGATCATCATATGATTTCGAGCATATTGATATATTAAACATGGATTGAAATGAACTTTGATTCAAGGTCTTTGTTCACTGTTAATCGATGAACAATGAACTTGAAGATGAACATGAAGAAGAAGATGAACAAATTAACATTTTTTTAAATAATCTAATGAAAAATAAATAACAATTAATAAAACTCATTTCAAAAGGATTAAAATGTTCAATAAAATTGATAAAGATAAAATAATCAAATGTGTTTAATTTTTAATAAAATTCAACTTGATAATTAAAATTTTTTAAAACAGGAATGTTTTACACTTAACATTAATTAATATTACAAGTTGAGTTTATAAGTCAATTCATTAAACACATTAGTTTATTATATTTTACATCATCACATGTTCAAACTCATATTCAATCTTTTGCTTTAAAATTCAAACATTTACTAATATTATTGCTTTAAACTTGTGCAGATGGCTGATTTGAAGTTTGAGCCTAAGCATAATGTTGCTGCTTTGCTCAATGAAGATGTCCAAGATGCCATATCATATGAGGAGATGATTAGATTTCTTTTGAGGACCAAATATGTATTTGCCATGTGCTATCAGCCAGTGATCTATGACAGACTAATCAGGAAGTTCTGGAGCACTACTGAAGTTGAAGTGAATGATGAAGGAAGGAAAGTGTTAAGAGGATTTGTGACCAATGATCGTATGATAGAAGTATCAGAAGAGTCCATAAGGGTTGCTTTCAGACTGGGTCATAATGATCCAGAAGATCACTCCGAGCTTACATTTAATGAATGTAGAGAGACATTCATGGAAATGGGTCATCCTGATCATTTCCCAAAGAAACAGTTTTTCAGAGCTCGTGTGTATAACAATTGGAAGCTTCTATGCTATATCTTTCAACACTGCATGTCCAAGAGAAGTGCTGGGTGGAATTCATTCCTAGTGGACATTGCATCTCTGATTATAGCCATTACAACAAACAGAAGATTTAATATGGCTAGATGGATCTTGAATGGATTCATATTCAATCTGGAGAAAGGTATAAGGAACAAATACCTTATGTACCCTAGATTTCTACAAATGATCATCAATGAGGAATATCCTGATCTTCATGTTTATGGAGTTGGAGGAGATAGCCTTGAATTGGAACATATGTCTGAAATATCATATAAGAGGCTAGCTATGTTGACTGGTGCTCAAAATGTTCCTATGTTTGAATATATGAGGAATGTTGCTAATGATGAAGTAGATATTACATTGGATCACAATCATTTATTGGAAGGTGAACCAATAGATCCAGCTGATCTGATTGATGAAGTTCCTCTAAACCCTCCTCAAGGTGATGATGAGCAAAATGATGATGATGATAATGAAGATGCTCATGATGATGATGATAGCTCTTCTAGTTCTAATGATGATAATGATGATGATGGTGGTGGAGCTGAAACACACCAATCATTAAGTAGTGAGAGAACCATGTCTGAGCATGTTGATGAAGCTCAACATGAAGGGGAAGGAATATCTGGTGGTGATTTACAAGATGATAATGTGAATGAAGCACCTGAAGATGTAGATGATGTGATTCATAATGAATTTGTATATGAAGTTGAAAATGTTAACAATGAGATAAACATTCAGAATGAAGAGGTTGAGCATGAGGCTGATGTGCAAAATCAAACATTTGAGTATGATTTTATGGATGCTTTTATGTGTAATCCAATGTTTGAGAACACACCATCCATTCAAACTCAAGAAATGTCTGTAAGTGCAACACATGATGTGCTGTACAAACAGAGGAGATAGTTGATTTAGATGAGTTGAATGTACTTAAAGAAGAAAATGTATCTAAAAAGAAAGTAATTGCTGATCTTAAAGTCAAACTTGATAAGTTGCAAGAAGGAAACTTGAAGTATGAAAAAGAATTGAGTTTGCTGAAAGATGTAAATAAAAAGCTCAAAGAAGATCTAAAAAACAAGAATGAAAAGCTTGTGAGCTATGCAAAGGATAAAGATGATGTCATAAAGAACTTTGATCTTATGATTAAAGATTATAATCTTTTGGAAGAGAGATTCAAGAGAGTAACTGAGCAGAATGAGAAACTGAAAGAAGAACTAAGCAAGAAACAAGAGCCTCAAAAGCCAACATCTACAGATATTGTAATAGTATCTTAGATAAATCCAATAGATGTTGAAGCTCCTCAAATTGTAGATGAAGCTCTTAAAGTGATAGATAAAGGTAAAAGAAAGATTGATGAAGTTGATGATTCATTTTTACCTGAATCTTCCTCCAAAATTCAAAGAGTTGAAGAAGAAGTTGAGAAAGAAGGTAATGAGGAAGAAAGGATTGATGATGAAATTCAAAATGTTCAAGTGAAAGTGTCTCAAGAACAAATTGGAGCTTTAGATGATATAGAAGATGAATTTGAGGATGATTGGTATGTTGAAGTTTTGAATGATGATGATATTGATAAAGCAAACTTTGAAAGAACTTTCTCTCCTATTGAACAACCTCAAGATCAAGATGAAATTCCTGTTGACTTTGAAGACAGATATAATTATCTGGTGAGGATGAAGTATAATAGAGTCTATTCAGATGGATTAACAGTGTCTCAGATCAATGATGAATATGAGAAGTGTGTCACAGCTGAGTCTGTAGCACCAATTGATCCAAATGAGATAGTAATAGAACATGGAGAATGGGTTAGAGCTCAAGAGGTAATCAATGTTGATGGTTTACCAAAGTCTGAGTTACATCACCCTGATCCTGAAGATATGAATGTGCTAGCATTGAGGTCATGGTTACAAGCTAGAAATTACCCATGGAAGAGTCTTAAAAGACTCCAGTCCACCTCATTGAGGAATCTTGTTAGAAGTTTTCAGGAAACTGAAAAGCTTGCTAATAAGATGATTATTCTTGACACAGACAATCCTCAATATCTAGAGATTACAAAAAGAACAAGGATATTGAAACCAAAAGAAATTCAGTCTATGGCAAGGAAGTACAACAACTATGATAAAAGACAAGAGCTGATGAAGATGTTTGCTGGTACTGAGAAAGAATCATATAAAGCCACTCCTGAGCAAACGCATTTATTTGATAACTCAAGAAGTACAAGAGATATGGTTAGAAACATATTGCAAAAGGGACAGTCAGTAGCTGAACTGTTAAATGCTATGATTGCTCCTGATTTCACTAACCAAGTTAAAATCATTGCATGGAAGTACGATGAGATATTTGATGTCTTTTTTTTTAAAAGAGTGAATACTGTGTGTGATGTCTATCACTTTTACACAAGTATAATTAAGCTTCCAGTGCAAGATCTGAAGGAGTTAGACAAATTACCTCTGATTAACCCATCTAATGCTAAACGTGGGAAAATGTTTGTTGAATTACTTCACAGAGGTATGAGTCGAGCTATGTGTGTCCTTCAGACAAGATGTGGATAAGAAGACAAGGCTTACTTTACTGAGTTGAAGAAGCAAAACAAATATCAAGGAAGGAAGAAAGATGAAGAACATTTCATGTTGGAATTTTGTGATCATTATTTCCATAAAGGTACCAATCCAGGGTTGAAAGTGATAGAAGGTACTCAAAGAACAAAACCTATCTTGAGATGGTTTTACAATTCTGAGACTTTTGAACTAAAATTGGTACAAAATCTTGAGAATTGGGATGTAGATATGATTACTTTATTTGGAGTTTTTGAGCTCAAACTGTTACAAACAAGTTATATCTCTTTTCTTGCTGTTCAAAGATTTGAGAAGGTGACTCCTGAGATTGCTGAGAATGATAAGAAGTATTTTTTGTCAATGATTAATGTAATGAATGCGGCTATGGAAAGAATTTCATTGCGGAAAGCTCTTGCTTATGCAAATATTGTAAAGAGAGACATTAATGACATTGAGTTTATGAGAATCTCAAGGAAAGGAGTACTTGAGGTGTATTGCAAAGAAAGCAAACATCCTATTGAGTTGTATGCTAATGTTGACATTGCATCTTGTCAAAGGATACTTTGGAAAGAATGAAGCAGATGGAAATAAAGACAAATGAATCAAAACCTGAACAAGCTGGTCTTGCTAGCAAATTCAAGTCATCAATTGAGAATGCCCTAAGGAGCTAGAGATGTACAAGAAGAAGCCAATGTTCAAGATCAAAGAAGAACCAGAAGATTTCTTTGATATATGAAGATAGAAGATAGAAGACAAAGAGAAGATGGATAGCTAAAGTCAAAGAGAAGATAAAGATTTAGAAGCAAAGACAAGAGAAGATAAATACAAAGAGAAATCTTTTGAAGACCGAAGACAATGTCAATCTTAGGGGGAGTATTGTTAGTACTCTAGAAAGATTAACATTTAGTCTTAGTGTGTCTTTTATAATTTTGTCATAGTATAGGGACTAGAATTGTTAATAGATAGTCTCTAGTTTATTGATAGTATAAATAGCTTAGTCTAGAGTACAATTGACAGATTTTGTATGAACTGCTTTCTTACTCTTGAAATTGTCTCTACTACATCAATGAAATTGTGAATTTTGTTGATATGTGCTTGATTTGATTACAATTGTTTGTGTTTCTTTGAATTGTATACATAAATCATTACAGATTGATGCATTTGATCCTATCAACCAATATATAAACATTATATACATTAATTTGATACAATATTCAGTTACACATAATTTTAAATAACATAAACAACTAGACATTACTCTTGTCTTGTAACATGGGCTCTTCTGCTGACGGGGCGGATGTGGAGGCACCTTGATCTTGAGCTCTCTTTGTCCTCCTTTCACTTGCAGATGTGGCACCCGCAGCAGATGTATCATCATCATCATCATCAACATCATCATCAGCATCATCACCAGCATCAGTATCATCCCCTTGATCATCACCATCATCATCATCATCACTGTTATCATCATCACCATCATCTCCATCTCCCTCTCTGATCTTTAGGGGCTCTTCCATTGACCCTTTCACTCTCTGCATTATGGTCTTGTTAGCATTCTCCAACTCCTCTATCCTTTTGGCTGACTAGGCATGTTGCTCCTGGAGTTGGGACATCTCTGAGCTCTGTGCAGCAATCTGCTGTTCCTGCTGCTCAATCAGCTGAGACTGCTGAGATATCTACTAAGAATGTATAGCAGTAAGCTCTACTAGCTGACGAATCTGGGCAGTCTTCTCGTCATCGGCTTCTAACAGCCTCAGCACCATACGGTTCAGTGCTGAGAGCTGTTCCTCTACTCCACTGTGAGGTAGAGGAGATCCAGATGTAAAGGAGGGAAAAGATGATGGTCCTCCTAGGTGACTAGTGGTGGTGGTGGTGGTGGTAAAGATTGGGGGTGGGGTACATGAAGGTGGTGGCAAATGAGTGAAGATTGGGGGTGGTATAAATGAATTTGGTGGTGGTGGAGTGGGTGTGGTAGTGGTGTGTGAGGTGGTATAGGTGGTGGCTAGTGGTGTAGTAGCAGTGGTGGTGGTAGTGGTGGATGGTGTGGCTGAGGTAGTGGATGTGCTAGTGGAAGATGTCAGAGTGAACCTCAACCTCTTCCCCTTCTTTCCGTAGGGGTGTGCCATCGTCTTCCTCCTTATGCCTCGAGATACCGAGGCTCCCCCTTGGCTACTGAGCAAGTCCGGGGCATAAGAGGGATCTGAATCAACAGCAGCATCCCCGGACTCCCCTGGGTGTCCACCGACCGCCCTCAAGCCTGTCTCTGTGGCAACCACCCTGCTGCCCACCGTCCTCGTGAGTGGCTCCTCATCACTCTCTTCTTCCTCATCGGGAGGAAAGAACTCTTGGTGAAAGCTGGCTATAGTGGAATCTGGGTGTGTAATGGGGCCCCTTGAAGTAGCAGGCCCGGAGTCTCCGCCCGTATCACCATCATTGCTGGAGTCGTCAGATGGTAGAGCAATTTGCTCAACATCTGAGTCAATCTCCTCGTGGCGCCACTTTCGCCACCCAGGCGCCATATACTCATCATGGGCCAAATTCCCGAAGAGTCTCTTCACCAGGGGTTTGACCTGCTTTCCCCGATGTACTCTCATATGACCCAGTGTCGTATCATCCATGATCTCCAAGGACACAGCGTCATGGCTCTACTTGGGCAGTGTTGGCAGCTTCTCATCAAGGATCAGCTGGAGAAATCTAGGGTACATGCAGAACCCTTTTTTGCCCTTAGCCTCTAGATTCTCTATAAGGTATGAGAATATCATGCTCGAGAAGCTGAAGGGGTGGTTCAGCACCAGTGCCACGTAGGCATTTTGAATCTGGTCTGATAGGTCATCAAACCCACTCCTCCTCGAAGCTATGCACTTAAGGATGACATATGCAAAGTACTTATACTGGGGACACAGGTTGCTCTTGTTGAGCACACCTGTGTTGATATCCCCAGCGTACTTCATCCAAAAGAAGCACCCTCTAACCGTTAGTGGGTGAAGTCTTGTAGGGTGGTCTGTATCATCACCCAAACCAAGTACCCGCCAGATATCTTCAGCGGTAATCTCTATGTCTATACCAAAAATGGAACTCCTGATGCTGTAAGGCTCGCGTGAGCGGTCAACTGATGCTCCCTCCCAGAAGCCTGCTGAATATACCTATAGGGAGTGCATGGTGTGGAAATAGCCCTGTAGATTCTAGATCGTTTGAGAAAAGCGATGATCCCCTCAAACTCGCACCATTCCGAGTCGTAGCATCTAAATGAGCACATATGTTGTGCTTAGGGTTGATGGCCCACCTGTCAGCCATCAATCTGCAACACAATACAGATAGACATTAGATCCCACACAACACAAATAAGTTCTAATTAACCTGGTAGAACTCAGTCTGGTTCAGTCATGCGATTGAACCATGAGACTGAGTTCAGTCGGTTGACCTATCATGCGATTGAACACATTCGGGTGATTGAATCATGCGACTGAGTTCAATCGGATGACTAAGCATGCGATTGGTTCAGTCGGCCGACTGATCTCATTCGTATCGATCATTCGGCCGATTGGCTCAATCGTCCACTCAGTCGTATGATTGTAGTTCATCCTGGTGTCCAGTCACATGACCCACTGTTTGGTCAACTCCAGTTCAGATTTGGACAAAACTTAGAATCAGACATCATGTTTTGGTTCATTAGACTCGCAATCACTTTACTAATAACCTAATAACTTTTATTTCCATATTTTACTCAGTTTGGTTAGGTTATTAGTCCATTTCAATGTTCGGTTCTTGTGTGGGTCTAATTTCATGATTTTGATGTCAAATCAGTGAATTTTGGATAAGTTGCACTGCATTGTACCTGTATAAACAACCGAGATCATCAGACTATCTAAATAAGGTGTCAGGTTTGGTCAAATGAAATTTTGGCAGAGTAACGGTAAGGTGTGCGATATGGGGGCGATTTAGGATGATGAGTTGAGACGATCGACTAGGGCTCAATTTATACTGAATATGATTTCAATTGGGTGACTGGACCCATTCGCTCTGTTCATTCGGGTGATTGGACCTCAGTCATGCGATTGGCTCAGTTGATCACATTCAGTCAGCCGACTGGCTCTCAGTCGGGCGACTGAATCATCCGCACAGCTCCGTTCGGGCGACTGGCTCAATCTTGTAAGCCATTCGTGTGAATGGTTCATACTCATGCTCCATTCGGTTTTCTAGGGCATGAGTATGGTCCATTAGCACGGTTGGTCCATACTTATGGTCCAATCATGCGTATGGGTCATACTCATGATTTTGAATTTGTGACCAATTTGCATTTTACACCCTTTGATTATAGATTAGACATGTTGAGCATTCGATCATCTCAGACATGATCATATTAACTTTGAAAACTTATGATCATCTCAGACATGATCCATTTATCCACCCGATCACCTCAGACGTGATCCATTTATCCACCCGATCACCTTAGACGTGATCCATTTATCTTTTCAAAAACACTTAAGTTATGATTAACGTTAAGTTCATTTTGTGACATTCACAGCACTAAATAACATAGCAAAGTCCGACACAGACATACTATACTAAGAACTTGAAAGACTAACCTAAATAAACCAAATAAACATGTTTTTGTGATTTTGTTAGAGCAGGGTAGATTAGCCTAGTGGCATTAACATCATTTCTAAGACAGATTCATATGGAATCAGACAGGCATAGACTAAATTACTTAGAACTTTTATATATGTATTGAAATTGAAACTAACATATTTACATATCACAGTTTCTCGTTCATCTGAGACTTCTCTGTTCTAACTGGGAATCATGCTTGATCTGATATGTAACACATTGATTTTGAACATCAGGCGGTCCAACCACGATGATTGTCAGTATACTTGTCCACTTAAATCCATACATAGACTTTTGACACATATTGGTGATGTATTAGTTTATATTATTTCAGCCAACTTTTGTGGATCCCAAGCTTATATGGTAATCAACATTCCTCAGGAGAATTTTGAGCGGTCTACAGGTATTTTGACAAGAAGAGACTATTCATAGAGCTTTCAAAGAGAAGCCAAGCCTTAGGTCAGTGCCATCGCACAGTAGAGAGGCGGCAAACAACAATGAATTCTATAATATCTAGGTTATGCTTATCCTCGGGTCAGTGCCATCGCACAGCAGAGAGGCACACAACCTATCTTCTTGTTAGAGAAACTCTAAATATTTTTCTTGCACATAACGCACCAACAACATAGATTATCAGCTTGATTGCGCTTATTTTCATTTTTCGTGCTTTGCTCTTTTTGTGGTCATCCGCACACTTTTAATGGCGTTATTTGCTCATCATCCCTTATTGGAAATAATTGATTGTGTTAACCAGTGATAAGATGGGAACCCACAGTCAGTTGAACTGATTAGTTTAAATTGAGTTCACCAATGATGTCTACTAGTCTATCATGTTGAATCTACCGACACATCAGATTATGAACTAACACCTCCCTAGATCGACTTTCTCCGTATAATTACAGTTACAAACAAGCGTACTATCATTTTCCCTATTTTTAGACTTAAAATTCTCTGACTAACATTTTTCTGTGATTTAATTAAACTAAATTGCAAAAATTGAAAATCTTTTTGGTGTTCCAAGTAACTTGACGCCTGTGTACAATCACTTTCCATAGTGTTGAATCACATTCTTATCTTTATTGTTTTAGCCTTTTAGCTTATCTGCCCTCCCCCCCCCCTTTTTTAAGTAAATAAATACTGAAAGTAAACTAATCTCCTCCTAAAATTCTAATACAAAAAAAAAACTTTTTGTGTTTTTGGATTTTTATAAGACAGGGAAATTAAAACAAATAAAAATAAAAATAAAAGAAAAGAAAATAAAAGAAAACTAAACGGGTGTCGGACTAAGCAGTATCATCTTCTGGAATTACGTCACTTTTCTTTTTGACACTGTTGACCTCTAACAGATATAAAAAACATGGTTTATCAAAGGCTTTAGTATAGAGGTCAGCGCGTTAAAAATCCGTATTTATTTAACCACATCGATTAGGTTCTTTTCAAAACAGTCACGTATAAAGTGATATTTTATACACGATGTGTTTGGTCTTAGGATGTTGGACCGGATTTTTTGTTACTGCAATTGAAGCAGAGTTATCAACAAAAATAGGAGTAGAAGAGAAATGCAAACCATAGTCCCGCATTTGCTGTTGTATCCACATGATTTGTGAGCAGCAGCTGGCGGCAGCAACGTATTCGGCTTCACAGGTTGACAAAGCAACCGATGTCTGCTTCTTACACTGCCAGGTCACTAATCTCCTCCTAAAGAATTGACATCCTGCTGATGTAGACTTGTAGTTCATCTTGCAGCCACCGTAATCCAAGTCACTATACGCTGTAAGCTCAAAGTCGTCGTCATGAGGATACCACAACCCAAGTGTTGGTGTACCCTTCAGATAACAGAATATCCTTTTCACTCCTATCAGATGGTTAACCTTTGGTTTCGCCTGATATCTTGAACATAGACATGTTGCATACATGATATCAGGTCGTGATGCAGTGAGGTACATGAGAGATCCAATCATTCCTCGGTACATGGTGGCATCAACTAGATCACCATTCTCGTCCGGTGCTACCTCATGGTTTGTGGCAAGTGGAGTCCCAGCTGCGGAAGCATTCTCCATGTCAAACCTACTGAGAATATCTCCTACATACTTAGTCTGATGTAGAAATATCCCTTTTGATGTCTGATCCACCTGTAAACCGAGAAAGAACTTCATCTCTCCCATTGTGCTCATTTCAAATTTAGCTTTCATTACTGCTTCAAATTCTTTACATAAGTCTTCGTTCTTGGAACCGAAGATTATGTCATCAACGTAGATCTGAACAAGCAACAAGTCACCGTCTTTTTCTTTGATAAACAGTGTACAGTCAATTACACCTCCGTGAAATCCGTGTTTCACGAGGTGAGTGGAGAGTTTTTCATACCATGCCCTCGAGGCTTGGTGAAGCCCGTAGAAAGCCTTATCCAGTTTGTAAACTCTGTCCCGATGATATGGATCTTCAAATCCTTCGGGTTGACTGAAATACACTGTTTTCCGGATTTCACCATGAAGAAATGCACTCTTTACATCCAGTTAATAGACTTTAATCTTCATGTAAGAGGCATAGGCTAGGAAGATACGGATGGCTTCCATTCTTACCACAGGTGCAAATACTTCATTATAATCTATTCCCTCGGCTTGTCGAAATCCTTGAACTACAAGACGAGCCTTGTTCCTAATAATGACTCCTTGGTCATCTTTCTTGCATTTCAAGACCCATTTGGTTCCAATAACTTTAGCTCCTTTTGGTCTATCCACTAGAGTCCATACTCCTAACTTCTTAAACTGCAGAAGTTCTTCTTGCATGGCACTCACCCATGCCTCATCATTCAGGGCTTCACTGACGTATTTTGGCTCAAACTGTGACACAAAACAACGATATGCTCCATCGTGAAGGTATCCTTTTTCCATTACCGAGGCATAATCAGCTGAGTATAGCTGATTTCTTATCTGAACTCCAGATCTGACATCCCCAATGACATTGTCCAGAGGATGATAGACACTTAAACGTGATCTAGGAGTAGTGGGAACAACTCCCTCAGAACCAAGATTATGGACACTTAGTTCTGCATCTGAGGCAGTAGGAGTGTGAGGTTCCGAAGACGCAGAAGCATCAATGTCAGATCCTTGTGGACCTGCAGCAGTTGGAACCTGTTCCTCCTCATTGTTCTAGTTATTTTCCATAGCTTCATCGTCAGAGGAGGAGTCACTTACCTCGAGTGCTCCCCCTGACTGATTAGACGATTCACCTTGTGAACCAGATGTTATGGCATCTTTTGATGGTGTGTTTAAGACTTCGAACATCATTTTGGTTGCCAAGTCATCATTAGATGTGGAGAGAGGGATATTGAAAGACTGGAAGAAGCCATCGTAGTCAAAAAGAAGGCAGGTCCTTTCCCAGTAGGAGGAGTGGTGTATCTCTGAACGTCAACATTACACCACACTTCTACTTGACCCGTGGAGTTGTTATAGACTCTCTTATTCGGTATGTTGTATCCAAGAAAAATTCCATCTTCAGCCTTCTCGCTGAACTTTCCCTCCTGATTTTTCTTCAATAGTGTGCACGGTGCGCCGAACGGTTCGAGATACTCTAGATTTGGTTTACGTCATTGAAGTAACTTGTAACACGTCTTGCCATGAGGTTTAACTACCAGAACTCGATTTAACATGTAACACGCATTGGCAACTGCCTCATTCTAGAATTGGATAGGCAGCTTCGAGTCAGCTAGCATTGTTCGTGCTGTCTCTATTAAGCTACGATTCTTTCTTTCAGCAACACCATTCATCTGAGGAGTGTAGGCGGAAGTGAACTGGTGCACAATTCCCTTTTCTTTACAGAAAGCCTCCATCCGTTGATTCTTGAACTCGGTTCCGTTGTCTGAGTGGACTTGTCTGACCTTTAGCTTGTAGAGAGACTCCAGTGTAATTACTAACTCTTTGAATGACTCAAACGTTTCTTATTTTGATTTCAGAAACATCACCCAAGAGAATCTTGAGTAGTCATCTGTAACTACATAACAGTACAGGTCGCCTGCGATGCTTCGTGTACTGACTGAACCAAGCATATCCATGTGAAGAAGTTCAAGAGGAAGTTCGATTGAGTGAACCTTCTTTTCCTTATAAGACTTCTTCGTCTGTTTGCCTTTCTTGCACGCCACACAAAAATCCGGTAGTTGGAAGTTTTTAACGTTAACTCCTCTCACTAGATCATTCTAGATCAAGTGATTCATCTTCCGTGGATTAATGTGTCCCATTCTCTGATGCCAGGAGATTGAGTCCTTCTCAGTAGCCTTTGACAGGAAGCACTGAACTTGATGATCTGTTGTGGAGGCCTTTGATAAATCCAAGACATAAAGGTCATTATATCTTGAGGCAGACATTAAGACTTGGTTCTCCGGAATGATATAGTCCTTTTTCAGGACATAGCACTTCTTGTTATCAAACACTACTTTAAATCCTTTATCACAAATTTGGGATACCAAAAGTAAGTTATTCTGAAGTTGTTGAACATAGTTTACCTTGTCAAACTTTACTTTCTGATTTCCCACTTCCCCTTGAGCTGTGATATACCCTCCTTTGTTTCCAGCAAATGAAACATGGCCTCCTTTTATCTGTTTGACGTTTGATAGGAGTGCCTGGTCCTAGTCATGTGCCTTGATGCTCCACTATCAACAATCCACGTGTTGGTTTCATCACTATAGCGAACATCATGCACATTCAATTGAAAACATTAGTTCATGTTAGGGACCCAAGCCTTTACTGGCTTGGGTGACCCAGAGGCATCACACATGATAAATTCCACCCATTGGCCTTTCGAGGGTGAGTGACAATCAATGGTCTTCTTGTTCTCATTATCATATTCATGGGAGGATTTCTCTTTCCATAAGCCAGTCTTATGTAAGGCTTGTTTGTGATAAACAGACGACTGGTAGATAGGTTGAACTTTAGGTTCAGTGACTCGTTTTGGTGGAGTCATGGATCTTCTCTTGGAAGAGCTCACTTTAGTGTCATAAAGTTCTACCTTCTTCTTTGGTGTCTGATGATAATAAGGACAATAAGACGTAATATATCCATACTTTCCACAGTTGTAGCATGATCTGCTTTCAACTTGACAATTTAGATATTTTTGTGGATAAGTATGGAACACCCGTGTGACATTGTTTTGTTTGGGTTTTGACATTTCTTTCTTAGATGTTTTCTATGATTTAACAAAATTAATTGTTTTAACATTTTTAACATCCTTTACCTGATTTTTCTCTGGACTTAGACCTGAAGCAATGGGTTGGTTAACTTGTTTGGTCTTTTTAGGTTCAGAATTATACTTGATTGACCCAGACTTTATATTAACCTTTTCAAATTGTTTGTCCAGATTATAACATGGCATTTTACTTTGTGATTTTGAAGTGGCCTCCTTTAGTTTAGTGCCAGATTCAAAAGGTTTACTTATTGAATCTGGGTCACTTACTAGAGGAGTGGACACCACATTATCCTTGATTGGGTTGTTATTTATTTGTTTACATTTTGCATTCATCAAGGTCTCAGGTGGTGGTGGGACCACTTTATATCCCAAACCCTCCCTATTGTTACGTTCTCTCACTAAGTGTTGGACAGTGTGAGAGGAACTTGTCCAACTGTGCAGTTTTTGTTTTAGTGAATTTACTTCTACTTCTAAAACTGCCTTCTGTTTCTTAGTGTCTTCTAGGGAGTTTAGGTAGTACCTAATGTCATTAGCTTGGTTAAAGGCAACTACTTATGTTTCCCTAAGCTGTTTGTTCAATAGGTCTATCTTTTCTTTGTAACTGTGCTTATTTTGTTTTAAAACTCTATTGGCTTCTGTGCACAGTTGTAAGTCCTTTACTAAGCTATCATTGTGATCTAATAACCTATTAAATTTCAGATCAATGCTTTCCCTAAATTTATTACAATCAGAACAAGCATGATTATTGAAAAGTTGGTCAGTAGTACTTACCTGAGAAGGTTCTGATGAATCAGCCATTAAGGCAGAGTCTGGTGTCTCTGGTTCTGGTGATTCTGATGTTGTTGTAGTTTTCTCTTCTTCAGGCATGTAATTTACCACAGTTGCAGTCTCTTCAGTGTTAGACATCGCTAGTTCCACTGCAATATCTCCTTCACTAGCTGAGTCATCATCCAAATCTTCAACACGTGCAATGTTGGATTCTCCCGGAGATGCAAACCTAAAGCTCCAATCCTGTCCTTCGTCATCATGAGTAGTCAAGGCTTTAGGATCCTTGATTGACGAAGTAGGACTAGCTGTGGGTTTATCCTAAGGATTGAAGGATGAGAAGGGATTCCCGTTTCCTGTCTTTTTCGGCTTTACACACTCCCACTTAAAGTGCCCATTTTCCCCACAACTGAAGCATGTCACTTTAGACTTGTCAAAACCAAAGGTAGTAATCTTAGTTGCAACCAAGTTCTGTCCGGTTTTCTTGACAAACGTTTTAGCTCTCCGGACGGCACTTGCTAAGGCCCATATAATATCCATCCTTTCCAGCTCTGTCTCGTCTACTTGCTCGTAGTCCTTATCTGCCAGATGGCAGTTCCCTATTTTCCCAGCAATTAGCCCGTCATAGGAATGGACGACAGCTGCTAAGAGATCTATGTGTTCCTTTCTTACCTCTACTGTCACATTCCTGAGGTTCTCGGTATTTAGTTTTGTAGCATTGGCTTCAGATGCTATGTATTGGGTACCAGAGGACCCTGACGTGTCAGATCCAGAAGAAATTGCTTGAGATGGACCAGGTGAACTCGACACAAAAGCTGTTTGTAGTGGAGCTCCAGACGTTTTGGCTTGTGGAGTTGAGTTGTATAGGGCTGGATTCTGATCATAAGTAGACTTTTGAGCCCTGTACTTCATCCTCAATTCTTCCACCCTCAATTTCAGAATGAAGTCATTGATATCTAACTTCGCGAGCATATCATTCTGTCTGAGGTTAGAGACAAAAAAAAACCCATTTCTCTGGCAAACCATCTTCAAAGTTTTGACACTTTGTCTTCCATAGAAGTGGTGACTCCATGAGTGTGCAGCTCACTCATTAAGTGATAGAACCGATCAATGACATCGTCCAAGCTCTCCTTTCCCATTGACGAGAAGTTGTCAAACTCCTTCTTTAACGCTTTAGCCCTTAGAGCTTTTAACGATGCATTGCCGTCATACCTCTTTTCCAATGCATCCCACAGCTTCTTTGCTTGCTTGTTCTCAGAAAATTGATGGAAAATATCCTTCGGAATTGACTGAGTAAGCAGAGCATAAACTTTCTTCTCAGCATTGTACTTAAGGTTTTGTCCATCAGTCATGCCCCCTAGTGTAAGTTTAACTCCATCTGCACCTACAGGCATGCTATAACCTGTCTCTATCGACTCCCATAGATTGGGATCTACGCCATTCAAATAAATCTCAAATCTTTGCTTCCACTGTGGGTAATCATCTAATGTGATTAGCTTAGGAGGCTTGTTATGATTCCCCACTTTATTTTCCAGAAGCAACAGATTCTGGATCCTTGAATCTTTACCTGCTGTGACCGCTGAATACTGGTCCTCCATTACTATTAACTTTAGACTTTGAAACAAAATTGTCTGCTTGTGCGAATGAAGGTGTGTGATTGGGCTATTCGGGCGATTGAACAATGCGAATGACTCAAACGTGCGAATAAACCAATGCGTATGAATCAATCGTGTGTATGGACAGGTGCAGATGAACAATGCGACTAGAATGTTCAATTGTACGAATGAAGGTACGAATGAGTCTAATCGTGCATATGAGGGATGCGAATGAACTCAGTCGTGCGATTGAGTCAATCGGGCGACTGAAGCTGCTATATGTTGAAAATTCAAAGGTTTAAGGTATTTTGGACGCAAAAACATGAATTTTCACTAACCCTAATTGACGTATGCTAGAAAAAATGAACTTTACGAACTGGAGACGTCTAAAACACCGTTTGACACAAAAGAATTGCGTTTTTCGTTGAAAAACACAATTTTTATATCAAGAACGATTGCATCACACGTAAATCAAGAGCCAAAGCTCTGATACCACTTGTTAGGACGCAGTATTGAACAAAATACTAACCGATAAATGTGTATACCTAATCAAATAGTGCGGAATCCTATTTCATTGGTGATCCAATAAGTGAGAACGCACGTAGAATCAATTGTAAATTGAATCTAAACATTAAGAATGATTGATAATCAATCTAGTGTGATCTATGAACTTGGAACAGGTTTTAGATCGCATTAGATTGATTATCAATCGTTCTTAACGTTTAGATTCAATTTACAATTGATTCTACGTGCGTTCTCACTGATTGGATCACCAATGAAATAGGATTCCGCACTACTTGATTAGGTATACACGTTTATCGGTTAGTATTTTGTTCAATACTGCGTCCTAACAAGTGGTATCAGAGCTTTGGCTCTTGATTTACGTGTGATTCAATTGTTCTTGATATAAAAATTGTCTTTTTCCACGAAAAACGCAATTCTTTTATGTCAAATGGTGTTTTAGACGTCTCCAGTTCGTAAAGTTCATTTTTCCTGGCATACGGCAATTAGGGTTAGTGAAAATTCGTGTTTTTACTTCCAAAATACCTTAAACCTTCGAATTTTCAACATACAACAGCTTCAGTCGCCCGATTGACTGAGTCGCCCGATTGCTCTGATACCCCTTGTTAGGACGCAGTATTGAACAAAATACTAACTGATAAACGTGTATACCTAATCAAATAGTGTGGAATCCTATTTGATTGGTGATCTAATCAGTGAGAACGCACGTAGAATCAATTGTAAATTGAATCTAAATGTTAAGAACGATTGATAATCAATCTAGTGCGATCTATGAACTTGGAACAGGTTCTTAGAGGTCTCTGGACGGCTAGGGTTCGTAGGGATTCGAAGTGCTTAGTTTTTCCACGATTTAACTGGTATTTATAGGTTAGGTGTTTCTCATTCGTGCGACTGAACCACAAGTATGGTTCAGTCTTGCGATTGAGCCATGCGGTTGATCCATTCGCACGACTGAGTGTTCAGTCGTGCGACTGAGCCTATCTTATGTTCCAATCATGCGACTGATCCAGTCTCCTGGTTCAGTCGTGCGACTGAGTCATTCACATGAAGTTGTTCATGCGTATGGTCCATTAGCATGGGCCATTCGCATGAGAACTTCACATTACTAAGTTTGAATATATTTCTTAACCATTTACATTACCAAGATTAATTCAAACAACAACAAACCTATATAAGCAATTCAATACATGTTAAACAACTCATTAATGAAATATTAAACATTATAATCACAACCAAACATTTGTATTTCATTAAGTACCCAACTATTACATATGTGTAAGACAATAAAGACATATTATATTAAGCTCAGAAACTAGGTACACATGTATCTACACATACAAAGCTTTGTCTAACTTGTATACTCTATCTGGGTAGTCTGGATCCTCAAAGCCAGGGGTTGAGCCGTATAGACTTCTTCATCAATTTTTCCAAAAAGGGCAGCATACTTGACATCCATTTGATACACAGTGAACTTCTTGTATGAAGCATAGGCTAGAAATACCCTGATTGCTTCAATTCTTGCAACAGGAGCAAAGATTTCATCATAGTCTATTCCTTCTTCTTGAGTATATTCTTGAGCAATCAGTCTCGCTTTGTTTCTCACAATTATACCTCTGTCATCCAGCTTGTTTTTGAAGAGCCACCTTGTTCCAATTGGATGCTGACCTTCAGGCAAATCTACAAGATTCCATACTTTTTGTTTTCTGAATTGTTATAGTTCTTCTTGTATAGCTTCAATCCAGCTATTATCCTTTAGAGCAGCTGTTATGTTTGGAGGAACAACTTGAGATAAGAAGCAAGTGAACAAGAAAATGTTTGCCACTCCCCCTTTGCTTCTTATAGTTCTTGCAGTCAGGTCTCCTATAATATTATCTGATGGATGAGACTTATGAATTCTGGTTGTTGAAATAGTATCAACTGGGATGGTTGATTCTAAATTCGTGAAATCCATTGGAGCAGAGGGATTCAGCTGTGATGATGAGTCTATGAAGTAGTCAAAGTGTTCATCTGGTTCAACAGGATCAGTTTGAACTTCAGCTACATCATGGTATTCTTCTGCAGGAACTTCTATGAAAGCGTTTTGTTCATCCGTAGGAGTTACAGCAACATCTACGGATTGATTTTGTTGATCTGCTAACAAGTTTTGTGCATGCAAAATACCCTCTCCACAGGTAGGAGCGTCTGCTGAAGAGTTATTCATGTCTTTGAATGAAGGATGATCATCTGCGGATGCATGTTCTTGTACTGTGGATGAAGGATTTGCATCTCCGGATATATCTTCATTCTGCTGACTTGTCAGATTATTTGATTCTTGCTATAGAATATTTGGAGCTGGTGGTCTTGGAGGATCAGCTGATAGTGACACTTCATTCAAACTTGGAGGAATAAATGGATAGCATGTAGAACCTGCATTGATTAAATATCCAGTGTTAAATGACTCTGTTAATGCATCTATATCAAATAACCAAGATGATCCTTTTATAGTTTTGGTAAATATGGATTCATCAAATGAAACATTAGGGGTTTCTTCAACAATGTTATGTTAAGGAATGTAAATCCTATATGATTTAGATGTGGAAGAATATCCCATAAAGAAACCATCATAGGCTTTCTCAGAAAATTTTCCTAATTGTTCTTTAGTGTTTAACACAGATACATGACACCCAAAATCTCTAAGATATCCTATAAAGGTTTTTCTTTTGAATAAGAGCTCATATGGTGTTTTGTTATGTTCTTTGACAATTAAAGTCCTGTTTTGAACATTGCATGTTGTGTTCATAGCTTTTGCCCAGAATGTGATGGGCAACTGAGAGTCAGCTAGCATTGTTCTGGCTGCTTCAATGAGAGTTCTATTCCTTCTTTCAGCAACTCCATTTTGTTGTGGAGTTCTTGGTGCACTAAATTTCCTTGCAATACCTTTATTCCTGTAAAAGGAATCTAGATCAGCATTAACAAATTCAGTCCTATTGTCACTCCTGAAAATCTTAACTTTTAGATCAAGTTGATTCTCAATCTTGATCACAAAGTCCATTAATGTTTTAGATGTTTCACTCTTTTATTTTAAGAAAAAGACCCAGGTAAATCTAGTGAAATCATCCACTATCACTAAACAATACTGCCTTTTTCCAATGCTCATCACATTGGGGTGGACCAAAAAGATCCATGTGAAGCAATTTGAGTGGTGTAGTGTTAGTGTTGACAGTTTTGGTTTTATAAGATACTCTATGTTGTTTTCCCTTGTAACATGAAGAACAGTGATTTGAACAATAAAATTCTTTCTTTGGCAGACCAACAACTAAGTCATTTTTCACCAATTTTTTCATATTCTCCAAGTTGGAATGAACAAGTCTTCTATGCCATAACTGAGATTCATCTTCAGAGGACTTGGATAACAAACATGTTTCATGACTTGTGAGTGATGTGTTGTTCATATCCAAAACATATGTGTTTCCTTTTCTTGATGCTTTAAGAAGGACCCATTCTTCTGGAACTGAAAAACCTGGCTTAAGAATGTAACAATTAGTGTCATCAAATAATGTTGTGTATTTTTATCATAAATTTAAGATACACTAAGTAAATTGTACTGCAAAATTTCACAATAATTCACTTTTTCAAATGTTAGTACACCATTTGTTACCATTCCTTCACCAACTATTTTACCTCCCTTCTTATCCCCACCAAATGCCACATATGAGGCATGTTTGTGTTTGAAGTCATGGAGAAGAGAACATTTCCCTGTCATATGCCTGGAACAACCACTTTCAACATACCACTTGTTGTCAGCTCTCCAAGATTATTGCTGCACAAATAAAGAAATCAATTAGAATTGACAACCTAAGCCTTAATTGTCTTGGGTTTGCCAACAGTGTCTAAAATTGTTACTCCTTCATGAATTAGTCTTGAGGTTTTAGTATTAATTTCAGGCCTAATTGATTTATTTTGATTTGATGGTGGTGAGGATGATTCTGTTGAAGATGAGGCAGATGTTTGGGTGTCTTCTTTCTTGATTGATTCTACCTTCATCTTATCTTTCTTTGGTTGATATTTTGATTTTGAGGTTGATCCTCGATTTCTGAAAGTTTCATCATCTTTTAATTTTGATTGAGTCACAGGAGTTCCTTTTTTCAAAATTATCAAAGAAATCATCATTCACTTTTGTCTTCTTGTCTGACAGATCCACCATTTTGTTAGGTGTTTTGGACTGATTTGATACTCTTTTCATCATAGGCTTGTCCTCAGCAGATGTTTTCTGCTTGGATTTTTGTTGGACTTTCTTGGAGTTTGATCCTTTGTCACTTTCAGAAGATTGAGAATCTGATTCATAAACTTTAGCATTTGACTTCTTTAAGCTCTTTGTCTTATTCTTTTTGTTAAAATAACATTCCTAAGTTGAATGATTATTTTTGTTGCAGATTACACAATGTTTGTTGAAGTAGCAATCAGAAGTCATATGATTGTTCATATTGCATATGGAACAATAGCTGCAGAAGTAGCAGTCATCTGTATTGTGATTTTTCATATCACACCATTCGCAGTATTTTCCTTCTGAATTTTCTTCAGACTCAGACAACTTCTTTTTCTTGTTCAGCTTGTGGTACTTCAACTCCTTTTCTAATGGATCACTTAATTTCTCCTTGCTTTTGCTAGAAGAACCATCCACTGAGTCTTGTTTAACTTTAGCTGACCTTGCTTCTTGAAATCCAACTTTTTCTGAGCATGTTTGTTGCCAGTCATTTTTGATGTTTCTTCCGGAGATTCAGCTTTACTCTTCCGCAGATGTTCTACGGATTCATCACATTTTGCTTTCCGCAGATCTTCAACTGAAGAGTTTTTCTTATGTTTAGTTGATACTTGTTTCTTTTTACCTTTAATGCATGAGATGAAGGTACTTTCTCACTTGATCTGTAGTTACCAACTTCCTTTGATGATGAACTTTTGTGAAGATTCAATTCTTGAAGTCCTTCATTTAGTTCAGCAATCCTCTTACATATTGTCTTCAGCATGTATCTTTGCTTTGGAGGATATTGTAGCTTTGATTCTTCAAGAACTTTTAGAAGACCAATTTCAACATGAGCATTCTTACCAATGTTCAGTTGATCAACATCATGTTCATCAGAATCATCCAAATCATCACATTTATCATAATCAAATTCTGAGTCATTATGTTTTAAAGATTCTGATTTAGAAGACTCAGTTTCACTCACCTCCGCTTCGTTGTTAATGTTGATTTGATTTGTTTTTATTTCAATCTTGGTGCTAGGCACAAAATGATTTGACAATGTGTTTGTCATTGTTTCAGGTAGAGTTGTGTAATTATCATTTATTAGTGGTGCAACAACATTATAACCCAACCCATACCTGTTCTTTGATTCAATATGAGAGTTTAACAGCTTCTCATACTGCTGAGATGAAAGTTGAAACTTCTAAAGTTTCACTTCAGTTGATGCATGATCAGCCATGGATTTGGTTAAGGAAGTGGTCAGATGCTCAACTTGGGCTTTTAGGCTGTAGTTTTCAGAAATAAATTTTTCTAAATCCTTTTGCAAAGAGTTAATTTTGATTTGATATAATTTATGCTCTCTAACATGGGACTCATTTAAAATTATAGTTTCTTTTACTTTGTCAGCCAACTGTTGAGCATGGATTCTATAACGTTCAACTTCCTCAACACATGATGATGAACACAACCTTTCTCTTACCTCTCTTGCCATTGAAGGAACTTCGTTTTCCATGTGAGCCATCAATGCTTGATTCTCTTCCCAGACTTCCTTTTCATACATACTCCAGTCACATGTTCCATCTTGAAGTATGATCAGCCCTGACTCCTTTGAGTTACTTGGTCCTGCTGATTCATTTGTGGCTAGTGGGGATGTATTTGTCAGCTGAGGTTGTCTGAGAAGAGATCTTTGAGAATTTGATTAGTGATGAGTTTGAGTCTGATGTTGCTGATGCTGCTGATGCTGCTGAAGCTGTCTCATCTCCGGATTTGAATATTGGTTGCATTCTCTAGAGAAATGTCCATAGAGATTGCATTTGAAGCATCTTACCTTTGACTTGTCGACACTAATCTTTGATGTTTTGCTTACTGCAGCCAAGTTCTTGTTTCTCCTGAGATATTGCTTTGCTCTATGAGCAATCATTGCCATCTGCCATTGTAAATCCATCTCCACTACTACATCAGGATGTAGTTCTTCCAAGTCTTGCTGGCAGATATTTGTTAAAGTTAGAGAGCTTCCCAGGTAAGCTTGAAAACTAGAACTAAAAGCTGTAAATGCTTCTTTTTGTTCTTCAGAATCCAATATCATAGTGTTTGGTTCTGACTGATTGTTTTATTGCGAAGACTTTGTTGTGGCTGCAGTTGTATCTCTTCTGTTAGTAGTTCTTTATTTATCCTTTTGGTTTTTACTTTGAGTTGATTTCTTTGAGGGTTTAGAAGTATAGAAACTGACTTCCTCTTTATCATCACTCAAAGCACAAGAGTTATCACTATCATTGCTTGAAATAAATGCACTTCCAGCACTTTTTGTTTCTTTGAAGTGATAAGGTGAGACATGATTTCTCACACTCTTGTTTCTTGATTTTTCATCCATTTCAAGTGCCAATACTTTTGCAACCAGTGTGTCTAGACCAGTTGTCTTGAGATCTATAGTGTTCTTGAAAATGGACACAGTCTGCTTCCAACTTTCAGGCAAAGTATGGAGCATCTTCTTGTTTAGTTCCTCAGTAGTATACTTCAACTCCAAGATATTCATCTCAGTCACCGGTTGCATGAATCTGTGGAGTTGTTGAGGAATTGATTCACCCTCAATATGATGAAAGGTTTCATATTATGACATGAGGGTGTCTTTCCTAATACTTCTGATTTCATCACTCCCTTCACATAGAGTATGAAGTATCTTCCACAAGGAATTTGCTGTTTTGTAGTTCTCACACCTGATCAATATCTCTTCAGGTAAAGCCATACTAAGCAAACTATATGCTTTGATATCAACTTTAACCTTTTTGATATCATCGGGTGACAGATCTTTAGTGCTGATTGGTTGATTCTTGTCATTATAATCCGGCCCAAGTGTAGGTGGAATATAAGGACCTTCAGTGATGGACTCCCACAAGTCAGAATAAGTGTAGTTCATATGATTCCTGAACTTGATTTTCCAGGATTTAAAATTAGCTTTTGTCTCCAACTTTGGTGGTTGATATGATCCACCAAAAGTACTTATTTTTAATTAAATATTATGAATTTAACTCTGAATGTTAAAGTAGACAAATCTATCAAAAACTCAGATCTAGTATTCAATTGATGTGAATATAGATCTAAATCAATCAAGCAATGAGATAATGCTTACTGAATGACAAGTAACTGAATTAATTGTTTAAAAGACAATAAACAATTTTAATACTGATAGATCAATTGATCTAAATCAATAAGCACTTGACTCTGATACCACCTATGAATCCAAGGATCTCAATTCAGGAATTATCAGTATTAAAATAACGACAAGTTAATGAGTGCGAAATAATCATTAATTGTTGTTTAATTGTTCTAAATGTTAATTGAAGAACACAATTACAAAGACACAGTAAATACAAACACAATATTAATTCAAATGTATTTTATTAATATTGAGTAATGATTACAAAAAAATAATTATAAAACTATGAACAACGATTCTTCAATCGAATTGATATTGTTGTTGATGTGACAGCGGCTAGGGTTGCACAATGATGTGATAATCGACAACCGTAATATTGCTAAAATTGTGTTCTTCAATTAACATTTAAAACAATTAAACAACAATTAATGATTATTCCGCACTCATTAACTTGTCGTTATTTTAATACTGATAATTCCTGAATTGAGATCCTTAGATTCACAGGTGGTATCACCTGTGAATCCAAGGATCTCAATTTAGGAATTATCAGTATTAAAATAACGACAAGTTAATGAGTGCGGAATAATCATTAATTGTTGTTTAATTGTTTTAAATGTTAATTGAAGAACACAATTACAAAGACAAAGTAAATACGAACACAATAATTAATTCAAATGTATTTCATTAATATTGAGTAATGATTACAAAAGAATAATTATAAAACTATGAACAATGATTCTTCAATCGAATTGATATTGCTGTTGATGTGACGGCAGCTAGCGTTGCACAATGATGTGATAATCGATAGCCGTAATATTGCTAAAATTGTGTTCTTTAAGATGTGAAACCAAGGACTCATATTTATAGGCACTTTAAGTGAGTTAAGGAAACACCGGATCTCTTAGGATTTGTTATTGACTTGTTGACTTGTTGACTGGTTGAGATTGTACAAGTATTCTGGTCTTCCGCAGAAATCTTGTCTTCCGTAGGAACTTCTGTTCTTCCGTAGGAACCTTGCCTTCCGTAGGAATCTTCACTTAAGTAATCCTTGGGTGATGTTGTTCATCCGTAGACGCAAAGGATGTCTTGTAAGAAACATATCTACGGATTAGCATTATTGTTCCTCCGTAGATGTTTCTTACACTTATCCGATTTCAGAAATTCACCAAGTATATTGTTTTTGCCTGTCATCATGTAGATCACACAACACATATGGGTTAACCTATACATTCAATGCATACATAATGATAGTCAGTTACAATTATTTATTACAAGTATTGATTAAAGTTCTAAGCCTATATAAAAATGATCTAGACCTATTCTTTCTAGATCTAACAATAGGTATCCCATGTCTAGACATAATTTCTTTCATATAAATTCTTGCTAGCTTTTTCATCTTATAATCCTCCCTAATTGATAAGAATATTGTTGACTTAGTCAGTCTGTCTACTATAACCCATATTGTGTCATATCCACTTGTGGTTTTAGGCAACTTAGTTACAAAGTCCATGGTGATTTGATCTCGTTTCCATTCAGGGATTTCTAGTTGTTTCAAACATCCTGAGGGTTTCTAATATTCAGCCTTAACGCTTGAACAGATACTTCTCCACAAATTCAGCAACGGATCTCTTCATACCCGGCCACCAATACTGGTTTCTCAAATCTTTGTACATCTTGTTATTTCCTTGGTGTATTGAATATCTAGACTTGTGTGCTTACTTTAAAATGGTGTCCCTAAGCATATAATTGTTAGGAATCCTAATTCTTCCCTTAAAACTCAGGATTCCATCTGACATTATTTCAACTTGTTTGCTCTGTCCCTGCACAGCTATGAATCCACCTTCTTGCTGAGCTTTTCGGAATCGATTTATTAAATCTGAGTATAATTCTATTCTCATAGCATGAACTCGTAACTGCTTACTTCTCTCTTTTATGCTTAAAGCATCAGCTACTACATTTGCTTTTCCTTGGTGATACTTAATTTCACAATTATAATCACTTAATAGTTCTACCCATCTTCTTTGCCTCATATTTAACACCTTTGATCAAATATATATTGTAAACTCTTATGGTCTGTATAAACTATGCACTTAGTTCGATATAGATAATGTCTCCAAATCTTAAGTGCAAACACAATTGCTCCTAGTTCTAAATCATGTGTAGTGTAATTCTTTTCACTTCCCCTAAGTTGTCTAGATGCATACGCACTTATCTTATTGCATTAAAACACATCCAAAACCTTGATGTGAGGCATCATAGTATACAACAAAATTGTATGTTCCTTCTAGAAGAGCTAATATAAGAGCACTACATAACTTATTCTTTAAAAGTTCAAAGCCAACGTTTTGTCTTTCTCCTAAAATATATGGCTTATCCTTCTGAGTTACTTCTATTAAAGGTTTGGCTATCCTTGAAAAATTTTCTATAAACCTTCTATAATAACATTCCAAACCTAAAAATTATCAAATTTCAGTTGGGCTTTTTGGAATTTCCCATTTTTAACTGCTTCAATCTTTGCTGGATCAACTTGAATTCCTTCTTGTTTAACCGCATATCCTATGAATTGTACTTCTCTTTTCCAGAATTCACATTTTTGAAAATTTTGCGTATAATTTCTCTTTCCAAAATAGTTCTAAAGTTATCCTTAGGTGATAATATCATATGTTTGATTATATGTTGATTTCCTAGCTTTATTGCTTTTGTTATCGAGCCGGGGGTCTCTTTGGAAGCGGTCTCTCTACCTATCGGGATAGAGGAAAGACTTGCCACCACCTACCCTCCCCAGACCCTACTTTTAAGTGGGATATACTGGGTTTGTTTGTTTGTTTGTTTGTTTGTTTTATCCTTAGGTGATTCTCATGTTCCTCCCTACTCTTTGAATAGATTAAGATGTCATCTATAAATACTATGACAAATTTATCTAAATAAGGTTTACATACCTTGTTCATTAGATCCGTGAACTGTAAGGCCCCGTTCCCGGGCACCTCACAGTTGGTCATTCATCGCGCATAAAACATACAATTTCATTAACTTTATAAACATTGCAGTGGAAACTATCAAAAGGACATCTCATTTCATCATAAAAGCTTTTGCAAAATAATACATCGTTAATCAATTACAAAATATGTATTGCTGCGTTACATCACAAAAGCATTATATAAATGGATGTCATCCAAAAGAGCTGAGTAGCCGCCCCGTGCCATCCTCAGCAACATTACCTGCCAACTGGAAACACAAAAAAAGTCAGCGTTGCTGAGTGAGTTCTAGTTTTATAAGTAAAATACTTCACTTTCATTAAAAATGTTTCTTTACTTTCATACTATCACACATCATACGTACATATAGATAATACCATTATTATCTTCATCATTCATTACCTTTTGTTTCTATATAGATCTTGTCAAACTTTACCCTCTTCATGGCACGCAGCCATGATTAAGGAGGTCGAGTGACAAGGATCCCGTTTCATACTTTATCATTAGGTTTCTTTCGTTCATTACTTTCATACATTCAATCTTTAACTTTCATTCACTCATCGTACGTCTTTAACTTTCTTACTCTTTCATCTTTACCTATTTTCTCCCCACACCCACATATTTTAGCTATAGAGAGAAAGAAAGAGAGGAGAAGAAGAAAGAGAGAAAAAGAGAGAAAAAGGTTGGTTCGAGTGGATTCGAGCGTGCAAATCATCATGTAGTGGGTCTAGACGAAGCTCTTCTTCTTCTTGAAGTTTGTGTGAGTTCTAGGACCCCTATTTTACTCGTTTTCAACTGATTTGGGGCTGGAACACATAGTAAACCCGTTTTTGTATGTGTGTGTGTTTGACCCATTTAGGTGTGATTCTGAGTGATGCGTTTGGAGTTTGTTTTCGAGCTTATGTGTGCTTGAATGGTGTTGTAGTATGCATTCCTAAGGTTTAGGATGATTGATTTGGGCTTAGAATGTGTTTGGATGAGCTTGGAGGTCGAAAATGGCAGATTGGGTTCTGGATGAACTGCATTCTAAATCACTTAGGGCTAGGCGACCGACTAGAGGCCATTCGGCCGATTGAAGTGCGATTGGAGTCCATTCGCATGACTGAGGTTTAGTCGCACGATAAGAGGGACAGTCGCATGGGGAGTCATGCGACTGAGAGCCCATTCGTATAGAGTTCATTCGCATAAGGTCCATTCGCATAGAGTTCATTCGCATAAGGTCCATTCGCATAGAGTCCATCCGCATGAGGTCCATTCGCATGACTGGGTGTTCATCCGCATTGGTGTTCATCCGCATAGGTCCATTCAAATGATGTCCAGTCGCATGGAGGCCATGCGACTGAAGGGTGCCCATACGCCGAAATAGGGCTGTTGTACCCGAAGAGAATACTCTTTGAATAGATTAAGATGTCATCTATAAATACTATGACAAATTTATCTAAATAAGGTTTACATACCATGTTCATTAGATCCATGAACACTATAGGAGCATTTGTCAACCCAAATGGTATTACAAGGAAGTCATAATGACCATATCGAGTTCTGAATGCAGTCTTAGGAATATCTTCATCTCGTACCCTTAACTGGTGATATCTCGATCTTAAGTCAATCTTGGAAAAGTAACTAGATCCTTGCAATTGATCAAATAGGTCATCTATCCTAGGAAGAGGATACCTATTGTTTATAGTTACTTTATTGAGTTCTTGGTAGTCGATGCACATTCTAAAAGTTCCATCCTTATTCTTTACAAATAGAACTGGTGCTCCCCAAGGGGATACACTAGGACGTATAAATCCTTTATCTAATAATTCTTGAAGTTGGCTCATTAATTCTTTCATTTCTGTTGGCGACAAACGATAAGGAGATTTGGCTGTGGGAGTAGTTCCAATACTAATTAAAGTTTGAATTTCTACTTCACGAGGGGGTGGCATTCCTGGTAATTTACCAGGAAATACCTCTGGATATTCTATAACAATAGGAACACCTTCTAAATTTTTCATGTCTAATTGTGCATCAACTACATGATCTAGAAACGCTAAACATTTCTTTCTTAAATATTTCTGAGCTTTCTTACATGAGACTATTTTTACAGTATTCCTGGGTTTTTCATCATATATGGTAAGGATTGTATTATTCTTATTCGAAGGAATTTTTATCAATCTTTTTTCATAAATAATTTCAGCCTAATTCTTACTTAACCAATCCATACCCATAACAACATAAAAACCTCCTAATTCAATAGGGATCAAATCTAACCAATCCATACCCATAACAACATAAAAACCTCCTAATTCAATAAGGATCAAATCTATATTAAAGTAATGATTGTCTAAATTTAATGTGCAATTAGGAATAACTTCATTGGCCTCAATTATTTTTCAATCAGTTAATTCTATCATATATTTACTTTTCACTTTTTCTGAGGCCAAGCTCAGTAAATGCTTAAATGTATGCGAAACAAAATGACGTGTCACTCCCTAATCGAATAACACAGTTGCGTGATGGTTATTAATAGGGAACATACATGTTACTACTTCTGGTTCTTGTCGTGCTTCCTTAGCCTGTAACACAAAGGCTTTGCCACGTGGATGGTTTGTGGGAGCTTTCCTTTTCAGCTCTGGACACTCATTGCGAAAATGATTTTCATTTCCACATTGATAGCAAACTGGTTTAGGGTTTGGAGGTCCTTTATAGTCTTGGGATATGTGTCCTTTCTTCTTACAATTGTAGCAAATCATAATCATGCATCTACCGTAATGATATCTCTGACAAGTATTGCACCATGGTTGACCTTCCATCTGAGGTCTCTTTTCTTTTGCAACTCCCAAGAAGTTTTTACTGGGTTTCTAGATACCTTTTTTTGCTGATTTCCTCTAATTCTTCCTCTAGAATTGTTGTTCCATTTCCTTTTATTTCTAATCCTTGAATCAGTTAGGGATCCGTTCCTAATCATTATATCTGTCAAACTTCCTGCTAGGGCTACGACATCCTGAAAAGTTTTGAGCATTATAGATTTTACCATTCCTCTTATCTGTGGTACTAAACCTCAGATATATCTTCCTATCGTTTTTGTTTCTGGAGTCACCATATGTGGTACTAACCTAGAAAGTTCATTGTACCCAAAAATTCTATTTCTATTTGCTCTATTTCATTGTAAGGGAAATACTTCTCAATTACTAGGTTCCTAACTTCTTCCCAGCTTAACCTGTTCATAACGTGCCTTCCTTTTGTTTGAATCTCCATCTTCCACCAAGATTGTGTTTCTCCCTTAAGAGAATATGAAGCTCTTGTAGTTATCAGCACAGTTACTAATATCCAACATTGATTCCATCTCATCTAACCAACATAAGGCTTGCACTGCTCCATGTTTCCAATCAAACTCTCGGGGTCTGCATGACATGAAAGTCTTATAGGAACATCCTTTCCTAACTCTATCTACAATTTCTTCCTCCTAGTGTTCTCCTATGTTAGCATTTTCTGGTTCCTCGTTTCCAGGTGGTACACCTCCAAAATTAAGGGTTTTGTTGTAATTGTGCTAATAAGGTGGGTATCGTAGCTTCCAGTTGTTGGGTCACTATTAGAGAAATTCTTTCATTCTTATTAGTAGTGGCATTTACTGGCGGAGTTTCTTCTCCTAGCCTGGTTCTTGGTCTTCCAACTCGTGTAGTTCTCCGTATAGGTTGAGTAGTCCTTTTTGGAGGTATGTTTCACTACATTTTTAATTGTAATAATATCTCAAGAAGACAAAAGGATATATATAAGTTTTACTGGAAACATAATATTTAGTGGTCATGAAGTTAAAGGAAATAATTCAGCAATATTCTTATTCTTTTATTCTTAAAATTACTACAACATACATAAAGTTTTTTTAGTTTTCTAATTTCCCCAAACCCATTTCCATAAATTTGTGAGGATGTTTTTGCCTCTTTTCTTTCCTTCCTTTACATCTATTTTAATTACCCGAACCTCTCGTTGAATCTTCGTGACCCTTTTAAGAATCTGGTTGGTTGCCTCTACTTACCATTTTTCCAACCTTTGCCTCTTGCTTTCTTCTTCTTCTGTTTCAAATTCATCAGATTGGTTCATGGGTGTCATTTCAGATGTTGGAGGACAATTTTCAGGGTTTGGATCTTCTATTCCCTAAATGTCACTATTTAAAAGTTTCCTGCCACGTCATACTCTCTTTCTACGAGTCTGAATTTTATAACATCCTATAGTTACTGGCGCACGTCGGATATAAAACTTTGGCGTGGTTTGGATCCGGGTCTCAAGTTAGGGTGTTTCTATTTTGTTTTGAGGCTCTATCTCAGGTGTTGTGTCTCTATTGTTGCCATGTTCCGAATGATCAGTTTCGTTATAGTAACTATCGGATTTATCAGAACTCATGCTGCAAAAGTTCTTATAAATTTAACTCATGTAAGTCACATAAAATTCATAAATTTTTTCACATATAAATCATATATATATTTCAAATTTCATTCTTATCTAAGAATGAATATGGTCACGTAAAATCATAAAAATAATATATTTATGATTTGTTATTATATTAGCTTATGGTTATGGTCTAGGCATTTGCTGATAATACCTAATTCTCTATAACCAATTGCTCTGATACCAACATGTCACATCCCGGCGAAGGCTGAAATGCTTGGGTGTGACTTTATGGCTCAAAACATATTGATCAGAGACAAAATAAATATAACGAGTAATCTAACATAACATCACATAATTCTTATATATATATATTCGGGTTACACTTCATACAAAATTTGTCTGTATATAGACTTTTACATAATTTCATGTAACCCTAATACAAAAATGGTTAATAACTGCTTCAGTATTTAGTAAAAAATGGATATGCGCATCCACTATCATGCTAAGATCAAACACATTCACAGTTTTTTTGACACACATCTTCCTTATTGTTTCACCCCATCCGTCGTACATGTCAAATGAAAATATAATATTGTTAGTCATTTTGGTCACCTGAAAAAGCATACTCAAAACAGTCTACATAATATTGGTGAGAACATAGGTTTAATGTCTAAATAAAATATATTGATGCTACATAAATAAGATTACAACCAAACCTACTTTATGCTAGGTGATTTATAATTGACACAAATACAAATACAAAATAAAATAATATAGCATCACAACACTCATCCTGTTAGTGTAGAAAATATTTCCCTAAGTAGCACTACCTATATTACCAGACTGTTCCTCATCCGAATTAATGGTTGTAGCTTATGGCACAATAACAATATATCTCAAAAAGTCTTATTTATATTAGCATCAATCACAAAACAGTATACTTTTTCCCCAAATCTCATAAATATAAAATGAGGCTATGAATCTCACCTTTAGTCCAACAAAAATCCTATAAAATAATTATACATCAGAAATAAATTGTATTTCTTTAAAATTTTCAGCATTTATCTCTTAAATATGTAATAATTTTAAAATAGTTGCTACAGCTATCTATATATCACCAAATTTTATAGCAGTAACATCTTAAAATCCAGATTAACATATAAAAATTTCAACTAATAATTATTCACAGAAAATTTTCTAGAATTTATATAAATTTTATATAAGATAACAGAAATAGCTATGGGTTTTCTAAAATTACCACAGTTTCCCAGAGTAATTTCTCTAAAGTCCATATTTTCCCATAAAAGTTTATATTATTAACTCATAATAGGTAGCTTATTATGATTTTTACCGTTTTTACATAAATTAGTATAAATAGTTAAACATCTTTAAAAAATTCAAAATTCATACATACTGTTCTAATACAGATATTAAGATTTATGTGAAGTTTTTATAATTTAACTCACTGTTTTTCTGTTTCTTTTAATTTTCAAATTACCAAATACTCTAAAATATAAAACTCGATCATACAAACAAATTTGATCACAAAATTTATTCTGGAATTTCTATAAAATACAGGGATTATTATATAAATTTTCCAGATTCTTACCAGGTTTGGACCTTCTGTAATAAAACTTCATTTTATTTTCTTGAATTAATTATATAAATTAATCTACTTATTATTATTACACCCAAATTTATAGATTACTATTTTTAATATTTCTAAACATGTTCTTAATTTTATTCCCATAATTACAGTCATTTAAATATTTAACTCATTTTTCTATAATAACTCATAAAATATCATAGGTTTTAATCCTTTTATTTTATTTTAAATTCTTGGTTATCATAAATCTTCTTAAAATTTCTGTTGTAAAAATCATCTCTATTAAATTTGATAAAAATCAGATGTTTGAGATGTTTGATAATAGTTTTTTACGTGTGTATATAACAAGCTAGTTACATATGAATGTATAACACATGTGTAACCCTTTTAAGGTTTTGTTTAACATAGTTTAGGAGGATTAAAAAAACCTTGTTAAAGAAGGGCTGAGGATTGCTTAGAGGTGACTTTTGCTTCTTGCTTTCCAAAGCCTTAAGGAGAAGAGTTCTTGATGATTTAAACATTGGTGTGTTTGTTCTTAAAACTTGATCATAAACTAGCAAAATGGTGATGTTTTTGTGAATGATAAGAACAAGGGGTGCTGGTGGTTGGGATAAGAACCGAGAGAAAAAGGTGGCGGTTGTGGTGTTTTGTGATTATGGTGACCGAGAGAGAGAGAGATAGTGGTGGTTATGTGGTGGTGGTGGTGGTGGTGATAATAAGTCGAGATGGAGTGGGGTTTTAAGGGATAAAGGTGTTTGTGATGGTGATGGTCTCGGATGGTGATGGTTATGGGTATATAAAACCGAGAGGGAGGGAGGGAGCTGAAAGTAAGGGTGGTTTATGATTGCGGTGGTCACGGTTGTGGTTGTTTTGGGTTCTATTGACCGAGTGCTTTCAAGAAGTGGGTCCATCATCATTAGTCTAGAGCTAGAGTGGTGAGGTGTGATAATAGCCTTGATTAGTGGATCATTAGGAGAAGAGGTGTCAAGCTTCTAGGTAGGTTTAGTGTCATAGGTGCTAGGTGGTGGGTTTGGGAGGTGATTGGTGTCAAGGGTGTGGCTAGGTGGCGAATGATGGGGTTAATGACTTTCTTAGTCATTAAGCTAGTCTTAATTAGTTTTAGTTTTGATACAAAGTTGTGTTCATGTTGGTGTTAAGTGCTTAAGTTTTAATTAGTTTTAGTTTTGATACAAAGTTTCTTAATGTAATCTTGTTTAGTAGTGTTTGATTAAATTCTGATCTTAATTCCTTTCATGTAAATAAGAGATATTTATCATTCAAGTATCTTAATCAAATAATCTTTTAACTTGGTAACTAGACATGTAAGCTTTAATAATCATAAAAATTCATATTAAAGAAATACATGCATACGTAACTTTTATGCATGCTATGCATGCATGCATGTTCATATATCATATGTGCATGTTCAATTAAACATGCAAAAACTTATATAACCTAATAAAATTATCTTAATAACTTCTAATAAGATATAAACATTTACTATTAATTTATAGAAAGTGTTGGTTTCGTCTAACCTTGGTTCTAGGGTTGTCACATTCCTCCGTCTTATGTTTGAAAGTATGTTTGATATCTTTTCACGAAGGAGGTAGTTTGTTGATGATCCTAGAAACCAAGATGGATTTATCCATCATCATATCATGCCAAATAAACTATCCTAGAATCCTCAACAGTTTGTTATACTATTCCATGACTGGTCTTGAATCCACCATCTTATAATTATTAAAATTACTAACCAAAAATTTCTTACTAGAAGAATCTTCTACCATGTTTTTAGATTAAATGGAATCCCGCACTTCTTTTGTAGTTTCAACATTTTGATAGATATCAAACAAAGAATCAGAAATACTGTTTAAGATGTGACCACGAGAGATGCAATCATCATTCTCCCACTTGAAGTGTCTCTTAGTCCATTCCAGAGTCTTGTTTTCTATCATGTCTGGGATGGGAGTACTTGGAACTTACACAACCTTCAGAGTGGTCAACAAGAAATGCATCTTCTTCTATCATCATCGAAAGTCTTGTCCTTCAAAGTTGTCTGGTTTTGCGAATTTGCTTATTATGTCTTTCATAGATTCATTGTTCGTCATCCTCAATAGTAATTAGTTTCAATCTTTGTAGTGAAATTATAATAAGATGATCGATAACTTAGAAAACTTGAGACTCCCAAGTTCGCCTTCAGATTGCAATTATTTGGGTTCATACCAAATGATCAAGTGGATAAAACTCAAGTTCAGAAATCCAAGTATGAACTCATGTGGGTGTCAAGATCGTGAACCAGAAGTGAAGACCAAGAAGACTGACCAATCTTGTACAAATTTGAAATATTACAAGAATAGGGGTACTACCTTTGGTAGTTTTCACATGCAAATTTTACTATTTTAATCCCCCGAGTTTCACATGTGAAAGTTTGAGAATATAAAGTTTTCATGCATTTTTTAGTAAAGCAATATTTACCAAACTAAAAAATTTTCAATCCACGAGCTACCGCCCTTGGACCCTGCACGTACATGTTCATGGGAACAAATGGTTTGAAAAGTACAAGTAATAGAACAAATACTTATTTTAGGAATCCTAACTTCGATTCCAATAATTTATACACCATTCAAAAATTTACAATACTCTAACAAATCAGTAGAGGGCAATTAAACGTAGACAGCATTTCCTTTATCTTAGAGGTTGATGACATGTTGATGACATATTTACAGTTATGTTTATATTGGTGTATACAAGGACATTGTAGTACGCTTACAACTTTGAACGACATATAACCTATACAAGTGTTAGTCTAATTCATTGACTAGTATAAGTTCGATTATTAACCCCTGAGAAACTTACACTTATTCATATGATATCAATTAAAATGCATGTATGTGATCATTTGAATACTAATGAGTCTCTGAATTTATTCATAATTCTCTCTTAATTTGGTTACTTAATTAATAACCCGGTGATCATCAATTGGCATAACAGCCTATGGTTCCCCAGTGGAACGCAACAATCTCCATCACCTGGTTGCGAGTAAGAAACATAGACTTCGAATCGAAACCAAATTTATAACAAAAGATGTGTTTATCGATTCATACATCATCTCCATCTATTGATCAAGTAGGGTCACTAATTTGAAGCCTATAAATCGTTTTATAAGAAACTGATCGGAAATCCTGCTAAACAAAAGATTCCAGCGAGTCAAAATTGTACCATAAAATCACGAAATCGAGAAAAATTGTTTAATCTGATCCCATAAAAATATTTGGGGAATAATTTACGCGAAATGGGTATCTAAAATCAAGAACACTTATCGATCAAAGTTTCGTTTTTTCCGTAACTTTGTTATAAGAAACGCTCATCAACATTTTGATTAAGAAAAATTGTATTCAAACAGGCCCATTACAAAGACAATTTTATTTGTTCGATAGTGTATTGAAGGGACAATTGCAAATTTTATTTTAACTTTTTGCTATTTTGACTTTAAGAAAAGTTAAACAAAAGATTTTTTATAAGAAAATTAAAATTTGTGTTATGATTTTTGTAAGGAAAGTCAAACTCGTAACTATGACTTTGAAGTTGTTGAGAAAAGCGTTTTAAAAGAAACTAACCCTTTTAATATGATATGGAGTTGCGCGGGAATCTTCGCTACAGAAAGTACATTAAAAAACCTCATCAAAAGAGAGCTTACAGTTTACTTATTGATATGGAGCTCGTAATGGATGTATTAGGCCCTATATATAAAGATTGTTTTGTTCTAAAGCGCAATAACACGTGAAATACAATCTAAACCCCCATGATAATTACATGTGTTAGACAGATTAAATAGTGTGCCAATCTTGTGTAACTAATGATTTGACACATATTTGACCATTTATGCTTTTTGCCAAACAATTTGTGTACAATTGGTATTCAATGTCACGCAATTGCCATAACTAGTGATGCATTGGACATTTTAAAGAAAATTTATGACAATTAAATGATTTAACCTACTTAGTTTACTTTGTTTCAGTGGCTTCTGTTGCTGATCTTGGTCTTTTGCCACCTGGATTACAATAGTGGCACCTATTAGCACAAAAGAATACCGACATCTAAACCCAATGTACAATCTAATATGAATGTAAAGTAATAAATAATAAAACACAATAACATGTTTAGATACTGCCATACTTCAAAAAGAACAGGAATCAACTAAACCAATCATAAATTCAACAATTGAGAGGCGTTAATATAGTACCTTTCTTAGTGAAGAAGCTGCAAATGTCACCCCAATGAATAACCAAAAAATATACCAAGCGTGATAATTGTAGTAAGTTTCGTACACTCATTTGATCTTCTGAAAGTTCCATCCTTTTAAAATGAAAAAACACGATAACTTTCATCACAAAACCACCAAGAAAATTCAACCACCAAGAACATCACACAAACCTCCAACAACATTAAAATACAATGACATCAAAAATTTGTCCATTAAAATACCCTGCCCCATGAATATGAAGAATTTGTATCGTTTGCAAATGTCCTTTCCTCAAACACCATCACTTGATAATAATTTCTAAGTAAAAATTTAATTAAAGTTTGACAAAAACGTGTATTAGATATTACAATATGTTTACGTAACTAAAACAGTAAGGTAAATATGTCAAAATATATACAGCTCAAGAAGAACAGCCTTTTGACAAGGCACTCAAACTAAAAACAAACAATCACTTTACAACAAGAGCTGACTGAATGAACGACTCAAAACAAAGAGGATTAACAACACAATCAGAGATACAAGACCTCAACAAGAAGGTGTCAAGAACACAGCCTTCAAGAACACAACCAGGGATCTAATGAGAAACCCTAGATAAAACTGAGAGAGAAGACAACGGGAACGACTTCGACTTATGAGACTCTATATTCACTTATATATATCGAAGACAAACCCTATCCAGGACTTTAGCTTTAGCCCATCAATACAGCTGCACCAACTCTAACATAAGCCCAACATCAATAGCCCAGCAACACCTCTAGCAACTAGGCCAGCAACACTTTAAGCCCAGCAGGCCCAGCCCCAACAAATATACAAAGAAATAAAACAATTATAAGAAATAACCAAACACACCAAATTGAAGATGAAAAATAAAATTTTAACAAAATAATATTTGGTTGTTGCAAAGATGGTAAATCTTAATATATGACAAATGTCAATATCATTAAATAAGTAGATTTGAAAAAGTAGACAATATGTGAAAGGATCTTGCAATCAATTTGAGTTTCCAAACATACCTCCACTTTTTGAAATACACCTTAATTTGGTCTAAAAAATTGCCACAATTATCCATTAACAAGAAAAATTATTGATCGAAACCTTAAAAGTAATAGACCTCTACAAAGTATATGTAGATCAACAAAAGTTTAAGGTAGCTTTTTTAAGTCTAGGTGTTGGCTGATTGTAATTTTTTTCTGAGAACTCAAAAGGTTCATAATATGTTTGTATCTTTGTTATGTAAACGTCCTAGATCATTTTTGTAACCTGTCAAGCTCTAGTACAAACAATTAAAACCGAAATGATATGTGTTGTACCTTTGTTATGTAAAAGACCTAGATCATTTTTGTAACCTGTTAAGCTCTAGAACAAACAATTAAAACCGAAATAACACGTAGGCGAAACAGATGCACAGCAAGACACACGATACGCAATTCTACTGTGGATCCATTACCTTGTTTTCCGATAGTGACCTGGCAGCTATGTACAAAATAAAATTATGCTTCATAATCATGCTAAAAATTAAACTAATGGATATAACTCATTATGGGAGAAAAAAGAATTACTTTTACCAGAAATGGTTTTGAGACAATTTGTTCTTCATCTACTGGCGAACATCTTCAAGCATCATCAGAGAATGTAGAAACAAATGTATATATATATATATAGATATATATATATCACCATTCAGTTTCAACAACAAAAAAAAGACATATCACCATAAAGATTACAAAACTAAAGCATATAATTTTCTCTTAGAAAACACAACTAAAGCACAAAAACAATAATACACACACAGGTGCTAGAATGAACATGAATAATCAACTATTTAAGCACAAACAACTACCACCACCAACATCAAGACATAAACAATCCATATATGTGAAAGCATGTCGGAATCAAGAGAAATAATCGGCTATTTAAGCATAATAAACCAAATTGACTACCAACAGATAACAACCACCTATAGTGAGAGAGGCGACAGGATGTTTGGCCCGTGGTGGCCGTCGTTTTGCATACGCCGCCTGTCATGACATCATCTTCACACTTGGTGTTGGTGCCCCTTTATCACCACCATCGCCGAGGGGAACACGAAAACACCGCAGTGCTAGAAACAACCGTCGCTCCACCACCGCTTCAGAAAGATAAAAATTTGCTTTAGAGACCTGGAAAAGCTGAACCACCACATCAGTTTCAAGACGAGTGTAAACATCTTGTGCATCAGGAACTATAAGCACCACAGTTGCAACAACAAAATCTAGAAAAAATAGCTATATGAAATAGAGTAAAATAAAAATTAACTCACACCAACATATGTCAAACAAAAAATACAACTGTTTACTATTAAGAAAGACTGAAAATTAACATGTTGACCTGTTTTCTACCATCAACAAAGTTAGTGTTGTAACACCATGCTAAGGGATTCCAGCCGTCTTCTTTAATCATTGTCTTGCTAAATGCCTGTTTATATTATAACCTAATCATTACTCCCACACAACTTCTGAAGTTTACACCACTGTTTCAAACCAGTAATAAACTATATATCAATATCAACCAAAAATGAACTTCAATCGTACATTATATTGTAATATTGAAATTCGTACTAGTTCAACTAAATTAGCTTTACGATAAGGACACCTTTATTAAAATACCAAATAGAAGTTATATATGAACACATGAAGAAAAATGCTATGAAAGAATTAACTTCCGTCAAAACAATCGAAACCCAAACCTAATCTAACCGTGTTTAGTTCATCTTCACAAATTGAATTGAGATGGCAGATCTGATGTACATCTTTTTGCCACCTGGAACTCATAATCTTGTGCATCGATTATTTATGTATTCAAAATAACAAAAAAAAAAAGCATGAATCCCCAAGCAACTACGTACACCAACGAAGCAGAGAGGAGAACATTGTCTAGTGTATATCACGCCCTCATATTTGCCCACACCAAGACTCCAAATGAAGCAGATGAAACTTTAGGATGAGATGCATTAGAAACCTTAAATAAAAAATAGTATTTTTTGTTGAGGCTCTGGATCGATGATCGAATTGGATGAAGAATCAATGGGTACTGCACAGATTTGTGCAGGGAACCCGGTGGGAGAACAAGGTCAAACAAGAATAAAGTTAAACACAAAATACTTCTGTTATTATACACACAATTCGACATACAAATGACCTATTTATATATTTATACCGTTACAATGGCGGTTACAAACTACTAAAACTAACATAACTAACCCTTTAATTCCCGGCTACTTAACAGTTTTGACTTTTCTGATTCAATTAGTTCTGACTTTTCTAAAATATTTCGATTCAATTAGTTTTGACTTTGTCTTGTAAACAAAAACCTGAACACTAAAGGACTAGTCTTTCAGATTGCTCATCTTACGAATGCTAAAGAGATGTGAGAAGATTTAACACAATTTATGGGTGAAGATAGAGTCAAAAAAGCAAGACTACGAACAATCATAATTTATAGCATTAAAGATTAAAACATTTGAATCCATTGATTAATTTTTCGGCAAAAGTAGTAAACTTGTATCACAAGCCAACAATCTTGGACCCATAATGGATAACAAAAGATTCGTCAAGAAAGTACTCAGTTTTGTACCAAACAAACATATTCAGATTGTTACTCCATTTGAACAATTTATTAATCTCAAAACTATGCCATTTGAAGTAGGTTTTAGAAGATTAAAGGCATATGAAGAACGCATCAAGAAATCAACTAAAGAAGGTGACATGAACTCTAGACTATCATTCACCAAAGAAGATGCGAAATGAAAAGTCAAAAAAGAAAAATATGAATATTATGGTCATGGAAATTCAAGTCAAGGAAGTTTAAGGTATGGACGAGATAAAAATAGGAAAACTTGGAAAAAACAAGTTGATAAAACACATCAAGAAAACAAGAGCCACATAATATGCTTTAAATATAATGAATTCTGATACTCAAGCATGAATGTCCAAAATTGAAAGCAATATGACCACATTGGACCTACATAGTCTACTAGAAGTCAAGAGCATGAAAGGATAAATCAAGATTGGGGTTGGGGGGGGAGGGTTTACCTTAATTCATTGATTAGTATAAGTTTGATTATTAATTGTTTGTAAAATTGTGATAATATAGGTTAAGTTAGTTAAGTAACTAAATTTGTGCCTTAACCCCTAAGAGTTTTAAGCCAGTTCATAGTGTATAAAAACACACGTATGTGATCATTTGAGTACTAATGAATCTCTGATTTCATTTATAATTCTCTAACAAATTCATTCCTAAAAATCCTATGATTATCAACAAGAACTAAGTTGAGTCTCATACGCTCTCAGATTACATAACTTTTAGGGATTAATCCAATGTATTAAACCCTATTAACTTACGATGTGGTATTGTAGAAGAGATACTTACTTACCGTCATCTCAATCGTTTAAAAAAAATATTTACTTACCGTCATCTCGATCATTTAAAAAATATTTACTTACCTTCTGGCTACATGGGTAGTAGTTTTTGAGTATCATTTGTCAACTTTAACCAAATAAAATAACTAAAAGCAGAAGTTTTTTAATATCAAAAGTTAAGGAAAGCATTTAATGATTAATTTGATTAATTAAACTCAAACATGTATCCAATTACACTCATAAAAACAATTAACAATGGTGGATTAGTTAAGGATTGTACCTTGATGACAAAGCTCAAACTTTACACCCCGGGAGCAATCAACGACCTCGCACGATGATCCCAAATCATAAAAAGATCTGATCTTCGAAACTATTGCAACCTCAAGCACATTCCAGTAACTACGGTCGTGCTACACAATGATAATATGCGACGGCTTAGGTGTGGTGGTGATCGATGGACGAACAAGGGGGAAGGGGAGTTGCTTATGATGGCTAGATGGATCCCCTATTTTATATGTAAACAATGTGCATATTTAACCCCTATTTCTGTTTAGGTCATTTTAATGTTTAATTAAGTTTAAACCCTTATGGTTTTACAAATTAACCTTTAAACAAAAAACTATTTAAACGATTATAAAACAACAATAACAACAACATACGCAGTATATCCCACTAGTAGCAGGGTCTGGGAGGGGTTGGATGATGGCAAATCTTACTTCTATCTTTTAGGATAGAGAGACCCCTTCCAATGAGGCCTCGGACTTGAAATGAAAAAAACACAAGATTACAGGTACATTTCGTATATTTCAAATAATAGTTTACCAAAACACAACGACATATAAACCCACATACACATCTCAAGCATTAAACAAAAGGCAGACAAAATTTTAAAATAAAAATCACACATTCAATAACAGCACTCCTAATTACTCTGCTCTATGATTGTCTTAAAGCCCCTATTCTAAATCTTGTATCAGCACTTCACATATAAAGGAAAAGGAGAGTCTACCTATGTCACAAGCATGCACTATCTTAACCGATTCCTACTAACAGTCCTTAACCTTAATTCTACGTCTCCAGTCACTCATGTCCTCGATCATATGCTCGGAGTGGTGCAACTCTAACATGTCCCGCCTAATCGACTCCTCCCACATCAACTTTGGTATTCCTCTACCATTTCTACCATCTAAGACAATGTTATCTACAGTTCTAACTGGTGTTATCATCTGTCTCCTCTTCACATCTCCAAACCATCTCAATCTTTCCTCCCGAATTTTGTCAGTGATGCATGCCACCCATAATCTCTGCCGAAGCACGTCTTTCATTATCCGATCCATCCTTGTGTGGTTACACATCCACCTCAGCATTCTCATCTCTACGACCTCCATTTTCCGCATGTATAACATAGCAGGCTTTACTGCTAGCTTTCCCTTTAGTTTTGTTGGGAACCTCTTGTCACACTAAATCCCTGACGTCGCTCTCAATTTGTACCATCCTGCTTGGACACGATGGGCTGCATCACTATGAATCTCTCCCTTCTCCTGAACATACAAGCCAGGATACTTGAATCTTATCGTTTATGGAACCACAAGATCCTGAATACTAATTTGGGTGTCCTCTTTGTTTGCACCACTGAAGATATAATGCATGTATTCCATTTTAGAGCGACTTATCTTTAAGCCTTTATGCTCTAATACCGTTCTCCACTATTCTAGTCTATCATTAAGCATTCTTTTATTCTCTTCTATTAACACAATGTATTAGTAAATATCATGCACCACAGAACTGGCCCACGTATAGACTTAGGCAACTCATCCAAAACTACCATAAAAAGAAATGGACTCAATGCTGATCATTGGTGGAGACCTACCTCCACGGAAAAGAAATCAGTGTCACCTACAGGCTCACGCACACACGTTTTCGCCCCTTCATACATATCCTTGACTAACGTAATATATCTCCCCAGAACCTTTCTACCCCGTACACATTCCCCAATGAGTTTTCGCGACACACTATCATAGGTTTTTTCAAGGTTGACGAAGACCGTATGGGGATCCCTCTTTTTTTCTCTATATTTCTCCAACCCCCTCCTTATGATGTGTATGGATTTCGTTGTAGAGCGCCCAAGCATAAATTGATTTATCGTTAACTTAGCTTCCCTTCTAACTCTCGAGTTGATAACTCTTTCCCAAAGTTTCATAGTATGACTAGGAGCTTATTCCCTAGTAGTTTGGGCAAACTTCAGCATCCCCTTTCTGCTTATATAAAGGAACTATAGTGTTATTTCTCCACTGATCTAGCATATTTCCAGTCTGAAGATAGTGTAGAATAACTCTGTTAGCCATTAGAGTCCTTCTTCCCCCAGAAACCTCCACACCTCAATTGGTATGTTGTCTATCCCCACCGCCTTAGCCCTCCCTATTTTCTTAAGGGCTTTCCTCACTTCCTCGCTTGTGATGCTTTAACAATAATAGTTATTTTGTTGTGTTGCTTGAGCTGTTTGATCATTTTCTACTTGTTGGCTAGCATTCCCTGAATTGAAAAGTTTGTGGAAATAAGTTTCCCACCTCCGTTTGATGTCCAGCTCTTTCACCAAGACTTTCCCATCCCCACCTTTTGTCACATCCTGACGGAAGATTGAAATGCTAGGATGTGACTCTTTGGCTCAAAACACATTGATTATGAATAAACAAATATAACAGCAATTAAAGACATAAAAATATAAAATTATATAATTAAGTCAATCTATAGGTTACATACTTTTTACAAAATTTGTTTAAGCAAAGACTGCTACATGTAACCTAATCATAACATCTTCAACTGCTTTATATTTCTTCAGTAGTATTGGATGTGTGCATCCACCATTATACTAGACTATGTTAACAGTTATTTTTACACATGTCTTCCTAATGACTTCGCCCCAACCGTTGTACACATCGAATGAGAACATAACACTGTAAGTCATTTTGTTCTCCTGAAAAAGCATACTAAAAACTATCAACATAATATTGGTGAGAAATATAGGTTTAATAACCAAACAAAACATATTGATGCAACATAAATAAGATTACAAACAAACCTACTTATATACCAGGTGATTCATAACTCTCACAAATACAAATCAGAAAAATAAGATAATATAGCATCATAACACTCATCCTGTTGGTGCAGGAAATATTTTCCTAAGTTGCGCTACCAATATTATCAGACGGTTCCTCATCCAAATTAATGGTTGTAACTTATAGCAATATGACAGTTTATCTCAAAAAGTCTTATTTATTTCCATCAAACACAAAACAATATGGTTTTTCCCTAAATACTCATAAATATAAAACGGGGCTATGAATCTCACCTCAATTCCAGCGACAACCTATAAAATTAATTATAAGTTAGGAATATATTTCTTTAAAATTTTCAACACCTCAATCAATATTCTAAATAGTAACTATGATTTCTTAAAATCTTCAAAAGTTTAATAGCAACATCATTTGAAAATATTAATAATCATATAAAAATCCCAGCTATTAACTAAATTCATACATTTTTAGAGAATTAATACAAACTTAGCATAAATAGGTACAAATATCTACTGTTATTATAAAATTCCCAAATTTTTCGAGAATGTTTCTTTTGTGGTCCACTGTATCCCATAAATTCCCTGGTTTTTAATTTGTAGAAAATAATTTGTTGTAGTTTTTCCAAAATTACTAAAATTTAATAAAAAATAGTTACATATCTATTGAGTCAAGGCTAACTAATGGTTTGGGTTGCTAATCGGGTTGCTAAGTTCCTAATGACCTGAGATTTCGTTAATGGTTGTGTTTGTTTTAGTAATTATATGTTTAGGGTATGCTTTGTCTTTATTTTGATTCACGGTTTGATGAAATCTTGTTTGATAATGTTTTGATCAAACTTAGTTCATATATATATATATGTGTGTGTGTGTGTGTGTGTTATGATTTATAGATATATATACATACATACTGTATGACCCCCTTTCCCGGGCACCTCACAGTTGGTCATTCATTGCATCATAGGTACATATTATACATTTCAGTAGATAAAAAGCGGAATTACATTAGCAAAAGCCATTCTCTATTATTAATAAATACTGTTTTTAAGCAATACAATGGGGTTTATGTTACAAAAGATTGTTTAATTGAATTACAAAACAACAATATCTTAACATAAGAATGGATGTCAGTCTTTTCCCGCTGAGTAGCTTCACCCTCGTGCCATCCTCAATAATAATTACCTGCCAACTGAAAATGTATAAAACTCAATGTTGCTGAGTGAGCTCTAGTTTTAATAATGTATATATATGAAAATAATCTTTTTATAAAATACTTTCCTTACTCTTGTACGTGAGCACGCATCAACTATACAACAAGGTAATGCTTTATTTCTTTACTATATACATTTGTTCATTTCGTACTCTTTAACTTTATCTTTCACTGTCTATGTGGACCAAAGAGCAATACCCTAAACTATATACGCGGAGAAACTGGTGTTGGGCCTGTGGTCTATCAATAGACCATGATCACTGTACACATGGCTGACCCAGTCACCTAGGGTATGCTTCAAATGTCCGTCAATCTCAATTGATTGACCCTGTGTACATTCGTTAGGGTAGCTAACCCGCATCACAGTTGATCTAATGACAATATGGTCGTGTGAAAGGATCTCAGCATCTAGTTTAATCAATTAGATTGGATTTGCAGCAGAATTAGCACACGAATTAGACACATTCAAGCAAGAACACAAGAGATATAGCAATGAAACAGTAGGTTATAGAGAGAGAGAGAATTTCTAAAAAAAGGTGTATTTCATTCAATCACACGCTTCGGCCAGTTTACAATTAGGTCATCTTTCCTTTTATAGGGAAAGATGACGTCAGCTGATGTCACTTGACAGTGACATCTAACCGTTATTACAACAAATTACTGAAAGTAACACAACTACTGAAGATGTCCAACAGCTGACATCTTCTTACAAAAGACAAGTGTTAACTCTCACTACAACTACTGAAAAGAAACTACTGAAACTACAACGTCTGAAGAACATGCTCTTCAGACATTTTACAAGTACTGAAATGTAAAATACAACTACTGATGAGAAAATACTGAAAGGAAAACCATAAAAAACAACTGAAGAATACTTCTTCCGCTGTTGTGACAAACTCTGAAGACTTCAGTACTTGACTTTAGACTTGAACTTCAGTTGTTATCATCAGCTGATGTCTTCAGTTGTTGTCATCAACTGATGTCTTTGGTTGTTGTCTTCAGTCTTTATACTTCAGCTGATGGTCTTCAGTACTTTAGTCTTCAGCTGATGAAATCTTCAGTACTTTGATCTTCAGCTGATGGTCTTCAGTACTTTCATCTTCAGCTGATGGTCTTCAGTACTTTAGTCTTCAGCTAATGAGCTTCATTACTTTAGTCTTCAGCTGATGAAGTCTTCAGTCTTTGTCAAACAGCTGATGAGGCCTTCAACAGTTATTGTGATGTCTGTGGGACTTAAAGGTTTTTCTGATCTGGCTCATTGGTTCTTTTGATCCAACAAACTCCCCCTGAACCAATGCAGCTAAAACCTTTAAGCTTATTTTTGGTCCCACTTATTTGGCAGAAAGATTTGGTCTTTTACTTCTGGATCAGCTCAGAAATGACCCATATCAGCACAGGCCTGGGAAGGGGTCTCAAAGATCTGATTGACAAAGGATGGATGGGAGCTCTGTCTTGGGGAACTGGACACAGAGCTGTTACCCCATCCATGAGATCTACTTCCCAACTATGAGTCTGTAAGACTCTCTTGTATAGGCCTCAAGGAGAACTATTTGTTCCTCCATGGTGAGATCTTCAGCTTCTCCTTCAAAAAATGATTCAGGCCCATAAAACTCAGATAGGAATTTAACCTGTTTTCCATTCTTGAGCTCCACTGTTGTTATCTCTCTATATGCAAATTCATTAGGGTGATTACCCTCAAGTAGCAAGTGGAGCTCATCCTTTCTGACTTCCTCAAGCCTCTTATATACCAACCCCTTTTTCACCATTCTATTTTCCAGCATATTTTGTGGGGGTTGATTAGTTGTATAGGCTTTCTTGAAGTCTTCAAGGATCTCCTAAGGTGATACTACAATGGCAAGTGTGATCACTGTATCTACAATCTTTTTCACTTGCCGATTGTAACTTTGAGGAATGTTTTTCTTTTGGATCCTATGAGACACCCTGGGATCAGGCCAAATCCTCACTCTGTCTTTTTGATATTGAAATGTATGCTTGAGAGTGTATAGTCTCTGAGCTTGTTTCTTCATGTTGATAATTGATGAAGTAGCAGCATAAACTTTATCAATCCTTCTCAACAGCTCTTCATCATGTAGTTTATGCTGCTGCTCTTCTTCAATTTTTACCCTCACAGTTTCCATCTGTAAGGCAGGAGTGATGGGTGTTGGTTTGGCCTTAGGCAATGGAATGACAGCTGAAATTGGCAGACTGTCTTCCTCATCATCCTCTTCTTCTTCTAGCCTTAACACCCTTCTCTTCTTCTTCAGGGGTGCATCATCAGCTATTGGTTTTGTGGGTAAGGGAGTTGGTTTTGATGGTTATGGTGTGGTTTGTTTTGGTGTGGGAAATTAGGCAGGATGTTCTAGCAGTTTGGATGTGAGTGAGGCTTTGGTTTGCTTAGCCAGTACAGTCCTGTTCCCCAGCACCAGCTTCACTTAGGGCTTCTATGACCAGCCCCTTGGTGAATACCTCAGACAAACAGATCTTGGTGGTTATTGCCAAGATGTTGTCCCTGGGCCATGATTTGATCTCCAGGACTGATCTCCCTAGATACTTCGAAATGAACCTGGCCATAGCTTCAAGTCTTGCCTTTTCTTCAATACTATAGCCAGTCCATTGGTTTTCTATCTCTTGAACCTCTAACTTCCAGATCTCTGAGTCAAGTTGAGCAGTATCAAAGCCTTGCCTAAACAACTAATCAATGATGTTATCCATTGATCGGCTGTGTTGGGCATTAGCTTCGCAAATCATCTCATCCAACTTTTTCTCAGTCTCATTTTCTCCCTTCTTCTTTTTGTATGTGACATGAAAGTCTTTTACACTTTTAGTCACTTTCTCTATTTCAGTTCCCTTCTCACTCCCCTTCTCCTTCTCAGTCTCCACCACCATATCCCTCTCAGTAGCCACCTCCTTTTCTACTTCTTTCTCTTTCTCCTCCTCAATCCTTTTCCTCTTAACCGCTTTCATAGACTGAGTCTCCCCCTTTTTGGTTGCATTGGTTGTAGGGGTGTGACTGTCAGAAAGCCTCTTAGTCACAACAGCATCCACCAGTGGTTGTATAGTAGAGGGAAGCCTCTTATTAAGGGTTTTAATCACAATGTTAGTGATAATGGGGGTGATGAGAGGCAGGGAATTTTGAAAGATAGCAACTATTTGCTCAGGGTGGTTCTGATCCTGAGAAATAGTGCCAGAAGCAGAGGCTGGTGGCCGATATTTTAGGAGTGGCTCAGGGTGTGGGAGACCTTCAGGTGAAGGTGCCATCTGTGGGTTTATGGTGGCTGGTGGCAAGTAGTTCTTTTAATCTACTTACCTCTTCCTCAAGAATAATGTTCTGGGCTAGAACATCATAAAAGAAGCCCAGGTCATCATCAGTGTTAACTGAATCACCTAACCTCCTGATTACATCAGGATGTACATGTGCTGAGTGTGGCTCAGTAATCACATGTGCCCTTGTTCTTGGTACTGGGGACTTCCTACCTCAGGATTAGAACCTTCATCGGCAGTTGCCTCTGGTGAGGACTTAGAGATGGTACCAGCTTCATCCTGTTCATGTGCTGAAACAGGGGAAGTGGCAGCCTCACCAGATGTTCTTATCTCCTCTTCCACACTGGGAGATAGAACATTGTAATCCCTGTGCTGTGGGATCTCATCAACACTTGGATCCCCCCTCTCATTGGTTGGGGTTTTCCCAGTTGTTATAGGTGCCTGGGGAGAGGGTGGAGTGTTGAGATGAGTCAGCACTTCTGCTATAATGAATGTTGGGCTTTGAGGGGCGGTTGCAGTGGGAGATGGGGTTGAAGCAGTTTGCACCTGGGGAGATTGGTGCTTTTCAATGGCAACCTTCTCAAGTGAGAAAGGTTCCAGATGTGTGGGTGCCCCTGATGTGGTTGCATCAGGATCTTGTTGAGAGGATGCCTGAGCAGTTGAGGCTGGTAGAGTCCTTGTAACTACTAGGGGATTAATACCAGTAGCTACTTCCTGCCTTTGTGTTGCAGGGGCATCCTCAGGGGACTCATCTCCCTGAGTAGCCTTTTTGGGCTTTTTGGTTTTGGGTTTGGTGGGGACTTTGGATTTGGAGGTGGAGGCTGTGGGTTCCCGCTGCTTGGGTTTTCGCAGCTTGGCAGCCTGTTTGAGTGCTTGGTCAGAGTTGTGCCTGGAGTATACATCAGGCAATACAGCCATAGCAGGGACTCCAAGGCCAACAAGTCCCTCAGCTTTCAGTTGGTTCTCAATAATGGCCATGATAAACCTAGGATATAGTATCCATCGGTTAGCCAGAGGTTTTAAATCCATATCTTTAATTTCCAAAAATATTATTTCAGAAAAATTTAAATTTTGGTGCTCTAGGATGGAATACAATACCTGCTACCACCTGGATGACATTTGATCCCATGAAGAAGTTTTAGGGGCTAGGCAGATATTGACCATATGAAATATTAGGCGTTCAGCATCATGGAAGTGCTTCTTGAGGATTGTTGAGGCACGAAGGTCACCTTGATATCCATGGTGGGAAAAGGATAGGTCAGTGGTGCCCTTTGGATATTCAGTGGTGAAGGTGGCATCATTCAATTTTAGGGTTTAGGGAATGATTGCAGGAGTGATGACCATCTTTTTCTTGTTGACGAACAATTGGAGAGAGACCTCGGTGTCATTCTCCCTAGTGAGGGTGACGTTCGTCTAGAACTGGTGTAGAGATTCGGCATAGATGGTTGGATTGAGAAGAAGGGCCGTTTTGTATGGAGAATCGACCATGAGATCAATGGCATTATCAAACTTGGTCCAAAAGGGTGATTTGGTAAGGTAGGCTACACAGTTGTGTCTTGGATTGAGCTGTATGGTCGCCATTAATGTGAGGAGATAGGTTTCAGAGTTTTTGAACGTTAGGTTATGAGAGAATGAAAAACTCTAAAGTTAGTGTTAGGTATTTATAGGGTATGGTTATGAAACAGCTGAAAAAAAACGACTGAAGGTTTTGGTTTTAGTCATCAGTTGTTTGAAACGACTGATGACATGTTTTTAACCTTCAGAGGTTGTAAACATCTGAGGACTTGGTATTAGGCATCAGTAGTGGAAACTGCTGAGACCATGGTTTTGTCCTTCAGATGTTGCAAACGACTGAGGACTTGTTGTTAATCATCAGTAGTTAATAACTACTGAAGATATGGTTTTCATCTTTAGACGTTGTAAACAACTGAAGACTTGGTGTTAGTCATCAGTAGTTGTAAACTACTATCATCAGTAGTTGTAAACTACTGTCATCAGTAGTTTTCAGTGCAGAAGAATGCTTGAATCGTTCAATACCAAACACACACAACAAACACTATGAGAAGAAGATCAAATAACACCAAAAAGCTTTCAAATAAGGTTTCAATGATGAACAATAGTGAATGAAATGAAATAAGCTCAATGTATTCAGAAAGAACCAACTTACAATACTCTCTTGCAACAATAATACACGATTAGGGTTTTTGCAAGGATGACTAACAATTAGACAAAAGAAATCTATAAATAGCTGTCATAGTTTCGCATATAGTTTCGCTGTGGGCGAAACTATACAGGCGAAACTATAATTTCGCCCGGCAGAAACTGACAGTTTCGCCGGGAGAACATCAACATGACTGTGAGCGAAACTACAGTTTCGCTCACAGTTTCGCAGGACAGCAAAATATATAGATTTAATCTAAACCAACATACAAAGGACACTAACATGGATCCTATTACAAATAAAGATAAACAAACACTATCTAATGGTGAGTCCAACCTATCTTGATTTTCAATACTCCCCCTAGGTTGGATCTCACCCATTCTGCTTGTCTTGATAACTCTAGTCAGCTCCAGCATCTCCCGTACCTGCACCTGATGTTTCTGGATCAACTCCTACAACTTTACTTTGATGAGCCTCAGCACTTGATCTTCCTTGGTTGCCTCCTACATCATTAGCTCCTTCAGGATAAGCACTAGCTTATGCAAACTGTTTTGTTAAATCCTGGATGTCCATGTGTAAGTCATCTTCAGCTCTAACTTTCTCTGCCAGCGCTTTCACTTCAGCTCTCACTCCTCTAACTTTGTTCACCACAATCATGAACAGGCTAGCTTCCTTTCTTGTTTCTTCTCCCGCCCCTGCTTTAATGTGGTTCTCACACAGAACCAGTAGATCTTCATCAGCAAATCCAAACAACTCCATTGGGTCAAAGATTCGATATTCAATTCCACCCTTGACTCTAATAACAGCCTCCCCCGTCTGATTGTCATAAAACCACTTCTCAAACTCTTTCAGACGAGAGGGGGAGGGATCTGCTAATCTTACCCTTTGAACCGTCTTTGGCGGCTTTACGCTCAACACAATCTTTCCCTTCCCTGTGACCCAGTCTTTGTCTTTCTTTGATCTCTTTCTTTCTGCTTTCATAAACCCGAAAGCCTCAAAGTTATCTTTGAGCCCATTTTGGATTTCTTTTTCTAGAAATCTGGCTCGCTCACTCAAATGTGCTCCATGTAAAGGCAATGATGCCAACCTTCTCAAATTCCATTTCGGCAAGGTCTTGAATGCCTTCCTCTTATGAAGATAAGTGATTCCACCCCCTCGTCTTTTTATCATGAACATTTTTAGGTCGGGGTTGTACTTCCAGCTCACGATCTTCTTATCAGCCTCTTTCTTTTTCAGACTTTCCATATTTTGAAACAGTGGGGTTAACTCTTCGGGTTCCTTCTCCCTCGCAAACCAATCATTCTTCTCCATCTCAATAATGTCGTTTTCATCTTCACCCTTCTGAATCACATAAGTCAGAGGCCTTTCGTCCACCTCATAGAACTCAGGCTCTGAGTCATAATCCACCAACTGCTCCTCATCAACCTCCTCGTCCACCAGACCCTTCTCGATGGGTTGTTCGGTCGTTTCAGGTTGTTTTCCCATTTGTTCTTCTCTGGTAAAATCTCCAAGGTTTATACCCAAATCCACAAACTCAGCATCAATCACATCATCTTCAGTTTGTAAATTCTCCATTTCAGGTTCTTCAGTTCCTTTGCCAGACCCTCCAGCTTCTTCAGTTGCTGCCCCCGAGGTGCCCTCTCCTGCCTTTGAAGAAGTACCCACATTCAGGAACGGGTACTTAGATGTGTCAGTCAGATCATCTAACTCATGTTGAGTTAGCTGATTAGTCAGGCCGGTGGCAGCTTTCAATTCATTTACCTCCTTCAATAACCTTTTGATCAAATTATTTTGATCAACCAACATTTTCTGCATACCTTCCAACAATTCATCCTTTTGTTTCTCCCTCATCTCCTGATTCATCAGCTTAGTCTTTATCATACTTAGTTCGTTAGAGAGAGAGGTGTTGAGGTTTCTGATCACATCCTCGTCTAAACTAGTTTGTCTCTCAGTTTGTGGGGGCTCAGAGAATGTCTGATGTTTTTGTTTTGTCCTCCTCTCTTGCTCCCCAGTATCAATCGTCCTTTTGGACCTCTTTTCTTTCTCCATTTTGGCTTTAGCCGCCATCTCAGCCACTTCTTTCTCAAAGTCATAATCTTTCTCTTTAGCATATCTTTTTCTTTTCTTTACCGCTTCCGACTGAGTTGATCTAATTTCCTCTGTTCGACTGGCTTCAGCTTGGATCACCTTCCTGATGTAATCCCATCGATCAGGAGTATACATGTTTTCCCATAGGTGAGTGATCCGACCACTGAAGTCGTGCCTGATAGCACAGCAGTCGGCAAAGATTCTGGTATTCATCGACACAAGATGCTTATTTCTCCATGTCTCGGGATGTTGGGAACTTGATCGTCTATGATCATCTGAAGAAATCTGGGATAAAGCAGCCATTTATCCTTCTTCAGGGCCATTACGTTTTCAGCCATGCAGCTAAATATAAGATTAGCAATGTTAGCCTTCTCTCCTCTACAGCATATAACCATTGCTTTTGCCCAGTCTAAGTTTAACCCATCTGATCCACCTTTTCGGTGATCTAAGCACATTATGAAAACGTGGGCAATGTATCTCCACTCCTTGGATAGAAAGGATTTCTTGATTTCCTTTCTAGTCCCAAAAGGAGGACCTTCATAACCCATAGACAAGAAAGCATCATACACCTCCTGATCAGCCAAATCAATGTCACCTCCAGAGTCTTCTTCTAATCTCAGCACCCGCGATATAACTTCTTCTGTGATGGTCACTTGATGACCCAGAACTTTGACTATAATACTCTCAGAATCTCCCCTTGTGTTGTACTCGGCAGTTCGCCAGAATCTCGAATGTGTAGATCATAAATAGTAGTAGAATGAGAGATGGAGTATGCTATAGGGGATCTCTGCAGCCATCTGATACAATCCCTGAATCCTGCTGCTTTTGGATGAGAATCATCTAGAATAGCAGTGATATTGTTCCGAACGTCGAACTTGAGATTTGCCATTTAGATCTGACAAACAAACGAGCCGGGTTAGAAATAAAATTAGAATTTAAGTATTTACAAACGTAAATGAAATGAACAGATGGTAATAAACTTTGTGTAAATGCAGATATATACATATAAAATTAAAAAAGAATTTACCAATTAATATATATATATATATATATATATATATATATATATATATATATTTGTGTAGTTTCGCAAAGACGAAACTATAGTTTCGCCAAACAAAACATATGGTTTCGGCAAGATATGAGGATAGATTCGACTAGGCGAAACAACAGTTTCGCTAAGCGAAATTGAATTTTTCTGGACGAAGCTGTTAGTTTCGCTCGGGCAGCATAACCACATAGTTTCGCTAAATCATAGGAACTTTCGTTCAGTTTCGCTGGAAGATGGGGTAGTTTTGAAGAATGAACTGCGAGACTACCCAAATGACATAAACCAATCCGGTCAAATGCGAAGAGGATTAGCCTATGAAAACCAGCGTTCTGAGTTCGAAACTCACATTAGAAATCCAACAACAGGTGAAAATGCAACAGAACAAGACAGAGACTGAGATTTGAGTCAAAAGTCTTGAAAAACCCTAGTTTCGTCGAAAGTGAAGAATTTTTGCGAAAGTGAGCGATATGATTCAAAAACTATGTTTATGTACATAGGAGTTTCGCAGAGGAATAAAAATATAATTTCGGCATAGCGAAACTATACTTTCGGCACAACGAGTTTATAATTTCGACTATGTGAAACTATAGTTTTGGCATAACGAAATTGTAGTTACAGCATTACGAAACTATAGTTTCGGTCAGGCGAAAGTATAGATTCGGCAGCGAAACTGCAATTTCGCCAAGCGAAACTGTAGTTTCACAGAGTTTTCATTTAAAATAAAATAATACAAGATAAATAAATAAAATCAAAATAAAATAAAATAGAATTAAAATTAAATTGTTGAAGGATATAGTATCATGTTTTTCTCGAAGTGTTTTAAGTGGATCATGACTTAGCGAGATTGCTGATATGTTTGTCTGCTTAAACCCATTCCCAGCTCTTTTCAACTCATGATCTGCAGCTGTTTATCATGTTCTGAATTGTCTTAGTAACTCAGCAGCTTGGTCCCCACTGATATTTGATAAAGAACTAGTCTCGTCATCAAGGTTTATTGAGCATAATCATTGATGTCGCCTGATCACTATACTGATTTTACTTAATCCAATCATACTGACTGGCGTATATACAGATGGGACTCTATAATGTACAGATGTAGACACACATATATGTGAGATCCAGACTCAACCTATAACTAAAAGATGAGAGCTTCAGGTCAATGCTTTCACATAGCAAAGAAGATCATCTAGGCGTGTTGATGAGAGCTTCAGGTCAATGCTTTCGCATAGCAAAGAAGATCATCACTCCAGGTCAATGCTTTCGCATAGCAGAGGAGATAAACACACATCTTTTCTTATGTAAAGTATGAATGTATATACACGAATGGACTATTTGAGATTATTTAATGTTTGACTTAGAGGGTGTTATCATCGAGTCACCATCCCAGTGGGAAACACCATAAGATTCACATTGATAATCTATATATACAATAATAGGCTATTTGAGATTATTTAATGTTTGACTTAGAGGGTGTTATCACCGAGTCACCATCCCAGTGAGAAACACCATAAGCTTCACATCGATAATCTTTGACATCAATTAGCAACTCTCAACCAAGTTTTAGACAAGACTTGTATCTTTGTGCAGACCGAAATATCATGAGGATAATCCTTATTACTGAGTTATGATCTTTAATTTGGCTGCATGATCACTTGTTTACTTCATTTTTGGGATGAGTCTATCATGCATATCCCAACGTAAGATGTCCCCTTGTTCTAACTTCATTTTCTTGAATTCCTGAGAGAATGAAAATTAAAACTTATTATCAGTATGAATCCCCCCCGAAATTTTCAGTTGACAGCATACTAAATGGAAAATTTCTTAACAATCAAAGTAAAAGAAAAACAAGAATAAAAGTAAAGATCTATGGGACACAAGGCAGACAATAATCAAGACCAAAAATGAGATATGTACATATTTACAGATTAAACATTTGTGTTGCTCAGAAAAGATTTTAAGAACGATATTAATCCTAGCATAGAAATCAATTCATAAAAACGTGGCTTATCAAAGGTTTTTGTGAAAAGATCTGCTTTTTGATGTTTTGTATCAATAGGAATAATATTAATGAAACCCTTTTCTTGAGCATCACGGATGGCATGAATCTGTGTCTCAATGTGCTTGGTCCGAGAATGATGAATTGGATTCTTGGCAATCCCAATTGCCGCTTTGTTATCACAAAACAATGGAGTATGAAGAAAGTTGATCCCATAGTCCATCATTTGATGCTGAATCCATAACACTTGCGAACAGCAACTAGAGGCTGCAATATATTCAGCTTCTCCTGTTAAGAGAGAAACCGTGGTCTGTTTCTTGCTTTGCCAAGAAACAAGGCAATTCCCCAAATACTGACAACTCCAGTAACAGACTTTCTGTTTAGTTTGCAGCCGTTGGAACGCTGTCAGAATAAGCATGCAAGTCAAAATTCCCACCATAAGGATACCAAAGTCCTAAACGAGAAGACCCCTTTAGATAACGAAAAATTCGTTTGACAGCCTTGGCATGGGATTCTTTAGGAGCTGATTGGTATCGAGCACAATATCCAACAGCAAAGGTGATGTCAGGACGACTTGCTGTTAGGTACATGAGAGAGCCAATCATCGATCTGTAGAGATGAGGATCGATTGGTTTGCCGTTTTATCCAGAGTGAGACATGTTTGAGCCGTGAAGGGAGTCATCTCAGAAGAAGCATCATCCATTTTGAATTTCTTCAAAATTTCCTTAATATACTTCTCTTGATGAATGAGAATTCCCTCTGGCTTTTGTTCAACTTGCAGCTCGAGAAAGAAACACATTTCTCCCATCATGCTCATCTCAAATCTGTTTCGCATGACCTCCTCAAACTCCCGATATAATTGAGGATTGGTAGAGCCAAAAATAATGTCATCAACGTAGACTTGCACAATCAACATCTCACCGTTTACCTCTCTTTTGAATAAGGTCATGTCAATGGTGCCTCGCGTAAAACTATTGCTTAAGAGATACTGGGTCAGTGTCTCATACCAGATCCGAGGAGCTTGATGAAGTCCATAAAGTGACTTATCAAGCTTGTATACTTTGTCAGGAAAGTCTGGATCTTCAAACCCTGGGGGTTGACACACATATATCTCTTCATCAATGTCACCATAGAGAAATGCACATTTGACATCCATCTGATAGACTTTAAATTGCTTGTGAGCAGCGTGCGCCAAGAATATTCTAATGGCTTCAAGACGGGTGACAGGTGCGAAGACTTCTGTGTAGTCAATTCCTTCTTCTTGAGCAAAGCCTTGAACCACTAATCTGGATTTGTTTCGCACCACTATTCCTCGATTATCAGGTTTGTTCTTGAATACCCATTTTGTGCCAATGGGATACTTATTTGGTGGAAGATCCACCAAGGTCCACACCTTGAGTTTTCTGAACTGTTGCAATTCCAACTGCATTGATTCAACCCAGCAGGGATCTTGGAGAGCTGCATGAACGTTCTTAGGAACGGTTTGAGATATAAAACAAGAGAACAAGCAAACATTAATCAAACCAGATTGACTCCGTGTCCGAACTCCATCAGTAATGGAACCAATTATGTTGTCATGTGGATGATCTTTCCAAGATTTGAAATCAGCAGTCATGGAAGCGTTGTCAGTAGGTGGATGGTTAAATGATGAGCTGGATGGTAAAGTAGGATGCGGTAAAGGGGATGAAGAAGGTGATGTTGATATGGTTGGAGGAGGGAGGTCAAATGAAGATGAGGAAGATGCAACATTGTCTGAGGTATCATCAACGGATGTAGTGACATGAGGCACAATAGGTTCAGCTGGTATGGGAGCAGGAGGAATGATGTTTGTTGTTGTATTGGAGAAGGACACATCATCATCGAAAACTGGTAGATTGAATGATTTGAACACCGTATCTGAGTCAAAGAACCAAGCTGGTTCTGAGGGAACATCAGAGGAATTAGATTCCTGCCAATCGATATAGAAGGACTCTTGAACGATACGTGTTCTCTTGTTGTATACCCGATAAGCCTTTTGGGAAGAAGAATAGCCTACGAAATAACATTCATCCGATACAGCACCAAATTTTGTCTTCTGTGCTTGAGTGTTCAGGAGAGTGCACGACCAACCGAATGGGCGAAAGAAATCAATCAAAGGCTTTCTCTTGTGAAATAGTTCATACGGAGTTTTCATCTTATCTTTGACTATCAGCACCCTGTTGAGAACATAAGAAGCACAATTCACAGCCTCAGCCCAAAATATGATGGGTAAAGAGGATTCTATCAACATTGTACGTGCGGCTTCAATTAGGGTGCGATTCTTTCGTTCCGCGACACCATTCTGTTGAGGAGTTCTCGCAGCACTGAACTGTCTTAATATTCCTTTGGTTGCACAAAAGGAATCAAAAATTTGATTTTTGAATTCAGTACCGTTGTCACTTCAAATAGCCATAACCTTCCTCTTGCTTATCGATTCAATCGAGAGAATTAACTTTTGCAACTCCTCAGTAGTCTCTCCCTTTTGAGCAAGAAATCTTACCCATGAATATCTGGAATAGTCATCTGTAATCATAAGACAAAAGGATTTTTTAGCAATAGATTTAACACTTATTGGGCCAAACAAATCAGTATGTAACAATCCAGGGGATTAGAGATGCTATTTTCAATTTTAGGTTTGTGTGGTTTCTTATGTTGCTTTCCTTTTGCACATGCCATACATTTCTCAACCACAGAAAAGTCTTTTAAAGGTAATCCCCGAACGAGATTGTTTTTAACTAATTTGTTTATTATTTTGAAATTAACATGACCCAATCTACGATGTCATAAGAAAGACTCAGAGGTGGAAGCTTTAGACAAGAGGCATGTGACTGCGGATGATGAGCCCTTTGAATTCTTGTCAAGGAGATATGTATCATGCTTTCTGGGAGCCCGCATGAGTACCAAATTATCTGGAATATCAATCTCAGACTTCAAAAAGATACATTCATTGGACTTGAATAAAACCGGAATGCTTTTATCACAAATCTAAGAGACGCTTAACAGATTGAATGCAAGCTCGGGAACGTAATTGACTTTTTCCAAGGTGAGCGAACCATTACAAACTTCTCCTTGACCTATCATTTTTCCTCCTTTCTTGTCTCCGGCGAAAGCAACATAACCACCATCGATGATGCGGTAGTTGGTCAATAAATCTTTAAGCCCCGTCATGTGTCTGGAGCATCCACTATCAACATGCCACATGCTATTTACAGACTTAGTGGACGACTCCTGCAATCATATCAAGAGAGAATTAACCAGGAGTAATGGGCACCCAAGTTTGAACAACTTTAGGTTTCGCTGAAGGGGATTTCTTGCAAAAGAACTTATTAACTAATTGATTCAATTTACTCCCAAAAGAACTTCTATAAACATGTCTATGATGTAACTGCGGATAGTGCTTGACAACACGATCATCTTTACCACAATGAAAACAATGTGATTTTAATCTAGATGCATTATGTAATGAGGTAGAGATTTTATCAATGCATATTTCTTCATCACCTTCAGATAATCTAGAATCATCATCACTGTATGCCTCATTCGTATTGACAGAGTTGATTTTATTTTGAAAAGAATAATTGTGTGCTAATGACACTGAATTGTTATCTGAAATACATGTGGTACTAGTACCACTAGTACTTGCCTCAGATGAAGATGCAATCCTGTCATTAAGCACAACAATTTTTGCAGGTATAAATGATGGAATAGGATGAGAAAAGAATTTTTCAAAAGAGTTAGTTTTTGTTTCTTCATCGCTGTTCATAGTATTATCAGACAATAGATCAATACAATCAACAGATGAATCAGAATCATGATCCATAGCATTCAAAGAACAAACAGAAACATTACTAGAACATAACGAAACAGAGTCTTTTACAACGTCACTAGAAACAAAAATAGAATTTAAACTAGAGTTATGATCTAAAACAGAAAGCTGAGGTTCAGGTGTACTAAGGCTAGAGCATCCAAGCCCTCTAGTCGGTCCATAATCGTAGTCCTCACGAACATGCATAGGATTCACACCTTCTAAACCTGCAGACATACTATTAGAATCTTCTTTGATAAAATCATTAGAAGGATGTGGAATGGGCATCGGAGAGTAACAGTATGTACTAGGAGGAGGATAAACCTTAGCATTTTCATATCCCAAACCTGTTTTAATCCTAGCCCCACGTTGAGATTTACATAAATCATCATGTTTCATTCCTGATATGGTCCATTTATCAAGTTTTGACTGAAGTTTGCTTGTTTCAAACTCAGCTAGGGCAACCCTTTCAGTCAAACCGTTCACCTCAACGTTTCTTTCTAAAACAATCCTTTTTAAATGATCAATTTCTTTTAGCGCTTCATTTAATTTAACAAAGTATTTTGACTCATTCATTTTAAGTTCTTCATTAATTCTTTTCAATTCCTTTTCATTATTAATTAATAAACGATTAGCCTTATAAACCCCAAATAATCTGATTTTACAAGCAGATGAACACATATCTTGAATTACCTCATATGGAAGTCCCATCACCACCTTCTCAGCTGCAAGGGCTTTATCACATTGACACACCGGAGTACTCGACTTGTTTTCCTCTTTGGCGGTAGCAGCATTGTCATCATTCCTTTCTAGCACTGTGGATTGAGTTCCTTGCTTTCCGTACTCCTTCGTATCTTCTTTCTCATATTCCTTCTCTTCAACTTCATCATTAAACTCTTTAAAGGGATCAAATTCTTCCTCATCGTTCATCTTCATTTCCTCTTCCTGAATCTCAGCTACTAATGCTTGATTAACTTCTTTTTTTGTCTCTTCAGCTTCTGCACTCCAGTCAAAGTTAGAAATTAGAGCAGTTTCTTTCTTATGGCTTGACTCATCTTTACCCCCACCAGCAGCCAATCTTGGAATTCCAGAGTTGTTAGGATCAGTGACAATTGGCAATGGACATTCCCGTTTAAAGTGTCCCAATTGCTTGCAATTGAAACATCTAAGTTTAGACTTATCAAAACCCAATTTTGAGTTGGAGCCTTGACCTCCAAAGTTCTTTCTACCAGTCCTTTCCATAAATCTCCGAGCTCTAAGCGTCAGCACTGCCATTTGCCATTGAATATTGGTTTCTTCAAGATCGTCTGGATCCACTTGATACATGTCTTCCATTGTCATTCCTTTACCTTTCAGATCACCTGCAACAAGTGCTTCATAGCTTTGAACAAACATCCTAAAGAGTGCCATAGTCTCAGCTGGAACAGTAGTTTCAGTAGATGCTTTAAAATTTCCTTCCTCTTTCCTCGGGTTAATGCTACTTCCAGAAAAATCACACACGGTCACTGATCCTTGATGAGATGCCTGCATTGGAAAGCTTGTAGCGGAAGATAATAATGCAGCATTCTGTGAATAACCAGATGTTGGCATGATGGATTGATTAAACTCCCTCCTTTTCAGGTCCAAATCAAAAGACTTCAGCTTGTTAATCACGTCCATCAGTTTATAATCAACAAAGTTTCTTTCTTGTTTCAACATTCTCACTTGTAAACTCCACTGGGGTGGAAGGGAGTCTAGGAGTTTATTCACTTGCTCATGATTTCCTAACTGATCGTCATACTTCTTTAAGGTACTGGAAACTGACAAAAAGCGATTAGTAATGTCAGTAAGATCTTCATTCTTGTGTCCCACAAATGAATTGAACTCCTTTTGAGCTTGAGCCTTCCTATCTTTCCTTAGATCCTCATTTCCATCGTAAAATTCACACAAGGCATCTATAAAGATTTTGCATCTGTGTATTCAGCAAAACGAATGTAAATATCAGGTGCAAGACATAATGTCAAGGCTCCGAACGCTTTCTGATCTCGGTCAATCAGTTTTTGATCCTTTTCAGTGAATGTGGAGGAGTCCGTGTTTGGAGAAACAGTTCCACCGACCGTAACGGTTGGCCTGTGTGGTCCAGTGATGATTGAATCCCATTGATTGTGATCGGTGTAGAAGAAGAAAGCCTTGAGACTCGTTTTCCAATCTTCAAAGTTATCTCCATTGATGAGTCTAGGGGGTCTGTTGGGGGCAACACTATCTAAATCAGCCAGGGTGAGAGTAGTCATTTTGGACATACTAGTCTCGCTAGAGAAAAATTAAATTCGGCAGGGCGAAAGTGTAGATTCGGCAGAGCGAAAGTGAAATTTCGGCTGCCGAAAGTGTAGTTAACTCTGGAATAGATTCGCTGAGAGCTAGTTTTGGCAAAGCGAAAGTGTAATTTCGGCAATCAAAAGATTATTTTCGGCAGCACTTTCGCTAGCCAGAAACTATCTAGAGCTTAGTTTCGCTGAGAATTTCGCAGGAAACAAGCTTGAACTTTCGTTCAAATCACTTTCAGCCGCAAGTTCATACAAATGTCACCCAATCAGAATGAACTTTCGTTCAAAGATCACAGTTTCGCACCAAATGTCAAAGAGGAGAAAGAAGCAGTTTTGCTGAACGAAGTTACAGTTTCGCTGGAAGAAACTGTAATTTCGCTGGAAGAACAGAAAACCCTCTTAAACCCAAAAACACTCAAAAATCACCCAAATCTCAATGAATTTGAAAGGGAGTGATTCACGAAGCTTCCTCAATCAGAAACACACAATATCCAATCAATTTTCATGACAAAAACACTCTGTTTTGATGCGGAATTTGAGAAAAGAAGGTATTGAACAAAAATAACCAAAAACCTCAAACAATCAAGAGCACTAAGGCTCTGATACCATATTGTTGGTCCATTTGATCGGTTTTCAGTGCAAAAGAATGCTTGAATCGTTTAATACCAAACACACACAACAAACACTATGAAAAGAAGATCAAATAACACCAAAAAGCTTTCAAATAAGGTTTCAATGATGAACAATAGTGAATGAAATGAAATACGCTCAATGTATTCAGAAAGAACCAGCTTACAATTGTCTCTTGCAACAATAATACACGATTAGTGTTTTTGCAAGGATGACTAACAATTAGACAAAAGAAATCCATAAATAGCTGTCATAGTTTCGCATATAGTTTCGCTGTGGGCGAAACTATACACGCAAAACTATAATTTCGCCCGGCAGAAACTGACAGTTACGTCGGGAGAACATCAACATGACTGGCTCACAGTTTCGCAGGACAGCAAAATATATAGATTTAATCTAAACCAACATACAAAGGACACTAACATGGATCCTATTACAAATAAAGTTAAACAAACACTAATCTAATGGTGTGTCCAACCTATCTTGATTTTAGTAAACTACTGAAGACATGGTTTTGTCCTTCAGTTGTTTGGATATGAAACAGTAGATATTGAAATCAGCTGAAGAGTAAATTTACTCATCAGCTGTTGTCGTCAATTCAGTTGTTTCATACTGACCTCAACATTTACTCATCAGACTTTGTCCGACTTTCAGATATTTCATTGGCCTTCAGCTCTTGTGAATATTTATTCTTCAGCTCTTGTGAACAGATGTTCAGAAGATCTGATGAAATAAATTATTCTTCAGAGCTTGTGAACAAATATTGTCTTCAGTACTTATGTGTAAAATTACACATCAGTACTTGTGAACAAAATTTGTTCTTCAGTACTTATTTGTTGAAATAGGCATCAGTAGTTATAACCACATCAGTACTTGTAACTACATCAGTTGTTCTCAACAAATAATGCACTTCAGTACTTTGAAGTATTTTAGTCTTCAGTAGTTATGAAAAATGCTGAAGACTAAATAACTCATCAGTACTTATTTTTTGACTTTTGTATACTAATGCTCACCAGTACTTGTCTGATCATCACTAGTATTAGTAAATATATTCCAGCTGCAGCATACCAAGCCTTAGCACCAGATTTTGAAAAGTGGAACTATCTAAAGGCTTAGTAAATATTCCTGTAAGCTCATCAGCACTAGTCACAAACTTTGGATCAATCAGACCTTTTTCATAACAATCCCTTATAAAATGATGTCTGATCTCAATATGTTTGGTCCTAGAATGCTGGACTGGATTCTTAACAACACAAAGAGCTTAAGCACTATCCATTAGTAATGGAGTCTTAGTCTCTGTAATGCCATAATCTAATAGTTGATTCTAAAGCCAGAGTACCTGGGATGTACAAATTGTAGCAGCAATGTACTCTACTTCAGCAGTTGATGTAGCATTGATGTTTGTTTCTTACTCTACCAAGAAACTAAACAATTGCCTAGGAATTGGCATCCACCAGAAGTTGACTTTCTGGTCACTTTGCACCCTGGATAGTCACTATCAGGGAAAGCAACTAATTTGCAAGAATGCCCAGTGGAATACCAAAGTCCTAGTGATTGTGTATCTTGCAAATATCTAAAGATCCTTTTGACTGCAATTAAATGGGATTCTTTAGGTGCAGCCTGAAATATAACACAGGCATAAGTTGCAAACATAAAGTCTGGTCTAGAAGCTGTAAGGTACATCAAGGACCCAATCATACATCTGTAAAGGGTTTCATCAACCGCTTTACCTTTCTGATCAACATCCAGTTGTGTGGTGCTGCTCATGGGAGTAGAACAGGGCTTACAGTTTTGTAAATCAAACTTATTCAAAAGATCTTTTGTATATTTGGACTGATGAATGAAGGTTCCATCAGCCATTTGTTTAATTTGCAAACCCAGAAAGAACTGTAATTCTCCCATGGCACTCATTTCAAACTTTTGCTGCATCAGCTTTGTGAATTCATCACACAACTGTGGATCAGAGGATGCAAAAATAATATCATCAACATAAATTTAAACAAGTAGCTTATGCTGTCCCACTTTCTTTATGAATAAAGTTTTATCAATGGAGCCTCTAGTGAAATTATTTTGAAGAAGAAAATTTGATAATGTTTCATACCAGGCTCTAGGAGCTTGTTTCAACCCATAAAGAGCCTTATCAAGCTTATACACCCAATCAGGATGTTTATTATCCTCAAAACCTGGTGGTTGACACACATAAACCTCTTCTTTTATTTTACCATATAAAAAGGCACTTTTAACATCCATTTGAAAAACTTTAAGATTGTGAAAGGCAGCATAAGCTAAGAACAATCTAATTGCCTCCAGTCTGGCTACCGGGGCAAAGGTTTCATCATAATCAATACCTTCTTCTTGTGCAAACCCCTGTACAACCAGCCTGGCCTTGTTCTTAACAATTTGGCTCTTTTCATCTATTTTATTCCTAAACACCTATTTAGTGCATATTGCACACTTACCTTAGGGTAAAGGAACTAGCTCCCACACTTGCTGCTTTTGAACTGAAGAAGCTCAAGCTGCATGGCTTCAACCCATCCATTGTCTCTTAAGGCAACATGATAATTCTTTGGCTCTTGCTGACTGATGAAGAGAGCATAGAAGTAGAAATTGGACAATTGACTTCTGGTTGAAACTCCAGCATTGATATCACCAATGATTTGAGACATTGGGTGATTCTTCAGCTCTTGATAAACAATGAGATCTGTGCAAGTGTTTGTAGGACCTTCAGCAGCAACATATGTTGATTAAGATTCTTGAAACCATATTGGAGATAGCAACTCAAATGAAGTAGAAGATTCAGAAATCTCATCAGCATTTGTTGTGGATGGAGCTGCTGAAGCTACAGGAGCATCAGGTTTAGATGACTCAGGCAATTGGCCACTAAACCTGAAAAGGTGAGTACTGTCTACATCATCATCAGTACCACCAGGTGGAGAACTGTTGACAGGAACAACAGCTGGAGGCTGATAAGGAACATATTGTAGTATGTCCAGATCAAATAACTCCACAGGGTTTTGTGGAATCTTGTCCTTTGGAGATTCATTATACTTCACATGCAAAGTTTCTTCAACTACTTTTGTTCTGCAGTTGAAAACTCTGTATGCTTTGCAAGTACATGAATAACCAACAAAATACCCTGCATCCACCTTTGATTCAAACTTCTGGAGTGGATTGTTTATGTTAAGAATATAACAGGGACACCCAAATGCTCTAAAGAATGAAATCAAAGGGGCCAAATGATGTAGTACTTCATAAGGAGTCTTCATCAACCTTTGATTCACTAATACTCTATTGCGCACATAGCATGCTGTGTTGATAGCTTCAGCCCAAAAGGTTAGTGGCAAGCCTGAATCAGTTAACATAGACCTTGCAGCTTGAATAAGGGTCCTGTTCTTTCTCTCTACCACTCCATTTTGTTAAGGAGTTCTTGGAATGCTGAACTGCCTCTTGATTCCTTTGACAGGTAGAAGTCATCAAGTGTGTGATTTCTAAATTCTGTGCCATTATCACTCCTCACACACTTTACTAGAAGGGAATACTGCTTCTCCATATACAACACAAAGTTCATAATAGCTTTTGTAGCTTCATCTTTGGAATGGAAGAAGAAAGTCCTTACAAATCTGGAGTCATCATCCATAATTACCAGACAGTATTTCTTCTTTGCCATGCTCATCACTCTGACAGGACCAAAAAGATCCATATGAAATAATTACAAGCAGGCAGTGGACTTTGGCTCTTCAATTAGAGGGAATGAGACTTTGTGTTGTTTCCCCTTTAAACAAGCAGTGCAGTTGTCTTCACATTTGACCTCCTTCATAGGCAACCCTCTTACTAAACCATGGTGTATCTGCTGGTTCATGTTTTTGAGATTCACATGACCCAGCCTTCTATGCCATAGAGTAGATTCTTGAGGAGAAGCCTTGGAGAATAGGCAAGGATGTCCTTTTAGATCTATTTTCTTGGAAAGATCTAAGTCATATACTCTTCCTGTCCTATTGGCCTTCAGGAGAGTATGATCATCCAACACCTTGTCAATCAAACTCAGAACTTTGGATGACAGAATCCTACAGTTCTGACTGGTGAAAAGAGCAACATGGCCTTTATCCCACATTTGACTGGCACTCAAGAGGTTGTACTTGAGATTTTCCACATGGTTAACATCATCAAACCTTATTTCCCCATTAGAAACAAAGCCTTTGCCTATGATGTAACCTCTAGCATCATTGCCAAAAGAGACAAATCCCTTCTTTCCTTGAGAGTAGTCATTAAGAAGAGAGCTGCTCCCTGTCATATGCATGGATCCTCCACTGTCTACATACCAGATGCTTCTTTGGCATGCTGAAGAACCCTGCATTCATCACAACAAATTAGTTAGTTTTTGAGACCCAAACCTTTTTAGTTTTGGGTCTGTTCTCATCAATAGATTCATACTAACTGGTTTGTTATGAGTAACAGCCTGAAGTGATGGAGATGGTGTAGAAGAGGATTCCTTTGGCTTGGATTTCCTTTTCTGTGGTTTCAGCATAGGAGCATCTAATTGGTTGATCTCCCCATTAGATGTTGAACCATCATAACAACTTGTGTCTGATTTTATGATAAAGCCTTCAGCTCATCAGACACATTAGCACTTGAGTTTGATGGATTCCTGTGTTGTACCACCATCCTTTGAGCAACCTCAGCTGTTACCTGATTAACCCCTTCTTTTTTGGATTTCTTTTTGGACTTTGGCTGTTGCTGGTACAAACTTGGTCTCAAACTCAGTTTTCATTTTGTTCATTTTCTTTGTAATGTTATCATTTTGGTTGAGTTTGGAGCCCTTTTTATACCAGCAATCATCAGTAAGATGATTGAATAAGTCACATATTTCAGATGGCTTTTTCTTCATCTTTAGTTGATCATCTGCTAAAGAAGATGAAACTACTGAAGACTTGTTCTTCAGCAGTTTTCTATCAGTACTTGCAGTTTTCTTCCTTTCAGTACTTGCTTTCCTGATATCTTCTTCAGTAGTTTCAAACCTTTCTACTTGTAGTTTTCTTCCCTTTAGTACTTGTAGTAGATTGGGTTTGTTCTTCAGGTGTTATAACTTGCTGTTCAGTACTTTCAGTACTTTGTGAGATAACACCTGAAGTGATCAACTTTTTGATCATATGAGTGTCAGCATTTGAACCATCAGCTGTTTTAGCATCAGCTGATTGGTTTTGTGAGGAATTAATGCTGACTTCAACCTCTGATGGTGCTTTATCAGAGAGTAAATCACATGATGAGAAGGATTGGTTATTGCTTTCTCCTTCAGATTCTACTTCTGCTCTGGGAGTAAAATTTATAGGAGGAGCAGTGTGATTATAACCAATGCCAAACTTCACATTGGAAGCTGATTGCTTGCTGAGAAGCATTTCAAGACCATTGCAGGATTGTACCCAGTGATCACACTCTACCTAGGTAGCTGCAAGTGTTTCCTTGAGGTCTTTGTACTTCTCTAGAAGTACCTCTTCCCTAGCCTTATCATCTGTGATTTGGCATTTTAGTTTATAAATCTCATCATTCTTATCATTAAGCACAGACTCAAATTCAGCTTTTCTTTTGGAAATTATTTGCTCTAGCTCAAGGTTTTTGTTAATTAAAGCTACATTTGCTTCTCTAATAGATGCAAATGTGGCTATGCATGATTCAGAACATAACTTGGCTTTGGCCTCTGAATATACCGGTGAAACCTGTGATGTAGAGGCATTAGGGGATGAGTCATCAGCAGACTCCAGGGCCATGAGAGCAAGGTTCCCAAAAGGATTATCACCACCATGTTGACCAGCACTAGGAAACAGTTGTTCATGACCAGACATATCATCTGGTAAACTGCTCCAGTCAACAACTCCTGGGGTGAAAAAGCTGTGTTGTTAAGGTTGAGATTGTTGATGAGATTGAGATGGTTGAGGCTCAGGAAGAGCATGTGGTTGTTGAGCAATGGGTACTTGAACTTGACTGGTCTGTGGCATGTAGAAATAAGGGTAAGGATATGGCATATGACCTTGAGGGACAAAATATGCAGGTGATGACTGAGCTTGTGATGGATGACCAGAACTAGTGGAATGTTGCCCTTTGTTTTGTGAGCTATTGCTTGGGAAGGTCACAAAGGGTGCAGATGAGTTAGATCCAGATGATCTACACTTTCTAGCAAAGTGTCCAAGCCTATGGCATTTGTGACACCTCAAATTGCTCTTGTCAAAACCAACTTTGGTTTTGCCAGAGAGACCAGGAAATTTCTTGCGAGTTCTTTTGTAGAACTTTTGAGATCTGATATTGATCATTGCCATTTGGCTCAAAATATCCATGTCTTCCAGATCATCATCTGGAATGCCCTTCAGATCTTCCATCAAAAAGCATAAGTTATCACTGCTACCACCTGAACTACCATCAACACCAATAAAAGCATGTTCTACATTGGTGGAGAAATCAATATGCTCATCATAGGCACTCTCTGATGTAGCATATTCTGACTCTTGACCTATCAGTGCAGTATTGCCGGATACAAAGTCACTAGTGAGCTTACTAGATGATGACAACTTCCTTTTCTGTTCTATCTCTCTTTCATATATAAGCAGTTTCCCATGAAGTTGGGTGAGAGATAGAGTATCCAGATTTGCACTGGAGCGTAGGACAATGGTGTAAGTGTCCCATCTCTCAGGCAGGGATCTGAGGAATCGGTTGTTCATCTGGCTGTTTGAATACTCTTGTTTAACCATTTTCAGCTCATAAATCAAACATGAGAATCGCTTAAACTGTTGAGTCAGAGTCTCAACCTTCCTATGAGAGAATGTCTCATATTGTTGGGCGAGGATTTCCCTAGTGTTTGCTAAGACCTCATCAGTTCCTCCGAATTGTTCCTTCAGAGCAACCCAGAGATCATGAGCAGTTTCATGATGCATGAGGCCTGAATAGATTTCATTAGGCAGTGCCATGGCCAGAATTCATGTGCTTTAGCATCAATCTCGAACAGCTTTAGATATTTTTCCGAATATTGATCAGGTTTCTTTGGAACCCTCTCATTTGATTTAGGAAGACTCACCATAGGCTTGTATGGTCCATGCACCACCGATTTCCAACAACCAGCGCTGTTGATAGACAGATGATGGAGCATATGTCGTTGCCATATGTTATACTCACTCCTAACAAGCATCGAAGGCTTTGTTGAGGAGCCAGTATTATAAGGATCATTTGTTGGTGTCGCCATTGAACAAATTCAAGCTAATTCAAAATAATTTCAGAAAATCTAGCTCAAAACCACGTAAACCTCAAATTGAATGACCAGAAGCAGCAGAAACTCAATCTCTATAACCGATTCTTGCAAATTTGCTAATTCGATCAAACGTAGATGTCAAAAGAGCAGTTTCCATGATCAATTGTTAAATCAATCAATGATTAACTAGCTCGGATACCATTTGAAAGGATCTCAGCATCTAGTTTAATCAATTAGATTGGATTTGCAGCGGAATTAGTAGACGAATTAGACAAATTCAAGCAAGAACAGAAGAGATATAGCAATGAAACAGTAGGTTATAGAGAGAGAGAATTTCTGCAAAAAGGTGTATTTCATTCAATCACACGCTTCGGCCAGTTTACAATTAGGTCATCTTTCCTTTTATAGGGAAAGATGACGTCAGCTGATGTCACTTGACAGTGACATCTAACCGTTATTACAACAAACTACTGAAAGTAACACAACTACTGAAGATGTCTAACAGCTGACATCTTCTTAAAAAAGACAAGTGTTAACTCTCACTACAACTACTGAAAAGAAACTACTGATACTACAACGTCTGAAGAGCATGCTCTTCAGACGTTTTACAAGTACTGAAATGTAAAATACAGCTACTGATAAGAAACTACTGAAAGGAAAACCATCACAATAACTGAAGAATACTTCTTCAGCTGTTGTGACAAACTCTGAAGACTTCAGTACTTGACTTCAGACTTGAACTTCAGTTATTGTCATCAGCTGATGTATTCAGTTGTTGTCATCAGCTGATGTCTTCGGTTATTGTCTTCAGTCTTTGTACTTCAACTGATAGTCTTCAGTAATTTAGTCTTCACCTAATGAAATCTTTAGTACTTTGATCTTCAGCTGATGGTCTTTAGTACTTTGATCTTCAGCTGATGGTCTTCAGTACTTTAGTCTTCAGCTGATGAGCTTCATTACTTTAGTCATCAGCTATTGAAGTCTTCAGTCTTTGTCAAACAGCTGATGAGGCCTTCAGCAGTTGTTGTGATGTCTGTGGGACTTAAAGGTTTTTCTGATCTGGATCATTGGTTCTTTTCGTCCAACATCGTGCACCTCGTATATGCTTGCAAGACTTTTAGCATTTTAGTTATGTTCCACTTTTCTTTATCATTAATTTTTCTCTTTGTTAAGGATAATACTTGCATTTATGATCATAAACACACCACATAAGTCACATAATAATAATTACTACGATCATAGGAACAACTATAATAATGCAATATAATAGCAATTAAAAACCCTAAAGTCAAACTTGGGTCAAACTCTAATGATTCTGTTTTTCTCAAAATTTTAGAAATTAGTCTAAGTGTTCTAGGCGCATGAGCACTATGCAGGCACATGAGGCCTGTTTAGGCGCGTGGGCACTATTTGGGCATTTCAACACTTGGGCGTCTGAGCCATTTTAGGCACATGGGCACTATTTCGGCATTTGGATTATACTTAGGCGTCTGAGACAAAGTCTTAGACGCATGGGCTACTGTTCAGGGGCATGGGCTATCACTTAAAAATTCTAAGGCATTTTCTAGGCGGTTGGGGCACTGTTTGGGCTTTATTTAGGCGTATGGACAACCTGTTGAGCATGTTCCTATGTTGTTTCTAGTTCCAAACATCATATTAACCTAGTCTAAGTTTAATCCTACTTTTCTAATCATGAACTAACACATAACAACCATAAAATATCAACATACATGCATGGGTACATACGGGTATTCAAATAACTTTTGTAAAAATGGTTTTACATACATTTTTAGCCCTAAAGAATGTTTAAAACATGTGAATTACAAGGTCTAGAACTCACCTTTATTGCTTTCAAGCCTCAACTCTAAATCTTGAACTTTTTAAAAGCTCTTAACACCTATACATGCCTAAAGACACATAACCGAACACGTACGTACACAGAAGAACATGACAAAGCCGGTTCTACGGCCAAAAACCCATGAAAACTAACTTAATTACATTAAATTTGCTTACCTTATGTGAATTCAGCTGCTCTCTCTCTAGAAACCGAAAGCTTTTCTCTTCTGCTTCTTCCCTTCTTTGATCGACAAAAGTAGCAGTTATATGAAAGCATGGGCGGACATGCTTTAAAAAGGTGCACTTTTGTCCTTTGTGCACTATTTACATAACACCCCCTTAAATTTTGGTTTCTTTTTATTTTCTATTTGATACTTTTCCCTTTCTACTTATTTTGACAACTTTTTGGGTGTTACAAGTCTACCCCCCTTATATAGGTTTCGTCCCCGAAACCTATCATTCCTCGAATAGTTGTGGGTAATACTGCCTCATTTCCTCTTCAGTCTCTCACATAGACTCGGAACCCTTCCTGTGCTTCCACTACACTCGTACAAGTGAAACCACTTTATTCCGTACCCTCTTATCCTTCTGATTGATGATCACCACTAGTTGCTCTACATAATTGAGCTGTTCATCCACCTCAATATCCTCCAGTGGTATAACCATGTCTTCATCAACTAAGCACTTTCTGAGATGAGATACATAGAATATGGGATGAATTCCACTTAACTCATCTGGCAGTTCAAGTCGATAGGCCACCTCTCCTCCTCGGGTGATGATTCGGAAAGGCCCTATGTATCTCGGGCTTAGATTACTTTTCTTTCTGAATCAGATGATCCCCTTCCAAGGTGAGACTTTCAACATAACTCGGTAGCCAATCTTGAATTTGATCGGTCAACACCTTTTGTCAGCATATGACTTTTGTCTATCTTTTGCTACCTTCATAAAGGTTTTGATCTTCTTCAACTTCTCAGTCGTAGCCTCGATCACCTCGAAACCTCCCAACTCCTTCTGCCCAATGTCTCCCCAATAGTCGGGCATCCTACATCTTCTACCGTATAGCATCTCGTATGGTGGCATGCCAATACTGGCATGATAACTATTGTTATATGAGAATTCTGCTAACAGTAAGTGATCATCCCAACTTCCTCCAAAATTGATTACACATGCTTGAAGCATATCCTTGAGTGTCTGAATCGCCCTCTCAGACTGACCATCTGTCTGAGGATGATAAGCTGTGCTAATGTGTTTCCTTGTCCCCATCGCATCATGGAATCTTTTCCAAAACTACGATGTGAATCGGGTGTCACGATCCGAGACGATAGACACCAGCACACCATGACGAGCTACAATCACCTTGATGAACAGATCTGCCAGCCTTTCAACTGAGTACATCTCACGGATTGGTAGGAAGTGAGCACTCTTGGTTAGACGATCAACAATCACCCAGATGGCATCGTACCCCTCATCATGCGGGGTGACTTTGTAATGAAGTCCATAATGATGTGCTCCCACTTCCGTTTGGGTATATCCAATCATTGGATCATCCCATAAGGTTTCTGATGCTCTGCCTTCACTTGCAAGCAAGTAAGGCACTTACTCACATACTCCACCATGTCACATTTCACACCTGGCTACCAGCAGTCCTTCTTCATGTCTTGATACATCTAAGTATCACCGGGATGAATGGAGTATCGAGTTTTGTGGGCTTCATCCATGATTTGCTCTCGCAGATCTCCATAACGAGGGATCCATATTCGTCCAAAGCGGGTTCTAACCCCATGAGTGTTTTCTCCTAATTCCGCGACTAGACCTCTCATTCTTTCCTAGTTTAGGCGATCTTCTTTCAATGCTTCATCATGAAATTCTTTCACTTGCATCATCACGTCCGAGGTCATCACTAACTGATACGCCTTCACCCGAATCAGCTCGAGTCTCTCTTTTCAGCTCAGGGCATCAGCCACTACATTGGCCTTGCCCGGATGGTAGTGGATCACATAATCATAATCTTTGATGAGCTCTAACCATCTCCTTTGCCTCATATTAAGATCCTTTTGCTCAAAAAAGTACTTCAAGCTCTTGTCGTCGGTGAAGATCGTGCACTTTGCACCATATAAGTAGTGCCTCCAAATCTTTAACACGAAAACCATGGCCGCTAACTCCAAATCATGTGTAAGGTAGTTGACTTCGTGGGTCTTCAACTGTCAGGATGCATAGGCTATCACCCTTCCACGTTGCATTAACACGCAACCTAGCTCAGAATAAGAAGCATCCAAATACACCACTAGGTCTTCAGTCCCTTCGGGTAATGTCAAGACAGAAGCTTGGGTTAACCTCATCTTCAACCCCTCAAAAGCACACTCCTGTTCTCGACCCCACATGAACTTCACATCCTTGCGAGTCGATTTGGTCAAAGGTAAGGCTATCTTGGAGAAGTCTTGAATGAACCTTCTGTAGTAGCCCGCAAAACCCAAGAAACTACGGATCTTGGATGGCGTCTTTGGAGACTTCCATTGCATTACCGCCTCAACCTTTGCCGGGTCCACCATGATTCCTTCACAATTAACAACATGACCCAAAAATTAAACCTCGCGTAACCAAAAAGCACACTTAGAGAATTTAGCATACAACTTCTCTCTTCTAATATCTCATGTATGTGGCTGGCATGTTCTTCCTTACTCTTAGAATAAATCAGGATATCATCAATAAACATAATCACTTATTTATCTAACATTGGCCGACACACTCGATTCATCAAGGCAGCTGGTGCGTTAGTCAAGCCAAAAGACATAACGACGAACTTGTAGTGTCCATAACGTGTGCGAAAAGCTGTCTTAGGAATGTCCTGTTCCTTTACCTTCAATTGATGGTAGCCCGATCGAAGATCTATCCTTGAAAACCGACTGGCACCTCGGAGCTGATCGAACAAGTCATCAATCCTCGGTAATGGATACCGATTCTTCACCGGCAACTTGTTCAGCTCCCGGTAGTCGATTCACATCCGCATACTATCGTCTTTCTTTTTCACGAATAAGACCAGAGCACCCCATGGAGGGATACTCAGTCGGATGAATCGTTTATCCATTAACTCCTGCAATTGCTCCATGAGTTCCTTCATCGCAGTCGGAGCTAATCGGTATGGTGCTTTGGCAACGGGTTGAGCACCGGGTATCAAATCGATTTGGAACTCAATTTCGCGATCCGGTGGCACACCTGGTAAGTCTTCCGGGAATACGTCCAGAAAGTCACGCACCACTGGCACGTCGGGTAATTGTGTTACTGATGTATCTATATCTTTTACGTAGGCCAGATAGGCACTACATCCACGTCTCATGCACTTCCCCACCACCGCCATCGAAATCACCTTCAGAATTGTAGTAACACGATCTCCATAAACCGTCACCGAAATTTCATCAGGAGTCGAATCATCTTCTTGAGACATACGATGTTTGCTTCATAGGTTGCTAACCAGTCCATTCCTAGTACTACAGCAAATCCACCTAGGGGAATCACATGTAAGTTAGCAGCAAACCTATGACCTTCTAGTTCTATGGCACAGTCCTTTATCATATCAGTAATTCTAGTGGACTTACCAATAGCAGTTTCTACATCGAATGACTCACTAATACTTCTACTACTAGCAACCAACTTAGCACAAAACGTAGTAGAAATAAAACTCCTACCAGCACCAGAATCATATAATACAGAGCCACAAGTTTGATTTACTAGAAACATACCTGACACGACATCAGGATCCACTCTGGCTTCCTCCTGGGTTATTGTGTAAGCTCTAGCACTCGTCCTCTGCCGTCCTTCCTCCGGCTTCTTCTTTTCCCCAGAGCTCTCCGCCCTCGGCTTCTTACAGTCCTTGCCCGCGTGGCCCTCCTTGCCACAGTTATAGCACTTCAGCACCCTACAGTCTCTAGCGATATGACCGGGCTTGCCGCACCTGAAGCATACATTCAATCCCAACCTACACTCATCGGCATGCTCCCTTCCACATTTTCCGCACTTCTTCATTCCTGGGCTTGCCGACACCCTACGATCATCCATCTTCACCTTCTTATTGCTTGGAGCAAAACCACCACGTCCAAGCCTCTTCCTATTCCAGTTCTTATCACCACCACCCGTCCTCTTCACCTCTACCACTGCCTCATCTCGTTCATCGTACAGCCTGCCCGCCAAGTCCACCACCGATCGAAAGGTACCTGGCTGAGCAGCAATTTGTTGCCTGCGAATATCAGCCGGCAGTCCCTGGATGTACCTCTTGATCTTCCTTGACAACAACGTCACCTGATCCGGTACCAGCCTCGCCATTTCATTAAATTTGGTGGTGTACTGCTGGTGGGTCATGGTTCTCGCTTCAAGTTGCACGAATTCCCTCTCGATCCTATCAAGTTCCCTGTGAGGACAGAATTCCTCGATCAGTAACTGCTTCAACTCCTTCCATCATATCTTCCCGATGGCTCTAGCACCCTCAGCTTGGACAATGTCGTCCCACCAACATTACGCTGAGTCGAAAAAGAGTGAGTGGCGAACTTCACCTTTTGGTCTTCGCGACACTCACTAATCTCCAGCACCGCTTCCATTTCCCTCACCCAGCGGTGAGCGGCAGCAACATTACCATTGCCATCGAAGGTCGGGGGCTTGCACCACTGGAATGCCCCATAACTGCACCCCTTGGTTGTCACCCCCACTAAATCATCCTCCTCTTCACCGGACAACACGGTCTCTGGCTTCGGTTGTTCCTCCTCCCCCTTGCTTTCGTTGCCCGTTGACCCTTTCCTACCTTCCTTATCCTTCCTCTCATTCCTCACAGCTATGATGACTTCGGTCACTACAGACGGTAAGATTGTCTGCATGACCTGATGTACCTCATCAGCAATCGCCTCCCTAGCTAAGGCATTCAGGCTAGCATTCTCATTCTCCTCACTTCGGCCATGGACCTCTGGGTTCTCATGAGCCGTCTCAGGAGCCTTAGCACTACTCCTGGTCATACGTGGTCGACCTCTGCCTCTAGAAGCCTTAGAATATTTTTGTCCAGCCATTCCCTAAATGCTATAAGATTCAAACACTAACATAGTAATTCAAGGGAACAACTCAGTTTATGTCAAGTATAGTAAGTCCCTAATAATAGTGGCCTGTTGTGATTAGCCACTTACTTTACTCTTCACGCCCCAAACATTTCTTATCGTGACTACATCAGTATCTAAACCTACTAAGAACACATAAGTCAAATAACACACGCATATAACACTGGTTAACTTTAAGAAAAGAAATACCTGATGACACGTAGCTACACGGGCTGACATCCCTCTATTTGTCCCATTTTCAGTTTAAGTTTAGGTTTCTGAAAATATTTTACCCAATTCACTTAAACTATGGCTCTGATACCAACTTGTAAGGCCCCCTTCCCGGGCACCTCACAGTTGGTCAGTCATTGCATCATAGATACATATTAATATACATTTCATAAGATAAACAACGGAATTACGTTAGCAAAAGCCATTCTCTATTATTAATAAATATTGTTGTTAAGCAATACAATAGGGTTTATGTTACAAAAGATTGTTTAATTGCATTACGAAACAACAATATCTTAACATAAGAATGGATGTCAGTCTTTTCCTGCCAAGTAGCTTCACCCTCGTGCCATCCTCAACAATAATTACCTGCTAACTAAAAATGTATAAAAGTCAGCGTTGCTGAGTGAGCTCTAGTTTTAAATGTATTAAGATACCTTGTGTAATATATATATATATATATATATATATATATATATATATATATATATATATATATATGAAAATACTCTTTTTATAGGAATACTTTCCTTAATCTTGTACGTGAGCATGCATCAACTATACAACAAAGTAATGCTTTCTTTCTTTACTATATACCTTTGTTCATTTCGTACTCTTTAACTTTATCTTTCACTGTCTATGTGGACCAATGAGCAATACCCTAAACTATATGCGCGGAGAAACTGGTGCTAGGCCTGTGGTCTATCAATTGACCATGATCACTATACACAAGGCTGACCCAGTCACCTAGGGTATGCTTCAAAGGTCAGTCAGTCTCAATTGATTGACCCCATATGCATCCTTTGGGGTAGCGAACCCGCATCATAGTTGAGCTAACGAAAACATGGTTGAGCACCTTGGGACGCTCTAATTAGTGAGAACAAATAAGCCGATCGATCTAACGTTGAAACAAACGTTTAGAACGAGTTGGAATCGATCAGGAACGAACTATAAACTTGGATTTGCGACTTGGGACGCTTTGGACGGCTAGGGTACGGAAGTATACGAAGTATTATGAAGTGTTTTTTTGATGAATTATGTGGTATACATAGGTTATCAGTGTTCATTCGTACGACTGAACCATTAGCATGGTTCAGCCGTGTGACTGAATCATACGATTGACTCATACGCATGACTGATGTTCAGTCGTGCGATTGAACCAATCTTATGTCTCAATCATACGACTGATTCAGTCACCTGGTTTAGTCATGCGACTGGTCCATAAGCATGGTTCATTCATGCGTATGGGCCATAAGTATTGTCCATTAGCATGAATGTCCACATGACTAAGTTCAACACATTTCTAAGTTCTTTTTGACTTAGAACTATGTAAAACCAACATCAAACCTATCTATTTAGTTCATACATGTGAATCATATTTAATATAAATATATAATGACATAATTAATCATAGATAAACATCACAATACATTTCATATATCATTCAATCAATTCATTACATTGGATAACACAAGTGTAAGATATGAAAGACTTTTACATTTAAGAACATAAACTAGGTACATCAATATGTACCAACAAACTCCCCTTAGAGCTACTTTAGCCTAATGTCTAACATTCTTCATGTGCTCTTGAAACTTCTTGTACTTCTCTTCTCTTGTGACTCCCGTGTGAATCTCAAACACGAAGCAGAGCCGTATGACATGTTGGAATTATAGAGCTTGTATAATGTCTTACGAGTCATAGAATAATGGCCTTTTGTAGAGAGTGTAAAAGTCTTCAGTCGACAAGCTGGTTAGCGACATATGGGGTCAAATACCCTAATAGTCTCGATTTTGCTCTCTTTATGCAAAACTATGACTGCTTGTCCTGTCCGCCAATCATAATACCAGCACTTGAAATGTGGAGTGAAGTCCTGAGGCATTTCCCGTAATGGGATCTTCGACATTGTGCACGGTGGACTCCACTTCAACACTTCTTTAGGCTTTCTAGTGTGAGGATCAACTTCGGTCTTATTTATGAACCATTTAGGCTGTTGAGGCCTGAAGTTGACCCACCTGGTGTGGTATTCCCTCTTTAATGCCATCTCGAACCACACTGACATCTCTCTGGGGTTGGCGTACAAAAGGTCTAAACAGGCAAGCTTGTTTAGCTCAAAACCGGGAAGAGTCTTCAGATCATGAGGGAATCTGAAGTACTCTATCCCCTTCTCCCTCTTCACCACATACATATCCAAGTCTTCAAAATAAGCCCAACTAATAATCTTGCTGGACACCTTCTGATGCTTCTTCACTCTCTAGAGTTTGGTGTAGGCATTTGACTTTGGTTGTTCACATTGGGCTCTTATTTCAGCTAGACACACTGCCCACTCAGCCTTCTTAATATCGACATCAGCATCCGAAGCTTAGGATTTCCCTTCTTCTTTCTCTTTCTCTTTCTCCTTTTCATCGAGAGTTCCAAAAGTATCACTACAAATAGTTTCACCCAGATCGGGGATAAGATTTCCCTATTGGTCAGTGTACTGTGGATAATCTTCAGCAGTAATGTCCTCGATGTCAATCTCATCAACATCTTACCGCTCTTCATCAGTGATGACATCAACCTTAGGAGCATCCTTGACTAGCTCATCCGGGTTGAGTCTAAACATGTCGGCCAGCTGCTCATCTGTGAGATCATGAATGATCTCTCCCTCTTCGAGGGTGTAGCTCATAGATCGTCGCACGATCCCTTGCAAATAAAGAATCACTGTTAGCTGAGTCTTGATTTGCTAAAGGGGAGCAATATCAAAGTCGTTTGTCTATTCAGCTTCATCTGTTTTATTAAACATTCAAGACACAATCACACACACATCAATAATCAAGATAATTAAACATTAATAAACATTAATTACATTAGTGTAATACATAATTCAAGTACAAAAGTTTTCAAATACAGAAACATTTAATCATTACTTTTTCCTTGATCGCTCGACTCTTCAGCTGGAGGAGCTGAGGAAGAGGGTCACTGATCTTGATTCCTCTTGGTGTGCCTTTCCCGAGCTGATGGATTTGAGGCTGATGCAGATGCATCACCTTCATGCTTAGGCTCATCATCATCTCCCCCTTCTTTGTCTTTCCTACTTCCTTCAGCCTCATCCTTATCATCATCATCATCATCCCATTCATCATCGGATGAATCGTCATCATCATCATCTCCATCATCACCGTCACCCTTGATCTTTAAGGGCTCACCCTTTGTCCTTTTAAGTCTGAGAAGAAGCTTTTTATTCTTCTTCTCAACCTCTTCAATCCTCTTCACCAAGGCCATCAACAACTCATTCTGTGCAGTGAGAGCATGATGAGCTCTAGCCAAGGCTCTCTCGTGAGAAGCATCTCTCTCAGTCAAATGGGCGATCTGTTGACTCTGAGCTGTATCTCTCTCTGTCAGCAGGGCTATTTACTTACTCTGTGCAGCGTCGACTGCCATCAACTGGTTCATCTGTAGCAAGCAGTTTGAGTACCAGACGATTGAGGCTAGCCAGCTGCTCCTCTAACCCAACAGTGGGCAGAGGAGATCCCTGTAGAGGGATCAATGATGTGGAAAGGCCGGTTTGGGGTATGATAGATATGGTGGTGGATGTGGTGTATGATGGAGTGGGAATGAAGGTGAATGGTGGTGGAATAGATGTGGGTATGGTATGTGTGGTGGCGGGAATAGTGGTGGATGTGGGTGGCAGTAGTGGTGGCTGTGGAGGTATGTGTGGTGGTAGTAGGAGTGGCAGTGGTGGTGGTATGAGTGGTGGTAGGAGTGGTGGTATTGGTGGTTGTGGTAGCTGTGGTAGTATAGGTGGTAATCAGTACTATCCTCTGTCTCTTGCCTTTCTTGCTGTGGGGCTGGGCCATTCTCTTCAGCCTCGACCACTTGGCAAGCTGGGCTCCCCCTGGCTAGTTGGCTAGGGAGGTGTGTAAGTGGGATTTGCAGTCTCAGCACCTTCAGCCCTAGCCTGGCGTCCCTAACCGCCTCTTTACCCCTTTCGGTAGCCACTACTCGGCTACCGACCGTCCTCGTTAGAGGCTCCTCATCCGACTCATCCTCTTCTTCATCAACCAAGAAGTCCCGGTGGATGGCAGCCTGCTCCGATCCACCGGGAGCAGAAGCACTACTGTGGTGAGGTGGTGGAGATACGGTAGAAGTGTCAGTGGCCCGTGATTGACTGGGGCTTGCATCTCCACCACCTTGACCATCATCATGGTCATCGTCGTCATCGTCCTCGTCAGCAGGAGACACAATCTCCTCGATGTCAGAATCACTATCATCGTGACGCTACTTCTTACAAGCTGGCGCCACGTATCCCTCATTGGCCAGATGGCCAAATAGTCTCCTCACCGAGGGCTTCACCTGCTTTCCCCGGTAGACCTTTATTCTGCCCAAGGTGGTATCATCCATCACCTCTAGCATCACAGCATCGTCCTCCTCCTTAGGCAGCATAGGAAGCTTCTCGTCGATAATCATCTGCAAGAATCTGGGATACATGCAGAATCCTTCCTTGCCTTTGGCCTCAATGTTCTCCGTCAGGTAGGAGAAGAACATACGTGAAAAACTGAACGGGTGGTTCAGCACCAACGCAACGTATGCCTTCTGGATTTGATCTGACATATCGTCAAATCCTCCTCTCCTAGAGGCTATGCAGTTCAGTATCACATATGCAAGATACTTGAATTGCGGGCACATGTTGCTCTTTTTTAGCACGCCGGCATTGATGTCGCCGGCGTACTTGATCCTGAGAAAGCATCCCCGTACCGTTAGGGGATGCAGCTTAGTTGGGTGGGTTCCATCATCACCCAAGTCCAAGACTCGTCTTGGGTCGTCCTCTCCGATCTATATATCTTGACCGAAGATAGAACTCCGGATGCAATATGGCTCAGTAGACCGGTCGACAATGGCATTCTCCCAGAATGCCAGCTGGATTGACCTATAAGTTGTGCATGGAGTGGAAATAGCCTTGAAGATCCTCGATCTACGTAGGAAAGCTATAATCCCGGTGAACTCAGAAGCATTCCGGGACGTGGTATCCAGATGAGCACATATGTTATGCTTGTTGCTCATCGTCCATCTCTCAGTCATTCTGTTGCAATACAAGAAACAAAAACATTAGTTCCGTTCATAGGAGATAAACAACTGACTTGGAACAGATTTAGACAGACTGGTTCAATCGTGCGATTGAACTATACAACTGAGTTTTGTCATACGATTGAGCCTGCGACTAAATTCAGTCGTATACAAAGCCATGCGGTTGAGTCAGTAGTGCGACTGAGTCACCGATTGATTCAATCATGCGATTGATTCATGCGTCTGGCTCAATCGTGCGATTGAAGTTCATCAGTCTGTCCATTCGCATATTGCACTGTGCGACACTATAATCTTGAATCTTGTCAGAAAGTTAAGTTAGACTTTGATTTTAGGTTCATATGGTTCGCAGGGACCCGAAATAACACTTAATGTCCGTTAAATTAACATTCTTTTCCATTTTAGTGGTTTATTTTAGGTTTTGGTCCCGGTTGTTTAGTCGATCAAATTTAGTCATTTATGTTCGATTCAACCAGTCATTTGATCCGATTTCATTCGCAAGTTACCTGTAGATGAATAAGATATATGTTAGTCACTGAATCGGAGAGTAATCGCGAAAACAAGAAATTTGAGCAGAGTGTCTGGGCTTAAGGCGGTTTTTTTGAGAATTTGAAGTCAAGTACGGTTTACGACCAAATGAGTCTCTATTTATACTGTTTTGGTGTTCAGTCGTGCGACTGGACCCATACACAAGACTTACTCGTGCGACTGGACCCATGCGCACGACTCAATCGTGCGACTAGGGTTTAGTCGTGCAATTGGTTCATTTTTATGATCCAATCGCATGGTTTGCCCCATACTCATGGTCCATTCGTGTGATTAGCTCATACCCATGGTCCATTCGTGTGATTTGCTCATACTTATGGTCCAATCATGTGACTGGTCTATACTTATAGTCCAATCGTGCGATTGGTCCATACTTATGGCTCAATCGTGCGATTGGCTCATACTTATGAGTTTGACTTCATCTATTTCCACACACTCAAATTTAACTTTTGATAAATAAATGTTATGACCAATGATCATCTTAGACATGATCTTTTAACAAAAATCCTTTGATCACCTAAGACGTGATCCTTTTAAATTTGAATCATTTGGTTACCTCAGACGTGACCCTTTTAATTGAAATAGTTTGGTCACCTCAGACGTGACCCTTTTAATTGAAATAGTTTGGTCACCTCAGACGTGACCCTTTTAAATTTTCAAAGCTTGATCATCTCAGACATGATCCTTTTAAATTCATACCAGTTTGGTTACCTCAGATGTGACCCTTTTAAATTATGATACACAGAGTTCATCTAGTTACATAGTCTGACATTGACACCTAATTGATAGATAAAACAGAAAACAACTTGAATTGAAATGAAACAGAACATATTTTTGTGGTTTTGTTTGAGGTGGGTTGAAAACATTTTAATTTTCCTTAATAGATTTCTCTCCCTGAACAGAACAGCATCAAGCACTTACATCTTATCTGGAAGGACTCTTACGGAATCATATAGGCATAACCATAATCATTTGGGACCCTTTAGCATATGTTTGTTTAACTTATTCTTATTTGTCTGAGAGTTCAAAGCCCTTGAAGGAAATCATACTAAAACTGTAAGAAGCACATAATGATTTTGACTGTCGAGGATTGCTGCCACGATGATTGTCAATATATTTGTCCACTTAAATCCATACACAAATTTTGACTCTTATTGGTGATAAGTTAGATTTGTTATTTCAAAAAGCATTTTTGGATCCCACGCTTATATGGTAATCAACATTACTCAGGAGATTTTTGAGCGGTCTACAGGTTTGGACAAGAAGAACCTATTCTAAAAGCTTTTAAAGAGATGCCAAGCCTCAGATCAGTGCCATCGCACAACAAAGAGGCGCAAACAATAGTGAATTCTAGAATATTTAGGTTATGCTTATCCTCAGGTCAGTTCCATCGCACAGCAGAGAGGCACATAACCTATCTTCTTGTTTGAGCACTTTTCTTTTACGCATTACGCACCAACAACATTAGTCATTAGCTTGATTGCGTTTAACAATTTTTTTTCATGTGCTTTGCTCATTTTTTAGGTCATCCGAACACATTTGTGGCGTTTATTTTGCTCGTCACCCCTTATTGGAAATGCGTTGATTGTGTTAACTAGGGATAAGGTGGAAGCCCACAGCTAGTTGAACTATTTAGTTTTAATTTGTTTCACAAATGAGGTATACTTGTCCATTGTGTTGAATCTACCGACACATCATATAATGGACTAGCAACCTCTAGGCCTACTTTCTCTATGTAACCTCAATAACAGGCTAGTTTACTATCATTTTTCCTTTGTACGGCTTATCCTTCTCAGACTTGTAGTTTTAATGTAACATTTTGAACTATTTAGTTCCTTTTGATGTCCCAAAAAATTTGTCCCCCGTGTACTATCATATTCCAAAGTTTTAAATCACTCTCATAGATTTGACGTCCTTGCTTTTCAGCTTTTCTGCCAGTCCTTGTTTTCTTTTTGAGTAATTTAAATACTAACTACTGAGACTAAACCTATTCCCCCCTAAAATTCTAAAACTGAAAATCTTTTTGTGTTTTTTGGATTTTTAAAGACAGGAAAATAAAATAAAGAAAAATTAAAAATAAAACATAAAGACGGACTAGGAACTAGATTCTTCTGGAATCACATCACTTATCTTTTTGACGCCATTGACCTCTAGGAGATGTAAAAACCGAGGTTTATCAAACGCTTTTGTGCAGAGGTCGGCGCGTTGAAAATCCGTATTAATTTTAACAACATCGATTAATTGCTTTTCAAAACAGTCATGAATAAAGTGATATTTAATACCGTTGTGTTTTGTCTTTGGGTGGTGGACCGGATTTTTAGTGACAGCAATTGCAGCAGAATTATCAGCATAAATAGGGGTGTTAGAAAATTGCAAACTGTAGTCTCGCATTCGTTGTTGAATCCAGATGATTTGAGAACAACAACTTGCAGCGACTACGTATTCGGCTTCATATGTTGATAGAGCTACCGACGTCTGCTTCTTATACTACCAGGTGACTAAACGTCTTCCAAAGAACTTACATCCCGCTGATGTTGAATTTTAGTTCATCTTGCAACCACCGTAATCCGAGTCATTATACGCTGTAAGCTCAAAGTCATCATCATGAGGATACCACAACCCAAGTGTTGGAGTACCCTTCAGATAACGGAAAATCCTCTTTACCCTAATTAGGTGATTTACTTTAGGTTTTGCCTGATATCTGGAACAGAGACACGTGGCAAACAAAATATCAGGACAAGAAGCTGTGAGGTACATGAGAGATCTGATCATTCCTCGATACATAGTAGCATCCACCAGATCACCGTTATGATTAGGTGCCACATCATGATTTGTGGCAAGTGGAGTCCCAACAACCGTAGCATTCTCCATGTCAAACCGACTAAGGATATCTCCTACATATTTGGTCTGATGCAGGAAGATACCATTTGGTCTGATCTACTTGTAAACCGAAAAAGAACTTCATCTCTCCCATGGCGCTCATTTCGAACTCAACTTTCATCACAGACTCAAATTCTTTATAGAATGCTTCGTTCTTGGAACCGAAGATTATGTCATCAATGCACCAGTAGTAAATCACTGTCCTTTTCCTTAATAAACAACGTGCAGTCAATGACCCCTCTTCAAAAACCATGTTTCAGCAGATGAGTGGAGAGTTTCTCGTACCAGGCTTGAGGGGCTTGATGAAGGTTGTACAAAGCCTTGTCCAGTTTATAAACTCTATCCCGATGATAAGGATACTCAAATCCTTCTGGTTGACTGATGAACACTGTTTCCCGGATTTCACCACTTTTCATATCTAGTTGATAGACTTTAATCTGCATGTAGGATGCATAGGCTAAGAAGATACGAATAGCTTCCATCTTTGCCACAAGTGCAAACACTTCATTGTAGTCAATGCCTTCGACTTGCCTAAACCCTTGAACGACAAGCCTAGCCTTGTTCCTAATTATGACCCCTTGGTCATCTTTCTTACACCAAAGAACCCATTTTGTGCCAATCACCTTTGCACCTTTTGGTCTGTCCACAAGTGCCCAGAATCCTAACTTCTTAAACTGAAGGAGTTCTTCTTGCATACAACTTATCCATGCTTCATCTTTTAAAGCTTCGCTGACATGCTTTGGCTAAACTTGAGAAATAAAGCATCGATAAGCACCATCGTGTATGTATCCCTTTTCCATGACTGAAGCATAATCAGATGAGTATAGTTGATTTCGTGTTTGAACTCCCGTAGAATATCCCCTATGATGTTGTCTAGGGGATGATGTACATTAACCCGAGTTCCGGGAGTGGTGGGCACTACGACTTCAGTATCCAGATTCTTAACTGTTGGAGTATGTGGTTCAGAAGTGTCAGCTGCATCATGATCAGAGGCTGGAGTGCTTTCTGTAGTAGGAACCTATTCTTCCTATTCCACATTTGTGGTTTCAACTGCTTCATCATAAGAGGAAGAATCACTTAACTCAAGCTATCCCCCTGAAGGGCTATAAGTACCATCTAATGGAACTGACGATGTCGAGTCTAGTGTGGGAGCATTCAGAACATCGTACATCATTTGTGCAGCTAAGTCATCATCAGAATTGGATGGAGGTAGATTGAAGGATTTGAAAAATCCATCGTAGTCGAAGAAAAAGGAAGGTCCTTTTCCTGTAAGGGGGTGGTGTATCTTTGAACATCAACATTGCACCACACTTCTACCCGACCAGTTAAGTTAGTGTAAACTCGTTTGTCTGGTATACTGTATCCTAGGAAGATACCTTCTTCTGCCTTCTCATAGAACTTCCCAGTCTGATTCTTCTTTAGCAACATGCAGGGTGCACAAAATGGTCCTAGATACTCTAAATTGGGTTTCCGTTGTTGGAGTAACTCATAACGAGTTTTTCCTTGACGTTTGACTACCAAGACCCGATTTAGAGTGTAACAAGCATTAGCTACTGCATCGTTCTAGAATTGAACTGGTAGTTTGGAGTCAGCTAGCATAGTCCTTGCTGTCTCTATCAAGCTTCGATTCTTCCTTTCAGCAACACCATTCATTTGTGGAGTGTAGGCAGAGGTAAACTGATGAACAATTCCCTTCTCTCAACAGAAGGCCTCCATCCATTGATTCTTGAACTCTGTCCTGTTGTCTGATCGAATCCTTCTTACTTTCAGCTTGTAGAGTGACTCCAATATGGTAACAAGATGTTTGAATGATTCAAATGTCTCTGATTTAGCTTTCAGAAACATCACCCAAGAGAATATTGAGTAATCATCCGTCACCACAAAGCAGTACCAATCCCCGGCTATGCTTTTTGTGCTCACTGGGCCAAATAGATCCATGTGTAGAAGCCGAGAGGAATGTCAATAGAATGGACTTTCTTTCCTTGTGAGACTTCTTGGTCTGTTTTCCTTTCTTGCAAGCGACCCAGAAATCTAGAAGGTGGAAATTCTTGACTGTAACTCCATCTACCAGATTGTTCTGAACTAAATGATTCATCTTCCTAGGATTGATGTGTCCCATTCTCCTGTGCCAGGAGACTGAATCTCTTTTAGTTGCTTCTGACCAGAAGCACTAAGCTGTAGACTCGGTTGTGGAGGCTTTTGATAGGTCCAAGACAAAAAGCTCGTTATATCTTGAAGCCAATATTAGAACTTGCTCCTCCGAGATGACATACTCCTTCTTCAGTATGTAGCACCTCTTATTGTCAAACACAACCTTGAATCCCTTATCACAGATTTAGGAGATAGAAAATAATTTGTTCTATAGTTGCTGAACATACTTGACCTTGTCAAATTTCACTTTCTCGTTTCCCACTTCACCTTGCGTGGTGATGTAACCTCCTTTGTTCCTAGCGAATGACACGTGTCCCCCTTTATTTTGCTTGACGTTGAAAAGAGGGATGAATTCCCGGTCATGTGCCTGGACGCCCCACTATCAATAATCCAGGTATTAGTGATAGCGCTATAGCGGACACCCTGCACATACAATGGAAATGATTTGTTCAGGTTTGAAACCCAAGCCTTAACTAGCTTGGGTGTCCCAGAGGTATGACATATCATGAACTCACCCACTGACCTTCATAGGATGAGGGCACATCTTTATCTTTCTTATCTTCACTATCAGACACAAAACTTGATTTTTCTTTCCATAAACCAATTCTGTGTAAGGCCTGTTTGTGGTAAATAGACGACTGGCTTATGGAACCCAAGCCTTAACTGGCTTGGGTGTCCCAGAGGTATCACACATCATGAACTCAACCCACTGACCTTCAGAGGATGAGGGCACATCTTTCTCTTTCTTATCTTCACTATCAGACATAAAACTTGATTTTTCTTTCCATAAACCAGTTCTGTGCAAGGCCTGTTTATGGTAAACAGACGACTATCTTATGGTTTGAACTTTAGGTTCACTAATAATCCTAGATTTAACTTTAGGTGACACAGCTTCACTTTTAGCTTGTCTGTGTTAACTTTGGTGTTTTGAAAGGAGTATTAGATCGGATTTTAGAAAATTTTGGTTTTTCATCATCAAAAATTTCTATTTTCCTTTTAGGTGTCTGATACTAAGGACAATTTGGAGAGATGTGTCCTCGTTTTCCACAACTATAGTAGGATCTCCCTTTGACAGTGTGAGGAAAGCGTTGATGAGGGATTGAGTTTGGTCGGGGGCTAGGTAGTTTCTTTTCACTTTTAGATGTTTCTCCTTCTTTAAAAAAATTAATTGTTTTGACATTTGCAATATCTTTTGCTTTTGTTTTATTTAATTTTAATGACTTGCTGGTTTAGGGTTTATTGACTTAGATTGTTTAGGTTCTGAAATAGACGTTTTTGAACCTGACCCTAAGTTAACTTTCTCAATTTTATCAGTCAAGTCTTCAACATGCATCTTATCTTTTGATCCCAAAGTAGTGTTCTTCTATTTAGTGACATACTTCACGTGTTTACCCGTACAATCTGGATCACTGACCAGAGGAGTAGACACCACATGATCCTTTACTGGATTATTATTGATTCGTTTACATTTAGTGTTCAAAAGGATAGCATGTGGTGGTGGTACTACTTTATAACCCAGACCTTCCCCGCCATTTCGTTCTTTCACTAAGTTTTGAACTATATGTGAAGAACTAGCCAAACTATGCAATTTTTGTTTTAACGATTCAACCTCTACTTGCAAAACTGCTTTCTCCTTTTTAGTTTCTACTAAAGAGTTTAAATAGAACTTAATATAATTTGATTGACTTAAAACAACAACCTCGGTTTCCCTTAGTTGTTTCCCTAACAGTTCTATCTTTTTTTTGAAGCTGCACTCATTTTATTTTCACACACGGTTTGCTTCAGTGCAGAGTTGTAAATTATTTACTAGATTATCATTTTGTTCTAATAACCTAGCAAACTTTAAATCAATGCTTTCCCTAAATTTATCACATTCAGAACAAGCATGTTTATTAAATAATTTATCTTTAGAATATACCTGTGTAGAATTAGACAAATTAGCCATTAGTGCAGTGTCAGATTCTTCAGTGACTTGAGATTCTGAATTTGCAGCACTTAACTCTTCTTCAACCAAGTGATCGACGACATCCCTAGCTTCTTCTATATCTGAACTAGCTTGATCAGCTATGATGTCTCCCTCACTTGCAGATCCATCATCCAAAGTATCAACAAAAGCAACATCAGATACGAATCGGAAGGACCAGTCTTGTCCTTCATCACCTTATGCAACCAAAGCCATAGAATCTTTACTTGATGATGTTCCAACCTTCTACTTTTCTTGACGGTTGAACGTGGGAAAAGGATTTCCACTCCCAATTTTCTTTGGCTTTACACACTCTCTTTTGAAGTGCCCTTTCTCTCCACAATTGAAGCACGTGACTTTGGTTTTGTCAAATCCAAACGTTGTGTCTTTTGTTGCAACCAAATTCTGCACCGTCTTCTTAACAAACTTCTTGGCTCTTCTAACCACACTAGCTAATGCCCACATAATATCCATGTGTTCCAGATCTGTTTCATCAACTTGCTTGTAGTCCTCGTCAGCAAGATGACAGTCCCAATCTTACCAGCAACTAACCCATCATAAGATTAAACAACGACAGCTAGAAGATCCATATGTTCTTTAGAAACTTCCACAGTAACGTTTCTGAGATTCTCGGTGTTTAACGTGGTAGTATTTGCCTCAGGAACAATATATTGGGTGCTAGTTGACCCTGACGTTTCGGTTCCTGATGAGTTGCTTTGGGAAGGTGTAGAAGAGTTAGACACAAACGCCGTTTGAAGTGGTGTGCCTGAAGTAGTAGAAGTTGGAACTGAGTTGTATAGTGTAGGATTCTAAGCATAGGATCCCTTCTTTGACTTGTATTTCTGACGCAGCTCTTCCTCCCTTAACTTCAGAATAAAATCATTTATGTCTAAAGTGGCAAGAATGTCGTTTGCCTCAAATTAGACACAAATGGATCCCATTTTTCAGGCAGACCATCAGCAAAGCTAGAGACTTTATCTTCCATGGATGTGGTCACGCCATGAGTGTGCAACTCACTCATCAGATGATAGAATCTATCAAGGATATCATCCAAGCTCTCTTTTGCAATTGGGGAGAAATTGTCGAATTCCTTTTTATGAGCTTTTGCCTTCGGTGCTTTCAGAGTTGCATTGCCTTTATATCTCTTTTCGAAGGCTTCCCATAATTTCTTTGACTGCTTGTTTTCAGAAAACTGACGAAATATATCCTTAGGTATAGATTGAGTCAACAAGGCATATGCTTTATGTTCAGCATTATGCATAGTCTTCTGGGATTCACTCATTCCTCCCAAAGTCAGCTTTACCCCATTAGCACTGACTTGTACCACATAACCAGTCTCAATAGACGTCCACAGATTGGGGTCAAATCTATTCAGGTAGATTTCAAATCACTGTTTCCACTGTGGGTATTCATTCAACGTTAATAGCTTTGGCGGTTTGTTATGGTTCCCGATCTCACATTCCAGAAGTAGAAGATTCTGGATGCGAGAGGCCTTTCCAGTAGTAAAAGCAAATAACAGATCTTCCATTTCTTTAAACTTCATGAACTAAGAACAGGACATATTGACTTATGCGATTAGACAAGCCGACTGGTTCAACCGTGCGATTGAAGGATGCGAATGGCTTCAATCGTACGATTGGATTCAGTCGTGCGAATGAACAAGATGAATGAGGTCAACTATATGGAATACTTCAATCGTGTGAATGAACTGTGCGAATGAGACCAGTCGTGCGATTGAACTATGCGAATGGGATTTAGTCGTGCGATTGGGCTAATCGTGCGATTGAAGCTATTGCTGCGGAAAAAGATCGAATTTTTTGAACACTTGACTCAAAATTACGAATTTTCACGAACCCAAATCTGCCGTATGGGAAAAGGTCGAAACTTTTAATACAGAGACTCGTCAAAAACAAGTTTTGAAGCGAAAAAGTGTATCTTTTGAATGAAAACGTTAGTTTTGACATCAAAACCAATTGAATCCATGCAAAATCACGAGTCTAAGATCTGATACCACTTGTTAGGACCGTGTACGTACAAAGTACTAACGGATTCTACGAGAAACCATATCAAATAACGTGGAATTCTATTTGATTGGCGATCCAATTAGTGAGAACGAATAACCCAATCGATCTAACGATGAAACAAATGTTTAGAACGAGTTGGAATCGATCAGGAACAAACCATGAACTTGGATTTGCGACTTGGGACGCTTTGGACAGCTAGGGTACGAAAGTGTACGAAGGGGAGGAGCGAGCCTATGTTAAGAAGGAGAAAGGAAGGCGAGATAGTGATGGTGGAATGGTGGCCGAGGGTAAGGTGATGAGGATCGATGATCGAGAGAGGATAACAAGAAAGGGTGAGGAGTGCAAGAAGTGTGGTAGAGGTCACGAAGGGGAGTGCAAATGGGGACTGAACGTCTGCTTTCAGTGTGGGAAGGAAGGCCACAGGGCAAGGGAGTGTCGCATGGCTAAGTGCTACAACTGCGGTGAGACTAGACATCTAAGCAGGGATTGTAAGAAGTCAAAGGCAGGAAGCTCCGGTGCGAGGAAGGTGAACAGAGGGTGAAGGCTAGAGCTTTTGCCATGACCAAGAGGGGCTGGAGCGGATTTCAACTTGACGTCAGGTACGTTTCTGGTAATTTAAGTTTGTGCACTTATGCCTTGAATGTGATGCCAGCAGTAGTTCCATTCCTACTGCCTTCTGTTGTGAGTTGCATGTCAGGAGAAGGAACATCAATGAGCCCTTTGATGTAGAGATTACTATTAATGGATTCACTAGGTTACCTGATGCCCTAGAGGATTGCATGATGCAATTGAGAAAGCTATGTCACCCGGTGTCTGAGGAACAGATTCAGCCTGTGATTGGTTCATCGAACGGCAACGTACGCATAGTTTCGACGTTGTAGCAAACAAGTAGAATGGGAGGTCGGAAGCAAAAGAAAATATAAATTTGGTTTGGGCCACCAAAGAAGCCGATTTGCCTTTCAATCACAGTGTACCTGCAAGGAACCTGAGAAAAACCGATCTCGGTGCAGTTATATTGGAACAACACATAGCACGATTAATGAATGCCTTTCTCGTCAGTTGTTTGGATTGCCAGAGGGTCATTATTCATACATAAAGAACATCAAACAAGGCTTGTGGTGTTTCTTTTTAATTATAGTGACTGTACTCTATATGGCATATTTGAGGTCGCAGGTCCTGGTCAAATTGACATTGATCAGTATACATGGGTTGCCGAAGGAGATAGTCAAAGATGGACCAGAAGTCGTAAGTTGATAAACAATGTAGAGCGATAGGATTCCAGGTAAGAGACTGGAAAAGAGATGAGACAGTATTGCCCGCAAAGATTTAAGGAACAACATGTTTCGGGGACGAAACCCGTTTAAGGGGGGTGGACTTGTAACACCCGAAAAATTCTGTTTGGAGTGTCATGCAACTGGGGCATCCATACGCATGGGAGTCATGCGACTGGAGTCCCATACGCATGAAAGTCATGCGACTGGAGGCCCATACGCATGGGAGTCGCACGACTAGAGTGTCAAATCGCATGGAGCTCATGCGACTGAAGGTTCAGTCGCATGGGAACTCAGGCGACTGAACTGTAGCATTTAAGGGAGAGGGAAGCCCTTACCCTCTCCCCACACTCACAAACATCAGCCATAGAGAGAAAGAAGAGAGAAAAAGGGAGAAGAGGAGAAGAAAGCTTGGTTCAAGCGGGTTCGAAAGTGCGAAATCGACGTGTAGCGAGTTAAATCGAAGCTCTACTCGACGAGATCATCTAGGTGAGTTCTAGGACCCCTCATTTACTTGTTTTCAACCGATTTTTGCGGTTGGAACACATCTAAAATCTAGTTTCAGGCTTTTGGGTGTTTAACCCGTGTATGTATGCATGTGTATGTGTATGGTATGTTTAGGGCTTGATTTCGGGCTTGGATAGGCTTGAATAAGGTCGAGGTATGTTTTCCTATGGATTAGAAGGGTTGATTTGAGCTCAAATGAGGTCTGGAAGGGTTTGAAGGCCGAATGTCGTGGCTGCAGTTCGGGATGAACTTCAGTCGCTGCCCAGCTAGGGCTAGGCGACTGGAGGACCAATCGGCCGACTAAGGGATGACTGAGGTTCAATCGCACGACTGGGGATCCAGTCGCATGACAGGTCATACGACTGAGAGCTCAGTCGTATAGGTCCATTCGCATAGCTGTTCAGTCACACGACTGAGGGCTCAGTCGCATAGGAGCGTATTCACATAGTACTCATTCGCACGATTGAGAGTCCACTCGTACGATTGGATGTTCATTCGCATAGGTTTCCAATCGCATCAGGTTCAGTCGTCTGGGGGCCATGTGACTGAAGAATGCCCAATCGCCCACATAGGGTTGTTGTGTGCGAGAAGAGGCATAGTTTGATTGTTGACCTTCAGGAAAAGAGCAGGGGTAAGTAAAGGTGTGATAGTTCCCGTATGTACGTGTGAGACAGTCGTCGAGACCTTAGAAGTGATGTTGGGCATGACGATGATAGAGTTGCATGTTTATGCATGATACTTGTATGTTAAGTATGATGAGGCCCTATATAATGCTGATGACTGATGACTTGTAAATGTCGATGCTCCTTATTTCAATGTATGTTTATCTTTTCGTATCTTTACGTGTATTGTTTATGAATGAATGAAAAGTATTATGTAACGTAAAGTGAAAGATAATAAAATAGGAACATGATAGATGAATGCATGTACTAACGTATGAATGATCGAACGTAAGCTAGTGAGCGTATGTATGAGGTGAGCGACTCTGTGTTGCAACAAACTCGAAAGAGGTCGTTACTCCGTACTCTGGTACTGTGTCAGTCTTCGGATATGAGTTGGGGGTTTGGTAATCAGGCCCCAGCACAGTATCAGTCTTCGGACAAGAGTTAGGGTATTGAATGGGATGAGATAGTGAGGCGAGCAACTTTGTGTTGCAACAGACTCGGATAGAGTTCAATCCAGGTGATTGACTCAAATGGGATCTTTGTCGCGTATCCCGGTGTTGTGTCAGTCTTTGGACATGAGTCGGGGGTTTGTGAGTAGGCCTCGGCATAGCATCAGCTTTCGAACGTGAGTCGGGGATATTGCATGAGACAGGATCTAGTTGGATGAGTAGAGGATCACATGCTCCGGTACTGTGCAAGTCTTCAGACATGAGTCGAGGTTTGTGTACAGGCCCCGGCACAGTATCAGTCTTCGGACATGAGGCAGGAGTAGTGCGTGAGAGGGAGATAAGACGAATGAGGAACGGATCGCGTGCTCCGGTATTGTGTCAGTCTTTGGACATGAGTCGGGGGTTCGTGACCAGGCCCCGACATAGTATCTATCTTCGGACATGAGTCGGGAGTATCGCATGAGTTGATGTATGAGAGAGATAATTATGAAAGAAGAAAGAACGAAAGATAATGAACGTAATGAAAGCTAGAGAACGAATGAATGAAAATAATGAACGGAAGGAACATAGTGATAACGCATGAAACGGGAACCTTGTCACTCGACCTCAGTAATCATGGCTGTGTGCCATGAAGAGGTAAAGTGTGACCGGATCCAGATAGAAGTAAAAGACAGAGAATGACTGAAAGTTAAAGATAAAGAATGAATGAGAAAAGAAGATAATAATGATATTATCTATATGTATGTACGAATGATGTGTGTTCATATACGAAAGTATAGTATGTTTTTGAAAGAAGTAAAGAACGGTTTTAACGAAAGAAAAGTATGTATTTCATATAAACTAGAACTCACTCAGCAACACTGACTTTGATGTGCTTCCAATTGGCAGGTATGTTGCTAAGGATGGCACGAGGCGACTACTCAATTCCTTGGGATGACATCCATTGTTATAATGCTTTTATAATGAAATGATCTTATGTAATGAACTGTAATAGTATTTTGGTAAGAGCAAAGATGACAACGGGGAACCTGAACTACTAGAGGTCACTGTTTACGACTATTTTGTAAGCACATTTTATTGAAATGAAAAGGATGTTTTTAATGTTTCCGTTGCAACGTTTTTATGAAGAACGATAAAGAATTATGTTTTGAGTGTGATGAATGACCAGCTGTGAGGTGCCCAGGAATGTGGCCTTACAAGTTGGTATCAGAGCCAAAGTTTAAGTGAAATGGGTAAATTTTCAAAATAAACCTTAACTTAAACTGAAAATGGGACAGAAAGGGATGGGATGCCAATCTGAATAGTTGCGTGCCATCAGGTATTTCCTTAAAATTAACCGGTATTATGTGCGCATGTTATGTGTTTATGTGTTATTGGTAGATTTAGATACTAATATAGTCAGGACAGGTAATGCTCGGGGTATGAAAAGTAAGGTTAGTGGCTAATCATAACTGATCACTGTAATTAGGAGCTTACTATACTTGACATAAACTGAGCTATTCCCCTGAATGATCGTGTTAGTGTTTGAATATTTCAGTGTGTTATAGAGGATGGCCGGTGGTAGATCTTCTAAAGCTTCACGTGGTGGAGGTGGTGGCGGACGTGGCGTTGAACCACGAGTGATGAGAGAAAGACCTAGAGTTGATAAGGTGGTTCATGAGGAACCCAAAATCCCTCAACCGGAGGGCGGTGATGAGAGTGCTAACTTGAGAGCCTCGTGAAAGAGGCGGTAGTCGAAGAAGTGCATCAGGTCATGCAGACAATCCTACCATCTGTAGTGACCGAGGTGATAAAGGCTGTTAGAGATGGGGAGAGACAGGAAAGGGGTAGACCTTTGGGTGAAAGAAGACGACCCGAGACTGGAACGGTTTTCTTCGATGACGAAGAGGAAGAAGAGGAGGAAGAGCCTGTGTCGGAGGAGGCACGAGGCTGTAACTACGGTGCATTTGAACGATGCAAGCCCCCAACTTTTGATGGTAATGGCACTGCTGCTGCTGCTCACCGGTGGGTGAGGGAAATGGAAGCCATGCTGTATCAGCGAGTGTCGGGAGGATCAAAAAGTGAAGTTTGCCGCCCAGTCTTTCATGGACATAGCTTTGTGCTGGTGGGAAAACATAGTCCAAGTTAAGGGTAGCCGGGCTATCGGAAGGATGAGATGGTCAGAGTTGAAAAGGCTGGTGATTGAGGAGTTTTGTCCTCACCGTGAGATGGATAAGGTTGAAAGGGAGTTCCTGTAGTTGGAAGCGGGGACGATGACGCATCAGCAGTACACCACCAAATTCAACGAGATGGCACGTCTGGTGCCGGATCAGGTCACACCTCTTTCGCGGAAGATAAAGAGGTATATTCAGGGCTTGCTGGCGGATATCCGTAGGCACATGATCGTGGCCCGACCAAGCACGTTCAGGTCGGCGGTAGATCTAGCGGGAAGGTTGTACGACGAGCGGGAGGCGATGGCGAGAACGGGCGAAGCGGAGGAGCGAGCCTATGTTAAGAAGGGGAAAGGAAGGCGAGATAGTGATGGTGGAATGGTGGCCGAGGGTAAGGTGATGAGGATTGATGATCGAGAGAGGATAACAAGAAAGGGTGAGGAATGCAAGAAGTGTGGTAGAGGTCACAAAGGGGAGTGCAAATGGGGACTGAACGTCTGCTTTTAGTGTGGGAAGGTAGGCCACAGGGCAAGGGAGTGCCGCATGGCTAAGTGCTACAACTGCGGTGAGACTGGACATCTAAGCAGGGATTGTAAGAAGTCAAAGGTAGGAAGCTCCGGTGCGAGGAAGGAGAACAGAGGGTGAAGGCTAGAGCTTTTGCCATGACCAAGAGGGGCTGGAGCGGACTTCGACTTGACGTCGGTACGTTTCTGGTAATTTAAGTTTGTGCACTTATGCCTTGAATGTGGTGCCAGCAGTAGTTCCATTCCTACTGCCTTCTGTTGTGAGTTGCATGTTAGGAGAAGGAACATCGATGAGCCCTTCAATGTAGAGATTACTATTAATGGATTCACGAGGTTACCTGATGCGCTAGAGGATTGCGTGATGCAATTGAGAAAGCTGTGTCACCCGTTGTCTGTGGAACAGATTCAGCCTGTGATTGGTTCATTGAACGGCAACGTACGCATAGTTTTGATGTTGCAGCAAATAAGTAGAATGGGAGGTCAGAAGCAAAAGAAAAAGATAAATTTGGTTTGGGCCACCAAAGAAGCCGATTTGCCTTTCAATCACAGTGTACCCGCAAGGAACCTGAGAAAAACCGATCTCGGTGCAGTTATATTTGGAACAACACATAGCACGATTAATGAATGCCTTTCTCGTCAGTTGTTTGGTTTGCCAGAGGGTCATTATTCATACATAAAGAACATCAAACAAGGCTTGTGGTGTTTCTTTTTAATTATAGTGACCATACTCTATATGTCATATTTGAGGCTGAAGGTCCTGGCCAAATGGACATTGATCAGTATGCATGGGTTGCCGACGGAGATAGTCAAAGATGGACCAGAAGTCGTAAGTTGATAAACGATGTAGAGCGATAGGATTCCAGGTGAGAGACTGGAAAAGGGATGAGACAGTATTGCCCGCAAAGATTAAAGGAACAACAGGTTTCGGGGACGAAACCCCTTTATGGGGGGTGGACTTGTAACATTCGAAAAATTCTGTTTGGAGTGTCATGCGACTGGGGCATCCATACGCAGGGGAGTCATGCGACTGGAGTCCCATACGCATGGAAGTCATGTGACTAGAGGCCCATACGCATGGGAGTCGCACGACTGGAGTGTCCAATCGCATGGAGCTCATGCAACTGAAGGTTCAGTTGCATGGGAACTCAGGCGACTGAACTGTAGCATTTAAGGGAGAGGGCAGCCCTTACCCTCTCCCCACACTCACAAACATCAGCCCTAGAGAGAAAGAAGAGAGAAAAAGGGAGAAGAGGAGAAGAAAGCTTGGTTCAAGCAGGTTCGAGAGTGCGAAATCGACATGTAGCGAGTCGTTGGACCAAAAGAACCTATGAGCCTGATCAGAAAAACCTTTAAGTCCCACAGACATCATAACAACTGCTGAAGGCTTCATCAGCTGATGACAACAACTGAAGACTTCATCAGCTGAAGTTCAAGTGCTGAAGACATCAGCTGAAGTTCAAGTGTTGAAGACATCAGCTGAAGTTCAAGTGCTGAAGACATCAGCTGAAGTTCAAGTGCTGAAGACATCAGCTGAAGTTCAAGTACTGAAGACATCAGCGGAAGTTCAAGTGCTGAAGACATCAACTAAAGTTCAAGTGCTAAAGACATCAGCTGAAGTCAAGAACTGAAGACTTCAGAGGTTGTCACAACAGCTGAAGAAGTACTCTTTAGTTGTTATGACTGTTTTCCTTTTCAGTAGTTTTCTTTCAGTAGTTTTTTTCAGTAGTTTACTAAATGTAAAACGTCTGAAGAGCCTGTTCTTCAGACGTTGTAGTTCAGTAGTTGTAGTTTTAGTGGTTATAGTAGTACTACACTTGGCTTTTGTAAGAAGATGTCAGCTGTTGTAAGACATCTTCAGTAGTTTAATTTAACAATTGATCATTGATCAAACGAGGTCTTAGATCCTTTCAAATGGTATCAGAGTCGGTTAATCATTGATCAATTTAACAATTGATCATTGAAACTGCTCTTTTGATATCTACGTTTGATCGAATTAGCAAATTTACAAGAATCGGTTATAGAGAGAGAGTTTCTGTTGCTTCTAGTCAATTAATCTGAGGTTCTACGTGGTTTTGAGCTAGATTTGTTGAAACTACTTTGAATTTGCTTGAATTTGTGAAATGTCGACACCAACCAATGATCCTCACAATACTGGCTCCTCAACAAAGCCTCCGATACTTGTTAGGAGTGAGTATAACATATGGCAACGACATATGCTCCATCACCTATCTATTAACAGCACAGGATGTTGGAAATCTGTGGTGCATGGACCATACAAGCCTATGGTAAGTACTCCGAAAACAAATGAGAAGGTTCTGAATAAACCTGATCAGTATTCGGATGAAGATCTGAAGTTGTTCGAAATTGATGCTAAAGCCTACGAAATTCTGGCCATGGCACTGCCTAATGAAATCTATTCAGGGCTTATGCATCATGAAACTGCTCATGACCTCTGGGTTGCTTTGAAAGAACAATTTCAAGGAACTGATGAGGTCTTGGCAAATACTAGGGAAATCCTTTCCCAACAATATGAGACATTCTCTCATAGGAAGGGTGAGTCTCTGACTCAACAGTCTGAGCGATTTTCCTATTTGATTTCTGAGCTGAAGATGGTCAAACAAGAATATACAAACAGCCAGACAAGTCCTATGCCATATCTTGTTCCTCAAAGTATCGGACAAGTCAATCATCACCTGCATATTTTGTTCCTCAAAGTCCTATGCCATATCTTTACCCCTGCTTTTACATGCCTCAGACAAGTCAGGTTCAACCACCCATTGCTCAACAACCACATGCCCTACCTGAGCCTCAACCATCTCAATCTCATCAACAATCTCAATCTCAACCACATCCAAGCTTTTTCACCCCTAGTGTTGTTGACTGGAGCAGTCTACCAGATGATATGTCTGGTCATCATGAACAACTGTTCCCTGGTACTGGTCAACATGGTAGTGACAATCCTTTTGGAAATCCTGCTCTCATGGCCCTGGAGTCTACTGATGATTCAACCTCACATGCTTCAACATCACAAGTATCTTCAGAGGCCAAGGCCAAGTTATGTTCTGAATCATGCATAGCCACATTTGCATCTATTAGAGAAGCAAATGTAGCCTTAATTAACAAAAATCTTGAGCTAGAGAACATAATTTCCAAAAGAAAAGATGAGTTTGAGTCTGTGCTAAATGAAAAGAATGATGAGATTTACAAATTAAAATGTCAAATCACTGATGATAAGGCTAAGGAAGATGTACTTTTAGAGAAGTATAAGGACCTCAAAGAAACTCTTGCATCTACCCAGGTAGAGTGTGAACGCTAGGTAAATTCCTGCAAGGGTTTTGAAATGCTTCTCAGCAAGCAATCCGCTTCCAATGTGAAGTTTGGAATTGGTTATAATCACACTGCTCCTCCTACAGATTTTACTCCCAGGCTAGAAGTAGAATCTGAAGGAGAAAGCAATAACCAATCCACCTCATCATGTGATTCATCCTCTGATAATGCACCAAAATTAGAGGATGAAGTCAGCATTAATACCTCAGAAAACCAATCAGCTGATATTGATACAGTTAATAGGTCAAATGCTGACAGTCACATGATTAAGAAAGAGTTGATCACTTCAGGTGTTGTCTCACAAAGTACTAAAAGTACTGAAGAGCAAATTACAACACCTGAAGAACAAACCCAAACTACTGAAAGTAGAAAGGGTTTGAAAAGTGCTGAAGAATCTATCCAGAAGTCTGTAAGTACTGATAGAAAACTACTGAAGAACAAATCTTCAGTAGTTAAGAATACTTCAATACTTACCATAAGTACTGAAATAAAGAAAGTACTGATGAACAAATCTTCAGTAGTTTCATCTTCTTTAATAGTTGATCAACAAAAGATGAAGAAAAACCCATGTGAAATATGTGGCTTATTCAATCATCTCACTGATGATTGCTGGTATAGAAAGGGTTCCAAACTCAACCAAGATAAGAACATTAAAAAGAAAATTAACAAAATGAAAGCTGAGTTTGAAACCAAGTTTGTACCAGCAGCATCTCAACCTGAAACCCTAAAATCCTTAAAGAAATTCAAAAAGAAGGAAGGGGTTAATCAGGAAACAGCTGAAGGTATTCATAGGAAGATGGTGCAACACAGGAATCCATCAAAATCAAGCACTGATGTGTCTGATGAGCTAAAGGCTTTTGCAAACAATCAGACACAACTTGTTATGATGGTTCAACATCTACTGGGGAAAGTCAACCAACTAGATGTTACAGTGATTAAACCACAGAAAAGGAAACCTAAGCCTAAAACAAAGGAACCCTTTTCTGCACCATCTCCATCACCACAGGTTGCAACTCATGACAAACTAGTTAGTGTTAAATCTGTTGATGAGAACAGACCCAAAACCAAAATGGTTTGGGTCTCAAAAGCTAACTAGTTTCTTGTGATGAATGCAGGGTTTTTCAGCATGCCAAAGAAGCATCTGGTATATGGACAGTGGAGGATCCATGCATATGAGAGGGAGCAGCTCTATTCTTAATGACTACTCTCAAAGAAAGAAGGGGTTTGTTTCTTTTGGTAATGATGCTAAGGGTTACATCATCGGCAAAGGCTTTGTTTCCAATGGTGAAATAAGGTTTGATGATGTTAACCATGTGGAGAATCTCAAGTATAATCTCTTGAGTGCCAGTCAAGTGTGTGATAAAGGTCATGTTGCCCTTTTCACCAGTCAGAACTGCAGGATTCTGTCTTCCAAAGTTCTGAGTTTGATTGATAAGGTAGTGGATGATCATACTCTCCTGAAGGCCAACAGGACAGGAAGAGTATATGCCTTGGATTTGTCAAAGAAAATCGATCTAAAAGGCAATCCTTGCCTGTTCTCCAAGGCTTCTCCTCAGGAATCTACTCTATGGCATAGAAGGCTTGGTCATGTGAATCTCAAAAACATGAACCAACTGATTCACCATAGTTTAGTAAGAGGATTGCCAATGAAGGAGTTCAAATGTGATGACAACTGCTCTGCTTGTTTAAAAGGGAAGCAACACAAGGTCTCATTCCCTCCAATGGAAGAGCCAAAGTCCACTGCCTGCTTACAATTATTGCATATGGATCTTTTGGTCCTGTAAGAGTGATGAGCATGGCAAAGAAGAAATACTGTCTGGTAATTGTGGATGATTACTCCGGATTTGTATGGACTTTCTTCTTGCACTCCAAAGATGAAGCTGCACAAGCTATTATGAATTTTGTGTTGTATGTTGAGAAATAGTATTCCCTTCCATTCAAGTGTGTAAGGAGTGATAATGGCACAGAATTTAGAAATCACACACTTTATGAATTCTACATGTCAAAGGGAATCAAGCGGCAGTTCAGCATTCCAAGAACTCCTGAACAAAATGGAGTGGTGGAGAGAAAGAACAGGACACTTGTTGAAGCTGCCAGGTCAATGTTGGCTGATTTAGGATTGCCACTGACATTTTGGGCTAAAGCTATCAACATAGCTTGCTATGTGCAAAATAGAGTATTAGTAAATCAGAGGTTGATGAAGACTCCTTATGAAGTGCTACATCATTTGGCCCCTTTGATTTCATTTTTTAGAGCATTTGGGTGTCCTTGTTACATTCTCAACACACATAATCCACTTCAGAATTTTGAATCCAAGGTGGATGTAGGGTACTTTGTTGGTTATTCATCTACTTGCAAGGCATACAGAGTTTTCAACTGCAGAACAAATATGGTTGAAGAGACTTTGCATGTGAAGTTTAATGAATCTCCAAAGGATGAAATTCCATAAAACCCTGTGGAGCTATTTGATTTGGACATACTGCAATATGTTCCTTATCAGTCTCCAGCTGTTGTAGTTCCTAATAATCCATCACCAACTGCACACAGTTCTCCACCTGGTGGTACTGATGATGATGCTGACGGTACTCACCTTTTTAGGTTTAGTGATCACCTGCCTGAGTTATCTAAACCTGATGCTCCTATAGCTTCAGCAGCTCCATCCACAACAAATGCTGATGAGATTTCTGAATCATCTACTTCATTTGAGTTGCCATCTCCTATATGGTTTCAAGAATCTGCATCAACATCTGTTGCTGCTGAATCTCCTACAAACACTTGTACAGATCTCATTGTTTATCAAGAGCTGAAGGATCACCCAATGTCTCAGGTCATTGGTGATTTCAATGCTGGAGTCTCAACCAGAAGTCAACTGTCAAATTTCTGCTTCTATGCTCTCTTCATCAGTCAGCAAGAGCCAAAGAATTATCATGTTGCATTAAGAGACAATGGATGGGTTGAAGCCATGCAGCTTGAGCTTCTTCAGTTCAAAAAGTAGCAAGTGTGGGAGCTGGTTCCTTTACACTAAGGTAAGTGTGCAATAGGCACTAAATGGGTGTTTAGGAATAAAACAGATGAAAAGGGTCAAATTGTCAAGAACAAGGCCAGACTGGTTGTACAGGGGTTTGCACAAGAAGAAGGTATTGATTATGATGAAACCTTTGCCCCTGTAGCCAGACTGGAGGCAATCCGATTGTTCTTAGCTTATGCTGCTTTCCACAATCTTAAAGTTTTTCAAATGGATGTCAAAAGTTCATTTTTATATGGTAAAATAAAAGAAGAGGTTTATGTGTGTCAACCACCAGATTTTGAGGAAAATAAACATCCAGATTGGGTGTATAAGCTTGATAAGGCTCTCTATGGGTTGAAACAAGCTCCTAGAGCCTGGTATGAAACATTATCAAATTTTCTTCTTCATAATAATTTCACTAGAGGCTCCATCGATAAAACTTTATTCATAAAGAAAATGGGACAGCATAAGCTACTTGTTCAATTTATGTTGCTGATATTATTTATGCATCCTCTGATCCACAGTTGTGTGATGAATTTACAAAGTTAATGCAACAAAAGTTTGAAATGAGTGTCATGGGAGAATTACAGTTCTTTCTGGGTTTGCAAATCAAATGAAGGGTTGATAGAACTTTCATTCATCAGTCCAAATATACAAAAGATCCTTTGAAAAAGTTTGATTTACAAAACTGTAAGCCCTGTTCTACTCCCATGAGCAGCACCACACAACTGGATGTTGATCAGAAAGGTAAAGCAATTGATGAAACCCTTTACAGATGTATGATTGGTTCCTTGATGTACCTTACAGCTTCTAGACCAGACATTATGTTTGCAACTTATGTCTGTGCTAGATTTCAGGCTGCACCTAAAGAATCCCATTTGATTGCAGTCAAAAGGATCTTTATATACTTGCAAGGAACTCAATCTCTAGGACTCTGGTATTCCACTGGGTACTCTTGTAAAATAGTTGCTTTCTCTGATAGTGACTATGCAGGGTGCAAAGTCACCTGAAAATCAACTTCTGGTGGATGCCAATTTCTAGGCAATTGTTTAGTTTCTTGGCAGAGTAAAAAACAAACTTCAATTGCTACATCCACTGCTGAAGCAGAGTACATTGCTGTTGTAAGTTGTACATCTCAGGTACTCTGGCTTTAGAATCAATTATTAGGTTATGGCATTACAGAGACTAAGACTCCATTACTAATGGATAGTGCTTCAGCTCTTTGTATTGTTAAGAATCCAGTCCAACATTCTAGGACCAAACATATTAAGATCAGACATCATTTTATTAGGGATTGTTATAAAAAAGGTCTAATTGCTCCAAAGTTTGTTCCCAGTGCTGATGAGCTTGCAGATATTTTACTAAGCCTTTAGACAGTGCAACTTTTCAAAATCTGGTACTGAGGCTTGGTATGCTGCAGCTGGAATAAATTGACTAATACTAATGCTCTCAGATCGCAAGTACTGATGAGCATTAGTATCCAAAAGTCAAAAATAAGTACTGACGAGTTATTTAGCCTTCAGCATTTTCATAACTACTGAAGACTAAAATACTTCAAAGTACTGAAGTACATTATTTGATGAAAAGAACTGATAAAGTTACAACTACTGATGTGGTTATAACTCCTGATGCCTTTTCTAACAAATAAGTACTAAAGAACAAATTTTGTCCAAAAGTACTTGTTGGGTCTAAAGGATAGTCTAATATTATCAACATAGTCAAAGTCAACAAAGTCAACGTCAACGGTCAAAGTCAACACAACAGTCAACTCGACGCGTTCGGGACGAAGATTAGAGACAAGATATTGAAGATATATTGTGTTTGAGACTTTATTGTATTAAATATATTTTGTGTGAACAAAATATATTTTATCTTGTTTTAGTCTTGTTTTAGTCTTGTTTTAGTCAAGTTTAATAGTCTAGGGGGCTAAATATAAATAGTGAAAGTTAGTCTAGACTATAAATAGGTTAATTGTAATTAGAGTTGGAAAATGGTTGCATGACCAATTGATTGAGAGATTTACTTGTAAAGATATCATTTGCAATCTAACTGAAGATCAAAGGGTTTTGATTGTGATTATCATATTTTGATCTAAATCTTCATGATTTGATTCAAGTTTGTTGATCCTGGAGCTACAGTACTGATGTGTAATCTTCCACATAAGTACTGAAGACAATATTTGTTCACAAGTTCTAAAGAATAATTTATTTTAACAGATCTTCAGAACATTTGTTCACAAGAGCTGAAAAATAAATATTCCAAAGAGCTGATGGCCAATGAAACGTCTGAAAATCAGACAAAGTCTGATGAGTAAATGTTGAGGTCAGAATGAAACATCTGAATTGACGACAACAGCTGATGAGTAAAATTACTCTTCAGCTGATTTAAACTACTGTTGTTTCATATCAAAACAACTGAAGCCAAAACCATGTCTTCAGTAGTTTACAACTACTGATGACTAACACCAAGTCTTTAGTTGTTTACAACCTCTGAAGATGAAAACCATGTCTTCAGTAGTTTACAACTACTGATGACTAACACCAAGTCTTTAGTCGTTTACAACCTCTGAAGGTTAAAAAAATGTCATCAGTCGTTTCAAACACCTGATGACTAACACCAAAACCTTCAGACGTTTTCTATCAGCTGTTTCATAACCATACCCTATAAATACCTAACCCTAACTTCAGAGTTTTTCATTCTCACAACCTAAACATTCAAAAACTCTAAAACTTCTCTCTCACATTAATGGCGACCATGCAGCTCAAACCAAGCCATAATTGTGTAGCCTACCTCACAAAATTAGCCTTTTGGACCAAGTTCGATGCTGCCATCGATCTGATGGTTACATCTCCTTACAAAACGGCCTTTCTTCTAAATCCAATCATCCATGCCGAATCCCTCATACAGTTCTGGACAAACATCACCATTACAACTGGTGAAAATGAAACTGAGGTCATTCTCCAGTCGTTTGTCAACCAACAGAAGGTGGTCATCACTTCTGACATCATTCGACAAACCCTATATCTGAATGATGCCACCTTCGTCACTGAATATCCTAAGGGCACCATCGACCTATCTTTTGCCCAGTATGGATATGAAGGCGACCTCCATGCTTCCACAATCCTAAAGAAGCACTTCCATGATCCTGAACGACTCATCTTTCACATGGTAAATGTCTGCCTTGCCCCCAAACCATCTTCATGGGATCAAATGTCATCAAGGTGGCAGCAGGTATTGTACTCTATCCTTGAGCAACAAAATCTTAATTTTTCTGAACTAATCTTTTTAGAATTAAAAGATATGGCTATGAAACCTGTGGCTACCAGATGTATATTATATCCAAGGTTCCTCATGGCCATTATTGAAAAACAATTAAATACTAAGGGCCTTGTTGGCCCAGGAGTCCCTGCTCTGGCTGTATTGCCTGAAGTATACTCCAGGCACAACTCAGACACACACCTCAAACAGGCTGCCAAGCTGCTAAAACCCAAGCAGCGGGAACCCACAGCCTCCTCCTCCAAACCCAAAGTCCCCACCAAGCCAAAAGCCAAAAAGCCCAAAAAGGCTACTCAGGGAGTTGAGTCCCCTGAGGATGCCCCTGCACCACAAAGGAAGGAAGTACCTACTTGTATTAATCCCCCAGTAGTTACACGGACTCTACCAGCCACAACCGCTCAGGCATCCTCTCAATAGGATCCTGAAGCAACCTCTTCCAGGGCAGACACAGTTCTGGAACCTATCTCACTTGAGAAGGTTACCATTGAAGAGCACCACTCTCCCCAGGTGCAAACTGATTCACCCCTATCTCCCATTGCAACTGCCCCACAAAGTCCGACCCTTATAATTGCAAAAGTGCTGACTCAGCTCAACACTCTACCCTCTCCCCAGAAAACTATTACAACTGGGCAAACCTCAACCACTAAGAGGGAGGATCCAAGTGTTGCTAAGAGCCCACAGCACAGGGATTACAATGTTCTATCTCCCTGTGTGGAAGAGGAGATCAGAACATCTGGTGAGGCTGCCACTTCTCCTGCTTCAGCACATGAACAGGGTGAAGTTGGTAACATCTCTAAGTCCTCACCAGAGGCAACTGCTGATGAAGGATTTAATCCTAAGGCAGGAAGTCCCCAGTTCCAAGACAAAGGGGCACATGTGTATACTGATCCACACTCAACACATGTTCATCCTGATACAATCAGGAGGTCAGGTGATTCAGCTAACACTGATGATGACCTGGGCTTCTTTTATGATATTTTAGCCCAAAACACAATTCTTGAGGATGAGGTAAGTAGATTAAAAGAACTACTTGCCAAATTCTCTCAAGAATCAAGTCCATCTGCCAACATTCACCCAGATAGCACCTTCTTCTGAAGGTCTCCCACACACAGAGCCACTCCCAAATACTCAGCCACCAGCCTCTCCTTCTGGCACCATTTCTCATGGACAGAACCCCTCTGAGCAAATGGTTGCTATCTTTAAAACATCCTTGCCTCTCATCATTCCCATCATCACTGATATTGTGAATCAAACCATTGATGAGAGACTTTCCTCAAACATCAAAACCTTGGTTGATAATGCTGTGTCAAAGAAACTTTCTGACATTCAACCCCTGTAACCAATGCAACCAAAAAGGGGGAGTTAGTGAAAGTCATTAAGAGAAAAAGAGTTGAAGAGGTGAAAGAGAAAGAGAAAGAGAAAGAGGTGGAGAAGGAGGTGGAGAAGGAAAAGGAAATGGTTGAGGAGACTGAGAAAGAGAAGGACTTTCATGTAACATATAAGAAGAAGAAAGGTGGTGAAAGTGAAAAGGCCCCTGATGAAAAGAAGCTAGATGAGATGATCAAGGAAGCTGATGACCAACGCAGCAGGTCAATGGATAAAATCATTGATCAGCTGTTCAGGCAAGGCTTTGATACAACTAAGCTTGATTCTGAGATCAGGATGTTGGAGATTCAGGAGATTTAACACCGATGGCCTTGCTATAGTGAAGAAGAGAAGGAGAGACTTGAAGCTATGGCAAGTTTCATTTCGAAGTATCTGGGGAGATCAATCCTTGAGGTCAAATCATGGTCCAGGGATAGTATCTTGGCAATAACCAACAAGATCTGTTTGTCTGAGGTATTCACTAAAGGGATGATCATAGAATCCCTAAATGAAGTTACTGCTGGGAGCAGGACTGATCTAGCCAAGCATACCAAAACTTCTTTTGCAAAAATGCTAGAACAGCCTGTCCAATCTCCCATACCAAAACAACCCACATCACAACCCACAAAACCAACTCCTTTACCCAAGAAACCAATAGCCGATAATGCACCCAAGAAGAGGAAGAGAAGGGTGTTGAGGCTTGAAGAAGAAGATGATGATGAGGATGAGGACAGGCTGCCTATTTCAGCTGTCATTACATTGCCCAAGGCCAAAAGTCAACCAACACTCACTCCTGCAATCTAGATGGAAACTGTGAAGGTAAAAATTGAAGAGGAGTAACAACATAAATTACATGATGAGGAGCTGTTGAGAATGGTTGACAAAGTTTATACTCAAACCTCATCAATTATATCCATGAGAAAACACGCTCAGAGATTATATGCTCTCAAACAGACTTTTCAATATCAGAAGGAGAGAATAAAATTTTGGCCTGATCCCAGGGTGAGTCATAGGATTCACAAGAAAGACATTCCACACAGATATAATGGCCAAGTGAAAAAGATCGTAGATGCAGTGATCATGCTGGCCATTGTAGTATCACCCTAGGAGATCCTAGAAGACTTCAAGAAAGCCTATAAAACCGATCTTCCCCATAAAAGCTGTTGGAGAACAAAATGGTGAAAAAGGGGTTAGTATACAAGAGGTTGAGGAAGTCAGACATAATGAACTCCAGTTGCCGCTAGAGTGTAATCACCCTCATGAATTTGCTTATAGAGAAATCACAACTGTAGAGTTAAGAAATGGGAAACAGGTCAAATACCTGTCTGAGTATTATAGGCCTGATCATTTTTTGAGGGAGAAGCTGAAGACCTTACCAAGGAGGATCAACTAGTCTTACTTGAGGCTTATGTGAGAGAGTCTTATAGACTCATAGTTGGGAAGTAGGTTCCATGGATAGGGTAACAGCTCTGTGTCCAGTTCCCTAAGACAGAGTTCAACATCAGCCATAGAGAGAAAGAAGAGAGAAAAAGAGAGAAGAGGAGAAGAAAGCTTGGTTCAAGCGGGTTCGAGAGTGCAAAATCGACGTGTAGCGAGTTGTTGGACCAAAAGAACCAATGAGCCTGATCAGAAAAACCTTTAAGTCCCACAGACATCACACCAACTGCTAAAGGCTTCATCAGCTGATGACAACAACTGAAGACTTCATCAGCTGAAGTTTAAGTGCTGAAGACATCAGTTGAAGTTCAAGTGCTGAAGACATCAGCTGAAGTTCAAGTGCTGAATACATCAGCTGAAGTTCAAATGCTAAAGACATCAGCTGAAGTTCAAGTACTGAAGGCATCAGCGGAAGTTCAAGTGCTGAAGACATTAGCAGAAGTTCAAGTGCTGAAGACATCAGCTGAAGTCAAGAACTGAAGACTTCAAAGGTTGTCACAACAGCTGAAGAAGTACTCTTCAGTTGTTGTGATGGCTTTCCTTTTCAGTAGTTTTCTGTTAGTAGTTTTCTTTCTGTAGTTTCCTAAATGTAAAACGTCTGAAGAGCCTGTTCTTCAGACGTTGTAGTTCAGTAGTTGTAGTTTCAGTGGTTATAGTAGTACTACACTTGGCTTTTGTAAGAAGATGACAGCTGTTGTAAGACATCTTCAGTAGTTTAGTTTCTTTTTAGTAGTTATTGTAATATCAGTTAGATGTCACTGTCAAGTGACATCAGCTGACGTCTCCTTCCTTATAAAAGGGAGGCTGACCTAATTTTGTAATTGCCGAAGCATGTGTTAAATGAAATATTCCTTTTTGTAGAAATATTTTCTCTCTCTATAACCATACTATTCCATTGAATTGTCATTGTGTTCTTGCTTGAATTTGTCTAATTCTTATACTATTCCGCTGCAAATCCTAATCTAATTGATCAAACGAGGTCTTAGATCCTTTTACAAGTTAAATCGAAGCTCTACTCGACGGGATCGTCTAGGTGACTTCTAGGACCCCTCATTTACTTGTTTTCAACCGATTTTTGGGGCTGGAACACATCTGAAATCTATTTTCAGGTTTTTGGGTGTTTAACCCGTGTATGTATGTATGTGTATGTGTATGGTGCATTTAGGGCTTGATTTCAGGCTTGGATAGGCTTGAATAAGGTCGAGGTATGTTTCCCAATGGATTAGAAGGGTTGATTTGAGCTCAAATGAGGTCTTGAAGGGTTTGAAGGCCGAATGTCGTGGCTGCAGTTCGGGATGAACTTCAGTCGCTGCCCAGCTAGGGCTAGGCGACTGGAGGGCCAATCGGCCGACTGAGGGACGACTGAGGTTCAATCGCACGACTGGGGATCCAGTCACACGACAGGTCATACGACTGAGAGCTCAGTCGCATAGGTCCATTTGCATAGCTGTTCAGTCACACGACTGAGGGCTCATTCGCATAGGAGCCCATTTGCATAGTACTCATTCGCACGATTGAGAGTCCACTCGCACGATTGGATGTTCATTCACATAGGTTTCCAATCGCATGAGGTTCAGTCGTCTGGAGGCCATGCGACTGAAGAATGCCCAATCGCCAACATAGGGTTGTTGTGTGCGAGAAGAGGCATAGTTTGATTGTTGACCTTCAGGAAAAGAGCAGGGATAAGTAAAGGTGTGATAGTTCACGTAAGTACGTGTGAGACAGTCATCGGGACCTTATAAGTGATGTTGGGCATGACGATGATAGAGTTGCATGTTTATGCACGATACTTGTATATTAAGTATGATGAGGCCCTATATAATGCTGATGACTGATGACTTGTAAATGTCGATGCTCCTTATTTCGATGTATGTTTATCTTTCCGTATCTTTATGTGTATTGTTTATGAATGAATGAAAAGTATTATGTAACGTAAAGTGAAAGATAATAAAATACTAAAAATGATGAATGAATGCATGCACTAATGTATGAATCGAACGTAAAGCTAGTGAGCGTATGTATGAGGTGAGCGACTCTGTGTTGCAACAAACTCGAAAGAGGTTGTTATTGCGTACTCCGGTACTGTGTCAGTCTTCGGACATGAGTCGGGGGTTTGTTAATCATGCCCCAGCACAGTATCAGTCTTCGAACATGAGTTAGGGGTATTGCATGGGATGAGATAGTGAGGTGAGCAACTTTGTGTTGCAACATACTCGGATAGAGTTCAATCCAGGTGATTGACTCAAACGGGATCTTTGTCGTGTATCCCGGTGCTGTGTCAGTCTTTGGACATGAGTCGGGGTTTGTGAGCAGGCCCCAGCACAGCATCAACTTTCGAGCATGAGTCGGGGATATTGGATGAGGAAGGATCTAGTTGGATGAGTAGAGGATCAAATGCTCCGGTACTGTGCCAGTCTTCAGACATGAGTCGAGGGTTTGTGTACAGGCCCCGGCACAGTATCAGTCTTTGGACATGAGTCGAGAGTAGTGCGTGAGAGCGAGATGAGACGAATGAGGAACGGATCGCGTGCTCCGGTACTGTGTCAGTCTTTGGACATGAGTCGGGGTTTGTGAGCAGGCCCCGACACAGTATCAGTCTTCGGACATGAGTCGGGAGTATCGCGTGAGTTGATGAATGAGAGAGATAATTATAAAAGAAAGAAAGTATGAAACGAACGAAAGATAATGAACGTAATGAAAGCTAGAGAACGAACGAATGAAAATAATGAACGGAAGGAACATAGTGATAACGCATGAAACGAGAACCTTGTCACTTGACCTCAGTAATCATGGCTGTGTGCCATGAAGAGGGTAAAATGTGACCGGTTCCAGATAGAAGTAAAAGAGAGAGAATGAATGAAAGTTAAAGATAAAGAATGAATGAGAAAATAAGATAATAATGATGTTATCTATGTGTATGTACGTATGATGTGTGTTCATATACGAAAGTATAGTATGTTTTTGAAAGAAGTAAATAGCGGTTTTAATGAAAGAAAAGTATGTATTTCATATAAAACTAGAACTCACTCAGCAATGCTGACTTTGATGTGTTTCCAGTAGGCAGGTATGTTGCTGAGGATGGCACGAGGCGACTACTCAGTTCCTTGGGATGGCATCCATTGTTATAATGCTTTTATAATGAAATGATCTTATGTAATGAACTGTAATAGTATTTTGGTAACAGCATAGATGAGAACGGGAACCTGAACTACTAGAGGTCACTGTTTACGACTATTTTGTAAGAGCATTTTATTGAAATGAAAAGGATGTTTTTAATGTTTCCATTGCAACGTTTTTATGAAGAACGATAAAGAATTATGTTTTGAGTGCGATGAATGACCAGCTGTGAGGTGCCCGGGAACGGGGCCTTACATCCCATGTGAATTCGGGTCCTCTTTTAGAATTTCATCTTACCTTTACTAACGGGATCTTACTTCTTTTTAAACTTTTTACTTCTTTGTCTATAATAGCTACTGGTTCTTCTACAAAGTGAATTTTCTTATCTATTTTGATTTCTTGTATTGGAAATCTTAATGTTTCATTTATTAGACACTTCTTTAAATTAGATACATGAAATGTATTGTGTATCTCACTTAGTTCCTATAGTAAATCTAACTTGTAAGCTACAGAACCAAGTCTTTCTATTATCTCAAAAGGGCCAATATATCTAGGGTTTAACTTATTTCTTTTCCCGAATCGAATAATTCTCTTAGATGGTGATACCTTCAGATATACCTTATCTCCTACCTGAAATTCTAAAGGTTTCCTTCTTTTGTCAGCATAACTCTTTCGTCTATCACGTGCTGCCTTTAATCTGTTCTTAATTTCACAATCTTATCAATTGTTTCCTGTATAAGTTCTGGACGTGTGAGTTGTCTATCTCATATCTCATTCAAATATAGAGGTGATCTACACTTTCTATCGTATAGGGCTTCAAACGGAGCTACTCCAATACTAGAGTGATAACTGCTATTGTATGAAATTTTAATTAAGGGTAAGTATGAATCCCATCTACCATCAAAATCTATTACACAAGCTCATAACATATCTTCTAGTGTTTTTATTGTTGTTTCACTTTGTCCATCTATTTAGGGATGATAAGTTGTAGTCATATTTACTTGAGTTCCTAAGGCTTTTTGTAATGTCTGCCAGAATCTTGATGAAAACCTACTATCTCTGTAACATATTATTGATATAGGTATTCCATGTCTAGACATAATTTCTTTCATGTAAATTTTTGCTAACTTCTCCATCTTATAATCTTCTCTTATTGGTAAGAATGAGCTGACTTAGTTAGACTATCTACTATAACCCATATTGTGTCATACCCATTTGTGGTTCTAGGCAATTCAGTTACAAAATCGATAGTGATCTGATACCATTTCCATTCTGGGATTTCTGGTTGTTGTAAATATCCTGAAGGTTTCTGGTATTCAGCTTTAATCTAGAACAAACATCACATCTTTCCACGAACTCAGCAATAGATTTCTTCATACCTAGCCACCAATATTGTCTTTTCAAGTCTTTGAACGTTTTATTAATTCTTTGGTGTACTGAATATCTAGATTTGTGTGCTTCCTTTAAGATGATTTCTCTTAACTTGTTATTGTTAGGGATCCAAATTCTTTCTTTAAGTCTCAAGATTCTATCCTGTCTTGCTTCCATTTGCTTTCTTCGTCCCATTACCTCTTTAGGTCGTCTTTCTATTGGGCTTCCTTATTCTAATTTAACAAATCTGATCATATCTCTATCCTCATAGCACGAACTCGTAATTGCTTAGTTCTTTCCTTTCTACTTAAAGCATCAGCTACTACGTTTGCTTCTCCTGGATGATATTTGATTTCATAATCGTAGTCACTTAATAATTCTACCCATCTTCTTTTCTTCATATTTAATATCTTTTGATCAAATATATGTTGCAAACTCTTATGATCCATGTAAATTATGCACTTAATCCCATACAAGTAATGTCTCTAAATATTTAATGCAAACACTACTGCTCCTAATTCTAAATCATGTGTAGTATAATTCTTTTCACTACCTCTGAGTTGTCCAGATGCATATGCAATTACCATATTCCGTTGCATTAAAATACATCCAAAACCTTGGCGTGATGCATCACAGTATACTACAAAGTCGTCTGTTCCTTCTGGGAGTGCTAAAATAGGAGCGCTACATAACTTATTCTTTAAAAGTTCAATTGCATCATTCTTGAGAAATTTTCTATAAATCTTCTGTAATAACCTGCCAAACCTATGAATTACCACACCTCTGTTGGTGTCTTTAGAATTTCCCATTTCATAACTGCTTCAATCTTTGTTGGGTCAACTTGAATTCCCTTTTGGTTAACTACATGTCCTAAAAACTGTACTTCTCTTTTCTAAAATTCACATTTTGAAAATTTAGCATACAATTGTTCTTTCCGAAGTAGTTCTAAAGTTAACCTTAGGTGTTCCTCATGTTCCTCTTTATTCTTAGAATAGACTAAAATGTCATCTATAAAGACTATGACAAATTTACCTAAATATGGCTTACATTCCCTATTCATTAAATCCATGAATACCACAGGGCATTTGTTAACCCAAATGGAATTACAAGGAACTCATAATACCCATAACATGTTCTGAATGCAGTGTTAGGTATATCTTCCTCCTGTACTCTTAACTGATGGTACCCTAATCTTAAGTCTATTTTGGAAAAATAACTAGATACTTGCAATTGATCAAAAAGATCATCAATCCTAGGGAGAGGATATCTATTCCTTATGGTTACCTTATTGAGTTCTTAATAATCAATACACATCTTGAAAGTCCTATCTTTCTTCTTAACAAATAGAACTGGTGCTCCCCAAGGGGATACACTAGGACGTATAAACCCTATATCTAATAATTCCTGAAGTTGACTCATTAATTCTTTCATCTCTGTTGGTGCTACGTGATATGGTGATTTGGCTATAAGGGCAGTTCCTTGTATTAACTCAATTTTAAATTCTACCTGACGAGGTGGTGGCAATCGCGGTAGTTCATCAGGAAATACCTCTGGATATTCTCTACTAACGATAGGAACATCTTCTAAGTTTTTCATGTCTAAGTGTGTATCTATTATGTGAGCTAGAAATGCTAAACATTACTTTCTCAAATATTTCTATTCTTTCTTACATGAAATTATCTTTACAGTACCCCTAGGTTGTTCACCATATATGGTAAGAATTATATTGTTCTTATTTGTAGGAATTTTAATCATTCTTTTTCCACAAATAATTTCAGCTTGGTTCTTACATAACCAATCGATACCCACAACGACATCAAAACCTCCTAATTCAATAGGAATCAAATCAATATTAAAACAATGATCATCTAAAATCATAGTGCAATTAGGAATAACTTCACTAGCCTCAATTATTTTTCCATCAGCTAACTCTATCATGTATTTACTTTTCATTTTTTCTGAGGATAGGTTAAGTAAATATTTAAACGTACGCGAGATGAAACTACGTGTAGCTCCCGAATCAAATAGCAAAGTTGTGTGTTGGTTATTAATAGGAAAGGTACCCGTTACTACAACTGGTTCTTGTCGTGCTTCTTCAGCTTGCAACACGAAAGCTCTACCATGTGTGATGTTTGTGGGAACTTTCTTCTTTAACTCCGGACATTCATTGCGAAAATGATTTTCATTTCCACATTGATAGCAAACTGGTTTAGGGTTTGCAAGTCCCTTACAGTCTTGGGATATATTTCCTTTCTTCTTGCAATTATTACAAATTGTAATCATACACTTAGCGTGATGGTATCTCTAAAAATTGTTACACTATGGTTGACCTTCCGTCTGAGATTTCCTTTCTTGTGCAGCTCCTAAGAAATTCCTTACTGGGTGTCTGGTTATTCTTCTCTGCTAATTTCCTTTGGTTCTTTCTTCAGGTGTGTTGCCATTCTATTTTCTCTTATTTCCCATCCTTGCATTGGTCAGGGAACCGTTTCTGATCATTTCATCTGTCAAACTTCCCGCTAAATTCACTGTATCCTGAAAAGTTTTTGGCATAGCAGATTTGACCATTCCCCTTATCTGTGGTACTAAACCCCCAATGTATCTACTTATCCTTTCTGCCTATGGAGTTACTAGATGTGGCACTAATCTAGATGATTCGTTATACCTATCAGTATATTCTTGATGTGCCGCATCTTTCATTTCTAATGCTAAGAATTCTGTTTCTATTTTCTCTATTTTGTTATAAGGGCAGTATTTTTCAATTATTAGCTTCTTAAATTCTTCCCAGTTGTACCCGTTCGCAACGTGCCTCATTTAGTTTGGGTCCATTTTCCACCAAGATTGTGCCTCACCTTCAAAGAATGTAAAGCAAACAAGGTTTTGTGGTTATCAGCATAGTTACTAATTTCTAACACTGATTCTATTTCTTCTATCCAGCGTAGTGCTTGTACTGCTCCTCCATTTCCATCAAACTCCCGTGGCCTGCATGACATGAAAGTTTTATAAGAGCATCACTTCCTGAGTTGTTTTGCAACTTCCCCCTCCGGATGTTCTTCTGTGTTGGCATTTACTGGTTCTTCATTTTTAGGTGCTACACCTCCAAAATTAAGGTTTCGTTGCAATTGGGCTACTAAGGTGGGTATTGCAGCCTCTAAATGTTGGTTCACTATTTGGAAATTCTTTCGTTATCAGTGGTTGTGGTAGCTTCTGGCGGAGCTTCTTCTCCTAGTCTGGTTCTTGGTCTTCTAACGCATGCAGTTCTCCTTATTGGTCGAGTAGTCGTTTTCGGCGACATATTTTATTACATTTTAATTATGTTATTATTTTGAAAAGAATAAGTAAAGATACATGTAAATTCTTGTAGTAAACAAATATTTCATTAGTCTTATCATAACAGAGGATAACTTAGCATATATCTTTACTTTCTTATTCTTATAGCATACATTAAGTTTTCTAGGTTTCTAATTTCCCCAAACATATTTCCATAGTTTTGTGAGGATGCTCTTGTCTTTCTTTCTTCCTTTCTTGACTTCTGTTTTGATTATCCGCACTTCCCGTTGAAGTTTCTTAACTTTCCTTAGTATCTGGTTGGTTGCTTTTACTTGCCAGTCTTCCAACCTTTGTCTTGTGCTTTCTTCTTCTTCGATTTCACATTCATTAGATTATGTCATTTCAGGACTTAGAGGAAATCTTTCTGGATTTAGACTTTCTGTTTCTTGCATCTCATCAGTCAGGAGTCTCTGGTTATGACGTATTCTCTTTCTAGGAGTCTGAATTGTATAACCTCCCATAATCACTGGTGCACGTCGTACATAAAACTTTGGTCAGGTCTGGACCCTGGTTTCAGATTGTGGTATTTCTATTTGATTTGGCGGTTCTATCTCAGGTGTTGTTTCTCTATGATTAGATTGATTGATTTCGTTATTGTAACTATTAGTCTTATCAAAACTCATACTACAAAATCCTTACAAGTTTAACCCATGCAAGTAACATAGAATTCATAAAATTTTATATATACGAATCATACAGGTTTCAAGTTTCATATTTATTTAGACATGGATATGATCACACAAAATTGTAAAATCATAAAAGAAAATAATATCACTTTGATGACTAAGTATCATGCGAGCTTATGGTTATAGTAAAGGTATTTACTAATAATACCTAATTCTTTATAACTAATGGCTCTGATACCAACCTGTCACATCCCGGCGGAAGCGTGAAATGCTTGGATGTGACCGTTTGGCTCAAAACACATTGATTATGAATAAACAAATATAACATCAATTAAAGACATAAAAGCATAATATTATATAATTAAGTCAGTGTGACATCCGGTAATTTTCCGTTACAAAACTCCGTTAGTTCCGTTAAAGTTTTACATGCACGCGTCGTAAGCACACACTAGTTGTCGTTTGATGTTGGTGACCTAATAATAATTAATAATGTTAATTTAATAATAATCTACTTGATTAGATGATTATTGTGTTATGCTTATGTGTTTACGCGATTTAAAGACTATTCGGGAATTTTATCGCGTAACGCGGAAACGCGTGTGTTATTTCGTATGTCTTGTGTTTTTACAAAATAAAATATCTAAGGGTTACCATTAGTTTATATGTTTATATTGTTAAGTTAAAAACACATTACAAAGAGTTAAAAACTTAATTTTTATAAAAATACAAAATGCAAGTTTTAGAGGGGGTATTCTTGTAAATTAGTTAAAATAAATCACCCCAAACCCCCACCCAAACACCCAGTCGACCGTGACCTGCTCCCCTCTCCCTCTTTCTGTGATTTTCAGCCTAGAACCATCAATCCATCACGGTTTTGATCAATCTCAAGCACTAGAACGCGATTTGGACCTTCCTTAACAAGTATACACGTGAATTGAAGGTTAGTTTTGTTGTTTTTGTGGGTTTTTCATTAGGGCCGAACCCTAGGCTGCGAAATTGGGTTTCATAGGGCTGAATTTTTGATGTTTTGATGATGATCCTTGGGTTAATTGATGATGCTAGTATGTTTTCTGCTATGTATGTGTATGTGATCTGCATATGTTTGTATGTATATGTTTTCTACGTATGTATGTATGTGTATGTGATCTGCATATGCATGTATGTATATGTTCTGCATATGTATGTATCTGTAAGTATGAAACATGCGTATTTATATGCTTTCATGTGAAATGTGTACACGTTCTGATTTCTGGCAGATTGCATACCCTGTTTTCATCATGACATAACCAAATGAATACGAATCCAAAAACTGGTTTTCTTGAGTCTAACATGTTCCTCATGGAGTCTAGTTTTCAAAACCTCCAACCTTGTCCAATTTGGATGTGTAAAACGTGAGTTATGATCATTTTAGTGAAGGGTGGTCAGAAACAAACTTTCTGACAGATTCTGAGTCTCATTTTGTATGTGCCACAAATATGTCCTAACAGGTCCAAAAGATGTGTTTCTAGTGCCCCAATTGTTTGCTACTGAGTCTAGTTTCCAGAAAGGGTAACCACACTCCAATTGGAGGTGGTTAAGTTGGTGTTTTATCTGTTTTGGCTAGAAGGGTCAATTCTGTCCTCTTGGACAGAATGTATGTCTTGACTTGTTTGATATGCCATTTTCATTCATAAAACCTGAGACCAAATCCTATGGTCGAACATTTGTCCTTGGAATCCTCTGAACTCCAGAAAAAGAATTAACCCAATAACTGTTTTCAAATGGGAGTTATGCACAATTTGGCAAGCTAACTCCAGCAGCCCTCCGGTTGAGAGCTGCTGTAACATTTTGAGTTTTTCTAATAACTCCAGGCCCTTAAAACATAAAAAAACTTTTCACATACTTAATTGACTCATAGTAGAGCCTACTGGAGTTTGGCCTTGGTCAAAATCCTTGGTTGGTTATGTGTTTGACCGTATCGTCCGAACACCTAGAATCTGCCAGAAAACGCAGATTTTGGAAAACGAATACCTACAACCTGTAACATATTTACTTGGCTTTTGCGTGTAATGTTAGTACTACTAGAACTTATTTTGATGGTATAAGTTATGAATTGGACATGTTCTTGATGCTAGAATCATGCTAGAGTATTTACTAAGGATGCTTATTATGATGAAATGTGTTAATTGGTTTGTATGGAACTTGATGATCATGTAAGGTTTTGTATGTTGACTAGTAACTAGGACATCATGTTTGGGACTGGAGATCAATCATCTTGATGTATGTGGTATGTATTGGACATATTGGATGTGTTATGGTTAGTATGGATGATTATTTGGTAAATTATCTGTTTTGACCCGTATATGCTAATTCATGGTATTAGGTCATATAAGTAGGTTATGCATGATCTGATCTTTTATATGACACACTAGTTGTGTTATGAACACACTGAGTATGCTAGATGCTATGAACTTACATGACTTGTATGATATATGCTCATGTCTGTATAAATGGTTTACAACACATAATGTCACCAACGGGTCAAACGGGTCAACTGGGTCAAACATGTCTATTCCTCTAAAACCTTAAGTCTTGGTTGTAGTGCACTTAGGGTTTCTCATATTCTCTGTTTACACATACTCATGTACTTACATGATCTAGGTAACCTCTGAGGGTTGACTGTTCACTTTGTCTTTCAAGTAAACTCTAGTACTCATATGCGTATCAGGTGAGTTCATGCCCCACTGTTTTACTTAACCTCTTTTGGGGGAGATAGCATACTGGTAACTTCACAAACGCTTTATATATTTAAGATGTGTATGATATTAATATAGTGCTGTTTATCATAATAAAGTCCTCACACTTTCGAATTATTAATATTGAATAGCGGGGAAACTTGGGTAGTACTACTGGGTCTGACGAGCCCCACCTGTGTGACTCGAGGTCAACCGGAAGCAATTTGTCCTATATACATTTGTCACGATATGGTAAAGTCGTGACAGGAGGCAAACATATCACAGTCAGGTTCAATTGCGAAATCACTATGTATTAATATCTATTTGTTAATTGACTAGCTATCTATTACAATGCACATGCTTATACATATCATAATTGTTAAACTGTTATGTTTAAATGCAAATTCTTGAACTCACCAACCATTGTGTTGACTTTTTAGTATGCTATTCTCAGGTCGGTAATCCGGATTGCCAGTAGGAGCACTGCACGAGTCAAGCATGCATTCTAGGATCAAAACAATGACCCATTTGCTTATCTTTATGATTGGGTTTTTCTTTAAACAGTTGGTTGGCGCATGTTTTGCCATGTTATACATTTTTATATTTTAGGTTTGTCTTATTTATAATACGCTTCCGCATGATTTTAAAGTTTGAACTCTGGTTTAGTTTGTGTTAAATATGGCATATAGAGTCGTTCCGAGTAACTATTGACTATGATCCTGGTTTGTTCACACGCCTCGCGGTAAAACTCCGCACGTGGATTTTGAGGCCGCGACAGTCAGTCTTTAGGTTACATAGTTTTTACAAAATTTGTCTAAGCAAAGACTAATACATGTTACCTAATCATAAAATCTTTAACTGCCTCATATTTCTTCAGTAGTAGTGGATGTGTGCATCCACCATTATACTACGGTCGAATATGTTAACAATTATTCGCCCCAACCGTTGTACACATCGAATGAGAACATAACACTATTAGTCATTTTGTTCTCTTGAAAAAGCATATTAAAAACTAGCAACATAATGTTGGTGAGAAACATAGGTGTAATAACCAAACAAAACATATTGATCCAACATAAATAATATTACAACCAAACCTACTTATATGCCAGGTGATTCATAACTATCACAAAATACAAATCACAAAAATCAGATAATATAGCATCATAACACTCATCCTATTGGTGCAGAAAATATTTTCCTAAGTAGTGCTACCAATATTATCAGACGGTTCCTCATCCGAATTAATGGTTGTAACTTACGACAATATAACAGTTTATCTCAAAAAGTCTTAATTATTTGCATCAAACATAAAACGGTATGTTTTTCCCCCAAAACCCATAATATAAAATGGGGCTATAAATCTCACCTCAATTCCAGCGATAACCTAAAAAAATAATTATAAGTTAGGAATATATTTCTTTAAAATTTTCAGCACCTTAGTCAATATTCTAAAACAGTAACTATGATTTCTCATAATCTTCAAAAGTTTAATAGCAACATCATTTGAAAATATTAATAATCATATAAAAATCCCAGCTATTAACTAAATTCTGATATTTTTCTATAATTAATAAAAACTTAGCATAAATAGATAAAAGTATCTACTATTGTTATAAAATTCCCAAATATTTTCAGAACGTTTATTTTGTGGACCACTATATCCCATAAATTCCCTGATTTTTAGTTCGTAGCAAATAATTTACTTTAATTTTTCCGAAATTACAAAAAATTCAATAAAAATAGTTATATGTATCCAAAAGTTATGAAATTTACATATATTTTCAAATCCAGAACATCGTATTTAATGTGAATTTTTCATAATTTATTTCATAGTTTAGATATTTCTTCTGATTTTTCCATTACTGTTCGTAATAAAATATCAATCTCAGTCATATAAGGGAATTAGTCATGAAATTTATTATGGAGCTTCTATAGCATATAATGATCTTTGTATAAGTTTTCTATATTTTTACCAGGTTTGATTCTCCCATATAGTATTTTTCTTATTTTCCCCTAATTTAAATCATATAAATTAACTTACTCATTTTTTAATATACAAAAATTCACAGATAGATAATTCTATTATTTCTAAACATACTTATGAATTTACTCTCACAATCACAATTATTTAAGTATTTATTCTGATTTTAGCAAAATACAAAGACTATAATTGTTTTATTTGTACTTTTTCTTGTTTTAATCCTTATTGTTTAGCACCATTATTTTTCTCAGTTCTTCTTACCTATTTTTTACAGAATTTTTGAGATAATTAACACATGGTTATGGGTATTCCTTGATGATGACCATGTATGTTCTTGTTTAAACACATACCTTTTTTAATTAGATAATTAAGGTTTTCTAACCTTGCTTGATTGAGAAGGTGGTGAAGGATGGTTGATTAGCTTATGAAAGTCTTGATGTTCTAAGCTTTGAAATAAAGGTTCTTGTTCCTTTGAAGGTGCACACTTAGATGTAGTAGATGTTAAGATGATGATGGTATGTGATGGTGATATAGAAACCGAGAGAGAGTTATGAGAGTATGAGGGTGTTACAGATTGATAATAGTTTTGCGGGTGTATAGAGACCGAGGGTAGAGTGATGTTAGGGTGGTGAGTGGTATTAGTGGTGGTGTTGATGGTTGTAGTAACCGAGAGAGAAAGAGAGCCTAAATGATGATGAACATGGTGAGTGTGGTGGCTTATGGTCGTGATTTGCAGCCGAGAGAAGGAAAGAGTGGTGTCGTGAGGTGATGGTGGTTGTGGTGAAGCCATCGACCGGGTGGGGATTTGTAAATGGGAGGGATTATGTAAGGCCCCCTTTCCGGGCACCTCACAGTTGGTCATTCATCGCACATAGAACATTTTAAAACATATATTTAGTTTGCAGCGGAATTTAAAAACATTCATTAATAACAAAAACATGTCATTTATTTCATTACAACATTCTTTTTATCTAAAAATACAACGACATGTCAAAATATGGATGCCAGTCTCAACAACTGAGTAGTCGCCCTGTGCCATCCTCAGCAACATACCTGCCAACTGGAAAATACATAAAACGTCAGCGTTGCTGAGTGAGTTCTAGTTTTACATTAAAACATACTTTACTTACCGTCAAAACCATTCTTACATACATACAATCATACAACATACGTACACGTAGATATATTATTATTATCTTCATCATTCATTCATTAGCTTTTGTTCGTGTACCGTTCATCATTAACATTCACGTTCTCTCTTTACGCTTTCCTTTCATTCGTGCGTTTCCTACTTTCATTCATACGTTCGTTACATTCGTCCTTACGTACATTACATTCATTCTTACGTTCATTTCATTTATTAGTACGTTCATTACCTTCATTCGTTCGTTCTTTAACTTTCATTCGTTAAGCATGTAAATCTCTAAGGGTCACCTCTCTCCCCTGCCCTCATGGTTCATACCCATGAGCCGACAAGGCATACTCTAACATTCTGGTGCCCCTATGGCTCTCAGTCCATAGACCGACACTCTGTTACCCCTAGACCATGCAAAACTTTCTTTCATATTCCTCATTCTCATCTAGATCTTGTCTCATGCAATATCCCCGACTCATATCCGAAGACTGGCACAGCACCGGGATACGCGACAAAGATCCCATACGAGTCAATCACAGAGATTGAACTCCATCCGAGTTTGTTGCAACACAAAGTCGCTCATCTCATAACTATGTTTGGCCTCGTGCCACACCCCCGCAGTTAGACATAACTCGGGTAACAACACCCCCATCAAAATGGGTAACATCACCCCCACCAAAGTGGGTAACTACACCCCCACCGAAGTGGGTAACCACACCCCCACCGAAGTGGGTAACATCACTCTAACATCACCCCCACCGAAGTGGGTAACTACACCCCCACCGAAGTGGGTAACTACTATACGCATTAGTTCATACTTACTTGCACGCATTGAAAGGTTAATTGTACCAACACCATATGCTACACCCTAATCAGTCTTAGCTACCGGGCCGAAGTCAACTTATGAACAACAAAACGTATGCCACGGTACTAGAGGTAAGCGGTAGAGGTACCGTGACCATGGTCAATCACATAGAAAGACCAATCGCGTTATTCAATGCTTGCAAGACATAATTCGTTCGTTCATTAATGCATGTATTCATCATCATTCTTCATTTCGTTCATTCGTTAATACATGCATTCGTTATCATGTTCCTCTTTCATTATCTTTCACTTTACGATACATAATACTTCATTAATTCGTTTCTCGTTATTCGTAAAGTTTCAGAAAGATAAGCATACACAATCACAAGGAACATACACACATCATACTTATTCATCATACATTCATCATCATACATTCATCATCATACATTCATCCTCATACGTACATCATCATGCATAGCATCGTACCTTACTTAACAATATTTTAATAATATTGTTAACAATAATATACTAATAATAATATTAGTAACAATTAGGGTTAATCATACTCATCATTATATGCATGAGACATCATCATTTATTAACCCTAGTCAACCCTGGTCAAACCTCGAACTTCGAACTTTACTGGAAATTCCTGAAAAATGCTAAGTGTTCTAGTCGTTTTAGCACTATTGGTCGTATAAGCCTCTGGGCGTATGAGCACTATTAGTCGTATGAGCACTGCTGGACTTTTCACTCAACACTTAGAATTATCAACTGGTCATACGACCACACTGTTGGTCGTATGACCACTGCTGGTCGTACCACCCCTGGACTTAGGAACATATTTGGATCATACGACCACTGTTGGTCGTATGAGCCCATACTTAGAAAATTTTACATATGTCATACGACCACTGTTGGTCGTATGAGTCCTGTGGGACTTTTCAACACTTAGAAAATCTTGATCATACGACCACTGTTGGTCGTATGAGCACTAGTGGTCTCAACACTTAGAAACTTAAATTGGTCATACGACCACCCAGCTGGTCGTATGAGTCCTATTGGACTCAACACTTAGAAAAATATTCTGGTCATACGACCACACTGTTGGTCGTATGACCACTAGTGGACTTACCAACTTTTGCTTATTTATTCTAAGTCCCATTTTCAGACACATTAGCATCCTACTCATGTGTCTAATTCATAATCCGAGTCCAAAACATCATAATGCCTAGTTCTAAACATATGCACATAATTCTAGGCATAAATCTAACATAAACATAAACATACATACAGTCATTCATACGGGTTTCGACCCAAACTTTTATAAAAACATCTTTACATGCATTTCCAGCCCCAAAACATTTAAAAACAGTAAAAACGGGGTCTAGAACTCACCTTAGCTGCCCTTCAAATTCAAACTCCCCTGCTTGAGCTTTTCCAAAGGACTTGAAAGCCTATATGTGTCTAAAACACACAAACCCGAACACACATACACATAAGAACATGCATTTCTCGGTTTCTTAGCTCAAACACAACTTAAAAATACTAATTCTTACCTTGAATTAGATTTCTTCTTCTTTCTCTCTCTAGAACCGAAGTCTCTGCTGGTTCTCTTTCTAGAAAGAACGAATGAGAGTGTTTGACAGGCCAAAATGGGCGGCCATACCTCTTTATTCACCAACTTTTATTTTCTTTTGTCCTTTTGGCACTTTTTACCCTTTAACTTTAAGTTGACTTCCGCTTTCTTCCTTTCTCTTTCTATTTTATTCTTTTACTTCTTTAAAAGAAATTACGGGTGTTACAAGTCCACCCCCCTTATATAGGTTTCGTCCCCGAAACCTGTTATTCCTCAAACAGATGTGGGTAGTGTTGTCTCATCTCTTCTTCCAGTCTCTCGTCCGGAATTCAATCGCTCTACATCGTTTATCAACATTTGATTTCTGGTCTGTCTTTGACTATTCTGCATTGGCAACCCATGCCTACTGATCAATGATTATTTGACCAGCACCTGCAACCTCAAGCATGCCACGTAAAGTGCGGTCACCACGATTAGAAGAATCATCACAATATCCGAGCAAAGTCTCAGCATCATAATCATTGAGCTTCAGAGCATCACTGAGAACCTTCAGCTTTCATGCTTTGAAACACACGGCCATCAACTTGCGTATAATTGCTAGCCCTTATTTGATGTTCTTTACGTATGTGTAATGACCCTTTGGCAACCCAACACTGACAAGAAAGACAATCCGGCTTATTTGGTGACTTAATCCAAATTTAGCTCTTTCCTTTACTTCCAACCTCCCATTCCACTTGTTTGTTATAACGTCGAAACTATCGTACGTTGCCGTTCAATGAGCCACTCAAAGGCTGAAATTGTTCCTTAGACAACGGGTGACATAACTTTCTTAATTGCATCCCGCAATCCTCTAGGGCATCAGGTAACCTAGTGAATTCACTAATAGTAATCTCTACATCGAAGGGTTCCTCCATGTTCCTTCTCCGTTTGTTTCCGTTCTCTTTCTATCGGCGTACACCCTTCCCGGTGAAGCCTTCATCATAATCCATTATCGCCGATCGGCACCGACTTCTATCGGGCACCACCAATCAATCCATCTCTTTTGCAGCACTTGGTGCTTGCCTCATAAGCTACTATTCGATTCACCCGGAGGTGTACGTCTATCCACCTGCGTCTATCAGGGATGGTCTAACAGAAAAACAAGCGCTCTCTTAATTCTATTGCGGGGTCCTTTAGCGCACTGGGTAATCTAGTAGACTTACCTATAGTAGCTCCTAAGTCGAATGACATCGATTCTTCCTATTCCTAACATGCAACTTATCACAAAAGGCAGCAAGAATAGAACCAGAGCCATAATCGAACTACACAAGGCTAAAGGCTAATTGACTAGAAACATACCTGACGTAACATCGGGGCTCACCCTAGCCTCCTCCCGCGTCATCGTGTAGGTGCTGCGTTTGCCTTCCGTCCTTCTCTTCCAGCCTCCTTCACTCCCGAACCTTCCGCCCTTGGCTCCTTACAATCCCTGCTCCTGTGACCTTCCTCCCCACAAGAATAACACCTCCCCATACCGCAGTTCTTCGCCACATGTCCGGTCCTACCACAACGGAAACAGACATTGGTCCCCAGTCTACATTCCCCGGGGTGCTTGTGTCCACACTTCTTGCATGCCTCATCCTTCCTTCTCATCCTCTCCCGATCATCGATCCTCATCGCCTTACCTTCGGCCACCATTCCCCCAACACTATCTCGCCTTCCTTTCCCTTTCTTAACATAAGCTCGCTCCTCCACTTCGCCCTTCATTGCCATCGCCTCCCGCTCGTCGTATAACCTTCCCGCTAGATCTACCGCCGACCTGAACGTGCTTGGTCGGGCAGCGATCATGTGCCCACGGATATCCATCGGCAAGCCCTGAACATACCTCTTGATTTTCCGCGAAAGAGGTGTCACCTGATCCGGCACCAGTCGTGTCAACTCGTTGAATTTAGTGGTGTACTGCTGATGTGTCATCGTCCCTGCTTCCAATTGCAGGAGCTCCCTTTCAACTTTGTCCATTTCACGGCGAGGACAGAACTCCTCAATCACCAGCCTTTTCAACTCTGACCATCTCATTCCTCCGATAGCCCGACTACCCTCAGCTTGAACTATATTGTCCCACCAACACAACGCTGAGTCCACGAAAGAATGAGTGGCAAACTTAACTTTCTGATCTTCCCGACACTCACTAATTTCCAGTACCGCTTCCATCTCTCTGACCCAACGATGAGCCGCGGCAGCAGTACCATTACCATCAAAAGTTGGGGGTTGGCATCGCCGAAACGCCCCATAATCACAGCCCCGTGCCGTCTCCGGCGCAGGCGCTTCCTCTTCTTCCTCATCCTCGTCATCGGACAATATCGTTTCTGCCTCTGTCTGTTGCTGTCTACCGGAGGATCGATTCCTCCCTCGTCTATCATCCTCACGTACTGCCTTTATCACTTCGGTCATTACAGATGGTAAGATCGTCTGCATCACCTGGTGCACTTCTTCAACTACCGCCTCTTTCACCGAGGCTCTCAAGTTAGCACTCTCATCACCACCTCCCGGTTGAGGTGTTTCGGGCTCCTCGTGAACCACCTGTTCTACTCTAGATCGTGCTCTCGTGACTCGTGGTTCAACACCATGTCCGCCACTACCTCCACCATGGGAAGCCTTAGAAGGTCTACTACCGGCCATTCTCTAACTTACACTGAAAGATTTAAACACTACACGGTCATTCCAGGGAATAGCTCAGTTCATGTCAAGTATAGTAAGTCCCTAATTACGGTGATCAGTTGTAATTAGCCACTTACTCTACTCTTCACACCCCAAGCATTACCTGTCCTGACTATATTAGCATCTAAATCTAACAGTAACACATAAACACATAACATGCGCACACAATACCGGTTAACTCTAAGAAAATACCTGATGGCACGCAGCTACTCAGTTTGGCATCCCTTCCCTTTCCGTCCCATTCTCAGTTTAAGTTAAGGTTTATTCTGAAAAATTTTACCCAATTCACTTAAACTTTGGCTCTGATACCAACTTGTAAGGCCCCCTTTCCGGGCACCTCACAGTTGGTCATTCATCGCACATAGAACATTTTAAAACATATATTTAGTTTGCAGCGGAATTTAAAAACATTCATTAATAACAAAAACATGTCATTTATTTCATTACAACATTCTTTTTATCTAAAAATACAACGACATGTCAAAATATGGATGCCAGTCTCAACAACTGAGTAGTCGCCCTGTGCCATCCTCAGCAACATACCTGCCAACTGGAAAATACATAAAACGTCAGCGTTGCTGAGTGAGTTCTAGTTTTACATTAAAACATACTTTACTTACCGTCAAAACCATTCTTACATACATACAATCATACAACATACGTACACGTAGATAATATTATTATTATCTTCATCATTCATTCATTAGCTTTTGTTCGTGTACCGTTCATCATTAACATTCACGTTCTCTCTTTACGCTTTCCTTTCATTCGTGCGTTTCCTACTTTCATTCATACGTTCGTTACATTCGTCCTTACGTACATTACATTCATTCTTACGTTCATTTCATTTATTAGTACGTTCATTACCTTCATTCGTTCGTTCTTTAACTTTCATTCGTTAAGCATGTAAATCTCTAAGGGTCACCTCTCTCCCCTGCCCTCATGGTTCATACCCATGAGCCGACAAGGCATACTCTAACATTCTGGTGCCCCTATGGCTCTCAGTCCATAGACCGACACTCTGTTACCCCTAGACCATGCAAAACTTTCTTTCATATTCCTCATTCTCATCTAGATCTTGTCTCATGCAATATCCCCGACTCATATCCGAAGACTGGCACAGCACCGGGATACGCGACAAAGATCCCATACGAGTCAATCACAGAGATTGAACTCCATCCGAGTTTGTTGCAACACAAAGTCGCTCATCTCATAACTATGTTTGGCCTCGTGCCACACCCCCGCAGTTAGACATAACTCGGGTAACAACACCCCCATCAAAATGGGTAACATCACCCCCACCAAAGTGGGTAACTACACCCCCACCGAAGTGGGTAACCACACCCCCACCGAAGTGGGTAACATCACTCTAACATCACCCCCACCGAAGTGGGTAACTACACCCCCACCGAAGTGGGTAACTACTATACGCATTAGTTCATACTTACTTGCACGCATTGAAAGGTTAATTGTACCAACACCATATGCTACACCCTAATCAGTCTTAGCTACCGGGCCGAAGTCAACTTATGAACAACAAAACGTATGCCACGGTACTAGAGGTAAGCGGTAGAGGTACCGTGACCATGGTCAATCACATAGAAAGACCAATCGCGTTATTCAATGCTTGCAAGACATAATTCGTTCGTTCATTAATGCATGTATTCATCATCATTCTTCATTTCGTTCATTCGTTAATACATGCATTCGTTATCATGTTCCTCTTTCATTATCTTTCACTTTACGATACATAATACTTCATTAATTCGTTTCTCGTTATTCGTAAAGTTTCAGAAAGATAAGCATACACAATCACAAGGAACATACACACATCATACTTATTCATCATACATTCATCATCATACATTCATCATCATACATTCATCCTCATACGTACATCATCATGCATAGCATCGTACCTTACTTAACAATATTTTAATAATATTGTTAACAATAATATACTAATAATAATATTAGTAACAATTAGGGTTAATCATACTCATCATTATATGCATGAGACATCATCATTTATTAACCCTAGTCAACCCTGGTCAAACCTCGAACTTCGAACTTTACTGGAAATTCCTGAAAAATGCTAAGTGTTCTAGTCGTTTTAGCACTATTGGTCGTATAAGCCTCTGGGCGTATGAGCACTATTAGTCGTATGAGCACTGCTGGACTTTTCACTCAACACTTAGAATTATCAACTGGTCATACGACCACACTGTTGGTCGTATGACCACTGCTGGTCGTACCACCCCTGGACTTAGGAACATATTTGGATCATACGACCACTGTTGGTCGTATGAGCCCATACTTAGAAAATTTTACATATGTCATACGACCACTGTTGGTCGTATGAGTCCTGTGGGACTTTTCAACACTTAGAAAATCTTGATCATACGACCACTGTTGGTCGTATGAGCACTAGTGGTCTCAACACTTAGAAACTTAAATTGGTCATACGACCACCCAGCTGGTCGTATGAGTCCTATTGGACTCAACACTTAGAAAAATATTCTGGTCATACGACCACACTGTTGGTCGTATGACCACTAGTGGACTTACCAACTTTTGCTTATTTATTCTAAGTCCCATTTTCAGACACATTAGCATCCTACTCATGTGTCTAATTCATAATCCGAGTCCAAAACATCATAATGCCTAGTTCTAAACATATGCACATAATTCTAGGCATAAATCTAACATAAACATAAACATACATACAGTCATTCATACGGGTTTCGACCCAAACTTTTATAAAAACATCTTTACATGCATTTCCAGCCCCAAAACATTTAAAAACAGTAAAAACGGGGTCTAGAACTCACCTTAGCTGCCCTTCAAATTCAAACTCCCCTGCTTGAGCTTTTCCAAAGGACTTGAAAGCCTATATGTGTCTAAAACACACAAACCCGAACACACATACACATAAGAACATGCATTTCTCGGTTTCTTAGCTCAAACACAACTTAAAAATACTAATTCTTACCTTGAATTAGATTTCTTCTTCTTTCTCTCTCTAGAACCGAAGTCTCTGCTGGTTCTCTTTCTAGAAAGAACGAATGAGAGTGTTTGACAGGCCAAAATGGGCGGCCATACCTCTTTATTCACCAACTTTTATTTTCTTTTGTCCTTTTGGCACTTTTTACCCTTTAACTTTAAGTTGACTTCCGCTTTCTTCCTTTCTCTTTCTATTTTATTCTTTTACTTCTTTAAAAGAAATTACGGGTGTTACAGATTAGGTTGATGTCTCGGGGTAGGGGCTGAGGTGGTAGTTTAGGCTTTCTTAGTTAGTTCCTTAAGTGATAGGTGGCAAATTCTTGAGGGGGTTAGTGGCTTGGCCGAGTGATTGGTGTAGCTAGGTGGCGGTTTGGGTGATTATTGTTAAGGGTGGCGAATGGATTTCTAATTACATGCTTAACTATTAAGTCAAGGTTAACTAATGGTTTGTGTTGCTAATCGGGTTGCTAAGTTCGTAATGAACCGAGATTTTGTTAATGTTTATGTTTGTTTTAGTGTTTAGACGTTTAAGGTGTGATTTGTCTTTGTTTTGATTCAAGGTTTGATAAAATCTTGTTTGATAATGTTTGATCAAACATAGTTCATACATATATATATATGTGTGTGTGTGTGTGTGTGTTATGATTTATAGATATATATACATGCATACGTAAAAATGCATGCATGCACACTATATACATTTATATTAATATACTAAACTTATATTCATATACAATTTTTATCATAAAAGTTATCTTATTAAAGTTAAGACATGAAAATGTTTTTATATAAAAAGATTTATAGAAATGTATATATACACACACACACACACACATATATATATCACACACACACACACACACATATATATATATATATATGGTAATGGTTTACTTAAATATATATATGCATGCATACGTAAATAGTGCATGCGTGTATAGCATTTATACACATAAATTACACATCTAATTAATGTAGTTAGATCTAGGAACCATAGATCTGGATCATTTTGTATAGGCTTAGAACTTTAATCAATACTTGTAGTGAATGATTGTAATCATTATTTTGATGTATGCATTATGTGTATAGGTTAACCCATATGTGTGCTGATTTATGTGTATGATGGCAGGTGAAAACATTATAGTTTGTCAATTTGTGAAACCGACTAAGTGTAAGCAACATATACGGATGAACATTTTTTGTTCTTTCGTAGATATGTTTCTTACAAGACAAACATCCAAAGATCTTCTACGGATGAAAATCAGTATTCACTGATGAACAAACACCACAAGAAGAAACAGAAGTGAAGACTCCTTCGAAAGAACAAACTACATTCGGAAGAACAAGATTCCTTCGGAAGAACAAAGGAGCTGCGGAAGACAAAAGTAGCTGCCAAAGACCAAACACTTGGACTTGCATTATACAATTGTTATAAGTCAACAAGTCAACAAGTCAATAAGACAATTTCGAATCCCAAGAGATCCGGTGTTTCCTTAACAGATTTATAATTGTCTATAAATATGAGTCCTAGGCTTCACATCAATGCAACACTAGAGCAATTAGACGGCAAACACAAAACATCACATCGATTCACACAATCAATTCATCACAAACCCTAGCAGCCGTCACATCAATATATCACCAACATCAACACGTTCGAAGCAGTTATTGTTTATCGCATTCATTATTTATTCATTTGTAATCATTAATCAGTTTTAATGAAATACTTTTGAATAAAATCTTATTTGTTTAATTATCGCGTTGATATCATTGTGTTCATCATAGTCAACATTTATTATGTTTGATATTTATTTATAAAACAAAAAAATTAAACAACGGTTAATGATCAATTCGCAATCATTAACTTGATTCCATTCTAACACTGATAATTCTTGATTGCAATCCTTGGGTTCACAAGTGGTATCAGAGCCAAGTGCTCATTGATTTAGATCGATTGATCTATCGGTGTTAGAATTGTTTAGTTGTTTGCTTGTTTAATTAGATTTATCAGTTTTTACTGATTAGATCTACTGTTTTTGAGCAAATCGTTTTGGTGTGACTCGATTTTTTAAACATTAAAGCAGTGATTTGTCTTCCAGCAAGCACTGTTTCATTGCTCGGTTAAGTTATATCAATATTCACATCAATTGAATAGTAGATATGGGGCATTGATTGACATTCATCAATTGTTCAAATTAAATTGAACAAATACATTAACAAAATTCTTGAAATGATAATTAATTATCATTAAAAGGATTGAATGATTTGTGACCACAATCACTTAATTATTATTAATTAAGTTTTGTCACTAATTAGTTCATTACTTAAAAGAAACTCTGTTATAGTTAAATTCTTAGACTTTAACTAAAAATGAGTAACTTTGGTGGATCATACCAACGTCCAAAGTTGAAAACAAAGGTGGATTTTAAATCCTGGAAAATCAATTTCAGGAATCATGTGAATTATATTGATTCTGACTTATGGGTATCAATAACTGAGGTCCATATATTCCACCCACTCTTGGGCTGGATTATAATGACAATAATCAACCTATAAGTACAAAAGATCTGTCACCTGATGATATTAATAAGGTCAAAGTCGATATTAAAGCATACAGTCTGCTTAGTATGGCTTTACCTAAAGAAATTTAAATCAGGTGTGAGAATTATAAAACAGCAAATTCCTTGTGGAAGATACTTCATACACTCTGTGAAGGGAGTGATGAAATCAGAAGCATTAGAAAGGACACCCTTCGTTCTTAATATGAAACCTTTCATCATATTAAGGGTGAAGCAATTCCTCAACAACTCCATAGATTTATACAACTTGTAACAGAGATGAACATCTTGGAGTTGAAGTATACAAATGAGGAATTAAACAACAAGTTGCTCCATACTTTGCCTAAAAGTTGGAAGCAAACTGTGTCCATGTTCAAGAACACCATAGACCTTAATGCAACTGGTTTAGATACATTAGTAGCTAAATTGGATGCTCTTGAAATGGATGAAAAATCAAGAAACAAGAGTGTGAGAACACATGTCACACCCTGTCACTTTAAAGAAACAAAAAGTGCTGGAAGTGCTTTTATTTCTAATAATGATAGTGACAACTCTTGTACTTTAAGTGAAGATGAAGAAGAAGTGAGTTTTTATGTATCAAAGCCTTCAAAGAAATCTTCTCAAAGTAAATCAGGAAAGGAAAAAGGAAGAACTAATGATAGAAGATATGCATCTACATCATCAGCAAAGTCTTCATCACATAACCACAAAGTAGAGCCCATCACTTTGATTCTGGACTCTGAAGAACAAAAGGCAGCCTTTGCAGCTTTAGTTCAAGTTTTCAAGCTTACTTGGAAGCTCTTTAACATCAGCCAACATTTTCCAGCAAGACTTGGAAGAATTACATCCAGATGTAGTAAAGGAGATGGATCTTCAATGGCAAATGGCAATGATTGCTTATAGAGCCAAACAGTACCTGAGAAGGAATAAAAGTTTGGCTGTAGCAAGTAAAACATCAAAGATTGGTGTTGATAACTCAAAGGTAAGATGCTTCAAATGCAATCTCTATGGACATTTCTCTAGAGAATGTAATCAACAATCAAATCCTGACTTGAGACAATATCAGCAACATTAGTCTCATCAACATTAATCTCATCAACCATCAACATCTCAAAGATCTTTCAGACAACCACAGCTAACCAATTCATCCCCACCAGCCACAAATGAATAAGACAGACCTAGTAATTCTAAAGAATCTGGGCTGATCATACTACAAGATGGAACCTGTGACTGGAGCATGTATGAGAAGGAAGTCTTTGAAGAGAATCAAGCTTTAATGGCCCACATGGAGAACAAAGTTCCATCCATGGCTAGAGAGGTAAGAGATAGACTGTGTTCATCAGTATATGTTACGGAAGTTGAAAGATATAGAGTCCATGCTCAACAACTGGCTGATAAAGTAAAAGAAACAATGATTTTGAATGAATCTCATGTAAGAGAACATAAATTATATCAAATCAAAATTAACTCTTTACAAAATGATTTAGATAAACTTGTTTCAGAAAATTACAGCTTAAAAGAACAAGTTGAGCATCTGACCACTTCCTTAACTAAATCCATGGCTGATCATGTATCAACTGAAGTGAAACTTCAGAAGTTTCAACTTTCATCTTAGCAATATGAGAAATTATTAAATTCTCATATTGAATCAAAGAACAGGTATGGGTTGGGATATAATGCTATTGCACCTCCTATAAATGATAATTACACAACTTTACCTGAAACAATGACAAACAATTTGTCAAATCATTTTGTGCCAAGGACCAAGTTTGAAACAAAATCTTATCAACAAATTAATAACAATGAAACTGAGGTGAGTGAAAATGAGTCTTCTGAATCAGAAAATATTAAACAAAATGACTCATAATTTGACTTTGATGAGTGTGATGACTTGGATGATTCTAATGAACATGATGCTGATCAACTGAACATTGGTAAGAATGTTGCTTTTGAAACAATCATTCCTAAAGTTCTTGAAGTAACAAAGTCGCAATATCCTCCAAAACAAAGAAACATGTTGAAGACTATTTGCAAGAGAATAGCTCAGCGAAATGAAGGTCTTCAAGAACTTCATCAGCATCAAAAACCTTCAACTGAAGGAATTGAACAGTGCACATCTACTGAGGAAGTACACACATCTTCCGTAGAAAAGGGAAAAAAGAAACAATCAGCAGATCGTCAGCGGAAGAATAAACTTTCTTCAGTAGAAGATCTGTGAAAAACCAAATCTACTGAATCAGTAGAAGATCTGCAGAAGACAAAAGCAACAACCAACAAATCAAACCAGAAAGTGGTGAATTCCAAGCAGCAGGATCAGCAAATGGTAAACAAGAATCCTTTGACAGTGTACCAGGGAAAGGCAAGGGCAAATCAACTGCAAAATTGGAAAAAGACTTGAAGCCTCAAAAGCTGAATAAGAAAAAGAAAGTAATAAATTTTGATAAAGAATCAGAGGAAATATATTGCAAATGGCGTGATATGAAAAATCATAATACTAAAGATTGTTACTTCAGCAGTTATTGTTCTATTTGCAATATGAACAATCACATGACCTCTGACTGCTACTTGAACAAACATTGTCCAATATGTAACAAAAATAATCATTCAACTCAGGAATGTTATTTTAACAAAAAGAAGAAGACAAAGAGCATCAAGAAAGCCACAATCTGAGATGGCTGAATCAGACTCTCAATCCACTGATAGTCAAGAAGATTTAAAAACAAAGAAGCTGCAACAAAAATAAAAGACAAAACCAAAGGAGAAAACATCTACTGATGGTAAACCTTTGAAGAAAAGAACATCATTTCAGCAACCCAAAATACCTCACAAAAAGGTGGATTTGACTGAAAAGGAGACAAATGTTGATGATGCTTTCTTTAATAATTTTGAAAAGGGAAGTCATGTACCTCATTCAAAATCAAAAGATGATGAAACTTTCAACAATCAAGGTTCATTGTCAAAACCAAAGCAACAAACAAATAAAGTCAAGGTGAATGAAGAAGAGATTGAGAAAAAAGAACCAAGTTCAACAACCTCATCTTCAATAGAATCATCCTCACCACAAACAATAAAGAATGAATCAATTAGGACTAAAATTAATACTGAAACTTCAAGACTGATTCATGAAGGAGTAACAATTTTAGACACTGCTGGCAAACCCAAGATCATTAAGAATTGGGTTGTTAATTCTAATTGATTTCTTCATGTGCACAGGAACAATCATGTAGAGCTGACAACAAGTGGTATGTTGACAGTGGTTGTTCCAGACAAGTGACAGGAAACTGTTCTCTTCTCCATGACTTCAAGCTTAAAAATGCCTCATATGTGGCATTTGGTGGGGATAAGAAGGGAGGTAAAATTGTTGGTGAAGAAATGGTAACTAATGGTGTGCTCAAATTTGAGAAAGTAAATTATTGTGAAAATCTACAGTATAATTTATTGAGTGTCTCTCAAATTTGAGATCAAAATTATACCACATTGTTTGATAACACTAATTATTACATTCTTAAGCCAGGTTTTTTAGTTCCAGAAGAATAGATCATTCTTAAAGCATCAAGAAAAGGAAACACCTATGTTTTGGATATGAACAATACTGTACTCACAAGCTATGAAACATGCCAACTATCTAAGTCATCAGAAGATGAATCTCAATTATAGCATAGAAGGTTTGATCATTCCAACATGAAGAACATGAATAAATTGGTGAAAACTGACCTAGTCATTGGACTGTCAAAGAAAGAGTTTTATTGTTCAAACCATTGTCCTTCATGTTATAAAGGAAAACAACATAGAGTGTCTCGCAAATCCAAAACTATCAATACCAACACTACACCACTCAAATTGCTTCACATGGATCATTTTGTTCCAACCAATGTGATGAGCATTGGAAAAAGGCAATATTGTTTAGTGGTAGTGGATGATTTCACTAGATTCACAAGGGTCTTTTTCTTAAAACAAAAGAGTGAAACATCAGAAACATTAATGGACTTTGTCATCAAGATTGAGAATCAACTTGATTTAAAAGTTCAAATTTTCAGGAGTGACAATAGGACTGAATTTGTTAATGTTGACTTAGATTCTTTTTGCAGGAATAAAGGCATTGCAAGGTAGTTCAGTGCACTAAGAACTCCATAACAGAATGGAGTTGCTGAAAGAAGAAACATAACTCTCATTGAAGCATCAAGAACAATGCTAGCTGATTCACAACTGCCAATCACCTTTTGGGCTGAAGCTGTGAACACAAAATGCAATGTTCAAAATAGGTCATTAATTGTCAAAGAACATAATAAAACACCTTATGAACTTTTATTCAAAAGAAAAGCTTACATAGGATATCTTAAAGCTTTTTGGTGTCATATATCAGTTTTAAACACAAAGGAACAATTAGGAAAATTTTCAAAGAAAACCTATGATTGTTTCTTTGTTAGATATTCTTCAACATCTAAATCATATAGGATTTACATTCCATAACAAAACATTATGGAAGAAACTCCTAATATGTCATTTGATGAATCCTTATTTCCTAAATCTATAAAAGGATCATAATGGTTGTTTGATTTAGATGCACAAACAGACTCATTTAACTCCGGTTATTTGAATAATGCATGTTTTGCTAATACATGTTATCCATTTGTTCCTATAAATCTGAATGAAGTATCACTATCAGCTGATCCTCCAAGAACACAAACATCAAGTATCATGGATCAAGGAATAACTAATAACAACAATAATGCTACATAAGTCCAGCAAAGTGGATCTACTCCTCAGATGGAAACACTTGATTCGCAGCTAATGACTCTGCATCCGCAGATGAGCATCCTACATCCGGAGATGATACATTGCATTCCAAAGAGTTGATATCAGCAACTCAACAAATACCATCCGTAGATGTTCTTGTAACTCCTATGGAAGCACAAAATACTTCCGTAGAAGTTCCCGTGGAAGATATTCACAATACAGCTAATGTACTAACTCATGAAGAAAATCATTCTACTTCCAATGATGAACTTGAAGAACACTTTGATTACTTCCTAAATTCATCATCACAGCTAAATCCATCTACATCAATGCATATGACTAACTTGGAATCATCCATTCCAGTTGAATCTATTCCAACATCTAGATTTCACAAGTCTCATCCAACAAATAACATAATTGGAGATCTAAATGAAAGAACCACAAGAAGACAATGGGGAGCTGCAAACATTTGTTTGTTTACTTGTTTTCTTTGACAAGTTGTTCCTCCAAACATCACAGTTGCTCTAAAAGATAATAGCTGGATTGAAGCTATGCAGGAAGAGCAGCAATTTAGAAAGCAAAAAGTGTAGAATCTTGTTGATCTGCCTGAAGGTCAACATCTAATTAGGACAAGATGGCTCTTTAAAAATAAACTAGATGACAGAGGTATAATTGTGAGAAACAAAGCTAGGCTAATTGAACAAGGCTATGCTCAAGAAGAAGGGATAGACTATGATGAAGTTTTTGCACTTGTAGCAAGAATTGAATCAATAAGAGTATTTCTAGCCTATGCTTCATATAAGAAGTTCATTGTCTACCAAATGGATGTCAAGTGTGCTTTCCTTTATAGGAAACGGATGAAGAGGTCTATGTAGCTCAACCTCCTGGTTTTGAAGATCCTGACTACCCACATAGGGTATACAAGCTAGACAAAGCTTTATATGGTCTTTATCAAGCACCAAGAAAGTGGTATGAAACATTATCATCTTTCTTGCTCAAGCATGGATATAAAAGTAGAACTATTGATCAAACACTCTTTCTCAAACAAGAACATCAAGACCTTTTAGTTGTTCAAATATATGTAGATGACATTATATTTGGATCAACAAACAAGAGACTGTGTGTTAGTTTTGAAGAACTAATGAAATATGAGTTTCAGATGAGTTCAATAGGAGAATTGACTTTCTTCCTTGGTCTCCAAGTTCATCAGAAAACAGATGGCACCTTTATCAATCAAAAGAAGTATTTTCATCAGATATTGAAGAAGTACAATCTTGCTGATACATCTTCATGCAAAACTCCTGCTTCAGCAATTGACAAGATTGTGCGTGATGCTACTGGAAAATCTGTTGATCAAAGATTGTAAAGATCAATGATAGGATCACTTATGTGTCTAACTGCCAGTAGACCTGACAAAATGTTTACTATGTGTGTTTGTGCTAGGTACCAATCTGATCCAAAAGAGTCTCATCTTAATCTTAAGAGAATCTTCAGATATCTGAAAGGGAAACCTGCTCTTGGCCTTTGGTATCCAAAGGATGGTGACTTCACTCTCTACTCATATTCAGATAGTGACTTTGGAGGATGCAACAACAACAGAAAATCCACAACTGGTGGATGTCAATATATAGGACCAAGACTTGTTTCATGGAAGTGCAAGAAGCAAACAAATGTATCTATATCCACAGCTGAGGCTGAGTACATAGCTGCTTTAGCTGGTTGCTCTCAAGTACTTTGGTTGCAGAACCAATTACTTGATTATGGTTACAATTTCTTTCAAATCCCAATTCATATTGATATTTCAACTGCTATGTTTATCATTGCTAATCCAGTTCAACATAGCAAAACAAAGCATATTGAAATCATATACCATTTTCTGAGAGATTGCTCAGAAAAGGGTTTAATCAAGTTAATAAAAGTGGATACAACAAATCAGCTTGCTGATTTATTCACTAAAGCCTTTGATCCAGTTAGATTTAATTTTCTATGATTAACTTAGATTGATTATCATCATCAAAGAAAAGCATGCGACTGTCCATGTGAATAGCAATCTTTAAAATCCAAAAACCTTCAGAAAACCATATAAAAATACAAAAATATAGTCTTTCTTTATTATGTCTTTTGATTTAGCATGTCATATGTTTGGAAATGATAGTACACTATGCCTTTGCTTACTTCCTGTCTAATGAACTTAATTTATATCTGATCAAAAGTACTTTGATATGTGAGTAGGTTCATCTTGAGTGGAAACTACACTAAGAGCATGCCTAACATAATGAAAAGGTGACTGTCAATGGGAAACTCCATTTTGAGGATCAAGCAAGTGAGTCTTATCCTGATGTGATCAAATCACTCACCCAAGCACAATATGTCAAAACACTTTATAACTTCTATCTTTAAAAATGATATTCCCTCCGGTTTGTGTAAACAAAGACCTGGGTTTATGAACACCTTGGTATACCTCTATAACCAACTGGTGTATAGAGTATAATCCTCATCATCCCTCTGTTTTATGTAACCAAAGACTTGGGTTGAAGGCACCTCTGTTTTACATAAGTAAAGACCTAGTGACCTGATGATGATCATATCTAGGCTCTCAAAAGAATCTATTGTGATTAATTGTATATTATCTAAAGAGCTTTAGCAACAAAGCATTAATTAGACATCAAATTTGTCTCAAGATAGAATTTATAACTTAATGTACATAGTTTCTAAGTATGAAAAAGTGTTGAATTAACTCACAAACTGTCACACCCCGGGCCCAGGTAGGGTGGGACATCACAGACTAGCAACAACATACATGGCAGCGGAAACAAACCAATATAGGAGCTCAAAGGGATTGAACATCACATGGCATTTATAGTTTTAAAAGACACCGGGCTGGAAACAAATCCAGCCCCTAATGTTTATATAGTTCAATATAAATCAAATAGTCATTGTATCAACATTTTCTATAAATGTTCAAATTGTTCAAGTCATAATTTTGGTCACACAAGAAAATGCCATGGTCTCGGGGGTTGAGTCTAAGTCTTCCATAATAGCTAAGAGTCTTCATGGATTACCTGAAATATGCTCAAAAAGAAATTATGTCAACTAAAAAGTTGGTGAATTCAAGTGCTTAAAGTCTAAAAACAAATGTGCTTAACAAAATCCTCATTTGATAAAATAGAAAGAATCATAGTTTCATTATTGTGGGAGTATCATAATCAACCCTGCACTCAGTCTCGGTTAGCCTCTTCTAAAGTTATGTTTTACCGGTTAACCCAAAGGGGAGAACTGAGCCCCAAACTGGTGAACCATACCTACCCGGATGGTTCACCATAGTTTCTTAACAAAACCTGTCACATGCCAAAAACACCCCCTCAGGATCTCAATGGGGTATCTCCCTGTAGCGGGAGCCACTGTGTGTGGAGGATTCCCCAAATAGATCTATCCACATAAAACAAGCGGTTCACGAAAAAATTAATGATCATGATATAAGTATCAGCAGGTATCCATAAGTCCCACATACAAGCATCAAGTAAAGCACAATCATAGTTCATAAAACAATAGAGCATGTTTCATCCCAAAAACAGTAAGTAAAAGGGGATCACTAGAACTCACCTTAGGTGTTAAGCAAAAGAAACTCTTCGTGTGCCGGGAATATCTCAAGTATAGCACCCTAACATGAATATATTAAGTGATTAGCTACTTCTCTAAGCCTATTTAAGGTGCAACAAGAGTGTCTAAGTCTTAGTTTGTTGGATTCGGCTTTGATTCGATTAGGGTTTGCATAAAAGTTTCCTTTTATGGAAAGTCAAGGTTTCTCATACAATCAAGGATTTTTACATTATTAGGTCAAGAATATATGGTAAATATTCTATTCAAGTGACTAAAGGGGTCATTTGAGTTGGTTATGAAGTTTGGCAAAATTTTACAGTTTAGCCCTTGAAGTTTCAAAATTGACAGTTTCTACCCTCAAGTTTGGTTTCTTGCATTATATGGCTTTTATAACCAAAAATCAGGTTCATGACCTTAAAATAACTTATTTTTAAGAAAATATACACAAATTTTCAGATTATGGGTTCGGTTTATTAATTACGCGTTTAACGTTCCCGGTTACGGTAAAACTGACGGGTTTTAAATGGTTACCTATGAGTTTTCATGTTTTTGAGTCTTGGACTAGTAGATAACTTTTTAAAGACATTTTTATAAGTTTCCACCCCTTTAAATCACAAAATTTGCCTCTAATAGTTGAAAGACTCGTTTTTACGTTTAACCTGTTAAAACGCGTTTTTAACCGAATTTGACCATTTAAAAGCTCGTTTGACCAACTTTTCTACATTATAAGTTATTTTCTCACTTACATTCAGAAATAACATGGTTTTTATAATTTTTAACCTTATACTCATATTTCTTAGATTTTCCTCAAAAACGTCACCCGGTTAGTGCCCGTTTTTACTTAAAAATCCATTTAAATTACCTTTTGACCACATAACTTACCCATGAACTTCATAAAACTTTAATAAACCTTATTAAGCCTGGAATTATGTTTAAAAAGTATAAAGTCTAAGTTTTCTTGTTTTTAAGTAATTTTACCATGTTTTCGGGTCCCGAAAGTGACTAAAATGGGTCTAATCACAACATGTCCTTTATTCTAGAGATTAATATTCATCAAAACATTCTGAAATAACAGTCCCAAATCGTGGCCTAGTTGTTCTACACATCCATAGACTTAAATATATCGAAAATGTCATAACCGACCATTACACATGTGTAAATCATTGTAACTTGAGTTTAAACATTACCAAAACTTCATTTAACTTAAAAATCAGATTTTTGGGGTGTTTAAAAGTTATTTTTGAGCAGGTTATGACCCTTGTTTGAGAGGGTTTCCAAACAAGTGTCTAAAAGAGGTTGTTACATGTAGAAAGAAGGATTTTCAAGATGTACATATGTTATAACCTCACGTTCATGGTGTACACAGATTTGTAACATTCAAAACAGGTTATTAGAAGTCTTATGAACTATTTAAAAGCAGGTTATAAGTTTTGTTTCCAAAGGTTACAAGGTACATAAGTTAGATGGTGCAAAAACACCAAAAATAAGGTTTTCAAGAGGTAAATCGGGCTCTACCCGTTAGAATAACTATCATATCATGTGATATACCTTTAAGAACATTGGGAACTCCTCAAGAACAAAGTGATGGTGAGAATTTTCTGCTACAACAAGGAAAGGCAAGCTTTTTAGGTGAAAAATGAAGAAAACATGAGAAAAGACCAAAACCGACAACATGGAGCTTACACTTGATGTAAGTCATGGTTTGGAGGGTGTTGATAGTCGTGGGTGGCCTGAAAATCCTTGGACTTGGCTTTAGAATCTCGAACAAAGGCTGGAAAGCACGGTTTTGCAAGTTCCAAGCACCAAAGGCTCACACAATGGTCACCTTCTTGCGGTTTGAAGCTTGGCCGATGCTAGTGTTGTTGTTGTTCGTGATTTTGGAGCTGAAATGAGAGAGTTTGTGATGGTTGTGTGTGGGTTTTCAGGAGAGAAGTGAGAGAGAGAGAGTGGAGAAAGTGAGAGTGGAGTTGGTCTTGCAAATGGAGAATGCATGAGAAGGGAACGGGTGATAGAGATGGTGGTGTGTAGTGGCAAGCAAGAGATTTCATTGGGGGCACGGGGGTGGCCGAGTTTTGTCCATTAGTGGGGGTTTTAGTTTAAATTTTAATATAGATAAATAATAGGTAGTGTTAATTTGTTGGGTAGTGTAGTATTTTAGATGGTAAAAGTTTTTAATTAGTTGATGTGTCTTGCATGATTATGCATGCCTAAGCCGAAAATTAATGTGTGTATGAGCACACATGTTAACTGTTTCAATTAGGACTTTGAATTCTAGTTTGGGTGACTAATTAACATTCCCGGGCACTAAGTTTCTAAAAGATAAGACTTGAAATAACTAAAATTCACAAAAATCACATAGAATCATAAAAATGGATCAAATAACAAATGGTGATTCTAATATTATTGATATAGTTAAATTGTTTCTATTATTAGTACTCATAAGATGGGAAATGATACAATTAAATTAGGGTTTAGACTAGTGACCTTGACCTTGGGTATGCGGCTTCGCCTGAGTTGCTTAGCCAAGCGGTCCGTGATCTCTATGGGTTCTTCCACGAAGTTCAGCTTATCGTTGATTCTTGTCTCCTTCAACGGTAGCTCCAAGGTTTTGTCTACCAGGCACTTCTTCAAGTTTTACACATGGAAGGTGTCGTGTATATAACTAAACTTCTAAGGCAGTTTCAATTTTTATGCCACAGGACCAATTCTTGCAAATATTTCAAATGGTCCAGTGTATCTCGGGCTTAACTTTCCTCTTTTTCCGAACCTCATGGTTCCCTTCCATGGTGCTACCTTTAGCATTACTCTATCACCTACCTGAAACTCTAATGGTTTTCGTCTCCAGTCAGCGTATTTCTTCTGACGGTCCCTTGCTACGCGTAGACGCTCCTTGATTTTTAAAATCTTATCGGTGGTCTCCAATACGGTGTCGGGTCCCAATACTTGGCTATCACCAATTTCATTCCAACTCAATGGTGACTGACATTTCCTACCATAGAGAGCCTCATACGGAGTTGCATTGATACTTGCATGGTAACTGTTGTTATAGGAGAACTCCACCAACGGGAGATGGTTATCCCAGTTCCCACCAAAGTCAATCACGCAAGCTCTCAGCATATCTTCTAAAGTTTGAATACTCCTTTTGCTTTGACCGTCAGTTTGCGGGTGGTAAGCAGTGCTTAAGTCCAGACGGGTTCCTAAGGCTTGTTGGAGTGATTTCCAGAAACGCGAAGTGAAACGGCTATCACGGTCGGAGATTATTGATAGTGGCACACCATGCCTAGCCACTATTTCAATGATATACAGTTGAGCCAGTCTTGACATGTCATAATCTTCCCGAATTGGCAAGAAGTGAGCTGATATAGTTAGTCTATCCACTATTACCCAAATAACATCATGACCTCTAGACGTTCTGGGTAACTTAGTAACAAAATCTATCGTGACGTTATCCCATTTCCATTCTGGGATTTCGGGCTGCTGTAACGTCCCTGATGGTTTTTGGTTTTCAGCTTTTACCATGGCACAAGTTAGACATTTTCTGACATAAACAGCGATTGATTTCTTGATTCCAGGCCACCAGAAAAGTGCCTTTAAATCCTGGTACATTTTATCACATCTAGGGTGAACCGAGTACCTAGATTTGTGAGTTTCGTTGAGAATTACCTCTCGAATTCCCCCATGCTTTGGCACCCATGTTCTCCCTTCGCACTTGTATGTACCATCGTTTCCTGTTTCAAATCGCTTTTCCATTCTAGTTAACCCTTCTCCTGCTAAATTTTCCTCCTTTAACGCTTGACTTTGAGCTTCTTTCAGCCTTGCAATTAGGTCGGTGTACACACTTATCCTTAAGGCTCATACACGAAGAGGTTTTTCTCTCTCATTTCTGCTCAAGGCATCTGCCACCACATTGGCTTTACCGGGATGGTAACGAATTTCACACTCGTAGTCGTTTAACAGCTCAACCCATCTTCTCTGACGCATGTTTAGCATCTTCTGGTCAAGAATGTGTTGAAAACTTCGATGGTCAGTGTAAATGACGCACTTCGTGCCATAGAGGTAGTGCCTCCACATTTTAAGAGCAAACACCACGGCACCTAATTCCAGATCGTGCGTAGTATAGTTCTTCTCATGATCGTTTAGCAGTCTAAATGCATAGGCAATGACCTTGTTGCGTTGCACTAGCACGCATCCTAGCCCATGACGCGAGGCATCACAATAGACTACGAAGTCTTCGACTCCTTCTGGAAGGGCCAGAACAGGTGCACTGCATAACTTTTCCTTAAGCGTCTCAAATGCTTCAGGCTCATGTTCCCACACAAAGGCTTTGTTCTTCTTAGTCAGTGAGGTCAAGGGTTGCACAATGCGTGAGAAGTCCTTTATGAATCGTCGGTAGTATCCGGCCAATCCTAGGAATTGCCTAATCTTAGTGGGAGTTTCAGGAATCTTCCAATTCTTTATGGCCTCAATCTTGGAAGGGTCGACTTGAATCCCATTCTCATTCACTACATGCCCCAGAAATTAGATCTCTCGCATCCAAAATTCACATTTAGAAAATTTGGCATATAGTTTCTCATTCTTGAGTAACTCAAGAATTAGTCTGAGATGCTTCTCGTGCTCTTCCTTATTACTGGAGTAGATCAGAATGTCATCGATGAACACAATCACAAACTTGTCGAGATATGGGCGGCATACACAGTTCATGAGATCCATGAACGCTGCTGGTGCATTAGTCAGTCCAAAGGGCATGACTAAGTACTCATAGTGCACATACCTAGTTCGGAAAACCTTCTTGGGTATGTCTTCTTCTCTTATCTTCAGTTAGTGGTAACTGGATCTCAAATCTATATTGGAGAAGTAGCTTGCTCCTTGAAGTTGATCGAATAGGTCGTCTATCCATGAAAGAGGGTAACGGTTCTTTATGGTCAACTTATTTAACTCCCGGTAGTCAATGCACATGCGTAAGGTTCCATCCTTCTTTTTCACAAATAGCACCGGGGCACCCCATGGAGAGACACTCAGACGTATGAATCCTTTGTCCAATTGTTCTTGAATTTGCATCATCAGTTACTTCATTTTAGGAGGGGCGAGCCGATATGATGCTTTGGCTACCGGTGCAGCGCCACGTAGCAAATCTCTTTGGAACTCAACTTGTCGATTCGGGGGAAGTCCTGGTAGGTCTTCCGGAAACACTTCAGAGTATTCAGAAACCACTGGGATATCTGAAATCCTCTTCTCCTCTTTGGTCTTCATGACGTAGACTATGAAAGCTGAGCGTCCCTTCTTTAAGCTCTTTGTAGCTTTTAAATGGGATATAATGGGGCATAAAGTGTTACTCCTTTCTCCTTGCACCAGTAACACTTCCTTGTCGATCAACGGTATCTTGAGTAGGCGTTCATTGCATACAATTTTGACTCTATTCTTAGCTAGCCAGTCCATACCAACAACGACATCGAATCCTCCTAACTTAATGGGCATCAGATCTATTTTAAATGTATTTCCATTTGATAATTTCATTAGTTTCTAAAATGTTTCCATCAGCTAATTCAACGGTAAACGTATAGGCTAAGATACACGCATCTAGGTCAATCAAGGATCTAAAAGCACTAGAGATAAAACTAGCAGTCGCTCCAGTATCAGACAAAACAGTAGCAGGATGGTTGTTTACAAGGAACGTACCATTATCCATATCAGGTTCCTTTCGAGCTCCATCCGGATCCATCACGAATGCTCTTCCCTTAGGCTTGTTGGGCTTGGCATCCTTGTCTCTACCCAGCTTAGGACACTTAATCCTCATGTGTCCTGGATCACCACATTCATAGCATTGTTTTCCTGGTGCGTAAGTACAATCCTTGATTAAATGACCTGTCCTCTTGCATCTAAAACAGGGCATCGGGTTACATTCCCCTTGATGGTGTAGTTTGCACTTGTTGCAAAACGAGCTTGTACCCGAGTACAGTCTCCGGGTCTTGCTTCCATGATCTTTGCGTCTCGCACCTTCGAAACTCTTTCTACCTGACCCGCTACTACTTCCAACCGCTATCTTTACTTTAAACCACTTTCTTTTCTCACCAATAGGCTTCCTCTTCTCATCAGCCCTAGTTTGCTCAGTCCCTCCAGCCCTAACTAGGTCATCAGTCAAACTGCTGGTAAGGTCAACTGCAGATTGTAGAGTCAAGGGTTTGGAGGAGCGGACCATTCCCTTAACTCTAGGATGTAGCCCCCATATGAATCGTGCCACGCCTTTAGATTCAGGTGTCACCAGATGAGGAACTAGTCGAGATAGGGCTAAGAATCGATTGATGTACTCGGTGTAATTGGGACCTTTCATTTCCAGACCCAGGAATTCTGACTCTAGCTTCTCAAGTTGATTGATGGGGCAATACTTGTTGGTTAACAGCTCTCTGAACTCGGTCCAGCTTATTCGATTTGTAGCATTCCTTCCACGCGCTTGAGTGATTGACTTCCACCACTCCAATGCCGATCCTTTCAGTGATTGAGAAGCGAATCTCACCATATGGTCCATTTTTCATTCGCTAATATCCAAAACAGCTTCCATCTCATCAATCCATCTGTAAGTCTCTTTCGCACCTTCGGTGCCATAGAAGTCCTTGGGTTTGCATGCCATAAAGGTCTTATTGGAGCATCCATTCCTTATCGCTTCGGCTTCTTTGTTGTGGTCCTCGTTGTTTCCAAGTCCATCATTTCCATTTGTATTACTCCGATCAGCATTGATTTGAGCGATAATGGTCGGGATGGCGTTAGCAATTTGTTGTGCTACCAGGTTAGCCATCCTCTCGTCATTCTCTTGGTTAGCATTTTCTCTGCGGGGTGTTCCCGGTGGGGTAGGTTGGTTTCCCGTTTGCCTGGCCTCCTCATGGAGGCCTCTTGTATCTCCTTGCCTCCCAAATCGTGTTCCCCTCCTAGTTGGCATACTGATAGTTTCACAGATAGATTCATTTAGCATCTCAATGTTTGTTTCGAATAGCTAATGCATCATTACCCTATTATACCTCGCCTCAGGGGGAGAAATCATGGTGTATATACATATATATTTATATACAACCCACTAAGTGATTCTTACAAGGTTCAATTCAAAGCATATCATACCGGTTTAGACAATCAATCAGAATGGGCACAGATAAATTTCGAAGCATAACTTAACACAATGCAAGTTAATATAAATAGTCCAATAACCTAATTCCAAACAAGTAGTTTCATAGTTAAATAGAGATAGTAGTATAAGCAAGCAAGTTGAATCAGAGCCATGCTCTTACAATTTGGAAGGTGCCATTACCCCCATGACAGTAATAATAATAGTATCAAGCATTGATCAAGATTGTTTCCTTCAACTGTCTAAAGACAGATAGTCCTATTTCTCATCCCTACTCTCACATCCGCCTTTTCTTCAACCATCCAAGCCATCCATAGTTCTTCTTCTTTTGTTCCTTTTCCAACCTATGCACCCTATATGAAGCCATCATAGCCTGGAATTGAGCAGATTGGGAGGTCCGGGTAGCGTGCTGAAGAGTCAGCTCGTGGCGATGGACGGTCTTCAAGATCTCATCCAGTGCTGCATCAAAGGGTCCTACGTCACTTGCCCGGTGGCTAGACTGGGAGTACCTATCAACCGCCAGTACGCTAGGGCCGTCATACATATTGTGCCTCGGTGGCATCCAGGGCTCATCATGTGGGTGGCGTCGGAGTGGGTCAAACAGCGGAGGTGGAGGTATAGGAGTCCTAACAGGTGGTGGAGGAGGAGGTTGCATCCTAAATGAGACTGGAGGTCCAGGCCTAGCACTCCTGCGTGGACAAGTGAGAACACGTGCTCCCCTATTCCCGATAGGTGGGATAGGCGAGTGAGTAGAAGCAGCAACGTGTGGAGAGTGGGAGCGTGTCTGGCTCCTGGAAGGTGTCGTTGAGGAAGAGTCCTTAGAAGCTTCGGTGTCGTCCGATATGACGGATATCCATCCTGGGTGTCCGCATCTTCGGAGGTATACCTCGTACTCAGTCTGAGGCTTCGCTCTTCTAAGGGTTCCAGTAGGGGTAGTCTCATTGTCTGGGTGTGCGGGCGCCTTACCTTTGTCTGCCATAGTCCTTGTGCACTGTACAGATACATAATGAGTAATTTGGTTTCTCATAGCTCATGATTATAACGATAGTACTAGTAATAGTAGTAATGGCAGTAGCATCAGATATTCCAACATATCAATTGTAAGTGATATCAAAATCAATAGTCTCATCAAATAGTATCAGATATCCCAATACATCATTTGTCAATGACATTGAGTCAGTAGTCTCTTTGAATAGTGTCAGATAGCATAGTTCATCATAGAAGTCATTTAAATTCTCTTTTTAAAATGTTTCAAAATCATCAACGTGAATCAGAAAAGTCCAAACATTACCTAAAGGTTTGTGATGGAAATTATACGTCCGGTAAATTCATGATTACGTTGATCAAGTGTAATCATCAATTTACCCAACCTGATCATTCCAACACTCCCCACAAGGACAGTCCTAGGGTATCTGGGTTGTAGCCTAAGGTCCACTATGGTATTCTCGATTTCTTTACAACCTTTGGCTCTGATACCAATCTATCACACCCCAGGCCCAGGTAGGGTGGGACGTCACAGACTAGCAACAACATACATGGCAGCGGAAACAAACCAATATAGGAGCTCAAAGAGAGAGAACATCACATGGCATTTAAAGTTTTAAAAGACACCGGGCTGGAAACAAATCCAGCCCCCAATGTTTACATAGTTCAACACAAATCAAATAGTCATTGTATCAACATTTTCCATAAATGTTCAAATTGTTCAAGTCATAATTTTGGTCACACAAGCAAATGCCATGGTCTCGGGGGTTGAGTCTAAGTCTTCCATAATAGCTAAGAGTGTTCACGGATTACCTGAAAATGCTCAAAAAGAAATTGTGTCAACTAAAAAGTTGGTGAATTCAGGTGCTTAAAGTCTAAAAACAAAAGTGCTTAACAAAATCCTCATTTGATAAAAAGGAAAGAATCATAGTTTCAATATTGTGGGAGTATCATAATCAACCCTGCACTCAGTCTCGGTTAGTCTCTTCTAAAGTTGTGTTTTACCGGTTAACCCAAAGGGGAGAACTGAGCCCCAAACCAGTGAACCATACCTGTCCGGATAGTTCACCAAAGTTTCTTAACAAAACCTATCACATGCCACAAATGACCCTCAGGATCTCAGTGGGGTATCTCCCTGTAGCGGGAGCCACTGTGTGGGGGATTCCCCAAATAGATCTATCCACATAAAACAAGCGGTTCACGAAAGAATTAATGATCATGATATAAGTATCAGTAGGTATCCATAAGTCCCACATACAAGCATCAAGTAAAGCACAATCATAGTTCATAAAACAACAGAGCATGTTTCATCCCAAAAACAGTAAGTAAAAGGGGATCACTAGAACTCACCTTAGGTGTTAAGCAAAAAAACTCTTCGTGTGCTGGGAATATCTCAAGTCTAGCACCCTAACATGAATATATTAAGTGATTAGCTACTACTCTAAACCTATTTAAGGTGCAATAAGAGTGTCTAAGTCTTATTTTGTCGGATTCGGCTTTGATTCGATTAGGGTTTGCATAAAAAGTTTCCTTTTATGGAAAGTCAAGGCTTCTCATACAATCAAGGATTTTTACATTATTAATTCAATAATATATGGTAAATATGCTATTCAAGTGACTAAAGGGCTCATTTGACTTGGTTATGAAGTTTGGCAAAATTTTACAGTTTAGCCCCTGAAGTTTCAAAATTGACAGTTTCTACCCTCAAGTTTGGTTTCTTGCATTAGATGGATTTTATACCAAAAATCAGGTTCATGACCTTAAACTAACTTATTTTTAAGAAAATATACACAAATTTTCAGATTATGGGTTCGGTTTATTAATTACGCGTTAACGTTCCCGGTTACGGTAAAACCGAAGGTTTTTAAATGGTTACCTATGACTTTTCATGTTTTTGAGTCTTGGACCAGTAGCTAACTTTTTAAAGACATTTTTATAAGTTTCCATCCCTTTAAATCACAAAATTTGCCTCTAATAGTTGAAAGACTCGTTTTTACGCTTAACCCGTTAAAACGCGTTTTTAACTGAATTTGACCATTTAAATGCTCGTTTGACCAACTTTTCTACTTTATAAGTTATTTTCTAACTTAACCTTCCGAAATAACATGGTATTTAAAATTTTTAACTTTATACTCATATTTATTAGATTTTCCTCAAAAACGTCACCCGGTTAGTACCCGTTTTTACTTAAAAATCCATTTAAATTACCTTTTGACCACATAACTTACCCATAAACTCCAGAACACTTTATTAATCCTTATTAAGCCTGGAATTCTGTTCAAAAAGTTTAAAGTCTAAGTTTTCTTGTGTTTAAGTAATTTTACCATGTTTTCGGGTCCCGAAAGTGACTAAAATGGGTCTAATCACAACATGTCCTTTATTCCAGAGATTAATATTCATCAAAACTTTCTGAAATAACAGTCCCAAATCGTGTCCTAGTTATTCTACACATCCATAGACTTCAAATATATCAAAAATATCATAACCGACCATTACACATGTGTAAATCATTGTAACTTGAGTTTAAACATTACCAAAACTTCATTTAACTTAAAAATCAGATTGTTGGGGTGTTTAAAAGTTATTTTTGAGCAGGTTATGACCCTTTTTGAAAGGGTTTCCAAACAATTGTCTAAAAGAGGTTGTTACATGTAGAAAGAAGGATTTTCAAGATGTACATATGCTATAACCTCACTTTCATGGTGTACACCCATTTGTAACATTCAAAACAGGTTATTAGAAGTCTTATGAACTACTAAAATGTAGGTTACATGTTTTGTTTCCATAGGTTACATGGTACACAAGTTAGATGGTGCAAAAACACCAAAAATAGGGGTTTCAATAGGTAAATCGGGCTCTACCCGTTAGAATAACTATAATATCATGTGATATACCTTCAAGAACGTTGTGAACTCCTCAAGAAAAAAGTGATGGTGAGAAGTTTCTGCTACAACAAGGAAAGGTAAGGTTTTTAGGTGAAAAATGAAGAAAACATGAGAAATGACCAAAACCGACAACATGGAGCTTACACTTGATGTAACTCACGGTTTGGAGGGTGTTGATGGTTGTGGATGGAAAGCACAGTTTTGCAAGTTCCAAGCACCAAAGGCTCACACAATGGTCACCTTCTTGCGGTTTGAAGCTTGGCCGATGCTAGTGTTGTTGTTGTTCGTGATTTTGGAGCTGAAATGAGAGAGTTTGTGATGGTTGTGTGTGGGTTTTCAGGAGAGAATCGAGAGAGAGAGTGGAGAAAGTGAGAGTGGAATTGCTCTTGCAAATGGAGAATGCATGAGAAGGGAATAGGTGATAGAGATGGTGGTGTGTAGTGGCAAGCAAGAGATTTCATTGGAGGCAAGGGGGTGGCTGAATTTTGTCAATTAGTGGGGATTTAGTTTAAATTTTAATGTAGATAAATAATAGGTAGCGTTAATTTGTTATGTAGTGTAGTATTTTAGATGGTAAAAGTTTTTTTTAGTTGATGTGTCTTGCATGATTATGCATGCCTAAGCGGAAAATTAATGTGTGTATGAGCTCACATGTTAATTGTTTCAATTAGGACTTTGAATTCTAGTTAGGGTGACTAATCAACATTCCCGGGCGCTATGTTTCTAAAAGATAAGACTTGAAATAACTAAAATTCACAAAAATCACATAGAATCATAAAAATGGATCAAATAACAAATGGTGATTCTAATATTATTGATATAGTTAAATTGTTTCTATTATTAGTACTCATAAGATGGGAAATGATGCAATTAAATTAGGGTTTAGAATAGTGACCTTGGGACTGGTTGTCACACAAACGGAGGACAAACTCTAATGTGAATTGAATGTAGAGCACATAACAGTTAATCTCTAATAAACATTAAAACATGACAAATAGCATGCCTAGTTGATACAATACTCCTGTTTGGATTTAAATGGAAATACATGCTTGCAATCAGGACTAGAATCAGGTCATATTCATCAAACAAATCAAACAGGAAGAAGCTTAGTGCCATAGTATGATCCCCTTATATATATGCATGTACATAATAATTCTTTTATTTTTGTTTTATTTCTTTTTCCTTAGTAGTTTTCATAACTTTTGGACTGTCATATGCCTTTCATGCTATTCTTCTACATAAATTTATGATGAATGCAATATCTTATCATTAATCACAAATTTGGGGGAAGTAGTTAATGCATGAAAACAATAAAATCAGAATTTCGATCAAAAATATAAGAAGTAATCGGAGCTTGAGCACTAACTTGGCTGCAGGATATATGAAGTTTTTCAAAATACAAACCTTCTTGTGCACAATTTTCATAGAGACAAAGTCAACAAGGTCCAATAGCAATAACTGGTTCTATCACATGATTAGAGCCATACAATCAAAAGAAGTTTCAAACAGTGCATTCTAAGCATCAGCAGAAGCTATAGTGCAATTTCAGCATCAGTAGAAGCTACAGTACGAAACTTAACCAACTAAAATATGACCATCCGTAGAATTGGTAAACTACGGATGTGTTAATATTTTAAAAGTATAATCTATTTTCATAGAGTGGTAATCTATGGATAATCAAGTTATACTTCAAATTCTATTTCAGTTCTTGATGGTTAGGCATCCGCAGATGTTATGCGTCCGCAGATGTCCTATGAAAGAACTGAAATCTACAGAATAAATAAATTCCACGGAAGGGTAAAAAGGAAGTGGGACCGACTTCATTAAATAAATGAAATAAATGTGTCCGAGTAAGTATAAATGATGTATTTGACCTTAATGTTCATTATTCACTTTAAGCACTTTTCAGACCTAGAAAAGCGCACACATCAAACCTTGTTCCCTCTTTCACAGACATTCAAAATTACCAAATCAAAATATCAAACAAACTCATAAATTTGATTTCAGATCATTGTTTTGAAGGTAAACCATTATAATCATCAATAATGAACTGTTTGATTCATGGTTATAATTAAAGTTGTTCATATTCTTATGTCTGTAACATTGATACTAACCTAATCTTCATCATTTTTATGTATAGATGACAAATAGGTTTGTAAGAGAGCATAATGTATGTGCATTCCTAAATCTTGATGACCCCGTATCGGAAGGGTGTCGGGATATCATCAGATACCTATGACGATCCAGGATCTTCTATGCCTTAACAACAGAGCCTGTGATTCATCAAGCACATATCATTGATTTCTGGAATTCAGCTCGAATAGATAAAGTTGGAGAATCTAAAGTGATAGTTGCTAAAATTAAAAATGAAAGGATGAGAGTTGATGAACAAACTATCAAAAGGGTACTTGAGCTGGGAGAACAAGAAGTTGGTGATCCGGATGTATTTGAGAATGACTACAAAGAGAAAGTGTTCTATCTGATAGGATATGATGCTGACTTTGACAAGGGTAAGATAAAGAAAGGGAGACTGTGCAAGCCATATAGATTCTTATGTCATACGTATCTAAAGTGCATCTCCAATAGGAAGTCTGGGCTTGACAGATTCTCTAGGCACATTTCATATAGAATCATTGGCATCTTTGAGGGAAGGACGTAAAAGTACTTAAAGGCCATTTTCAGTTGTTTGTATGACCACATCAGAGTGAAAAAGGATGATAAGATTTGTATGTTCCCAAGGTTCTTATAACTTATCATCAATAGTGAAATGCCTGGGAAAGAGATAGTGATGTGTTTGTGCAAGCACATTTGGACAGATCTGTTCTGAATAAGATTAGTGGTAAATACCAAGGGGAAGACATGACAATGTTTGCTCATGTGGTGGATGCTAATGCCAACAGCCCACAAGAACTGGTTTGCGTAGACCTGTAAAAGAATTCATCTGCTAACACTGTGCAAGCCTCATATTCACCTCATTATTCATATTCACCTCATCAATCACCCATTCACCAACATCATCAATCTCCATAAAATCAATCACCAGCCAGTCTAAACACCCTGCCCATCTCACCTATCTAACATGAATCATCACCATAATCCTAATCAGCTAGTCAAAACACCCAGCCAATCTCTCCAATTCTCACTCAATCACCTAACTCTCAATAACCTGAAACTCCTCAACATCAATCTCCTGAGAGTGTTCATACTGAGCCTATCCCTGATACTCAATCTCAAAACTCATTTCACTCAGGTGAGACTACGTTGGTATCTCAAGCTAGCACCATTCCACTCTCAATCACCAACTCATAAAACCTAGTGTTCTCTAATCACACTGAACCAACATCTCTAATCCTTGATCTTCAGTAACAACTACAACAACCTCATCAAGAGAAAACAGATCAAGCTATTGAGTCCAGCTCAAGCTCAGCAAGTGCAGCCCTTGCTGATGTCAATGATGATGAGACTGCTGCTGAACATTAAGAAGGAGAAGAAGAAGGCAACTATGTTGATGTAATTGCTTATCATGAAGATGATCTGAGTGAGGATGACATCCTTATGAAGAAAAGTTACCTGGGGGCTGAGTATAAGAAACTTGTAATCAAGTCAAATAAAAGGAAAGAAAGAATATAAGAGTTGAAGGGATTGATAAAGGAAAAAGATGAGCATCTAAAACAATAAGAAGCATCGCTGAAAAGACTAAGAGAAATGCTCAAACTAACAATGAAGTAATTGATGCACTGTATGAACTAAATAGAAAACTAAAAAAGAAGATAAGTGACCTTGAGTCAAATGCCATTGCATCAAAACAGCTAAAAGAATCTCCTGAGACGTCAAATCAAATAATACAGTATTCAAGAAAAAAGAATTATTTGGGGTCCATCAAGAATGAAGTAATTGAGGTTGAAGACTCACCTAAAATATCAAGATCCATGTCCCTGAACACACTCCTTCAGTAGATTTATCTACTGTGAAGACTATTTCTCATAAGGATAGTGACAGTGATGACGAATGGAATGATCTTACTATGATGGACTCTCCAAAAGAACAAAAAGATTCAAAGGATGATGACCTACTAACCACAAAAGACATATTGGAAGAGAGGGCTGAATCAACCATGTTTATGACCCTGATCAACTATGGGTTTCCATATGACATGGTTGAGAGGATGAATCTGATTGAAATGAAAGATTTGTTGAAAGATCTTGAGCTTGCAAGATTTATGATCCCCAATTATAAGTATGAAGCATTCATAACTTTTTAATCAATTTAGAAAATCAAGAAAGACTTGGGTCACTGTGAAACAGCAAAGCTGAGAAAATACCGTATGACCTGCTGGCTACAAGGTCATAACTATAAAATGCATGAGATTAAAGGAGGAATAGTTGGTGAGCTTAGCAGGATGATGGAACATGTAATGAATGTTGAGCTTGAAACTGGTGTGAAATTCCAGACTGAAGCTCCATACCCAACTGTAGAGCATCACAACAAAGTCCCTGCTGAGTCTGTCGCTGTTGAAAGTAAAGACCAATATAAAGGGAAAGATAAACTGATTAGAGAACCAAGAGAAGTGATACCTGCAAAGTATGGCCACTTAGAACAACAGTTAGAGAAATCACAGAACAGAAATCTACTTTGATAGAGTTGTTTGATCATCTCACAACTCCCAGCTCTGTGGAAGAAAACAAGATCATGGCCTAGAAATATGATCCAGACTGGGATTGTGCAGTCATAAAGAGAACATCAGGAAGGATTAACTACTTCCTTGATGTAGAACAAGTATTGTGCCTGCCTGAATATGACATAAAGGATCTACAAAGTTTAACCATCACTAACTACCCAATTTACCCAAGTGGAAGATATTTCTTTACATTAGTTGGTAAATTAAAGACCAAGTTTAGAGATGATGTTCTGAAAGAAACAAAGAGAGAGGATGCTGAACATAAGAGAAGAATACAAGGGCTGAAATACAGTAGCAATAAAATCAATTGATTGAAATAAATGCACACATCCTATCACAGAGTGGGGTTATGTTGAGAAGACGAAAGAGCTAGTGCTGCTGAGGAATGCAGAGAACAAGAAAGCTGATCGGATCAGGATCTTTGATCCTGTGGAAATCAAGTTGCTCCATCCCAGCTACACTTCATGCTTACATGACAAATTCTTCCCAAAGCTGTCTGATGAAAGAGCTCAGAATGATCTATTCCTACATGTCCATATGATACAAGTAATTGAAAAACTGCATGCCAAGGCTTACAAGAGAAGAAGATATGAGGCAGGGATTTTGAGAGGGTCTAACATCAAGGAAGTGAGTGAGCTGAGGATCTCAGAGTAAGATGTGTTGGAAATAGTCCACACCAATAATGTTTTAGAAACTTTTACAAAAGAAGATTATCTGGGGCTCAGTTTTGAAACTTTATTGAAGATTAGCAAGATGAAGATCAACCACAAGTATGATGATCAAAAGACTGCTGTCTCATACTTTTACAACAAAATTATAGCAATAGTGAAGGAGCTTTCAACTTTGAAGAATTGATTACAAGTGTCTAAGCCTAAGGGGGAGTATTGTTAGATCTAGGAACCATAGATCTAGATCATTTTGTATAGGCTTAGAACTTTAATCAATACTTGTAATGAATGATTATAATTAATTATTTTGATGTATGCATTATGTATATAGGTTAAGCCATATGTGTGCTGATTTATGTGTATGATGGCAGGTAAAAACATTATACTTGGTAAATTTGTGAAATCGACTAAGTGTAAGAAACATCTATGGATGGACATTTTTTGTTCTTTCGCAGAGATGTTTCTTACAAGAAAAACATCCGAAAATCTTCTACGGATGAACAACAATTTCACTGATGAACAAACAGCACAAGAAGAAACTAAAGTGAAGACTCCTTCGGAAGAACAAACTACCTTCGGAAGAACAAGATTCCTTCGAAAGAACAAAGGAGTTGCGGAAGACAAAAGTAGATGCGGAAGACCAAATACTTGAACTTGTATTATACAAGTGTTACAAGTCAACAAGACAATTTTGAATCCCAAGAGATCTGGTGTTTCCTTAACATATTCATAATTGTATATAAATATGATTCCTAGGTTTCACATCAAAGGGAACACTAGAGCAATTAGAAGGCAAACGTAAAACATCACATTGATTCACACAATCAATTCATCACGCAATTCATCACAAACCCTAGCAGTCGTCACATCAATATATCACCAACATCAACACGTTCGAAGAGTTATTGTTTATCGCATTCATTATTTATTCATCTCTGATCATTAATCTGCTTTAATGAAATACTTTTGAATCAAATATTGTTTGTTTAATTATTACGTTGATATCATTGTGTTCGTCATAGTCCACATTTATTATGTTTGATATTTATTTATAAAACAAAACAATTAAACAACGGTTAATGATCATTCCACAATCATTAATTTGATTCCATTCTAACACTGATAATTCTTGATTGCGATCATTGGATTCACAATGTATATATATACATGTAAGGCATAGTAATGTAATAAACGATAACTTTAAATATTTTCTAACCTAGAGTTTTAGGGTTTCCACATTCTCCCCCGTAAAAAGAATTTCGTCCCGAAATTCCTTGATGGTTACCTTACATTTGGGAGAGGGTTCTAGGCTTGTGACAGTATTGATCTTAACTCTTGAAACAAATAAGGATATCTTTTCATGCTTTCATCCTCCCGTTCCCATGTGAATTCGGGTCCTCTTTTTGAATTTCATCTTACCTTTACTAACGGGATGTTACTTCTTTTTGAACTTTTTACTTCCTTGCCTATAATAGCTACTGGTCTTCTACAAAGTGAAGTTTCTTATTTATTTTGATTTCTTGTATTGGAACTCTTAATGTTTTATCTATTAGACACTTCATTAAATTAGATACATGAAATGTATTGTGTATCTCACTTAGTTCCAATTGTAAATCTAACTTGTAAACTACAGAACCAATTCTTTCTATTATCTCAAAAGGGCCAATATATCTAGGGTTTAACTTATTTCTTTTCCCGAAGCGAAATTCTCTTAGATGGTGATACCTTCAGATATACCTTATCTCCTACCTGAAATTCTAAAGTTTTCCTTCTTTTGTCAGCATAAGTCTTTTGTCAGCATAACTCTTTTATCTATCACGTGCTGCCTTTAATCTATTCTTAGTTTCACAAATTTTATCAGTTATTCCTATATAAGTTCTGGACTTGTGAGTTGTCTATCTCCTATCTCATTCCAACATAGAGGTGATCTACACTTTCTTCCGTATAGGGCTTCAAATGGAGCTACTCTAATACTAGAATGATAACTGTTATTGTATGAAATTTCAATTAAGGGTAAGTGTGAATCCCATTTACTATCAAAATCTATTGCACAAGCTCGTAACATATCTTCAAGTGTTTGTATTGTTCTTTCACTTTGTCCATCTGTTTGATGATGATAAGTTGTACTCATATTTACTTGAGTTCCTAAGGCTTTTTATAATGTCTGCCAGAATCTTAAGGAAATCCTACTATCTATGTAAGATATTATTGATATAGGTATTCCATGTCTATACACAATATCTTTCATGTAACATTTTTCTAACTTTCCATCTTATAATCTTCTCTTATTGGTAAGAAATGAGCTGACTTAGTTTGTCTACTATAACCCATATTATGTCATACCTATTTGTGGTTCAAGGCAATTTAGTTACAAAATCCATAGTGACCTGATCCCATTTCCAATCTGGGACTTCTGGTTGTTGTAAATATCCTGAAGGTTTCTGGTATTCAACTTTAACTCTGGAACAAACATCATATCTTTCCACAAACTCAGCAACAGATTTCTTCATACATGGCCACCAATATTGTCTTTTCAAGTCTTTGTACATTTTATTATTTCCTAGGTGTACTGAATATCTAGATTTGTGTGCTTCCTTTAAGATGATTTCCCTTAACATGTTATTGTTAGGGATCCAAATTCTTTCTTTAGGTCTCATGATTCTATCCTGTCTTGCTTCCATTTGCTTTCTTTGTCCTATTACCTCTTTCAGCTGGTCTTTCCGTTAGGCTTCCTTAATCTGATTTAACAAATCTGATCGTATCTCTATCCTCATAACACGAACTCATAATGGCTTAGTTCTTTCCTTTCTATTTAAAGCATCAGCTACTACGTTTGCTTTTCCTGGATTATATTTGATTCCAAAATTGTAGTCACTTAATAATTCTACCCATCTTTTTTGCTCATATTTAACATCTTCTGATCAAATATATGTTGTAAACTCTCATGATCCAAATAAATTTGAACATAATCCCATACAAGTAATGTCTCCAAATCTTTAATGCAAACACTACTTCTCCTAATTCTAAATCATGTGTAGTATAATTCTTTTTACTACCTCTGAGTTGTTTAGATGCATATGCAATTACCTTATTCTGTTGCATTAAAACACATCCAAAACCTTGGCGTGATGCATCACAGTATACAAAAAAGTCGTCTTTACCTTCTGGGAGTGCTAAAATAGGAGCGCTACATAACTTATTCTTTAAGAGTTCAAATGCCTTGTTTTGTTTTTCTCCCCACACGTACTTCTTACCTTTCTGGGTTAATTCTGTTAGTGGTTTGGCTATTCTTGAGAAATTTTGTATAAATCTTCTGTAATAACCTGCCAAACCTGAGAATTGCCGCACCTTTGTTGGTGTCTTTGGAATTTCCCATTTCTTAACTGCTTCAATCTTTGTTGGGTCAACTTGAATTCCCTTTTGGTTAACTACATGTCCTAAAAACTGTACTTCTCTTTTCCAAAATTCACATTTTGAAAATTTAGCATGCAATTGTTCTTTTCAGAGTAGTTCTAAAGTTAACCTTAGGTGTTCCTCATGTTCCTCTATATTCTTAGAATAGATTAAAATTTCATCTATAAAGACTATGACAAATTTATCTAAATATGGATTACATACTCTATTCATTAAATCCATGAATACCGAGGAGCATTTGTTAACCCAAACGACATTACAAGGAACTCATAATGCCCACAACATGTTCTGAATGTAGTCATAGGTATATCTTCTTCCTGTACTCTTAACTGATGGCACCTTTATCTTAAGACTATTTTGGAAAAATAACTAGATCCTTGCAATTGATCAAAAAGATCATCTATCCTACGGAGAGGATATCTATTCTTTATGGTTACCTTATTGTGTTCTCGATAATCAACACACATACTAAAAGTCCCATCTTTCTTCTTAACAAATAGAACTGGTGCTCCCTAAGGGGATACGCTAGGACGTACAAACCCATTATCTAATAATTCCTGAAGTTGACTCATTAATTCTTTCACCTTTGTTGGTGCTAAGCGATATGGAGATTTGGCTATAGGGGCAGTTCCTGGTATTAACTCAATTTTGAATTCTACCTGACAAGATGGTGGTAATCCCGGTAGTTCATCAGGAAATAGCTCTGGATATTCTGTTGGATCATTACAAGGCTGGTGCAACCAAAACCACTTCATATAGTCATTTTTGGTACTACATTCAAGGGCCTCCGAAGCTGAGCAAGAGATTTTCCGAAATCTGAAGAACAACAGCTGAAGATATCTACTGAAGGCAAAAGCTGAAGTCAACTGCTGAAGACAACAGCTGAAGCCAACAGCTGAAGATATCTACTGAAGGCAAAAGCTAAAGTCAACTGCTGAAGACAACAGCTGAAGCCAACAGCTAAAGACTATCTTCTGAAGACAAAGTCTGATGAAAGAGCTGAAGACAAAGTCTGAGCTTCCGAATACACAGTCTGATGAAAGAGCTAAAGATAAAGTCTGAGCTTTCGAGGACAAAGTCTGATGAAAGAGCTGAAGACAAAGTCTGAGCTTCCGAAGACAAAGTCTGATGAAAGAGCTGAAGATAAAGTCTGCTTCCGAAGACAAAGAAGACTCCAAGCCTCGGAAGAAGCAGTCTTCCGAAGTATAAGTGGCTTCGGAAGAAGTTATTCTTCTGAAGTACTTTATCCTTCGGAAGACATTGCTATGTCCAATAGATATAAGTATGGTCCCTGACAGTCCGCTACAGACCTCTGATACAGCATGGCATCTTCCTAAAGAGCCATGTTGTTGACCATACTTTATTCTACTGTTCACCTTTTTATGATAGTACATGTTACCAACTTTAGTTGGTGACAAAAGGTAAGTCAGGGACATGTCCTGACTACCAACTCTCAGGCAAAATGTCTGAAAGACCTCACCTAGAATCTTGTAGTATAGATGTAAGGTTAGAGGTGTCCAGCTGGTATCAAAGTATATCCGGCTGTAGGTAGTATTATATATATCTTCTCCTTGTAACTCATTAGTAGCTATTTGAGAGTCCAAGAGTCTTGTATTCCTTTGAATTGAGAAGCAATATATAAAAGTACCTTGAAAATTTACTTCCTGTGTTAATTTTCTTATTGCTTGTTACTTGTTATATTGTGATCAACTCTTCATAGACTACTTGCTGAGTGTTGTTCACAGTGAGTTGAGAGAAAAACCACCCATAATCGATCCTGCAATTGGTATCAGAGCTCTAGGCTCTTGATTGTGAGATCTTACCATACAAATCAACCTGTTTTTCACTCCTCACTACAAACCACTCACTCAAATGGCTGGTCTCTCCAAAGCTGATATGGAAACCGGTACCATGACCAAGTCCCCACTGATCACCCCTGAAGACTTTGACACATGGTGTATCAGAATGGAAGGCTTCATAAAGTGTCAAGATTCAAGGATGTGGGACTCCATTGTCAATGGTCCTTTCATACCAAGCACCACTTCTGCCACTGGTAATTGCATCATTCCAAAAGATGTTGATGATTACTCAGAAGAAGACAGGAAGAGAATAGAGCTGGATCAAAGGGCTATGACTTCTCTCCAAACTGCTCTCCCTAACTCTGTCTACAGACGCTTCAAGAAGTGCAAAACTGCTAAAGATTTATGGGAAGCACTGAAGCTGATGTATGAAGGATCCAAGGAAACCCAAGAGAACAAGAAGGATCTCTTGAAGCAGCAGTTTGAGAACTTTATTTTCAAGGCTGGTGAGACCTTGACTCAACAATACTTCAGGTATGTTGAGCTAGTAGATACTCTGGAGGATATTGGAGTAGCTCTTGAGAATAGAGACATAGTTAGGAAGTTCATGTCTTCTCTTCTAAACTATGGATACATTACTGTGTTGTAATCAAGAGAACTTCGGACCTTAAGACTCTTACTCTGACAGAGTTGTATGGTATCCTAAGTGCATTCCGGATGGAGATGAACATGCAGAACTCCTCTGGTCACTCCAATAACCAACTGAGTTCAGCCCTTCATGTGGTTGAAAGGGAAATCACGGAACCACAACATCAGTTGCTGTGTTACCCTGACAACTCATACAGCGGACCTTACATTACTCTACCTGAGACTCCAAAGTCTCAAAAGGTTCAAGACAACTCCTCTCAGGATAGTTGTGCCTTTGTCTCTGGAAGTGGACACTCTGGTGATTTTCAATACTGCTTTGATGATCTTGAGTGCTTCAGTCCAGATGATGTGGAGTATATGGATATTGTCCAGCAGATGGCTCTTTTAACTTACAGAGCGAAGAAGTTCTTCAAGAGAACTGGAAGGCAATTCCCTCAAAACCCAGTCAACAGCAGGTTTGGGTTTGACCAAAGCAAAGCAAAGTGTTACAACTGCAACCAACTTGGTCACTTTGCTAGGGAATGCAAGGCTCCCAAGAACTACCCGGGAACCCCACAGGCCTCCACACATCCCACTGCTTCAAAGCATGAAGAGAAGTCAACTGAAACAGCTGCTGTGGCTCAAGAAGTTGACTGGAGCTTCATGGTACAGGATGTGACTCCTGCTCAAGCACTTATGGCCGGAACAGATGATGATCAGGTATATGAACATCTTTGTACTGCTGCCTGTATTGCTAAAGTTAAACTCTATAAGGATTACATTTTGAAAATCAGATCTGAGGTTGAGTATTTAAATGTGCTAAAATCTGATTTTAAGAGAGCTGAATCTGACTATCAAAAGAAAATTGAGGAGTTAGAGAAAACTGTGTCTCTTTTGAAACATGAAAAACACTAATTATAAGACTCAAATTAAAGATTTGATATCCAAACTATCTGAGGTTAAAGCCCAGTTGGTCACAGCTGAGGCTCAGGCCAGGAAGCAAGCTATTGCTGTGCAAAGCTTCCAAACTATTCTTACATCAACCTCTCATTTCAAAATGTTTTATCAAAACAAAGAAGGGTTGGGAACCAATGAAATAGCTCCACCACACTCTTATGAGTCTATTAGACTACCTAGATGTGGTACTGAAGAGCAAGAGGTTCCAACTGTTGACCCTTCTCCATTGGAACTAAAGGATGAGGCAAAAATAGTGGCCACCACAGGGGAGAAACAGGAGGATATACTCATCTCCACCTGTGAAGACCAAATCCTAACCACCAAGGCAAGAAGAAGCAGAGCTAAAGCTGTTAGAAGGACTGCCAAGAAGGTTGCAAAGTCCAAGCTTAAGATCGACCCAAAGCAAAAGGGTGTCTTAATTTCTGCCGGATTTCAAGTGGTAAGTACTTCTGATTCAGGAAAGGAGTGTAATACCAGCACTCCTATCCTACTGAAGGATCAGAAGTTGAAAGGGAAAGTTGCTGATGAAGAGAAGAAACCTAAGAAACAGCAACCTGCAAGTTCCCAGAAAACTAACATTGCATGCATAATGTGTGGTCTGCACAACCACATGGCTAAAGATTGTTACTACAATCCAGCAAGCACACATTATGCAAATAATGTTAGAAAAGAAGGAGTCAGAGAAGGTTTCTCAGTTGGACCACTTCAAAAGATCCAAATGATGATAAAGGGAAGGTTGGTCTCGGAAGCCAAGTTGCTTTCGGAAGAAACTACTTCTTCCGAAGGAAAGATGGCTTCGGAAGCCAAACCTTCTAAGGTTCGGAAGAACAAGAAGGCTCCCTTGAAACCATCTCAGAAGAAAACTACTTCGGAAGAAAAGGTGGTGAAGGTTTTTTCCGAAAAGAAAGAAGCTTCGGAAGAAGACCATGCTGCACAAGCTTCAACAATCTCATCTTCAAAGAACAACCAAGGGATGGATTGGAAGATCAAGGAAGATGCTGCAGCTCAAACCTCTTCTTCAACAACGACCACTATTAAACCCCAATGCATATCTTTTGGTTCAATTATGTCACTATCGTTGGAAGAGCCCAAGACCAGCAGGCTTGGGATTCCAAACAAAACTAACCATCTCATCTTATGTGCAGGGATGTCCATTTGACAAAAACAACAATGTCTGGATTGTAGATAGTGGATGCTCTAGGCACATGACAGGGAAAAAATCTCTCCTTCAACAATTCCAGAACTTTGATGGAGGGCCTGTCCAATTTGGAGGTGAGGCCGGAGGATATATTTCGGGCAGAGGAAGTATATCCAATGGCAGAATAAACATTGACAAAGTTCACTTTGTCAAACATCTTGAACACAATCTGTTAAGTGTTTCTCAATTCTGTGACCAGAAGCATCAGATGCTCTTCACAGAACATGAGTGCATTATCCTCAAGCCAGGGATGACAATTCCTCCAGAATTGGTGCTTCTTAGATCTCCCAGGAAAGGGGATATGTACAAGCTGGATATGAACAATGCTTCTCCTATGGGTGAAGTATCATGCTTTCTTTCCAAAGCTGGTAGTGATGAGTCAACACTATGGCATAAACGTATGTGTCATGTGAATTTTAAAACAATGAATAAATTGGCTAAAAATAACTTGGTACATGGTTTGCCTAAAAAGGAATTTTTCTGCAAAGATAACTGTGTTGCATGCCTGAAAGGGAAATAACACAGATCATCTCACAAATCCAAATGTGTTAACTCTATCACTACTCCATTACACTTATTGAACATGGATCTCTTTGGTCCCACAAGTATAATGAGCATTGGAAAACAATCATACTGCCTTGTGATAGTTGATGATTTTACAAGATTTACATGGGTATTCTTTTTAAGAAGTAAAGATGAAACTGCTGAAACTTTAAAATCTTTTATTCTTAAAATAGAAAATCAAATTGATCACAAGGTTAAGATCATTAGAAGTGATCAAGGGACTGAGTTTAAGAACTTCGTTCTTGACTCATTCTGTGACTCAAAAGGGATTGCCAGACAATACAGGGCTCCCAGAACTCCTCAACAAAACGGTGTTGCTGAGAGGAGGAACAGGACACTTATTGAGGCTGCTCGGACCATGTTAGCTGATTCAAAGCTGCCTCTAACATTCTGGGCAGAGGTAGTCAGCACTGCATGCTATGTGCAGAACAGGGTTCTTGTAGTTATGCCCCATGGGAAAACCCCTTATGAGTTATGGAACAAGAGGCCACCGTTCATTGGCTTTCTAAGGTCCTTTGGCTGCAGGTGTACCATACATAACACAAAGGACAACTTAGCAAAGTTTGCTGAGAAGTCGGATGATGCTATCTTTATTGGATACTCTTCTAGCTCTAAAGCATATAGAGTATACAATATCAAGAATCAACAATTTGAGGAATCATCCAATATAGTTGTTAATGAGCACACTCCTTGTGTTAGGGGGAATGTACCTGAGTATATCTTCGATTTAGAATTGTTTCCAAACTATTCTAAACCATATTGTGAGAATGTTTCAGCTGGAACAGGTGCTCAAGAGAATGCTGATGCTGATGCTGATGCAAGTCAACTGTTTGAGCTTCCCAGACCTCTTCCAAATTCTCCAAGAGCTGAAAGGCAACAACCTTCAACCATTCACAGATCTGATAGTGTAACTATCTCCAGGAATAATGAAGCTTGAACAAGTGAATCACTTGATCAACCTCAAAGTTCTTCAGGTGATCCATTACAACACCAGGTTGAGGGAAGTAGTATTCTGAAGGAACAGGTAACTGTTAATCCTACTCCATAACCAACCATTGATGATGTTTCTCAATCATTTAATCAGTCCTTATTGAATGACTCTGAAACAACAGTTGGACAGAGTGATCCAGTTCCTGATCAGAATATGTCTAACCTAGACTTATCTCTACAACTGGAAGTGATTCCTCGTCTTAGGATTCACAACACTCATCCAACTGAGAACATCATAGGGAATGTCTCTGAGGGTGTGAGAACAAGAGGACAAACTCATCATGGGAATCTCTGCTTGTATTCATGCTTCTTGTCTCAGATGGAACCAAAGAAGGTAGAAGATGCCTTAAAGGATAGTAGTTAGGTTGAATCGATGCAGGAGGAGCTGCTTCAATTCAGAAGACAAAAGGTCTGGAATCTATGCCCACTACCATCTGGTCAAGTACCCATAGGCACTAAATGGGTATTCAGGAACAAGAAAGATGATGGAGGCTTGATTATCAAGAATAAGGCAAGACTAGTAGTTCAAGGGTACACCCAGGAGGAAGGAATTGATTATACTGATGTCTTTGCACCTGTTGCAAGACTTAAGGCAGTTAGGATCTTCCTTGCTTATGTTGCATCCAAGAACTTCACAGTCTACCAACTTGACGTCAAGTGTGCTTTTCTATATGGGGATATAGATAGGGAAATCTATGTATGTCAACCTCCAGGATTTGAAGACCCACAGCACCCCAACTACGTGTGCAAACTTGATAAAGCTCTATATGGGCTGCACCAAGCACCTAGGCTGTGGTATGAGACCTTGTCTCAGTTTCTCCTGAAGAATGGATACACTAGAGGTACCATTGACAAGACTCTTTTCATCATAAAGAGTGGAGAAGACATTTTGTCAGTACAAGTCTATGTTGATGACATCATATTTGGTTCTTCAAACGATCAAATGTGCAACGACTTTGAAAACATTATGAAGCAGAAGTTTGAGATGAGTTCCATGGGAAAAATGGACTTTTTCCTTGGAATTTAGGTGAAACAGATGAAGGAAGGGTTCTTCATAAGTCAATCTAAGTATGTCTCAAACATCTTAGAAAGATTTGAAATGAAAAATTGTAAGCCAGGCAAGACACCCATACCCAGAAACCATAATCTTTGCCCTGACCTTGAGGGGGAAGATACTGATCAACATTAGTATAGAGCAATCATTGGTTCTCTGATGTATCTCACTGCTAGTAGACCAGATATCATGTTTGCCACATGCATTTATGCAAGATATCAGACTGCTCCAAAGGTGTCTCACCTAGCTGCTGCGAAGAGGATCCTCAGATACCTCAAAGGAGCACCTAAACTAGGTCTCTGGCATCCAAGAAATAGTAATTTCAATCTCTATGGATACTCTGACAGTGACTATGGTGGCTGCAACATTGACAAGAAATCAACATCAGGAGGATGTCAATTTCTTGGTGGAAGGATTATCTCATGGCAATGCAAGAAACAATCCTGTGTCTCTACATCAACTGCTGAAGCTAAATACATTGCTGCTGCTAGCTGCTGTGCTCAACTGATATGGATTCAAAATCAGATGTTAGACTATGGATTCAACTTCATGACTACTCCTATCCATATTGACAACAATAGTGCTATCTCCATTACTGAGAATCCGGTGAAGCACTCCAAGACAAAGCACATTGATATCAGGTATTATTTCATTAGAGATATTCATGAGAAACATCTGATCAAGTTAATCAAAGTTAACTCAAATGAACAATATGCTGATTTGTTCATAAAGGCATTTGATGAACAAAGATTTAAGTATCTTATATCAGCTATTGGGATGATAAATTTTGATTAACTACCTCTTTTGAAAAGCTTTTTAAATGTGTAATGTCTTGGGTCAATACAATCTAAGCCCTGTTACAAAAGGATCTTTAAATTATTCTAAGTGTAAATTCCTTCCGAAGAGGAACTAACTCTCGGAAAATATTCTTGAATATCTTCCGAAGCCAAAATTCCTAAATAGAAATTGTCTTCTCAAAAGAGTTTTTGGTCTCGGAAGAAGTGATTGATTTTACATCAGATCTACTTCAGAAGCTTATAAAACTCTCCATTCGGAAAGATAACGTTACCTTCGGAAGCAATGTTTTGCTTCGGAAGAGAAAGTATCTTTAAAGGACCATTTTACCTTCGGAAGCAATGCCTTGCTTCGGAAGAGAAATTGATCTCGGAAGACAATTACCTTCGGAAATGTTTTACATTCGGAAGTAAAGGTTTTTATATGTAACGGATATCTTTTGGGCCCCACTCTGTAAAAAGGAAAGATTTTGTCCATGATGGTCAGGTTATTTAAAATTATCCTTTGCCGCCACTATCATTTCTCCGCCGTAAACCACCATACCACCCACAGTAACCCCAAACAGTTATCCTATTACCGCTACTACCACAATTCATCCCTTTTAAATAATCATGACTGATCAATTTCATCTTCTTTTACCAATTTACTGACCTAACTATTTTCATCACTGTCAAACCTGCAATTTCTCCCAAATTTCAAGCTTACCTTTTCTTCAATGGCGCTAAACCCTCAGCACAACCAAGTCGCATTACTTGATTCGTCAAGGGATGCCGACTTCACCCAAATCATCACCTTTCTTACCGAATCCACATACCTCACTGCACTTACAGTTAACCCCACCGTATACTCCAACCATATGTCCGAATTCTGGAGCAACGGTCAAACTGCAGTTTTGAATGGGGTTCGAGTCCTGAGAACCCACATTTGTGGCCAAGAGTTGGTCATCACTGAACAGCTCATCAGGGAGCATCTCGCGCTCCATGATGATGGGGCTCCTACTGAGTTCCCCAAAGAAGACCTGGAAGGCACCTATATCCTCATGGGATATGGAGGGGATGTAAGCAGGTCTACCATCTATAAGTTTAACTTCTCTTACCATTGGAAGTTCCTGCTGCACATTATCCTGCACTGCCTCTCCAACAAATCAGGGGGTTGGGATCAAATCCCATATGAACTAGGATGCCTAGTTCATGGGTTGGTGAGAGGTCTCCGATTCAACTACTCACGATTTGTGTTGACCAACCTTATCAGCGATCTGAGCTGGGATACATTCTTCATGTATCCCAGATTTATTCAACACATAATAACTGTGAGCTGGAACCAAGCAAGCTTGTCTGCACAGCTGCTCTTACCGTTCCACAAATAAGGCCTACCATCTTCAAAATACTGAAGAAGGTTTCCATCAACTTCACTGGAAGGTACACTCAATTACCTCCAGAGATGACTGAGCGCATAGCTCCTGGTGACATCCCTGTTATCCCCACAGGTGATGAACCCACACCAGCAACCTTCACCACAATGCCAAAATCTTCTTTACCCATCAAAGCTACATACCAGAGACGACCCAAACGAACCATTTTTCAATCTACTCTGATTGAACAAGCTCCTTCAGTTCAAACCAAAAGGGCTAGAGTGGAATCATGGGCTCCCACTCAGTCCGAGGTCACACCATCCTTCACATTCGACCTCAATGTGGGTTTTGAGCCTCCTCAGTCTCAAACCCAAGAGCCCGAACCCCAAGCCTTAAGCCCACAGGGTGAGTCTCTACACTCCCCTGTGCAGCCTTCTAGGGACAACCCCACCATAGGCTCAATGCCTGTAGACATTGATCTAGGTCCGGGTCAGCAGGTTTATCTTCCCTATCTTTCACTGACCTTTTACTCCGCACTGATGAAGAGATTACATCTCTCCATGGCCATGAAGTTGATCTACAACACCCTCTGAAAGATCAACAGAGCCAAGAGGGATCCCTTGTCTCTAGCCCCCATCAGCAGCTAATTACTGAGGTGAGTCCCACTGATGTGGAGGGGACTCATGTAGACTCAGCTGCCACTACTCAGAGTCTCTCATTGAGCCCTCAGGACAGTGGTAACATAATTAGGACTGAGTCTACGGCAACTTTGCCCATTGACATCTCTGACAGAGATGACTCTGAGCAAAGGAAACCAGGGTGCCAAGAAGCCACATCTGGTGGTGAGACTGAGCATACTAGGTATGTTATCTCATCTCCCCGTGATTCTTCTCATGAAGATGAGGGAAGTATGCAACTAACACTTCAGTACTTGCTTTCTAAGGTCTCCAACCTGGAATCACAGGTGAGGATCTTAGAATCAAGGACTGCCACTCAGCAACTTGAGATTAACACTCTCAAGGCCGAACTAGCTGAGAAACAGACGGAGAGGTCTGTTAGGCATGTACCAATTTAGGTCTCACTGAATTCTTCCTCTAGCTCATCTAGCTCTCAAGATGATGCTACCAAAAAGGGGGAGAAAGTTCAGAGACAAACAATTGAGGAACCACAGACCTAATCTCTTACTTCCCAACTCATCACACTACCTGAGTCATCTCAATCTTTTCTAGAGATTGACTAAAAGATGCTTCAAGATCTCTACAGACTTTTCACAAAGTTTGTATTGAGATCCTCCCTAGAACAGCCCAGCCCCGACACCACACTCATATATTTTAGGGCTGAGGAGCTTCAAAGACTGACTGCACCTTCTACCACTGTGGAAGAAGTTGGTCAACCTAAAGTCCACATGGAACCTGAGATTAGCTTCGAAGGGGAAATGGGGACTGATGGCCCAGCAACTGAAACAGTTGGGACAGAACTTGCAGCTGTCTTATCTTCCGAAGCTCAAGCTGAAGCTTCTGAAGCTGACATGGAAGCCTCGGAAGAACAAGAAAAGTCTTTCGAGGCCGAAATAGAAGCTGCGGAAGGCTTATTCTAGATGTCCGAGGAACTGACCATCACAGATGTTATTGCTGAAATAGCATCTGAGGTGAGCAGAGAGGACATTTCTGACATTCCTCCAACCCAAACACCAGCTGAACCTCTCTCTCAATCACAACCCTCCATCTAAGAACCACCACAGTCAAGCACTGCCAAAGACAAAGGAAAAAGAAAGCTGACTGCGGGAGAGCTTCAGGAGGAGGAGAGGATTGAGAAACTCAAAAAGAAAGGTAGGTTTCCTACTGAAAAGCTGCTAGCTGCTAGTTCTAAGGCAGCTGCAACCAATCAGGAAGAGATCAACCAAAAGAGAAGGACAACACTTATTGACCAGCTCATCAGCCTAGGAACTATCAATGAGGAAGTACTCCTGCTACCATTAGAGGAGTTGGTGTCTTTGAAGAGGTCAACCAGGCTAAAGCAAGAAGAACAAGCCAGGTTGACCTTGGAGAGGGAAGAAGAAGAAAAAAGAGAAGCAGCTCTGAAGCTAAGAGAGGACAGGATTAAATTCCTACTCTCAAGAGGCTTCACTCATCCTGAACTGTCTCTTCATGATGATGACATGATCCTGCTGCTCCACAACAAAGAGCAGGATCAAATGGAGAAGGAAAGGAAGAGAGCTGCTAGGGAGAAGTTGAGGGAGAAGAAGAGGAAGGAAGAAGAGAAGGGGGTCACTGCCGCCAAGAAGTCAAATGACAAAGCCTGGATGAAAGACTATCTCCGGGCTCATGGCTTCTCTGGTAGGCAGGTGGGACCTATGTCCGAAAGGACACTTCAGCGGATAGTCAGTGAAATTAAAGCTGACATCCCTTTGGGGAAAAGGAAAGAGATGTACAGGAGGGTAAAGGGAATGGTCTTCATCCCAGCCACTCAACCACAGTCTACCACTAAACCACAACCCATACCAGAAGAACCAACCCAATTCCCCATCAAAACAGAACCCACTGATGAAACCTTCACCCCTGAACCCACAACACTACCCAAACCTACCACATCACCTCAACCACCCAAACTACCCATCCTAAAACCCAAAACGCAACCCAAAACCACTAAACCTAAGCCTACCCAACAAAAACCAAGACCATCCCCTCAGCCTCCTCAACATCTCTCCTTTGAGGAAATAAAGGAGTTCAAGACAAGGCTCATCAACTGCACCACTTTGAGCAGCATCTCCTGTGAGGGAGACCTTATCAACATCACCTATGCTGATAACTCTTCAAGCTCCCTCACCCTAGGACAATTTCTTGAGTTGCCTAGAGACACTCTGGGCCAGGCTGCAAGACTTCTTGGTCTCAACTCCGATACCCTCAATGCTGAGGAGAAGAGACTAAGAAGGAGACTGGTGACTCTACTGGATACAAGGAAAGAGGACAGGATTTCTAGTCAATCTCCTGGACCTAGGAATGCTATAATCCAGTGGAGGTTTGATGAACCTTCTCACAACTTTGTTGTGGAAAGGGAGAATGGTGAAACCAACAGGCTCAATGCCACTTCTCTCCTGCATCTCAGCAGATTTGATCTTGCTGAGCTTGCAGAGAAGCCATTCTCCAATCCCTCCAACTCTGAGACTGCTGCACACATCAGAAATCATATCAGTGGTCTCCACTTGGCTGAACAAAGTAGAAGAGCCAAGATTGAAGAAGAGTTGAAGCCGAAAAGAGCGGAAGACAAGGAAAGACCAACCACCAAAGGCACAACCTTTCTACAGATGGTGGAAGGTCCTGAAATGGAACCAATAGTTAGATGGGAATATGACTATAGTTCCCATCAACTAACTCTCTTCAGAGGGCCACAACAAAGGGTACATATAATCCAAGGAGACAGAGTGGAGGTTTTGTCTACCAAGGATCTGTATAAGATTCTCAGCACCACGTCAGGAAAGAATAAAGATACTGATAAACACTTACTTTCCCTGGTGCTGAGAACTTTGAGAAGAAGAGGGAAGTGAAGTTTTGGTAGCATCAACCTAGGGGGAGTTTGTTGGATCATGACAAGGCTGGTGCAACCAAAACCACTTCACATAGTCATTTTTGGTACTACATTCAAGGGCCTCCGAAGCAGAGCAAGAGATCTTCCGAAAATCTGAAGAACAACAGCTGAAGATATCTACTGAAGGCAAAAGCTGAAGACAACTGCTGAAGACAACAGCTGAAGCCAACAGCTGAAGATATCTACTAAAGGCAAAAGCTGAAGTCAACTGCTGAAGACAACAGCTGAAGCCAATAGCTGAAGACTATCTTCCGAAGACAAAGTCTGATGAAAGAGCTGAAGACAAAGTCTGAGCTTCCGAAGACAAAGTCTGATGAAAGAACTGAAGATAAAGTCTGAGCTTCCGAAGACAAAGTCTGATGAAAGAGCTGAAGACAAAGTCTGAGCTTCCGAAGACAAAGTCTGATGAAAGAGCTGAAGACAAAGTCTGCTTCCGAAGACAAAGAAGACTTTAAGCCTCGGAAGAAGCAGTCTTCCGAAGTATAAGTGGCTTCGGAAGAAGTTATTCTTCCGAAGTACATTATCCTTCGGAAGACATTGCTATGTCCAGTAGATATAAGTATGGTCCCTGATAGTCTGCTGCAGACCTCTGATACAGCATGGCATCTTCCTAAAGAGCCAAGTTGTTGACCATACTTTATTCTACTGTTCACCTTTTTATGATAGTACATGTTACCAACTTTAGTTGGTGACAAAAGGTAAGTCAGGGACATGTCCTGACTACCAACTCTCAGGCAAAATGTCTGAAAGACCTAACCTAGAATCTTCTAGTATAGATGTAAGGTTAGAGGTGTCCAGCTGGTATCAAAGTATATGCAGCTGTAGGTAGTATTATATATATCTTCTCCTTGTAACTCATTAGTAGCGATTTGAGAGTCCAAGAGTCTTGTAATCCTTTGAATTGAGAAGCAATATATAAAAGTACCTTGAAAATTTACTTCCTGTGTTAATTTTCTTATTGCTTGTTACTTGTTATATTGTGATCAACTCTTCATAGACTACTTGCTGAGTGTTGTTCACAGTGAGTTGAGAGAAAAACCACCCATAATCGATCCTGCATATTCTCTAGTCACGATAGGAACATCTTCTAAGTTTTTCACGTCTAAGTGTTTATCTGTTATGTGAGCTAGAAACGCTAAACATTTCTTTCTCAAATATTTCTGTGCTTTCTTACATGAAATTATCTTTACAGTACCCGTAGGTTGTTCACCATATATGTTAGGAATTATATTGTTTTTATTTGTAGTAATTTTAATCATTCTTTTTCCACAAATAATTTCAGCTTGATTCTTACATAACCAATCCATACCCACAATGACATCAAAACCTACTAATTCAATAGGAATAAAATCAATATTAAAACAATGATAATCCAAAATCATAGTGCAATTAGGAATAACTTCACTAGCCTTAATTATTTGTCCATCAGCTAACTCTATCATATATTTACTTTTCAGTTTTTCTGAGGTTAGGTTAAGTAAAGACTTAAATGTATGCGAGACGAAACTACGTGTAGCTCCCGTATCAACTAACATAGTTTTGTGTTGGTTATTAATAGGAAACGTACCCGTTACTACTTCTGGTTCTTGTCGTTCTTCTTAAGCTTGTGACACGAAATTCTCTACCATGTGGGTTGTTTATGACAACTCTCTTCTTTAACTCCGGACATTTAATGCGAAAATGATATTCATTTCCACATTGATAGCAAACTGGTCTAGGGTTTGCAGGTCCCTTACAGTCTCGGGATATATGTCCTTTCTTCTTGCAATTATAACAAATTGTAATCATACACTTACCGTAATGGTATCTCTTACAATTGTTACACCATGGTTGACCTTCCGTCTGAAGTTTCGTTTCTTGTGCAGCTCCTAAGAAATTCCTTACTCGGTGTCTGGTTATTCTTCTCTGCTGATTTCCTCCCGGTCTTTCTTTAGAAGTGCTACCATTCCATTTTCTCTTATTTCCCATCCTTGCATTGGTCAGGGAACTGTTTCTGATCATTTCACCAGTCAAACTTCCCGCTAAGGTCACTGTATCCTGAAAAGTTTTCGGCATAGCAGATTTGACCATTCCCCTTACCTGTGGTACTAAACCCCAAATGTACCTGCTTATTCTTTTTGCCTCTGGAGTTACTAGATATGGCACTAATCTAGATAATTCGTTATACCTATCAGTATATTCTCGATGTGCTGCATCTTTCATTTCTAATGCCAAGAATTTTGTTTCTATTTTCTCTATTTCGTTATAAGAGCAGTATTTTTCAATTATTAGATTCTTAAATTCTTTCCAGCTGTACCCGTTCACAACGTGCCTCCCTTTAGTTTGGGCTTCCATTTTCCACCAAGATTGTGCCTCACCTTTCAAAGAATATGAAGCAAACAAGGTTTTGTGGTTGTTGATACATCTTGATGTACCTAGTTATGTTCTTAAATGTAAAAGTCTTTCATGTCTTACACTTATGTAATCCAAAGTAATGTAATGATTGAATGATATATGAAATGCATTATGATGTTTATTTGTGATTGATTATGTCATATTATCATTACATTGAATGTGGTTCATATGTATGAACTTAATATATAGGTTTGATGTTGTTTTACAGAGTTCTAAGTCAATAAGAACTTAGAAGTATGTTTAACTTAGTCATGTGATTGCTCATGCTAATGGACCATACTTATGGTCTATACGCATGAATGAACCATGCTTATGGACCACTCGCATGACTGAACCAGGTGACTAGATCAGTCGTATGATTGAGACATAAGATTGATTCAGTCGCACGACTGAACCTTCAGTCATGCGTATGAGTCAACTGCATGAGTCAGTCGCACGACTGAACGATTCTAATTGTTCAGTCATACGAATGAACACTGATAACCTATAAATACCACATAATTCGTGGAAGAACACTTTATAACACTTCGAATACTTTCGTACCCTAGCCATCCAGAGCGTCCCAAGTCGCAAATCCAAGTTCATAGTTCGTTCCTGATCGATTCCAATCTGTTCTTAACGTTCGTTACATCGTTATATCGATCGGGTTATTCGTTTTCACTGATTGGATCGCCAATCAAATAGAATTCCACGCTATTTGATCTGGTTTCACGCAGAGTCCGTTACTTCTCTGTACGTACACGGTCCTAACAAGTGGTATCAGAGCCTAGGCTCGTGATTTTGCGTGGATTCAATTGGTTTTGGTGTCAAAACTAACGTTTTCATTCAAAAGATTCACTTTTACGCTTCAAAACTTGTTTTTGATGAAGTCTCTATGTTAAAAGTTTCGACCTTTATCCATATGGCAGATTAGAGTTCGTAAAAATTACTAATTTTGAGTCAAGTGTTCAAAAATTCATTTTTTCCCACAGCAGCAGCTTCAGTCGCACGATTAGCTCAATCGCACGATTGAATCCCATTCGCATAGTTCAATCGCACGACTGGACTCATTCGAACAGTTCATTCGCACGGTTGAGTTATTCTATACGGTTCACCTCATTCGTCATGTTCATTCATACGACTGAATTCAATCGCACGATTGAAGTCATATGCATCCTTCAATCGCACGGTTGACCCAGCCGTCTTGTCCAATCGCACAAGTCAATCTGTCCTGTTCTTAGTTCACCAAGTTTAAAGCAATGGAATATCAGTTCTCTGCATTCACGGCTGGAAAGGACTCACGCATCCAGAATCTTCTACTTCTGGAAAGTGAGATCGAGAAACATAACAAATCGCCAAAGCTGTTAACGTTGGATGAATACCCATAGTGGAAACAGCGGTTTGAAATCTACCTAAATGGAGTTGACCCCAATCTATGGACATCTAATAAGACTGGTTATGTGGTACCAGTCAATGCTAATGGGGTAAAGTTGACTTTGGGAGGAATGAGTGAATCCCAGAAGACTATGCATAATGCTGAAAATAAAGCATATGCCTTGTTGACTCATCACTTTTCTGAGAACAAGCAGTCAAAGAAATTATGGGAGGCCTTGGAACAGAGATAAGAAGGCAATGCAACTCTGAAAGCACTGAAGGCAAAAGCTCTTAAAAAGGAATTTGACAATTTCTCACCAATTGGAAAAGAGAGCTGGTATGATATCATTGATAGATTCTACCATCTGATGAGTGAGTTGCACACTCATGGTGTGACCACATCCATGGAAGATAAAGTCTCTAGCTTTGCTGATGGTCTGCAAGACAAATGGGATCCATTTGTGTCTAATTTGAGACAAAACGACATTCTTTCCACCTTAGACATAAATGATTTCATTCTGAAATTAAGGGAGAAAGAGTTGCGTCAGAAATACAAGTCAAAGAAAGGATCGTATGCTCAGAATCGTGCACTATACAACTCAGTTCAAACTCCTGCCTCATCAGTGCACCGCTTCAAACTGCGTTTGTGTCTAACACTTCTGCTCCTTCCCAAAGTAGCTCATCTGGAACCAAAACGTCAGGGTCAACTAGTACCCAATAATTGTTCCTGAGGCAAATACTACGAAGTTAAAGACCGAGAATCGCAGAAATGTCACCGTGGAAGTGGCTAAAGAACATATGGACCGTCTAGCTGCTGTTGTTCAATCTTGTGATGGGTTAGTTGCTGGTAAGATTGGGGACTATCATCTTGCTGACGAGGACTACGAGCAAGTTGATGAAACTGAGATGGAACACATGGATATTATGTGGGCCTTGGCTAGTGCTGTTAGAAGAGCCAAGAAGTTTGTCAAGAAGACGGGGCAAAACCTGGTTGCAACTAAAGACACAACATTTGGATTTGACAAAACCAAGGTCACATGCTTCAATTGTGGGGAGAAAGGACACTTCAAATGTGAGTGCACAAAGCCAAATAAGACTGGGAGTGGAAATCCTTTTCCCACATTCAATCGACAAGATAAGGAGAAGGTTGGGGCATCGTCAGGTAAAGATTCTAAGGCTTTGGTTGCTCAAGGTGATGAAGGACAAGACTGGTCCTTCCGATTCGTATCCGAGGGTGAATCCAATATTGCATTAGTTGATACCTTGAATGATGGATCTGCTAGTGAGGGAGACATCATAGCTGAGCATGCACGTTCAGATATTGAAGAAGCTATGGATGTCGTTAATCATTTGGTTGAAGAAAAGTTAAGTGATGCAAACTCAGAATCTCAAGTCACTGAAGAGTCTGACACTGCACTGATGGCTGATTCGTCTGGTTCTACACAGGTATATTCTAAGGACGAATTATTTGATAGACATGCTTGCTCTGAATGTGAAAAATTTAGAGAAAGCATTGATTTAAAATTTTCTAGGTTATTAGAACAAAATGATAATCTAGTAAATGATTTACAACTCTACACTGAAGCAAATCGTGTGTTAAAACAAAATGAGTGCAGCTTCAAAGAAAAGATAGAACTGTTAGGGAAACAACTATGGTAAATCAAGGTTGTTGCTTTAAATCAATCTAACGATATTAAGTTCTATTTAAATTCTTTAGAAGAAACTAAAAAGGAGAAAGCAGTTTTGCAAGTAGAAGTTGAATCTTTAAAACAAAAACTGCACAGTATGGCAAGTTCTTCACACATAGTTCAAAACTTAGTGAAAGAACGAAATGGCAGGGAAGGTTTGGGTTATAAAGTAGTACCGCCACCACATGCTATCCTTTTGAACATTAAATGTAGAACAATCAATAATAAGGCGGTAAAGGATCATGTGGTGTCTACTCCTCTGGTCAGTGATCCAGATTCTATGGGTAAACCGGTGAAGTCTTTCACTCAGCAGAAGAAAACTACTTTGGGATCAAAAGATAAGATGCTTGTTGAAGACTTGACTTATAAAATTGAAAAGGTTAACTTAGGGTCAGGTTCAAAAACATCTATTTCAGAACCTAAACAATCTAAGTCAACAAACCCTAAATTAGTTAGTCATCAAAATCTAAATAAAATGAAAGCAAAAGATGTTCCAGATGTCAAAACAATTAATTTTGTTAAAGAAGGTGAAACATCTAAAAGGGAAAAGAAATTACCCAGCCCCCAACCAAACTCAACCTCACATCAACGCTTTCTTCATACTGTCGAAGTGAGATCCTGCTATAGTTGTGGAAAACGAGGACACATCTCTCCAAATTGTCCCTACAATCAGACACCTAAAAAGAAAATAGAACTTTTTGATGATGAAAAACCAAAATTTTCTTAAATCAGATCTAATTCTCCTCCAAAACACCAAAGTCAACACAGACAAGCTAAAAGCGAAGCTGTGCCACCTAAGGTAAAATCAGGATTATTAGTGAACCGAAAGTTCAAACCATAAGCCAGTCATCTGTTTATCACAAACAGACCTTACAAAAAACTGGTTTATGGAAAGAAAAATCAAGTATTGTATGTGATAGTGAAGATAAGAAAGAGGAAGATGTGCCCTCATCCTATGAAGGTCAATGGGTTGAGTTCATGATGTGTGATTCCTCTAGGACACCCAAGCCAGTTAAGGCTTGGGTCCCAAAGCTAAACTAATCATTTCCTTTGTATGTGCAGGGTGTCCGCTACAGCACTATCACTAATACCTTGATTATTGATAGTGGGGCGTCCAGGCACATGACTGGGAATTCGTCCCTCCTTTTTAACGTCACGCATATTAATGGGGGACACGTATCATTCGCTGGGAATAAAGGAGGTTACATCACAGCACAAGGCGAAGTGAGAAACGAGAAAGTTAAGTTTGACAAGATCAACTACGTTCAGCAACTACAGAACAACTTGCTTTCTATCACCCAACTCTATGATAAGGGATTTAAGGTTGTTTTTGACAACAAGAGGTGCTACATACTGAAGAAGGAGTATGTCATCCCGGAGGAGCAAGTTCTAATGTCGGCTTCAAGATACAACATCCTGTATGTCTTGGAACTACCAAAAGCCTCCACAACTGAGTCTACTACTCAGTGCTTCTTGTCAAAAGCAATAGAAAGAGATTCAGTCTCCTGGCATAGGAGAATAGGACACATCAATCCTAGGAAGATGAATCATCTGGTTCAGAATGATCTGGTAGATGGAGTTACATTCAAGAATTTCCAGATCCCAGATTTCTGTGTCACTTGCAAGAAAGGGAAACAGACCAAGAAGTCTCACAAAGCAAAGAAAGTCAATTCCATCGACATTCCTCTTGAGCTTCTACACATGGATCTGTTTGGCCCAGTCAGCATGAAAAGCATAGCTGGGGATTTTTATTGCTATGTGCTGATAGATGATTACTCATGATTCTCTTGGGTGATATTTCTGAAAGCTAAATCAGAGACATTTGAATCATTCAATCATCTTATTACCACATTGGAGTCTCTCTACAAGCTGAAAGTAAGAATGATTCGATCAGACAACAGGACAGAGTTCAAGAATCAGTGGATGGAGGCCTTCTGTTGAGAGAAAGGAATTGTTCATCAGTTTACCTCTGCATACACTCCATAGATGAATGGTGTTGCTGAAAGGATGAATCGGAGCTTGATAGAGACAGCAAGGACTATGCTAGCTGACTTCAAACTACCAGTTCAATTCTGGAACGAGGTAGTAGCTAATGCTTGCTACACTCTAAATCCGGTCTTGGTAGTCAAACATCATGGAAAAACTTGTTATGAGTTTCTCCAACAACGTAAACCCAATTTAGAGTATCTGGAAACATTTGGTGCACCCTGCATGCTGCTAAAGAAGAGTCAGACTGGGAAGTTCTGCAAGAAGGAAGAAGAAGGTATCTTCCTTGGATACAGTATACCAGACAAACGGGTTATAATAAGTCAACTGGTCAAGTAGAAGTGTAGTGCAACGTTGATGTACAAAGATACACCACCCCCCTGCGGGAAAAGGACATTCCTTTTTCTTCGACTATGATGGATTTTTCAAATCCTTCAATATACCTCCTTCCCATTCTGATGATGACTTAGCTGCACGAATGATGTACGATGTTCTGAATGCTCCCACACTAGACTCGAAATCATTAGTTCCATTAGATAATACTTCTAGCCCTTCCGGGGGAGAGCTTGAAGTAAGTGATTCTTCCTCTGATGATGAGGCCGTCAAAACTAAGACTGCAAACCAGGAGGAGCAGGTTCCCACCACAGAATTTATACCTGCCTCTGAACATGATGCAACTGAAACTTCTGAACTGCAAATTCCAACAGTTCAGAATCTGGAAAATAAAGTTGCAGTACCCACCACTCCAGGAACTCGAGTTAATGTACATGATCCCCCGGACAACATCATCGGGGATATTCTATCGGAAGTTTAAACAAGAAATCAGCTATACTCAGCTGATTATGCTACAGTCATGGAAAAGGGATATCTACATGATGGTGCTTATCGATGCTTTGTGTCTCAAGTTGAACTAAAGCATGTCAGTAAGGCTTTAAAAGATAAGGCATGGGTAAGTGCTATGCAAGAAGAACTCCCTCTGTTGAAGAAGTTAGGAGTCTGGACACTTATGGATAGACCAAAAGGTGCAAAGGTGATTGGCACAAAATGGGTTCTTCGGTGCAAGAAAGATGACCAAGGAGTCATAATAAGAAACAAGGCTCGGCTTGTCGTTCAAGGGTTCAGGCAAGTCGAAGGCATTGACTACAATGAAGTGTTTGCACCTGTGGCAAGGATGGAAGCAAAATGTATCTTCTTAGCCTATGCATCCTATATGCAGATTAAAGTCTATCAACTGGATGTGAAAAGTGCATTCCTTCATGGTTAAATCTGTGAAACGGTGTACGTCAGTCAACCTGAAGGATTTGAGGATCCTTATCATCGGGATAGAGTGTATAAACTGGACAAGGCTTTGTACGGGCTTCATCAAGCCCCTCGAGCCTGGTACGAGAAACTCTCTACTCATCTGCTGAAACATGATTTTCGCAGAGGGTTCATTGACTGCACGTTGTTCATTTAGGAAAAGGACGGTGATTTACTACTGGTGCAGATATACGTGGATGACATAATCTTCGGTTCCAAGAACGAAGCATTATGTAAAGATATTGAGTCTGTGATGAAAGCTGAGTTTGAAATGAATGCCATGGGAGAGATGAAGTTTCTTGTCGGTTTACAAGTAGATCAGACACCAAATGGTATCTTCCTGCATCAGACCAAATACGTAGGAGATATCCTTAGTCGGTTTGACATGGAGAATGTTAAGGTTGCTGGGACTCCACTTGCCACGAACCACGATGTGGCACCCGACGAAAATTGTGATATGGTTGATGCCACTATGTATCCAGGGATGATCGGATCTGTCATGTACCTCATAGCTTCTCGTCTTGATATTATGTACGCCATGTGTCTCTGTTCCAGATATCAAGCAAAACCAAAAGTAAATCATCTAATTAGGGTAAAGAGGAACTTTTGTTATCCGAAGGGTACACCAACACTTGGGTTGTGGTATCCTCATAATGAAGACTTTGAGCTTACAGCGTATAGTGACTCGGATTATGGTGGTTACAAGATGAATTACAAGTCAACAACAGTGGGATGTCAGTTCTTTGGAAGACTCTTAGTCACCTGGCAGTGTAAGAAGCAGACGTCGGTTGCTCTATCGACATGTGAAGCCGAATACGCTGCCACCGCAAGTTGCTGTTCTCAAATCATCAGGATTCAATAAGAAATGCGAGACTACGGTATGCATTTTTCTAACACCCCTATCTTTGTTGATAATTCTGCTGTAATTGCTATCACTAAAAATCCGGTCCAACACCCAAAGACTAAACACATTGGTATTAAATATCACTTTATACGTGATTGTTTTGAAAAGCAATTAATCGATGTTGTTAAAATTAATACGGATTTTCAACGCGCCAACCTCTACACAAAAGTGTTTGATAAACCTCGGTTTTTATATCTCTTAGAGGTCAATGGCATTAAAAATAAAAGTGATGTGATTCCAGAAGAATCTAGTTCTTTGTCCGTCTGTATGTTTTAGTTTTCATTTTTTGTTTTTCTTTATTTTTCTTTATTTTATTTTCCAGTCTTTAAAAATCTAAAAACACAAAAAGATTTTTGGTTTTAGAATTTTAGGGGGAGAGTAGGTTTAGTTTCAGTAGTTAGTATTTAAATTACACAAAAAAACAAAAAAAACAAAAAACAAGGGCGGACAGAAAAGCTGAAAAGCAAAAACATCAAATCTGTGAGATTGATTCAAAACTATGGAATATGATAGTACACAGGGAACTAATTGTTTGGAATTTCAAAAGGCTTTAAATGTTCAAAATGTTACAATAAAACTACAAGTCTGAGAAGAATAAGCCAAATAAAGGAAAAATGATAGTAAACTAGTCTATTACTAAGGTTACATAGAGAAAGTAGACCTAGGGGTTGCTAGTCCATTATATGATGTGTCGGTAGATTCAACACAATAGACAAGCAGACTTTATTGGTGAAACAACTTAAAACTAAATAGTTCAACTAGTTGTGGGCTTCCACCTTATCCCTAGTTAACACTATCAATGCATTTCTAATAAGGGGTGACGAGCAAAATAAACGCCACAAATGTGCGCAGATGACCTTAAAAATGAGCAAAGCACATGAAAAAAAATGTTAAATGCAATCAAGCTAATGACTTGTGTTGTTGGTGTGTAATGTGTAAATGAAAAGTGCTCAAACAAGAAGATAGGTTGTGTGCCTCTCTGTTGTACGATGGCACTTACTTGAGGATAAGCAGAACCTAAATATTCTAGAATTCACTGTTGTTTGTGCCTCTCTACTGTGCAATGGCACTGACCAGAGGCTTGGCATCTCTTTGAAAGCTCTTAGAATAGTTTCTTCTTGTCTAAATCCATAGACCGCTCAAAATCTCCTGAGGAATGTTGATTACCATATAAGTTTGGGATCGACAAATGCTTATTGAAATATGAAACCTAACTAATCACCAATGTGAGTCAAAAATCTGTGTATGGACTCAAGTGATAAATATACTGACAATCATCGTGGCAGCATTCCTCAACAGTCAAAATCATTATGTGTTTCTTATAGTTCTAGTCTAATTTCCTGTAAGTGCTTTTGACTATCAGACAAAAAAGAATAAGTTAAACAAACATATGAAAAAGGGTCCCAAATGATTATGTTTATGCCTGTATGATTCCATAAGAGTCTCTCTAGATAAGATGTAAACGTTTGATGTTGTTCTGTTCAGGGGGAGAAATCTTCTAGGGAAAATTAAAATGTTTTCAATCCACCTCAAACAAAAACACAAAAATATGTTCTGCTTTATTTCAATTCAACTTGTTTTCTGTTTTATCTATTAATTAGGTGTCAATGTTAGACTATGTAACTAGATGAAATTTGTGAATCATAAATTAAAAGGGTGACGTCTGAGGTGACCAAACTATTGTAAATTTTAAAGGATCATATCTGAGATGATCAAGTTTTGAAAATTTAAAAGGGTCACGTCTGAGGTGACCAAACGATTTCAATTAAAAGGATCACGTCTGAGGTGATAAACTAGTTTTAATTTAAAAGGATCACGTCTGAGGTGGTCAAATGATTTCTATTAAAAGATCATGTCTGAGATGATCATCGGTCATAACGTATATATATCAAAAGATAAATTTGAGTGTGTGGAAATGGATGAAGTAAAACTCATAAGTATGAATCAATCGCACGATTAGATCATAAGTATGAAGCAATCGCACGATTGGATCATAAGTATGAACCAATCGCATGATTGACTCATAAGTATGAGTCAATCGCACGATTGAATCGTTAGTATGATTCAATCGCACGATTGAATCATAAGTATGAGCAAATCACACGAATGGACCACGAGTATGAGCAAATCATACGAATAGACCATGAGTGTGGGGCAAATCATGCGATTGGATCATAAGAATGACCCAATCGTACGACTGGATGAAGGAGTCTGAGTCAGTCGCACGATTGAACCCCAGTCACACGATCAAGGCATGCGCATGGGTCCAGTCGCACGACTAAATTCCAAAACATTATAAAAGGAGACTCAGTCGGTCGTAAACACTACACACTTCAAAATTCTCAAAAAAACCGCCTAAGACCCAGACACTCTGCCTAAATTTCTTATATTGTGATTACTCTCTGATTCTGCTTCAAACCGATATCTTGTTCATCCACGGGTACTTTGCGAACAAAATCGGAACAAATGAATGGTTTAATGAAACTTAATCGACCGAAATTGTTAAAACTAATAACCAGGACTAAAACCCTAAAATAGGCCACTTTAATGGACACTGAAGTTGTTTAAATGACATTAAGCGCTATTTCGAGTCCCTACAAACCTAATGAATCTAAACACGATGTCTAATTTAACGTTTTGACTAAGATTCAAATTTATGGTGTCAAACAGTGAAGGATACGAATGGACAGGCTGATGAACTTCAATCGCCTGATTGAGCCAGGCGCTTGATTCACTCGCACGACTGAATCAATCGGTGACTCAGTCACACGACTGAACCAATCAGTGACTCAGTCACATGACGGAATCAATCGGTGACTCAGTCACACGACTGACTCAACCGCATGGCATAGCATACGACTAAGTTCAGTCGCAGGCTCAATCGGACAACTGAACTCAGTCGTATGGTTCAATCGCACTATTGTACCAGTTGGTCAAAATTAGTTCAAATTCAATTGCTATCTCTTATTAACGGATCCAATGTATATGTTTCTTGTGTTGCAGCAACATGGCTGAGAGATGGACTATGAGCACCAAGCACAACATCTATGCTCATCTGGATGCTACTTCCTGGAACGTGTCTGAGTTAGCCGGGATCATTTCTTTTCTACTTAGATCGAGGATCTACAGGGCCATCTCCACTCCCTGCACACCATATAGATCGATTCAGCACGCATTCTGGGAGAGTGCCTCCGTCGACTGATCAGCTGAGCCATACTGTATCCGGAGTTCTATCTTCGGACAAGATATTGAGATCAGGGAAGATGACCTGAGGCGAGTCTTGGATCTGGGTGAGGACAGAGCCCACCCAACCAAGCTGCATCCCCTAACAGTTTGGGGATGCTCTTTAAGGATCAAGTACGCCGACGACATCAATGCCGGCGTGCTGAACAAGAGTAAAATGTGCCCCCAATTTATGTATTTGGCACATTTGATCATTAAATGCATTGCCTCCAGGCGTGGAGGATTTGACGAGATATCGAACCAAATCTGGAATACATATGTTGCGCTGGTACTGAACCACCCATTCAGTTTCTCCCGTATGTTCTTTACTTACGGGACAAAGAACATCGAGGCCAAGGGCAAGGAAGGCTTCTATATGTATCCATGATTCTTACAGATGATTATAGATCAGAAGCTTCCTTAGCTGCCCAAGGAGAAGGATGATGCAGTGATCCTAGAGGTGATGGATGATACCACCTTAAGAAGGATGAAGGTATACTGGGGGAGCAGGTGAAGCCCCCGGTGAGGAGACTCTTCGGCCATTTGGCCGATGAGGATTATGTGGCGCCTTCACGGAAGAAGTGGCGCCACGATAATAGTGATTCTGACGTCAACCCGATTGTGGTTCCTGCTGACGAGGATGATGCCGATGACAACCATGATGATGGTCGAGGTGGTGGAGATGCAGGCCCCAGTCAATCACAGGCCACTGACACGTCCACCATATCTCCACCACCTCCACACAGTAGTACTTCTGCTTCCGGTGGATCAAAGCAGGACGCCATCCACCAAAACATCCTGGTTGATGAGGAGGACGAAGAGTCGGACGAGGAGCCTCTTACGAGGACTATCGGTAGCCGAGTTGTGGCTACCGAAAGGGGATAAGAGGCGGTTAGGGGACGCTAGGTTGGGGCTGAGGGTGCTGAGACTGATGATCCCACTTATACACAGCCAATTAGCCCAGGGGGAGCCCAGATTGGTAAGGGCTCGAGGCTAAAGAGAATGGCCTAGCCCCACGGCAAGAAGGGCAAGAGACGGAGGATCGTCCTGATTACCACCTCCACTACCACAACTACTACAGCCACCACTACCACCACTCTTACCACCACTTCTTCCACCACCATAGCTACTACTACCACCATTCCCACCACCACAACCACCACTCCTACTACCACCATACCTACCTCCACAACCACCACTACTGCCACCACCACAGCCACCACTACTCTCACCACCACACCTACTATACGCACATCTATTCTACCACCATTCACCTTCATCCCTAATCCCACATACACCACATCTACCACCACACCTACCATACCCCAAACTGGCCCTTCTACATCATCAATACCCCTATAGGGATCTCCTCTGCCCACTGTTGGGTTAGAGGAGCAGCTGGCTAGCCTCAACCATCTGGTGCTCAAACTCCTTGCAACAGATGACATACGAGCTAACCAGATGAACCAGTTGATGGCAGTAAGCGCTGCTCAGGGCAAGCAAATAGGCCTGCTGACTGAGAGAGACGCAACTCAGAGCCAACAGCTCGCCCATTTGATAGAGAGAGATACTGCTCATGAGAGAGCATTAGCCAGAGCTCATCGTGCCCTCACTGCACAGAATGAGCTACTGATGGCTTCTGCGAAGAGGATTGAGGAGGTTAAGAAGAAGAAGAACAAGAAGTTAATGCTTAGGCTGAAAGGGACAAAGAGTGAGCCCTTGAAGATAAAGGGTGATGGTGATGGTGGAGATGATGATGATGATGATTGCTCAGATGATGAATCGGATGATGATGAGGATGATGAGGTTGAGGCGGAAGGTAGCAGAAAAGATAAAGAAGGAGGAAATGATGATGAGCATGAGCATGAAGGTGATGCATCTGCATCAGCCTCAAATCTATCTGCTCGGGAGAGGCGCACAAAGCGCAATCAAGATCAGCCACCCTCTTCCTTAGCTCCTCAAGCTGAAGAATCGAGCGATCAAGGCAAAATTAATGATTAAATGTCTTTGTATTTGAAAACTTTTGTACTTGAATTATGTATTACACTAATGTAATTAATGTTTATTAATGTTTAATTATCTTGATTACTGATATGTGTGTGATTATGTTTTGAATGTTTAATCAAACAGATGAAGCTCAACAGACAGACGACTATGATACCGCCCCCTCAGCAAATCAAGACTCAGCTAACCATGATTCTTGATTTGCAAGGGATCGTTCGAAGATCTGTGAGCTACACCCCTGAAGAGGGAGAGATCATTTATGATCTTACAGACGAGAAGCTAGCCCACATGTTTCGACTCAACCCTGATGAGCTAGTCAAGGATGCTCCTGAGGTTGATGTTATGAGTGATGAAGAGCTGCAAGATATGAATGAGATTAACATTAAGGATGTCACTACAGAAGAGAATCCTCAGTACACTGACCATCAGGAAATGCTATCCCCGACTTGGGTGAAACATTTGGTAGTGCTACATTTGAGAAACTTGATGAGACCGAAAGGGAAAAGGAGAAACAAGAAGGGAAAGCCTAAGCTACGGATGCTGATTTTGATATTAAGAAAGCTGAGTGGGCAGTGTGCTTAGCTGACATGAAAGCCCAACGAATACCTCCAATGTCTAATGCCTACACCAAACTCTATCAAGTGAAGAAGCATCAGAAGGTGTCAGGCAAGATTATCGGTTGTGCATATTTTGAGGACTTGGATGTCTATGTGGTCAAGAGAGAGAAGGGGATTGAGTACTTCAAATATCGTCATGATCAGAAGACTCTTCCTAGTTTAGAGCTAAACAGGCTTGCCTGTTTAGACCTTTTGTACACCAACCCAAGAGAGAGGTCGGGTTGGTTCGAGATGGCTGTTAGGACCGTGTACGTACGGAGTACTAACTGATTCTTCGTTATATCAGATCAAATAGTGTGGAATCCTATTTGATTGGTGATCCAATCAGGGAGAACGAAATCAAGATCAATCCTAACGATTAGAAAACGTTAAGAATGGAATAGGAATGATCTGGGACGTTCTATGAACTTCGAATGGTCGATCTAGACGTTCTGGGTCGACTAGGGTTTCAAGTATTCGAAGTGTTATGTTTTTCCACGAATTAAGTGGTATTTATAGGTTACAGCTATTAGTCGTACGACTGAGCCAGGCGACTGGCTCAGTCATGCGACTGAGTCATATGATTGATTCCTTCGGACGACTGAGTCAGTCTTATGACTCAATCGTACGATTTACTCAATCTCCTGCTTCAATCGTGTGACTGGCCTATTCGCATGGTCCAGTCGTGCGACTGAATCAGATAACTTAGTTAAACACATTCATGAACCTTTAATGGTTTAGAACTATGTCTAACAACTGTAAACCTATATAACATTGTCATATATGTGTGTAACAATAAACAATATAGACAGATATAACATTAAACAACTAATACACATATATAGAAGATTTTCTCATTCAATTGATCAAACATTACATAAGTGTTACAAGAAAAGAAAGTGTATTACATTTAAGCTCACTAGACTAGAACTGGGGACATGTGTACCAACAAACTCCCCCTTGGACCTAGTACTATCTAGACTTTTACTTCTTTCTTGAACTCTTCAAATCTCTTTATTCTCTCCTCTTTACAAACCCTGACATGGATATTCAGTGCGAAGCATAGACGTATGATATGCTGAAACTGCAGTGCTTGCACTATATCCTGCGTGTCAAAAAACAGTGGCCACTTGTACAGCGTATAAACATTGAACGCTGACAAGTTTATTAGCCACATATGGTCAAACACCCTTATTGTGTCCATCGACTCATCCTTCTCCAAAACAATGACTACCTCTCCTGAGCGCCAGTTATAGTACCACCACTTAAAGTGTGGGGAAAAGTCCTGTGGCATCTCCCTCAGTGGAATTCGGGACATTGTGCGCGGAGGTCGCCACTTCAGGACTATCTTCGGTTGACCAGTAATGGGACTCACTTCAGACCTTCTGATGTAACGTGTGGCCTGCTGTGGTCTGAAGTTGACCCATCTAGTCCTGTACTCCCTTTTCAGGGCAGCCTCAAACCAACCTGACATCTTCTTCGGATCAGCGTATAATAGCTTCAGGCTCGCCAGCTGGTTGAGCTCAAAACCAGGGAGAGTCTTCAGATTGTGAGGGAATCTGAAGTACTCTATTCCCCTTTCTCTCTTCACAGCGTAAACCCCAAGATCCTCAAAGTGAGCCCATGCTATAATTTTCCCTGACACCTTCATGTTTTTCTTGACTTTGTAGAGTTTGGTGTAGGTATTCTGTGTCGCTATAGCATGTTGGGCTCGGACCTCGGCGAAGCAAGCCGCCCATTCAGCCTTTCGAATATCGACTTTGGCGTCCGAAGCTTGGGCTAGACTTGTTGAGCCTTCTGCTCCTTTCTCCTTATCACTGAGTTTATCCAGAATGTCACTGTCAAGGTTGTTTACCAAATCTGGAAACACGTTTCCCTCTTGATCAGTGTATTCTGGATAGTGCTGATCTGTGATGTCTTCAATTTCGATTTCTTCGACATCGTTGAGCTCGTCATCATCAGCATCATCAAAAATTGGAGCATCCTTAACAATTTCATCTGGATTCAGACGAAATATTTCAGCAAGCTGCTCATGAGTAAGATCGTGAATAATTTCTCCTTCTTCAGGAGTATAACTCACTGACCTTTTGACGATCCCCTGCAGATCAAGAATCATTGTGAGTTGAGACTTGACCTATTGGAGGGGAGCAACATCATGCTCATCTTGCTGAAATCCCTTATCTGTTTAATATCAAGATGTATAGTAGCAAACATTAGTATAAACTCAAGTTAATTAAACATTAATCATTAAATATTTTCAAGAGTTTCATATACGTCAAAAGATGAATCAAGTACAAAAGCTTTAGAAATAAAACATCTAATCAGTACTTTTGTCTTGGATCATTGCTGGATCTCCGGCAGAAGGGGAGGGAGGTGGTGCAGCAGTTGACGCTCCCTGGTCTTGTCTTTTCTTGGTTCGTTGCTCATGACCAGAGGCAGAGGTAGATGCATCAGCGTCCCCTTCATCATCATCATCATCTTTATCTTCATCATCACCTTCCTCGTCATCATCATCACTATCATCATCCTCATCATCCTCCTCATCATCATCACCTTCACCTTCTCCTATCTTGAGGGGCTCACTCTGAGTGCTTTTCAGCTTTAGCAATAGAGTCTTGTGAGCCGCCTCCAGCTTCCTCATCTTCTTATCAGTCTCATCCTCGTGTTGAAGCAAACCTGTGATCTGATCAGTCTATGCAGTGATCAACTGGGCTTGTGAAGATGTCAACTCCCTCAGTCTCTCAATCTCAGCTGTTTGTGTAGAACTTTGCTCTTGCAGCTGTAGAATCTGAGCAGACTTGGCCTTGTCGGAGGCTAGCAACTGGATCACCATATTGTTCAGTGCAGCAAGTTGCTCAACCACAGAGACAGGTGGAATGAATGAGCTAGAGGGTGCAAATGAGGGTTGTGTTTGGTGAGTGGTGGTGGTTGTGGTGGCTGTGGTGAATATGGGAGGCGGTGGGAATGATGTAGTAGGGGGTACAGTGGTGGTGGTGGTGGCTATGGGAGTCTGAGATATAGGGATAGTGGTTGTGGTTTGAGGTGCTTGGGATGGGGTGGATGTGGTGGCTGTGGTAGTTGGTGGTGTAGAGATAGTGGGTGTGGTGGTGGTACTGAGCAGATTAAGCCTTCGGCGTTTCGGCTTCAGCCCATGAGGCCGAGCCATATGTTTCCTCCGCGTCCCCCTTGACGCGGAGGCTCCCCCTCGGTTGCCGGGAGAGGCTGGGGTGTAAGATGGATCAGCTGAAGAGCTCCCAGACTCTCCTGGCCGTCCACCAACCGCTCGTATTCCCTGCTCAGTGGCCACTACCCGACTGCCCACAGTCCGGGTAAGTGGCACATCATCAGAGTCCTCCTCTTCGTACATATCGAAATCAGGATGAATTGGAGCTGGTTCTGGTCCTCCCTGACCAACTCCCCCTTGATCAGTACCATCATCGTCATCGTCGGAGTCATCAGAGGGAAAAGCAATCGGCTCGACATCCGAGTCACTATCATCGTGACGCCACTTTTTCCTAGTTGGCGCCACGTAATCCTCACGGGCCAAATGCCCAAACAAACGCCTGACAGGGGGTTTTACATGCTTTCCCCTGTAAACCTTCATCCTACCCAAGGTGGTATCATCCATCACCTCGAGCACAACTGCATCCTCCTTCTCCTTTGGTAACATAGGAAGCTTCTGGTCAAAGATCATTTGCAGGAAGCGAGGATACATGCAGAACCCTTCTCTGCCCTTCACCTCTATGTTCTCCACTAGGTAAGTGAAGACCATCCGGGAGAAGCTGAACGGATGGTTCAGTACTAACCCAACATAGGCGTTCTGCATCTTCTCAGAGAGTTCTTCGAATCCTCCTTTCCTTAAGGCAATACATCTGAGCATGACGTGGGCAAGATACTTGAACTGGGGGCGGAGATTGCTCTTATTGAGCATCCCTGAGTTGATGTCCCCAGTGTATTTTGCCAGTAGGAAACACCCTCTAACAGTCATCGGGTGCAAACGAGTAGGACAGTCGCTATCATCTCCAAACTCGAGGAATGTCCTTAAGTCCTCCTCAATGATCTCTATAGCATGACCAATGATGGAGCTCCTGATCCGATAGGGCTCGACTGATCTATCTATAATAGCATTCTCCCAGAATGCCTGCTGTAATGAGCGGTATGGAGTGCAGGGTGTAGATATCGCCCTGAAGATCCTCGATCTCCGTAGGGATGAAATTGTAGGATTCTATATGCCCAAGACACATAAAATATTGATGTGGTTAGTACGTCATGATCCAAGTCGGGTTATACCCAATAACAAGCTTAGCAAACACCAATTAATATTTAATTGATGATATGATCATGCAATTAAATAATTACACCAAATTTAGAAAATGGGTTTTCTAAATAACTTGCATGAGAGATGGAACAAATTATAAGGATAATTTGTTGATGAATTTATTGTTATTCTTGTTATTTAAAAGGGATTTAAATAACAATAATAATATATGAGTGTACCTTAATTAAATTGTTTAATTAAAAGGGACATATGTCACATTTAACATAAGTCTAGACAATGACATTTTAATGTGTGATATGAGGCTGAATTTTAGATGTAGTGTTGGTGTTTTAAGGGGGAAAAACATTTGAACTCCTTGTCTTGGCCGTCCCCCTCCCTTTGATCTCACTGGACCCCTTTAGTCTTGAAACACACACAACATTGACCAGCCTTTAACTCATCTTCACTCTCTTCATTTTCAATGACATGCAAACCAAGAGAAACTCTCTCCTCTCTCTCTCTAAGAATTACGAATTCAGCAGCAGAAAGAGGGTCATTTGAGAGCTTTTCTTGAGGTGTTATCTTCCTAACTAGAGGGTGTTTTCAAGGGGCTTGGGGTATAAACACTTGAGGGTTCCTCTTCTTGGAACCTTGGGGTCGGTTTCATCTTCCTACATCATCAAAATTGCTGCTGGAAACTTACGGATTTGGAAGCTCTTTTGGCAGCTCTCTTTCTGAGTTTTTGGTGTTCAAAATCAAGCAACTAAGAAGCCTACTTGGAGCCTTGTGGGAGTAGTCATTTGAGGACCTCTACACTTGAGTTCTTGGCCGTTTAAGCATCACAAATCTCCTTCTCTTGGATGTTTTTCTTGCTGCTGGAAGGAGGTAGTTTATGGCAGCCCTTTGAGGTTGCCATATTGTGTTATTTTATGCACACATAGCTTGTCTATTCACATAAGAATGATCCTTACGATTTGGGTTTGTTTTTCATAATAAATGAACATATAGAACATGAGATTTTCAGCTTTAAAAATCATTTTTAAAAGCCATACATCCGCTGCGTTTTCAGAATGTTTAAAAGGTTAAACATGGATTTTGTGTTCTAGCAAACCCGTCAATGGTATCAGAGCCGGTTATATGGATGACTTGCTTGTTTTATCTTTTGAAATTGGTTTTAAAAGATGATTTTAGACATGTTATAGGCTGTTTTTGGGCTGGAATATTATGTCTTGTTGAAACCCCAACTTTCAAGGTTACATTACACATGCTTGTGATTAAACCTTGAAAGATATGTATGTTGATATGTTGATTGTTTGGACAATATTTAAAACCAAAATTTCAGTTTATGTTGGCTGAAATTTGAAGGTTTTAAGTGGGGTTTCATTATATATTTTGATGATTTGATCATTGGATGTTTTAGTGCATAACCTAGCCATTGACCTTGTGATTGTTTGGATATTTGTGATGGTTGTATTCATTCATTCAATTGGGTTGTATTATTTGTCATTTGTGCTTTGTTTCAAATGTAATTTATTTATTATTGGGTTGTAATAAATAGATTAGGTGTATTTTCATTTTACTAGATATCCTGTATTAGGACTTTATATCTTTTAATATGAAGACATACACATTGGAAGCACAAAGGAAGGTCACAAGAGAAACATGGAGCATTTTGGATGCGGTTTCAAGTGGGAGGCTTTTGGAAGCTTTCCATGTGATTGTTTGTGACCCTTAGGAAAGACCTATGGACCACACTTGTGATGGCAAACAAGTGTGGACCACTTTAGATGCTATGGTTATGCACATATGCTCATTGTAGTTGTTATATTATGCTTGATTGATTATGATTTTATGAATGATTGTATGATATTTGGATATGATGAACAATCTAAATAAAAATGATCTTAACAAGCTAATATAAAATGGTTCTCAGTCATTAAGTGTTAATAAATGGTTATTAAAATGATTTAATGATTTTAAAGATTAAAATAGGTTTTAATCAAAGAACCATAAGGTACCTTGTATTTGAAAGCATGCAAATACAAGTACATAGAGTTTTCTAAACTAGAATTATGAAACCTCTAAAGATTTAACAAACAAGTTTAACACCGTCCTTTTGCACAACACTTAAGTCATTTGGAAACTCTTAATGGGATAAACGTCACCTAACCATTTTGAAGGAACTTGTGACTTAAGGCGGGAATACCACATTGGTGGGATAAAGGTCACCTAACCACTTATGTTGGTAAACTCACATGTGTGTGCAAGTAGGGTAACTTGATTTGCAAACCATGTTAAATTGATCACCTAAAATATGGTTTCCAAACGGTGTTGATGGGATTAACATGCCGACTTTGCATATGATGTTTAAAGTCGATCCCATACCTCTAGAAGTTGCAAATGGTTGCAATCGTCAATCGTTGACCACCTTATTAATTTAAATAGTGGGATAAAGGTCACCTAACCGTGATTTAAATGTAATGTTGGGTTCTAGATTTTAATATAAAATTGACCTTAAAAGGCATTAAATATTAAAATTAGCAATATCGAAAATACTAAAATTGATCTTTGTTAAATTTTGTAGATGGCCACCAATAATGAAAATCACGATAACTCATCCGCGTCAAACCAATCACTACGAGCGATCCTCCAAAAGGAACGTCTAAATCATAACAACTTTATTGATTGGTATCGAAACTTGAAAATTGTTCTCAAGCAAGAGAGAAGATCATATGTTTTAGACGACCCAATCCCCGATCAACCTAGCGAGGATAATGAGGAGGCCTTTAACGATTAGCTGAAATACACTGAGGACTCCATCCAAGTGTCTTGTCTCATGCTAGCGAGCATGACTCCGGATCTCCAAAAGGAGTATGAACATCACGGAGCTTACGACATGATAACCCAGCTGAAGGAAACGTTCCAACAGCAAGCAAGGGTTGAGCGGTTCGAAACGGTTCGAGCACTCCATGCATGTCGTATAGACGACAACCAATCTGTTTCATCTTATGTACTTAAGATGAAAAGTCATATTGACCGCCTCGAGAGGCTAAATTGTCCCGTCTCGAAAGAGTTGGCCACGGATTTGATTCTAAATGGCCTAACCAAGAAGTTCGAGTCGTGTTGATCTACAACATGAATGCATGGGACAAAAGCATTGGTGAGCTTCACTCAATGCTCAAAACGGCCGAGGCGGGCATGGGTAAAAGGGTTTTACCCGTTCTCACCATCAATGAAGGTGGGAACATCAAAAGGCCTCATCCCGCACCCAAGGCAAAGGTTGCCAAGGGTAAGGGACCTGGTTTGGGGAAAGGGAAAGGGGTGGTAAGGGTACCACCCAAACCCCAAGTGAAGAAGCAAAAGGTTGCTACTAATGACCCATGCTTCAAGCATGGGGAGATAGGACATTGGGCAAGGAATTGTCCTGTCCATCTCCAAGAGTTGAAAGCCAAGAGCGATACCGGGCAGACCTCAAGTACAATATACATGATTCATATTGATCTTAATGTTACATCTTCAAACACATGGGTATTGGATACCGGATGTGGAACTCATATTTGCAATTTGTTGCAGGGGTTCACAAGAAGTAGGGACTTCAAACAAGGGGATGTTAGCCTCTTCATGGGCAATGGAACTAAAGTCTTAGTAGAAGCTGGTGAGGACTACATCCTAAGACTTCCAAGTGGTTTGGAAGTTATTTTGAAGAATGTTTTGTATGCTCCTAGTTTGACTAGGAACATTATTTCTGTATCCCAATTAAGACATTATGATTATGTATTATCCTTTATTGAAAATGATATTCATGTTTCTTTAAATGGTATGTTCTATTGTAAAGCTATTCCCATTAATGGTATTTATGAATTGGTTCATGAAAATACTTTAAATAGTTCATTGTACCAAACTAACACCAAGAAACTCAAGTTGGACTTGAGTGATACCTATCTTTGGCATTGTCGTCTTGGTCATATAAACAAGAAACGTTTACAAACACTTCAAAAGAATGATCTTTTAAAAAAAAACAAATGAATGTGATTCATTTGATGTTTGTGAATCTTGTTTACAAGATAAGATGACTAAGGCACCCTTTAGTGGAACCACCGAAAGGGCAAAAGATTTATTAGGAATCATACATTCGGATGTATGTGGTCCTTTTAAGCCAATGACTAGGAATGGTGAAAGATACTTCATTACCTTTACCGACGACTATAGTCGCTATGGGCACGTGTACTTATTAAGGCACAAAGATGAAACTTTTGAAATGTTCAAAATCTTCAAGAATGAAGTAGAAAATCAACTCAATAAGTTAATTAAAATTCTCCGTACCGATAGAGGAGGTGAATACTTAAGTGATGTTTTTCAAGATCATCTTAGGAGTTGTGGGATTGTCTCACAACTCACTCCACCTGGAACACCACAACAGAATGGTGTGTCTGAGTGGAGGAATCGAACCTTATTGGATATGGTCCGATCTATGATGGCTAGAAGCACATTACCTCTATCATTTTGGGGTTTCGTTTTGCTCTCCGCGGCCCGTATTCTAAATATGTCCTCAACCAAAAAGGTAGAAAGGACACCTTTTGAGATATGGCATGGAAGAGTTCCATCCCTATCATACTTAAGGGTTTGGGGATGTGAGGCTTATGTTATGACTCCCACCCCAAACAAATTGGAAGTCCGATCCACCAAGTGTATCCTTGTTGGATATCGTAGAGATTCTTTGGGATATTATTTCTATGATCCATGGGAACAAAAGGTGTTTGTTGCCAGAAAGGGTGAGTTCTAAGAAGCAAAGTTCCTTATGGAAGGAGCTGGCAGTAGAACAGTGGATCTTGAAGAGGATCAAGAACCACAACCCGATGCACGTTTGGTTGAAACTAGCACTCAACATGAGGATGTTGAGGATGATCAAGGGGTTGATCAATACAAACAAGCATCGAGAAGCTGGAATCACCGTTTTGATGAGGAAGTAAAGAATTTTGGCTTCATCAAAAACGCTGATGAGGCTTGTGTATATAATAAGGCTAGTGGGAGCACAATAACTTTCCTAGTATTGTATGTTGATGACGTACTACTATTTAGAAATGACATTCCAACCTTGGAAGGTGTAAAAACCTGGCTTGGAAGTTGTTTTTCCATTAAGGATCTTGGTGAATCCGCCTATATTCTGGGAATAAGGATCTATGGGGATAGATCAAGGCGGTTGATTGGTTTGAATCAAAGTGCATACATTGATAAGATCTTGAAAAGGTTCAAGATGGAAAACTCTAAGAAAGGTATCGTACCTATTCAAAGAGGAACGATGTTGAGTACGACTCAATGTCCAAGCTCAAAGGATGAGCAAGATAAAATGAAGGCAATCCCATACGCATCTGCTATTGGATCCATCATGTATGCAATGATATGCACTAGACCGGACGTATCATGCGCCTTAAGCATGACAAGCCGTTACCAGCAAAATCCTAGAAACAGTCATTGGATGGCTGTTAAGAACATACTTAAGTACCTAAGGAGGACAAGAGATATGTTCCTAATCTATGGATCTGGTGACAAGGAACTCGTTGTAAAAGGTTATATGGATGTGAGTTTCCAAACCGATCGTGATGATTCTCGATCACAATCGGGATAGATTTTCATTCTGAATGGAGGAGCAGTTTCTTGGAAGAGCTCCAAACAGGATGTGGTGGCTCTATCAACTACAGAATCCGAATACGTCGCCGCCTCATTGGTAGCTCAAGAAGCTGCATGGTTGAAGAAATTCATTGCCGATCTAGGGGTTATCCCTTTCATTCAGGACCCCTAGAGATCTTTTGTGATAACGAGGGTGCGATTGCACAAATCAAGGAACCCCGTGCTCATCAAAAGACAAGGCACATTGAGCGGAGATTCAACTACATACGAGATGAAGTTGAAAAAGGAAAGATATGTATTCGCAAAGTTCACACGGATCAAAACATTGCGGATCCTCTCACGAAGCTCCTTGAAAAGGCAAAGCATGAAGGTCATACTTGTGCCATAGGACTTCGATATTCTAGTGATTGGATTTGATCTGTATATTTTGTATTTGGATATGTGGAACTATTTATTATTTGAATAAAATTATTTGGTTATAATGTTTCAATTAATTTTCCAACTTAGCATGTTTAATCCTTGAGTAAATTGTTTACTCTAAACGTCCGTAGTCGTTCAGACTTGTGGGAACAAGTATGAGGGGAAAACTATTATGAACTTGGATTGGTTGATATTCATAAGGATGAATATAGAGCAAGGGGTTGCTACCAAGGTTCATAGATATTTGTGGGATACAAATATTGGACTAACCCGCATCTCAAATTTTACTACATGGAATCTTATTGATTGATCATAAGTAAATTTGAGTAAAGGCGAATATCATTTGGTATCCTCCGACCTGAGATACATATTGGGTTTTGATATTCACCAAGTATTATACCTTGAGCTAATTCTTCACTGTCCTGAAATAGTGGACAGTACATAAGGGTATGTTCAGGAATAACACGAAGTGTTTGTGAGAAACGTATGTAGTCAAGATGGAATTTGTTCCTCTTATTCGTTGAGAGTTAGATGTCTAAGGCCTGATTAAGTTAAATCAACAAGGAATGATCTTTCTGTGTCCTTGGATTTAACATGACATCTGTAACAAAAGGATAGATGATTAATTCACCTAAATCATTTCAAGTAGGGTACTTGAAAGGGATGATGTTATTGAATGGCCATAAGTCATGCGTATTAAGGGTAGTAAACCGTTGTTAGGCGGTATTTACTGCTTGCATCAATCTTCTATGAATCTTGGGCAAGTGGGAGATTGTAGGATTCTATATGCCCAAGACACATAAAATATTGATGTGGTTAGTACGTCATGATCCAAGTCGGGTTATACCCAATAACAAGCTTAGCAAACACCAATTAATATTTAATTGATGATATGATCATGCAATTAAATATTTACATCAAATTTAGAAAATGGGTTTTCTAAATAACTTGCATGAGAGATGGAACAAATTATAAGGATAATTTGTTGATGAATTTATTGTTATTCTTGTTATTTAAAAGGGATTTAAATAACAATAATAATATATGAGTGTACCTTAATTAAATTGTTTAATTAAAAGGGACATATGTCACATTTAACATAAGTCTAGACAATGACATTTTAATGTGTGATATGAGGCTGAATTTTAGATGTAGTGTTGGTGTTTTAAGGGGGAAAAACATTTGAACTCCTTGTCTTGGCCGTCCCACTCCCTTTGATCTCATTGGACCCCTTAGTCTTGAAACACACACAACATTGACCAGCCTTTAACTCATCTTCACTCTCTTCATTTTCAATGACATGCAAACCATGAGAAACTCTCTCCTCTCTCCCTAAGAATTACGAATTCAGCAGCAGAAAGAGGGTAATTTGAGAGCTTTTCTTGAGGTGTTATCTTCCTAACTAGAGGGTGTTTGCAAGGGGCTTGGGGTATAAACACTTGAGGGTTCCTCTTCTTGGAACCTTGGGGTCGGTTTCATCTTCCTACATCATCAAAATTGCTGCTGGAAACTTACGGATTTGGAAGCTCTTTTGGCAGCTCTCTTTCTGAGTTTTTGGTGTTCAAAATCAAGCAACTAAGAAGCCTACTTGGAGCCTTGTGGGAGTAGTCATTTGAGGACCTCTACACTTGAGTTCTTGGCCGTTTAAGCATCACAAATCTCCTTCTCTTGGACGTTTTTCTTGCTGCTGGAAGGAGGTAGTTTATGGCAGCCCTTTGAGGTTGCCATATTGTGTTATTTTATGCACACATAGCTTGTCTATTCACATAAGAATGATCCTTACGATTTGGGTTTGTTTTTCATAATAAATGAACATATAGAACATGAGATTTTCAGCTTTAAAAATCGTTTTTAAAAGCCATACATCCGCTGTGTTTTCAGAATGTTTAAAAGGTTAAACATGGATTTTGTGTTCTAGCAAACCCGTCAGAAATTATGCCAGTGAACTCAGCTGCATTCCTGGAGGTCAGATCATGATGGGCACAGATGTTGTGCTTCATGCTTATGATCCAACGACTTGCCATCTATCATATTGTAAGTAAACGTCAGTGCATGCAGAAGATAGCAAATTCAAAGTCAATGGGTTTTACACTTTGGTTAAGTCGGGCGACTGAGCTACCGAATGAACATAGTCGTGCGACTGAGTAGAACGACTGAGCTTTTATATGAGTAATTGATTCATACGGACGACTAAGTCAAGCGAATGAACCTAGTCGTGCGATTGAATCATTCGTCCATCTCAGTCGGGCGACTAAGACTAGTCGTCTTCTTAGTCGGGCGATTGGAGTTCATCAGTGTGTCCAGTCGCCTACTCGACGGTTTGTCAATTCAAATTTGTATTTTGAGCCATACTTGATGTTAAACGTCGAAATTTGGCTCATTTGACTCAGAAATGACCGATTAAGCATATTTTAACTTTTGTTTGAACGTTTAGATCAGTTTTGATTGTCTATTTGGTCATTAAACTTTCGGTTACTGTTGGGTCAGAATTCACGTGATTCTCGAAGTCATTGAACGGTTTCAACGATGAAACACCACCACGATTACCTGTTTACCCACAAATGAGTGTTAGAACACACCAATAGGAGGTCAAAATGAATCAAAAGAAATTTGGACAGCGGTTCTTTAGGTCGTGCGTATAAAGGAGGCGATTTAGGTGAATGAACGACTGATGATGATTCGGCCTGTATTTATACTAGGGCAAATCCCAGTCGGGCGACTGAGCCTAGTCGCTTTGGTCAGTCAGGCGACTGAGCCTAGTCGCATTGGTCAGTCGGGCGACTGAGTCTCAGTCGTGTGATTAACCCAATCGTTCATCTCCAATCGGGCGATTGAAGTGCATCCAAATGACTGTTACAGTCGGTCACTTCAATCGTTCGATTAGATTCATTCGCACTGCCCATTCGTACGATTTGACTCATACGTGTGTTCCAATCGGACGACTGGACCATACTTATGGTTCAGTCGTGCGACTGGGTCATCCTTATCAACTTTTGACCATGTTACCATAACGACATTTAGTTCCATTTAGTAGTAGATAAAACGTTATGAACAAGTTGATCATCTCAGACGTGACCAATTTAATAAAACAGTTTGATCACCTCAGACGTGATCCATTTATCCACCTGATCATCTCAGACATGACCCATTTATCCATCTGATCATCTCAGACATGACCCATTTAACCTTTCAGAAACAATTTGTTAAGTAAACGTTAAGCACATTTGGTGACGTTTAGCAGATAACAATACACACAGTCCAACATTGACACATTATACTAAAATAATTGAAAAATCTTAAAACTACGAATAGATTGACCATGTTTTTGTTGTTTTTGTTGGGTCACGCTTGTGTAGCTTATTAGCATTGACATCATATCAAGGACAGACTCATATGGAATCAGACAGGCATAACTAGCATTACTTGGAACCTTTGATTAGAATTGAACTTTAAACACTTGCATACCACAGCTTTCTCACTTATCTAAGACTTCTGAAATCTAACTGGGAATCATGCTTGATATGATACATAACATACTTTCATCATCGACTTCAGTCAGTGCATACACGACGATTGTCAGTATACTTGTCCACTTAAATTCATACATAGACTTTTGACACACATTGGTAATAAATTAAGTTATGTTATTTCAACCAACATTTGTCGATCCCAAGCTTATATGGTAATCAGTATTCCTTATAGGACTTTCGAGCGGTCTATAGGTATTTTGACAAGAAAAAACTATTCTTAGAGCTTTCAAAGAGAAGCCAAGCCTCAGGTCAGTGCCATCGCACAGCAGAGAGGCGGCAAACAACAATGAATTCTAGAATATGTAGGTTATGCTTATCCTCAGGTCAATGCCATCGCACAGCAGAGAGGCACACAACCTATCTCCTTGTTAGAGCATTTCTTATTTTTCTTTTTCACATAACGCACCAACAACATTTTGTTATCAGTATGATTGCGCTTGTATTCATTTTTTCTTTTGCTCTTTTTGCAGTCACACGCTCACCTTTGGTGGCGTTTATTTGCTCGTTATCCCTTATCGAAAATGGCTGATTGTGTTAACCAGTGATAAGATGGGAAACCACAGTTGATTGAACCGTTTAGTTTAGATTAAGTTTACCAATGACGTCTACTCGTCTATTATGTTGAATCTACCGAGACATCGTATAGTGAACTAGCACCTCCCTAGATCAACTTTCTTTGAGTAGTTACAATACCAACCAAGCGTACTATCATCTTCCCATGTTATTAGACTTAGACTTCTCGGATTTATAATTTTTCTGTGATTTAATTAACTTTACAGAACCGAAAATCCTTTTGGTGTTCCAAGTAACTCGATGCCTGTGTACTATCACTTTCCATAATTTATTGAGTCACATTTCCAGTTTAGATGTCTATGCCTTTTCAGCTTTACTTACCTCCCCCTTTTTTTTCTTTTTTTAAGTAAATGAAGATTGAAATAAATCTCCCCCTAAAATACTAAAACAGAAAATCTTTTTGCGTTTTTGGATTCTTATAACGCAAGGAAACTAAAAAAAATTAAAATAAAAGAAAAAAAAGAATTCAAAAGACTGTGTCGGACTATGTATTTGTTTCTTCCGCAATCACATCACTTTTCTTTTTAACGCCGTTGACCTCTAGCAGATAGAAAAATCTAGGTTTATCAAATGGTTTGGTGCAGAGGTCAGCGCGCTGAAAATCCGTGTTAATTTTAATCACATCAATCAATTGTCTTTCATAGCAATCGCGTATGAAATGATATTTAATACCTATGTGTTTTGTTTTCTGATGTTGAACAAGATTTTTAGTAACAGCTATGGCAGCAGAATTATCAACATAAATAGGGGTGTTAGAAAATTGCAAACCGTAGTCGCGCATTTGCTGTTGGATCCAGATAATCTGAGAGCAGCAACTTGCAGCAGCAACATATTCAGCTTCACAGGTTGATAAAGCAACCGAGGTCTGCTTCTTGCATTGCCACGTAACTAATCGCCTTCCAAAGAACTGACACCCTGCTGATGTAGACTTGAAGTTCATCTTGCAGCCACCATAGTCTGAATCGCTGTATGCAGTAAGCTCAAAGTCATCATCATGGGGATACCACAACCCTAGTGTTGGAGTGCCCTTCAGATAACGAAAAATCCTTTTCACACCAATCAGGTGATTCACTTTTGGCTTCGCTTGATATCTAGAACATAAACATATGGCATACATAATATCTGGACGCGAGGCAGTGAGGTACATAAGAGATCCGATCATCCCACGATACATAGTGGCATCCACCAAATCCCCATTCTCATCAGGAGCCACATCATGATTTTTGGCGAGAGGGGTACCGGCAGTGGAAACATTCTCCATATCAAAGCGACTCAGAATATTGCTGACATACTTGGTCTGATATAGGAAAATACCGGTTGGTGTTTGATCCACCTATAAACCTACGAAGAACTTCATTTCTCCCATGGCACTCATTTCAAACTCTGCCTTCATCACAGATTCGAATTCTTTGCATAATGCTTCATTCCTAGACCCAAAGATGATGTCATCCACGTAGATCTGAACCATAAGCAAATCACCATCCTTTTCCTTGATGAATAATGTACAGTCTATGACACCCCTGCGAAAACCGTGTTTCAACAGATGGGTGGAGAGCTTCTCATACCAAGCTCGAGGAGCTTGATGTAGCCCATACAGAGCCTTATCCAGCTTGTAGACTCTGTACCGATGATACGGATCCTCAAATCCTTCTAGTTGACTGACATAGACCGATTCACGGATTTCCCCATGAAGGAATGCACTCTTCACATCCAACTGATAGACTTTTATCTTCATAAACGATGCATAGGCAAGGAAGATCCGAATTGCTACCATTCTTGCCACTGGTGCAAACACTTCATTGTAGTCGATCCCCTCGACTTGTCTAAATCCCTGAACAACCAAACGTGCCTTGTTTCTGATAACAACACCTTGGTCATCCTTTTTGCACTTTAGTACCCATTTGGTACCAATCACTTTAACTCCTTTTGGCCTGTCAACGAGGGTCCAGACTCCAAGTTTCTTGAACTGGAGTAGCTCTTCTTGTATAGCATTGACCCAGGCCTCATCTTTCAGGGTGTCACTGACGTATTTAGGCTCGATTTGTGAAACAAAACATGAGTAAGCCCCGTCATTGACATAACCCTTCTCCATGACCGCAGCATAATCAGCAGAGTACAGCTGATTTCACGTCTGCACACCGGATTGAATATCCCCAATGATAGCCGTGGGGGGATGATTCACACTGATCCTAGTCACTGGTGTGGAAGGAACCACAACCTCAGAGTCAAGATTGGTGACTACAGGTTCAGTATCCGGATTTCCCAATGCTGGTTCAGCAGTTGATGACCCACTTTGTTGATTAACATTGTGATCAAGGTCTGGTTTAGCTGCTTCTTCATCACCTGATGAGTCATCACTCTCGTCTTGAGCAGGAGTCGAAGAACTTGAGGCACCGCTTGTAGGTGTGATGTTACTTGAGTCCAGATTCGGTGTGTTGAGAACATCATACATCATCTGGGTAGCAACCTCATCATCTGACTCAAACTGAGGAAGATTAAAGGATTTGAAAAAGCCATCATAATCGAAGAATGATGATGGACCTTTTCCAGCAGGGGGGGTGGTGTATCTCTGAACATCTACGTTGCACCACACTTCTACCTGACCTGTCGAATTATTGTAAACTCGTTTGTCTGGTATGCTGTATCCTAAGAATATTCCTTGATCAGCTTTCTCACTGAACTTGCCATTCTGAGTCTTCTTCAACAGTGTACAAGGAGCTCCAAAAGGTTCCAAATACTCCAAGTTAGGCTTGGGCTTCTGAAGCAACTCATAGCAAGTCTTGCCATGCCTTTTGACTACTAACACACGGTTAAGTGTGTAGCAAGCATTGGCAACCGCCTCATTCCGGAACTGGACCGGAAGCTTAGAATCAGCTAACATGGTTCGCGCAGTCTCGATCAAGCTTCGATTCTTTCGTTCTGCAACTCTATTCATCTGTGGCGTGTATGCTGAAGTGAATTGATGAACAATCCCCTTTTCGGTGCAGAAAGCATCCATCCACTGATTCTTGAACTCTGTGCCATTGTCAGAATGAATCCTCCTTACCTTCAGGTTGTAGAGTGACTCTAGTGTCGTGACGAGTACCTTGAATGATTCGAATGTTTCTGATTTAGCTTTCAGAAACATCACCCAGGTGAATCTGGAGTAGTCATCTGTGACTACAAAGCAGTAACAGTCTCCTGCGATACTTTTTGTGCTAACTAGACCAAAGAGATCCATGTGTAGCAACCCTAGGGGCATCTCTATAGGATTAAGTTGCTTGGTCTTGTGAGATTTCCTGGTCTGCTTTCCTTTCTTGCATGAGACACAGAAATCAGGAAGCTGGAAGTTCTTGACAGGAACTCCATCAACTAAGTTGTTATGAATCAGATGATTCATCTTCCTATGATTAATGTGTCCCATTCTTCTGTGCCACGAAATGGAATCCTTCTCTGTAGCTTTAGACAAGATACATTGAACAGTAGAAGAACTAGTAGAGGCATTTGACATATCTAGAACATATAAGTCATTATATCTAGAAGCTGACATTAATACTTGTTCCTCTGGAATATCCATTTCTTTCTTCAGAATGTAACATTTGCGATTATCAAACATGACTTTGATTCCCTTGTCACAAATCTGAGACACAAAAAGCAAATGTTTTCTAACTGCTGAACAAAGTTGACTTTGTCGAACTTTACCTTTTCATTACCTACTTCTCCTTGAGCAGTAATGTATCCTCCTTTGTTGCCAGCAAAGGAAACGTGTCCCCCTTTAATTTGTTTGACATTGAAAAGGAGGGATCTATTTCCCGTCATGTGCCTGGAAGCTCCGCTATCTACGATCCATGTATTTAAAGACGCACTATAGCGGACAACCTGCACATAAGAGAAAATAATCAGTTAAGGAGGGGGACCCAAGCCTTGACTAGCTTGGGCTTCCCAGAGGAATCAACCATCATGAATTCGACCCACTGGCCTTTATCAGTGAATGGAATTTCAACGTTCAACTTGTCCTTACTTTCAGACTCATCAGTTGTTTTGGCTTTCCACAAACCATCCCTATGAAAGGATTGTTTGTGGTAAACCTTAGACTGATTCACAGGTTGAGCATATGGTTTAGATTCAGAAACAGGTCTCGCCGCTGGCATCACAGACTTGTTAGTGACTTGTTTGTGCTGCCTTTGGCGTGGAGGAGACAAAAACGACCGAGAAGGTGTTTTAGACCTAGTAGGTGTTTTCGATCTAATAGGAGTCTTAGATCGCTGTTTTGAATCTAAATTAACTTTGTTGTTCAGCTCCACCTTAATTCTTGGAGTCTGATAGCGAGGACAATGTGTTGAAATGTGACCGCGCTGTCCACAAGTATAGCAGGATCTCCATTCATCGGGGCTAGAAGATCTCTTGTGGGGCGGTGAGTAAACTTCTGGTTCTTTCTTTTTATTTTCACTTTTAAGATTTTCACCTCCTTTGACAAACTTAACTTGTTTAACATTTTGGTTTATTTGTCTATGTGGATGAATATTATCTCTTTTAACTGATTTAACTTGAGTGGTTGTAGACATCTTGGATTGTGTGTTATTAGACTTTGAATCCAACCCAAGAGATGTTTGGACATTCTCTTCCACCCGTTTCTCAGCAGTGATATTTCTCGATGCTGAGGTTTTCTGAACATCATCCGGAGAAGCAGATTTAACTGTTGTGTCCGGATTACTAACCAAAGGAGTTGTCACCACATGATCCTTAATTGGATTATTATTTATTGGACGTTGTTTAGTGTTCAACAGGATCTCATGTGGTGGTGGAACAACCTTGTAACCCAAGCCCTCCCCATTGTTGCGTTCTTTAACCAAGTTTTTTAAAATGTGCGAGGATCTCGCTAAACTATGTAGTTTTTGTTTCAATGACTCATTTTCTACTTGTAAAACCGCTTTGTCTTTTTTAGTCTCTTCAATGGTCTTTAAGTAGAATTTAATGTCATTTTCTTGGTTAAACACAACAACTTCAGTTTCCTTTAATTGCTTATTTAAGGCATCGATCTTTTCCTTATAACTGCTCTCATTCTGTTTTAACACTCGATTAGCTTCTGAGCACAGTTTCAAGTCATTTACTAAGTTATCATTATGTTCTAATAACCTAGCAAATTTTAAGTCAATGCTTTCTCTAAATTTATCATAATCAGCACAAGTATGTTTAGCGAATATTTCATCCTTAGATTGTACCTGTGCAGCTGTGGACGTTCCAGCCATGAAAGCATTCTGAGACGTAGGTTGAGCTTCAGATTCTGAATTCAGCTCATTCTTGACAATTTCATTCACTGCATCAAACGTCTCTTCCAAGTCAGCAGTATCAACATCAGCTGAGCTCTCCCCCTCACTCGCTGAGTCTTCGTTCAAGTCTTCCACAGAAGCTATGTTCGCTTCACCATCAGATAAGAATCAAAAGGACCAGTCCTGTCCTTCATCTCCTTTTGCTACCATAGCTTTAGAATCATTTCCTGTGGATGCTGGCTTCTTGTCTTTATCTTGCCTATTGAACGAGGAGAATGGTTTCCCGTTCCCAGTTTTTTTAGTCTTCACGCATTCTCTTTTGAAATGACCCTTTTCTCCACAGTTGAAACACGTGACTTTTGACTTGTCAAAACCAAAGGTTGTATCTTTAGTAGCCATGAGATTCTGCCCTATTTTCTTCACAAACTTCTTGGCTCTACGGACAGCACTTGCAAGAGCCCACATGATATCCATCCTTTCAAGCTCGTTTTCATCTACTTGCTCGTAGTCTTCATCAGCAAGGTGGCAATTTCCAATCTTACCCGCCACCAGACCATCATAAGAGTGCACAACTGCAGCAAGTAGATCCATGTGCTCTTTAGCAACCTCCACTGTTACTTTTCCCAAATTTTCTGTCATCAACTTAGCAGATTGAGTAACAATTGGACTTTGTAAAACCCCAGATGCACCATGAGACTCATTTGTAGATGATGAGCCTTGATCCGTAGATGACGATGCATTGGACACAAATGCTGTTTGCAGAGGTGCTCCAGAAGACTTTGCAGCAGGAGTGGAAGTAGGAGTTACATTGTAGAGTGATGGGTCTTGTGTATACGCTCCTCTTTTCATCCTGTACTTGTGACGCACTTCTTCCTCTCTCAGTTTTAGAATAAAATCATTAATATCCAAGGTCTCTAAAACTGCGTTGTGTCGCATAGTGGAATGAATGAATGCCACTTTTCAGGTAGACCATCTGCCAAGCTTGAAACTTTTTCTTCCATTGACGTCTTTACTCCATGAGTGTGAAGTTCGCTCATCAAGTGATAGAAGCGATCGATAATTTCATCCAAGCTTTCATTCCCAATTGCAGAGAAGTTGTCAAATTCCTTCTTCAACGCTTTACCCTTTAGGGACTTTAGAGTAGAATTCCCATCATACCTCTTGTCAAGAGCTTTCATCAATTTTTTACTTTGCTTGTGCTCTGAGTATTGGTGAAAAATGGCCTTGGGAATGGACTGGGTCAAAAGAGCATATGCCTTCTTTTCGGCATTGTAGGCAACCTTCTGTGTATCAGTGAGTCCACTTAAAGTCAAAGGAACACCATAAGCTCCCACGGGCATGTTATAACAAGTCTCAATAGAGTTCCATAAGTTCGGGTCCACTCCATTTAGATGAATCTCAAAACGTTGTCTCTATTGTGGAAATTCATCTATAGTCAATAGCTTAGGTGGCTTGTTATTGTTCCCTATCTCATTTTCCAGTAAAAGCAGGTTTTGTATCCTTGAGTCCTTTCCAGCTGACATTGCAAAGTTTTCTGAGTCTATTATATTATTACTTTAACTTGTGAAAGAATCTGCTAATGCGATTGAGCAGTGCGACTGGGATGCGACCGACACTAGCTGTATGCGATTGGACTCAAACGTACGATTGAACAGACGACTGAGAGACTTAGACGACTGAAAAGACCGAACGACTCGACTGGGCGACAGAACTGTGCGATTGACTCACTCGGGCGATTGGACGAAGCGATTGACTCAATCGGCCGAATGAATGGGCGACTGGACTTCAGTCGTACGATTGAGATAATTGGGCGACTGAGACTGCAGAAATCGAGATTTTTCACACTTTTGACCTAAAACGTGTTTTGTGACACCCTAGACGGCTGTAAGTCGAAAAACACTGATTTTGCAGAACATGCACACGTAAAGACTCGGTTTTGAGCAGAAAGATTGGATCTTTTCGCGAAAAATGTGGACTTTAACAAAAACTTGATTGAATCAACGAAGAATCAAGAGCCAAAGCTCTGATACCACTTGTTAGGACCGTGTACGTACGGAGTACTAACCGATTCTTCGTTATATCATATCAAATAGTGCGGAATCCTATTTGATTGGCGATCCAATCAGGGAGAACGAAATCAAGATCAATCCTAACGATTAGAAAACGTTAAGTATGGAATAGGAATGATCTGGGACGTTCTATGAACTTGGAATGGACGATCTAGACGTTCTGGGTCGACTAGGGTTTCAAGTATTCGAAGTGTTACGTTTTTCCACGAATTAAGTGGTATTTATAGGTTACAGCTATCAGTCGTACGACTGAGCCAGGCGACTGGCTCAGTCATGCGACTGAGTCATATGATTGATTCATTCGGACGACTGAGTCAGTCTTATGACTCAATCGTACGATTTACTCAATCTCCTGCTTCAATCGTGTGACTGGCCCATTCGCATGGTCCAGTCGTGCGACTGAATCAGATAACTTAGTTAAACACATTCATGAACCTTTAATGGTTTAGAACTATGTCTAACAACTGTAAACCTATATAACATTGTCATATATGTGTGTAACAATAAACAATATAGATAGATATAATATTGAACAACCAATACACATATATAGAAGAGTTTCTCATTCAATTGATCAAACATTACATAAGTGTTATAAGAAAAGAAAGTCTATTACATTTAAGCTCACTAGACTAGAACTGGGGACATGTGTACCAACAATGGCGCTCAAGAAGGAATACCACACCAGATGGGTCAACTTCAGGCCTCAACAGCATAAACGGTTCATAAGTAAGACCAAAGTTGATCCTATCACTAGAAAGCCTAAAGTAGTGTTGGAGTGGAGTCCTTCGCGCACAATCTCGAAGATCCCACTACGGGAAATGCCTCAGGACTTCACTCCACACTTCAAGTGGTGGTATTATGACTGGCGAACGGGTGAAGCGGTCATAGTTTTGCATAAGGAAGGAAAGATAGAGACTATCTGGGTTTTTGACCCTATGTGGCTGACCAACTTGTCTACGGATGATGTTTATACTCTCTACAAGTGGCCACTATTCTATGACACGCAAGACATTGTACAAGCTCTATAGTTTCAACATGTCATAAGACTCTATTTTGCATTCGAGATACATGTAGGAGTCACAAGAGAAGTGAAGTACAAGAAGTTCCAAGAGCACGTAAAGAATGTTAGACATTAGGGTAAACTAGGTCCAAGGGGGAGTTTGTTGATACATCTTGATGTACCTAGTTTATGTTCTCAAATGTAAAAGTCTTTCATGTCTTATGGTTATGTAATCCAATGTAATATAGTGATTGAATGATATATTAAATGCGTTGTGATGTTTATTTGTGATTGATTATGTCATGTTATCATTATATTGAATGTGATTCATATTTATGAACTTAATATATAGGTTTGATGTTGTTTTACAGAGTTCTAAGCAATAAGAACTTAGAAGTGTATTTAACTTATTCATGTGATTGCTCATGCTAATGGACCATACTTATGGTCTATACGCATGAATGAACATGCTTATGGACCAGTCGCACGACTGAACCAGGTGACTGGATCAGTCGTATGATTGAGACATAAGATTGATTTAGTCGTACGACTGAACCGTCAGTCGTGCGTATGAGTTAACCGCATGAGTCAGTCGCACGACTGAACCATGCTAATGGTTCAGTCATACAAATGAACACTGATAACCTATAAATACCACAGAATTCATGGAAAAACACTTTACAACACTTCTAATACTTTCATACCCTAGCCTTCCAGAGCATCCCATGTCGCAAATCCAAGTTCGTAGTTCGTTCTTGATCGATTCCAGTCTGTTCTTAACATCCGTTACATCATTAGATCAATCGGGTTATTCGTTCTCACTGATTGGATCGCCAATCGAATAGAATTCCGCGCTATTTGATCTGGTTTCACATAGAATCCAATAGTACTCCGTACGTACACGGTCCTAACAGTGGTTATCAGCACAGTTACTAATTTCTAACACTGATTCTATTTCTTCTATCTAGCGTAGTGCTTGTACTGCTCCTCCTTTCCCATCAAACTCCCATGGCCTACATGCCATGAATGTTTTATAAGAACATCCCTTCTTGAGTTATTCTGCAACTTCCCCCTTCGGATGTTCTTCTGTGTTGGCATTTACTGGTTCCTCATTTTTAGGTGGGTATTGCAGCCTCTAATTGTTGGTTTACTAATTGGGAAATTCATTCGTTCTCATTGGTTATGGTAGCTTCTGGCAGAGCTTCTTCTCCTAGTTTGGTTCTTAGTCTTCCAACGCGTGCAGTTCTCCTTATTGGTTGAGTAGTCCTTTTCGGCGGCATATTTCACTACATTTAAATTATGTTATTATTTTGAAAAGATTAAGTAAAGATACATGTAAATTCTTATAGTAAACAAATATTTCATTTGTCTTATCATAACAGAGGATAACTTAGCATATATCTTTATTTTCTTATTCTTATATCATACATTAAGTTTTCTAGGTTTCTAATTTCCGCAAACCTATTTCCATAGTTTTATGAGGATGCTCTTGTCTTTCTTTCTTCTTTTCTTGACTTCTGTTTTGATTATCCGCACTTCTCGTTGAATTTTCTTAACTTTGCTTAGTATCTGGTTGGTTGCTTTTACTTGCCAGTCTTCCAACCTTTTGTCTTGTGCTTTCTTCTTCTTCTGTTTCACATTCATTAGATTATGTCATTTAAGGACTTAGAGGAAATCTTTCTGGATTTGGACTTTCTGTTTCTTGCATCTCATCAGTCAGGAGTCTCTGGTTATGACGTATTATCTTTCTAGGAGTCTGAATTGTATAACCTCCCATAGTGACTGGTGCACATCATACATAAAATTTTGGTCAGGTCTGGACCTTGGTTTCAGATTGTGGTATTTCTATTTGATTTGGTGGTTCTATCTCAGGTGTTGTTTCTCTATGATCAGAATGATCGATTTCGCTAATGTAACTATTAGTCTTATCAAAACTCATACTGCAAAATCCTTACAAGTTTAACCCATGTCAGTAACATAAAATTCATAAAATTTTATAAGTTAGGAATATATTTCTTTAAAATTTTCAGCACCTCAGTCAATATTCTAAAAGAGTAACTATGATTTCTCAAAATCCCTCAAAAGTTTAATACCAACATCATCTGAAAATATTAATAATCATATAAAAATCCCAGCTATTAACTAAATTCAGATTTTATTTAGAATTAATACAAACTTAGCATAAATAGGTAAAAGTATCTGCTATTATTATAAAATTCCCAACTTTTTCCAGAACATTTATTTTTGAGGTCCACTATATCCCATAAATTCCCTGAGTTTTAATTCGTAGCAAATAATTTACTATAATTTTTCCAAAATTACCAAAATTCAATAAAAAATAGTTAAATATCTTCAAAAATACAAAATTTACATATATTTTCAAATCCAGAACATCATATTTAATGTGAATTTTTCATAATTTATTTCATGGTTTAGATATTTCTTCTGATTTTTCCATTACAGTTCATAATAAAATATCAATCTCAATCATATAAAAGAATTTAGTCATGGAATTTATTATGAGGCTTCTATAACATATAATGATCTTTGTATAATTTTCCAGATTTTTTCCGGGTTTGGTTCTCCCATATAGTATTTTTCTTATTTTTCCCTTATTTAAATCATTTAAATTAACTTACTCAATTTTTAATATACCAAAATTTACAGATAGATAATTCTAGTATTTCTAAACTTATTTCTAAATTTATTCCCACAATCACAATCATTTAAGTATTTATTCTGATTTTACCAAAATACAAAGACTTTAATCATTTTATTTGTAATTTTTCTTGTCTTAATCCTTTTTGTTTAACACCATTATTTTTCTCTGTTCTTCTTACTCATTTTTCATTTAATTTTTGAGATAATTAGGACATGGTTGTCGGTATTCCTTGATGATGACCATGTATGAGCTTGTTTAAACACATACCTCTTTTAATTAGATAATTAAGGTTTTCTAACCTTGTTTGATTGAGAATATGGTGAAGGATGGTTGATTAGCTTCTGAAACTCTTGATATTCTAAGCTTTTAAATGAAGGTTCTTGGTCCTTTGAAGGTGCACACTTAGATGTAGTAGATGTTTAGATGGTGCTGGTGTGTGATGGTGATTTAGAAACCGAGAGAGAGTTGTGAGAGTATGAGGGTGTTCTAGAATGATGATAGTTTTGCGGATGTATGGAGACTTAGGGTAGAGTGATGTTGGGGTGGTGAATGGTATTAATGGTGCTGTTGATGGTTTTAGTAACCAAGAGAGAAAGAGAGAGCCTAAATGATGACGAGGATGGCGAGTGTGGTGGCTTGTGGTCGTGATTTGCAGTCGAGAGAAGGAAGGAGTGGTGTCATGAGGTGATGGTGGTTGTGGTCAAGCCATCGATTGGGAGGGGATTTGTAAATAGGAGGGATTATGATGATGTCCAGGGGTAGGGTGGTGAGGTGGTAGTTTAGGCTTCCTTAGTTAGTTCCTTATGTGATAGGTGGCAAATTCTTGAGGGGGTTAGTGGCTTGGCTGAGTTATTGGTATAGCTAGGTGGCGATTTGGGTGATTATTATTAAGGGTGGCGGATGGATTGCTAATTACATGCTTAACTATTAAGTCAAGATTAACTAATGGTTTGGGTTGCTAATCGGGTTGCTAAGTTCCTAATGAACCAAGATTTTGTTAATGGTTGTGTTTGTTTTAGTGTTTAGATGTTTAGGGTGTGATTTGTCTTTGTTTTGATTCAAGGATTGATGAAATCTTGTTTGATAATGTTTGATCAAAATTAGTTAATATATATATGTGTGTTATGATTTAGAGATATATATACATGCATACGTAAAAATGCATGCATGCATACTATATACATATATATTAATATACTAAACTTATATCCATATACAATTTTTATCATAAAAGTTATCTTATTAAAGTTATGACATGAAAATGTTTTTATATGAAAAGATTCATAGAAATATATATATATATATATATATATATATATATATATATATATGGTAATGGTTTACTTATATATATATATATATGCATGCATATGTAAATATTGCATGCATGTATAGCATACATACACATAAATTACTCATCTAATTAATGTATATTTATAAGTTTAAGGTATAGTAATGTAATAAATGATAACTTTAAACATTTTCTAACCTAGAGTTTTAGGGTTGTCACACCGGTTATAAACCTTACCATTCCCAAGTCCTATCTCCTGCGCTCCCTAGCCTTGGCAATCCTAAACATTTCATGCTCTCGTTCCTGCATCTCTAACCGCTTGTACATCCTCTTATAGGCTATTGTCTTTGACTCCGACACTGACTTTTTCGCCTCTCTTCTGGCCTCCTTATATCTATCTTTTAGTTGTTGTCGTTCTTCCTCATTATTACAGCTTAAAAGTTCTCTAAAACTTTGTTGTTTGATTCTTATCTTCTCTTGCACATCTTCATTCCACCACTAAGATTCCTTACGATTGACAGTTTTTCCTGTTGTGACCCCAAGCGTTTCTTTAGCTGCTTGTATAACTATAGAAGCCATATCCACCCACTTTTGGTTTACGTCTTCTTATGGCCCAGCCTTGATCATTAGTATGACCTTATCTCTAAAGCTAGTAATCTTTTCATTTTTCAACTGCCCCTATCTGATCGTAGGTCTTATTCTCATTCTTGCTTCCATAATCACCCTTTTCACATGTAGTTCTACCACCAACATATGATGTTGAGTCACTACCGTCTCGTTCGGTATTGCCTTGCAGTCTTTCCACCAACTTCTGTCTTCTCTGCGCATCAGTAAATAGTATATCTGAGTGTGTCTCCCTTTACTGCTAAATGTGATAAGATATGAATTGCTTTTTTTAAAAACAAGTTTATAACGCCTAGGTCATGTGCTAATGCGAATTCAAGTAGCGCTCTACCAGCATCATTCCTAAGACCATAACTAAAGCCTCCATGCACCAAATGAAAGTGATCATTATCCTTACCAGTATGTCTCTCATAACTTGATCTAAACTCTCCCAGAAACTTTTTCTTTCCAGTTCCCCTATCCCAACCTGTGGTGCATACATGCTAACTACCACCAATACCTCTTCACCTATAACTACTCTAACAATATAATCCTATCATCATATCTTTTCATCTCAGCTACATTATCCTGTAGATCTCTAGTAACTAAGAAACCCACCCCATTTTTTGCTCGATCAGATCCTAAAATACCATATTTTATACTCATTGCACTCTAACGCTCTCTTACCCCACCGTCTAGTCTCTTGTAGGCATGTGGCAATCTGAACCCTACGTCTCTTAAACACATCTACTAATTCTAACAACTTACAATTTAACGTCCCTATTCCACAATGCAATCTTAATCTATAACCAGTTTTCCATCTAGTTGCACTTCTCGTCACTGAACGTGATCTCAAGGACGCGTAATGGCTCCTCCTATGTATTTTACCACACTACCCATAGTAACAAACAGAAATAAATCCCACAACACACCCAATTCACTAAAACAAGGATGACACTAATACTAAACTATGAAAATGTGAAAGTACTATGATTTATTCAGATAGAAAAGACAAAAATTCACAATAGTTATGAAAGAAGACTGCTTACGGATAGTTATGAAGCAACTAACTTATAACCATACAAAAAACAAGCAATTTAGAGGGCACTAAAAGAAAACATTACATTATAAATTGAGAGACAAAGAAGAAAATGGACTTACAGTGTACTCTAGCTAGTAACAAGATTAAAAAGCTTGCAGACTATGTAGAAGGTAATACTTTAATATCCAGTAAATCACCAAAACAATTGCTCTACCAAGTAATATTTTCTTCTAGCTACTGACGGTAGAGTCAACGAACCCAAAGACAAACAAAGTTGCACCCGCTAGAGTGCAATCGAGACCACGATAGAAACAAAGACTTCAGAATTCCTTCGATCAGAAGCCACACCCATACAGATAAGATGATGCGCAACAGCTTTGGGACAAAGCATAAGGTGCGTGATGATGAACACAAGCCCCTTTATGATCTGCAACAGAAATGAAGATCGGTGAAGTGGATGAACAGGAACTTTGACTTCGGTAGAAAACGATTAGATCTGAAGGTGACGGAGAGACGTTGGAGTTTCGTCGGATTTGTGCAGAGAATAGGAACAGGTGGAAGAGAGATCTCACCGCCACCACTTATATATGCATACACTTCTCTATCTATATCTTTTAGTCAAGATCTCAACAAACCCTTCAAAGGTTTTGGATTTTAAGACAGACACAAAAAGAAAAACCTTAAGAAAACTTGACTTTTTACTTGATTTAACAAAATGGATTTCTTGAAATAAAAGGATAATTTCATGAAACACGCAACAAAGACAGATTTTAATAATTATGTTTCAAATTGAACGTTTTCAAGAAAATATCGACAACCCACTTGTGACAGAGTTCAACGGACTTAACCCACTTGAAAAAACGGGTTTTTCCGGTGAAGGATGGTGGTTACCGGTGGTGAGAAAGAATTAACGAGACAGAGACAAAATTAAGAGAAATTGGTTCACAATAGCAATCTCAAAATCCAAAGAAATTTTTTCAGAATAGCAATCTCAAAATAAGGAGAAATTGATTCACAATAGCAATCTCAAAATACAGAGAAATTTTTTGGCCTCTAAATTAGAGGGTGTAAAAGAATCTTAAGGATTGTAGTTTTACTATGAGTGGTAATGAGATTGTATAGAGACTGTGAATCGAAGGATTTAGTGGGTGTTTAGGAGTGCTTTTTTTCTTGCTTTTTAACTTTTTAACTTTTAAAAAGTTAAAAAATCATTTAATAGTGTTTGGTAATATGATGGTTGAGAGAAATAAGTTAATAAGTCACTCCATGCTAACTTATTAACTTTTTTGAGATGCTAATAAGTCAAAAAGGAGTTTTGAAAGGCATTCCTAAACACCTCATTGGGGTTTTGAATGAGGGTTTGTAGAAATTGGTGTAAACCCTTATAAAACGCTTAGTTAATTAATGATCAATTAATACATATTTAATACATATTTAATTATTGCTTTAAATAATTAACCACTACTATTAAACTGTAATATGCGATTCATAATTTGAAATCATTAATCGTTACTTGCTGTTACCCACGTTGGAAAATCGATCTTGTTATAGAAAAATCGATCTTCCTGTTTAAACCTATTAAAATCTTGGCCATTTTAATCGTATATTTAGTATGCACTTCTATCCCCAAAAATTCAAAAAAAAATGTTTCTAAGTCTTAGGCGCATGAGCACTATACAGCCGCATGGCCTTCTGGGCGCATGGGAACACTTAGGCGCATGGGAATGTTTCTGGGCGCATGGGCACTATTGGGGCGCATGAATGAAGACTCCAAACCTATACTAATGGTTCAGTCGCATGAATGAAGACTCCAAACATATAAATACCACTTAATTCATGGAAAAACTTAACAATTCGAATATCCACATACCCTAGTTGTCCAGAGGCTCAAGAAAACCTGTTCCAACTTCATAGTTCGTCTCTGATCAATTCTTGTTCGTTCTTAACGTTTGTTTCATCGTAGAATTCATTAGATTGTCATTCTCACTGATTGGATCGCCAATCAAATAGGATTCCGCACTATTGAGTTGGTATACGTACAGAATCAGTTAGTACTTCGTACGTACACGGTCCTAACAAGTGGTATCAGAGCTTTGGCCCTTGATTTTGAATGTGATTCGATCGATTTGGTGTAAAAATCACATTTTTTTTCATTCAAAACACCATCTTTTTGGTTAAAACAGTGTTTTCGACATCTCCGGATCAAAAAGTTCACGTTTTTCGTCATATGGCAGATTAGGGTTCGTAAAAATCCATGTTTGTATGTCAAAATATCCAAAACCCTCGAATTTTTCAAAATAGCAGCCTTCAGTCGCACGAATAGCTCATTCGTATGATTGAACTCATTCGTACACTCCATTCGCACGACTGAACTAAGTCACATCCTTCATTCGTACAACTGAACAACTCCAGTCGTTTGAGTCCATTCGGCTAGTTCATACGCACGACTGAATCCAATCGCACGATTGAATTCATTCGCACCCTTCATTCGTACGAGTGAACCATACGTAAAGTCCATTCATACGATTGAAATTGTTCTGTTCGCCAAGTCCCAAGTTTATACAAATGGAAGATCAGTATTCAGCCTTCACCGCCGGAAGGGATTCACGGATCCAGAATCTATTGCTTCTGGAAAACGAAGTTGGTAATCATAATTAGCCCCCTAAGCTCATAACGTTAGATGATTTCCTACAATGGAAGCAAAGGTTCGAGATATACTTAAATGGTGTTGATTCTAATCTGTGGGAATCAATCGAGACTTGGTATAGCATGCCGGTTGGTGCTGATGGAGTAAAACTTACCTTGGGTGGCATGACTGATAGCCAGAAGGTGAAGTATAATGCAGAGAAGAAGGTGTATCCTTTGTTAAATCAGTCAATTCCTAAGGATATATTCCATCAGTTTTCTAAGAATAAACAAGCCAAGAAGTTATGGGATGCTCTGGAAAAACGGTATGACGGGAATGCAACGTGTTGGGAATTAAACAAATTTATCAAAGCAACATAACCAAGATCTATGTTGAAACGTAGCGGAATAAAAGTTTTAAACATGTTAAAACTATGATACAAAACCCGTTTTGCATGTTGTAGTTGTGTAACTAAAACCCCGATTTTAAGCTTACACAAGTGTTATAATTAAAACCCAATTTTCGGATCCATACATGGACATGCATGCTATCAAAATACAACATAGAGAGTTCATAGAAATCAACCTTTCAAGAACTAGAGATGAGAAGAAGATGATGATCTTGAATGCTAGTCTTCAAAGGAGAAGACCTCAAGCTTGCATACCCTTACAAGCCACCAACAAACCCCTTTTGTTGCTAGGATTTTTGACACTTAAACACCACTAAAACCTCATCTAAAAATCCATAGAAACCTGCTATGGGTCGTGGTTTTTTGAGAGAAGAGAGAGAGAGTAGATGGTCTTTCAAATTGATGTTGTAACTTGTAAGAGAGAAGCTTGTAAGTGGTCTTGGTATTAACCATAAAGGGACCAATGACCTTCAAGCTTTATGCATGTGCATTTAAGAAAACCAATACTCTTCCCAAGACCATTTATGGGCGTTCACATAAGGTAGGAAAAAAGTGGGGTTTTATTTTAAAGAATTTAAAATAAAACTATAACATAAAGTTACACCATGTAACCTACTATGTTACAATAGGTGTCCTTTTATTACACAACATTACATATGTTATTTAACCAATTAAATAACATGATATCATTCTCTCAAATAAATTATCCATGTAATTTATTTGCATCCCAAATGCAATTATTTAGAAAACCTCTTTCTTAGTTTACAAGTGTCGGTAGGTGTTTGTCTAGCTTGTTATTGGGTATGACCTGTCTTGGATCATAACATACTAGCCACATCAATGATACATATATGTCTTTGGCATACATGATTCCAACAATCTCCCACTTGCACAAGATGTAGGATTCTATGTGCCCAAGACACTTAGAATATTGATGTGGTTAGTACGTTATGATCCAAGTCGGGTTATACCCAATAACAAGGTTAGCAAACACCAATTAATATTTAATTGATGATATGATCATGCAATTAAATATTTACACCAATTTAGAAAATGGGTTTTCTAAATAAGTTGCATATGAGATGGAACAATTTATTAGGATATTTTGTTCAATGATATTATTTGTAATGTTATTTAAGTAAGTTAGATAACATTACAAATTAATAATGAAAGTATACTACTTATATAATTAAATGGTTAATTGCATAAACTAGTTAGAAGACTAGATAATATATGTGTGTGTTAATTTTATAAAAGGGAGACTTTTATAAAATTCAGCCTTGATAAGCAATTTTATAAAATTCAGCATTGATTAGCAAGTTTTATAAAAATTCAGCCTAGACAAGCATGCTTGTCTTCCACATGCTTGTCATCCACTAGCTTTCCACTAACTTGGTTTTGGAAAGAAAACACATGCATATGGTCAACCTCCACTAACTAGTCAAGTGTGGCTCTCTTTCTCATCATAAAACACATGCAAACAACAACAAGAATGAGCTCTCTCTCCCCCTACATGCTACGGTTTTTCAGCAGCTTCAGCAGGGATTTTGAGCAGAGTTTTATGTTCTTGGTGTGAGGTTCTTGCACTCCATGATTATGATTCTCATTTGCATGCAACACAACACAAAGAAATCTCTAATTCTCTCCAAGGGGCTACGGTTTTGAGAAGCTGAAAAAAGGGTTTTTCAGCAGAAAAATAATAGGGTTTTCATGTTGTTCTTGGTGTATTCTACCTAACAAGAAGGTGTGTTTACAAGGAGCTTGGGGTATAATAGCTTGAGGACTTCTATCCTTGAAGTCTTGGCTGCATTTTGGGCATCTCCATCTTCATCAAACATCTCTTTTGGTCGACTTTATTGCTGCTGCAGTAAGGTATATCACAGCTCAATGAAGCTATGATTTTATGTAGTTTTACATATGTTCATAGCATGTTAATTCACATAAATGATCCTTTGATTTATGGGTTTGTTTTATATACTTGAATGCTCACTTGAATGACATAATTTTCAGCTTATAAACATGGTTATAATGCTATACTTCCGCTGCATTTTCAGAACGTTTAAATGGTTAAACTATGATTTTATGTTCTAACAAACCCAACAATGGTATCAGAGCCGGTTATGTGAATAGCTTGCTTGTTCTTATCCTTTAAAAATCATTTTAAAGGATGTTAATCAACTAATTAGGGGCTTATTTTGGTTGATTTAATAAACCCCAAGTCTTTCAAAGTTATATCTTCATGCTTATGATTAAACTTTGAAAGATAGGAATGTCAATTGGTTGATATGTTTGGTTGTTGTTTGTTTGGACAAACAAACCCAAATTTTTAGTTTATGTTAGCTGAAAATTTAGGGTTTGATGGGGTTATTTTGTTTATCGAATAATGTTTATGATTGGTCATATAATAGTGCTTAACCTAGCTTTTGGCCTTGTGTTGTTTGGATGCTTACAATGTTTGGAATGGTTGTTTTAATTCATTCAATTGGGTTGTAATATTTATGTTTATTATTTGGGTTGTAATTATTTATTCATTTGGTTATGTAATAAATAGATTAGGTGAATTTCTTTTATTAAAAAAATGTATTAGGATATAATTTTTGTAAAAGGAAGATGCACAAGATGAAGACCCAAATATGGACATCAAAGACACAAAAAAGGGACTTGAAGCATATGGATGCAAGTTCAAGTGGGAGTCTATGAAGACCTCTATTTTATGTTGTATTCAACCCTTAGGAAAGACCAAATGACCACACTTGTGATGGCAAACAAGTGTGATCACAATAGTAGCTATGGTTATGCACGTTGTGGTTGTTTATATTATGCTTGTTTGGTTGTTTGTTGTATGATTGTTGTTTGATATTTGGATATGCGTAACAAACTCATTAGCAAACTTAACAAGCTGAAAATTTATGGTTTCTAATCATTAAGTGGTTAATAAAAGGTTATTAAAAGGATTAATGATTTAATAAAAGAGGTTTTATTAAAAATAAATCACAGGATACCTTGCATTTGAAAGCATGCAAATACAAGGTATATAGTGTTTTCAAAACTAGAATTAATGAAAACCAAAAATCCCTTTTGAAACAAGTTTAACACCATCCTTTTACACGACACTCGAATCATTTGAGAACTATTTGTGGGATAAAGGTCACCTAACCACTTATAGGGAACTTGTGTGTTTGAGGTGAGTCTAACATTCTTGTGGGATAAAGGTCACCTAACCGCTTGTATATGAAAACTCACATGTGTGTGTAAGTAGGACTACTTGAATTGGAAACCATGTGCATAGGGTCACCGAAGCATGGCGTACAATGGTGTTGATGGGATTAAACATGCCAACCAAACATAAGATGTTTAACCCATCCCATAAAGGCTAGAAGTTGCAAAAGGTTGCAATTGTCAAATATTGACTACCTTGTTAAATTAAATAATGGGATAAAGGTCACCTAACCATTATTTGAATGTAACGTTGGATTCTAGATTTTAATTATTAATTGTCTATGAGACATATAAGGGTATTAATAATTAAAATTAAATTTTAAGAAATACTAATAAGAACTTTTTAAATTTTGTAGAATGGCCGCAAACAATAATGCTACCACCCCAACCGTCCATACCCTATCACTGAGAATCGTTATCAAATTGAGTAAAGTCCTATGTCCTTGACGATCCCATGTCTCACCAACCAATGCTATTGATGTTAAGGCCTTTTGATGGTTGGCTTAAGCACATTAAGGATTCTGTGCTAGTTTCCTACCTCATGTTGGGAATATGATTCCCGAACTCCAAAAGGGTTTAGAACATCATAGGGCATATGACATGATAATCTAGTTGAAGGAAATGTTCCTTCAACAAACATTAGTAAGATTTCTTCAAAACGGTTCAAGCACTTTATGCATATCACATAGAAGAAACCCAATCAATATCATCTTATATATTCTTAAGATGAAAAACCACATTGATAGCCTCAAGATGCTTAAATGTCCTGTCTCAAAGTAGTTGGACAAGGATTTGATCCTTGATTGCCCAACCAAAGGTTTGAGACATTCATAATAAACTGTAATATGAATGGGAAGGACAAGAGCATCTGTGAAATTCACGCAATGCTCAAAGCAACCGAGGCAGGGATGGGTAGATAGGTTCTACCTATTCTCTCGATCAATGAGGGAGACGATAAGAAATGGCCAATCTCGATCCTAAGGCAATTATTGCCAAAAGAAAAGAATACATCAAAGCAAAGGTTAAAGCGAAACCTCAAAGAACTAAGCTTATGGAGCCTAAAGTAAAGGAGAACGATCCATGCTTTGAGTATGAGGAAATAGTACAATAAAAAGGGAGTTGTCCCTCCTATCTCAAGGAGTTGAAAAATAAGAGGGATGCTAGGCAAATCTCGAATACAATTTTCATGATTCACATTGTATTAAATGTCATTTCTTCAAACACATGGGTATTGGATACCGGATGTGAGACTCATACTTGTAATTGTTGCAAAGGGGTTCAAAAGAAATGTGCACTTCAAAAGGGGAAACTCTATTTTGAGACTTACAAAAGGTTTGGAAGTTGTTCTCAAAACCTTTTGTATGCACCTAGTTTGACTAGGAACATAATTAATGTTTCCTATTAAAACAATATGGTCATTATTTAATGTTTGTATATAATGGTATTAAGTTTTGTGGATGATGTATTTCATTTTAAGGATATGCCTTTTAATGATATTCATGAATTAGTTCATGATAATTCGTCCTATAATAACTTATTATACAAATTAACCACCAAGAAACTTAAAATCGGTTTATGTTATTATTATCTTTGACATTGTCATCTTGGTCACATAAACGAGAATTGGATTCAAACACTTCAAAAGAATGGTCTTTTGGAAACAAATGAAAATGTTTTATTTGATAAGTGTGAACCAAAAGACTTATTAGGAATGATACATTTGGATGTATATGATCCTTTTAAGACAATGACAAAGATTGGTGAAAAGACACTTCATTACTGTTACCGACGATTACAGTCGCTATTATTGTGTGCACTTGATGACACAAAAGAATGAAGCTTTTGAAATGTTCAAAATCTTCAATAATAAAGTAGAAAATCAACTCTACATAACTATCTAAGTTCTTTTTTCTAATAAAGGAGAAACTGAACCCTATTTGGATATGGTTCAATTCATTAAGGCTATGAGCTTACCACCTTTATCATCTTGGGTTTTCGCACTAATATCCACGGCTCGTATTTTGAATATGGCCCAAACCAAGAAAGTGGATTCGACACCCTTTTGAAATATGGCATGGAAAGAGTTCCATCACTATCCTATTTAAAAAGGTATTGGGTAGTGAAGCTTATGTTAAGCCTAACACCCAAAACAAATTTGAAAGTCGATCCACTACGTGTATATTTGTTGGATATCCCAAAGACCGTATAGGATACTACTTCTTTGATCCAATAGAGCAAAAGGAATTTATTGCTCGAAGGGCAGAGTTCTTGGAAGCTAAGTTCCATATGGAAGGAGTGACGCATAGAACAATGAAATTTGATGAAGATCAAGATCCACAAGCCCATACACGTTTGGTTGACACTAGCTGTCAACAAGAGGTTGTTGATGATGATCAAGAGATTGATCAATACACACAAAACATTCATAGATCTGGTAGAGTTAGTATTTCACCTGAAATATATGGATTTTTCATGGATGGATGCTATGAGGTTGACTCCGATGAGCCAACTACATACCATGATGATATGTCCAATTTGGATTGTGACATATGGCTGGAAGCCATGAATGTAGAGATGCAATCCATGTATGACAACCAAATTTAGGAATTGGTTGACCCTCCACTTAAATCAAAACCTGTTGGATGCAAGTGGGTTTTCGAGAAGAAAACAAATATGCATGGAAACTTGGATACTGACAAGGCTTGTGTGTATAAAAAGGCTAGTGGGAGTGTAATCACATTCCTAGTATTGTATGTTGATGACATAATACTATATGGAAAACACATTCCAACCATGGAAGGTGTTAAAACCTGGCTTGGAAATTGTTTTTCTATGAAAGATCTCGGTGAAGTCGCCTATATTTTAGGAATAAAGATCTATAGGGATAGATCGAGGCGGTTGATAGGTCTAAACCAAAGTGCATATATTGATAAAATCTTGAAAAGATTCAAGATGGAAAATTCTAATAAAGGTATGGTACCTATTCAAAGAGGGACAATATTGAGTGCATCTCAATGTCCAAGCTCAAAGGATGAGCAAGATTTTATGAAGGACATCCCATATGCGTCTGCTATAGGATCCATCATATATGCGATGATATGCACTAAGACCGGACGTGTCATGCGCGTTAAGCATGATAAGAAGATATCAGCAGAATCCAGGTAATAGCCATTGGATGGCTGTTAAAAGTATATTGAAATACCTTAGGAGGACTAAGGATATGTTTCTAATATACGGATCTGAGAAAGAGGAACTCGTTGTAAAGGGTTACACGGATGCGAGTTTCCAAACTGACTCGATCACAATCGGGTATGTCTCCATTATGAATAGGGTAACATTGTCCACTACAAAATACGAATACATAGCCGCCTCATTAGCAGCTTTGGAAGCTGCATGAATAAAAGGTTTATCCCCAATCTAAGGGTGGTCTCTACCATTCAAGACCCCTTAGAAATCTTTTGTAATAACGAGGGTATGATTGCTCAAATCAAGGAACCCCGTGCACATCAAAAGATTAGGCACAATGAGCGGAGATTCAACTACATAAGGGATGAAGTTGAAAAGGGAAAGATATGTATTCGCAAAGTTCACTTTGATCAAAATATTGCGGATCCACTCACGAAGCTCCTCGAAAGGTCAAAGCATGAAAGTCATACTTGTGCCTTAGGAATTCGATATTCTAGTGATTGGACTTGATCAAATTTTGTATTTGAAAATGTGGAACTCTTTATTGTTTGAGTAAAATTATTTGGTTATAATGTTTTAATTAATGTTCCAATTTAGCATGTTTTAATCCATGAGTAAATTATTTACTCTAAATGTCCGTAGTCGTTCATACTTGTAGGAACAAGTGTGAGGGTAAGATTATTATGAACTTGGATTGGTTGATTTTTGTAAGGATGAATATAGAGCAATGGGTTGCTACCAAGGTTCATAGATATTAGTGGGATACAAATATTGGACTAACCCGCATCTCAAATTTTACTACATGGAATCTTATCGATTGATCATAAGTAAATTTGAGTAAAGGCGAATATCATTTGGTATCCTCCGACCTGAGATACATACTGGGTTTTGATATTCACCAAATATTATACCTTGAGCTAATTCTTCACTGTCCTGAAATAGTGGACAGTACATAAGGGTATGTTCAGGTATAATACGAGGTGTTTGTGAGAAACGTATGTAGTCAAGATGGAATTTGTTCCTCTTATTCGTTGAGAGTTAGATGTCTAAGGCCTGATTAAGTTAAATCAACAAGGAATGATCATTCTGTGTTCTTGGATTTAACATGACATCTGTAACAAAAGGATAGATGATTGATTCACCTAAATCATTTCAAGTAAGGTACTTGAATGGGATGATGTTATTGAATGGCCATAAGTCATGCGTATTAAGGGTAGTAAACCGTTGTTAGGCGTCATTTACTGCTTGCATCAATCTTCTATGAATCTTGGGCAAGTGGGAGATTGTAGGATTCTATGTGCCCAAGACGCTTAGAATATTGATGTGGTTAGTACGTTATGATCCAAGTCGGGTTATACCCAATAACAAGTTTAGCAAACACCAATTAATATTTAATTGATGATATGATCATGCAATTAAATATTTACCCCAATTTAGAAAATGGGTTTTCTAAATAAGTTGCATATGAGATGGAACAATTTATTAGGATATTTTGTTCAATAATATTATTTGTAGTGTTATTTAAATTAGTTGTATAACACCAAATAATAATGAGAGTATACTACTTATACAATTAAATGGTTAATTGCATAAACTAGTTACAAGACTAGATAATATATGTGTGTGTTAATTTTATAAAAGGGAGACTTTTATAAAATTCAACCTTGATAAGCAATTTTATAAAATTCACCTTTGATTAGTAAGTTTTATAAAAATTCAGTCTAGACAAGCATGCTTGTCTTCCACATGCTTGTCTTCCACTAGCTTTCCACTAACTTGGTTTTAGAAAGAAAACACATGCATATGGTCAACCTCAACTAACTAGTCAAGTGTGGCTCTCTTTCTCATCATAAAACACATGCAAACAACAACAAGAATGAGCTCTCTCTCTCTCCCTACATGCTACGGTTTTTCAGCAGCTTCAGCAGGGATTTTGAGCAGAGTTTTATGTTCTTGGTGTGAGGTTCTTGCACTCCATGATTATGATTCTCATTTGCATGCAACACAACACAAAGAAATCTCTAATTCTCTCCAAGGGGCTACGGTTTTGAGAAGCTGAAAAAAGGGTTTTTCAGCAGAAAAATAATAGGGTTTTCATGTTGTTCTTGGTGTATTCTACCTAACAAGAAGGTGTGTTTACAAGGAACTTGGGGTATACTAGCTTGAGGACTTCTATCCTTGAAGTCTTGGCTGCATTTTGGGCATCTCCATCTTCATCAAACATCTCTTTTGGTCGACTTTATAGCTGCTGCAGTAAGGTATATCACAGCTCAATGAAGCTGTGATTTTATGTAGTTCTACATATGTTCATAGCATGTTAATTCACATAAATGATCCTTTGATTTATGGGTTTGTTTTATATACTTGAATGGTCACTTGAAGAACATAATTTTCAGCTTATAAACATGGTTATAATGCTATACTTCCGCTGCGTTTTCAGAAAGTTTAAATGGTTAAACAATGATTTTATGTTCTAACAAACCCAACACAAGACACCTATATATAAGATTGATACAAGTAGTAAATACCGCCTAACAACGGTTTACTACCCCTAATATGTATGACGAAGTGCCATTCAATAACATCATCCCCTTCAAGTCGCTTACTTGAAATGATTTAGGTGAATCGAATCATCTATCCTTTTGTCACAGATGTCATGTTAAATCCCAGAGACACAGAATTGTCATTCTCCAATGATTTAACTTTAACAGGCCTTAGACATCTAACTCTCAACGAATAAGAGGAACAAATTCCATCTTGACTACATATGTCTCTCATAATCACCCTATAACATACCTGAACTTAGCCTTATGTACTGCCAATCTTTTAGAATAGCAAAGTACTAAGTCAAAGTACAACACTTGGTGAATATCAGGACCTAATATATATCTCAGGTCTGAGGATACAATGATATTCGCCTTTACTCAATATCTCTTATGACTAATCACAAAGATTCCATGCAGAAATAATTGAGAGCAGGTCTGTCCTATATCTATATCCCATAGATATCAATGAAGCTTGGTAGCAACCTCTTGCTCTATATTCATACCTTATGAATATCAACCAATCCAAGTTCATTATAGTCTTACATTCATAGTTGTTCCCACAAGTATGATTGGCTACGGACGTTTAGAATAACTTACTTATTCAAGGATTTAAACATGCTAAAATAGAAGAAAAAATGAAAATTATAACCATATAATTAAGTCAAATAACATAAGTTCTAATATCCAAATACAAAATTTGATCAAGTCCAATCACTAGAATATCGAAGTCCTAAGGCACAAGTATGACTTTCATGCTTTGACCTATCTAGGAGCTTCGTGAATGGATCCGCAATGTTTTGATCGATGTGAACTTTGCGAATACATATCTTTCCCTTTTCAACTTCATCCCTTATGTAGTTGAACCTCCGTTCAATGTGCCGAGTCTTTTAATGAGCACGAGGTTCCTTGATTTGAGCAATCGCACCCTTGTTGTCACAAAAGATCTCTAGGGGGTCTTGAATGGTAGCAACAACCCCTAGATCAGCAATGAACTTCCTTAGCCATGCAGCTTCTTGAGCTGCCAATGAAGCGGCGATGTATTCTGACTCTGTTGTAGATAGTGCCACTACATCTTGCCTTGAGCTCTTCTAAGAGACCGCTCCTCCATTCATAATGAAGACATATCCCGACTGTGATCGAGAATCATCTCGATCATTTTGGAAACTCGCATCCGCGTAACCCTTTACAACGAGCACCTCCTCACCAGATCCATATATTAAGAATATATCCTTAGTGTTTCTAAGGTATTTCAAAATACTCTTAACAGCCACCCAATGACTATTACCAGGATTCTGTTGATATCTACTTGTCATGCTTAGAGCACATGACACATCCGGCCTAGTACATATCATTGCATACATGATGGATCCTATAGCTGATGCATATGGGACTCCATTCATTCTTTCTTGTTCAACCTTTGAGCTAGGGCATTGAGACGTGCTCAATGTAGTCCTCTTTTGAATAGGTATCAAACCTTTCTTTGAAATCTCCATGTTGAACCTTTTCAAGGTCTTTTCAATGTATGCACTTTGGTTTAAACCTATCAACCGCCTTGACCTATCCCTATAGATCTTTATTCCTAAAATATAGGCGGCTTCACCAAGATCCTTAATGGAAAAACAGCTTCCAAGCCAGGCTTTTACACCTTCCAAGTTTGGAATGTCGTTTCCAAGTAGTAAAAGGTCATCGACATATAATACAAGGAATGTAATAATGCTCCCACTAGCTTTCTTATACACACAAGCTTCATCAGCGTTTTTGATGAAGCCAAATTTATTTACTTCATCATCAAAACGGTGATTCCAACTCCTCGATGCTTGTTTCAATCCATAGATTGACTTCTTTAACTTACATACCTTGTTAGGATGTTTTGGATCGACAAAACCTTCAGGCTGTTCCATATGGACATCTTCCTCAAGATATCCATTAAGGAAAGCAGTTTTGACATCCATTTGCCAGATCTCATAGTCATAATATGTAGCTGTAGCAAACAATATGCTGATAGACTTTAGCATTGCCACAGGAGGGAAAGTTTTATCATAATCAACCCCTTGAGTTTGGGTGAAACCTTTTGCTACAAGTCTAGCTTTATAAGTATCCAAGCTTCCATGCATATCGGTTTTCTTCTTAAAAACCCACTTACTTCCAACTACCTTGGATTTAAGAGGTGGTGTAACCAATTCCCAAACTTGGTTATCATACATGGATTGCATCTCAACGTTCATGGCTTCTTTCCATTTGTCAAAATCAGGTTTTGACATTACATCATGGTATTTGGTTGGTTCATCCGAATCTACCACATAGCATCCATCCATGAAAAATCCATATCTCTCAGGAGGAACACTAGTTCTACCAGAGCATGAACGTTTTGTGTATCTTGATCATCCACATGATCATTCTCAACATCCTCATGTTGATTGCTAGTATCAGCCAAATATGTATCGTCTTGTGAATCTTGAACCTCTTCAAGTTCCACTATTCTTCCACTAGTTCCTTCCGAAAGGAACTTAGTTTCCAAGAACTCTGCCTTTCGAGCAATTAACACTTTCTGCTCTGTCGGATCATAGAAATAATATCCAATACAATCTCTAGGATATCCAATGAAGATACACTTTATGGATCGGGCTTCCAGTTTGTTTTGAGTGTATTGCTTAGGATAGCCTCACACCCCCAAACATTTAAATATGATAATGATGGAACCCTTCCATGCCATACTTTGAAGGGTGTCCTTTCCACTTTCTTGGTTGGGGTCATGTTTAAAATACGGGCCGCGGAGAGCAAGGCGAAACCCCAAAATGATAGAGGTAGTGTACTTCTAGCCATCATAGATCGAACCATATCCAATAGAGTCCGATTCCTCCTCTCAGACAAACCATTATGTTGTGGTGTTCTAGGTGGAGTAAGTTATGAGACAATCCCACAACTTCTAAGATACTCTTCAAAGTCACTACTTAGGTATTCACCTCCTCTATCTGTACGAAGAATCTTGATCGTTTTGTTGAGTTGATTTTCTACTTCATTTTGAAGATTTTGGACATTTCAAAAGATTCATGTTTGGGTCTTAACAAGTACACATACCCATAACGACTACAGTCATCGGTAAAGGTAATGAAGTATCTTTCACCATTCCTAGTTATTGGTTTAAAAGGTCCACATACATCCGAATGTATGATCCCTAATAATCTTTTGCCCTTTCATTAGTCCCACTAAAAGGGGCCTTCGTTATTTTACCTTGTAAACAAGACTCGCATACATCAAATGAATCATTTTCATTAGTTTTCAAAAGACCATTCTTTTGAAGCTTTTGCATACGATTCTTGTTTATGTGACCAAGGCGACAATGCCAAAGATAGGAATCACTCAAATCTAATTTCAGCTTTTTGGTGGTTGCTTTGTACATTGAGCTATCATATGTTGTGTTATCATGAACCAATTCATAAATACCATTACAAGGCATAGCCTTAAAATAAAACATATGATTCAAACAAACATGGATATCATTGTCAACAAATTTGAAATCATAACCACAATGTCTTAAAAGGGAAAACAAAAATAATATTCCTAGTCAAACTAGGAGCATACAAAACATTTTTCAAAATAACTTTCAAACCACTTGAAAGTTGCAAAACATTGTGTCCTTGGGCTTAACCTTCAACTTTTGCTCCATTGCCCATAAAGAGACTATCATCGCCTTTTCTGTAATGCTTATTTCTTATGAACCCCTGCAACAAATTGCAAATATGAGTTCCACATCTGGTATTTAATACCCATGTGTTAGAAGAAATAACATTTAGCTCAACATGTATCATAAAAGTCATACCTGAGGTTTGCCCCGCATCCCTCTTAGCTCTTAACTCTTTGAGATAGACCGGACAGTTTTGTTTCCAATGGCCTACCTCACCACACTCAAAACACAGATCATCTTTAGCAACCTTTTGCTTCTTTTCTTTGGGTTCCACTTTAGCCTTACCCTTCCCTTTCCGCTTAACGTGTCGCTTCCCTTTGGCAACACTTGCCCTAGGGTCGGGAAGGTTCCTTTTTTACTACCTCGTTCATTGATTGTAAGGACCAGTAGAACCTTTCTACCCATGCCCGCCTTGGTCGTTTTGAGCATTGAATGAAGCTCACCAATGCTCTTCTCCTATCCATTAATGTTATAGTTCATAACAAAGCTTTCAAACTTCTTGGATAGGGAGTTGCGGATCAAATCCATTGCTAACTCGTTGGAGACACGATAGTTAAGCCTTTCAAGGCGATCAATGTGGCTCTTCATCTTAAGAACGTAAGATGATACCAATTGGGTCTCATCCATCCGACATGCATGGAGTGCTCGAACCGTTTCGAAGCGCTCCACCCTTGATTGTTGTTGGAACATTTCCTTCAACTGGGTGATCATGTCATAGGCATTGTGGTTCTCAAAGTCCTTTTGTAAATCAGGAATCATACTCACTAGCATGAGACATGAGACTTGCGCAGAGTCCTCGGTGTACTTGACCCACTCGTTAATGTCATTCTCATCGGGTTGATCGGGAATGGGATCATCTAACATATAGGACTTCTTTTCTTGTTTGAGAAAGTTTCGGTACCAATCCATGAAGTTCCCGTGATTGAGACGTTCCTTCTCTAGAATGGTTCTTAGTGATAGGTTATGGACGGTCGGGATTGCGTTGTTGTTGTTTGCCATCTACAATTTTATAAAGTTCAATTTTAGTATTTTTAATATTAATGTATGTTAATTATTAATACCCTTTTATGTCTCATAGACAATTAATAATTAAAATCTAGAATCCAATGTTACATTTAAATATCGGTTAGGTGACCTTTATCCCTTTATTTAAATTAACAAGGTAGTCAACGTTTGACAATTGTAACCTATTACAATTTCTAGTGTATGGGATCGGTTTAAACATCTTATGTTTAGTTTGGCATGTTATCCCATCAACACCTTTTGTAGGTCATGCTTCGGTGATCCTAATGCGTGAGTTCCAAATCAAGTCTTCCTACTTAGACACACGTGTGATTTTACAAATATAAGTGGTTAGGTGACCTTTATCCCACGAATACGGTAATTTCACCTCAACTTCACAAGTATCTACATTTATGGTTAGGTGACCTTTATCCCATAAACGATTTGCAAGTGAATCGAGTGTTGTTTAAGAGGATGGTGTTAAACTTGTTTTGAAAAGGATTTTATAGTTTTCAAAATTCTAGGTTTGAAAAACTTTTGTGTACCTTTCATTTGCATGCACTCAAATGTGTGGTACTTCATTTGAAAAATCCATTTTCAAAGTTCATTTTAATAAAACCCATTTTATTATGAAATCATTAATCCTTTAATAAAACCAATTTTATTACCTAATGATTTCTAAGGAACCAATTTTATGCAAGTTGTTGATCTTAATTGTTAGCATCCACATGCATATTCATGACCATCTATAGCAAAAGATAAATCAACCAAACAAGCATAAATAAAACAACCACAAGTTCGTAACCATAGCCAACTAATCTTGACCACACTTGTCGACCGAAACAAGTGTGTCAAAATGGTCTCTCCTAAGGGACGAAATGACACATGTGCGGTGTCGGTGAACTCCCACTTGACCTTGCATCCATATGCTTCAAGTGTCCACCTTTGTTTTGGACTTCTTCACTTTATTTGGGCTTCCTTTTGGGCTCCAAGTTCTGCTCCTTAGCTTCCTTGGGCCTCCAAATTGGGCTTTGGTTATTGGGCTAAAATCCCATAATGGACTACTAGGTCCATTGGGCCCATAATGGCCCAAAACCAAAAACACCTCTTGTGTCAAAAACATCTCTTGTGTATCTTCTTTTACAAAAAATATATCCTAATACCAAATGCAAAATAAAAGATTACAAGATATTATAAAATTACATACCCAAATAAAAAAATATTACAACCATATTGAATAATCAAATAATCACAACACAAATACACCTCCAAACACATGGTCATGGCTAGGTTATGAACATCAACATACACATCCAAATATGCATAACATTCAAGATCAAAATGGTTCCCTTTTACTCCTTTGCAATTTCGGCCAAGAATGAAAAAAAAACGAAAATGCGGGTTTTGTCCAAACAATACAACCAATCATCTAAATGACATAATTTTTCAAGACTATCATGAATGTTAGGGAAACATCTTGAAAAACAAGGGGATAACCATAACTAAAATTTTCAGCCCTCAAGTTTCCATAAACTTTAAATCTAAAAATTTTAGTTCTAATGAAGCATGCATTCATATAAGCGGCTCTAGATACCATTGTTGGGAATTAAACAAAGTTTATCAAAGCAACATAACCAAGATTTATGTTGAAACTCAGTGGAATAAAAGTTTTAAACATGTTAAAACTATGATACAAAACCCGTTTTGCATGTTGTAGTTGTGTAACTAAAACCCTGATTTTAAGCTTACACAAGTGTTATAATTAAAACCCAATTTTCGGATCCATACATGGACATGCATGCTATCAAAATACAACATAGAGAGTTCATAGAAATCAACCTTTCAAGAACTAGCGATGAGAAGAAGATGATGATCTTGAATGCTAGTCTTCAAAGGAGAAGACCTCAAGCTTGCATACCCTTACAAGCCACCAACAAACCCCTTTTGTTGCTAGGATTTTTGACACTTAAAAACCACTAAAAACTCATCTAAAACTTCATAGAAACCTGCTATGGGTCGTGGTTTTTGAGAGAAGAAAGAGAGAGTAGATGGTCTTTCAAATTGATGTTGTAACTTGTAAGAGAGAAGCTTGTAAGTGGTCTTGGTATTAACCATAAAGGGACCAATGACCTTCAAGCTTTATGCATGTGCATTTAAGAAAACCAAAACTCTTCCCAAGATCATTTATGGCCGTTCACATAAGGGAGGGAAAAGGTGGGGTTTTATTTTAAACAATTTAAAATAAAACTATAACACAAAGTTACACCATGTAACCTACTATGTTACAATAGGTGCCCTTTTATTACACAACATTACATATATTATTTAACCAATTAAATAAAATCATATCATTCTCTCAAATAAATTATCCATATAATTTATTTGCATCCCAAATGCAATTATTTAGAAAACCTCTTTCTAAGTTTAGAAGTGTCGGTAGGTGTTTGTCTAGCTTATTATTGGGTATGACCTGTCTTGGATCATAACATACTAGCCACATCAATGGTATATATATGTCTTGGGCATACATGATTCCAATACAATGTTGAAGGTATTAAAGGCAAAGGCTTTGAAGAAGGAGTTTGATAACTTCTCATCAATAGGGAAAGAGAGCCTGGATGACGTTATCGACCGTTTCTACCACTTGATGAGTGAGCTGCACACTCATGGGGTTACCACGTCCGTGGAAGATTAGGTGTCGAGTTTTTTAGATGTATTTCCAGAGAAGTGGGTTTCGTTTGTGTCAAATCTCAGATAGTATGATCTGCTGGCAAAGTTGGATATCAACGATTTCATTCTGAAGCTGAGAGAGGAAGAGTTGAGGATGAAGTACAGATCTTAAAAAGGTTCATATGATCAGAACCCATCTCTTTAAAACTCAACTCCTCAACCAAAAACTTCTGCAGCACCACTCCAAACAGCATTTGTGTCCAGTTCAGCTGCTCCGTCCCAAGTCATTACTTCAGGATCTGACACATCAGGATCATCTTGCACCTAATACATAGCAACTGAAGCCAATGCTACAAAATTGAAGATCGAGAATCTTGGAAATCTGACTGTAGAGGTAGCAAAGGAGCATATAGATCTGCTAGCAACTGTCGTTCACTCTTATGACGGTCTTGTTGCGGGGAAGATTAGAAACTGCCATCTTACTGATAAAGACTACGAGCAGGTAGATGAAAATGAGCTTGAAAGAATGGATATCATGTGGGCGTTGGCTAGTGCTGTCCGGAGGGTGAAGAAGTTTGTTAAGAAGACCGGACAGAATTTGATAACCACGAAGGATACAACCTTTGGTTTTGACAAAACCAAAGTTACTTGTTTCAATTGTGGAGAATAGGGGCACCTCAAACATGAATGTGTGAAGCCCAAGAAGACAGGTAATGTTGATCCATTCTCCACCTTCAATCTTTAGGATAAACCCACCAATGGGGCCACATCATCAAGCAAGGATCCTAAGGCCTTGACTGCACAAGACGATGAAGGACAAGATTGGACCTTTCGCTTTGTGTCTCCAAAAGAATCCAACATTGCATGTGTTGAGGGTTTGAATGATGACTCTACAAGCGAAGGTGATATAGCAGTGGAACTTATAATGTTAGATCATGAAGATACTGCTACAGTGGTCACTCACCTAAATAAAGAGGATCCTAGCACAACATGTTCAGAATCACCAGCGCCCGAACAGTCAAACTCTGCAATGATGACTGATTCAACCGAACCTTCTCAGGTAAGTACCACAGACCAACTTTTTGAGAATCATGTTTGTTCTGAATGTAATAAATTTAGGGATACCATAGATTCAAAATTTGCTAGGATATTATATCACAATGATAGCTTAGTAAATGCTTTACAACTGTGCATAGAAGCAAACCGAATTTTAAAAGAAAATGAGCACAGTTATAAAAAAGAAAATAGAACTGTTAAATAAACAACTAAGGGAAACAGAAGTTGTGGCCTTTAACCAAGCAAATGATATAAAGTTCTATTTAAACTCCTTGGAAGAAACCAAGAAAGAAAAAGCAGTTTTGGAAGTCGAAGTCAACTCACTAAAACAAAAACTGCATAGTTGGACTAGTTCTTCTCGTATAGTTCAACACTTAGTGAGAGAACGAAACCACGGGGAGGGTTTAGGTTACAAAGTGGTTCCACCACCACATGAGACCTTGTTGAATGCTAAATGCAAACCAAATAATAATAACCCAATCAAGGATCATGCGGTGTCCACTCCTCTTGTGAGTGGTCCAGATCCCACAAGTAAACCTATTGAGTCTGTCACTAAACAGAAGGAGACCACTTTGAAGTCAAAATGTAAGATGCCTATTGTTAATTGGGATGAACAATTTGCAAAGGTTAAGTTGGAGTCAGGTTCAAACATATCTAATACAGAACCCAAAAAGACCAAACAATTAACCAATCTCGAGCACCATGTCTTAGTCCAAATAAACAAAAGGGTAAAGATGTTAAACATGTTCAAACAATGAATTTTGTTAAAGAAGTCAAAACATCTAAGTGTCAAAACCCAAAGAAACTAAAGTAACATCTGTGTCACACACTTCCCCACAGAAACAGTTTAACCAACATATCCAAAGCAGATCTAGCTACACGTGTGGAAAGTATGGACACATTGCTTCTAAATGTTTTTATTATCAGACACCAAGAAAGAAGATTGAACTTAATGATCCTAAACCTAGTTCTTCAAAACGGAGGTCAATTAATCCACCAAAAAGAACCTTTGAACCTAAAGTTCAAACAATAAGCCAATAGTCTGTTTATCACAAACAGGCCGTACATAAAACTGGTTTATGGAAGGAAAAATCAAGTCACGTGTCTGAAAATAAGAACAAGAAGAAGAATGATCTACCGTCATCCTCAAATGGACAGTGGGTAGAATTTATGATGTGTGATTCCTCTGGGTCACCCAAGCCAGTTAAGGCTTGGGTCCCTAACCTAAACTAATCATTTCCTTTGAATGTGCAGGGTGTCCGCTATAGTGCTTCCATGAATACCTGGATGGTTGATAGCGGTGCATCAAGGCACATGACTGGAAACCTGTCTCTCTTGTCAAACGTCAAACAAATTAAAGGAGGTCACGTTTTATTTGCTGGAAATAAAGGAGGTTATATCACTGCACAAGGAGAAGTGGGAAACTAGAAAGTGAAGTTTGATAAGGTAAAGTACGTTCAACAACTTCAAAATAACATACTTTCTATCTCCCAGGTATGCGACAAAGATTTCAAAGTTATATTTGACAACAAGAAGTGCTATGTTCTGAAAAAGGACTATGTCATTCTGGAGGACCAAGTGTTAATATCAACGGCAAGATATAACGATTTGTATATCTTGGACCTATCGAAGGCCTCCACAACCGATCATCAAGTATAATGCTTCTTGTCAAAGGCAACAGAATAACATTCCATCTCCTGGAATAGGAGAATGGGACACATCAATCCCCCAGAAGATGAATCACTTGATCAAGAATGATCTAGTGCGTGGATTAAATGTTCAAAACTTCCAACTACCAGATTTCTATGTCGCATGTAAGAAAGGGAAACAGACAAAGAAGTCTCACAAGGCCAAGAACGTTTATTCAATCGACCTGCCTCTTGAGCTTCTTCACATGGATCTGTTTGGCCCAGTCAGTACAAAGAGCATGGCCGGTGATTTGTACCGCTATGTAGTTACGGATGATTACTCAAGATCTTCTTGGGTGATGTTTTGAAATCCAAATCAGAGACATTTGAATCATTCAAAGAGCTAGTAACTACATTGGAGTCACTTTACAAGCTAAAGGTCAGGCAAGTTAGCTCAGACAATGGCACCGAGTTCAAGAACCAATGGATGGAGGAATTCTACAAAGAAAACAGAATTGTGCACCAATTCACATCTGCCTACACTCCTCAAATGAACGGGGTTGCTAAGAGAAAGAATCGAAGCTTGATAGAGACAGCCCGAACGATGCTAGCAGACTCAAAACTGCCTATCCAATTTTGGAACGAGGTAGTAGCTAATGCATGTTACACCCTCAATCGAGTCCTGGTGGTCAAGCGTCATGGTAAGACGTGTTACGAGTTACTCCAACAACGTAAACCTAATCTAGAGTACCTCGAACCGTTTGGTGCACCATGTACACTGCTGAAGAAAACTCAGTCAGGGAAATTCAGCTGGGAGGCTGAAGATGGGATTTTCTTAGGATACAACATACCGAATAAGAGAGTTTACAACAACTCAACGGGTCTAGTAGAAGTGTGGTGCAATGTTGATATACAGAGATACACCACCCCCTTGCTGGAAAAGGACCCTCTTTCTTTTTCGACTATGATGGATTCTTTAAATCCTTCAACATCCCTCTCTTTCCTCCAGAGGATGAGTTATAGACCATAATGATATACGACGTACTAAACACACCATCACTGGATCCGATGACCTCTGCTTCACAAGGTGAGTCTTCTAGTTCTTTAGGGGGAGCACTTGAAGTAAGTGACTCCTCCTCTGATGATGAAGACGTAACAAATGATCAGGTGGATTAAGGGTAATAGGTTCCTACTACTCCAAGTCCACAAGCATCTGATGTTGATGCCTCTGACACTTCGGAAACCTCACATTCCCACTGTCTCAGATACTGAACCTGATGTTCACAATCTGGATAATGAGGTAGTTGTATCCACCACTCCTGGATCTCGACTAAATGTTTATCATCCATTGGATAATGTCATTGGAGATGTCAGATCAGGAGTCCAGACTATAAATCAGCTATACTCAGCTGATTATGCCTCAGTAATGGAAATGGGATATCTTCACGATGGTGCATATCGATGTTTTGTGTCTTAATTTGAGCCAAAATATGTTAGTGAAGCCCTAAACGATGAGGCATGGGTGAGTGCCATGCAAGAAGAACTTCTTCAATTCAAGAAGTTGGGAGTATGGACTCTAAGGGATAGACCTAAAGGTGCTAAGGTCATTGGCACCAAATGGGTCTTGAAGTGCAAGAAAGATGACTAAGGGGTCATAATAAGAAACAAGGCTCGACTTGTAGTTCAAGGATTTCGACAAGTCAAGGGCATTGATTACAATGAAGTGTTTGCACCTGTCGTAAGAATGGAAGCAATCCGTATCTTCCTAGCCTATGCATCTTACATGAAGATCAAAGTCTATCAATTAGACGTAAAGAGTGCATTCGTTCATGGTGAAATCCGGGAGACTGTGTATGTTAGTCAACTCAAAGGATTTGAGGATCCGTATCATCAGGAAAGAGTTTACAAACTAGATAAGGCTCTCTACGGGCTCCATCAAGCCCCAAGAGCTTGGTATGAGAAACTCTTGACTCATCTTATGAAACATGGCTTTCGTAGAGGAGTGATTGACTGTACACTGTTCATCAAAGAAAAGGATGGTGACTTACTACTAGTTTAGATCTATGTTGATGACATAATCTTTGGTTCCAAAAACGAAGCATTATGTAAAGAATTGAAGTAGTGATGAAAGCTGAATTTGAGATGAGTGCCATAGGTGAGATGGAGTTCTTTCTCGGGTTATAGGTGGATCAAACACCAAAGGCGATATTTCTGCATCAGACCAAGTATGTGGGCGATATTCTCAATCGGTTTGATATGGAGATTGCTTCCGCAGCTGGGACTCCACTTGCTACAAACCATGACGTCACACCCGATGAAAATGGTGATCTGGTGGATGCCACTATGTACCGAGGAATGATCGGATCTCTCATGTACCTCACTGGCTCAAGACCTGATATCATGTACGCAACATGTCTATGCTCCAGATATCAGGCGAAACCTAAAGTCAACCATCTCATAGGCGTCAAAAGGATATTTCGTTATCTGAAGGGTACTCCAACACTTACGTTATGGTATACTTATGACGATGACTTTGAGCTTACAGCGTATAGTGATTCGGATTATGGCGGCTGCAAAATGAACTACAAGTCCACCTCAGCAGGATGTCAATTCTTAGGGAGAAGATTAGTCAAGTGGCAGTGTAAGAAGCAGACATCGGTTGCTCTGTCAACTTGTGAAGCTGAATACGTTGCTGCTGCAAGCTACTGTTCACAAATCATCTGGATTCAACAGCAAATGCGGGAAAACGGTTTGAAATTCTCTGACACTCCTATATTTGTTGATAATTCTGCTGTTCTAGCCGTAACTAAAAATCATGTCCAACATCCTAAGACCAAACACATCAGAATTAAATATCACTTTATACGTGATTGTTTTGAGAAGAATTTAATCGATGTGGTTAAAATTAATACTGATTTTCAACACGCTGACCTCTACACAAAAGCTTTTGCTAAACCATTTAGAGTTCAATGACGTGAAAAAGAAATGTGAAGTGATTCCAGAAGATGAAAATGCTTAGTCCGACAACCGTTTAGTTTTATTTTATTTTAGTTTTCTTATTTTAATTTCCCTGTCTTAAAAAATCCAAAAACACAAAAAGATTTTTGGTTTTAGAATTTTAGGGGGAGATTTAGTATTAATTCAGTATTCATTTACTTAAAAAAAACAAGGGAGGAGGACAGTCTAGTTAATAGTAAGGAGATCGTATTTGCGATACTGATTCAAGGATTTTGGAAAATGATAGCACGCATGAACAAGGAGTTTGGGATTTTAAAAGAATTTAACTGATTAAGATGCAACATTCGAAGTATAAGTCTGAGAAGTCTAAGCAATATCAAAGGAAAAATGATAGTAAAACTAGCTACTACTAAGGCAACACAGAGAAAGTAGACTTAGAGGTTGCTAGATCATGAGATGATGTGTCCTTAGATTCAACACAATAGATAAGTAGACTTCATTGGTGAGTTCAAGCTCAAACTAAGCTGTTCAACAAGCTGTGGGGTATCATCTTATCCCTGGTTAACACAATCAACAAAGTTCCAATAAGGGGTGAAGAGCAAAATAAACGCCACAAATGTGTGCGGATGACCATAAAAATGAGCAAAGCACATAAAAATTGCGAAAAGCAATCAAGCTGATAACCTATGTTATTGGTACGATCTGTGCAAAAATAAAATAATTGCTCGAACAAGAAGGTAGGTTGTGTGCCTCTCTGCTGTGTGATAGCACTGACCTGAGGATAAGCATAACCTAAATATTCTAGAATTCATTGTTGTTTGCGCCTCTTTGCTTTGTGATGGCACTGACCTGAGGCTTGGCATCTCTTTGAAAGCTCTTAGAATAGTTTCTTCTTGTCAAAATACCCGTAGACCGCTCAAAATTCTCCTGAGGAATGTTGATTACCATATAAGTGTGGGATCCTCAAATGCTTGTTGAAATAATTAAACCTTAAATCATCACCAATGTGTGTTAAAAATCTGTGTATGGATTTAAGAGGACAAGTATACTGACAATCATTGTGAGCTGCAATTCTTAAAAGTCCAAAAGATTGTGTGTATCTTACACTACTAGTATGATTTCCTAAACTTGCTAATGACTCTCGATGAAAACAAGAATATAGCATCAAAACACTTTGCTAAAATGTCCCAAATGATTTGATAAACTTGTATGATTCTAAAATGAATCGTTCCAGTTATGATCAATGTAACTTGATGCTCCACTGTCTAGAAAGGAAAATCTGGTAGATACTTATCTTATGATTTCAACCTTACACAAAATTACAAAAATAAGTTTTAGGTTTGTCTTTTAGTTCCAGGTGTTTATTTGTTTAGTTTTAGTCAGCTTTTTAGTTTTTAGTCAGCTTAGTTATTAAACGTCGGACTATGCATTGGAATTCTATCTGGGATTCAATCACTAAAAAGGGTCACGTCTGAGGTGACAAAATGGTTTTACATTCAAAAGGATCATGTCTGAGATGATCAACTGCTGAAAAAGTAAAAGGATCATATCTGAGATGATCAAGTGTTTGAAAAGTCAAAGGGTCACGTCTATGGTGACCAAAAGGTTTCAAATTAAAAGGATCACGTCTGAGGTGATCAAATGGTTATTTTTTAAAAGGATCATATCTGAGATGATCAGTGCATAAAATGTTCCATCAATCAAAGGGAAAAAAAAGTTGGTGAAGGAAGAAGTCAACTCATGAGTATGACTCAATTGCATGATTGGATCATAAGTATGAACCAATCGTACGACTGAGCCATGAGTATGAGTCATTCGTAGATTGGACCATGCATATGAGCTATTCATACGATTGGACCATGAGAATGAGTCATTCATACGATTGGACCATGAGTATGAGTCATTCATACGATTGGACCTCAAGACTGAGCCGGTCGTACGAATTAGAAGAGTAGTATGGTTCAGTTGCATGACTGAACCTCAGTCGCACGATTGAGCTATGCGTATGGTCCAGTCGCACGAATGAAACCCTAATCAATATAATAGAGGCTTAGTCAGTCGCGATCACCACCAGACTTCAAAACTTTCCAAAACCGCCATTACACTGTTACTCTGCCCAAATTTCAAACTTTTGAGATTGATTCTTATTTGAGTTCTAACCTTGATCATACTGTTCTACAGGTAATTTACGAAAGTTTCATGATCAAACAACCGGTTAAAACAAGTAAAATGTGACCTAAATTGGTAACTCAAATAACTGATAGATAAACACTAAAATAGACCACTTAAATGAACAAATACGTTGATTTAAAGATGTTTAATGATATATCGGGTTCCTGCGAACCATATGAACCCAAAGACACTGTCTAATCTCATCTGATGACAAGATTCAAGTTTATGATGTCGCACAGGGGCCTATGCGAATGGACAAACTGATGAACTTCAATCGCATGATTGAGCCAGTCCCACGCTTTAATCGCACGATTGAGCCATTTGGTGATTAAGTCGCACAACTGACTCAACCGCATGGACTTGCATACGACTGAAATCAAACGCATGCTCAATCGTACTACTGAACTCAGTCGCATGGTTCATCGCACTATTGAACCAGACTGATCAAAATCTGTTCTAAGTCAAAAAGTTTATCAATTATGAATGGAACTAACGTGTTTGACTCTTGTGTTACAGAAACATGGTAGATAGGTGGATCATCAACACCAAGCACAACATTTGTGCTCACTTGGATGCCACCACTCGGAATGCGGCTGAGTCTGTTAATATTATTGCATTTTTGAGAAGATCAAGGATCTACAGAGCTATATTTGCTCCATGCACACCCTATAGGTCTATACAGTAGGCCTTCTGGGCAGGTGCGTCAGTCGATAGATCTAGTGACCCCTACCATATTCGGACCTCCATTTTTGGGCAAGACATTGAGGTTACAGCAGCAAACCTTTGACGGTGATGATCATGATACTGATCAGGGAGGGGATGGTCAGGGTGGACCCGAACCAGCTCCTATTCACCCTGATTTCCAGATAGAGGAGGAGGAGGAGTCTGATGAAGAGCCTCGGGTGCGAACGGTGGGGAGCCGGATCGTAGCCACTGAGAGAGGTGTTAGGGCGGTTGGTGGACGCCAGGGTGAGTCTAGGGAGGCTAAAATTGATCCATCCTACGCCCCAGACGATCTCAGTAGCCAAGGGGGAGCCTCTGTCTCCAAGGGATCGAGGAGAAAGAGAATGGCTCAACCCTATGGGAAGAAGGGGAAGAGGCCCAGGTTTACCTTGATCACCACCACTTCTACCACTCCACCCACCACTTCTACCACACCACCCACTACTAATATCACACCATCCTCCACGACTACTACTACACCTCCACCTTCCACCACTACAACCTACCATCCACCACCCACTCACATACCACCACCCATATTCACCACAGCCACCACTACTACCACCAGCCACCAAGTCGGTCCCTCATCACGCACCACATTCACCACAGGATCATCTTTACCTCCCAGAGTAAAGGAACAGCTGTCAGCACTGAGCCGTATGGTGCTGAAGGTGTTGGCTGCTGATGAGGAGAAGGTTACCCGACTATGTCAGCTTGAGGAGCTCAGCACTACTCAAGCATAGCAGATTGCACAGCAACCTCAGCAGATTGCCCAACTCCTGGAGCATAACGTCCAATCAACAAAGAAGATAGAGGAGTTGGAGGCTTCCAACAAGTCTATCATGCTCAAGCTCAAGTGATCAAAGGAGGAGCCACTTAAGATCAGAGAAGTTGATGATAATGATGATGATGGAGAAGATGATGATAGTGATGATGATGAGGTTAGTGATGATAGAGAAACAAGAGGAAGGCATGATGATGATGATGATGATGATGAAGGAGATGCAGCTACATCTGCCTCAGCTCAGGGTCAAGAGAGAAGAACAAAGCGAAAGTAAGACCAAGGAGCATCATCTTCTGCCCCACCTGCTGACGAGCTTGCTATTCAGGACAAAAGTAATGCTTAGATATTCATGTATTTGACAACTTTTGTACTTGAATCATGTATTAAACTTATGTAATTAAGTTTTATATATATTTGATATTTAATTGTCTTGATTATTTACTAATGGTTGATGTATCTACATGTTTAAATCAAGCAGATCAATTATCTAGCAAGACGAGTATGATGTTGCTCCCTACAGCAAATCAAGTCTTAATTAACTATGATACTTGATTTGCAAGGGCTTATCAGGAGGCTGTGAGATATACTCCCAAAGAAGGAGAAATAATTCCTGACCTTACTGATGAGCAACTTGCTGAGATGTTCTGGCTCAACCCGGATGAGATTGTAAAGGTCGCTACTACTGTTGATGTGGTTAGTGATGACGAGCTCAATGATGTGGACGAAATAGAGATTGAAGACATCACAGCCCAGCATTATCCAGAGTACACTGACCGAGAGGTATTTGTGGTTCCCAATTTGGGCGATACTCTCGACAGTGATACATTTGATAAGCTGGCTCAGATGGAGAAGGAGGCAGAGAAGTCAGAAAACCAATCCCAAGCCTCGAACGCCGATGTTGACATCAAAAAGGCTGAATGGGCGGCTTGTTTTGCAGAGATCTGACCCGAACGCACTGCTCTAAAGCCGAGTGCCTGCACCAAGCTCTACAAAGTGAAGAAGCATCTAAAGGTACGAGGAAAGATCATAGCGTTGGCGTACTTTAAAGATCTGAGTGTTTATGCAGTCAAGAGGGAGAAGGGGATAGAGTACTTTAGATTTCCACATAATCTAAAGACTCTTCCCGGTTTTTAGCTCAACCAGCTGGCACGCTTAAAGTTGCTATATGCTGACCCGAAAAGGATGTTAGGCTGGTTTGAGGATGCATTGAGGAGAGAGTACCACACCAGTTTAACATTTCATATTAGGATAATCTGTGTTCATATTTTAATGGTATCATCTGCAGTCCAACAACAATTCTCATCATTTAATTCGTTTGAAAATAGACATGCCAAACGTTAGATTCAATTATTAACATACGCTTTTCCTCTGTTTTGGTTTCAAAATGAAATGACGATAGATAAAGAAGTGTTAATCCATAGAGACATTAATTTTAGAAATACATGATTAAAAATACAAATAGCTTATTGGATATTTATGAGAACACCTTTTGGGTATATAACTGGACCTTGCGTAGTTACGTAGATGGACACATTTACTCGTCACTCGCAAATGAAGTTTGACCTTTTGCTATAAATATGTTACAAAACGTACCCGTCACAATGGGTAGTGAAACAATTATAACTATTGATAATTAGATGTTGTTTGTTTTTTCTGCAACCAAATGTCTGCAGTCTGTGAAGCACATCTGCAGATATTTGAGAAGAGCTTAGAAGATGTTAGAAATGGCGGTGTAATGTTTTCTCCACGCAGATCTCGGGAAGATTTTTTTAATAAAATGTATTTCAAAAAACAAACAATCTGTAGAGTTTAACATTTGCATGTGATCCGCGCGTGACCGACCAAAAAAAAGTCAGGAAGTACTTAAAAAAACACCCCAATTGAAGTTTTTCTTTCTAAATTACATTCAAACCTCAGCAACCGATGAGGTATATCAGAAGGTCTGAAGTTGATTCCTTTACTGGAAAGCCAAAGGTAGTGTTGAAGTGGAGTCCTCCACGCACTATGTCAAGAATCCCTCTAGGGGAAATGCCACATGACTTCACTCTACACTTCAAGTGGTGGTACTACGATTGGAGAACAGTTGAAGCTGTACTAGTCTTGTAGAAGGAGAACCAAATAGATACTACTCGGGTATTTGACCCAATGTGGCTGACTAACTTGTCTGCTGATGATGTCTACACATTATAAAAGTGGCCGCTGTTTCTAATTCGGAAGACATTGTACAAGCCCTCCAGTTTAAGAATGTTATACGACAATGTTTCGCATTTGAGATAAATGTCGGAGTTACAAGAGAGGAGAAGTACAAAAAGTTTGATGAGTTGATGACGAATGTTAGACAATGATGTAAACTAGGTCCAAAGGGGATTTTGTTGATACACGTGTACCTAGTTTAGGAGCTTAATATAAAATGTCTTTCATGTCTTACATATTTGTAATTGAATGGGTATGAATGAAATACAATACGTGGTTGATGCTTATTATGTTTAATATTTCATTGTTTATTGTGTAATAACGCATATTGAACTAACTACATAGGTTTGTGGTTGTTTGCATAATTCTTAGTCAAATATTGTTGAGAAACATGTTTAAACTTAATTGTGTGAAGTTCTCATGTGAATGGACCATACTAATGGACCATACGCATGAACACTTCATGCTAATGGACCAGTCGCACGATTGAACCAGGAGACTGGATCAGTCGCATGATTCTGACATGTGATTGACTCAGTCTCACGACCGGACCTTCAGTCTTGCGGATGGATCAACCGCATGCTTTAGTCGCACGACTGCACCATGCTAATGGTTTAGTCGCACGAATGAAGACTCCAAACCTATAAATACCACTTAATTCATGGAAAAACGTAACAATTAAAATATCCACATACCCTAGTCGTCCAGAGGCTCAAGAAAACATGTTCCAACTTCATAGTTCGTCTCTGATCAATTCTTGTTTGTTCTTAACGTTTCTTTCATCGTTGAATTGATCAGATTGTCGTTCTCACTGATTGGATCGCCAATCAAATAGGATTCCGCACTATTTGAGTTGGTATACACATAGAATTAATTAGTACTCCGTATGTACACGGTCCTAACAACATTTAATCCACGTTTAATTATTTCGTCAAATAATTAACCCTATTATTAAACTGTAGTACGTGATTTATAATTTGAAATCATTACTCGTTACTTGTTGTGCCCCAGGTGGAACACTTTAAACCATATCTCGATGGTAACACTGAAATTATCAATGTTAGGACATCTAATGTCCATATGTCGTCATTGGAAACCCCTTGCATAGTGTCCTTATTTTTTTAGGAAATACGACCGAGGTTTGCAAACCACTGTGGTGTATAGAATTGCTTTTGGTTCATAACAGGTGAGGCATGGACCAATGATCCTTAGCCCAACTGGTTAAGGTGAGGTACCTGTGACATGAAAATAAGGGGAGGTCATGGGTTCAAGTCTCACTCTGAGTAAAATGCTCAGAGTTGAGCCAGGGGGTTTCCTCAACAATAGGTTTCCTCCTAAGGGGGTTGGGGTGCAATCCCGGCTGGAAAACGGATAGGTGGGTCCGATTAAGATAAACTTATCCTTCAAAGAAGGGACGTACATTTACCGTTAAAAAAAGGTGAGGCATGGACTAGAGACATAAACTTTCATGCACAAGCTAGGGACTATGTATAGGATTGCTAGGATGCTTATGGACTTTTTAGATAAAAAACTGTATACATACTTATTTTTATACTTATTATTCATTTAAGCTCATAAGCTCATTACCTTTTTAGTTAACTTTCTTTGAGCAAGTATTATAGGTACCTTCACTTTTAAACTAGGATTGACACAGAGATACGATCTTAAACTTTCATGCACAAGCTAGGGACTATGTATAGGATTGCTAGGCTGCTTGTGGGCTTTTTAGATGCAAAACTGTATACATACTTATTTTTGGTTCACAATAGCAATCTCAAAATCCAAAGAAATTTGTTCACATTAGCAATCTCAAAATACGAAGAAATTGGTTCACAATAGCAATCTCAAAATACAGAGAAATTTTTAGGCCTCTAAATTGGAGTCCACAAAAAAATCTCAAGAATTGTAGCTTTACTGTGAGTGGTAATGAGATTGTATGGAGACTATGAATCAAAGGATTTACTAGGTGTTTGGGAGTGCTTTTTTTCTTGTAAAAATTTAAAAAATCATTTTATAGTGTTTGGTAATATGATGGTTGTGAGAGAAATAAGTTAATAAGTCACTCCATACTAACTTATTAACTTATTTGAGGAGTCAATAAGTTAAAAAGGACTTTTGAAAAGCAATCCCAAACACCTCTTAGGGTTTTGAATGAGGGTTTGTAGAAATTGTTGTACACCATTATAAATCGTTTAGTTAACGATTAATTAATACACATTTAATCCACATTTAATTATTTCTTTAACTAATTAACCACTACTATTAAACTGTAATACGTGATTCATAAGTTGAAATCATTACTCGTTTCTTGTTGTTACCCAAGGTGGAACACTTTAAACCATATCTTGATGGTAACACTAAAATTATCGATGATAGGACATCTAATGTCCATATATCATCTTGGGAAACCTAATGCATAGTGTCATTTTATTACGAAATACCATCGAGGTTTGCAAACCACAGTGGCGTATAGAATTGCTTTTGGTTCATACAGGTGAGGCATGGACCAATGATCCTCAGCCCAACTGGTTAAGGTGAGGTACCCATGACATGAAAATTAGGGGATGTCATGTGTTCAAAACTCATTATGAGTAAAATGCTCAGAGTTGAGCCATGGGGTTTTCTCAGCAATGGGTTTTGTACGGCCCCGTTACCAGAGACCTCACAGTTGATCATTCATAGCAATAAAGATATATACTAATATACATTTCATAAAATAATTAGTGGAATTACATAACCAAAGCCATTTATTAATATTGATAAGCACTATTGAACCAGACTGATCAAAATCTGTTCTAAGTCAAAAAGTTTATCAATTATGAATGGAACTAACGTGTTTGACTCTTGTGTTACAGAAACATGGTAGATAGGTGGATCATCAACACCAAGCACAACATTTGTGCTCACTTGGATGCCACCACTCGGAATGCGGCTGAGTCTGTTAATATTATTGCATTTTTGAGAAGATCAAGGATCTACAGAGCTATATTTGCTCCATGCACACCCTATAGGTCTATACAGTAGGCCTTCTGGGCAGGTGCGTCAGTCGATAGATCTAGTGACCCCTACCATATTCGGACCTCCATTTTTGGGCAAGACATTGAGGTTACAGCAGCAAACCTTTGACGGTGATGATCATGATACTGATCAGGGAGGGGATGGTCAGGGTGGACCCGAACCAGCTCCTATTCACCCTGATTTCCAGATAGAGGAGGAGGAGGAGTCTGATGAAGAGCCTCGGGTGCGAACGGTGGGGAGCCGGATCGTAGCCACTGAGAGAGGTGTTAGGGCGGTTGGTGGACGCCAGGGTGAGTCTAGGGAGGCTAAAATTGATCCATCCTACGCCCCAGACGATCTCAGTAGCCAAGGGGGAGCCTCTGTCTCCAAGGGATCGAGGAGAAAGAGAATGGCTCAACCCTATGGGAAGAAGGGGAAGAGGCCCAGGTTTACCTTGATCACCACCACTTCTACCACTCCACCCACCACTTCTACCACACCACCCACTACTAATATCACACCATCCTCCACGACTACTACTACACCTCCACCTTCCACCACTACAACCTACCATCCACCACCCACTCACATACCACCACCCATATTCACCACAGCCACCACTACTACCACCAGCCACCAAGTCGGTCCCTCATCACGCACCACATTCACCACAGGATCATCTTTACCTCCCAGAGTAAAGGAACAGCTGTCAGCACTGAGCCGTATGGTGCTGAAGGTGTTGGCTGCTGATGAGGAGAAGGTTACCCGACTATGTCAGCTTGAGGAGCTCAGCACTACTCAAGCATAGCAGATTGCACAGCAACCTCAGCAGATTGCCCAACTCCTGGAGCATAACGTCCAATCAACAAAGAAGATAGAGGAGTTGGAGGCTTCCAACAAGTCTATCATGCTCAAGCTCAAGTGATCAAAGGAGGAGCCACTTAAGATCAGAGAAGTTGATGATAATGATGATGATGGAGAAGATGATGATAGTGATGATGATGAGGTTAGTGATGATAGAGAAACAAGAGGAAGGCATGATGATGATGATGATGATGATGAAGGAGATGCAGCTACATCTGCCTCAGCTCAGGGTCAAGAGAGAAGAACAAAGCGAAAGTAAGACCAAGGAGCATCATCTTCTGCCCCACCTGCTGACGAGCTTGCTATTCAGGACAAAAGTAATGCTTAGATATTCATGTATTTGACAACTTTTGTACTTGAATCATGTATTAAACTTATGTAATTAAGTTTTATATATATTTGATATTTAATTGTCTTGATTATTTACTAATGGTTGATGTATCTACATGTTTAAATCAAGCAGATCAATTATCTAGCAAGACGAGTATGATGTTGCTCCCTACAGTAAATCAAGTCTTAATTAACTATGATACTTGATTTGCAAGGGCTTATCAGGAGGCTGTGAGATATACTCCCAAAGAAGGAGAAATAATTCCTGACCTTACTGATGAGCAACTTGCTGAGATGTTCTGGCTCAACCCGGATGAGATTGTAAAGGTCGCTACTACTGTTGATGTGGTTAGTGATGACGAGCTCAATGATGTGGACGTTGAAGACATCACAGCCCAGCATTATCCAGAGTACACTGACCGAGAGGTATTTGTGGTTCCCAATTTGGGCGATACTCTCGACAGTGATACATTTGATAAGCTGGCTCAGATGGAGAAGGAGGCAGAGAAGTCAGAAAACCAATCCCAAGCCTCGAACGCCGATGTTGACATCAAAAAGGCTGAATGGGCGGCTTGTTTTGCAGAGATCTGACCCGAACGCACTGCTCTAAAGCCGAGTGCCTGCACCAAGCTCTACAAAGTGAAGAAGCATCTAAAGGTACGAGGAAAGATCATAGCGTTGGCGTACTTTAAAGATCTGAGTGTTTATGCAGTCAAGAGGGAGAAGGGGATAGAGTACTTTAGATTTCCACATAATCTAAAGACTCTTCCCGGTTTTTAGCTCAACCAGCTGGCACGCTTAAAGTTGCTATATGCTGACCCGAAAAGGATGTTAGGCTGGTTTGAGGATGCATTGAGGAGAGAGTACCACACCAGTTTAACATTTCATATTAGGATAATCTGTGTTCATATTTTAATGGTATCATCTGCAGTCCAACAACAATTCTCATCATTTAATTCGTTTGAAAATAGACATGCCAAACGTTAGATTCAATTATTAACATACGCTTTTCCTCTGTTTTGGTTTCAAAATGAAATGACGATAGATAAAGAAGTGTTAATCCATAGAGACATTAATTTTAGAAATACATGATTAAAAATACAAATAGCTTATTGGATATTTATGAGAACACCTTTTAGGTATATAACTGGACCTTGCGTAGTTACGTAGATGGACACATTTACTCGTCACTCGCAAATGAAGTTTGACCTTTTGCTATAAATATGTTACAAAACGTACCCGTCACAATGGGTAGTGAAACAATTATAACTATTGATAATTAGATGTTGTTTGTTTTTTCTGCAACCAAATGTCTGCAGTCTGTGAAGCACATCTGCAGATATTTGAGAAGAGCTTAGAAGATGTTAGAAATGGCGGTGTAATGTTTTCTCCACGCAGATCTCGGGAAGATTTTTTTAATAAAATGTATTTCAAAAAACAAACAATCTGTAGAGTTTAACATTTGCATGTGATCCGCGCGTGACCGACCAAAAAAAAGTCAGGAAGTACTTAAAAAAACACCCCAATTGAAGTTTTTCTTTCTAAATTACATTCAAACCTCAGCAACCAATGAGGTATATCAGAAGGTCTGAAGTTGATTCCTTTACTGGAAAGCCAAAGGTAGTGTTGAAGTGGAGTCCTCCACGCACTATGTCAAGAATCCCTCTAGGGGAAATGCCACATGACTTCACTCTACACTTCAAGTGGTGGTACTACGATTGGAGAACAGTTGAAGCTGTACTAGTCTTGTAGAAGGAGAACCAAATAGATACTACTCGGGTATTTGACCCAATGTGGCTGACTAACTTGTCTGCTGATGATGTCTACACATTATAAAAGTGGCCGCTGTTTCTAATTCGGAAGACATTGTACAAGCCCTCCAGTTTAAGAATGTTATACGACAATGTTTCGCATTTGAGATAAATGTCGGAGTTACAAGAGAGGAGAAGTACAAGAAGTTTGATGAGTTGATGACGAATGTTAGACAATGATGTAAACTAGGTCCAAAGGGGATTTTGTTGATACACGTGTACCTAGTTTAGGAGCTTAATATAAAATGTCTTTCATGTCTTACATATTTGTAATTGAATGGGTATGAATGAAATACAATACGTGGTTGATGCTTATTATGTTTAATATTTCATTGTTTATTGTGTAATAACGCATATTGAACTAACTACATAGGTTTGTGGTTGTTCGCATAATTCTTAGTCAAATATTGTTGAGAAACATGTTTAAACTTAATTGTGTGAAGTTCTCATGTGAATGGACCATACTAATGGACCATACGCATGAACACTTCATGCTAATGGACCAGTCGCACGATTGAACCAGGAGACTGGATCAGTCGCATGATTCTGACATGTGATTGACTCAGTCTCACGACCGGACCTTCAGTCTTGCGGATGGATCAACCGCATGCTTTAGTCGCACGACTGCACCATGCTAATGGTTTAGTCGCACGAATGAAGACTCCAAACCTATAAATACCACTTAATTCATGGAAAAACGTAACAATTAAAATATCCACATACCCTAGTCGTCCAGAGGCTCAAGAAAACATGTTCCAACTTCATAGTTCGTCTCTGATCAATTCTTGTTTGTTCTTAACGTTTCTTTCATCGTTGAATTGATCAGATTGTCGTTCTCACTGATTGGATCGCCAATCAAATAGGATTCCGCACTATTTGAGTTGGTATACACATAGAATTAATTAGTACTCCGTATGTACACGGTCCTAACAACATTTAATCCACGTTTAATTATTTCGTCAAATAATTAACCCTATTATTAAACTGTAGTACGTGATTTATAATTTGAAATCATTACTCGTTACTTGTTGTGCCCCAGGTGGAACACTTTAAACCATATCTCGATGGTAACACTGAAATTATCAATGTTAGGACATCTAATGTCCATATGTCGTCATTGGAAACCCCTTGCATAGTGTCCTTATTTTTTAGGAAATACGACCGAGGTTTGCAAACCACTGTGGCGTATAGAATTGCTTTTGGTTCATAACAGGTGAGGCATGGACCAATGATCCTTAGCCCAACTGGTTAAGGTGAGGTACCTGTGACATGAAAATAAGGGGAGGTCATGGGTTCAAGTCTCACTCTGAGTAAAATGCTCAGAGTTGAGCCAGGGGGTTTCCTCAACAATAGGTTTCCTCCTAAGGGGGTTGGGGTGCAATCCCGGCTGGAAAACGGATAGGTGGGTCCGATTAAGATAAACTTATCCTTCAAAGAAGGGACGTACATTTACCGTTAAAAAAAAGGTGAGGCATGGACTAGAGACATAAACTTTCATGCACAAGCTAGGGACTATGTATAGGATTGCTAGGCTGCTTATGGACTTTTTAGATAAAAAACTGTATACATACTTATTTTTATACTTATTATTCATTTAAGCTCATAAGCTCATTACCTTTTTAGTTAACTTTCTTTGAGCAAGTATTATAGGTACCTTCACTTTTAAACTAGGATTGACACAGAGATACGATCTTAAACTTTCATGCACAAGCTAGGGACTATGTATAGGATTGCTAGGCTGCTTGTGGGCTTTTTAGATGCAAAACTGTATACATACTTATTTTTGGTTCACAATAGCAATCTCAAAATCCAAAGAAATTTGTTCACATTAGCAATCTCAAAATACGAAGAAATTGGTTCACAATAGCAATCTCAAAATACAGAGAAATTTTTAGGCCTCTAAATTGGAGTCCACAAAAAAATCTCAAGAATTGTAGCTTTACTGTGAGTGGTAATGAGATTGTATGGAGACTATGAATCAAAGGATTTACTAGGTGTTTGGGAGTGCTTTTTTTCTTGTAAAAATTTAAAAAATCATTTTATAGTGTTTGGTAATATGATGGTTGTGAGAGAAATAAGTTAATAAGTCACTCCATACTAACTTATTAACTTATTTGAGGAGTCAATAAGTTAAAAATGACTTTTGAAAAGCAATCCCAAACACCTCTTAGGGTTTTGAATGAGGGTTTGTAGAAATTGTTGTACACCATTATAAATCGTTTAGTTAACGATTAATTAATACACATTTAATCCACATTTAATTATTTCTTTAACTAATTAACCACTACTATTAAACTGTAATACGTGATTCATAAGTTGAAATCATTACTCGTTTCTTGTTGTTACCCAAGGTGGAACACTTTAAACCATATCTTGATGGTAACACTAAAATTATCGATGATAGGACATCTAATGTCCATATATCATCTTGGGAAACCTAATGCATAGTGTCATTTTATTGCGAAATACCATCGAGGTTTGCAAACCACAGTGGCGTATAGAATTGCTTTTGGTTCATACAGGTGAGGCATGGACCAATGATCCTCAGCCCAACTGGTTAAGGTGAGGTACCCATGACATGAAAATTAGGGGATGTCATGTGTTCAAAACTCATTATGAGTAAAATGCTCAGAGTTGAGCCATGGGGTTTTCTCAGCAATGGGTTTTGTACGGCCCCGTTACCAGAGACCTCACAGTTGATCATTCATAGCAATAAAGATATATACTAATATACATTTCATAAAATAATTAGTGGAATTACATAACCAAAGCCATTTATTAATATTGATAAGTACTATTGTTAAGCAATACAATGGGGTTTGAGTTACAAAAGTTGTATAATCGCATTACAAAACAACAATATCATAAGTAGTGACCGGATGTCAGTCTTATGCCGCCGAGTAGCTTCTCTCTCGTGCCATCCTCAGCAATATTTACCTGTCAACTGAAAAGGTATAAAATTCAGCATTGCATAGTGAGTTCTAGTTTTAAAAGTATTAAAATACCTTGTATAATTTATATATGAAAATACTCTTTCAATAAAATACTTTCTTTACTTTCGTACGTGAGCACGCATCATATATGCATCAAGGTAATAGTTTCTTTCTTTCTTTACTATACGCATTCGTTCATTTCGTACTTTTATCATTATCTTTCACTTTCTTATGGACCAATGTGCAATACCCCGAACATTGTGCACGACGCTAATGCTGGGCCTGTGGTCTATAAATAGACCACGAACATTGTGCACTAAGCTAACCCAGTCACCTAGGGTACGCTACAAGGGTCCCTGTCAAGCTCAATGACTGGCCCTACATGCATCCTTCGGGTTAGCTAAATCGCATACAGTTGAGCTAACGACAACATGGTCGTGCACCTCCTATACATTTGCTTGCAAGACTTGCATTCTTTCATTTATGTTCCACTTTTATTTATTATTAATCTTTCACTTTTGTTAATGATAATACTTTACGTATACGTTCATAAACATATCACGTAAAGTCACACAATAATAATTATTAACAAACATAAGAACAACTTATAATCATGTATAATAATAACAATTAAAACCCTAAAGTCAAACTAGGGTCAAACCCTAATTATTCTGTTTTCTTAAAAATTCCCAGAAAAATTCTAAGTGTTAGGCACATGAGAACTATGAAGGCGCATGAGGCCTTTTTAGGCGCATTATAACTATGTGGGCGCATGTGTCTACACTTAGGCATTTCAACACTTAAGCGCATGGGCCACTTCGGGCGCATTGGGACTATTTGGGCGCATGGGGTTTACTTAGGCGCCTGAGCCTAAAACTTATGCGCATGAACTACTGTTCAGGCGCATGGATTTATACTTAGAATTTCTAAGGCATTTTCTAGGCCCATGGGGTACTATTTGGGCGCGTGAACCCTATTTGGGCGCATGAACCCTACTTAGAACTTTTCTAAGGCAAAGTTAGGCAATAGGTGCATGAGCAGCCTGTATAACATATTCCTAAGTTGTTTTTAAACCCAATCTTCATATCATCCTATTCTAAGTTTCTTAAAACTATTCTAGGCCTACACATCATAAATATCAAGATACATTAATACACATTCATAAACATACGGTTTACACATCAAAAATTGTAAAATCTTTCATATACATTTTCAGCCCCAAATATTTATAAAACAGGTAGAAAATGGGGTCTAGGACTCACCTTGTGTAGCAAACAAGCACCACTCTCCCGAACTTGTTTGTTCACAGGTTCAAGCACCTAAAACAACCCAAGAAACACCAAAACACACAAACCCGAACACATAAGAACACATACTTTTGATTTTATTGTCGAACCGAACCAAAAACCGAGCAATTAAACATCAAAAACACTTACCTAGTCAAGAACAGCTTCTCTCTCGCGCTAAAACCGAAGGTTTCAGCTTTATTCTCTTCTTCTGCTATTTTTGGTTGGCAAAAGCAGAAGGGATTGGTTTGTATGGGCGGCCATGCCCATATATATTATAGTAATTTGAATTTTGTACTTCTACACAAATCCCCTTCCACTTTTGTTCGTTTTCCTTTCTTTCAAGATATTTCCCTTTCTTCCTTTCTTATTATTTTTCTTTTCTTTTATTTGTCCAGGATTTTAGGTGTTACAAGTCTACCCCCCTTAAAGAGGTTTCGTCCCTGAAACCTGTCACACTTCAAACAACTGTGGGTAATGCTATCTCATCTCTTCTTCGGTCTCCCACTTAGACTCTGAACCCTTTCGGTGTTTCCACTGCACAGCAGCAGTGGAACCACTTTATTCTTCAATCTCTTTTCCTTTCGATTAATGATTGCCACTGGTTGCTCTACATACTTGATCTGTTCATCCACTTCAATATCATCTAGTAGTACAATCATATCTTCATCAGTGAGACACTTCCTCAGATGAGATACATGGAATGTCGGATGAATTCCACTTAGCCCATCGGGTAGCTCCATCCTATAGGCCACCTCTCCTATTCATGCGATGATTCGAAAAGGTCCTATGTATCTCGGGCTTAGCTTCCCTCGTTTTCTGAATTGAATGATTCCCTTCCAAGGTGAGACCTTCAGCATAACTCCGTCGCCCACCTTGAATTCGATCGGTCTACGCCTCTTATCGGCGTACGACTTCTGTCGATCTTTCGCCGCTTTCATGAAGGCTTTGATTCTTTCTAACTTCTCAGTGGTAGCCTCGATCACGTCAAGGCTTCCCAACTATTTCTGTCCAATATCACCCCAACATACGGGTGTCCTACACCTTCTACCGTATAGCATCTCGTAAGGTGGCATGCCAATGCTGACATGATAACTGTTATTATACGAGAATTCAGCTAATGGTAAGTGATCGTCCCAACTTCCTCCAAAATCGATCACGCATGCTCGAAGCATATCCTCGAGTGTCTGGATCATCCTCTCAGACTGACCATCTGTTTGAGGATGATAAGCCGTGCTAATATGTAGCCTCGTCCTCATCGCGTCATGAAACATCTTCCAAAACTTCGATGTGAATCGGGTGTCATGATCCGACACAATAGACACCGGCACACCATGACGTGCCACAATCTCTTTGACAAATAGATCCGCCAACCTCTCGGATGAATACGTCTCGCAGATCGGCAGGAAGTGAGCATTCTTTTGTCAACCGATCAACAATCACCCAAATGGTATCGTACCCCTCATCGTGTGGGGTAATGTTGGACCAAAAGAACCAATGAGCCAGATCAAAAAAAACCTTTAAGTCCCACAAGGCATCACCACAACTGCTGAAGGCATCATCAGTTGTTTGACAAAAACTGAAGACTTCAACAGCTGAAGACTAAAGTACTGAAGATCAACAGTTGAAGACTAAAGCACTGAAGATCAACAGTTGAAGACTAAAGTGCTGAAGACTTCAACAGCTGAAGACTAAAGTACTGAAGACCATCAGCTGAAGTACAAAGACTAAAGACAAAGACTGAAGACATCAGCTGATGACAACAACTGAAGACATCAGCTGATACAATAACTGAAGTTCAAGTCTGATGTCCAAGTACTGAAGCCTTCAGACTTTGTCACAACAGCTGAAGAAGTATTCTTTAGTTGTTATGATGGTTTCCCTTTCAGTCTTTTCTTTTCAGTAGTTTCTTTTATATTTCAGTACTTGTAAAACGACTGAAGAGCATGTTCTTCAGTCGTTGTAGTTTTAGTAGTTTCTTATTAGTAGTTGTAGTTATAGTTAACACTTAGGGTTTTTGTAAGAAGAAGTCAGCTGTTTGACATCTTCAGTAGTTGTGTTAACTCTTCAGTAGTTATGTTCATTTCAGTAGTTTGTTAAATAACAGTTAGATGTCACTGTCAAGTGACATCAGCTGACGTCATCTTTCCCTGTAAAAGAAAAGATGACCTAATTTTAATGTTGCCGAAGCACATATTGAATGAAATACATCTTTTATGCAGAAACTCTCTCTCATTCTATAACTGTACTATTACATTGATAAATCTATTGTGTTTTTGTTTGAATTTGCCTAATTCGTGTGCTAATTCCACTGCAAAGTAAATCTAATTGATCAAACTAGATGCTAAGATCCTTTCAGGTAACTTAGTAATAAAGTCCATGGTGATGCTCCCACTTCCACTCAGGTATATCCAACGGTTGGATTTTCCCATATGGCTTTTGGTGCTCTGGCTTCACTTGCAAACAAGTAAGGCACTTACTCACATACTCCACTACATCGTGCTTCATACCCGGCCACCAATAATCTTTCTTCATGCCTTGATACATCTTTTGGCGCCTGGATGAATGGAGTATCGAGTCTTATGAGCCTCATCCATAATTCATCCCTTTAGATCTCCTTATCAGGGAATCCACATCCTTCCATTTCGGGTCCTCATACCGAAAGTGTTTTCACCCAAAACCTTCAGTCTTTTCCTTTCAGCTGTTTCATAACCATTATAAATACCCGACCCTAACTTCAGAGTTTGTCATTCTTTCATAACCTAACGTTCAAAAGCCCTGAAACCTCTCTCCTAACATTAATGGAGACCATGCAGGTCAAACCCAGACACAACTGTGTTGCCTATCTTACCAAATCACCACTCTGGACCAAGTTCGACAACGCCATAGATCTCATGGTCGACTCCCAATACCAAACGGCCTTTCTCCTAAATCCAACCCTATATGCCGACTCTCTTCATCAGTTCTGGACAAACGTCACCCTCACTGGAGAGAATGACGCCAAGGTCTCTCTCCAGTCGTTCGTCAACAACCGTAAGGTGGTCATCACTCCGGCAATCCTTCGCCAAACCCTAAAACTGGATGATGCCACCTTCCCACTGGATATCCAAAGGGCACCACTGATCTATCCTTTTCCCGCCATGGATACCAGGGTGACCTCAGTGCTTCTACCATCCTCAAGAAGCATTACCATGATGCGGAACGTCTTATCTTCCACATGGTGAATCTTTGCTTGGCCCCAAAAACCTCTTCATGGGACCAAATGTCTTCCAGGTGGCAGCAGGTATTATTCTCTATCCTTGAACAACAAACTTTAAATTTTTCTCAAATCATATTTTTAGAATTCAAGGATATGGCCTCAAAACCTATTGCTAACCGATGGATATTATATCCACGGTTCATAATGGCCATTATAGAGAACCAGCTGAAAGCTGAGGGACTTGTTGGCCTTGGAGTCCCTACCATGGCTATATTGCCTGAGGTATACTCCAGGCACAACTCTGACCAGACACTGAAAAAGGCTGCCAAGCTGCGCAAACCCACGCAGCTGGAACCCACAGCCTCCACCTCCAAATCCAAAGTCCCTACCAAACCCAAACACAAGCAACCCAAAAAGCCTACTCAGGAAGATGAGTCCCCTGAGGATGCCCCAGCAACACAAAGGCAGGAAGTAACTGCTGGCAGTATTCTCCCAGCAGTTACCATGACTCCACCAACCACAACCGCTCAGGCATCCTCTCAACAGGATCCTGATGCAACCATATCAGGGGCCCCTACACATCTGGAACCTTTCTCACTTGAGGAGGTTGCCATTGAAAAGCACAAATCTCCCCATGTGCATACTACTTCTACCCCATCTCCCACTGGTACCGCCCCTCACAGCCCAACATTCATTATTGCAGAAGTGCTGACTCATCTCAACACTCCACCCTCTCCCCAAGAACCTATCACAACTGGGAAAACCCCGACCAATGAGAGGGGGGATCAAAGTGTGGATGAGAACCCACAGTATAGGGAATACAATGTTCCATCTCCCAGTATAGAAGAGGAGATAGGAACATCTGGTGAGGCTGCCACTTCCCCTGCATCAGCAAATGAGCAGGATGAAGCTGGTAACATAGCTAAGTCCTCACCAGAGGCAACTAGCGATGAAGGTTCTAGTCCTGAGGCAGAAAGTCCCCAGTACCAAGAACAAGGGGCACATGTGATTACTGAGCCATACTCAGCACATGTACATCCTGATCCAATCAGGAGGTCAGGTGATTCAGCTACAACTGATGATGACCTGGGCTTCTTTTATGATGTTCTAGCCCAGAACACTATTCTTGAGGAGGAGGTATGTAGACTCAAAGAGCTACTTGCCAAATTCTTCCAAGAATCAAGTCCATCTGCCACCATAAGAATTCAACAGATGGCACCTTCATCCGAAGGTCCCACAAACATAGAGCCACTCCTAAAATCTCTACCACCACCCTCTGCTTCTGGCACTATTTCTCAGGGTCAGAACCCCCCTGAGCAAATAGCTGCTATCTTCCAAACCTCACTGCCTCTCATCACACCCATCATCACTGATATAGTGATTAAAACCCTTGATGAGAGGCTTCCCTCTGTTATACAAACCCTGGTGGAGGATGTTGGGGCAAAGAGGCTTTCTCACAGTCAAGCCCTTGCAACCAATGCAACCAAAAAGGGGGAGACTCAGTCAGTGAAAGCAATGATAAGAAAGAGGATTGAGGAAGAGAAGGAGAAAGAAATAGAGAAAGAGGTGGAAATAGAGAAGGAGTTGGTAGTGGAGACTGAAAAGGAGAAGGAGAGGGAGAAGGAAACTGACATGGAGAAAGTGGCTGAAAGTGCAAAAGACTTTCATGTCACATACAAGAAAAAGAAGAGTAGAGAGAAGGAGAAGGAGAAAGAGCTAGCAGTCCTTGTCAAGGAGGCTGATACTAAACACAGCAGGTCAATGGATAACATCATTGATCAGCTGTTCAGGCAAGGCTTTGACACTGCTGAGCTAGATACAGAGATAAGAAGGTTGGAAGTTAAAGAAATTGAAGCCCGATGGTCTTGCTATCGCTAATAAGAGAAGGAGAGACTTGAGGCTATGGCAAGATTCACTTCGAAGTATCTAGGGAGATCAGTCTTGGAGATAAACAGTTAAAGTGATGAGGAGTTGTTAAAAAGGGTAGACAAAGCATCACAAAGGGTAGACAAAGCATATGCAGCCTCCTCATCAATCATAAGTATGAGGAAACAGGCTCAGAGGCTATACACTCTCAAGCATACGTTCCAATATCAGAAAGAGAGAGTGATGATTTGGCTTGATCCCAGGGTGTCTCACAGGATCCAAAAGAGAGACATTCCTCATAGATACAATAGGCATGTGAAAAGGATTGTAGATGCAGTGATCACACTTGCTATTGTAGTATCACCCTGGGAAATCCTTGAAGATTTCAAGAAGGCCTACACAACCAATATGCCCCCATAAAAGATGCTGGAGAATAGAATGGTGAAAAAGGGGTTGGTGTATAAGAGGATTGATGTAATCAGGAAGGATGAGCTCCAACTGTTACTTGAGGGTAATCACCTGGATGAGTTTGCTTACAGAGAGATCACAACAGTGGAGCTCAAAAAATGGAAAACAGGCCAAATTCCTATCTGAGTTCTATGGGCCTGAAGGATTCTTTGAGGGTGAGGCTGAAGAGCTAACCATGGAGGAATAGATTGTATTTTTGGAAGCCTACACCAGAGAATCATATAGGCTCATAGTTGGGAAGTAGATCTCATGGATGGGGTAACAGCTCTGTGTCCAGTTCCCCAAGACAGAGTTCCCATCCATCCTTTGCCGATCAGATTCTTGAGACTTCTTCCCAGGCCTGTGCTGACAAGGGTCACTTCTGAGCTGATCTAGAAGACAAGAGACCAATCTTTCTGCCTCAATAAGTGGGACAATTCAATAAGCTTAAAGGTTTTGGCTGCATTGGTTCAGGGGGAGTTTGTTGGACCAAAAGAACCAATGCTCCAGATCAGAAAAACCTTTAAGTCCCACAATACATCACAACAACTGCTAAAGGCATCATCAGTTGTTTGAGAAAAACTGAAGACTTCAACAGCTGAAGACTAAAGTACTGAAGATCAACAGCTGAAGACTAAAGTACTAAAGATCAATAGCTGAACACTAAAGTGCTGAAGACTTCAACAGCTGAAGAAAAGTACTGAAGACCATCAGCCGAAGTACAAAGACTGAAGACAAGGACTGAAGACATCAGCTGATGATAACAACTGAAGACATCCGCTGATACAACAACTGAAGTTCAAGTCTGAAGTCCAAGTACTGAAGCCTTCAGACTTTGTCACAACAGCTGAAGAAGTATTCTTCAGTTGTTGTGATGGTTTCCCTTTCAGTCTTTTCTTTTCAGTAGTTTCTTTTATATTTCAGTACTTGTAAAACGACTGAAAAGCATGTTCTTCAGTCGTTGTAGTTTCAGTAGTTTCTTATCAGTAGTTGTAGTTATAGTTAACACTTAGGCTTTTTGTAAGAAGATGTCGGCTGTTTGACATCTTCAGTAGTTGTGTTAACTCTTCAGTAGTTATGTTCATTTCAGTAGTTTGTTAAATAACAGTTAGATGTCACTGTCAAGTGACATCAGCTGACGTCATCTTTCCCTATAAAAGGAAAGATGACCTAATTGTAATGTTGCCGAAGCACATATTGAATGAAATACTTCTTTTGTGCAGAAACTCTCTCTTATTCTATAACCGTACTATTACATTGATAAACCTATTGTGTTCTTGTTTGAATTTGCCTAATTCGTGTGCTAATTCCGCTACAAACTAAATCTAATTGATCAAACTAGATGCTGAGATCCTTTCAAATGGTATCAGAGCTGGTTAATCATTGATCGATTTAACAATTGATCATTGAAACTGCTCTTTTGCTATCTACGTTTGATCAAATTAGTAAATTTGCAAGAATCGGTTATAGAGATTGAGTTTCTGCTGCTTCTGGCCATTCAATTTGAGGTTTACGTGGTTTTGAGCTAGATTTTCTGAAATTAATTTGAATTAGCTTGAATTTGTTCAATGGCGAAAATAACAAATGATCCTCATAATACTGGCTCCTCAACAAAGCCTCTGATGCTTGTTAGGAGTGAGTATAACATATGGCAACGACGTATGCTCCATCATCTGTCCATCAACAGCGCTGGTTGTTGGAAATCAGTGGTGCATGGACCATACAAGCCTATGATGAGCATTCCTGAATCAAATGAGAGGGTTCTAAAGAAACCTGATCAATATTCGGACGAAGATCTAAAGCTGTTCGAAATTGATGCTAAAGCCCATGGAATTCTGGCCATGGCACTGCCTAATGAAATCTATTCAGGGCTCATGCATTATGAAACTGCTCATTATCTCTGGGTTGCTCTGAAGGAACAATTCGGAGGAACTGATGAGGTCCTAGCAAACACTAGGGAAATCCTTGCCCAATAATATGAGACATTCTCTCATAGGAAGGGTGAGACTCTGACTCAACGGTTTGAGCGATTCTCTTGTCTGATTTCTGAGCTGAAAATGGTTAAACAAGAGTATTCAAACAGCCAGATGAACAACCTATTCCTCAGATCCCTGCCAGAGAGATGGGACACATACACTATTGTCCTACGCTCTAGTGCAAATCTGAGCACTCTATCTCTCACCCAACTTCATAGGAAACTGCTTACATTTGAAAGAGAGATAGAACAGAAAAGGAAGTTGTCATCATCTGGTAAGCTCACTGATGACTTTGTATCAGGCAATACTGCACTGATAGGTCAGGAGTCAGAATATGTTGCATCAAAGAGAGCCTATGATGAGCATATTGATTTCTCTACTAATACTGAAATGCTTTTGTTGGTGTTGATGGTAGTTCAGGTGGTAGCAGTGATAACTTGTGTTTTCTGATGGAGGATCTGAAGGGCATTCCAGATGATGATCTGGAAGAGATGCATATTTTGAGCCAAATGGGAATGATCAATATCAGATCTCAAAAGTTCTACAAAAGAACTGGTAGGAAATTCCCTGAACTCTCTGGCAAAACCAAAGTTGGTTTTGACAAGAGCAAGTTGAGGTGTCATAAGTGCCATAGGCTTGGACACTTTGCTAGAGAGTGTATATCATCTGGATCTAACTCATCAGCACCCTTTGTGACTTTTCCATGCAATAGCTCACAGAACAAAGGGCAATATTCTACCAGTTCTGGTCATCTGCATATTTTGTCCTTCTACATGCAACAGACCAGTCAAGTTCAAACACCTATTGCTCAACAACCACATGCTCTTCCTGAGCCTCAACCATCCCAATCTCATCAACAATCTCAACCTCAACAACATAGCTTTTTTCACCCCAGGAGGGGTTGACTGGAGCAGTTTACCAGATGATATGCCTGGTCATGAACAACTGTTTCCTGGTGTTGGTCAACATAGTGGTGACAATCCTTTTGGAAACCTTGCCCTCATGGCCCTGGAGTCTGCTGATAGCTCAACCTCAAATGCCTCCATATCACAGGTATCATAGGTATCTTCAGAGGCCAAAGCCAAGTTATGTTCTGAATCATGCATACCCACATTTGCATCTATTAGAGAAGCAAATGTAGCTTTAATTAACAAAAACATTGAGCTAGAGCAAACAATTTCTAAAAGAAAAGCTGAATTTGAGTCCGTGCTTAATGATAAAAATGATGAGATTTACAAACTTATATGCCAAATCACTGATGATAAGGCTAGGGAAGAGGTACTTCTAGAGAAGTACAGAGACCTCAAGGAAACACTTGCAGCTACCCAGGTAGAGTGTGATCGCTGGGTACAATCCTGCAAGGGTTTTGAAATGCTTCTTAGCAAGCAATCTGCTTCTAATGTGAAGTTTGGCATTGGTTATAATCACACTGCTCCTCCCACAGATTTTACTTCCAGAGCAGAAGTAGAATCTGAAGGTGAAAGCAATAACCAATCCTTGTCATCATGTGATCCACTCTCTGATAGAGCACCATCAGAAGATGAAGTCAGCATTCATAATTCTGAGAACCAATCAGCCGATATTGATGGTTCAAATGATGACACTCACATGATCAAAAAGTTGATCACTTCAGGTGTTATCTCACAAAGTACTGAAAGTACTGAAGAGCAAGTTATAACACCTAAAGCACAAATCCAGACTACTGCAAGTACTGAAGAGAAGAAAAATGCAAGTAGTAAGGGTGGGAAAACTACTGAAGAAGATATCAGGAAAGCATGTACTGCAAGGAAGAAAACTGCAAGTACTGATAGAAAACTGCTGAAGAACAAGTCTTCAGTAGTTTCATCTTCTTCAGCTGATGATCAACTTAAGATGAATAAAAAGCCCTGTGAAATTTGTGGCTTATTCAATCATCTTACTGATGATTGCTGGTATAAAAAGGGTTCCAAACTCAAACAAAATGAGAACATTAAAAAGAAAATGAACAAAATGAAAACTGACTTTGAGACCAAGTTTGTACCAGCAACATCAAAACCTGTAACCCCAATGTCCAGAAAGAAATCCAAAAAGCAAGGGGTTAATCAGGCAACAGCTGAGGTTGCTCAAAGGAAGATGGTTCAACACCGGAAGCCATCAAACTCAAGTAATAATATGTCTGATGAGCTGAAAGCTTTATCACAAAATCAGCCATAACTTGTTATGATGGTTCAACATCTATTGGGGAGAGTTAATCTATTAGATGCTCCTGTGTTGAACCCATAGAAAAGGAAATCCAAGCCAAAGGAATCCTTTTCCACACCATCTCCCTTACCTCAGGCTGTTACTCATAACAACCAAGTTAGTGTAACATCTGTTGATGAGAACAGACCCAAAACCAAAAAGGTTTAGGTCTTAAAACTAACTGCTTTGTTGTGAATGCAGGGTTTTTTAACATGCCAAAGAAGCATCTGGTATGTAGACAGTGGAGGATCCATGCATATGACAGGGAGCAGCTCTCTTCTTCATGACTACTCTCAAGGAAAGAAGGGGTTTGTCTTTTTTGGTAATGATGCTAAGGGTTACATCATCGGCAAAGGCTTTGTTTCCAATGGGGAAATAAGGTTTGATGATGTTAACCATTTGGAGAATCTCAAGTACAACCTCTTGGGTGTAAGTCAAATGTGTGATAAAGGCCATGTTGCTCTTTTCACCAGTCAGAACTGCAGGATTCTATCATCCAATGTTCTGAGTTTGATTGACAACATGTTGGATGATCATACTCTCCTGAAGGCCAACAGGATAGGAAGAGTATATGCCTTAGATCTTTCCAATAGAATAGATCTAAAAGGCCATCCTTGCCTATTCTCCAAGGCTTCTCCTCAAGAATCTACTCTATGGCATAGAGGCTGGGTCATGTGAATCTCAAAAACATGAACCAGCTGATACACCATGGTTTAGTAAGAGGGTTGCCTATGAAGGAGTTAAAATGTGAATACAACTGCACTGCTTGTTTAAAGGGAAAGCAACACAAAGTTTCATTCCCTCCAATAGAAGAGCCAAAGTCCACTGCCTGCTTGCAATTACTGCATATGGATCTTTTTGGTCCTGTTAGAGTGATGAGCATGGCAAAGAAGAAATATTGTCTAGTAATTGTGGATGATTACTCCAGATTTGTATGGACTTTCTTCTTGCATTCCAAAGATGAAGCTGCAAAAGCTATTATGAACTTTGTGTTACATATGGAGAAGTAGTATTCCCTTCCAGTCAAGTGTGTGAGGAGTGATAATGGCACAGAATTTAGAAATCACACACTTGATGACTTCTACCTATCAAAGGGAATCAAGAGGCAGTTTAGCAATCCAAGAACTCCTGAACAGAATGGAGTGGTGGAGAGAAAGAACAGGACCCTGATTGAAGTTGCAAGGTCAATGCTGGCTGATTCAGGTTTGCCACTGACCTTTTGGGCTGAAGCTGTCAACACAGCTTGCTATGTGCACAATAGAGTGTTAGTGAATCAAAGGTTGATGAAGACTCCTTATGAAGTACTACATCATTTGGCCCCTTTGATTTCATTCATTAAAGCATTTGGGTGTCCCTGTTACATTCTCAACACAAGCAATCTACTCCAGAAGTTTGAATCAAAGGTGGATGCAGGGTATTTTGTTGGTTATTCATCAACTTGCAAGGCATACAGAGTTTTCAACTGCAGAACAAAGATGGTTGAAGAGACTTTGCATGTGAAGTTCAATGAATCTCCAAAGGACAAGATTCCACAAAACCCTGTGAAGTTATTTGATTTGGACATACTACAATATGTTCCTTATCAAGCTCCAGCTATTGCTCCTGTTGACAGTTCTCCACCTGGTGGTACTGATGATGATGTAGCCAGTACTCACCTTTTCAGGTTTAGTGACCAACTACCTGAGTCATCTAAACCTGATGCCCCTGTAGTTTTCAGCAGCTCCATCCACAACAAATGCTGATGAGATTTATGAATCCTCTACTTCATTTGAGTTACCATCTCCAACATGGTTTCAAGAATCTTCATCACCATCTATTGCTGTTGAAGGTCCTACAGACACTTGCCAAGATCTCATTGTTTATCAAGAGCTGAAGAATCACCCAATGTCTCAAATCATTGGTGATATCAATGCTGGAGTTTCCACCAGAAGCCAATTGTCTAATTTGTGCTTCTATGCTCTCTTCATCAGTCAGCAAGAGCCAAAGAACTACCATGTTTCACTAAGAGACAATGGATGGGTTGAAGCCATGCAGCTTGAGATTCTTCAGTTCATAAAGCAACAAGTGTGGGAGCTTGTTCCTTTACCCCAAGGTAAGTGTGCAATAGGCACTAAATGGGTGTTTAGGAATAAAACAGATAAAAAGGGCCAAATTGTTAAGAACAAGGCCAGGCTGGTTGAACAGGGGTTTGCACAAGAAGAAGGTATTGATTATGATGAAACCTTTGCCCATGTAGCCAGACTGGAGGCAATTAGATTGTTTTAGCTTATGCTGCTTTCATAATCTTAAAGTTTTTCAAATGGATGTCAAGAGTGCATTTTTATATGGTAAAATAAAAGAAGAGGTTTATGTGTGTCAACCACCAGGCTTTGAGGATAATAAACATCCAAATTAGGTGTATAAGCTTGATAAGGCTCTATATGGGTTGAAACAAGCTCCTAGAGCCTGGTATGAAACATTGTCTAACTTTCTTCTTCAAAATAATTTCACTAGAGGCTCCAAAGATAAAACTTTATTCATTAAGAAAGTAGGGCAGCATAAACTACTTGCTCAAATTTATGTTGATGATATAATTTTTGCATCTTCTGATCCACAGTTGTGTGATGAATTTACAAACTTAATGCAAAAGAAGTTTGAAATGAGTGCCATGGGAGAATTACAGTTCTTTCTAGGTTTGCAAACCAAACAAAGGACTGATGGAATCTTCATTCATCAGTCTAAATATACAAAAGATGTTTTGAATAAGTTTGATTTACAAAACTGTAAGCCCTGTTCTACTCCCATGAGCAGCACCACACAACTGGATGTTGATCAGAAAGGTAAAGCGGTTGATGAAACCCTTTATAGATGTATGATTGGGTCCTAGATGTACCTTACAGCTTCTAGACCAGACATTATGTTTGCAACATGTGCCTGTGCTAGATTCCAGGCTGCACCTAAAGAATCCCACTTGATTGCAGTCAAGAGGATCTTTAAATACTTGCAAGGTACCCAATCTCTAGGACTTTGGTATTCTACTGGGCACTCTTGCAAATTAGTTTCTTTCTCAGATAGTGACTATGCAGGGTGCAAAGTCACCAGAAAATCAACTTCTGGTGGATGCCAATTTCTAGGCAATTGTTTAGTTTCTTGGCAGAGTAAGAAACAAACTTCAATTGCTACATCCACTGCTGAAGCAGAGTACATTGCTGCTGCAAGTTGTACATCCCAGGTACTCTGGCTTTAGAATCAACTATTGGATTATGGCATGACAGAAACTTAGACTTCGTTATTAATGGAGAGTGCTTCAGCTCTTTGTATTGTTAAGAATCCAGTCCAGCATTCTAGGACCAAACATATTGAGATCAGACATCATTTTATAAGGGATTGTTATGAAAAAGGTCTGATTGATCCAAAGTTTGTGCCTAGTGTTGATGAGCTTGCAGATATATTTACTAAGCCTTTAGACAGTGCAACTTTTCAAAATCTTGTACTAAGGCTTGGTATGCTGCAGCTAGAATAAATCGACTAATACTAGTGCTGATCAGACAAGTACTGATGAGTATTAGTGTACAAAAGTCAAAAATAAGTACTGATGAGTTATTTAGTCTTCATCATTTTTCATAACTACTGAAGACTAAAATACTTCAAAGTACTGAAGTGCATTATTTGTTGAAAACAACTGATGTAGTTACAACTACTGATGTGGTTATAACTACTGAAGCTTAGTTTCACAAATAAGTACTGAAGAACAAATTTTGTCCACAAGTACTGATGAGTAATCTTACACATAAGTATTGAAGACAATATTTGTTCACAAGCTCTGAAGAATAATTTATTTTCAGATCTTCTGAACATCTGTTCACAAGAGCTGAAGAATAAATATTCACAAGAGCTGAAGGCGAATGAAACATCTGAAAATCAGACAAAGTCTGATGAGTAAATGTTGAGGTCAGAATGAAACAGCTGAATTAACGACAACAGCTGATGAGTAAATTTACCCTTTAGCTGATTTCAACATCTGCTGTTTCATTTACAAACAACTGAAGGAAAAAACCATGTCTTCAGTAGTTTTACAACTACTGATGACTAACACCAAGTCCTTAGTTGTTTACAACAACTAAAGCCAAAACCATGTCTTCGGTAGTTTACAACTACTGATGACTAACACCGAGTCCTCAGTTGTTTACAACAACTGAAGCCAAAAGCATGTCTTCAGTAGTTCACAACTACTGATGACTAACACCAAGTCTTCAGTTGTTTACAACGTCTGAAAGCAAAACCATGTCTTCATTAGTTTACAACTACTGATGACTAAAACCAAGATTTTAGCCGTTTACAACCTCTGAAAGCAAAACCATGTCTTCAGTAGTTTACAACTACTGATGATTAAAACCAAGCTTTCAGTCGTTTACAACCTCTGAAAGCAAAACCATGTCTTCAGTAGTTTACAACTACTGATGATTAAAACCAAGCTTTTAGTCGTTTACAACCTCTGAAGGTTAAAACCATGTCATTAGTCGTTTCATACAACTGATGCCTAACACCAAAACCTTCAGTAGTTTCCTTTCAGTTGTTTCATAATCATTATAAATACACAACCCTAACTTTAGAGTTTTTCATTCTTTCATAACCTAATGTTCAAAGGCTCTGAAACCTCTCCCCTACCATTAATGGCGACCATGCAGCTCAAACCCAGACACAACTGTGTTGCCTATCTTACCAAATCACCATTCTGGACCAAGTTCAACAGAGCCATAGATCTCATGGTCGACTCCCAATACCAAACGGCCTTTCTCCTAAATCCAACCCTATATGCCGACTCTCTTCATCAGTTCTGGACAAACGTCACCCTCACTGGAGAGAATGACGCCGAGGTCTCTCTCCAGTCGTTCGTCAACAACCGTAAGGTGGTCATCACTCCGGCAGTCCTTCGCCAAACCCTAAAACTAGATGATGCCACCTTCCCCACTGGATATCCAAAGGGCACCACTGATCTATCCTTTGCCCACCATGGATACCAGGGTGACCTCAGTACTTCTACCATCCTCAAGAAGCATTTCCATGATGCGGAACGTCTTATCTTCCACATGGTGAATGTCTGCTTGGCCCCAAAAACCTCTTTATGGGACCAAATGTCCTCCAGGTGGCAGCAGGTATTATTCTCTATCCTTAAACAACAAACTTTAAATTTTTCTGAAATCATATTTTTAGAACTCAAGGATATGGCCTCAAAACCTATTGCTAACCAATGGATATTATATCCACGGTTCATAAATGGCCATTATAGAGAACCAGCTGAAAGCTGAGGGCACAACTCTGACCAGAAACTGAAAAAGGCTGCCAAGCTACGCAAACCCACGCAGCTGTAACCCACAGCCTCTACCTGCAAATCCAAAGTCCCCACCAAACCCAAACACAAGCAACCTAAAAAGGCTACTCAGGAAGATGAGTCCCCTGAGGATGCCCCTGCAACACAAAGACAGGAAGTAACTGCTGGCAGTATTCTCCCAGCAGTTACCACGACTCCACCAACCATAACCGCTCAGGCATCCTCTTAACAGGATCCTGATGCAACCATATCAGGGGCCCCTACACATCTGGAACCTTTCTCACTTGAGGAGGTCGCCATTGAAAAGCACAAATCTCCACATGTGCATACTACTTTTACCCCATCTCCCACTGCAACCGCCCCTCACAGCCCAACATTCATTATTGTAGAAGTGCTGACTCATCTCAACACTCCACCCTCTCCCCAGGAACCTATCACAACTGGGAAAACCCCAACCAATGAGAGGGGGGATCAAAGTGTGGATGAGAACCCACAGCATAGGGAATACAATGTTCCATCTCCCAGTGTGGAAGAGGAGATAGGAACATCTAGTGAGGCTGCCACTTCCCCTGCTTTAGCAAATGAGCAGGATGAAGCTGGTAACATAGCTAAGTCCTCACCAGAGGCAACTGGCGATGAAGGTTCTAGTCCAAAGGTAGGAAGTCCCCAGTACCAAGCACAAGGGGCATATGTGATTACTGAGACACACTCAGCACATGTACATCCTGATCCAATCACGAGGTCAGGTGATTCAGATACAACTGATGATGACCTGGGCTTCTTTTATGATGTTCTAGCCCAGAACACTATTCTTGAGGAGAAGGTAAGTAGACTCAGAGAGCTACTTGCCAAATTCTCCCAAGAATCAAGTCCATCTGCCACCATAAGAACCCAACAGATGGCACCTTCAACTGAAGGTCTCACAAACACAGAGCCACTCCTAAAATCTCTACCACCACCCTTTGCTTCTGGCACTATTTCTCAGGTCAGAACCCCCCTGAGCAAATAGCTGCTATTTTTCAAACCTCCCTGCCTCTCATCACACCCATCATCACTGATATAGTGATTAAAACCCTTGATGATAGGCTTCCCTCTGTTATACAACCCTTGGTGGAGGATGTTGTGGTGAAGAGGCTTTCTGACAGTCAAACCCTTGCAACCAATGCAACCAAAAAGGGGGAGACTCAGTCAGTGAATGCAATAAAAAGAAAGAGGATTGAGGAAGAGAAGGAGAAAGAAACAGAGAAAGAGGTTGAAATAGAGAAGGAGTTGCTAGTGGAGACTGAAAAGGAGAAGGAGAGGGAGAAGGAAACTGACATGGAGAAAGTGGCTGAAAGTGCAAAAGACTTTCATGTCACATACAAGAAAAAGAAGAGTGGAGAGAAGGAGAAGGAGAAAGAGCTAGCAGTCCTTGTCAAGGAGGCTGATGCTGAACACAGCAGGTCAATGGATAACATCATTGATCAGCTATTTAGGCAAGGCTTTGACACTGCTGAGCTAGATACGGAGATAAGAAGGTTGGAAGTTAAGGAAATTAAAGCCCGATGGTCTTGCTATAACCAAGAAGAGAAGGAAAGACTTGAGGCTATGGAAAGATTCAATTCGAAGTATCTAGGGAGATTAGTCTTGGAGATAAAATCATGGACCAGGGATAGCATCTTGGCAATAACCACCAAGATCTGTTCGTCTGAAGCATTTACTAAGGGGCTGATCATAGAAGCCCTAAATGAAGCAGGTGCTGGGAATAGGACTGCTCTAGCCAAGCAAACCAAAGCCTCACTCACATCGATACTGCTAGAACAGCCTGCCAAAATTCCCACACCAAAACAACCACTACCACAACCCACAAAACCAACTCCCTCACCCACAAAACCAATAGCCGATGATGCACCCTTGAAGAGGAAGATGAGGGTGTTGAGGCTAGAAGAAGAAGATGATGATGATGATGAGGAAGAAGACAGGCTGCCAATCTCAGCTGTCATTCAGTTGCCTGAGGCCAGAAGTCTCCCTCTGACAGTTACTCCTGAGATCCAAAGACAAACAGTTAAAGTGAGTCTAGAAGAAGAAGAGCATCACAAACTACATGATGAAGAGTTGTTAAAAAGGGTAGACAAAGCATATGCAGCTTCCACATCAATCATAAGCATGAGGAAACGGGCTCAGAGGCTATACACTCTCAAGCATACGTCCCAATATCAGAAAGAGAGAGTGAGGATTTGGCCTGATCCCAGGGTGTCTCACAGGATCCAAAAGAGAGACATTCCTCAGAGATACAATAGGCAAGTGAAAAGGATTATAGATGCAGTGATCACACATGCTATTGTAGTATCACCCTGGGACATCCTTGAAGATTTCAAGAAGGCCTATACAACCAATATGCCCCCACAAAAGATGCTGGAGAATAGAATGGTGAAAAAAGGGCTGGTGTATAAGAGGCTTTATGTAATCAGGAAGGATGAGCTCCAACTGTTACTTGAGGGTAATCACCCGGATGAGTTTGTACAGAGAGATCACAACAGTGGAGCTCAAAAATGGAAAACAGGCCAAATTCCTATCTGAGTTCTATGGGCCTGAAGGATTCTTTGAGGGTGAGGCTGAAGAGCTAACCATGGAGGAACAGATTGTATTTTTGGAAGCCTACACCAGAGAATCATATACGCTCATAGTTGGGAAGTAGATCTCATGGATGGTGTAACAGCTCTGTGTATAGTTCCCCAAGACAGAGTTCCCATCCATCCTTTGCCAATCAGATTCTTGAGACTTCTTCCCAGGCCTGTGCCAACAAGGGTCACTTCTGAGCTGATCTAGAAGACAAAAGACCAATCTTTCTGCCTCAATAAGTGGGACAGTTCAATAAGCTTAAAGGTTTTGGCTGCATTGGTTTAGGGGGAGTTTGTTGGACCAAAAGAACCAATGAGCCAGATCAGAAAAACCTTTATGTCCCACAAGACATCACAACAACTGCTAAAGGCATCATCAGTTGCCTGACAAAAACTGAAGACTTCAACAGCTGAAGACTAAAGTACTGAAGATCAACAGCTGAAGACTAAAGTACTGAAGATCAACAGCTGAAGACTAAAGTGCTGAAGACTTCCATAGCTGAAGACTAAAGTACTGAAGACCGTCAGCTGAAGACTAAAGTACTGAAGACCGTCAGCTGAAGTACAAAGACTAAAGACAAAGACTGAAGACATCAGCTGATGACAACAACTGAAGACATCAGCTGATACAACAACTGAAGTTCAAGTCTGAAGTCCAAGTACTGAAGCCTTAAGACTTTGTCACAACAGCTGAAGAAGTATTCTTCAGTTGTTGTGATGGTTTCCCTTTTAGTCTTTTCTTTTCAGTAGTTTCTTTTATATTTTAGTACTTGTAAAATGACTGAAGAGGGTGTTCTTCAGTCGTCATAGTTTCAGTAGTTTCTTATCAGTATTTGTAGTTATAGTTAACACTTAGGCTTTTTGTAAGAAGATGTCAGTTGTTTGACATCTTCAGTAGTTGTGTTAACTCTTCAGTAGTTATGTTCATTTCAGTAGTTTGTTAAATAACAGTTAGATGTCACTGTCAAGTGACATTAGCTGACGTCACATCAGCTGACGTCATCTTTCCCTATAAAAGGAAAGATGACCTAATTGTAATGTTGCCGAAGCACATATTGTATGAAATACATCTTTTGTGCAGAAACTCTCTCTTATTCTATAACCGTACTGTTACATTGATAAATCTATTGTGTTCTTGTTTGAATTTGCCTAATTCGTGTGCTAATTCCGCTGCAAACTAAATGTAATTGATCAAACTAGATGCTAAGATCCTTTCCGGTAACTTAGTAATAAAGTCCATGGTGATGCTCCCACTTTCACTCAGGTATATCCAACGGTTGGATTTTCCCATATGGCTTTTGGTGCTCTGCCTTCACTTGCAAACAAGTAAGGCACTTACTCACATACTCCACTACATCATGCTTCATACCCGGCCACCAATAATCTTTCTTCATGTCTTGATACATCTTGGTGGCGCCTGGATGAATGGAGTATCGAGTCTTATGAGCCTCATCCATAGTTCATCCCTTTAGATCTCCTTATCGGGGAATCCACATCCTTCCATTTCCGGTCCTCATACCGAAAGTGTTTTCACCCAATTCTACAACTAGACCCTTCATTTGCTCGGAATTAAGGTGATCTTTCTTTAACGCCTCGTCTTGGAATTTTTTCACCTATGTCATCAAATCAGCGGTCATAACCAACTGATAAGCCTTCACCCAAATTGGCTCAGGTCTCTCCTTTCGGCTAAGGGCATCGCCCACAATGTTGGCCTTACCCGGATGGTAAGGGATCTCACAGTCATAATCTTTGATGAGCTCTAACCATCTCCTCTGTCTCATATTAAAATCCTTTAGCTCAAAAAAGTACTTCAAGCTCTTATGGTCGGTGAAGATTGTGCACTTCGTCCCGTATAAGTAGTGCCTCCAAATCTTCAACGCGAAAACCACGACCGCTAACTTAAAATCATAGGTAGGGTAGTTGACTTCGTGGGTCTTCAGCTGTCAGGATGCGTAGGCTATTACCCTTCCACGTTGCATTAACACGCAACCTAATCCCGAATAAGAAGCATCTGAATATACCACTAAGTCTTCACTCCCTTCAGGTAATGTCAAGACAGGAGCTTAAGTCAATCTCGCCTTTAACTCCTTAAAAGCACACTCCTGTTCGAGTCCCCACACTAATTTCACATCATTGTGAGTCAATTTTCTCAAAGGTGAGGCTATCTTGGAAAAGTCTTGGATGAACCTTCTATAGTAGCCCGCCAAACTCAAAAAACTACAAATCTCTGATGGTGTCTTTGGAGACTTTCATTGCATCACTGCCTCAACCTTTGCCGGGTTCACCATGATTCTTTCAGCGTTAACAACATGACTCAAAAATTAAACCTCGCGCAACCAGAAGGCACTCTTAGAGAATTTGGCATACAACATCCCTCTTCTAAGTGTTTCTAGTATTTCCCGAATATGACCAACATGTTCATCCTCACTCTTTGAATAAATGTGGATATCATCAATGAACACAATCAATGATTTATCCAACATGGGCCGACACATTTGGTTCATTAAATCCATAAAGGCAGCTGGCGCGTTAGTTAAACCGAAAGACATAACGAGAAACTCGTAGTGCCCATAATGCATACGAAAAGCTGTCTTTGGGATATCTTGCTCCTTTATCTTTAACTGATGGTAACCAGATCGAAGATCTATCCTTGAGAACCAACTGACAACTTGGAGCTGATCAAACAAGTCATCAATCCTTGGTAGCGGATACCGATTCTTCACCGTCAACTTATTCAGCTCCTGGTAGTCGATGCACATCCGCGTACTGCCGTCCTTCTTCTTCACAAACAATACTGGAGCACCCCAAGGAGAGATACTCAGTCGAATGAACCCTTTATCCATTAACTCCCGTAATTGATCCACGAGTTCCTTCATCTCAGTGAGAGCTAATCGATATGGTGCTTTGGCAACGGGTTGAGCAACGGGTATCAGATCAATCTGGAACTCAATTTCATGATCCGGTGGCAAACCTGGTAAGTCTTCTGGAAACACGTCTGGGAAATCATGCACCACTGGCACGTCAGATAGTTGTGGCACGGACGCGTCCACATCTTTCGCGTAGGCTAGATAGGCACTACATCCACGTCTCATGCACTTTCCCGCCACTGCCACCGAAATTACATTCGTAATCGTGGTAACACGATCTCCGTAGACCGTCATCGAACTTCCATCGGGCGCAACTAATCAAATCATCTTCTTACGACACATGATGTTTGCTTCATAGGTTGCTAACCAATCCATTCCTAGTACTACATCGAACCCGCCTAGGGGTATCACATGTAAATTGGCAGAAAACCTATGACCTTCTAGTTCTATGGTACAGTCCCCTACCATATCAGTAATTCTATTAGACTTACCAATAGCAGTTTCTACATCGAATGGCTCACTAATACTTCTACTACTAGTAGACAACTTATAATAGAAAGTAGTAGAAATAAAACTCCTACTAGCACCAGAATCAAATAGTACAGAGGCACAAGTTTGGTTACTAGAACATACCTAACATGACATCGGGGTCCACTCTGGCCTCCTCCCGTGTCATTGTAAAGGCTCTAGCACTCGCCCTCTGTCCTCCTTCTTCAGCCTTCTCCTTCATTCCAGAGCTTTTTGCCCTTGGCTTCTTACAGTCTTTGCTCATATGGCCCTCCTCGCCACAGCTATAACACCTCGGCACCCTACAGTCTCTAGTAATGTGACTAGGCTTGCCACACTTGAAGCATACATTCAATCCCAACCTACACTCACCGGTATGCTCCCTTCCACATTTATCGCACTTCCTCAGCCCTGAGCATGACGCGCCCTTCGATCATCCACCTTCATCTTCTTGTTGTTTGGAACGAAACCACCACATCCAGACCTCTTCCAATTCCAGTTCTTATCACCACCACCCGTCTTCTTCACCTCCACCACCGTCTCCTTCCTCTCATCATACAACCTACCTGCCAGGTCTACAACCGATCGAAAGCTGCCTAGCTAAGCAGCGATCAAGTGCCTGCGAATGTTAGCCGGCAATCCCTGGACGTATCTCTTGATCTTCCTCGACACTCACTAATCTCCAGCACCACTTCCATCTCCCTCACCCAGCGGTGTGTAGGAGCAGCATTGCCGTTGCCATCAAAGGTAGGGGTTTACACCGTTGGAATGCACCATAACTACATCCCTTAGCCGTCACCTCCGGAGAGGCATCCTTCTTATCTCTGAACAAAACTGTATCAGACCCAGGCTGCTCCTCCTCCCTCTTTCTCTCCTTCCCCGTTGATCCTTTCTTACCTTCCTTCTTTTTTCTCTCTTCACTCCTCACTGCCCTGATAACTTAGGTCACCACAGACGGTAAGACTGTCTGCATGACCTGGTGCACCTCATCAACAATCGCCTCCTTAGCTGAGGCATTCAGACTAGCATTCTCATTCTCCTCACACCGGCCATGAACCTTAGGATTCTTATGAGCTGTCTCGGTAGCCTTAGCACCACTCCTGGTAACACGTGGCCTAGCACCATGTCCACCACGACCTCTGCCCCTAGAAACCTTCCGAGATTTCCATCCAACCATCCTCTAAATGCTATAAGATTCAAATACTAACACAGTCATTCAGGGTAATAGCTCAGTTCATGTCAAGTATAGTAAGTCGCTAATTAAAGTGGCCAATTGTGATTAGCCACTGACTTTACTCTTCACACCCCAAGCATTTCCTGTCCTGACTACATTAGTATCTAAATCTACTAAGAACACATAAGTCAAATAGCACAAGCATATAATACTTGTTAATGTTAAGAAAGAAATACCTGATGGCACGTAACTACTTGGGCTGACATCCCTCCATTTGTCTCATTTTCAGTTTAAGTTTAGGTTTTTGAAAATATTTTACCCAATTCACTTAAACTATGGCTCTGATACCAACTTGTAAGGCCCCGTTCCCGGAGACCTCACAGTTGGTCATTCTAGCACTAAATATATATAATAATATACATTTCATAAAAAGCAGCGGAATTACATAACAAAAGCCATTCATTATTATTGATAAGTATTTTTGTTAAGCAATACAATGGGGTTTTAGTTACAAAAGATTGTTTAATTGTATTACCAAACAACAATATCATAAGTAGCGAATGGATGTCAGTCTTGTCCCGCCAAGTTGCTTCTCCCTCATGCCATCCTCAGCAATATTTACCTGCCAACGGAAAATGTATAAAAGTCAGCGTTGCTGAGTGAGTTCTAGTTTTAAAATTATTAAAATACCTTATATAATTTTTATATGAAATACTCTTTTAATAAAATACTTTCTTTACTTTCATACGTGAGCACACATCATATATACATCAAGGTAATACTTTCTTTCTTTACAATACGCATTCGTTCATTTTGTACTTTTAACATTATCTTTCACTTTCTTATGGACCAATGTGCAACACCCCGAACATTATGCAAGAAGCTGATGCTGGGCTTGTGGTCTATAAATAGACCATGAACATTGTGCATTAAGCGGATCCAGTCACCTAGTGTATGCTACAAGGGTCCCTGTCAGCCTCAATGATTGACCCTGCATGTATTCTTCGGGTTTGCTAAACCTCATACGGTTGAGCTAACGACAACATGGTCGTGCACCTCCTATACATTTGCTTGCAAGACTTGCATTCTTTCATTAATGTTCCACTTTTCTTTATCATTACTCTTTTACTTTTATTAATGATAATACTTTACGTATATGTTCATAAACACATCACGTAAAGTCACACAATAATAATTATTAAGGAACATCAGAACAACTTATAATCATGCATAACAAAACAATTAAAACCCTAAAGTCAAACTAAGATCAAACCCTAATCAATTTGTTTTCTAAAAAATTCCTAGAAAAATTCTAAGTATTAGGCGCATGAGAACTTTGTAGACACATGAGGCCTCTTTAGGCACATTACAACTATGCGAGCGCATGAGTCTACACTTAGGCATTTCAACACTTAGGCGCATGGGCCACTTCGGGCGCATGGGCACCATTTCAGAGCATGAGGTTTACTTACACACCTGAGCCTAAAACTTAGGTCCATGAGCTACTGTTCAGGTGCATGGATTTATACTTAGAATTTCTAAGGCATTTTCTAGGCGCATGGGATACTGTTTGGGCACATGAACCCTATTTGGGCACATGAACCCTACTTAGAACTTTTCTAAGGTAAAGTTAGGCACATGAGTATAGGCGCATGAGCAGCCTGTATTACATATTCCTAAGTTGTTTTCAAGCCCAATCTTCATATCATCCTGTTCTAAGTTTTTAAAACTATTCTAGGCCTAAACACGTCATAAATATCAAGATACATTAATATACATTCATAAACACATACGATTTACATATCAAAAATTGTAAAATCTTTCATATACATGTTCAACCCTAAATATTTATAAAACATGTAGAAAACAGGGTATAGAACTCATCTTGTGTACCAAACAAGCACCACTCTCTCAAACTTGTTTGTTCATAGGTTCAAGCACCTAAAACAACCCAAGCAACACCAAAACATACAAACCCGAACACATAAGAACACATACTTTTGATTTATGGTCGAACCCAACCAAAAACCAAGCAATTAAACATCAAAAACACTTACATAGTTAAGAACAGCTTCTCTTTTGCTATAAAACCGAAGGTTTCAACTTTCTTCTCTTCTTCTGCTATTTCTGGTCGAAAAAAGCAGATGTGATTGGTTTGTATGGGCTGCCATGCTCACAATATATTGTAATAATTTGACTTTCGTACTTTTACACAAAGCCCCCCTCCACTTTTGTTATTTTTCATTTCTTTCAAGATATTTTCATTTCTTCCTTTCTTATTATTTTTCTTTTCTTTTATTTGTCTAGGATTTCGGATGTTACAGGTTTCCTCCTGAGGGGGTTGGGGTGCGGTCCCAGCTGGAAAACGGATAGATGGGCCCGATTAAGATAACACTTATCCTACGAAGCATGGTCGTACATTTTCCGTTAATAAAACGGTGAGGCATGGAATAGAGACATAAACTTTCATGCACAAGCTAGCGACTATGTATAGGATTTCTAGGCTGCTTGTGGACTTTTTAGATACAAAACTGTATACATACTTATTTTTATACTTATTATTCATTTAAGCTCATAAGCTCATTAACGTTTTCGTTAACTTTCTTTGAGCTAGTATTTTAGGTACCTTCACTTTTAAACTAGGATTGACACAGAGATACGATCTTACTTGGGAATACATGACCCTCACTAAAATAACCATGCTAAATTTAGAGAATCTCTTCTCGAAGCCATGATGCATACTTGAGCAAGTATTTTTGGTAACTTTACTTACGTCGTATATACTTCTTGGATCGGTCTTGTGTATTTCAAATGTCACAATTGATTTGTGTTGTTATCATAGTGTAGACAAATGGTTCCTTATACATATGCACATACATAGGTTATGGTGTGTAGGTTGGCTATCAATTGATCACCAACTTCTAGCCCCCTAGTGGGGTCATGACAAATCTTGGAACGAAAAAATTTAAAACCAAATCAAACCAATTTAGAGTAAACTATTATCAATTTTTTTGAGTAAGCTCGGAGATTTAGTTATCTAAACAACATAAGGTTGATGGAATACATATAAAAATTAAATAAACTGAAACCTAGAATCGGACATTTATTAATGTTATTATATTTTAATTGTGATGTAGGATGGCATTATTGGTATGTCAACTAACTGCTACTGCCTGAATTATTTTATTGGGCGTCAGCCCTACTTTGAAGAAAATATGTTTCTGATATGGGTGGTTGGTATGACGATTCTTGTGAAATATTTATATATGTTTTCGGTTAAAAAGTTCAACATCGGATTGCAGAATAATTATCTAAAACTTTACAATCTGGCTCATGTAGTTTGAAATATTTACTGGTTTTTAGGTCACATTATTTTCCAATTACGCATGCTATAATATTTACGGTTAATTCTGGTGGCTAGTAATGGTTAAACAAGAATTTCATTCAATTTTGGAGGAACATGGTATCCTTTCTATTAAAAAAATTAACATTATTGATTTTACATTTTGAAAAATATATTAGGAATGCGTGTGTACACACATTAGGATAGAAACTTATATGCACACGAGTTGAATAAAATAAAAGTAAACTTACACATGATCCCACGAGTGGTCACTATGGTTCGACATGAATTTTGGGTTTAATCCTTAAATTTTAGATTTTATGAATGTAGGTCTCAACTTGGTCACTGTGGTTTGACGTGAGCTTTGGGTTTAATCCTTAAACTTTAGATTTTATGAATGTACGTTTCAACTATACTATTTGCTTTTGTATATGGTCCCTTGGTCGTTTTAACAAAGGTAATTAAACCCGTCAAAATGATGGACATTGTTGGACCCTGAAAGAATTGTGCATGCTAATTCAAGTAGTAATGGAATTTGTTCTGGTTGGAAATATACAAGTGTGGATTTTTGCGGATGATGTATGAAGAAATGCGAACAGAAGAATAGGCTAAGTATTGTTCTGCCGCAATAGTCTTTGTAGGATTTGTCTAACAGCATAGACTAATGTGGGTTAACACAAACAAATACTTATGCCTAAGTACAACAAATGCGGACAAGACTTGTGCATCCGAAAAGACAAATGCGGATGTAAAGAACAAATGCGGTGAAAATATGTGGATACTGTTATTTTGTACCTTGTACTTAGTTAACTTATTATATATGTCATAGTATCGAACTAGTATATAGATAAAATTTTAACCCTTTTTCTAACTCTTGTAACACTGAGAAAACTTACACACTACAGTAGCATCCAAAACCCTAATTGTAATTTGAATTTTTCTTATGAATATAAATTGAACATTATGAGTATTTCTGATTGTTTCGATCATTAATTATTGTATCTCGGCTACGATCATTATAAAATCATTTAACATATTCAATCCTTATTGATTCTAACCCAGTTAGGTATTTCAATCTTTTTTTAATATGTTTACACACACACACACATAGATATATATATATATATATATATATATATATATATATATTTATAAATATATACATACATATATATATAAAAATAAATATACATACTTATATATACTTATATACATATATATACATATACATATATATACATATATATATATATACACTTACATATATTTATATACACATATACATATATATACATATACATACATATATATATATAAAATACATATATATACATACATATATATACATATATATACATACATATATATACATATATATACATATATATATACATATACATATATGTACATATATATACACACACATATATATACACACATATATAGGGGTGGTAACTTTTAAAAACCATGTTATACCATGAAAATCAGAGGTTACATATATGAAAGTATGTGCTACAAAGTGTACAGCTAAGAGTTACGTATATGTAGAGGTTATGTATATATAAATATGTGTTACCAAGTAAGAGTTACGTACATGTAACTCATACAAGTTACGTACATCTAACTGATACAAGTTACGTACATCTAACTGATACAAGTTACGTATATGTAAGTCCTTTCGTTATCATCGTTATTATTTGGAGTATAAATTTGAAAAATATATAATGATCTTAAAAAATAAGGTTGAAGTTTATTCAAATATACTCTAAATAATTAAAAAGTTATATTAATTATTAATTATATGAGTGGGTAGTTGTGGTTTTTAAGGTTTTTAATTATAAACATTATTTTTATTTATTTTTTCCTATCTATATGTATGTAAATTCTAAAGTCTTTTATTATAAAAGTGTCGTCTCTTTTTGTTTTTTTAACAATAAGTGGGTAAAATGTCAAAACCCACATATAAAAAGATGGGAATTGAGGCTACCATCGTTAATGAGTAAATCTACAGCTTTTGCTTATAAGATAAGGGCGTACCTGGTGCTGCAAAGAGCTTTTGATTATAAGATAAGAAGAATATAAAATCACTAGCTTTAGTAAAACTATTTATTACACGTGTTGAATAAATAAATACAATAAAATTTATTTATTATAAATAATATTCTAAGATATGATATGACCGACTATAACTAATAAAACAATGATATTAACTTTTTAAAATTTCTTTTTAATTTTTTTCCAAAAATAAAATAAATATTTTGTTATAAAACAAACCGTATAAAATGTCATTTTGTATTTTTAAAAATGTTTTGTTCTTTTGAAAAATTAATTATTTTATAAAACGATTATTTATTTAGAAATAACATTAATAAATAGATCTCCTTTTTAATTTATTAAATATAAAAGAATGTTAATAATATTATTAGTAATTAAGTTAATTATTTAAGAGGAAAGAGACGCGGAAAAATTTTGGTAAGTATAATTGTGATGCTATCATGTGGCATCTCAAGTTACTATTTTATTAGAGTAAGAAGATGATAATTTACAACAAAGAAGATTGATGTAATGTCAGGATGAGGTTATCCAACATTCTTAGGGGCTGTTTGTTTGGGTCTGACCGAGCCTGGTCAGACGCGAGCGTCTGACTCGGTCAGACCTGGGGTGTTTGGTTCGGAGCCTCTTACCGGAGATCACGTCTGACCGGAGCTCCTACTCGGTCAGACCTCAACCATAGTCTGACCAGTTGTCAGACGTGAAGGTGGTGGTCGGCGGGTGCTTGTGGTGACGAGGTGGTGCTTGCGGTGGCTGAAGATGATGACGATGATGACGAAAGTGATGGTGGTCGGCGGTGGTGCTTGCGCTGGCTGAAGATGACAGAACCGAGAGGAGAGAACCGATCGGTGACGGGTGATTGCGATGGTGGTCGGCGGTGGTGCTTGCGGTGGCTGAAGATGATGACGATGATGACGAAAGTGATGGTGGTCGGCGGTGGTGCTTGCGGTGGCCGAAGATGGAGTGAAGATGGGGTGAAGATGGAGGAGCAAGAGATGGTGAAGGTGGGGATGAAATTGGGGAATTGGTGGTGGGGATGGAATTGGTGGTGGGGATGGAATTGGGGAATAAATAGTGGTTTGTATTTTAATAAATAGATGATTTTTTATGGTTTGTATTATGGTTTTTTATTAAATATTTTTTTAATAATTATTCAATATTATGGTTTGTATTTTAATAAATAGATGATTTTTTTATTATGGTTTGCATTTTTTTTAATAATTATTCAATATTAGGAGTTATAACCAAACAGATATCCAACCAAACAGACTTAATCTGATTTAGCACTTATTGGTTCAGATCTCTTATTGGTTCAGACATCTTATTGATTCAGCACTTACCCATTCAGAAGTTGTCAAACAGCCCCTTAGTGTTTCCCTCGTAATTTCTAATTTCATTATTTATTTAAATTTAATATTACTTTAATACCCTATAAATTATCTAGCCAAATTAACTATCTTTATGCATAAGAAATGAAAAGGGTTCGACCAGAAGACGAATTTTAAGCCACATGTTGCCACTTGACACATTCCTAAAAATTAGTACCATGTCATTTTATTAGGTTTTTTAAGTTGAAAGCAGAATCATAGTTTAAAACTGATTCACAAGTCTTTGTATTGACTTTAAAATTAAAATATGTATGATAAGTGTTTTTTATAGATGCAGAATCGATAATCTAAGTAAACATTTATAACTCATAATTTATGCATACTTTATTTATTATCAAATATTGTTATATTTTAAAATACTAAAAGCCGTTATTAATATAAAAGAACATTGATATATACAAAAAATAAGGACCTTTCATATTTTATTATGACTATGCATTTACCTTTAGGTAATTTATACAAATTAATTTACATGTATATATTTTTAACCAATTCATAATTTTGGAGTTTATACAAGCGCGCATGCTATCTAAGTAAAAAAGATATAAAATTATCAAATTTGTATTTGAAAATTAATTACTTCATTCAATATTTGTTAAATATTTAAAGGTCAAACAATCGAATTATTAAATTATATCATTTTGTTTTTAGTATAACTAATGCATATAATTTTTAAATACAAACATCATTACTAAGTACAATATACAAGTTAAAAATCATAAAGTTTTCAATCCTTATATCTCTCATAAATTATGCAAATATACTAAACTTAATTTATTTTACACATAAGGCTAACATTTTAGCTAACTAAAAAATTGTACTTTGAAAACAATTATGTTAAAAATCCTTTTATTTTTCATACATTGTTTCGAGATAACGATCGTAAACTTCCCTAATGTTATCACATTAATTTTTAAAAGTACCGTACAAAATTGTAGCCATGATTTTTATATCATTTATTACACCAATAAAATTTTATTTTAACTTAATATTTAAAAATCACATCACCTAAATCTAAAAAAAAAGTTATTTTAATAAGATAGTTTAATCCTTATGCAACTAATTTGGCCTCCTATAACAGGAAAATTTAAATGTTCAAAGATTATATGTTTTTAAAAACCAATTAATATTAATAAACAACTAACTAACTCATTATTACGTTCCATTTACACTATAATAAATACAAATAGTCATCAATTTCATCAATACTATCCTAATATATCATCATCTCAAAATTAACATCTATGACTATTAATTATCTGTTAACCTATAATATACATTTCCTAATAATATTATAGAGTTGTTTACGTAAATGGTCCTTGTGGTTTGTTGAAAATAACAGGTTTGGCACTAAGATTTTTCTGTAACAAGTTGAGGTATTGTATTTACATATTTTAACGAGTTAAGGTATTAACAGTAACAGACGTTAACTTCTCTTTTAAATCTAAGTGCATTTCCGTCTTTTTAGTTTACAAGGACTACTAATGTCTGTAAGGATTCCTAGAAGTCTGATGCAGCCAAAACACTCTTGAAACCATCTACTGAAGACAACAGCTGAAGACAACAGCTGAAGACAACAGCTGAAGGTAACAGTTGAAGACATCAGCTGAAGAAAACAACTGAAGACATCAGCTGAAGACAACAGCTGAAGGTAACAGCTGAAGACATCAGCTGAATACATCAACTGAAGACAACAACTGAAGGTAACAGCTGAAGACAACAACTGAGGACATCAGCTGAAGATATCAACTGATGACAAAGTCTGAAGACAAAGTCTGAAGACAGTTTTCAGTAGTTGTCACAACAACTGAAGAAGTATTCTTCAGTAGTTGTGATGATCCTTCAGTAGTTATCACAACAGCTGAAGAAGTATTCTTAAGTAGTTATCACAACAGCTGAAGAAGCATTCTTCATTAGTTCTTCAGCTATTGTGATGATCCATCTTCAGTAGTTATCACAACAACTGAAGAAGCATTTCTCAGTAGTTATGACAGTTCTTCTTTCAGTAGTTCTATGAAATGATCAAGTCCTCCTGCAAGCTGCAAAGAACATGAAGTAGTATTGCTACGAAAGTTTTACACAAATTCAGAAACATTTCAAGTGTAAAATCTTTCATAGCCAAGACCAATATCTTCAGAAGCCAGAAATGAAGTCTTTCTTAGCTTCAAGACAAAGTCTGCTGAAGCCAAGAAACCAAGACAGATTCTTTCGAAGACTTTTATCATACATGCTTTATCTGATGTACTTTTTCTGCAAAGCTGAACCACTTTACTGCTGCCCACTCTGGTTGCTCACCAACTTGTATGAGTTGGTGAAAAGGTCCATGCTTTAGGAAAACTGTACATTGAGGTCTTAGGTCAAACCTTTCTACTTTATGTACCTTTATCCTTTTTGTAATATATTAGGATGTGAGCTATGGCGTGTCATAGTCACTAGCCAAAAGGCAAATCTGCCTTTTGACTCTACATAGATTGTGTTGTCTAATTCGTGTATCCAGCTGGCCTTCAAAGTATGGCCGTCTGTAGGTTGTATTATATAGTATCTTAAAGTCTTGTAATGTATGCATGCTGAATACTTGTAACTTGAATTTGAGAAGCAATATACAATATCCTTGAAAACCAACCACTTGTGTAGTTATCTTTTTTTTCTGAAGTTACTCGTGTATTCATAGCATCATCATAACCGGTTCCCCATTTGATCTGTTAAGTGTTCTAATACACTCTCCTCATTGTATTGTTGTGTTGTAAGTGCTAACCCTTCACCCGGTCCTGCATTTGGTATCAGAGCATCCAGGCTCTTGATATAAGATCTCACCATCTTAAGATCCCTCACACATACAAAATACTTAACAACTCAAATGGCAGCTCTTTCTAAAGCTGATATGGAAACTGGTACTATGACCAAGTCCCCACTGATCATTCCTGAAGATTTTGACACATGGTGCACAAGAATGGAAGGCTTCATCAAGTGTCAAGATTCAAGAATGTGGGACTCAGTTATCAACGGTCCCTTCATACCAAGCACTACTTCTGCTACTGGTAATCGTATTATCCCTAAAGATGTAGATGATTACTCAGAAGAAGACAGGAAGAGAATAGAGCTTGATCAAAGGGCCATGAATTGTCTTCAAAATGCTCTTCCAAACTCTATCTACAGAGGCTTCAAGAAGTGCAAGACAGCTAAAGATCTATGGGAAGCACTGAAGCTCATGTATGAAGGATCCAAAGAAACTAAAGAAAACAAAAGGATCTCTTGAAGCAGCAGTTTGAAAATTTCACCTTTAAGGCTGGTGAGACACTGACTCAACAATACTTCAGGTATGTTGAGATAGTAGACACTCTAGTGGATATTGGAGTAACTCTTGAGAACAGAGACATAGTAAGGAAGTTCATGTCTTCTCTTCCTAAACTATGGACACATTATTGTGTTGTGATCAAGAGAACTTCGGATCTTAAAACTCTTACTCTTACAGAGTTATATGGTATCCTGAGTGCATTCAAGATGGAGATGAACATGCAAAATCCTCTGGTAACTCAAATAACCAACTGAGTTCAGCTCTTCATGTGAATGAAAGGGAATGCATTGAACCACAACTTCAGTTGTTATGCTTCCCTGACAACTCACAAAAAGGGCCTTTCATCACTCTTCCAGAGACACCAAGAGAAAGCTACACTCAAGGAAATCCCTTCCAAGAGACAAGTTCTTCTCATGCCTTTGTCTCAGCTGATGAAACCTCTGGCAACCTTCTCTTCACTCTTGAAGACTTGGACTGTATCCATCCAGATGATCTGGAGTATATGGAGATAGTTCAGCAAATGGCTCTTCTCACTCACAGGGCCAAGAAGTTCTATAAGAGGACTGGGAGAAGATTTCCGAGCAATACATCCAGTGGAAAGTTTGGGCTGGACAAAAGCAAGGTAAAGTGCTACAACTGTAACCAGATGGGGCACTTTGCAAGAGAGTGTAAGGAACCAAGAACAAATGGTGGCCAGACACAAACCAGACCAAACTACATTGAGAAAGTTCACCAGAATGAGAACCCAAAGCAACAGGCTGCAGTTGCTGTTGAAGAGGGAGGCTTTGACTGGAGCTTTCAGATAGAAGATGCATCTCCAAACCAAGCTCTCATGGCAGATCATGATGAAACCAAGGTATTGGAAAATCTTTGCTCTTGTGAATGTATTGCTAAAGTTAATAGATACAGGTCATATAACTTAGAGATGAGATCTGACCTTGAGTTCTTAAACATCTTGAAAGCTGATTTTAAAAGAGTTGAAAATGACTATAAACTTAAAATAGAAGATTTAGAGAAAACCATTTCAACTCTTAAAAATAAGCTAACAAATTACAGGACTCAGATCAAAGATCTCATAGGTAAGTTAACTTAATGCCAAGCTGAGCTTGTGATTAGCAAAGCTAAGGCAGAAAATTGTGTTCTTGAAGAAGATACCTTCAAGAACATAATATCCTCATCCTTGCATGCAAAAGTGTGTTATCAGAACAAGCAGGGACTGGGATCTAGTGAGATAGCTCCTCCACACACCATCTTGTCTGTAAGATCTCCCAGGTGTGGAACTTGTGAAGATGAGCTTCCCTTCATAGATCCTTTGACTGAAGAGGATGAAGAGGAGATGGTGAAGAATGACTTTGGTTTGAGTGAAGAAAAGCATTCTGAGAAGGGTCACCATTCCTCTGAGGAGAGTAAAACTGTTGGGATGACTAAGTCAAGAAGAAAGAACTTGATCAGGAAAGCCAAAAGAAAAAAAAGGAAGGCTTAAGAGATCAAGGCTACTTTTGACTCTAAGTAGAAACAAGTTTTCATCTCTGCAGGGTTTGAAGTAGTTAAGACTGATGACATGAAATCTGGTTCATGTGCAACTCATCTCAGCAACAAGAAGAAGACTGATCTGTTGTGTGTTACTGCTGCACAACCTGGACCATCTAACTCCAAGAACAGTTCTCAACCCAAAAGAACTTTCTCAGCTCCTGCAAAGGTGAAGATGGAGATGGGATGTGACCAAAGTCAGTGCTCTTCCATGAAGAAGACTCTTGGAAAGAAGAATCTGAAGTGTGTCATGTGTGAGAGTACTTCTCATTTGGCTAAGGATTGTCCATACAATCCTAAGGGTACTCTTCACATGATAAACAAAGAGACTTCCAAGAATTCCAAGATGAAGAAGAAGGCAAGTGGAAAACTGCCTTCGGAAGAAGATTTGGTCTCGGAAGAGAGGAATGCTTCCAAAGTACTGAAGCTTGCTGCAGTAAAGGCAAGATCTTCCGAATGATCAGTCATCAAAACTTCTAAAGTCTCAAAGGCTTCTGAAGTATTGAAGGTCAAGTCTAAACTTCCAAAGGTGGTGTGGAAGTCAAAGAAAGACCAAAAGATTGAAGGTTCTTCATCAACGACAGCTCAAGATCCTCAAAGCACAACTATAGGATTTATTACTGTTGCATTGTCTTCAACTATTTTAAATGAGCCCAAGACCAATGAGTCTTGGGTTTCCAAATGTAACTAGCTATCTCTTTGTGCAGGAATAGCTACAGGCAAACAAAAATGTATGGATCATTGACAGTGGTTGTTCCAGGCACATGACAGGCAATAGGTCACTACTCCAAAAGTTTGAAAGAATTGATGGAGGGCCGGTTGCTTTTGGAGGAGATGCAGGTGGTTACATTACTGGAAGGGGCAAGGTCACAAATGGTAAGCTCGGCATTGACAAGGTAAACTTTGTCAAAGAGCTTGGATACAATCTTTTGAGTGTATCTCAATTTTGTGATCAGAGTCATAACATGCTGTTTACTGAGCATGAGTGCATTGTTCTCAAGCCCGGGGTGATCATTCCTCATGAGCACATCCTACTCAGAGCCCCCAGGAAAGGGAACATGTACAAGATGGATTTGCAAGAAACATCTCCCTCGGAAGAAGTTTCATGCTTTCTATCAAAAACAAATAGTGATGAATCTTTCCTTTGGCATAAAAGAATATGCCATGTAAAATTTAAGAACATGAATAAATTGATTAAGAATGATTTGGTAACTGGAATACCAAAAGAGAGTTTACATGTGATGATCATTGTGTTGCATGCCTGAAAGGGAAGCAACACATGGTATCTCACAAGCCTAAGGAAAGAAATTCCATCACTACACCCCTACACTTGTTACATATGGATCTCTTTGGCCCCACCAATGTAATTAGTTTAGGAAGGACCTCTTACTGTTTGGTGATCACAGATGACTTTACAAGATTCACATGGGTGTTTTTCCTTAGAACTAAGGATGAGACCCCTGAGATTCTGAAGAATTTCATCTTAAAGATTGAGAATCAATGTGATCACAAGGTCAAAACCATAAGATGTGATCAAGGAACTGAGTTCAAAAATCAAATACTTGATACATTTTGTGATAAAAAGGGTATTACAAGACAATATAGTGCTCCCAGGATCCCTCAACAAAATGGAGTTGATGAGAGGAGAAACAGGACACTAATTGAAGCTGCAAGAACTATGTTGTCTGACTCTAAACTGCCCATCACCTTCTGGGCAGAGGCAGTCAACACTGCCTGCTATGTGTAAAACAGAGTTTTAGTAGTTAAGACACATGGTAAGACTCCTTATGAACTTTAGCACAAGAGGAAACCTTTCATTGGTTTTCTCAGGTCTTCTGGATGTCCTTGCACCATCTTGAATACCAAAGATAATATAGCCAAGTTTGCTGAGAAATCAGATGATGGACACTTCATTGGATACTCTTCTCAAGCTAAAGCTTATAGAGTATACAATCTCAGAACTAGAGTAGTTAAGGAGTCAGCCAATGTGACTTTCAATGAACACACACCCAGTGTGAAAGGTTCTGGTCCAGATTGGCTGTTTGATCTTGATTTAGTTACCAACTGTTTTAACAAATCTTGTGAGCATGTTTCAGGAACCATAGATATATTACCTACAAGTGATCCTGATCCAAGAATTGAGCTGAGAAGATCTTCAAGCAATATATCTCCAGCTCCAGTGGTAACTAATCCTACAAATGAAGCTTCTACCAGCACATCAATGACACATCCTGCTGATACATCTGAGTTGCCTTCATCTTCCAGTGATGAGGCATAGAACTCAAATGTAGAAACTTCAAATGTCGGAGAACATGGTGGTGGTGACAGTGATCAAGAATTTCTTGATGCTGAGAACCATCCCATTGAAGAAAATCTCAATGATGTCACACACTCATTGGATCAAGTTAATCTTGATAGGTGTGCTGCTGTAGAGGGTGAATCCTCCTTGCCAGATCAGAATTTTTCTAATTTGGATCTGTCTAAACAACTTGCTGTGATCCCTTAACTAAGGATCCACAAGTCTCACCCCTCTACAAACATCATTGGAGATGTTGGTACTGGTGTAAGAACAAGAGGACAGTCTCATAATGCAAATATCTGTCTTCACTCTTGTTTCTTATCCCAAATAGAGCCAAAGAATATTGATGAAGCTCTAAAGGATGGAAGTTGGTTTGAAGCTATGCAAGAGGAGTTGCTTCATTTCAAGAGACAAAAGGTTTGGAATCTATGTCCTCTTTCTCATGGGAAGACTACCATAGGTACAAAGTGGGTCTTCAGGAATAAGAAGGATGATAGAGGACTTGTCATCAAGAAAAAGGCTAGACTAGTTGTTCAAGGGTATACTTAAGAAGAAGGAATTGATTACACTGATGTCTTTGCTCCAGTAGCAAGACTTGAAGCTGTCAGGATATTCCTAGCTTTTGCTGCATCCAAGAACTTCAAGGTCTATCAACTTGATGTCAAGTGTGCTTTTCTTTATGGAGTGATTGATGAAGAGGTGTATGTCAAACAACCACCTGGCTTTGCAGATCCTGACCATCCTGATTATGTCTGCAAGCTTGACAAAGCTCTCTATGGGCTACATCAGGCACCAAGAAAGTGGTATGAGACTCTATCTCAGTATCTCTGTCAGCATGGCTACAAAAAGGGTACAATTGATGGAACTCTCTTCATCAAAGGAACAAGAGATGACATAATGCTAGTTCAAGTATATGTAGCTGATATCATCTTTGGGTCAACTAATCCAAAGCTCTGCAAAGACTTTGAGAAGCTGATGAAGGATAGATTTGAAATGAGTGCTATGGGGGAACTCAATTTCACTCTAGGGATTCAAGTGAAGCAGGTTGACAATGGTATCTTCATAAATCAGTCAAAGTATGTGCAAGACATACTTAAAAGGTTCAACATGACTGAATGTAAGGTTGCTAAGACACCCATAGCTAGAAACCACTCCCTTGGACCTGATCTTGAGGGGGAGTGTGCTGATGAACATCTAGACAGGGCTATGATTGGGTCTCTTATGTATCTTACAGCTAGCAGGCCAGATATTATGTTTGCCAATTGCATCTGTGCAAGATATCAGGCCAACCCCAAGATGTCACACCTAACCACTATCAAAAGAATTCTAAGATACCTTAAAGGAGCCCCATCTCTTGGCCTTTGGTATCCTAAAAATTCTGACTTCAATCTGTATGCATATACAGATAGTGATTATGGTGGATGCAATATGACTGCAAAGTCTACATCAAGGGGATGTCAATTTCTTGGTGGAAGGATTGTCTCTTGGCAATGCAAGAAACAATCCTGTGTATCTGCATCAACTGCTGAGGCTGAATACATTGCTGCTTCAAGCGGCTGTGCTCAAGTGCTTTGGATTCAAAATCAGATACTAGACTATGGATTCAACTTCGAAGAGACTCCCATTCACATAGACAACAACAATGCTATCTCAATCACAGAAAATCCAGTGCAGCACTCAAGAACTAATCACATCAACATCAGGTATCATCTGATTAGAGATAATTTTCAAAAGGGATTAATCAAACTAATCAAAGTACATATAGATGAACAATATGCTGATCTGTTCACAAAAGCCTTTGATGAATAGAGATTTAAATATCTTATATCAGCTATTGGGATGATCAACTTTGAATAGCTTTTCTTAAAAACTTAATCATATTATTTCTAAAACTATGTGTGTTCTATGTTGTCTATTCTATCACCATAATAAGCCCCAGTTTCTCTTTGGAAGAAAATTCTTTTAAGATATTCCTTAGATTTTCTAGAATTTTACACAAGTTGCAAAATTCCTCAAAATCTTTGAAATATTTTTGGAGGCAAAATTTACCTTCGGAAGCTTTCTGGTTAAAACTTCCAAAGTAAAATACCCTTCATGGTCAAAACATCTGAAGATAAATTATCTTTGGAAGATTTCTTAGAATTCCAAGAAAACTACTTTTTGGGAAAAAAGCAAACTACTTTTCAGAGGTGGGACCAACACAATGGATTTCAAAGTTTATCATATTTCATTAACTTTGTCTCAAATCCAAATTCATATAAATATTCAACGGTTACACCTCTTTCCTCTACCTACTCCAAAATTCACCCATACCTCAAATTTGATCTCTCTGAAACCACTTTTGCTTTTCACCTTTCTTCATCCTTAAAGCTTTTCAAAATGGCCAACATTCCAAACAGAAACAACCCAAATTTCTCCATGCAATTCTATAGGCAGCACAATCAAGTTGCCTTGTTGCACTCTGAGAAAGATGATAGTTTCTCAGAGGTTTGCTGTTTTCTTGCTCTATCCAACTACTACACCTCACTCACTATTGATCCTATTCTTTATGAGGATCACCTGCTTGACTTTTGGAGGACATGTCAAGAGGTTATTATGGATGGGGAGAAGGCATTGTCTGCCACAGTGCAGGGGAGGATAGTCTTTATCACTCCAGCCATCATCAAAACCCATTTCAGCTGGATGATGAAGAAGGTGAACTGTCTTTCCCTAAGGAAGCTGTCAACTATTCCTTTGAGCGGATGGGCTATGAGGGAGATTTCTCTGTAAAGACCTTTAGGAAAGGGAAGGTCTCATTCCAGTGGAAATACCTACTCCATGTAGTGATTCACAGCTTGTCCAACAAGCATGGTGGGTGGGACCAGATTCCTGAGGATCTCTCCTTTATAGTTCATGGAATGGTACAAGGGGTCAAGTTCAGGTACTTACAATTTGTTTACACAAACTTGCTTGCTAACTTGGACTCTTTAGAATACTATGTGTTTCCTAGATATGTTCAACACATTCTCAACTGTGAACTTGGATCACAGTTGAGGGAAACAAATACTATTCTTAAATTGGGACAGATGAAGCCAGGCATCTTTAAGATTATGAAGAAGCCAACTGTAGGCTTCTCAGGGGTAGAAACAGCCCCAGTCTCCAAAATGGTAGAGCTCATTGCTCAAGGTGACAACCTAGCAACACAAGCTAGTGTTGAACCCATACCTTTTACATCTCAACCACCAAAACAACCACAAATCATCCTCACCTACCAAAGAAAATCCAAACGAACCCCTGCTCAAGCTATTGAGTCTGTGCAGGTCCCCATATACTCACCCATATAGGAAGAAATGGATACTAGAGCTCCCACTTCTCCTAAGGAGCAAACCACTCCCATCTCTTCAAGAATCAGTGTTGATGTTCCTCAAGATCAGGCTGATGAGCTCATAAGCCAAAATGCCTTAAGCCTTCACTCTGAGTCTCAACTCTCAAGTGAAAAACCTTCAGGGGACAGTTACCATCTGATGTGCTCCAAATTACACATATAAACACTATCAAAACCACATCATTTATTTCTGATTCCTCCCGAAATATGGTGATTACGTACTTAAAATCTTTTAATTGTGTTTTCAGGTGTTGTGAAGGGCAAGATGGACAAAAGGAGCATAATGGACAAGAAATTGAAGAAATCCAAGCTTAAAGCTTCAAGCACGGGGCCATGCCTCATTAAGCACGCCCCCATGCCTTGCCTGAAACACGCCCCCGTGCTAATTTGGCACACCCCCGTGATTAGACATCTGACAGGACAAAAGTACTGTCCCCCAAAAGTGATCACGGGGCCGTGCCCCATATGACCACGGGGCCGTGATACCCCCTTTCATGGGGCCGTGCCTATTTTGTCACGGGGCCGTGCCCCGACAGCTCCTGCACGTACGAACCGACCAACTTTTGTAAGCATTGTACTGACACGGGGCTGTGCCTTTTTGTCATGGGGTCGTGCTTAAACACTCCGAGAAGCCTATAAATAGAGGTCCAAGCTCTTCATTTGGCAAGCTTTTGGTGGAAGGGACACTCTGCAGAATTCTCTCGGGAATCAAGTTTTGAAGACTATTTGGAGGCTCGGGAGGTGCATACAACACTTGGAAGAAGCTCGGGATTATCTAAACACGATCCATTGTGGATCATTGGTTTGATTGTTCTATTTTATCAATGAATCCATATCTATCTTCTATGTTGTTTGTTACATTACAGCTCGTCATGAGCTAAACTCTTATTATCATCCTACTTGGATGAAACTTATGTAATTTGTGATGAATTAATGGTGTGATAAATATTGTGTTAATGTTATGGTGGTCTTGGGAAAACTTTCGATGGGTAGCACCTACATTTGAACGGGGGGTTATAAGTTTATGGTTTGTAATTGTGATTGTCATACACGGTTGAAAAACGTATGGTCAACTTTTATTCATAACAACTATGGCTAATTAACTAGAGATGGTTATTAGAAATCATAAGACCTTAACAATCTGATCATTTACGGGTTCCCTTTTATTAGTCTGAGAAATCTACAGTAATTGTTATGGTTTTCTAAAATTAATGGTATGTTAGAATAGAACTTGATCAACTCTTTTCTTACATTAAGTTATGTTTTCAGAAATCGTATGTCGAAAAGGGCATAAAAGATTTACCTACATCACTAGGGCCTTGACCTAAGCAGTAAATCTCAGCCTGTGTTGGTCTTGGTCACTACGGAGTGGATAGACGAGAAATCGCGCCAGCTCATCTTTATAAACGTTAACACAATTACTTTATTCAATATCTTTAATCACACCACCACTTCATCCCAATTACATAAGTGTAATCCAAGTTAGGATGATAGCCTTTATCCCTTGATTCTAAATCCAAACGTTTCAACTTGTTTTACTTTATTTCTTATTTTTATCGTTAGTTTAAAACCCTAATTTATATCAACGCAATTCATCATTCTCTTAAACAAAAATTGATAGTCAATTACAAGGATTGTTGAGTAGTCTTAGTGTGTCCACGGATTGATACTCGGTTCTTACCATCACTATATTACCTCACGATAGGTGCACTTGCCTTTTGTGTGTGTAGTTAGTAGTAGTAACAACCATTTAAAACTGAATCTGTGCGAAAATTCTTTATCAAAAATATATATACTTTCACACCGCATCAAGTTTTTGGCGCCGTTGCCGGGGATACACGGCAAGTTTGAAAGACAATCTAAATTTTTGACTGTCCTGTTTATATCTTGTTAATATTTTTTGTTCAAATTCATTTTAATTTTGTAGTTAGTTTACCTTAGCCAGTTTAGTTACATTTGCCTGATTCATTTTAAGCCTAGTTAGTTTATGCTTCCTTAAGTTAGTGTATGTCCGACTCGTCTAGTCCTGAACTTGTTTCACCTCTTTCGGAAGCTGAACGACTTTTCCGACAAAGGTTATGTGAAAGACCGCAACAAGCAGCAACAATCATCGAAGAAGACATCTCGGAAGATACACCATCCATAGGAGACATGGCTAATCAAGACGAGGAAATGAAGATGACGCACTATGCCACACCATCAATCGACGGTTATGAGTCTAGTGTTGTCCAACCAGCAATAGCGGCCAACAATTTCGAGATTAAATCTAGTATTATCCAACTAGTAGAGAACTCTGTTCAGTTTCACGGATTGCAAGACGAAGACCCTAACGCTCACATCTCACGATTCCTTCGTATCTGTGCAACTTTCAAAATCAACAACTGTTCAGACGATGCTATTAGACTACGACTTTTTCCATTTCCACTTCGCGGCCGAGCCATTGACTGGCTCGATTCACTTCCGCCTGGTTCCATCACCACATGGGCAGAAATGGCTGAACAATTCCTGTTGAAATACTTTCCACCCGATCGCACTGCCAAATTGAGAAGCAGCATCACGAGCTTTCGCCAAGACGATGATGAATCATTACACGCAGCATGGGAGAGATATAAAGGTCTCCTTCGGAGATGCCCACATCACGGACTTGATCTGTGGCTGCAGTGTCAAACCTTTTATGATGCAATCAGCGGAGCACACAAACAAGCTGTAGACCAAAGTGCGGGAGGAGATTTCGGAAGTGTCACACCAACAGAAGCATACCAAGCCCTAGAGAAGGCAACTAAGAAGAGCTTTGCTTACAATCCCTTGAGAAACAAAATCAACTCTAGAGGAATTCATCAAGTAGACTCTGAGACACTGATCACAGCCCAGTTAGAAGCCTTAACCAAACGATTCGAACAATTGCAAGCTGAACTTAAAAAGACTCCAACACGATGCAACACATGTGGAAGCTCACACAAGACCAATGAATGCCCGCAAGGCATTATGATGATGGAAGATGTTGACTACGTAGGAGGCCGAAATAACGCATATAACAACAACTAAATTGGAGGAGCAATCCGAATTACAGAGAAGCCGGTAACAGCCAACCATCAACTGGATTCAACCGTAGGCCACCTTACCAGCAACAGAAACCACCATATCAAGGTCCAAGCAGTAGTAATCAAGACCATGGAGCATCATCAATGGAAGATTTATTACAGCAATTGTTGTTAACCACACAAGCCACAGATGAGTACATCCGGAAATCTGATCGAAGAAACGAGGAAAGGTTCCAAAGAAACAAGGCTAAAATCAAAAGCAACAAAGCATCATTGCAAACCATTGAAAACCAGGTGGGTCAGATAGCACAACAACTATCTGTGAGACCCCAAGGTACTTTGCCCAGCAATACTGTAACAAACCCCAATGCTCAAGTCAAAGCCATCACCACAAGGAGTGGCAAAACCACTCAAGGTGATGCACCTGTATTACAGCCCATCCTTGAAGAAATAGAACTCGAGACACCACGTAATACAAGTGACAAGCAAAAGCAACCTGTCATTGTTGAAGAACCAGCCAAGAAATACGTACCACCACCACCTTATGTTCCACCACCTCCATATCCCGGACGTCTGAGACAACAACGAATGGAGGCACAATATGGCGAATTTTTGGGATTGTTCAAACAACTCCATATTAATCTACCATTGGTGGAAGCCTTAGCCCAAATGCCAAATTATGCTAAGTTTTTAAAAGGTGTATTGTCAAACAAGAAGAAACTGGAAGAGTTATCACATGTAGTTTTGAATGAGGAATGCTCAGCAGTTCTTCAAAACAAACTACCTCAAAAGATGACTGATCCAGGGAGTTTTACCATACCTTGCCTAATAGGAAATCTTTCTGTCAGCAACGCGTTAGCCGATTTAGGTGCTAGTATTAACCTTATGCCTTATGCAGTTTTTGAAAAATTATACTTAGGTGAGCCTAGACCTACTCGTATGAGCATCCAATTAGCTGATCGTTCTGTCAAATATCCGAGGGGCATTGTGGAAAATCTCTTAGTTAAAATCGACAAGTTCATATTTCCCGTTGATTTTGTGATCCTCGACATGGATGAGGATAAGAATGTTCCTCTCATCTTAGGTCGACCTTTCTTAGCAACCGCTCGAGCCCTCATTGATGTTTGCACCGGCAAACTCACACTCCGAGTGGATGAGGAGGAAGTGACATTCGACATAGGACAATCCATGAAACATCCTCAACATCATGACGATTCACTCTATTATATTGATGTTTGCGACTCAATCATAAGCTGTCATCTGAAGAACACTCATCAAAATGAAGCCTGCGATACTCAATTAACAGAAATCCAAACCACTGAACCCGTCTGTGAGCACCAAATCATCCCAGAACTCGAAATGGACGAAACATCATCTTGTCAAGAAGCGTTTGAGATCATCGATCAAGAATTAGAACCTAAAGCCAAACCCTCCGGCTTTAGAACTCAAGGAAGTTCCATCTCATCTCAAATATGCTTTTCTTGAAAATACCTCTCAGCTTCCTGTCATAATCTCATCCGCCCTATCAAAAGATGAGAAGAATAAATTGCTCAATGTGCTGAAGGCACATAAACGAGCAATTGCATGGAAAATTATGGACATCAAGGGAATCAATCCATCCTTTTGCACTCACAAAATATTGATGGAGGAGGACTTCAAATCCGTCATTCAACCTCAAAGACGTTTAAATCAGAGCATGCACGAGGTGGTGAAGAAAGAAGTAATCAAACTGCTAGATGCCGGTTTGATTTACCCTATTTCTAATTCGCCTTGGGTCAGTCCCGTCCAAGTTGTTCCAAAGAAAGGAGGAATGACTGTAGTAACTAACGAAAAGAATGAGCTTATTCCAACTCGTACGGTTACAGGTTGGAGAGTTTGCATCGATTATCGCAAACTCAATGACGCCACAAGAAAGGATCACTTTCCTTTACCTTTCATTGACCAAATGCTCGAGAGACTCTCTGGAAAAATGTTCTATTGTTTCCTCGACGGTTTCTCAAGGTACTTTCAAATTCCCATTGCTCCCAAAGATCAAGAGAAAACGACATTCACCTGTCCATATGGCACTTTTGCATATCGACGAATGCCGTTTGGATTGTGTAATGCTTTTGCTACATTTCAAAGATGCATGGTAGCAATTTTTCATGACATGATTGAACACTCAATGGAAGTTTTCATGGATGATTTCTTAGTCTTTGGAAACTCATTCGAACAATGTCTTGAAAATCTGGAAAAAATGCTGGTTAGATGCAAGGACTCTAACCTTGTTCTAAATTGGGAAAAGTGTCATTTCATGGTTACTGAAGGAATAGTGTTGGGACACAAGATCTCTCGAGCAGGCCTCGAAGTTGATCAAGCTAAAGTGGACACTATTTCCAAACTGCCATATCCCACAACCGTGAAAGAAATTAGAAGCTTCCTAGGTCACGCAGGATTCTATCGCCGTTTCATTAAAGACTTTTCAAAAATCGCACGACCGATGACTCAACTTCTTGAGAAAGATGCAAAATTCATGTTTTCCAACGAATGCATCAGTGCATTTGATCTGTTAAAAGATAGGTTGGTCACCGCTCCAATTATGGTTTCCCCAGATTGGACGTTACCATTTGAACTCTTGTACGATGCAAGCGATTTTGCGGTAGGAGTCGTGTTAGCACAAAGGAAAGACAAGCAATTCCACCCAATTCACTATGTGAGCAAGACCTTAAACGACGCACAAGAAAACTACACAACCACCGAGAAAGAACTTCTCGCAGTAGTTTTCGCATTTGACAAATTCCGCTCGTATCTAGTCCTGTCAAAAACAGTCGTCTACACCGATCATGCAGCCCTACGTTATATGTTCAACAAACAAGATGCAAAGCCGAGATTGATACGATGGATACTTCTGCTTCAAGAATTCGACATTGAGATTTGTGACAAGAAAGGAGCAGAAAATCTTGCGGCTGATCATCTTTCGCGTCTTGAAGATTCAAACCATCCACAAACCGAGGAATTCAAAATAAACGATAATTTCCCTCACGAATTCCTTTTGAACATCCAATCTTCAATCGATGAGTATCCTTGGTTTGCCGACTTCGCAAACTATTTGGCAAGCGGACTCCTTCTCAAAGGAATGACTTATCAGCAAAAGAAGAAATTCTTTACTGATATTAAACATTACTATTGGGAAGATCCATACCTATACAGAATCGGTGCAGACCAACTCATTCGAAGATGCGTATACGGAAGTGAAGCGGAACAGATCCTAAGGCACTGTCATGAAGGACCCACAGGAGGCCACCATGGAGCAACTCTAACAGCCAAAAAGGTCTTCGATTCTGGATTCTATTGGCCAACTATCTTCAAGGATGCTCACAACATGGTACGCACCTGTGATGCATGTCAAAGAGCAACCAACATCTCGACACGGGATGAGATGCCTCAGAAACCCGTTCAAGTATGCGAGGTATTTGATGTATGGGGTATTGAGTTCATGGGGCCATTCCCGGTATCATTTGGAAATCGTTACATCTTAGTAGCAGTTGACTATGTCTCAAAATGGGCCGAAGCTCAAGCCCTGCCCACCAACGATGCAAGAAATGTTGTCAGATTCCTTAAGAAATTATTCTCTCGTTTTGGTACCCCCAAGGCTTTGATTAGTAATCGAGGAACCCATTTTTTGTAACAACCAGCTCGAAAGAGCAATGGCCCGTTATGGAGTAAATCTTCGCTTTACAACCGCTTATCATCCACAAGCGAATGGGCATGTGGAGTTTAGTAATCGAGGTATCAAATGAATCCTAGAAAAAACCATAGGACAAAATCACAAGGACTGGTCTGCCAAGCTAGATGATGCATTATGGGCTTTTCGAACAGCCTTTAAGACTCCCATTGGCACAACACTGTTTAAACTCGTTTATGGGAAGTCGTGTCATCTACCTGTGGAATTGGAACATAAAGCCTATTGGGCACTCAAAGCAGCAAACTTAGACCAAGGCCTTGTAGGAAAAATCGATTTCTACAAATCCATGAACTTGAGGAACTGAGAGAACAAGCATATGAAAACGCTAGGGTTTACAAGGAAAAGACAAGGAAATTCCACGACTCTCGTTTAAGGAGCACTAAACGATTTCGTGTGGGGAATGTGTCTTACTGTATAACTCTCGCTTACATCTGTTTCCCGGAAAGTTAAAATCACCTTGGTCTTGACCTTACACGATTAAAAATGTGTTTCCAAATAGTGCAATCGAAATTGACAACCACGACGGTTTAAGTTTCAAAGTGAATGGACATCGTTTAAAGCCATATAACGATGGGCCAACCAAGATTTCCTTGGAGGAATTACACCTCTGCCCCGACAAGGATTAAGTGTGGGGAAGGGTCGCGCCGAAGACCCGAAACGAAAACACGGCACCTGTACATAGATTTTATTTCAAATTTTAACTTTTTGTAGGACTCCCAAGCACAAGCACGAGGCCGTGCCCCACCAAGCACGCCCCCGTGCCTCTGACAAATTTTTTCCACGATCTCCGCTGATGACTCTGGAACGTTGCAGGACGAATTTAAGGCGACTTCTGACAAGCACGGGGCCGTGCCTACCCAAGCACGCCCCCGTGATCAACTTCGCAGACTTGTGTATAAATACCACACTTGTTTCAAGCATTCATCGCACCCAATTCTGCTCAAAATCTCACAAAGAAAAGATGAAAGAATCCTGTCAAGGAAGTTCTAATTGGAATCCTGCAACGAAGCCTCGAACTGAAACGAGAGAACCAACAACTCAAGAGTATTTCTTTAAGCTCCATGAGCTGATCAAGAAATTGACGGAGATGAATCTCACCGCAACTCAACGCTTGGCTGAACTCATCCAGAAAGTTCAGGACATGAGCGAGGAGCTTGTTTCCATCAACCGTCGGCTCGCGGAACTTAGCAACCGCACTTCGCACTACCCTATCCCGACCCTTCCACACGAAATGTGTGGAGGCTTCTTCTAGAGGCATTCCGTAAAGGGTCATGTGCGCTAGTGCGCGTTAAGGAGTCTGGTTTTGCAGTTTCAGATTCCCGGTTATTAACATATTATGTAATCGTAGAAGCTAGGAAAATGTATTTGTCGCTTGGTTTGCTTATTTGAATTCTAGAACTAATTTCGTAACTTCTCTGATGAATTGGACGTGTCAAAACTTAGCCGGGTAAATTACGCAACGCGCGAAATTGAAAAACGTAACAACAAAATACTGAACCGAGACTGCACAAGGCAATCACGGCCCCGTGCCCCAACAAGCACGCCCCCGTGATGACAAATTTTCGACAAATGTTTCAGCATTTTGTCTTGTTCCCCATCAATGACTAGTGATAAAGTCCGATTTTTTGACCTGCAACTTCATTTCTTCTTCATTTTGTTATCAATTTTTTTCAATTCTTCCTTCTTGTTTTCAAGCATCACTTCAAGAAGATAATCAAGAGGTTAGTATGTCATTTTCCATGATTATGGTAGCCATTTGCATGTATTTAGGTGATTAGGTCTCTAAACAACCGAAATCCTAATGATTATATGTAAAAGCTTGTGCTTAAACGTTATGGAATTATGAATGCTTCATGCCTCTTTGTTTATGTTCTCTTGAAAGTTGATTAGTGTTAATTAGTTTGATTAGTTAGTAATTAGTGTTAAAATGTCATTTTGCATAGAATTAGTGTTAGTGTTAGTATGTTTCCCGTTATTGTTTAAAAGACTATCTTCATAATGTGTGGTGATTTCTTTGTTAATCATGTTCAAGATACAAGAATTGGATCATGAACCATCCATACTTGCAATTTGGAGGAAACCGTGAAAGATGGTGTCGTGATCGATTGCAAAGGCTCTTGCAAAGGGCCGAAAGGTCACATTTGCAAGCCGATGAAGAAACCTTGGCGGCTGTTGGACACCTCGACAGATATAACAATTTATTGAGTATCCAGTGGAAGCGGTTGTTTTCACAAAACAGGCCTTCCATTTATGAACTAACTCTTGAATTTTTAGCATCTTTCAGATTTAGCATGAAAGACTCTGACCCTTGGGATGAGGAAGCAGTTACATTCAGACTGGGTGGACATTGACGAAAAACATCCATCGCTTTGTTTGGTGTCTATCTAGGAATTTATACAGAACAGGAAATGGAGGAGGAAGCAATCTCCGGAATGCCAGCTTATCATACATTTCCAGATGAGGAAAGTAGGGACGCAGAAAGCGGCGCCATGAGAAAGGCATTTTGGGAGAAGATTGGAACATGGGCATTCAACTCAAGTAAAACCAAGAGTAGTCAGATTCGGGACCCATTGCTACGATACATACATCGGTTTAGCCATTCGATAACAGCTCGTGGACAAAGCGAGGGAGTTGTTAGTTTGAGAGACTTGTTTATCTTATACTGTATGACTAATCATTTGCCCTGCAACATTGGGTATGTGTTTTGTAACTTGTTTGCCAGGAATGCAACTGCTGGTGCCCCGACACCAATGTTTGGAGGAAGCTGGATCCTGAACTTGTACGAGAGTTATGGGTGTAACAAGGAAGGAACCGAAGGAGCAATGCCAGGATTGTTAGACTTAAGCATTTGCACAAGCATGTACATGATCACAACCTTACCAAATGGACAACCGAGATTCATGGATAGGAAGGGACAAATCTGGGATTCGGCAGACCCCGAGGAGATTATCTTGGATCTTGATATGCCAACACATCATGAAGACGCCGGGGCCTCCAGCTCACACGCCGGAGAATTTCCAACCATGTTAGACCTCTATGAAGCAATCCAGACCACTAGTGACCATGCAAGGAGATCATTCGAATACGCGCAACAAGCTTTCAACCGCGTCGAAAATCTGAACTCTCGAGTGGACGACCTGAGCAATGATATCACATACATCAGAAACCGAATGTATCATGAGTGGGGGGATATCCCACCACAAAGCCCTTGAAAATCCACATCACTTTCAGGGGCCGGGCACAGTCGTTTTGTCCCAATCTATCCTTTACTTTATGTCATTTTATTTTTATTTTGTGTGTTTAGGATTTTAATGCTTTCAATAAATGGATGATATTTCAGGTGATCCCGATGGTTCTCGCAAGCAAAGATACAAGTCAACTTCATAATATTTTGGGGAGTATCTCGTTTCCATTCCTTGTTTTTAATTTATCTATCACATTGGGGACAATGTGAATTTTAAGTGTGGGGATGGGATTAATCGAGACACGTACTTAATACTTTGCTAAAAACAGGTCCAAATTGAAAATTTTGAACCAAATCACTTAACCATAAATTTTTGTGACACGAAGCCAAAAATTTAAACAATTTTTGATAAACCAAATTATAAATATACGTTTTCTGGAAATAAATAAGTAAATAAAAGAAATCCAAATAAAAATTGAAAATATTTTTTGTGATATCCTTAAACGCAATAATCAAGTAAACATATGTAATCATGCAAAATGAAACACTTTTACCCAATTCCATCCATTTGTGAGTTTATTTTTGAGCCTTAAACAGCTTTTGCAAATATTTGCAATTTTACTTTCATTCTGGATTCAATTGAGAGTACCTCATGATACGTGTGATTAGAACTTGCTTTGGGTATACATTTCAAGACCTTAATTAGTATTTTCTGCATAAAAATGAGTTAGGCATTAGGAAACCCTTAACCATTCAAGCCCCAACCATTTTCTTTAAATCTTACCTACCCGAACGTCAACCCTAGTTAGCCCCGTGGAGCCTAAGCATTTTATTCTTTATCACCCGAATCACCAAGTCACTCAACCAAAAAGCCATCAACAAAACCCATTTTTCGTTAAAGACACGATTTTGGTTTATTTAAAAAAAAAGGAAAAGAAAAGAAAAGAAAAAAAGAGAAAAAAGAAAGAAAAATTTGATCTTTTACCGGTAGACCTAAAAGAACTGGAATGCATTCTTTTGATTTTAATTTGCTTTGTTGCCTTCATCACGCAAAACCGGGACTTCCCCCGGAAATCCGCGAACAAATTTACGACCTCACATACGACGCAAGAAAGAAATGGCGAAAAAAGGAACAAGTTCCGCCATTTTGTGGAATTTCAAAAAGCGTCATAAAGAGACGGGCAAAAAGATACGAAAGATAATTGTGGAAATTGGTCACACGATGGAAAATGCAAAAAGAACCAAACTGAATCCCAATACGAATACACAGAACTGATCCGATTGGGTGCTATTAGGCTTCAAGCCGAACGATCCATACGAAAGGATAGTTTTGTGTATCTTCGGGTAAAGGATGAAGTAAGGTTCCTGAAAGCAAAATACGGTCTTGACAATCTGACCTTAAACGAGTCCTCAAGTTAGCATATCCCTTCTAGCTTGAAGTATTGTATAGGGAACTTTTTACTGCTTTCCTTGTAGTTTATGTTAGAAAAATAAACCAAGACCGTCGTCTTTAGCATTTAGCCACTTTGTCCAAATATTCCATACCCGAGCCCGAGCCAAGTTACAACCCATTAAAGACCTAATGATTTATGCAAGTAAATATCTAAGTAGGTGGAGAATTGATCCCTTAGCAAGCATATGATTTCACACGTACTCATGCTAGGCAATGAGCGTATTAGTCATACTTCATCTTATGTATGATTCCATATATTCAGCCGAGCGTGAGAGTATTTTGTGAGGAGTGTGGATTTTGCATGATTATAATCTTTACTAACAATCCCATTGCTTGCTAGGATATCATTCTATACATGCTTAAAATGTTTGCATTTGGATGAAATAATTTTTACTTGCATATTTCCCGAAAGACATATTTATCTTTTGTTTTATTTGGTTTTTGGTGGAGTTGTCATTTTAAGTGATTTGCTTGAGGACAAGCAAAGTTTAAGTGTGGGGATATTTGATGTGCTCCAAATTACACATATAAACACTATCAAAAGCACATCATTTATTTCTTGATTCCTCCTGAAATATGGTTATTACGTACTTAAAATCTTTTAATTGTGTTTTCAGGTGTTGTGAAGGGCAAGATGGACAAAAGGAGCATAATGGACAAGAAATTGAAGAAATCCTAGCTTAAAGCTCCAAGCAGGGGCCATGCCTCATTAAGCACGCCCCCATGCCTTGCCTGAAACACGCCCCCGTGCAAATTTGGCACACCCCCGTGATTGGACATCTGACAGGACAAAAGTACTGTCCCCCAAAAGTGATCACGGGGCCGTGCCCCATATGACCACGGGGCCGTGATACCCCCTTTCACGGGGCCATGCCTATTTTGTCACGAAGCCTTGCCCCGACAGCTCCTGCACGTACGAACCGACCAACTTTCGTAAGCATTGTACTAACACGGGGCCGTGCCTTTTTGTCACGGGGCCGTGCTTAAACACTCCGAGAAGCCTATAAATAGAGGTCCAAGCTCTTCATTTTTCAAGCTTTTGGTGGAAGGGACACTCTGCCGAATTCTCTCGGGAATCAAGTTTTGAAGACTATTTGGAGGCTCGGGAGGTGCATACAACACTTGGAAAAAGCTCGGGATTATCTAAACACCATCCATTGTGGATCATTGGTTTGATTGTTCTATTTTATCAATGAATCCATATCTCTCTTCTATGTTGTTTGTTACATTACAGCTCGTCATGAGCTAAACTCTTATTATCATCCTACTTGGATGAAACTTATGTAATTTGTGATGAATTAATGGTGTGATAAATATTGTGTTAATGTTATGGTGGTCTTGGGAAAACTTTCGATGGGTAACACCTACATTTGAACGGGGGGTTATAAGTTTATGGTTTGTAATTGTGATTGTCATACACGGTTGAAAAACGTATGATTAACTTTTATTCATAACAACTATGGCTAATTAACTAGAGATGGTTATTAGAAATCATAAGACCTTAACTTTCTGATCATTTACGGGTTCCCTTTTATTAGTCTGAGAAATCTACAGTAATTGTTATGGTTTTCTAAAATTAATGGTATGTTAGAATAGAACTTGATCAACTCTTTTCTTACATTAAGTTATGTTTTCAGAAATCGTATGTCGAAAAGGGCACAAAAGATTTACCTACATCACTAGGGCCTTGACCTAAGCAGTAAATCTCAGCCTGTGTTGGTCTTGGTCACTACGGAGCGGATAGACGAGAAATCGCGCCAGCTCATCTTTATAAACGTTAACACAATTACTTTATTCAATATCTTTAATCACACCACCACTTCATCACAATTACATAAGTGTAATCCAAGTTAGGATGATAGCCTTTATCCCTTGATTCTAAATCCAAAAGCTTCAACTTGTTTTACTTTATTTCTTATTTTATCGTTAGTTTAAAACCCTAATTTATATCAATGCAATTCATCATTCTCTTAAACAAAAAATTGATAGTCAATTACAAGGATTGTTGAGTAGTCTTAGTGTGTCCACGGATTGATACTCGGTTCTTACCATCAATATATTACCTCATGATAGGTGCACTTGCCTTTTGTGTGTGTAGTTAGTAGTAGTAACAACCATTTAAAACTGAATCTGTGCGAAAATTCTTTATCAAAAATATATATACTTTCACACCGCATCACCATCCCCAGCCTTTGGACTTAAATACCCAAATTTCCAACCTTGAATTCTATACTGATGAGGACTTAGGCTTCAGTAAGCATCATGAATCTCTCTATCCCTCCCCTACTCAAAGAAAGAGGAGTGCTTCTGAATTACCTATGTCTATCCTACATCAGTCACCCATTGCTGAGGTGGGTCCTTCTGAACTTGTTCAGGGGATCCATATGGAAGAGGCTCTCACTTTTGCAAGTGATTACATCATTAAGACCTCAACCATGGCAACTCAGCCCATTGAAACTTCATCTGAGGCTGTCAATGAGCAGAGGAAATCCAGCAACCAAGAACCCCATGCTGGTGATGAGAGTGAGGATCTAGGTCCAATTCTCTCATCCCCTATGATTCTTCTGATTAAGATGAGGGGAATCTAAGACTAAAAGTGCAACAACTAACACAAACATGCACGTACTTAGTCTCAAAGGTAATCATCTTGAATTTCAAGTGACTACCTTACAAAATAGGGTCAATGATCAGCAACTTGAGATATCTTATCTTAAGGAAAAACTAGCTGAGAGACATTTAAGAAGAGCTCAACCAGGAACACAAGAACCTGAGGATGTGGTTGACCTAACTCCTAGCTCACCTATACAAGAAGGTGATGCTACCAAAAAGGGGGAGAAAGTCACTACAGTCACAGAACCTGGGAGTTTTTCAAGGAGTATGGACATTGAGGACTCACCGTCCTCTCTTGAAATTGTTCCTACTCAGCAACCTCCTCAAGTTCACATTGATGTGAACATCCTAGACTGCTTGTTTCAAAGTCTTTTTGGGGAGGGTGTATCAAGGCAAGAAGCTGAAGAAGATAGACCAAGGCAATCAGGTAATATCATTGGTCAACTGGATGTTAAGGCAGACCCTGAGATTAGCTTCAAAGGGAAAACCTTGACCGAAGGCCCAGTGATAGAGCCTGAAAGTCCTGTCTTACTATCAACTGATGAAGTGACAGAAATTGAAACACCTGTCACCATAACAACTACTTCAGCAACTCAACCCCTTAGTGAAACATCTGCTAGTGAAGGTGTATCACAGTCTCTCTCTGGTCAGAGTTTGGATGCTACACCAAGCAATGAAGGCCAAAGCTCTCTCCACCCTATGTCACAAAGGTCTGTGGGTCATAAGGGGAAAAGGGTTCTAACCCCTAAGGAGATTGAGGAGGAGGAAAGAGAGAGAAAGAGGAAGCTAAGGGGAGTAAGTTCCACTGGGTCTTCAAGCTTCATGCAAGCTGCAATCAGGGCTGCTCACAGACCAAACACTCAAAATGATGAGTTGAGGGCAGTCAGGATTACTTACTTGCAGACCAGGAACTATGACATAGATGAGATTATATCTCTCCCCTTAGAGGAATTAAATGATCTGGCTGACATGGAAATGTCAAGAGAAAGGAAGGAAGCTGAAGATGCAAGAATTCTTCTTGACATCAAAGAGAAGAAAAGACAACAAAGATTATACAAGCATATTCCTACTCTCTCGCCAGTTCAAGAAAGTCCTGTGCAAGTGGCTGTGGCTGCTACACAAGAACCTCAGGTAGATAAAGAAACAAATAAATGAAGAATGATAGACTACCTGAGTGCCACAGGCTTCTACCAGGCAGAAGCACTTCTTCCTTTGTCCTTTGAGTACATTGAGTTTGAGTATCTCAAACAACTTGAACTTCAAGTAATAAAAGAACAGAAGTTAACAAAGAAGAAAATAAGGGAAGAAGCTGCTAAGTCAGGAGCTCTCATTCAGAAGAACTTAAAAAAGTCTGATGATAGACAAAGAATGATGAGCTTCTTGAAGCTGTATGGATTCTCTGGAAGGAGACTTGGCCCTATGTCTCTATCTACTCTGGATGAGCATATCAGGGTGATCAAGCAGAAGATCAAGAGTGGAGAGCTTGCTGACTTACACACTCCTCCAAGTCAAGCTCTACCTCAAGTAGAGGTTAAGTTTGAACAACAAAAGACAACTAAAACAAGAACCTCCAGCTTCATCTTCTAATCCACAACAGGGTCAAAGGCCAGTCTCTTCAACTATTGATCAACAGCAAGGTCAAAGACCAGCCTCAACATCTGACCCACAACAGGGTCAAACTCCCTCTCCTTCTGAACCTATGAGGGAGGAACACCCAACTGAGGAAGACACAACTAATCTACAAGGTGCTGCAGGCCAGTCTTCTCAGTAAAAGACTGCAAACAGGAAGAAGAGAATGGCTTCTAAATCTGATGCAAAGAAGAAGAAGAAGTAAAAATTAACCTCCTCTGACCCTCAGGATGAATCAGAACATCCTAAGGAAGTGAAAGAAGAGAAATCCAAATCATCTCCAATCAAATGGCACCTCTTGCATCAGGAAGACAGTGAGCTGCTTAATATCCTCAAGTGTTTTGGTAGCATCAGCCTAGGGGGAGTTTGTAAGGATTCCAAGAAGTCTGATGCAGCCAAACACTCTTGAAACCATCTACTGAAGACAACAGCTGAAGACAACAGCTGAAGGTAACAGCTGAAGACATCAGCTGAAGACAACAACTAAAGACATCAGCTGAAGACAACAGCTGAAGGTAACAGCTAAAGACATCAGCTGAAGACAACAACTGAAGACAACAGCTGAAGGTAACAACTGAAGACAACAACTGAAGACATCAGCTGAAGATATCAACTGAAGACAAAGTCTGAAGACAAAGTCTGAAGACAGTTTTCAGTAGTTGTCACAACAACTGAAGAAGTATTCTTCAGTAGTTATGATGATCCTTCAGTAGTTATCACAACAGCTGAAGAAGTATTCTTCAGTAGTTATCACAACAGCTGAAGAAGTATTCTTCAGTAGTTGTGATGATCCTTCTTCAGTAGTTATCACAACAACTGAAGAAGTATTTCTCAGTAGTTGGGACAGTTCTTCTTTCAGTAGTTCTATGAAATGATCAAGTCCTCCTGCATGCTGCACAGAACATGAAGTAGTATTGCTACGAAAGTTTTACACCAATTCAGAAACATTTCAAGTGTAAAATCTTTCATAGCAAGACCAATATCTTTAGAAGCCAGAAATGAAGTCTTTCTTAGCTTCAAGACAAAGTCTGCTGAAGACAAGAAACCAAGACAGATTCTTCCAAAGACTTTTATCATACATGCTTTATCTGATGTACTTTTCTGCAAACCTGAACCACTTTGCCGCTGCCTACTCTGGTTGCTCACCAACTTGTATGAGTTGGTGAAAAGGTCAATGCTTTAGGAAAACTGTACATTGAGGTCTAGGGTCAAACCTTTCTACTTTATGTACCTTTATCCTTTTTGTAATATATTAGGATGTGAGCTATGGCATGTCATAGTCACTAGCCAAAGGCAAATCTTCCGTTTGACTCTACATGGATTTGTTGTCTAATTCGTGTATCCAGCTGGCCTTCAAAGTATGGCCGTCTGTAGGTTGTATTATATAGTATCTCAAAGTCTTGTAATGTATGCATGCTGAATACTTGTAACTTGAATTTGAGAAGCAATATACAACATCCTTGAAAACCAACCACTTGTGTAGTTATCTTTTATTTCTGAAGTTACTCGTGTGTTCATAGCATCATCATAACCGGTTCCCCATTTGATCTGTTAAGTGTTCTAATACACTCTCCTCATTGTGTTGTTGTGTTGTAAGTGCTAACCCTTCACCCGGTCCTGCAATGTCTCTTAACAGAGTGTTTATGTCATTTAATGTATATAAAGGAGTGTTTGTGTAATTTACTATATATACACAGAGTGTATGTATATTTATCTCCTTCAGATGCATAATAATATCACCACCCAGAGTCGGTCACCACAACCGGACCCCACTACAGGCCACCACCCCCAAGCAACCACCGTGCGGCCCCCATATCAGCCACCACCCCATCACAGCATCCTCAACACCACCACCTTCTCTTCAAATGAAACAACAACACTTTCAACACCATCTTCATCAGCGTATCAACACAAAAATCTCACTATAATCATCATCATATCATCTTCATCATCGCACCATCAACCGCAACTTTATCTCTATTGGACCACCACTACAGCCAACAAGCCCTAAATCAAGAATCCCAAAATAGGTAATTCTTAATTAGTTTTTTAAGAAAATGTCAAAGGTGGGAGGAACCTTAGGTTTACATCTAGTTTTGGTGGTATCATCGGATGGGTGTGGTCGGAGAAGAGTGTCGGCAAGGTGATGGTGGTGGCGTGGGTGGACTTATTGGTAGTGGTGAATAAAATAGGAGTGGGAGGGATGCGATAATGGTTAGGATGGATGTTTATCTTATGCGTGGCGATGATGGATTTAGTGGTAGTTTACTAGCGTTGACCAAGGTGGTGGTGGGCGCCAGCTAAGGCGGGTAACAACATTGGTGGTGCGCAGCAGTTGACCAAGGTGTACAATGGTGTTGGTATGATATTTTGAAAGAAATATAAATGGGGAGGGTGTGGATTATTTTTTAAGTCGTAGGTAATTACACAAATGGTCCCTTGATAAATAAGAGATATAAAATTATAAAAATAATCCCTCAAAGAGTATTTAAGGTATTTTATTTAAATGTGATAGAAAAAATAACATCGGTTAGTCCTAGTACACATTTTCGTTACAAAACTAAAAACACAATTCCCCAACCTGTTAAAATAAACCATTAGTACCTAAACCTATTATTTTTTTATAAACCACATGTACCATTTATGTAATTAACTCAATATTATATTTTATAAGGATTAGAAATATTGAATTTAAGGTTTGAGTTTTACGTAATTCAAAAATATTTTATTCGCTACATAGTTCCCTAAGTAATCGACCTCCATTATTACCGGAATTTATAATATATATATATATATAGATATATGTATATATATGATATATATATGTATATATATGTATGTATATATATGTATATATATATGTATATATATATGTATATATATGTATATATATATATATTACTGTAAGGCCCCGTTCCGGGACGCTTACAGCTGGCCATTCATCGCTCTTAAAACATATAATTTCATTAACTGTAATAAACATTGCAGCGGAATCAGTGAAATTAACTTTTCATTTACTATGCATGCTTTTGCAAGTTAATACAACATTCATTACAAAACATCGTTTGTTCGTATTACAATGCAAAAACATTATACAAAGAATGCCATCCAAAAGAGCTAAGTAGCCGCTCCGTGCCATCTTCAGCAACACTACCTGCCAACTGAAAACACATAAAAAGTCAGCGTTGCTGAGTGAGTTCTAGTTTTATAATAAAACATACTTCTCTTTAGTTAAAACCGTTTCTTTATTTTCATGCGATCACACATCATACGTACACATAGATAATAATATTATTATCTTTATCATTCATTCTTTATCTTTTACTTCTATCTAGATCCTAGTAAACTTTACCATCTTCATGGCACGCAGCCATGATTACTGAGGTCGAGTGACAAGGATCCCGTTTCATACTTTATCATTATGTTTCTTCCGTTCATTACTTCCATTCATTCATCGTACGTCTTTAACTGTGAATCCAAGGATCTCAATTCAGGAATTATCAGTATTAAAACAAAAACAAGTTAATGATGGCGGAATAATCATTAATTGCTGTTTAATTGTGTTAAATGTTAATTGAAGAACACAAACACGATGTCCCGGTAAATACGAGCACAATAATTGATTCAAAAGTATTTCATTAATTATTGAGTAATGATTACAAAAGAATAATTATAAATACTATGAACATTGATTTCTTCAATCGAATGAATGTTCTTGTTGATGTGACGGCGACTAGGGTTGCATAATGATGTGATGGTTGACAGCCGTAATATTGCTTAATTGTGTTCACCGAGATGTGAAACCTAGGACTCATATTTATAGACAACTATGAGTCTGTTAAGGAAACACTGGATCTCTTGGGATTTGTTATTGACTTGTTGACTTGTTGAATTTTCATACAAGTGTAATGCGTCTTCCGTAGGAAACTTGTCTTCCACAGTTCTTGTTCTTCCGTAGGAACCTTGTATTCCGTAGGAATCTTCACTTCATGTAATCCTTGGGTGGTGATGTTCATTGGAAGACAAAGGGTGTCTTCCGCAGGAACTCCACGGATCTTTTGATGATTGGTCTTGTAAGAAACATATCTACGGAAGAACATAAATGTTCATCCATAGATGTTTCTTACACTTAGTCGATTTCAGAAATTCAACCAAGTATAATGTTTGTGCCTGTCATCATACATAAAAAGCAACACAGATTATATGGGTTACCCTATATACTCAATGCATATATAATGATAATCAGTTACAAATATTTATTACAAGTAATGATTAAAGTTCTAAGCCTATACAAAATGATCTAGACCTATTCTTTCTAGATCTAACAATACTCCCCTTAGGCTTAGATCCTTGTAATCAATCCTTTAAAACCGCAAGCTCCTTGACTCTGGTAATAATCTTGTTGTAGAAGTAAGACACAGCAGTCTTCTGATCATCATACTTGTAGTTGATCTTCATCTTGCTGAGCTTCTTCAGAGTCTCATAGCTTAGTCCCAGAACATCCTCCTCTGTAGTGAGTGTTTCTAAAACTTTGTCATTGTTTACCACTTCTAGCTCATCTTGTTCAGAGATTCGGAGTTCTGATACTTCATCAAAAGTGGTTCCCTTCAGCAATCCAGCATTGTGTCTTCTTCTTTTGTAGGCTTTAGCATGAAGTTTGTCAATTACCTGGATCACATGGACATGCAGGAACAGATCATTTTGAGCTTGTTCATCACTCAACTTTAGAAAGAATTGTCATGCAGATATGATGCGTAGCTGGGATGGAGTAGCTTGATTTCCACAGGGTCAAAGATCCTGATCCGATCAGCCCTTTTGTTCTCTACATTCCTCAGTAGTACTAGTTCTTTTGTTTTCTCTACATATCCCCATTCAGTTATAGGGAATGTGTATTGAGTCCCTTCAATGCACTTGATTGCTGCTGATTTCCTATTATTGTATCCAACCCTCTTCAAGAATTCATCATCTACTGCTTCTGAGGCATTGGACTTATATCTTTTTACACCCTTGATTTCTTTCTGTGCTCTGCATCTTCCCTTTTGGCTTCTACAAGCACATCATCCTTAAATTTTCTTTTGAGTTTGCCCACTAGAGTTAAGAAGTCTCTTCATCTTGGGTGAATTGGGTACTTGCATATGATGAGGCTTTGTAGATCCTTAATGTCATTCTCTAGCAGACACATCATTGAAAATACATCATGGAAGTATTCAATTCTTCCAGATGTTCTTTTAATAATGGCACAATCCCAGTCTGGATCATATTTCCAGGCCATAATCCTGTTTTCTTCAACAGAGCCGGGAGTTATGAGGTGGTCTATCAGTTGTATCAAAGTGGATTTTTGTTCTGTAATTTCCCTCGCAGTAGTTCCAAGAGGCCACACTTTCCCTGGAATTATCTCTCTGGGTTCTCTGATCAGTTTATCCTTTTCTTCGTGTTGATCTTTGCTTTCTACCACAACTGGTTCAGCGGCCATTTTGTTATGAAGCTCAGCAGCAGGATTAGGAGCTTCAGTCCTAACTCTGACTCCTGTATCAAGCTTAACTTTCATCACATGTTCCATCATTCTTCTGAGCTCTCCAACTGACCTTCCCTTTAACTCATGTGGTTTGTAGTTGTGACCTTGTAACCAGCATGTCATGTTGTATTTGCTAAGCTTAGCTGTGTCACAATGTCCCAACTCTTTCTTTGTCTTTTGAATTGATTGAAAGGTGGTGAATGCTTCATAGTCACAATTTGGAATCATGAATCTTGCAAGCTCGAACTCTTTCAGCAGATTCTTCATCTCTGTCATGTTTAGCCTTTCAACCATGTCATAAGGGAAACCATAGTTTATGAGTGTCATAAACTTGGTTGACTCAAGCCTCACTTCCATAATGTATTTATTTGTTAGAAGATCATCAGCCTTTGAGTCTTTAGGGACGGTTAGTGAGTCCATCTTGGTTAGCTCATTCCACTGTTCATCACCGTCTCCCTCGTTACTAGATGTCAACTTCACCGTAGATACATCTACTGAAGGAGTATGCTCAGGAGATGTGGGCTTTTTCCTTTTGGGGGAATCTTCTACAATGATTACCTTATTTTCAGTTGCACCCAGGTACTTTCTCTTCCGTGAATACAAAATTAAGTCATTTGAAACCTCAGAAGATTGTTTTGATTGTTTGACAGCTAGTACATCCTTTGATTCCAATGCACATATCTTCATCTTTAGCTGTTCAATTTCTTCATCTTTCAACTTGATCAGCTCAGATTTTGTAGATAGAGAGTCAGTGATTGCTCAACCTTCAGAGCCATCTTCTCTTTCTCATTTGTATCAAATTTTACAGACTGAACCAATTCTGTTTCATGCTGAAGCAATGCATCTATTACTTCATTATTGCTTTTAGCATCTTCTTTGAGTCTTTTCATTCTAGCTTGTTGTTTCATCAGCTCTTCATCCTTTTCTTTGATCACCCCTTTTAACTCTTGGATTCTCTGTTTCCTTTTATTGGACTTGATCACCAGTTTGTTGTACTCAGCAACCAGATAACTTTTGCTCACTTGTATGTCCTTATCACTCAGATCATCTTCATTATAAGCAACAACATCAACAAAATTATCTTGTTCTTCTTCTCTTGGATCACCAGCAGTTTGATCATCATTCTTCTCAGTAGGAGCAGCACTTACTGAACTTGAGCGGCGCTCAATTGTTTGATCAACAGGCTCTTGTTGTTTGGGTTGAGACAGCTGCTGAGCATCAAGAATTAGAGAAATGGGATCAGTGTGATCTGACAAGACTGTGTTTTAGGAGTTGGAGACTGAGAGTTGTACTGTGCTAGCTTGAGACATTAACTCAGTCTCACCAGAGTGAACTGAGTTCTGAGACTGAGATACATGTAACGGCTCAGTATTGATACTCTCAGATGTCTATTGTCTTAGTGTATCAGGGGGTGGATGAAGTGGAAATATAGTGTGGAAGGGTGAGACTGGCTGAGTATTTTGTGATGATGAGAGTGAAATAACTGGTACCTCTTGAAGTATAGGAGAGATAGGCTAGGTGTGTTGGGTGGAAGTAGATAGCTGTTGTGGGGATGCATGATGATGAATAGGTGAAATAGGCTCAGTGTTTATGCCGGCTGGTGATTTGTGTTGGTGAGGGGGTGTTTGATTTGGTGAGTGTGTTGCTTGATCAGAATCAGCAGATGTCTCTCCTTGCTCATCTATCCATACCAATTCTTGTGGTATGTCAGCCTGTGCATCCACAACATAAGCAAACATGGGCATATCTTCACCTTGATACTTGCCACTAATCTTGTTCAGTATAGTCCTACCCAGATAGGCTTGTACAAACACAACCCCTTCCCCTACAATCCTCGGAAGTTTGGCATTGATGAACAGTTGCAGAAACCTTGGAAACATGTACATCTTGTCTGACCTTTGCAACTTAACTTGGTCACATAGACAATTAAAGATGCACTTTGAGTAGTTGTAGGTCCTTCCCTTAAAGATTCCTATGATGCCTAAAGATATGTGCCTAGAAAATCTATCCAGCCCAGACTTCCTGTTAGAGATAAACTTGAGATAAGTGTGGCATAGGAATCTGTATGGCTTGCATAATCTTCCCTTCTTGATCTCCCCCTCATCAAAATCTCCATCGTAACCCATCAGATGGAACACCTTCTCAATGTACTCATTCTCAAATACATCAGGGTGCCCTACTTCTCGATCTCCCAACTCAAGTGATCTTCTGATAACTTGTTCATCTATCCGAAGTCTTTCATTTTGGATTTTAGCAACAATCACCTCATCTTCTCCATCTTGCTCTATTTGAGCTGAGTTCCAGAAATCAATAATATGCGACTGATGGATCACAGGCTCTGCGTAAGAGCATAGAAAAGCCTGGATCGTCAAAGATATCTGATGATATCTCGACATCCTTCTAATGCAGGATCATCAGGGTTTAGAAATGCGCACACATTATGCTCTTTCGCAAACCTATTCGTCATCTATACACAATATCAATGATAAGCATGTTAGTATCAATGGTGCAGACATGAATACGAATAGTTTTAACAAAAATCATGAATCGAACAGTTCATTATTGATGATTATAACATGATTTACCTTCAAAGAAATAGCCTATGATCAAGATTACGTTTTTGTTTTGAGGCTTTGAGTTTGCAGGTTTGAATGTTTATGGAATAGGGAAGGCGGAAGTGCGTTTTTCTAGGTCAAAAAGTGAAAAGTGCTCTGAAAACTTATTAATGAATTCTTAAATTCAAAATCCTCATTTATAAGCAGACACATTAATGTCTTTTATTAAATATGTTGGTCCCACTTCTCATTTATCCCTTTCCGCAAAACATCTGCGGAACCTTAACATCTGCGGATGCCATAACATCTGCGGATGCCATAACATCTGCGGATGCCTTAGTTGAAAAGCAAATGCAACATTACTTAATACTCAATGTTACTTGCACAGTCGTAGTTTACCAATTCTACGATTATGCAATTAATTTTACTGTTCCTTCTGCTGATGCAGAAGTTTCCCTGGTACTTCTCCGGATGCAGAATTTTTACTGAAACTTCTGCGGAAATTAAAGTTTCATTGAAACTTTAAATGTATGATATCTATCAAGTAATAAAATCATTTATTGATGTTGGACCTTGTTGACTTTGTTTGCGTTGCAGTTGAGTAGAAGAAAGCTTCCTATATCCTGCATCCAAGTTAATGCTCAAGTTCCAATTCCTTCACAGTTGATTTAACAGCTTTTTATTGATTTTCATGCATTAACTACTCCCCCTAAATTTTTGATCAATGTGAAACTATTTCATTCATCAGAAATTTATGTTTGAGAGAAGCATGAAAGGCATATGATTGTCCAAAAGAGATGTAAACATTGAAGAGCACAAGTTAAACAAGATTACCAACTATTCAAGCATGCATATGTATATAGGGATCATACTATAACATAAGGCTTCTTCTGATCTTGATTTCATGAATGAGGAATGATCTGATATAACACCTGATTGCAAGTATACAGATCCACTTAAATTCATACATGAGTAATGTAACAGCTAGGCATGCAGTTTATCATGTTTTGATGTTTGTTGATCAGTAACTATCATGTGCTCCACATTCAATTCTCATTAGAGTTTGTCCTCCGTAGGTGAGTCAAATCATCACTTTTTCACACTTATTGACTATGTACACTAAGTTGTAAGTTCTATCTTGAGACCTACTTGTAGTCTCATTAATGCTTTTATGATTAAGCTCTTTGAGACAATATATAGTTGATCACAAAGGATTCTTTTGAGAGATAAATATGATCCGCATAAAGTCACCAGGTCTTTACTTTCATAACACAGAGGTGCTATCATCCCAGGTCTTTGTTTACACAAAACAGAGGGATAATGAAGATCATACTCTTTAATCATATACCCAGGTCTTTGTTCACACAAAACAGAGGGAATATGATTTTGCAAAGATAGAAGATTATAAAGTGTTTTACATAGTATCCATGAGTGAGTGATTGGTCATATCAGGATAAGACTTACTTGCTTGATCCTCAAAATGGAGTACCCACAGACAGTTGCCTATTTCTTTATGTTTAGCATGCTCTAAGTGTAGTTTCCAATCAAGATGAACCTACTTACATATCAAAGTGTTTTGAATCAGTTTGAAGTGTAATGATACTGATGAAGTAAGCCAAGGCATAGTGTACTACCATTTCCCAAAGACATGTCATGCAGAAAGTACTCACAGAAATGCAAATATACAAATTTATTTTAAATTTTTTAAATTTTTTTAATTTTTTTATTTTTTTAAATTAATTAAAGAAGATAAACTGTATGTATAAGGACAGTCACATGCTTTTCTTTGTTTAAGAAAAGTTAATCTAAGTTAATCATACCCAAAGACTCAATTAGAAAATTAAATCTAACTAAATCAAATGCTTTAGTGAATAAATCAGCAAGCTGATATGTTGTATCCACTTTGATTAGCTTGATCAAGCAATCCCTTAGAATATGATATCTGATCTCAATATGCTTTGTTTTGCTATGTTGTACTGGATTAGTAGTTATAAACATAGCAGCTGAATTATCAATATGAATTGGTGTTTGAAGGAAATTGTAACCATAATCAAGTAATTGGTTTTGTGACCAAAGTACTTGAGAGCAGCCAGCTGAAGCAGCGATGTACTCAGCTTCAGCTGTGGATACAGACACATTAGTTTGCTTCTTGCACTACCATGAAACAAGTCTTGGTCCTAAAAATTGACATCCACCAGTTGTGGATTTTCTATTGTTGTTGCACCCTCGAAAATCACTATCTGAATAATAGTAAAGACTGAAATCTCCATCTTTTGGCTACCACAGTCCTAGAGCTGGTTTTCCTTTTAGATATCTGAATATTCTCTTTACAGCATTCAGATGAGACTCCTTTGGATCTAATTGATACCTAGCACACACACACAACAAACATTATGTCAGGCCTACTGGCAGTTAAATACATTAAGGATCCAATCATTGATCTATACAATCTCTGATCTACAGATTTTCCAGCAGGGTCAGGCACAATCTTGTCTATTATGTAGGGATTAGACAAGTTTATCAAAGTTCATATAAGCTTGTTTATATGAAAAAACGCAGCGGATTATAAGTTTTAAAACTTGTTAATATGTTGATTATTAAACCCATTTAATAAGCAAAACCCAAACCATGGATCCATACACGAAATGCATACAATGAAGACAACAATAGGATGTATAGAAGACAACCTTTCAAGCTCTTAGAAAACGAGTTTATGGAGGTGCAAATGATGAACTTTGTGGCTGAATCTTCAAGCTAGAAGACCTCAAGATGGTGATACCCCAAGCCACCAATGAACACCTTTGAATGCTAGGTTTCTTGACACCAACTTTAAGCAACAAAACACCTTTTGTTGGCTGAAAACTTCAGCCTTCTTTACTGCTCAAAAACCCGATTGAGAGAGAGAGAGAGATTGATGAGAGATTTTGCCTTTGCATGCAAGAGTGAGATAGTGGAGTGGGAGTGTGTGAGCATCTCTTTAGTCTTGTACATTTACAAGACAAGTAAGTGGAGTTGCATGTGGCCTTAGGCGGCCGAATCCATTCAAAATGGACTCCCTTTTTATTTTTCTTATTTTTGCATCACTAACACTCTATATCTCTTGTTTTATAAAGTTGAAACAAATTTTTAACTTTATAAACTTAGCACTCTTTTATTTGTTATCATTTAGCAAAACTAAATAATAAAACAAATAATACTTCATGAACAATTATCCATATAATGATGTTCATTTACAAAAGCAATGATTTAGAAAACCCATTTTTCTAAATTGGTGTCATTATTATTTGTATGATCTTATCAACGAATAAATATTTATTGGTGTTTGTTTAGCTTGTTATTGGGTATGACCCGACTTGGATCATCTCACACTAGCCACATCAACTTAATATGCATCTTGGGCAGATCAGGTCTTTCAATCTCCTACTTGCACAAGATTCATAGAAGGTTGATGCAAGTAGCAAATGACACCTAGCAACGGTTTGCTACCCCTAATGTATATGATTAAGTGCCATTCATTAACATCGTCCTCTTTAAGTACCTTACTTGAAATGTTTTAGGTGAATCAATCATTTATCCTTTTGTTAGCTGATGTCATGTTAAATCCCAGAGACACAGAATTGTCATTCTCCATTGATTTAACTTTAACAGGCCTTAGACATCTAACTCTCAACAAATAAGAGTAACAAATTCCATCTTGACTACATACGTCTCTCATAATCACCTTTAATCATACCTGAGCTCAGCCTTATGTACTGCCAATCTTTCAGAACAGCAAATTACTAAGTCAAAGTACAATACTTGGTGAATATCAAGACCCAATATGTATCTCAGGTCTGAGGATACAATGATATTCGCCTTTACTCAATATCTCTTATGACTAATCATAAAGATTCCATGCAGAAATAATTGAGAGCGGGTCAGTCCAATATCTATATCCCATAGATATCAATGAACCTTGGTAGCAACCTCTTGCTCTATATTCATACCTTATGAATATCAACCAATCCAAGTTCATTATAGTTATACATTCATAGTTGTTCCCACAAGTATGATCGACTATGGACGTTTAGAATAACTTACTTATTCACGGATTTAAACATGCTAAAATAAAAGAACAAATGAAAATTATAACCATATAACTAAGTCAAATAACATAAGTTCCAATATCCAAATACAAAATTTGATCAAGTCCAATCACTAGAATATCGAAGTCCTAAGGCACAAGAATGACTTTCATGCTTTGACCTATCTAGGGGCTTCGTGAATGGATCCGCAATGTTTTGATTGGTATGAACTTTGCAAATACATATCTTCCCCTTTTCAACTTCATCCCTTATGTAGTTGAATCTCCGTTCAATGTGCCGAGTCTTTTGATGAGCACGAGGTTCCTTGATTTGAGAAATCGCACCTTTGTTGTCACAAAAGATCTCTAGGGGTCTTGAATGGTAGCAACAACCCCTAGATCAGCAATGAACTTTCTAAGCCACGCAGCTTCTTGAGCTGCCAATGAAGCGGTGATGTATTCTGATTCTGTTGTAGATAGTGCCACTACATCTTGCTTTAAGCTCTTCCAAGAGACTGCTCCTCCATTCATAATGAAGACATATCCCGACTGTGATCGAGAATCATCTCGATCAATTTGGAAACTCGCATCCGTGTTACCCTTTACAACGAGCTCCTCCTCACCAGATCCATATATTAAGAACATATCCTTAGTGTTTCTACGGTAATCCAAAATACTCTTAACACCCATCCAATGACTATTACCAGAATTCTGTTGATATCTACTTGTCATGCTTAGAGCACATGACACGTCCGGCCTAGTACATATCATTGCATACATGATGGATCCTATAGCAGATGCATATGGGACTCCATTCATTCTTTCTTGTTCAACCTTTGAACTAGGGCATTGAGATGAGCTCAATATAGTCCCCTTTTGAATAGGTACCAAACCTTTCTTAGAATTCTCCATCTTGAACCTTTTCAAGATCTTTTCAATGTATGCACTTTGGTTTAAACCTATTAACCGCCTTGATCTATCCCTATAGATCTTTATTCCCAAAATATAGGTGGCCTCACCAAGATCCTTAATGGAAAAACAGCTTCCAAGCCAGGTTTTTACACCTTCCAAGGTTGGAATGTCGTTTCCAATTAGTAGAATGTCATCGACATATAATACAAGGAAAGTAATAATGCTCCCACTAGCTTTCTTATATACACAAGCTTCATCAGCATTTTTGATGAAGCCAAATTTCTTTACTTCATCATCAAAACGGTGATTCCAACTTCTTGACGCTTGTTTCAATCCATAGATTGATTTCTTTAACTTGTATACCTTGTTAGGATGTTTTGGATCGACAAAACCTTCAGGCTGTTTCATATGGACATCTTCCTCAAGATATCCATTAAGGAAAGCGGTTTTGACATCCATTTGCCAAATCTCATAGTCATAATATGCTGGCAAACAATATCCTGATAGAATTTAGCATTGCCACAGGTGAAAAGGTTTCATCATAATCAACCCCTTGAGTTTGAGTGAAACCTTTTGCTACAAGTCTAGCTTTATAGGTATCCAAGTTTCCATGCATATCGGTTTTCTTCTTGAAAACCCACTTACTTCCAACTATCTTAGACTTAAGAGGTGGTGTAACCAATTCCCAAACTTGGTTATCATACATGGATTCCATGTCAACGTTCATGGCTTCTTGCCATTTGTCAAAATCAGGTTTTGACATTGCCTCAAGGTATGTGGTTGGTTCATCCGAAACTACCACATAGCATCCATCCATGAAATTCCATATCTCTCAGGAGGAACACTAATTCTACCAGATTTGCGAACGTTTTGTGTATCTTGATCATCCATATGATCATTCTCAACATCCTCATGTTGATTGCTAGTATCAACCAATTATGTATCGTCTTGTGAATCTTGAACCTCTTCAAGTTCCACTGCTCTTCCACTAGTTTCTTCCAAAAGAAACTTAGTTTCCAAGAACTCTGCCTTTCGAGCAATAAACACTTTCTGCTCTGTCGGATCATAGAAATAATATCCTATACAATCTTCAGAATATCCAATGAAGATACACTTTATGGATCGGGCTTCCAGTTTGTTTTGAGTGTATTGCTTAGGATAAGCACCACACCCCCAAACTTTTAAATATGATAATGATGGAACCCTTCCATGCCATTCTTCGAAAGGTGTCCTTTCTAGTTTCTTGCTTGGGGTCATATTTAAAATACGGGCCGTAGAGAGCAACGCGAAACCCCAAAATGACAAAGGTAGTGTGCTTCTAGCCATCATAGATCGAACCATATCCAATAGAGTCTGATTCCTCCTTTCAGACACACCATTATGTTGTGGTGTTTCAGGTGGAGTAAGTTGTGAGACAATCCCACAACTTCAAAGATACTCTTGAAATTCACTACTTAGGTATTCACCTCCTCTATCTGTACGAAGAATCTTGACCATTTTGCTGAGTTGATTTTCTACTTCATTCTTGAAGATTTTGAACATTTCAAAAGATTCATGTTTGTGTCTTAACAAGTACACATACCTATAACGACTATAGTCATCGGTAAAGGTAATGAACTATCTTTCACCATTCCTAGTTATTGGTTTAAAAGGTCCACGTACATCCGAATGTATGATCCCTAATAAATCCTTTGCCCTTTCATTAGTCCCACTAAAAGGGGCCTTTGTCATTTTACCTTGCAAACAAGACTCGCATACATCAAATGAATCATTTTCATTAGTTTTCAAAAGACCATTCTTTTGGAGTTTTTGCATACAATTCTTGTTTATGTGACCAAGGCGACAATGCCAAAGATAGGAATCACTCAAATCTAATTTGAGCCTTTTGGTGGTTGCTTGGTACATTGAGCTATCATATGTTGTGTTTTCATGAACCAATTCATAAATACCATTACAAGGTATAGCCTTAAAATAAAACATGTAATTTAAAGAAATATGAATATCATTGTCAACAAACTTGAAATCATAATCACATTGTCTTAAACGGGAATCAGAAATAATGTTCCTAGTCAAACTAGGAGCATACAAAACATTCTTTAAAATAACTTCCAAACCACTTGGAAGCTTCAAAATGTAGTCTCTTTGGGCTTCCACATGAACCTTTGCACCATTGCCCATGAAGAGACTAATTTCCCCTTTTTCATAATGCTCACTTCTTTTGAACCCCTACAACAAATTGCAAATATGAGTTCCACATCCGGTATCCAATACCCATGTGTTAGAAGAAATAACATTTAGCTCAACATGTATCATAAAGATTGTACCTGAGGTTTGCCCCGCGTCCTTCTTCGATCTCAACGCTTTGAGATAGACCGGACAATTGTGTTTCCAATGGCCTACCTCACCACACTCATAACACTGGTCATCATGAGCAACCTTTTGCTTCTTTTCTTTCGGTTTGGGCGGTTCCACTTTAGCTTTACCTTTTCCTTTCCCCTTGACGTGCCCTTTCCCTTTTGTAACACTTGCCCTAGGGTCGGGGAGGTGCCTTTTCTTACTACCTCCTTTATTAAACGTAAGGACCGGTAGAACCTTTCTACCCATGCCCGCCTCGGCCGTTTTGAACATTGAGTAAAGCTCACCAATGCTCTTGTCCCATCCATTCATGTTATAGTTCATAACAAAGCTATCAAACTTCTTGGATAGAGAGTTGAGGATCAAATCCGTTGCCAACTCTTTGGACACATGACAGTTAAGCCTTTCTAGGCGATCAATGTGGCTCTTCATTTTAAGAACGTAAGATGACACTGATTGGGTCTCGTCCATCCGACATGCATGGAGTGCTCGAACCGTTTCGAAGCGCTCCACCCTTGATTGTTGTTAGAATATTTCCTTCAACTGGGTGATCATGTCATAGGCATTGTGGTTCTCAAAGTCCTTTTGCAAATAGGGAATCATACTCGCTAGCATGAGACATGAGACTTGCACAGAGTCCTCGGTGTACTTGACCCACTCGGTAAAGGCCTCAACATCATTCTCATTGGGTTGATCGGGAATGGGATCGTTTAACACATTGGACTTCTTTTCTTGCTTGAGAACGATTCTCAAGTTTCTGTACCAATCCATGATGTTCCCATCGTTTAGACGTTCCATTTCAAGGATTGTTCTTAGTGATAGGTTATGGACGGTTGGGTTTGCGTTGTTGTTGTTGTTAGCCATCTACAATTTTACAAAGTTCAATTTTTAGTACTTTTAATATCAATGTATTTTGATTATTAATACCCTTTTTGTCTCATAGACAATTAATAGTCAAAATTTAGAATCCAACGTTACATTTAAATATCGGTTAGGTGACCTTTATCCCTTTATTTAAATTAACAAGGTAGTCAACGTTTGACAATTGTAACCTATTACAATTTCTAGTGTATGGGATCGGTTAAACATCTTATGTTTTGTTTGGCATGTTTATCCCATCAACAGCCTTTGTACGTCATGCTTCGGTGATCCTAATGCATGATTTCCAAATTAAGTCGTCCTACTTAGACACACGTGTGGATTTACTAATATTAGTGGTTAGGTGACCTTTATCCCATAAATATGGCAAACCCACCTCAAACTCATAAGTTCCCTCTAATATGGATAGGTGACCATTATCCCATATCAATTTCTCAAATGATTTGAGTGTTGTATAAGAGGATGGTGTTTGACTTATTTTAAAAGGGATTTGTGTTTTACAAAATTCTAGTTTGGAGAACAATTTTCATACCTTGCATTTGCATGCATTCAAATGCATGTTAGTTTGTTTGAAAACTTATTTCAAAGTTCCTTTTAATAACCCATTTAATTTGAAATCAATAACCTTTAGTAAAATCCATTTTATTAGTTATTGATTTCTAAGGAATTGATTTTATGCGAGTTGTTGATTTCTTGTTGTTAACTATCCAATTCCACAATAAGATAAGATGAACATAAATCAACCATACATGCATAATAAAACAACCACAAGTTCATAACCATAGACAATGGATTTGGCAACACTTGTTGGCCAAAACAAGTGTGCCAAAAGGGTCTATTATAAAGCACAAACATGACACAAGGCATTGAGATGGTGTGCTCCCACTTGATCCCGCATCCTAATGCATCAAGTGTCCATTTTGTGTTATCATCGTTTTACTTTATTTGGGCTTTCTTTTGGGCTCCAACTTCAGCTCCTAGCTTCGTTGGGCCTTCATGCTTTGGGCTTTGGTTATTGGGCTTAAAGCCAATCTTGGGCTATGAGGCCCATTTGGGCCTAAAATGGCCCAAACCAAAACCCAAGTCTTGTTGAACTTCTTTTACAAAATATATCCTAATACATTTTTACTAGTAAATGAAATACAACTAATCTACTTATTATTACAAACCAACATAAATAATAAATAGGTTACAAACCCAAATAAATAAATATTACAACCCAATTTGAATAATCAAACAATATCACAACACAAAATACATCCAAATATACATCCAAACACAAGGTATTGGCTAGGTTATGAACATTCAAATACACATCCAAATATGTAAGCATTTCAAGTTAAAATTGTTCCCTTTTGAAACCTTAAACTTTCGGCCAAGGTTAAACAAACCGAAAATTTTGGTTTTGTCCAAACAAAACAAACAATCCATCAATGTGACTTAATTTTTAAAGATTACCACATGCATGTAAAGTATAATCTTTAAAAAAACAAAAGGGTAACCATTTCAGCGCTAAAAGTCTCGGCCATATGGTGTTACACACCACAAAACCCTGAAATTGTATAATTTATACATGTATGCATTCGTAAAAGTGGCTCTTGATGCCATTGTAGGGATTAGACAAGTTTATCAAAGTTCATATAAGCTTGTTTATATGAAAAACCGCAGCGGATTATATGTTTTAAAACTTGTTAATATGTTGATTATTAAACCCATTTAATAAGCAAAACCCAAACCATGGATCCATATACGAAATGCATACAATGAAGACGACCATAGGATGTATAGAAGACAACCTTTCAAGCTCTTAGAAAACGAGTTATAGAGGTGCAAATGATGAACTTCGTGACTGAATCTTCAAGCTAGAAGACCTCAAGATGGTGATACCCCAAGCCACCAACGAACACCTTTGAATGCTAGGTTTCTTGACACCAACTTTCAGCAACAAAACGCCTATTGTTGAAAATTCAACCTTCTTTGCTGCTCAAAAACCCGATTAAGAGAGAGAGAGATGGATGAGAGATTTTGCCTTTGCATGCAAGAGTGAGGTAGTGGAGTGGGAGTGTGTGAGCATCTCTTTAGTCTTGTACATTTACAAGACAAGTAAGTGGAGTTGCATGTGTCCTTGGGCAGCCGAATCCATTCAAAATGGATTCCATTTTTATTTTTCTTATTTTTGCATCACTAACACTCTATATCTCTTGTTTTGTAAAGTTGAAACAAATTTTTAACTTTATAAACTTAGCACTCTTTTATTTGTTATCATTTAGCAAAAATAAATAATGAAACAAATAATACTTCATGAACAATTATCCACATAATGATGTTCATTTACAAAAGCAATGATTTAGAAAACCCATTTTTCTAAATTGGTGTCATTATTTATTTGTATGATCTTATCAACGAATAAATATTTATTGGTGTTTGTTTAGCTTGTTATTGGGTATGACCCGACTTGGATTATATCACACTAGCCACATCAACTTAATATGCATCGTGGGCAGATCAGGTCTTTCATATTATTGAAGCAGGTGTCTTGCATGAAGATGTATCAGCAAGATTGTATTTCTTTAAAATCTGATGTATGTACTTTTCTTGATTGATGAAAATTCCATTTGTTTTCTGATGAACTTGTAAGCCAAGGAAAAAGGTCAATTCTCCCATTGAGCTTATCTGAAATTCAGATTTCATTAACTCTTCAAAACTTTGACAAAGTTTATTATTGGTTGATCCAAATATTATGTCATCTACATATATTTGAACCACCAAAAGATCTTTATGTTCTTGTTTGAGGAAGAGAGTCTGATCAATAGTCCCTCTTTTGTAGCCATGCTTCAGCAAGAAGGTTGATAAAGTTTCATACCACTTCCTTGGTGCCTGATGAAGTCCATACAATGCTTTGTCTAGCTTGTAGACTCGATGTGGATGGTCAGGATCCTCAAATCCTGGGGGTTGAGACACATATACTTCTTCATCAATTTTTCCATAAAGAAAAAAAGCACACTTGGCATCCATTTGATACACAGTGAACTTCTTGAATGAAGAATAAGCTAGAAAGACCCTGATGGCTTCAATTCTTGCAACAGGAGCAAAAACTTCATCATAGTCTATTCCTTCTTCTTGAGTATATCCTTGAGCAATTAGTCTAGCTTTGTTTCTCACGATTATGCCTCTGTCATCCAGCTTGTTTTTGAAGAGCCACCTTGTTCCAATTGGATGCTGACCTTGAGGCAAGTCTACAAGATTCCAGAACTTTTGTTTTCTGAATTGTTGTAGTTCTTCTTGCATAGCTTCAATCCAGCTATTGTCCTTCAGAGCATGTGAACAGGAAAATGTTTGCCACTCCCCTTTGCTTCAAGTATCTCTTGCATTTAGGTCTCCTATGATATTATCTGATGGATGAGACTTATGAACTCTGCTTGTTGAAATAGTATCAACTGGAATGGTTGATTCTAAGTTTGTGAAATCCATTGGAGCAGATGGATTCAGCTGTGATGTTGAGTCTATGAAGTAGTCAAAGGGTTCATGTTCAATAGGATCAGCTTGAACTTTAGTTTCATTATGGTTTTCTTCCGCAGGAACTTCTACGGAGGCATTTTGTTCTTCTGTAGGAGTAACAGCAACATCTACAAAGTCATTTTGTTTTCCCGTAGGAGTTATAGCAACATCTACGGAGTCATTTTGTTTTTCCGTAGGAGTTACAACAACATCTACGGATTGAGATTGTTGATCTGCTGACAAGTTTTGTTGATTGGAAATATCCTCTCCACCCCTAGGAGCATCGGTTGAAGCAACATTTACATCTACGTTGATGGATGATCATCTGCGGATGTATGTGCTTGAATTGCGGAAGAAGGATTTGCTTCTCCGGATGTATCTGCATTCTGATGACTTGTCGGATTATTTGATTCTTGCTGTAGAAAAGTGGAAGGTTGTGACCTTGGAGGATCAGCTAATAGAGGCACTTCATTCAAACTTGGGGGAACAAATGGATAGCATGTATCAGCAGAACCTGCATTCATTAAATATCCAGTGTTAAATGACTCTGTTAATGCATCTATATCAAATAACCAAGATGATCCTTTTACAGTTGTTATAAACATGGATTCATCAAAAGAAACATTAGGAGTCTCTTCAACAATGTTATGTTCTAGAATGTAAACCCTATATGATTTAGATGTGGAAGAATATCCAACAAAGAAACTATCATAGGCTTTTTCAAAAAAATTTCACAATTGTTCTTTAGTAGTTAACACAGATACATGACATCCAAAAGCTCTAAGATATCCTATAAAAGGTTTCCTTTTCAATAAAAGCTTATAAGGATTTTTATTATGTTCTTTGACAATTAAAGTCCTATTTTGAACATTGGATGCTGTATTCACAGCTTCTACCCAGAATGTGATGGGCAACTGAGAGTCAGCTAGCATTGTCCTTGCTGCTTCTATGAGAGTTCTATTTCTTCTTTCTGCAACTCCATTTTGTTGTCGTGTTCTTGGTGCACTGAATTGCCTTGCTATGCCTTTATTCCTGCAAAAAGAATCTAAATCAGCATTAACAAATTCAGTCCCATTATCACTCCTGAAAATTTTAACTTTTAAATCAAGTTGATTCTCAATCTTGATCATAAAGTTCATTAATGTTTCAGAGGTTTCACTCTTTTGTTTTAAGAAAAAGACCCAGGTGAATCTAGTGAAATCATCCACTATCACTAAGCAATATTGCCTTTTTCTAATGCTTATCATATTGGTTGGACCAAAAAGGTCCATGTGAAGCAATTTGAGTGGTGTAGTGTTAGTATTGATTAATTTGGATTTATAAGACACTCTATGTTATTTTCCTTTATAACATGAAGAACAATGATTTGAACAATGAAACTCTTTCTTTGGTAGGCCAATGACCAAGTCATTTTTCACCAATTTATTCATATTCTTCATGTTGGAATGAACAAGCCTTCTATGCCACAATTGTGATTCATCTTTTGAGGACTTAGATAACATGCATGTCTCATGACTTGTGAGTGTTGTGTTGTTCGTATCCAAAACATATGTGTTTCCTTTTCTTGATGCTTTAAGAAGGATCCATTCTGCTGGAACTGAAAAACCTGGCTTAAGAATGTAACAATTAGTGCTATCAAATAATGTTGTATAGTTTTGATCACAAATTTAAGACACACTAAGTAAGTTGTATTGCAAATTTTCACAGCAATTCACTTTTTCAAATATGAGCACACCATTCGTTACCATTCCTTCACCAAGTATTTTACCTCCCTTCTTATCCCCAACAAATGCCACATATGAGGCATGTTTTTGTTTGAAGTCATGGAGAAGAGAACAGTTTCCTGTCATATGCCTGGAACAACCACTGTCAACATACCACTTGTTGTCAGCTCTCCAAGATTGTTCCTGCACAAATAATGTAATCAATTAGAATGGCAACCCAAGCCTTAATTGTCTTGGGTTTGCCAGAGGTATCTAAAATTGTTACTCCTTCATGAATCAATCTTGAAGTTTCAGTATTAATTTAAGCCCTAATTGATTCATTTTGATTTGATGATGGTGAGGATGATTCTGTTGAAGATGAAGCAGATGTTTGTGTGTCTTCTTTCTTGATTGAGTCTACCTTTATCTTCTCTTTCTTGGGTTGATATTTTGATTTTGAGGTACATCCTGAATTTCTGAAAGTTTCATCATCTTTCAGTTTTGATTGAGTCACAGGAGTCCCTTTTTCAAAGTTATCAAAGAAATCATCTTTCACTTATGCCTTTTTGAGAGGTTCTTTGGTTGATAGATCTACCTTCTTGTGAGGTGTTCTTGACTGATTGGATACTCCTTTCTTCAAAGGCTTGTCCGCAGCAGATGTTTTCTGCTTGACTTTTTGTTGGACTGTCTTAGTCTTTGGCCCTTTGTCACTTTCAGAAGATTGAGAGTCTGATTCAGATACTTTAGAATTTGACTTCTTAGATCTCTTTGTCTTGTTCCTTTTGTTGAAATAACATTCCTGAGTTGAATGATTATTTTGTTGTAGATTGCATAATGTTTGTTGAAGTAGCACTCAGAAGTCATGTGATTGTTCATATTGCATATGGAACAGTAACTGATGAAGTAGCAGTCATCTGTATTATGGTTTTTCATGTCATACCATTTGCAGTATTTTTCTTGAGAATTTTCTTCTTCCTTAGACTTCTTTTTCTTGTTCAGCTTGTGAGACTTCAACTCCTTTTTCAATGGATCACTTGATTTCTCCTTGCTTTTGCTAGTAGAGCCATCCACTGGACGTTGATTATCTTTGGCTGATCTTTTCAGCTTGAGATCCACCTTTCTCTGTGCATGTTTGTTGACATTCATCGGTGATACTCCATCCGCAGAATCAGTTTTGGTCTTTCGCAGATGTTCTGCGGATTCAGCAGATTTTGTCTTCCGTAGATCTTCAACTGAAAAGTTTTTATGTTTGCCCGACACTTGTTTCTTTTTACCTTTATCTACATTCGATGAAGGTACTTCCTCATTTGATTCAAAATTTCCTTCCTCCTTTGATGATGTAATTTTGTGAAGGTTTAATTCTTGCAGTCCTTTATTTAGCTCAGCAATCCTCTTGCATATTGTCTTCAGCATGTTTCTTTGCTTTGGAGGATATTGCAGCTTTGATTCTCCCAGAACTTTTAGAAGACCGGTTTCAACATGAACATTCTTACCAATGTTCAGTTGATCACGTTCATCAGAATCATCCAAGTCATCACATTTATCATAATCAAAATCTAAGTCATCGTGTTTTAGAGATTCTGATTTAGAAGACTCAGTTTCACTCACCTCAGTTTCGTTGTTAATGTGGATTGATTTGATTTTGTTTCAAACTTGGTGCTAGGCATAAAATGATTTGACAATGTGTTTGTCATTGTTTGAGGTAGAGTTGTGTAATTATCATTTATTGGTGGTCCAACAACATTATAACCCAACCCATACATGTTCTTTGATTCAATATGAGTGTTTAACAGCTTCTCATATTGCTGAAATGATAGTTGAAACTTCTGAAGTTTCACTTTAGTTGATGAATGATCAGCCATGGATTTAGTTAAGGAAGTGGTCAGATGCTCAACTTGGGCTTTTAGACTGTAGTTTTTAGAAATAAATTTTTCTAAATCTTTTTGCAAAGAATTATTTTTGATTTGATATAATTTATGCTCTCTAACATGTGATTCATTCAAAATCATTGTTTCTTTTACTTTATCAGCCAACTGTTGGGCATGGACCCTATAACATTCAACTTCCTCAACAAATGATGATGAACACAACCTTTCTCTTACCTCTCTGGCCATTGGGGGAACTTTGCTTTTCATGTGAGCCATCAAAGCTTGATTCTCTTCCAAGACTTCCTTTCATACATACTCCAGTCACATGTTCCATCTTGAAGTATGATCAGCACCGACTCCTTGGAGTTACTTGGTCCTGCTGATTCATGTGTGGCTGGTAGGGATGTATTGGTCAGTTGAGGTTGTCTCTACAAAGATCTTTGAGAGTTTGATTATTGGGGAGATTGAGCCTGATTTTACTGATGCTGCTGATGTGGTCTTATCTCCGGAGGTGATTGTTGATTGCAGTCTCTAGAAAAATGTCCATAGAGATTGCACTTGAAGCATCTGACTTTCAGCATGTCAACACCAATCTTTGATGTTTTGCTTTCTGCAGCCATGTTCTTGTTTCTCCTGAGATGTTGCTTAGCTCTATAAGCAATCATTGCCATCTGCCATTGTAAATCCATCTCTTCCACTACATCAGGATGTAGTTCTTCCAAGTCTTGCTGGCAGATATTTGCTGAAGTTAGAGAGCTTCCCAGGTATGCTTGAAAACTAGAACTAAAAGTTACAAATGCTACTTTTTGTTCTTCAGAATCCAATATCACAGTGATTGGTTCTAACTGATTGTTTGTTGTGAAGATTTTGTTGTTGCTGTAGTCGTATATCTTCTGTCAGGAGGTCTTCCTTTATCCTTTTGATTTTTACTTTGAGTTGATTTCTTTAAAGGTTTAGAGGCATAGAAACTGACTTCCTCTTCATCATCACTCAAAGCACAAGAGTTATCACTATCATTTTTCTAAATAAAAGCACTTCCAGCATTTTTTGTTTCTTTGAAGTGATAAGGTGAGACATGAGTTCTCACACTCTTGTTTCTTGATTGTTTATCCATTTCAAGAGCCTCTACTTTAGCAACCAGTGTGTCTAGACCAGTTGTCTTAAGATCTACGGTGTTCTTGAACATGGACACAGTCTGCTTCCAACTTTCAGGTAAAGTATGGAGCATCTTCTTGTTTAGTTCCTCAGTAGTATACTTCAACTCCAAGATATTCATCTCAGTAACAAGTTGCATGAATATGTGGAGTTGTTGAGGAATTGATTCACCCTCAGTATGATGAAATGTTTCATATTGTGATCTAAGGGTGTCTTTCCTGATGCTTCTAACTCATCACTCCCTTCACAGAGAGTATGAAGTATCTTCCACTAGGAATTTGCTATTTTGTAATTCTCACACCTGATCAATATCTCTTCAGGCAAAGCCATACTAAGCAAACAGTATGCTTTAATATCAACTTTAACCTTTTTGACATCATCAGCCGACAGATCTTTTGTGCTGATTGGATGATTCTTGTCATTATAATCCGGCCCAAGAGTGGGTGGAATAAAAGGACCTTCAGTGATGGACTCCCACAAGTCAGAATCAGTGTAGTTCACATGATTCCTGAACTTGATTTTCCAGAATTTAAAATCAGCTTTTGTTTCTAACTTTGGTGGTTGATATGATCCACCAAAACTACTCATAATTTTTTTTAAAAAAAAGTTATGAATTTAACTCTGAATGTTAACGTAGACAAATCTATCAAAGACTCAGATCTAGTATTCAATTGATGTGAATATAGATCTAAATCAATCAAGCAATGAGAAAATGCTTGCTGAATGATAAGTCGCTGAATTAATTGTTTAAAAGACAATAAAACAATTTTAATACTGATAGAACAATTGATCTAAGTCAATGAGCACTTGGCTCTGATACCACCTGTGAATCTAAGGATCTCAATTCAGGAATTATCAGCATTAAAACAAAAACAAGTTAATGATCGCGGAATAATCATTAATTGCAGTTTAATTGTGTTAAATGTTAATTGAAGAACACAAACACGATGTCACAGTAAATACGAACAAAATAATTGATTCAAAAGTATTTTATTAATTATTGAGTAATTATTAAAAAAGAATAATTATAAATACTATGAACATTGATTTCTTCAATCGAATGAATGTTGTTGTTGATGTGACGGCGACTAGGGTTGCACAATGATGTGAAAGTTGACAACCGTTATATTGCTTAATTGTGTTCACCGAGATGTGAAACCTAGGACTCATATTTATAGACAATTATGAGTCTATTAAGGAAACACCAGATCTCTTGGGATTTGTTATTGACTTGTTGACTTGTTGAATTTTGACAATTTCATACAAGTGTAATGCGTCTTCCGTAGGAAACTTGTCTTCCGCAGTTCTTCTTCTTCCGTAGGAACCTTGTCTTCCGTAGGAATCTTCACTTCAAGTAATCCTTGGGTGGTGATGTTCATTGGAAGACAAAGGGTGTCTTCTGCAGGAACTCCACGGATCTTTTGATGATTGGTATTGTAAGAAACATATCTACGGAAGAACATAAATGTTCATCCGTAGATTTTTCTTACACTTAGTCGATTTCAGAAATTCAACCAAGTATAATATTTGTGCCTGTCATCATACATAAAAAGCAACACAGATTATATGGGTTACTGTATGGCCCCGTTCCCGGGCACCTCACAGTTGGTTGCTCATCGCACATAAAACATACTTTTGCATAAACTTAATATAGTCATGTAGCGGAATTTCTAAGATAAACTTTTCTTTTACTATAAATACTTTTGCCATTTAATACAACGTACATCAATTACAAAAGATCTACATGTTGCATTACATCACAAAAGCACTATTACAAAAGGTTCATAAACAGTGACCTCTAGTATAGAAATATTAAAATTTTCATCATAAGGAAGATTCCTTAAGTAATCCCGTTTATCGGGAGCCTCAAGGAACACTCGACACTTGCATGCAACATAATTTGTTGCATGTATTTTGCGCTCGCATTCCATTGCGTGGCAGCCTAGTTACTAGAACCAAGCACCGTTTCCAAGACTTCTTAAATGTCAAATCCATCTCGTGCCCCTTAGTCCATGCAAGACTTTCATTCATTCATTCATTCATTCATTAATGCATGCATTCATTCATCATGTTCCTCTTTCATTCGTTCATTCATTAATGCATGCATTCATTCATCATGTTCCTCTTTCATTATCTTTCACTTTACGTTCTTATTACATTCGTTTTATTCATTCATTCATTCACGTAAAGTCACTAAAAGATAAACACGCATCGACACAAGGAACATAGATATTTACAATTCATCAGTCATTACCATCATATAAGGCCACATCATGCTTATCATGCATACGTCCTACATACACGTCTCTCCTCATTCACATCAGCCCTATTTGGGCGATTGAACATACTCCAGTCGCATGGCCTTCATGCGACTGAACCTTACGATTGGACAGCTATGCGAATGGGCATACAATCGTCCGAATGGACCTCCTATCGTGCGAATGAACACTATACGAATGGACTACTAGGCGACTAACCCTCAGTCATGCGACTGAACTACTATGCGAATGGACCTATGAGACTGAATCCCTAATCGCATGGTCTGTCGTGCGACTGAGCCCCAGTCATGCGTCTGAGCCTCAATCGTACGTTTGAACATCAGTCTTTCCTCAGTCGTGCGACTGGCCCTTCAGTCGCCTAGCCCTAACTGGGCAGCGACTGGAGTTCATCACGAACAGCAGTCGCGACCTATGGCCTTCAAACTCCTCTAAACTCATTTCCAGCTCAAATTAGCCCTCCTAAACCTCAGGGATTTATACTAGGACATCATACAAGCATATGCAAGTCCTAAATCATACCTTAAAAACATTACCCGTGATTTCACCCCAATGGGTCAAACATACACTTTTCAAAAACGGGTTTAAATGTGTTCCAGCCCCAAAATCATTTGAAAACAAGTAAATGAGGGGTCCTAGAACTCACATAATCGAGGAGAAGATGAAGAGTTTCGTTTGGACTAGTCACTCGGCAAATCTTGAGTCCAGATCACCACTTTCTCTCTTTCTCTCTCTTCTTTCTCTGTTCTCTCTCTCTCTGCTCTTTCTTCCCGACTGATTGTGTAAATGTGGGGAAGAGAGGGCTGCTCCTCCTTTATAGCTACAGCTCAGTCGCCCGAGGTCCAGGCGTCTGGACCTTCCGTCGCATGAACACCATGCGACTGGACCTCCAGTCGCATGAGTTCCATGCGGTTGATCCTTCAATCGTCCGAACATCATGCGATTGAACCTTCAGTCGCATGAATTCCATACGAATGAGACTCAGTCGCATATCACTCCAAAAAGTCAAACTTCCGGGTGTTACAGTTACCCTATATACTCAAAGCATATATAATGATAATCAGTTACAAATATTTAGTACAAGTATTGATTAAAGTTCTAACCCTATACAAATGATCTAGACCTATTCTTTCTAGATCTAACGTTAACTTTCACATTCTTTCATCTTTTCATCACTTCCTTCCATCAAACCATAAACCTTACCCTTCTGTTTGTGGTACTGGGCCTAGGTCTATCATAGACCTTCTATAACGGTGAATCACACCTCCTGGGCACACTACCTAAGGTAAAGTTTAGGTGTACCAAAGCCACATGCAATATCCTTCTGTATCGTGGTACTAGACCTAGGCCTATCATAGACCTTCTATAAGGGTGCACCGCACCTCCTGGCCACAGTACCTAGGATATGCAGCAATGGTTCAATACAAATGGTCAATCACAGTGTCAACCTTTACCCTCTTCGTGGCACACAGCCACGATTACTGAGGTTGAAAGACAAGGATCCCATTTCGAGTCTGTTGCAACAACAAGGTGGCTCACCTCATATATTCCTTGCAAGCCTTTCTTACTCTCTTTCATTATTAATGCATGCATTCATTCATCATGTTCCTCGTTCATTATCTTTCACTTTACGTTACATAATACATTCGTTTCGTTCATTAACATAACACGTAACGCCATGGAAAGAAAAACATACATCATAATAAGGAACATCAACATACACAGTCATCATCATCATACAGGGCAACATCACACATAACATACATCATGCATACACATGCAACATCATCATCATCATCATGCCCAACATAACTTCTAAGGCCTTAACGACCATCTTATATGTACTTACGGGAGCTTCCACGTCAAAACTAACATCTGCACTTTCCCTCGAAAGTCAGTAATTAAAATATGCTTCTCCTCGAGTACAACAACCCTATTTGGGCGTATGGACACCCTTCAGTCGCATGGCCTCCATGCGACTGAACATCATACGAATGGACCACTGCGGATGAACTCCAATGCGGATGAACACCCAATCGTGCGAATGGACCCTCAATCGTGCGAATGAACACTATGCGAATGGACCTCGTGCGGTTGAACACTATGCGAATGAGCACCTATGCGAATGGACTCTCAGTCGCATGACCCCCCCAATGCAACTGGACCCCCAGTCGTGTGACTGAACCTCAGTCGTGCGGATGAACTCCAATCACACCTCAATCGGCCGAATGACCTCCAGTCGGTCGCCTAGCCCTAGCAGATGCAGAATGCAGTTCATCCCGAAACCAATCCGCCATTTTCAACCTCCAATCTCATCCAAACTCATTCTAAGCCTAAATCAACCCTCCTAAACCTTAGGAATGCATACTATAACACCATTCAAGCACACACAAGCCCGGAATCAAACTCCAAACGCATCACACGCAGTCACACCCAAATGGGTCAAACACACACACATACAAAAACAGGTTTACTATGTGTTTCAGCCCCCAAATCAGTTGAAAACGAGTAAAATAGGGGTCCTAGAACTCACACAAAGTACAAGAAGAAGAAGACCTTCGTCTAGACCCACTACGCGACGATTTTGCTCTCTTGAATCCACTCGAACCAACCCTTTTCTCTTCTCTTCTCCCTTTTCTCTCTTCTTCTCTCTATGGCTGATGTTTGTGGGTGTGGGGAGAGGGTAAGGGCTGCCCTCTGCCCTCAAATATCCCCATTTACCCAACTTTCTCACGTTGGTGAGTTTTGTCCCGCGACTTTGTACTTTATTTCTTTTTCTTCCTTCGTCGGCTGCAAGCAAAAGATCCGGGTGTTACAAGTCCACCCCCCTTTACATAACACATCCTTTACATACCACAAGTAGGCGCTACACCCACGCCTCATACACCTTCCCTCCACCGTCATCGAGATTACTTTCGGGATCCTCGTGACCCGATCCCCATAAACAATTACAGAACTCCCGTCAGGCACTATTAAACGAATCATCTTCTTGCGACACACTATATTTGCCTCGATGTCCGCCAACCAATCCGTTCCAAGAGCCAAATCGAAACCACCTAGGATCATCACAAACGGTCTAACAGGAAACTTATGACCTTCTAATTCCACATCACTGTTCTCTATCATCTCAGAAATCCTGGTAGACTTACTTATGGCAGTTTCTACATCAAAGGACGCTTCAACACGACTACTACGAACAGGTAGTTTAGCATAGAAAGCAGTAGAAACAAAACTTTACTAGCACCCGAATTAAGTAACACAGAAGCTAAAGTTTGGTTCACCAGAAATGTACCGGACACAACATTAGGGTCCGTCCTAGCTTCCTATTGTGTCATAGTGAATGCCCTAGCGCTCGACCTCGGTCCTTCACTCCCCGTCTTCTTCACTCCAGAACCCTCAGCCCTAGGATTATTACAATCCTTACTTACCTGGCCTTCCATGCCACAGTTAAAACACCGGACTGCACGAAGGTCCTTGGGCATATGCCCCGGCTTCCCACATCTGAAGCACACGTTCGACCCTTGCCTATATTCCCCACTATGCTCTCTCCTACATTTGCCACACTTTTTCATACCCGCACCCGATGTCACCACACGGCGGTCATCCACCCGTGCCTTCTTATTACCCGTCGAGGCATCACCCCGATCAAACCTCTTCCCACTCTAGTTTCGATCACCACCACCCTTCCTACTACCTTCAGCCACCACCATTACGGTCCTCTCATCATATAACCTCCCTACCAAGTCCACTGCCGACCTAAACGTGCTCGGTCGGGCAGCGATCATGTGCCTGTGAATATCCGCTGGCAGATCCTGAATGTACCTCTTAATCATCCGTGACAGAGGCGTCACCTGATCCGGTACCAGTCGTGCCATCTCGTTGAACTTCGTTGTGTACTGCTGATGTGTCATGGTTCCCGCCTCTAGTTGCAGAAACTCCCTCTTAACCTTGTCCATTTCTCGGTGAGGACAAAACTCCTCAATCACCAACTTCTTCAGCTCCGACCATCTCATCCTCCCAATAGCCCTGCTACCCTCAGCTTGGACTATATTGTCCCACCAGCACAGAGTGGGCAGCAAACTTTACATTCTGATCCTCCCGACACTCGCTGATGTTCAAAACAGCTTCCATTTCTCTCACCCACCGATGAGCAGCAGCAGCAGTGCCGTTACCATCAAAAGTAGGGGGCTTGCATCGTTGGAACGCCCTATAGTTATAGCCTCATGTCGCCTCCGGCGCAGGCTCCTCTTGTTCCTCTTCTTCGTCATCAGAAAGAACCGTTTCAGGCTCCGGTTGCTACCGTCCTCCCGAGGACCTGTTCCTCTCTTTCCGTTCTCCTTCCCGTACAACCTTAATCACTTCAGTCACCACAGACGGTAAGATCGTCTGCATGACTTAATGAACCTCCTCCACTACAGCTTCCTTTACCTAGGCTCTCAGATTGGCACTCTCAGCTACACCCTCCGGATGAGGGGTCTCAGGTTCTTCATGAACCACCTTTTCAACTCTAGGCCTGCCTCTTTTGGGCCGTGATGCAGCGCCAAGTCCACCACGCAAGGCTTTGGATGATTTACCACCGACCATCCTCTATCACACACTGAAAGATTCAAACACCAACACGATCATTCAAGGGAACGACTCAGTTTATGTCAAGTATAGTAAGTCCCTAATTACAGTGGCCAGTTATGATTAGCCACTTACTTTACTCTTCATAACCCAAGCATTACCTGTCCTGACTACATCAATATTTAAATCTACATACAACACATAACCACATACCATCCGCACATAATACCGGTTAACATTACGAAATACATGATGGCACGCAGCTACTTAGACTGGCATCCCTTCCCTTTCCTTCCCATTCTCAGTTTAAGTTTAGGTTTATTTTTAAAATTTACCTGTTTCACTTAAACTTTAGCTCTGATACCAACTTTTAAAGCCCCGTTCCCGGGACACTTACAGCTGGCCATTCATCGCTCTTAAAACATATAATTTCATTAACTGTAATAAACATTGCAGTGTAATCAGTGAAATAACTTTTCATTTTACTATGAATGCTTTTGCAAGTTAATACAACATTCATTACAAAACATTGTTTGTTCGTATTACAATGCAAAAATATTATACAAAAGAATGCCATCCAAAAGAGCTGAGTAGCCGCCCCGTGCCATCCTCAGCAACACTACCTGCCAACTGGAAACACATAAAAATTATCATTGCGGAGTGAGTTCTAATTTTATAATAAAACATACTTTTCTCTCGTTAAACCGTTTCTTTACTTTCATGCGATCACTCATCATACGTACACATAGATAATAACATTATTATCTTCGTCATTCATTCCTAATCTTTTACTTCTATCTAGATCCTGTCAAACTTTACCCTCTTCATGGCATGCAGCCATGATTACTGAGGTCGAGTGACAAGGATCCCGTTTCATACTTTATCATTATGTTTCTTCCGTTCATTACTTTCATTCATTCATCGTACGTCTTTAACATTCACATTCTTTCATCTTTTCATCACTTCCTTCCAACAAACCATAAACCTTACCCTTCTGTTCGCGGTACTGGGCTAGGTCTATCATAGACCTTCTATAACGGTGCATCGCACCTCCTGGCCATAGTACCTAAGGTAAAGTTTAGGTGTACCATTGCCACATGCAATATCCTTCTGTATCGTGGTACTGGACCTAGGCCTATCGTAGACATTTTATAACGGTGCACCGCACCTCCTGGCCACAGTACCTAGGATATGCAGCAATGGTTCTATACTAATGGTCAATCACAGTGTCAAGCTTTACTCTCTTCGTGGCACACAGCCACGATTACTGAGGTCGAAAGACAAGGATCCCATTTCGAGTTTGTTGCAACCACAAGGTCGCTCACCTCGTATATTTACTTGCAAGCCTTTCTTACTCTCTTTCATTATTAATGCATGCATTCATTCATCATGTTCCTCTTTCATTATCTTTCACTTTACGTTACATAATACTTTCGTTTCATTCATTAACGTAACACATAAAGTCACGGAAAGATAAACATACATCATAACAAGGAACATCAACATACACAGTCATCATCATCATACAGGGCAACATCATCCATAACATACATCATGCATACACATGCAACATCATCATCATTATCATGCCCAACATAACTTCTAAGGCCTCAACGGCCATCTTACATGTACTTATGGGAACTTCCATGTCAAAAGTTACATCTGCACTTTCCCCGAAATTCAGTAATTAAACTATGCTTCTTCTCGGGTACAACAGCCCTATTTGGGCGTATGGACACCCTTCAGTTGCCTGGCCTCCATGCGACTGAACATCATGCGAATAGACCACTGCGAATAACTCCAATACGGATGAACACCCAATCGTGCGAATGGACCCTCAATCGTGCGAATGAACACTATGCGAATGGACCACATGCGGTTGAACACTTTGCGAATGAGCACCTATGCGAATGGACTCTCAGTCATATGACCCCCCATGCGACTGGACCTCCAATCGTGCGACTGAACCTCAGTCGTGCCGATGAACTCCAATCGCACCTCAATCGGCTGAATGACCTCCAGTCGGTCGCCTAGCCCTAGCTGATGCAGAATGCAGTTCATCCCGAACCCAATCTGTAATTTTCGACCTCCAAGCTCATCCAAACTCATTCTAAGCCCAAATCAACCCTCCTAAACCTTAGGAATGCATACTATAACACCATTCAAGCACACACAAGCCCAGAATCAAACTTCAAACGCATCACACCAAATCACACCCAAATGGGTCAAACACACACACACACAAAAACAGGTTTACTATGTGTTCCAACCCCAAATCTATTGAAAACGAGTAAAATAGGGGTCCTAGAACTCAACCAAACTACAAGAAGAATAAGAGCTTCGTCTAGACCCGCTACGCGATGATTTTGCTCTCTTGAATCCACTCGAACCAACCTTTTTCTCTTCTCTTCTCCCTTTTCTCTCTTCTTCTCTCTATGGCTGATGTTTATGGGTGTGGGGAGAGGGTAAGGGCTGCCCTCTCCCTTCAAATATCCCCGGAGAGGGTAAGGCTGCCCTCTCCCTTCAAATATCCCCATTTACCTAACTTTCTCGCGTTCGCGAGTTTGGTCCCTCGACTTTGGACTTTATTTCTTTTTCTTCCTTCGTCGGCTGCAAGGAAAAGATCCGGGTGCTACAATTACATTCTCAATGAAATACACCTACAATTGATTTTTTTGTTCTAGATTATCATTTTCGCTTTAATAATACTTTTTAACGTGTATAGCTTGGTGAGAGATTCTAAATATTTTTAATAATTTTTCCTCTTATTTTTCTACATTATACACTAACATGACGTAGGATAAATTTTAAAAATTTAATTGAAGATCATTTCTAACCATCTCAATAACAAAATTTTAATATTGATCGTTTCTTATATTATCATGCTATCTGTAATTGTTCAATCTACAGGTATTTTATAGTATACTATGTCACTTTATTAAAGAATATCGATATATCATGTCATGATTATACCATCAAGGTTCAGATAATTCAAATGTTGAAGCGACCAATGTATAACAATCTATTAGAATTTTACTCTATTTAGTTTATACTTAGAGTCAATAATTATCAAGAGTTAGTTTGTTTTTGAAACAACAAGTTCTTACACACGGACAACTATATCTTGCATTGTCAAGAGTGACAAGACGATATTGATTAAAGCTGATTGTATTGGATGAGAATGGTGAATATTCAAGGAAAACCTCAAACATCGTACACAAAGAAGTTTTTAGAGAATTGTAAACATTTTGTGCTTTTCTATGTATTTGCATCTGTCAAGTAATTTTATTCTAAAAATATTTTTAAAATTTACACGTTCTATACATTACAGACTTATATTCTTATACCTATTACATTTTAAATGCATTTAATAATAACTAGTAAGAAGCCCCGCGCGATGCGGCGGGTCTTCTTACCTTCAATAACTCCATCCTACAGGAGTTGCTTCCAACCTCATACGACACAAAATAATACGTGAAACAATAATTCTGGGAAATGCTAATCTATAAGTCCATCTTACAGGAGTTGCTTACCTTATCAATAACTCCATCTTACAGGAGTTGCTTCCAACCTCAATTTGAGGTGTTTACATTTTTTTACACGGCACAAATTGCGTCTGACGATCGAAAGAAGACACGATGAGGGTGACAACACTACATGACCCGAAAGCAAAGGCGATTACAGATTGATAATGTGGGAAATGCTGACAACACTACATGACCCGAAAGCAAAGGCGATTACAGATTGATAAATATGGGAAATGCTAACCTATAAGTCATTACGACGCGACCACTAATTCTTTAATGACATAATTCACTGTAAGAAAATAGGCCTGGGTTACAGGCACATGCATAAACAACCATAACAAACTAATCTTACAAAAATTCTAGAAGACTAAGTTTACTATCAGATTAGTATGAGCATATTTCTTTTTGCAGCGGTTAACTAAATCAGAAAAGTGTAGGCCTTTGTTATTTTGACAACAAAAACCAAAGAACTCCTATATCAAAAACCCATATGAATTTACAGGCATGAGAAAAAGAAGGAATGAAGCATCACAGATATAAAATTGAATATGTTGCATTAGTCATTGCCTAAACACAAAAAGCATCACAGATATAAATTGACAACACTACATGACCAGAAAGCAAAGGCGAATCCAGATTGATAAATATGTGAAATGCTAACCTATAAATGGTATCTTGGTTTTTAGATTCTCATTACGACGCATCCACTATTTCTTTAATGACATAACATAGCAAAAATTCATTCTCATCAAAATATACAGAGGCCAAATTCACCTTCAATCCTGGAACATAATCCCCTCACTTGTAATAAGAAGGACTCTTTGCAGCTCTCCATTCTGCTGTACCCATACCATCTGCACCCAAATTCAAGAAACATCAATAAAAAACAATATTTGTGCAGGCAACACCCACAAGCTCAATAAGCAACCAAAATAGGTACACCATTTACTTTTCTACTCAAAATTGATATATATGATGACGAGACACAAACACACTCCCATGATTTGTTCATAATCTTGACAGAGGCTTCTTTCTTAATTTGAATAGTTATTTGCTAGATATTATGCTCTAGCACTAGACACTCAGAAAATTCAAACGGTTTGGAGTTCCAGGAGCTTCAACTTCAAAAGTCCAACTTCTCACCCAGATACTAAAACTATAACCTTCTTTGTATCGTTCCAAAAAGAACAGAAGCCGTTACAAACACATCTGATTATGCGTTTCTAATGTATGCGGGTGCATTTCAAATTTCAATAGATCCTATATTTTGTTTGATTTACTAATTTGTTGGTGGGCTTCTCATGTCTAGAATTCAATGGCCAAATAACTGAACACTTCGATACTCCACTCCAACCAACTGACCCAATAACATTTCTCACAAAAAGTACATATCTTGTTACCCACATATATCATATCCTACATTATATTCATACAACTCCCTAACGACAAGCATCTTTCTAAGTTAATTTATACTCTCAAACAATCATAACACAAATCAATCATGATTTATTTAAACAAAAGTCAAAATGGGCCTTACAGTGATTGTTCTCGCACACCAAAATAGCAGGCAAGTCCCAAAGAGCAGCCATATTCAGCGCCTCAAAAAGCTGCCCTTGGTTAGCAGCACCATCACCATACATAGCGAAAGTAACATGATCCTCCTTCCTATACTTCTGAGCAAACGCCAATCCACACCCCAACGGCACCTGAGCTCCAACAATCCCATGTCCACCAAAGAAACACGCATCCTTCTTATAAAAATGCATCGAACCCCCTTTCCCCTTTGAACAACCCGTTTGTCGCCCCATAAGCTCAGAAAAACTCTCCAACAGCGTGCCTCCACGCCCTAGGAAGATCTCGTGATCACGATACGCGGTGATTATGCAATCCTTCTTCGTAATCGCAGACTCCATCCCTATGCTCACAGCCTCCTGCCCGTCGTACAGGTGGCAAAACCCTCGGATCAACTTTGATTTGTAGAGAGAGTCGGCGGCGAGCTCCATACGGCGCATAACGGCCATGTCGGTGAAGAAGCTCATGAGCTCTTTGGGAGTGGTGTCTACGGATCTCGACGGAGGCGGCGATAGAAAAGGGATGGTGATGGTATGGGGTGAGGTGAGAAGATGACGCAAGTTACTGTAGCTAAAGTTTATATCTTTAATATATATAATAATTTATTTTTCGTTACATGGGTCCCTAGGCTAGTGTTAAAATAAATACTATTGATGAAAGTACACATTTCAATTAAGAACAAAAGTTAGAAAAAGTAAACTATAGGGCCCAAATTTAAAACTTGCTCAAACCATAGGGACCATAGGTTTAATTATATATAAATAAAATATTAAATTAAATATTAAATTGTTAGTAATATAGATTTAGAAATTAAGAAGGATTAGACAAAATAATTTTTAGCATAGTAAAGAAAAACGAGAAAAGTAAATAATGGTAATAAATATAAGAAATTTATAAAAAAAGAAAACAAACTAATTTATAAGAAAGAGAAACAGAAAATAAAAATATTAGGTTTCATGTTGTGGTTATTAATTTTTAGTATAATGAAGTGCGTGCCCGTACCTATCAAGATCTAACTATAGAGCACCCATTAGAGGTTGGGATGCAAAATAATAAAACAAAACAACAACAAATTTAGTTTAAGATTTATAGTTTTAGAGAGTAGAAAAACCAAACTAAAATAAAAGACCATGAGATTAATGAACCCTCATAAAATAGATATACGAAATGCTAGAAGTGAAAAACCGAATATGGATTCTAGTCAATTTGTTTTCTCTATTTCTAGAGTGGGCTTTGATATGGGCGGTGCATTTAGTCTCACTACCCATTGGATGTCATTGGCTTCAGCTTCGTGATCGTTCATGCACTTGATGTTTTTCTTCAACAACACTTCTAGGTCTTTTGGTTGAAACTCTAATAACTCCATAGGCTCAAATATGTGAATCCCTCCTGATCCTTACATATAATCACAACTTCTATAGATTATGGTTTATTATAAAACATAATAATGTTCAGTAAAACCTGTCTACCAGCTCTGCTCAAAGAGGTACATGTCTAACGGTCATAGTTGGCATGTACAGCAGCTGAATAAAAAAAATTCATGGTGTTTAGGAATATTTGGTTCCTTGACACCTTTGATTTTGGCTTCATCAGTTTGAGTAATGTAAAGTTGGTGTTTTAATAATTCTTGAGAAATTGCTCAAATAGACTAAGACCTGGATCTATAGACTATCATACCCTAACCAATGGTGAAATTATTAGGGGGAGACGAATGTGAAACAATTGTCCATAGCTCATGGTAGTAATTAATTTTAAATAATATTAAATTTTATTTTTAGTGAATAATACTAATAAAATAAGTCGTTACAATCAAATAATAATTGAAATAAACATAGCAATAGTTGTTTATTAATCCAGGTGGAAGTCCTAAATGAGCATGAAGAAGTCCATCTATATTGCGGTTCTTGAAATCATATGAAAAATAACGAGTAAGCGAATGAATTAGCAAGTGAGTAATCAAAGGTTTAACATGCATATATAGATTCATTAAATGAATTGATTGAGATAATTCACATGATAATATCAAGACTTATAATGTAATAGTATAACATAAAGTATAAACCAAAGGTAATTAAATCTAATAACTGAATTGACTTAGTCTCAAAATAAAGACTTGTGATAAAATATGTGAATCAGTTTTCAATCACCACTTGAATAATCATATGGGATGGGTTTGACAAACAAATAGATCTATCATTATTATCGTGGTTATATGAATTAATTATTGTGTTATCATCTAATTTATCTAAATATTAAATATAATTACAAGTAATAATATTGCATATTTTGATTAGAATTTGAAAATAAAATAACAATGATTGAATATAAATCACATAATTTTCTAAAAAAATAAAAAAACGCGTGAAAATAGGTTATGAATACTCACTTGATAGATGTGATTCATTTGAATTCTAGAATGTAAGAATATACAACAAAGTTTTCCCTTGGATTAACCTAAGGAACGATTTTTAATTTAGAATAATACTATGACTAAACACTAGATAGGAATTATGGTTTCGATTAGTACTTGGTTTTTAACAAATAAATATAAAATAATATAGCTAATTTTAATTTATATCTTGATTAACTGAAAATAGTAAAAAATGATTTAATAATTGAAATTAAAAATAGTAATCAATAATTAGTAAACTAAGATTATTAAATATAATTAGATATTTAATTTGTAGTGACAAAGTTTGAATATCAATGTGTGAACATAAAATAATTAATTTAACAATTATTTATTCAATAACTTGGTTAAAATAATTAATTTCATCATTAAATATTAAAATGATTTGCAAAATGTTAGTTTAACATTATTTAAAATAATATATATTTGGTTTAAAAATAGTTTTTATAATATTTAAAACTTCTGAATGAACTTTATATTATTTTATAACATTTAAAATCTTCAAATGTTATAAAATATGAAACTAAAATGTTTAATATTTCCAAAAATTAATAAATAATTACTAAATTATGCTTAATGAATAAAACAGTTTTTATTTTTATTTAAAAAATATTAAAAATTTATGTAATAGAAGAATGAACATAAATTGATTAAAAAATTAATGTGCGGGCGGCCGAAGTCGAACCGAGGTCCCTGCATATGAGTCAAGAATTCAAACAAGTTGTGCTGGAGCGTAAATCTACTTGGATCTAATTTGAAAACTTTAAAAATACAAATTAATATAACCCTTAATTTTATATAAATCCTAGAATCGATTTGCTTCAAATTCAACATCAATTTGATTGTGTTAATAAAATTAACATCGGGGCTTTAATTTCCCATGTGAAATCGAGTGTGAAGGTGTGTTATTTACCTGAATTGTCATTTGATTTAGTGTTAATAAGAACATATATGGTTGAAATAGAAATAAGAATCAATTCGAGTGATGACAATGTTGATAATCCATGTGTAAGGCCCCGTTGCTGGGCACCTCACAGCTGGTCATCATCGCACGTAAAACATATAATTGCATTAACTTAAATAAAACATGCAACGGAAACTGTGAAATAACTTTTTATTTTTCTATAAATGCTTTTGCAAGGTAACACAACATTCATTACAAACATCGTTTCCTTGCATTACAATACAAAAACATTAAACAAAAGAATGACATCTCAAAAGAGCTGAGTAGCCGCCTCGTGCCATCCTCAGCAACCTTACCTGCCAACTGTAAACACATAAAAAGTCAGCGTTACTGAGTGAGTTCTTGTTTTATAATAAAATATACTTTACTTTCATTAAAACCGTTTCTTTACTTTTATACTATCACGCATCATACGTACACATAGATAATATCATTATTATCTTCATCGTTCATTCTCTTTTACTTCTTTCTGGATCCTGTCAAACTTTACCCTCTTCATGGCACGCAACCATGATTATGGAGGTCGAGTGACAAGGATCCCGTTTCATACTTTATCATTATAATTCTTCTGTTCATTACTATCATTCGTTCATTCTTTAACTTCCATTCATTAACTCTACGTTTTAACTCTCTTACTCTTTTATCTTTATCTCTTTTCTTTCCGTCACCCATAAACCTTACTTTTCTGTATCGTGGTACCCGACCTAGGCCTATCGTAGACCTTTTATATCGGCGCACTGTACCCTCCTTGTCACAGTACCTAAGTTAAAGTTTAGGGGTACCATCATTATATACAATACCTTTCTGTTTCGTGGTGCTGGACCTAGGCCTATCATAGACCTTCTATATCGGTGCATCGCACCTCCTGGCCACTGCACCTAAGGTAGAGTTTAAGTGTACCATTGCCACATGTAATATCCTTCTGTATCGTGGTACTGGACCTAGGTCTATATCATAGACCTTCTATATCGGCGCACCGCACCCTCCTAGCCACAGTACCTAGGATATGCAGCGATGGTTCTATACAATGGTTGATCCCAGTGTCAGGATTTTACCCTCTTCGTAGCACACAGCCACGATTACTGAGGTCACAAGACAGGGATTCCATTTAGAGTCTGTTGCAACAACAAGGTCGCTCACCTCCTGTATTTGCTTGCAAGTCTTTATCACTCTCATTCATTATTAATGCATGCGTTCATTCATCATGTTCCTCTTTCATTATCATTCACTTTACGTTACATAATACTTTCGTTTCATTTATTAACATAACACGTAAAGCCACGGGAAAGATAAACGTACATCATAAATAGGAACATCAACATACACTATAACATTACTATACAGGGCATCATCATGCATACATAACATACATCATGCATCCACGTGCAACATCATCATCATCATGCCCTACGTGACTTCTAAGGTCCCAACGGTCATCTTACATGTACCTACGGGAACTTACACGTCAAAACTTACATCTGCACTTTCCCCTGAAAGTCAGTACTTTAACAATGTTCCTCCTCAGGTACAACAACCATATTTGGGCGTAAGGACACCCTTTAGTCGCATGGCATCTATGCGACTGAACATCATGCGATTGGGCCTATGCAGATGGACACTGTGTGAATGAACACCCAATCGTACGAATGGACCCTTAATCGTGCAAATGGACACTATGCGAACGGACCTTATGCGAATGGACCTCATGCGAATGAGCATCTATGCGTTGGCGTATGGATACCCTTCAGTCGCATCTATGCAAATGAGCATCTATGCGACTATACCCCAAGTCGTGCGACTGAACCTTAATTGTGCGACTGAACCCCAATCGCCCTCCAGTCGGTCGTACGGCCCCCAGTCGGTCGCCCAGCCCTAACTGGTGCAGAATGCAGTCCTCCCGAACCCAATCTGCCATTTTCAACCTCTAAGCTCATCCAAACCCATTCTAAGCCCAAATCAACCACCCGAAGCCTTAGGAATGCATACTATAGCACCATTCAAGCACACACAAGCTCAAGAACATGCTCCAAACGCATCAAACACAATCACACTCAAATGGGTCAAACACACACATATTCAAAAATGGGTTTACTATGTGTTCTTGCCACAAATTAGTTGAAAACGAGTAAAATAGGGGTCCTAGAACTCACACAAAGAAGAAGAAGAAGAGCTTCATGTTGACTCGCTAATCGATGATTTTCGTGCTCGGATCCACTCGAATCAAGCGTTTTCTCTCTTTTCTCTCTTCTTTCTCTCCTCTTTCTCTTGTTGCTGAAATATGAGTGTGGGGGAGAGGGTAAAGGGCTGCCCTCTCCCTTAATATGTCCCCATTTACCCAACTTTCGTGCGTTGGCGAGTTTGGTCCCCCGACTTTGGACTTTATTTCTTTTTCTTTTTCATCAGCTTAAAGACAAATATCCAGGTGTGACACCATGTTGGTGACTTGAGAAACTTTTATAATGGTAATTAGAGATAGTCCTTTAGAAGTTTTGATTTACATTCACCGGAAGATGTTGTACAACTAAGTTGAAGGTTCGAAAATGCCAAGATGATGACTGCTTGTGTTTCAGATTAAAAGAGATTGAAAGGATCTACTAGGGGGTTTCCCTCGATTATGTGGCCTTAATTTTATCTGCTTCACATTGGATGAGATTGGATTTGAATTCGGAAGTTTCATCTCGAATTGTGGACAATTATATGATTTTATTCACTATAATTAAGATGTTTGATTCTGAAATGATGTGCAATACGTTTCTAGTAACTTAATTTTGATTATTAGGTCAAAATAGAGTTGAAATGGGTTTGCAATCAACCTTGAATGTTTCGGTTTTAATTGAATACAAATTAGAGTTTGAGTGATCATTTTGAAATTGACCCTAGTTTTGAATTTGGTTCACGAATAGGTAGGAACGGTATGAGTTGGGTTAAGTCTATTGATTTTGGGTATATGAGGTTGCTGGAGACGTGCCGAAGAGGTGACCAGGAAATGGGCGTCGACGGGAAAAGGGGGTTGGGTTATTAAAAAGTTACATTTCGATTTCTAGGTTTAGAAAAGTTAACATTTTATATGAATGTTTCTAATTAAAGTTTTACCCATTACATTTTTTCCTCAAAACTTATTAAATCCCTAATCTACAACTTAATCAAATTATTATTCTATTAAAACTTTTAAACTTTATAAATTTTGTAAAACTCTATAATATAAATATGTATTTTAATTAAATTATTAAATCTTGTAATTACTAACAAAACCTTACATATTTATAAAGATTTATTTTAGAGATTATAAATAATGGTGAATTGAATAAATAATACGATTATTGTACTTAAGATACTAAAATAAATAAAATAACTAATTAATGAGTTTGACTTACATAATTAACACAAATGGTTTTGGGTTTATTTTCAAAACGAGTCAAATGTTACATAGATAGGTTATTAAGCAGAAACTTGCCCCAAACCCTCAGATCAAATCTAGGGAGGAATGAAAAGTAATTAGGGGTCTTTAAATATTATAGCCCATCCTTGTGTCTTCTCACCATATGGAACTACCTTTCATCATACTACCTCTACCAAGAGGTGGTTGCTTGAGTTCTTGGTACTTAGCCAACCACACATGTGTTCTTCGAGGTTCCACCTTTCTTTTCCTCTCGTGCTGGTAGTTCTCTAGCTTTTCTTTGATGATCTGTGAAGCTCGTTCCTCAACAAAGTGTCAAGGAGGAGTAAACATAGATGTATTAGTAGCCTGATTAGAGCTAGCGTCGTTGATTTCTTTCATCTATTCATTTGACATATTTTAGGAACCCTTCATTCGAAGTGTAATGTTCAATAGTGAAGGTAACCCTCTCAGGGCACTCAGACTTCTTCATATATGTGTCAGCATGGTCTTTAACTCTCCTAAAGTTATTACTCCAATAGCTTCATGAAATTAAGATTGACTTCATCACCACTCTCAAAATCATCAAGTTTGATGATTATGGTAGTGTCATCAATGATAGCTTTCCCCACTCTTACCTCGAGTTAGATTTACCCTAGTGTAAAGCTCTTTCCAAACCTCAGTGAACTGATAAGGTTGGGTGATATATGGGTTAGGATACATAATAATAGCCCTCTTAGTGATGAGAGTTGGCTCCTGAACATGAGTTGAAACATAAGCACATGGTCCAATACTCCTTATGAGAGATTGATCATCAGTAGCAGTTTCATAATCATCTACACATACATCAAGATCCTTTGAGCTGATTATAGTGTGAAGACTTGATGAAGAAGATATATTATAGCTAAGTGCAAACTTTTTGGTGAGTTTATCTAAAGTCGACATTATCTTTGTTATCAACTCTTAGTAAGCATCCATTTTGACCTAAGATTAGCTACCTTAGAGTACAAAGATCATAAAAAACATGAGCCTTAAATTGATTAACCTCAATATGTACCTTCTTGAGACAAAGATCATCATTAGATAAAGGGGTGTTCCTCTTGAGATAAAGATCATGGTTAGACAAAGTCAATGTCGATTAAATACTGTTGGACCCTAAAAGGACCATCATACCAATTCAAGATGTGGTTAATGGTTGTTCTGCTGGTGAAATTCCACAATGTGACATCCGGTCATTTTCCGTTATCAAACTCCGTTAGTTCCGTTAAGTCTTGCATACACGTGTCGTAAGCACGCACTAGTTGTCACTGAACGTTGGTGACCTAATAATAATAATCAATGATAAAGAATGATAATCTAATTAATAATGTTGGTTATTGATTGTGATTGTGTGATTTATGAATTTATAAATTTTAAATATTTATTTTGTAAATTTTATGCGATAACGTGACTATGTGTTGTATATATATTTCTATGTGTTGTGTGACTTATGGTAAATGTTTATGACTATGATTATTGACTAATAATACTTATAATTCTTAGTTAAAATTTTTAAAAGAATGCTACAAGGGTTAATTTTTATAAAACAAAGTTAAAGGAGGGTTTAAGGGTAAAATCTAATTTAGTTAAATTTCACAAAACCCCAACCCTAGCCCCCATACCCCTTGTGGCTGAAAACAGCCCCCATACCCCTTGCGGCTGAAAACAGCCCCCATCAGCCCCATTCCTGCGAAATTGATCAATTCTTAGTTAAAATTTATAAAAGAATACTACAAGGGTTAATTTTTATAAAACAAAGTTAAAGGAGGGTTTAAGGGTAAAATCTAATTTAGTTAAGTTTCACAAAACCCCAACCCTAGCCCCCATACCCCTTGCGGCTAAAAACAGCCCCCATCAGCCCCATTCCTGCAAAACTGATCAATAACACGCATAAACAAGTTGATTTTGGTTGATTCCAAGTGTTACAAGGTGTTTTGCAAGTCCAATTCTTGATTCTACACGCTTAAAGGTATGTTTTATTATGTTGTTCATAGTTTTTGATTCATGATGAACCTTAAATCCGAAATTGATGATGATGATATGAAATTGATCGTTAATCCATGTTAGCATTGTTGTATTGATACTAGTTTGAGTTTTAATTGCAAGTTTTGTTATGGATTTTGATGTTCTAGACCAAATTAGGTCAAAACTAGAAACTTTGATTTGGGGAAACTTCTAGATTGATGAATTTGATGTTGTTGGATGGTTGTATGATGTTAATTAGATAGTATGGATGCTAGATTACATTGATTGTGCAAGAAATTGATGAATTTGAGGTGTTGTGCATAGGTTGCTAATAATAGTAACATTATTTTACATGGTATGATGATTTGATGATGAATGGATGTTATGGATATGTTTATGATGATGCTTAGATACTAGATTGTTGTTGTGAACTATAGGAATTCAAGAACACATGCTAGAATCCATACATTACTAAAGATAGTAACTTTTTGGGATATGTATTGATGAACTATATTAGTTTGGTGTTGTTGATCATGCCTAGTTATGTCATGAACTTGATTAGGTATGTAATTGATGATTTGGTGATTGTTATGGATGGTAGACCACTTTTGGGGATTACTTTCCCTGAAGGGAAACTTTATTTTTGATGAATGTTGGATATTATAAGTTGGACATGTTCTTGGTGATAGGATCATGCTAGAGTGTTTATTATGGGTATCTAATGTGTTAGAATGTGATATTGGAGTTGTATGAATGCTTAGTTGATCATGTGGTATTGATGAACTTTGATGATCATGTATGGTATTGAATATTGATTAGCAACTAGGGCATCATGTTTGGGACTAGAAATTGATCAACTTGATGTATGTTGAATATAATGGACATGTCGAATGTGTTGTTGGATAGTATGGATGATTAATTGGTAAATTATCTGTTTTGGCCTGTTTATGATAATTCACAATTATGGGTCATATGAGTAGGTTATGCATGATTTGACTTTGTATGATGTATGATTATGTTTGTTTTAATGGTTTACAACACATAATGTCACCAACGGGTCAAATGGGTCAACTGGGTCAAATGTGTTTGTTTTCGGAAACCTTGAGTCTTTGGTTTTAGTGTACTTAGGGTTCCACATGTTCTCTGTTTACACGTACTCATGTACTTACGTGATCTAGGTAACCTCTGAAGGTTGTCTGTCCATTCTCACCTCCAAGTAAACCCTAAGTATTTGTACGCATATCAGGTGAGTTCATGCCCCACTCTTTATTTAATCTCTTTTGGGGGAGATAGCATACTGGTAATTTCATAAACGCTTTATATACTTAAGTTGTGTATAATATTAATATAGTGTTGTTTACCATGGAAAAGTCCTCACACTTTCGAATTGTTAATATTGAATAGCAGGAAAACTTGGGTAGTAATACTGGGTCTTACGAGCCCCACCTGTGTGACTCGAGGTCAACCGGGTGCAATTCGTCCTATGAACATTTGTCACGACCTGGTAAGTCGTGACAGGAGGCAAAAGTATCACAGGCAGCTTCAATTGTCAAATCACTATGAATTAATATTTATTGTTAATAGATTAGCTATTTGTTACAATATACTGCTTATATATATCACAACTGTTAAACTGTTTAAGTTTAAACGCCAACTCTTGAACTCACCAACCATTATGTTGACATTTTAGTATGCTATTCTTAGGTCGATAACTCAGCTTACCAGTAGGAGCACAACACGGGTCCGGCGTGCATTCAAAGGCTTTATTTTATAAACACATTTACTTGCCTTTTAATTATGGGTTTCAAACATTTGGATGGCGCATGTTTTGCCATATTATACATTTACACACTTTGGGAATTGTCTTGTATAAAATACGCTTCTGCATGGTTTTAAAGTTTGAACTTTGGTTTGTTTTATTTTAAACATGGCATGTAGGGTCGTTCTGAGTAACTATTGACCGTGATCATGGTTTGTTCACACGCCTCGCGGTAAAACTCCGCACGTGGATTTTGAGGTTGTGACACACAAGTCCAAGAAGATATGCGGGTGAAGAAATAAAGACAAGTGTTTGGCTATCCGTATTTGTATATGCGGATGACCAATGAACAAATGCTGACAAGTGTTTGTTCATCCGCATATACAAATGCGGACAGTCTAAACAAATGCTATCAAGTATTTTTTTTTCTTCTGCATTAACAAATACGGATACACAAAAGAAATGTTGACAAGTGTTTGCTTATCCGCATTTGTCAATGCGGATGACCAAACATTTAATGTTGAAGATAAAGAAGAAATGCTGATGAAGTCAAGGCATTCGCATTAGTCCTATAATGGTAAGTCCTACAAGTATGACTGGGGTTTTTGAGAATGATATTCTCTGTTGATATGAATCAACAAGGATCGAATATGAAGATTGAGTCAATAATTGAAAGGCGGAATCAAGCAATCAATGAACATAGAACTCTTGATATACTCATAAATGCACTCTTGTATTAATTACATGAACTGTTACGGAATAAATGCTAGGGTTTAGCAAGCTACAGTAACAAGACAACTAACATAGGAGAGAAACAAAGTGTATTCTAATTGTCTATTCGCAAAAGTTGTGTAAACAGTCACACCAAAAGTCACCCTCACATACGAGGTTTCTATTCTATTTATAGGCTGACTTACATCTTGTACAAAATGACTAAACTACCCTTAGTCTAAGTATTCATCAGCATTTGTCCTTTGTCATCCGCATTGACTAATGCGGATGAGTAATTCTTCATCGGCATTGGTCTTCTATTAGCCGCATTAGTGTTTGGTCATCAGCATTAGTTAATGCGGATGAGTAAACACTTGGCCGCATTTGTTACTGGTCATCCACATTAGTTAATACGGATGAACAAATGCCTTGTCTGCATTTCATCGACTGTCTGCATTAGTTAATGCGGATGAACAAATACTTGTCAGCATTTGTTCTTGGTCATCCACATTAACAAATGCGGATACCTGACACTTGTATTTTTCTTCTTATGCAGGATCTTCTGTATGTGCATTTCTTCTTGTACTTGGGGAGAAACCAGCAGAACAACCATCCACCTCTTGAATTGGCATGTATGATCCTTTCAGGGTCTAACAATACTCCCCCTAAGGATTATACAGCCTAAGTACTTCAAGGGTTTGAGGGTGGATCAGGTTGTGAAGATTCTGCCGGGTCTTGTGCAGTAGGAGGAGATGACACAGGAGCTGGGTCTGATCCAGTAAGGCCTTGATCATGTTCGAGAACTGTCTTGCATCATCCAGCTTCTCTCTGCTTAGTACATGGATCTTCAGTTGTCTCATAGTATGGATGGCTTCAATGGGTAGTGTTGGGTCATTATAAGGCTGGTGCAACCAAAACCACTTCACATAGTCATTTTGGTGCTACATTCAAAAGGCTTCCGAAGCTAAGTATGGGATCTTCCGAAGTCTAAAGAACAACTTCTGAAGACAAAGTCTGAAGACTTCCAATGACAAAGTCTGAAGACTTCCGAAGACAAAGTCTGAAGACTTCCGAAGACAAAGTCTAAAGACTTCTGAAGACAAAGTCTGAAGAAAGAACTGAAGACCAAGTCTCCTTCCAAAGACAAAGAAGATTCCAAGCCTCGGAAGAAGCAGTCTTCCGAAGTATAAGTGGCTTCGGAAGAAGTTATTCATCCGAAGAAACTTATCCTTCGGAACACACAGCTATGTCCAGTAGACATAAGTATGGTCTCTGACAGTCCGCTGTAGACCTCTGATACAGCATGGTTTCTTCCTAAAAGAACCATGTTGTTGACCATACTTTATTCTAATGTATACCTTTTTATGATAGTACTTGTTACCAACTTTAGTTGGTGACAAAAGGTAAGTCAGGGACATGTCCTGACTACCAAACACCTCACCTATAGTCTTGTAGTATAGATGTTTGGTTAGAGGTTTCCAGCTGGTATCAAAGTATATCGGCTGTAGGTAGTATTATATATATCTTCTCTTTGTAACTCATTAAGTGAGAGATCGAGTCCAAGAGTCTTGTAATCCTTTGAGTTGAGAAGTAATATATAAAAGTACCTTGAAAATTTACATCCTGTGTTTATTTACTGCTTGTTACTTGTTATATTGTGATCAACTATTCATAGACTCTTTGTGAGTGTCGTTCAAGGTGAGTTTGAGAGAAGAACCACTTGTTGAGTGACCAACATACGATCCTGCAATTGGTATCAGGGCTTCCAAGCTCTTGATTGTGAGATCTTACCATCCAAATCAACCAGTTTTTCACTCCTCACTACAAACCACTCACTCAAATGGCCACTCTCACTAAGGCTGATATGGAGACAGGTACCATGACCAAGTCCCCGCTGATCACTCCTGAAGACTTTGACACATGGTGCACTAGAATAGAAGGCTTCATCAAGTGTCAAGACTCAAGGATGTGGGACTCCATTGTAAATGGTCCCTTCATACCAAGCACTACTTCTGCTACTGGTAATCGCATTATTCCAAAAGATGTTGACGATTACTTAGTAGAAGACAGGAAGAGAATAGAGCTAGATCAAAGGGCTATGACTTGTCTTCAAACTGCTATCCCAAACTCCATCTACAGAGGCTTCAAGAAGTGCAAGACAGCCAAAGATTTATGGGATGCATTGAAGCTTATATATGAAGGACCCAAGGAAGCCCAAGAGAACAAGAAGGATCTCTTGAAGCAGCAGTTTGAGAACTTTACTTTCAAGGCTGGTGAGACCTTGACTCAACAATACTTCATGTATGTTGAGATAGTAGATACTCTGGTGGATATTGGAGTAGCTCTTGACAATAGAGACATAGTTAGGAAGTTCATGTCTTCCCTTCCTAAACTATGGACACACTATTATGTTGTAATCAAGAGAACTTCGGACCTTAAGACTCTTACTCTCACAGAGTTGTATGGCATCCTAAGTGCATTCCAGATGGAGATGAACATGCAGAACTCCTCTGGTCACTCCAATAACCAACTGAGTTCAGCCCTTCATGTGGTTGAAAGGGAAATCACAGAACCACAACATCAGTTGCTGTGCTACCCTGACAACTCACATAATAGACCCTACATTACTCTACCTGAGACTCCAAAGTCTCAAAAGGCTCAACACAACTCCTTTCCGGATAGTTGTGCCTTTGTCTCTGGAAGTGGACACTCTGGTGATTTTCAATATTGCTTTGATGATCTTGAGTGCTTCAGTCAAGATGATGTGGAGTATGCGGACATTGTCCAACAGATTGCTCTTTTAACTTACAGAGTGAAAAAGTTCTTCAAGAGAACTGGAAGGCAATTCCCTCAAAACCCAGTCAACAGCAAGTTTGGGTTTGACAAGAGCAAAGCAAAGTGTTATAACTACAACCAACTAGGGCACTTTGCTAGGGAATACAAGGCTCCCAAGAACAACCCGGGAACCCCACAGGCCTCCACACATCCCCCAGCTTCAAAGCATGAAGAGAAGTCAACTGAAACAGCTGCAATAGCTCAAGAAGTTGACTGGAGCTTCATGGTACAGGATGTGACTCAAGCACTCATGGCCGGAACAGATGATGATCAGGTATATGAACATCTTTGTACTGCTGCTTGTATTGCTTAAGTTAAACTCTATAAGGATTACAATACGGAAATCAGATCTGATGTTGAGTCTTTAAATATCTTAAAATCTGATTTTAAAAGAGCTGAATCTGACTAACAAAAGAAAATTGAGGAGTTAGAGAAAACTGTGTCTCTTTTAAAACATGAAAAGACCAACTACAAGACTCAAATTAAAGATCTGATATCCAGACTGTCTGAAGTTCAAGCCCAGTTGGTCACTGCTGAGGCTCAGGCCAGGAAGCAAGCTATTGCTGAGCAAAACTTCCAAGCTATTCTTGCATCATCCTGTCATTCCAAAATGTTTTATCAAAACAAAGAAGGGTGGGGAACCAATGAAATAGCTCCACCATACTCTTACGAGTCTATTAGACTACCTAGATGTGGTACTGAAGAGCAAGAGGTTCCAACTGCTGACCCTTCTCCATTGGAACTAGAGGATGAGTCAAAAATAGTGGCCACCACAGGGGAAAAACAGGAAGATACACTCATCTCCACCTGTGAAGACCAAATCCTAACCACCAAGGCAAGAAGAAGCAGAGCTAAAGCTGCAAGAAGGACTGCCAAGAAGTTTGCAGAGTCCAAGCTGAAGATTGACCCAAAGCAAAAGGGTGTCTTCATCTCTGCTGGATTCGAACTGGTAGGTACTTCTGATTCAGGAAAGGAGTGTAGTACCAGCACTCCTGTCCTACCAAAGGATCAGAAGTTGAAAGGGAAAGTTGCTGATGAAGAGAAGAAATCCAAGAAACAGCAACCTGCAAATTCCCAAAAGACTAACATTGCATGCATAATGTGTGGTCTGCACAACCACATGGCTAAGGATTGTTATTACAATCCAGCAAGCACACATTATGCAAATAATGTTAGAAAAGAAGGAGTCAGGGAAGGTTTCTCATTTGGACCATTTCAAATGGTTCAAATGATGAAAAAGGGAAAATTGGTCTCGGAAGCCAAGTTGCTTTCGGAAGAAAGTACTTCTTCCGAAGGGAAAATGGGTTCGGAAGCCAAAGCTTCTATGGTTCGAAAGAACAAGAAAGCTCCCTTGAAACCATCCCAGAAGAAGACTCCTTTGGAAGAAAAGGTGGTGAAGGCTTCTTCCGAAAAGAAAGAAGCTTTGGAAGAAGTCCATGCTGCAAAAGCTTCAACAAGCGCATCCTCAAAGATCAACCAAGGGATGGATTGGAAGATCAAGAAAGATGCTGCAGCCTAAACCCCTTCTTCAACGACCTCTATTGAACCCCAATGCATATCTTTTGGTTCAATTATGTCATTATCTTTGGAAGAGCCCAAGACCAGCAAGGCTTGGGCTTCCAAACATAACTAACCATCTCATCTTATATGCAGGGACATCCATTTGACAAGAACAACGATGTCTGGATTGTAGATAGTGGATGCTCCAGGCACATGACAGGGAACAGATCTCTCCTTCAACAATTCCAGAACTTTGACGGAGGGCCTGTCCAATTTAGAGGTGAGGCCGGAGGATATATTTCTGGCAGAGGAAGTATATCCAATGGCAGAATAAACATTGACAAAGTTCACTTTGTCAAACAGCTTGAACACAATCTGTTAAGTGTTTCTCAGTTCTGTGATCAAAAGCATCAAACGCTTTTCATAGAACATGAGTGCATTATCCTCAAACCAGGGATGACAATTCCTCCAGAATTGGTGCTTGTTAGATCTCCCAGGAAAGGGGATATGTACAAGCTAGATATGAACAATGCTTCTCCTATGGGTGAAGTATCATGCTTTCTTTCCAAAGCTGATAGTGATGAGTCAACACTATGGCATAAACGCATGTGTCATGTGAATTTTAAAACTATGAATAAACTGGCTAAAAATAACTTGGTACATGGTTTGCCTAAAAAGGAATTTTTCTTCAAAGATAGCTGTGTTGCATGCCTGAAAGGGAAACAACACAGATCATCTCATAAATCCAAATGTGTTAACTCTATCACTACTACATTACACTTATTGCACATGGATCTCTTTCGTCCCATAATTATAATGAGCATTGAAAGGAAATCATACTGCCTTGTGATTGTTGATGATTTTACAAGATTTACACGGGTATTCTTTTTAAGAAGTAAAGATGAAACTGCTGAAACTTTAAAATCTTTTATTCTTAAAATAGAAAATCAAATTGATCACAAGGTTAAGATCATTAGAAGTGATCAAGGGACTGAGTTTAAGAACTTTGTTCTTGACTCATTCTGTGACTCAAAAGGGATTGCTAGACAATATAGTGCTCCCAGAACTCCTCAACAAAACGGTGTTGCTGAGAGAAGGAACAGGACACTTATTAAGGCTGCTCGAGCCATGTTAGCTGATTCAAAACTACCTCTAACATTCTGGGCAGAGGCAGTTAGCACTGCATGCTATGTGCAAAACAGGGTTCTTGTAGTTAAACCCCATGGAAAAACCCCTTATGAGTTAATGAACAAGAGGCCACCGTTCATTGGCTTTCTAAGGTCCTTTGGCTGCAGGTGTACCATACTTAACACAAAAGACAACTTAGCAAAGTTTGCTGAGAAGTCGGATGATGCTATCTTTGTTGGATACTCTTCTAGCTCCAAAGCTTATATGGTATACAACATCAAGAATCAACAATTTGAGGAGTCATCCAATATAGTTGTTAATGAACACACTCCTTGTGTTAGGGGGAATGGACCTGATTATATCTTGATTTAGAATTGTTTCCAAACTATTCTAAACCATCTTGTGAAAATGTTTCAGCTGGAACAGGTGCTCAAGATGATGATGATGCTGATCAACTATTTGAGCTACCCAGACCTCTTCCAAATTCTCCAAGAGCTGAAAGACAACAAGCTTCAACCATCCAAAGTTCTGATAGTGTAACTATCTCCGGGAATAGTGAAGCTTCAACAAGTGAATCACTAGATCAACCTCAAAGTTCTTCAGGTGATTCATTACAACACCAGGTTGAAGGAAGTAGTATTCTAAAGGAACAGGCAACTGATAATACTACTTCACGACCAACCATTGATGATGTTTCTCAATCGTTCAATCAGTCCTCATTGACTGATTTTGAAACAACAGCTGGATAGAGTGATCCAGTTCCTGATCAGAATATGTCCAATCTGGAATTATCTCTGCAACTGGAAGTGATTCCTCGTCTTAGGATTCACAACACTCATCCAACTGAAAACATCATAGGAAATGTCTCTGAGGGTGTGAGAACAAGAGGACAAACTCATCATGGGAATGTCTGCTTGTACTCATGCTTCTTATCTCAGATGGAACCCAAGAAGGTAGAAGATGCCTTAAAGGATAGTAGTTGGGTTGAATCGATGCAGGAGGAGCTGCTTCAATTCAGAAGACAAAAGGTCTGGAATCTATGCCCACTACCATCTGGTCAAGTACCCATAGGCACTAAATGGGTGTTCAGAAACAAGAAAGATGAAGAGGCTTGATTATCAAGAACAAGGCAAGATTAGTAGAACATGGATACACCCAAGAGGAAGGAATCGATTATACTGATGTCTTTGCACCTGTTGCAAGACTTGAGGCAGTTAGGATCTTCCTTGCTTATGCTACATTCAAGTACTTCACAGTCTACCAACTTGATGTCAAGTGTGCATTTCTATTTGGGGATATAGATAGGGAAATCTATGTATGTTAACCTCCAGGATTTGAAGACCCACAGCACCCTAACTACGTGTGCAAACTGGATAAAGCTCTATATGGGCTGCACCAAGCACCTAGGCTGTGGTATGAGACCTTGCCTCAGTTTCACCTGAAGAATGGATACACCAGAGGTACCATTGATAAAACTCTCTTCATTAGGAAGATTGGAGAAGACATTTTGCTTGTTCAAGTCTATGTTGATGACATCATATTTGGTTCCTCAAATGACCAAATATGTAAGGACTTTGAAAGCATTATGAAGCAGAAATTTGAGATGATTTCCATGGGAAAAATGGACTTTTTCCTTGGAATTCAGGTGAAACGGATGAAGGAAGGGTTCTTCATAAATCAATCTAAGTATGTCTCAGACATTTTTGATAGATTTGAAATGAAGGACTGTAAACCAGCCAAGACACCCATACCCAGAAACCACAATCTTTGCCCTGACCTTGAGGGGGAGGACACCGATCAACATCAGTATAGAGCAATTATTGGTTGTCTGATGTATCTCACTGCTAGTAGACCTGATATCATGTTTGCCACATGCATTTGTGCAAGATATCAGGCTGCTCCAAAGGTGTCTCACCTAGCTGCTGCAAAGAGAATTCTCAGACACCTCAAAGGAGCACCTAAACTAGGTCTCTGGTATCCAAGAAATAGTGATTTCAATCTCTATGGATACTCTGACAGTGACTATGGTGGCTGCAACATTGACAAGAAATCAACATCAGGAGGATGTCAATTTCTTGGTGGAAGGATTATCTCATGGCAATGCAAGAAACAATCCTGTGTCTTACATCAACTGCTGAAGCTGAATACATTGCTGCTGCTAGCTGCTATGCTCAACTGCTATGGATTCAAAATCAGATGTTGGACTATGGATTCAACTTCATGACTACTCCTATCCATATTGACAACAATAGTGCTATCTCATTACTGAAAATCCAGTGAAGCATTCCAAGACAAAGCACATTGATATCAGGTATCATTTCATTAGAGATATTCATGAGAAAAATCTAATAAAGTTAATCAAAGTTGACTCAAATGACATATGCTGATTTGTTCCTAAAAGCTTTTGATGAACAAAGATTTAAGTATCTCATATCAGCTATTGGGATGATAAACATTGATTAACTACCTCTTTTGAAAAACTTTTAATGTGTAATGTCTTGTGTCAATACAATTTAAGCCCTGTTACACAAAAGATCTTTTTATTCCAACTGTAAATTCCTTCCGAAGAGGAATTAACTCTCGGAAGATATTCTTAAATATCTTCCGAAGCCAATTCCTCAATGGAAATTTTCTTCTCGGAAGAGTTTTTAGTCTCGGAAGAAGCGATTGATTTTACATCAGATCTACTTCCGAAGCTTATAACACTCTCCATTCGGAAAGACAATTTTTCCTTCGGAAGCAATGCCTTGTTTCGGAAGAGAAAATTGTCTTCGGAAGATAATACCTTCGGAAATGTTTTGCCTTCGGAAAGAGAGATTTTATGTGTAACGGATATCTTTGGGCCACTCTGTAAAGGTAAAAATTTGCTAATGATGGTCAGATTATTTAAAATATCCCTTGCCGCCACCGTCATTTCATAGCTGAAAAACACCATCACCCCAAACAGTTACCCTATTACCTCTACTACCACCATTTCCACTTTAAATAGTCCAGACTGTTCAATTTCATCTTCTTTTACCAATTTACTGCCCTAACTTTCCTTCTCTGTCAAACCTGAAATTTCACCCCAATTCAAGCTTACTTTCTCTGCAATGGCGCTAAACCCTCAGCACAACCAGGTCGCACTACTTGATTCATCAAGAGATGCCGACTTCACCCAAATAATCACCTTTCTTTCTGAATCAACCTACTTCACGGTGCCTACTGTTAACCCCACCGTTTACTACACACCTGACTGAATCTGGAGTAACGGTCAAGCTGCAGTCCTAAATAGGGTTCGCATCCTGAGAACCCGCATTTGTGGATAGGAGTTGATCATCAGTGAACAACTCATCAGGGAGCATCTCGAGCTTCAGGATGATGGAGCTCCTACTGAGTTTCCCAAAGAAGACTTGGATAGCACATACATCCTCATGGGATATGGTGGCGATGTGAGCAGATCAACAGTCTACAAGTTCAACTTCTCATATCATTAGAAGTTCTTGCTGCACATCGTTCTGCACTGCTTATCCAACAAGTCTGGGGGATGGGATCAATCCCATACGCCTAGGGTGCCTAGTTCACGGTTGGTGAGAGGTCTGCACTTCACTACTCAGGTTTGTGTTGAACAATCTAATCGGGAATCTTCAAAGGAACACATTCTTCATGTATCCCCGATACATACACTTCATCAACTGCGAGTTGGAACAGAGCAAACTTGTCTGTGCAACGGCTCTAACTGTTCCCCAAGTGCGGCCTACCATCTTTAAAACATTGAGAAGGTGTCCACCAATTTTATTGGAAGGTATACTCCTTTACCTCCACAGATGATTGAGCGCATAGCTTCTTGTGACATCCCTGTTGACACCACAAGTGATGAACCCACACTAGCAACCTCCACCAAATGCCAACCATACCTTCTCCACCCATTAAATTTACATATCAGAGACGTCCCAAACGAACCCTTGTTCAATCTACTCTGATTGAACAGCTACTCCAGTTCAAACAAAAGGGCTAGAGTGGAATCATGGGCTCCCACTCAGTCCGAGGTCACACCATCCTTCTCATTTGACCTCAATTTGGGTTTTGAGCCTCCTCAGTCTCAAACCCATGAGCCCGAACCTCAAGCCTTTAGCCCCACAGGGTGAGTCTCTACACTCCCCTATGCAGCCTTCAAGGGACAGCCCCCACAAGAGGCTCAATGCCTGTAGACATTGATTTAGGTCCCGGTCAGTAGGTTTAACCTTTTTATCTTCACTGACCTATTACTCCGAACTAATGAAGAGATTACATCTCTCCCATGGCCATGAAGTTGATCTACAACACCCTCTCAAAGATCAACAGAGCCAAGAGAGATCCCTTATCTCTAGCCCCCATCAGCAGCCAACTACTGAGTGAGTCCCACTGATGCGGAGGGGACTCATGTAGGCTCACTGCCACTGCTCAGAGTCTCTCTTTGAGCTCAAGGACAGTGGTAACAACAATTAGACTGAGTCTACGACAACTTTGCCCATTGACATCTCTGAAAGAGATGAATTTGAGCAAGGGTATCCACGGTGCCAAGAAGCCACATCTGTTTTGTGAGACTGACATACTAGGTATGTTATCTCATCTCCCCGTGATTCTTCACATGAATGAGGAAGTATGCAACTCACATTCCAGTACTTGCTCTCTAAGGTTTCAACCTGGAATCCCAGGTGAGGATCTTAGAAATAAGGACAGCCACTTAGCAACTTAAGATTGACAATCTCAAGGCCCAACTAGCTGAGAAACAGACGGAGAGTCTGTTAGCATGTACCTATTCAGGTCTCATTAACTTCTTCCTCTAGCTCATCTAGCTCTCAAGATGAGGCTACCAAAGGGGGAGAAAGATCAGATACAAACATTCGGGGAACCACAGACCAGTCTTCTACCTCTCAACTCATAACCCTACCTGAGTCATCTCAATCAACATTGAAGATTGACTCACAGATGCTTCATGATCTCTACAACTTTCACAAAGTTTGTATGAGATCCTCCTTAGAACATCCCAGCCCCGACACCACACTCTATACTTTGGGGCTGAGGAGCTTCAAAGACTGACTGCACCTCCTTAGAACATCCCAGCCCCGACACCACACTCATATACATGGAACCTGAGATTAACTTCTAAGGGGAAATGGGGGACTGATGGCCTAGCAACTGAAATAGTCGGGACAGAACTTGCATCAGCCTCTTCTTCAAAGAGCTCAGGCTGAAACTTCCGAAGCTAAAGTTGAAACTTCGGAAGAACAAGACAAGTCTTCCGAAGCTGAGATAGAAGCTGTTGAAGGTTTGTTCCAAATGTCTGAGGAACTGATCATCACAGATGTTATTGCTGAAATAGCATCTGAGAGCAGGGAGGACACTTTTGATCTACCTCCATCCCCCAACACCATCTCTGCCTCTCTCTCAATCTGAACCCTCTACCCAAGAACCACCGCAGTCAAAAGACAAAGGCAAAAGGAAAATGACTGCGGAAGAGATTCAGGAAGAGGAGAAGATTGCAAAGCTGAAACGAAAAGGTAGACTCAGACTGAGAAGCTGTTAGCTGCTAGTTCAAGGCAGCTACAGCCAATCAGGAAGCTATCAACAATAAAAAGAGAGAGGAACTCATTAATCAGCTCATCAACCTAGGAGTTGCAAATGAGGAGACACTCCCACTACCACTAGAGGAGTTGGTGACTATGGAGAGGACAACCAGGCTAAAGCAAGAAGAAGAAGCCAGGTTGGCCTTGGAGAAAGAAGAAGACCAACAAAGGAAAGCAGCCCTGCAGCTGAGAGAGGCTAGGATCAAATTCCTACTCTCAAGAGGCTTCAGTCTTCCTGAACTGTCTCCACATGATGATGACATGATCGTGCTGCTCCACAACAAAGAGCAGGATGAAATGGAGAAGGAAAGGAAGAGAGCAGCAAGGGAGAAGATGAAGGAGAAGAAGAAAAGGGAGGAGGTAGAGAGGGTCACTGTCACCAAGAAGCTCAGTGATAAAGCCTGGATGAAAGACTATCTCCGGGCTCACGGCTTCTCTGGTAGGCAGGTGGGACCCATGTCCGAAAGGACACTCCAATGGATAGTCAGTAAGATAAAAGCTGACATCCGTTTGGGGAAGAAGAAGAGATGTATAGGAAGGGACAGGGAATGGTCTTCACCGCAGCCACTCAACCCAGCCAACCACTCAACCACAACCCACACCAGAAGAACCAACTCCATTTCCCATCAAAACCGAACCCTTAGATGAAACCTACACCCCTGAACCTATAATTCTACCCAAACCGACCTCATCACCTCAACCACCTAAACTTCCTATCCTTAAACCCAAAACATAACCTAGAACCACTAAACCTAAACCTACCCAATAGAAACCAAGATCATCCCCTCAGCCTTCTAAACATCTCTCTCTTGAGAAAATAAAGAAGCTCAAGACAAGGCTCATCAACTGCACTACTATGAGCAGCATCTCCTGTGAGGGAGACCTTATCAACATCACCTATGTTGATAACTCTTCAAGCTCCCTCACTCTAGGTCAATTTCTTGAGTTGCCTAGGAGTACTTTGGGCCAGGCTGTAAGACTTCTTGGTCTCAACTCTGATACCCTCAATGCTGAAGAGAAGAGACTAAAAAGGAAATTGGCTACTCTACTGGATACAAGAAGGAGGACAGGATTCCTAGTTAGTCTCCTGGACCTAGGAAAGTCATAATCCAGTGGTGGTTTGATGAACCTTCTCACAACTTTGTTGTGGAAAGGGAGAATGGTGAAACCAACAGGCTTAATGCCACTTCTCTATTGCATCTCAGCAGATTTGACATTGCTGAGCTTGCAGAGAAGCCATTCACCAACCCCTCCAACTCTTTGACTGCTGCTATCATCAGAAACTATCTCAGCAGTCTTCATCTAGCCGAGCTAACTGCAAAGGCCAAGATCGAAGAAGAGTTGAAGTTGAAATGACAGGAAGACAAGGAAAGACCCACCACTAAAGGTGCAACCTTTCTACAGATGGTGGAGGGTCCTGAATTGGAACCTATAGTTAGATGGGAATATGACTATAGTTCCCATCAACTAACTCTTTTCAGAGGGCCACAACAAAGGGTACACATAATCGAAGGTGACAGACTGGATGTTCTGTCTACCAAGGATTTGTACAAACTTCTCAGCACCTCTTCAGGGAAAAACAATGACACAGACAAATATCTACTCTCCTTGGTGCTGAAAGTTTTGAGAAGAAGAGAGAAGTGAAGTTTTGGTAGCATCAGCCTAGGGGGAGTTTGTTGGGTCATTATAAGGCTGGTGCAACCAAAACCACTTCACACAGTCATTTTGGTGCTACATTCAAAAGGCTTCTGAAGCTAAGTATGGGATCTTCCGAAGTCTAAAGAACAACTTCCGAAGACAAAGTCTGAAGACTTTCAAAGACAAAGTCTGAAGACTTCTGAAGACAAAGTCTGAAGACTTCCGAAGACAAAGTCTGAAGACTTTCGAAGACAAAGTCTGAAGAAAGAACTGAAGACCAAGTCTCCTTCCAAAGACAAAGAAGATTCCAAGCCTCGGAAGAAGCAGTCTTCCGAAGTATAAGTGGCTTCGGAAGAAGTTATTCTTCCGAAGAAACTTATCCTTCGAAAGACACTGCTATGTCCAGTAGACATAAGTATGGTCTCTGACAGTCCGCTGCAGACCTCTGATACAGCATGGCTTCTTCCTAAAAGAACCATGTTGTTTACCATACTTTATTCTACTGTATACCTTTTTATGATAGTACATGTTACCAACTTTAGTTGGTGACAAAAGGTAAGTCAGGGACATGTCCAGACTACCAAACACCTCACCTATAGTCTTGTAGTATAGATGTTTGGTTAGAGGTTTCCAGCTGGTATCAAAGTATATCCGGCTGTAGGTAGTATTATATATATCTTCTCTTTGTAACTCATTAAGTAAGAGATCGAGTCAAAGAGTCTTGTAATCCTTTGAGTTGAGAAGCAATATATTAAAGTACCTTGAAAATTTACATCCTGTGTTTATTTACTGCTTGTTACTTGTTATATTATGATCAACTCTTCATAGACTCTTTGTGAGTGTCGTTCAAGGTGAGTTTGAGAGAAGAACCACTTATTGAGTGACCAACATACGATCCTGCAGACAGCTTCTTCAAGGAGACAGGCTCCCAGAATGACACAGTTGATAGCTCATCTCTGTGAATCAGTAAAGATCCATCAGCATCTACCTATAATTTCACAATGTTTCCAAACTGCAAAAGGAGTCTTCTTCTTCCTCCATTGCTCTCTCTTCTTGTTAGTCCTGTCATAGGCCATTTTCAGGAGTTTGATGCACTTTAGAAAGAAGTACATATCAGCTTCACCAAGCTTATTTCTGATCTCCCTGAAGTGCCTTGAGTAGATGTAGTGGATATAGGATTCATCTAACAGTCTTACCTCATATCCACTGAACAATCTGATCTCTACTCCTTCCTTTCCTCCCCACTTCCTTTCAATCACCAACTCATATGTTTTCTCATCATAATACATATTAGAGATTGGCATAAATGAGTACCAGCAGTCATATTTCTCGTTAATGATTCAGTGGGTTTTACCCTAAGTTCAGGGAATACCACCTCTTCTGCTGGTTTCCTTTGTTTGTTATCAGGGGGATTGACAAATGGTCTATCCTTTCCCAAGCAGATAGACTTCAAGGATTTGAAGTTGTTAGTTCCGTTGAACATCCTTAGAATGTCCTCAAACTCATATCCCGTGAACATAGCCTTGTGATTAATCAGTCTTAGATTGGCTAGTTTCTTCAGATCATGGGTCTCCAGAGATTTCACCAGAGCAGAGTACTCTATGAAGAATTGGACTAATCGAGATAATCTCTTCACCATGAACAATTCCAATCACTGTCATACTTCCAGGCAATAATTTTCTGATCTATCTTTCCTTTTGGAGTAGACACACCCTTGATCATTTTAGCAGTTGTGAGTCCTTCATGTAGTTCTAGTTGTGAAGGCTCAGCAAACCACTCTGGATATCTATGAAGAATGGGTGCCAAGGAATCATGATCTCCCTGAGTGAGGCTCATATCTTGAGCTAAAACTCTTATTCTCGGTTGGATTTTGGTAATCTCGTCCTCCATCTTTTTCAATCTTTCTTTCTTTTCAAGAATCATCCTAAGGACAACAGCCCTTAGGGAATTGGTTTTCATGTTCCCTAGTTTTCTTTTAGTGAATCCTTGAGCAGACAGATAATCCTTCATCTCCTTATCTGTCATGCTGTATGGATTAGGATACATAGGTTGAGAAGGAGTAGCAGGTTTGGCTTTTGTTGCCTTAACCATAGAAGCTTTGGGAGATTGAGTTTTCTCATATTCAGTTTCAAAAATTGGATCTAGCAGCTTGTTTAACTTTTCTTCTTCTGCTAGCATCCCTTCATATGTCATCCCAAAGACTTCATCAGGGTAATAACCATGGTCAATCAAAAATATGGCCTGTTTCATCAAATCATCAGACTTGGCTTTTTCAGCTGTCTTAAAGACAGATTGTTCTTCATTCACAGGGATTTTACTGATCACTGGCTCATCAACCATGTATCCACCTGGAATTTCTCTTTCTTCTAAGTCAACTACCTCAGCATTCTTTTTCAATAAGGCCTCTGCTTGTTCATGTTCATCCAAGAATCTAGCAATGGCTGCTAGACATCTTGGGTCATCTTTCTGCTTTTTCTTGACTGGTTCTTCCTCTTCAACTGGCCTTTTACCCTTTGCTTTTTCATCCAAGTACTTCTTCCTTCTGGTGTAAGTTTGCACTGAGGGATCAGAAGAAGATTCAGCTTGTTTAGCTTCTTTGAGAAGAGATTCAGGTTCAACCTTTTCTTGCTTATCTACAGCAGCAGCAGATTCTCTTTGCTGCTATTCTTCACAGAGTTTTCTGATTAATTCTTTTTGCTCATCAGATAGGGACATAGCAGGAACCAGTTGCATACTCAATTCCTTTTCAATTGGCATTGGAGATTGAGGTATGACAACAAAAGGCACAGTATCAGTCCTTTGGTTCACTATGAAGTCCCAGAAATCCTCATCAATGACAAATTTTTAGCATAGAACATGTCTATTTCTTTTATCATGTCACTGAACTCTGTTTCTTCAATGTGGACTTCTTCAGGCTGATTTGAGTATACAATCATCTCCAAGCTAGATGATTCAGGCATTGATTCACTAGGTTTAGAACCACTAGTTTCTGCCTCCTTTTCATGCTCAGTGAACTTCCTCATTTTAGATTGAGGTGAGTCATGATCACTTTCACCTAATGCATCTTGATCACTATCATCTTTTTCACCTTCCCTTTCTCTCTTCTTATCTTTTCCATCATCTTTATCATATTGGCCCTTTTCAGCTTCATGTTTAAGTTTGACCAACATCTCCAACTCAGAAACTCTCTTGATTAGAGATGCCACCTGAGCTTGTAGATCAATGATAGTGACTGCTTGTTCTTCAATCAGCATTTCTTGTTCTTCCATAGCAATGGTTTGGATGGAAAAAGTGTCTAGGTGACCACTTAATTCATCCTTTGAGTGCTGGAGAGCGTCCTTTAACATCTCAATCTCCTCTTCCTTTTCTTTCTTCTCTTTCTCATACTTGCTCTTTATTTCTTTCAGCTCTCTTTCCTTTTCATCCATCTCTAGAAGTCTGTCTTGAATGATACCAGATCTTCTTTTCAGGAGATTGTCCATCTTTGATATTTTCTTCAGAAGCTCAGAGATCATTTCATCTGGTTTGTTGATCTCTGATTCAGCAAAGCTCTCAGAAGGAGCAGCTTCTGAAGTCACTTGCCTTACAGGCATAGGCATCTGGTCATCCGCATTATCAGATGATGATTTGGATTCATCTGTGGAGCTGGCAGAGTCACCAAACTCAGCATGAGCAGTAGAGGGAGATGAGTGAATAGGAGATATGGGTGAGTGATGAATTGGTGAAGTATGGGGTGAATGAATAGGTGAGTGTATAGGTGATATATGGGGTGAGTGAATGGGTTGAGGTTGCTGAGATGGGATTGGTAATCTTTGAGGTGATGGTAATGGTGAAGACATAAATGGTGAGACTATATCAGCTTCATGAACAGAAGGTCTAGTGTGAAGGTCACCACCTGCATCACCATGTGGTGACACTGACCTCTGTCTTTCCTCAGAACTAGCAGCTTGCTCCTCAACATGTTGTTGACTAGGGGCAGCTTGTTCTTCTTCATGAGCAGGCTCATCAGCAGGAGCCTCTAGTTCTTGTACTCCTCCTTGATTGATCTGTTGCAACATCCATGGCAACAGAGGGAAGAATGTACCACTGTAGAAATTCCTTGGATCTCTCTTTTTGATGTAATGATAGGACTTAGCATTGTAGTGAGGGATGTCCATCACTGGTCCTATAGGTGCAAGATCAGGGAAAGCTTCATTGATGAAGCACTGTATAAATCTGGGGTACATCAAGAACATGTGCCTTCTACCCTCTTGGACATTTAAGACCAATCTATTGAAGATGTATGCAGACATGTTGAAAGGTTGGTTAGTGCACACAACACATATGACTGAGGATGTAGTCACTGGAATATCATTCCATCCAGTCTTCCTCTTGGATAAGCAATGTTGGAAGAAATGAATCAGAAACCTCCATTGCAAATCTACCAATCCTTTCAATATTTGCTTTCCTTCATAACCAATATTGGCAAAGAAGGCCATAATCTCTTCATCCTCAAGCTCTAAAGGTGTATCAGCATCATCTCCAAACTGGAGACACTGTCTCACAGTTTGCTCAGTGATTGCAAGAGTATGGTCATCTGTGATTCTTCCAGTTAAGGTCCTCACACCATCAACTTCTACTACTTCAGCAGTTCCCCAAATGATCTAATGAAATTCTCATAGATAACGGGTCAAACTGAAATAGCATGAGCAACTCTTGTAGTCAAAACGAATCGAATCATATCTCTTAATCCTTCTGCCTCAACAACATCAGGGTCAAGAAAACCACTGACATTATGGAGATTGCTCCATTTGAGGTTAGCCATTGTACCCTGCATTCAAGGCATATGAATTAGAATAATGAATACTATATATCAGAAGGTTTATCATAAATCAGACTAAGTTTATCACATTTTGACTTTTCTTGGTCAAAATTGAGTGTTCATGTATACTGTTTCATATGAATTTGACCTAATCTGATTTAGTGATGCATGTTCATTTTGATGAGTTATTCATGATTATATCGATTATTCTCTCTCAATTTTAACTCATTTCAACCATTGAATTGTCGTTTGATTTCAACATTTTAGTTTTGACATGCCCTGTTCATATGATGAACAGAACTGATGAAAATCCTTTGTTTGTTGATTTCTTCATGATTAGCTTGTGTCTTTCAGTTGAAATTGTCAATGGTTCATGACATTTGTTTGATTTTGCATGATTCTTTCTTGACCTAGGTTACTAAGTTCATGGTCCGGGTGAATGTTCGACAATTAGGGTTATGAACATTTTGGATTTTCACCTTTTCCTCAATAATACTGTTGTAGTGAATTGAAGATGAGTAAATGGTGATGAATCGAACTTAGAACACAGGTTTGGAAGATGACGAAGATGATGAAGATGAACAGTAACTTTAATGGCGCTCGTCGCACTTGAAATCTCTCAATTTTGAAAAGTATTAAATGACCCTTTGATTTTGGTTTATATAGTCAATTTAATGTGGATTTCAAAATTTGATAAGTTTTAAAACAAATGCGCCCAAGTTTTAAATTTACTGTAGCAAATGCGGTTGAAGAAATGTTCATCAGTATTTGTGTACTGTAGCAAATGCGGAAGAACAAATACTGGTCAGCATTTGTTCACTGTAGCAAATGTGGAAGAACAAATACTTGTCAGCATTTGTTCATTGTAGCAAATGCGGAAGAACAAATACTTGTCAGCATTTGTTCACTGTAGCAAATGCGGAAGAACAAATACTTGAACTTTCATCAAATGCGGTAGAGTAAAAGTCTGTCCGCATTTCTTCCACTTATGCTTAATGACTGGCATGTGTGAGCACATATCATACTTTATGATTACACAAGTTTACACCCAAGTTTAAGTGTTGATTTCATCTTTTCAAAAGAAATACAGTTGTGGAAAACAAATACGGATGAGCATAAATTTCGTCCGCATTAGTTTTGCATACTGAAAACTTGGTGGTGAGACTAATGCGGTTGAGTGATTTTGTCCGCATTAGATTTTCACTTGTGTTTCAGTTCACAAAACCATTACCCGCATTGGTTGAATACTTGGGTTACCTTCACCCGCATTAACCAATACTCTTACCCACATTAAGTTTTGTACATAATGTTTTTGCTTTGGTTGGTTTTGGATGAATTTTCTCTAATGCTTTTTGAAGAAATGTCTTTGCCTTTATGAAGATGTGTCTGTTGCTTGATTCTTATGAAGTTTTGACTGATTTTTGTTATATCAATTCTTGCTTGGATTGACTTGTTCATCAGTGGTGAATCAAGTTTCCCATTGTTGACTGATCTTGGTATTTTATGCATCAAGATGTCTGCAAGAACTAAGATACTATGGTATAACTTCTGCAACAACACAAACATATTTTCTGATTTGGCAAATTGTTTTTAGTTTTTCTAATTTTAAGAAAGGAAACACCTGTACAAAATTGATCAAAATTTTAATTACTCCCCCTAAAGTTTATATCCATAATAGATAGAAACTTTTAAGGATTGGAAAAATTTTGAATATTTTCTTTTGATTTTTGCTTTCTTCACTGTACCAGAAGTTGAGTTATACCTTTCTTTGGGATATATCAATCTTACCTTTCACAAGTGCAAGCAATTGTTAGTAATACAGACATGGTCATGAACATATTGATTATAGGTATGTTTGTCCTCCTAAACTCATACTTGGTTCATATTGTCATGCAAATGATCTTATCATGTTTTTGGGTTGATTGGGTATTCAACATGTACCTCACACTCAAAAGCATGGCAAGGTCAACCATCTGCATGCAATGTATGGTAGAACTTTCAACATCTCACTTGACCATGATACTTAAAATTAGAAATCTCATATTACTTGATCCTCATTGGGATTCTTCTATTTTTGATCATTTTATCACTTTTGATCCATATTGGGATTCTTTTCACTTCACTTTGGAAGGAGATCTCTTAGTATTCTTTTGTTTCATTCATTTTGAATGATTTTTATTCTGTTTGTTTCATCCAAGTTATCATTACCTAGGGTGTTTAGATTGCTACACACACACATTTGGATAAGTCAAAACTTACGCATACTATGAGATGACAGCTTCACAGTTGAATATAAGCTTTAATTTATCACTGCATGTGGTTTCTTTTCCAAGTTGAGCCTACCAACATATCAGCTAAGTCATGTCAGTCATTTAAGTTTTATAAATAAGCACAGTGAATGATATAACGACTGTAATTATATCATTTCCCATAGATAAACTATATACTTCTTTTGATTTTTTGTTGATAATTTTTTTTGAAATATTTGAATGTTTTTGTTTGTTTTCATTTTACTCAAGATTAATCATGCCAATTGATTGAACTAAGAATTCAAATCTGCTTGGATCAAATGCCTAGTGAATAAATCAGCTAATTGATTATCAGTGTGAACTTGCATCAATTTGATTAATCCTTTTTCAGCACAATCTCTCAAAAAGTGATATCTAATTTCAATATGTTTTGTTTTTGAGTGTTGAACTGGATTATTAGTTATAAACACTGATGTTGTGTTGTAAATGTAAATTGGAGTGAGAAGAAAGTTAAAACCATAATCAAGCATCTAGTTTTGAATCCAGAGAACTTGAGAACAGCATGCAGATGCTGCTATATACTCAGCTTCTGCTATTGAGACAGAAACATTGGTTTGCTTTTTACACTGCCATGATACCAGTTTGGGACCAAGTAATTGACAACTGCCAGAAGTGGATTTCCTGTTGAAGTTACATCCCCCATAATCACTGTCAGTGTATGCATAGAGATTGAAATATCCTTCCTTTGGATACCATAATCCAAGAGCAGGCTTGCCCTTAAGATATCTGAATATCCTCTTCACTGCATTGACATGAGATTCCTTGGGATCTGCTTGATATCTGGCACAAACACAAAAACCAAATATAATGCCAGACCTACTGGCTTTTAGATACATTAGTGAACCTATCATGGAACGGTAGTGTGTCTGATCCACTGATTTGCCTTCAGGATCAGGTCCAATCTTCACTTTAGTATCCACAGGAGTTCTGATGGACTAACAGTCAGCAAACTTGAATTTCTTCAGCATTATTTCCACGTATTTTGATTGATTGATGAAGATTCCGTATGCTGTCTGTTGGACTTGTACTCCCAGAAAGAAAGTGAGTTCTCCCATAGTACTCATTTGGAATTTTGAATGCATGAGATCTTCAAAGTCTTTACATATAGTCTTGTTTGTTGAGCCAAAAATGATATCGTCCACATATATCTATACAAGCAACATGTCCTTGCCTTTTCTTTTTCTGAAGAGGGTCTGATCAACCTTTCCTCTTTCATAACTGTTGTCAAGAAGGAACGATGAAAGTGTCTCGTACCACTTCCTTGGAGCTTGATGAAGACCATACAAGGCTTTGTCTAGCTTGTACACCCTGTGGGGAAAATCTGGGTCTTCAAATCCAGGAGGCTGACTTACGTAGACCTCTTCAGCAATCTTTCCATACGGAAATGCACATTTCACATCCATTTGATAAAAAATGAATTTCATGGATGCTGAATATGCAAGAAAGATTCTTATGGCTTCTAGTCTTGCTACAGGGGCAAATACTTTGACAGGATCTCAGCCACTAGTTTGATCAATTAGATTATGTTCGCAGCAGATTTAGCACAGTAATTAGCAATTACAGCAAGAACACAAAAGATTTTACATGTAAAAGTACAAACATAGAGAGAGAAAAGATCTGCAAAAGATGTTTTCTATAACTTCCCACGTTTTCGGCACCTAATACAGCATGGTTCACCATCCTTTTATAGACGGCAAAGGATGGATGATGATGTCACTTGACAGTGACATCAACCGATTATTAAACTAACAGCTGATAGAACATAAAACTACTGAAGATGTCAACATCTGACATCTTCTTAAAAAAGCTGTCTACCTATTACAAGTACTGACAAAGGAATCTACTGAAAGCCTGCAACGACTGAAGAACAAACTCTTCAGTCGTTTATAACTACTGAGCTATAATAGCTGAAGAACAAGCTCTTCAGCTGTTGTACAAACTACCGAAAAGATAAACAAAACTACTGAAAGAGAAAAACCATCACAACAACTGAAGAAGACTTCTTCAGCTGTTATGACAAACTCTGAAGCTTCAGCACTTTCTTCGGACTTGGGCTTCAGATGATGTATCAGCTGATGACTTTAGTAGTTATCATCAGCTGATGTCTTCAGTCTTTGTCTTCAGACTTTATGCATCAGTAGATGATCTTCAGTTCTTCAGTTCAACTTTTGATCTTCATCACTTGTCTTCAGTACTTGAAGTCTTCAGTACTTGTATGTTTCAGTACTTCAGACTTCAGTACTTATCTTCAGCACTTTAGGATCTTCAGCTGTTGTACTTCAGATCTTAGATCTTCAGACTTTGATTCTTCAGACTTTGTCCAACTGCTGATGAAGGTCTTCAGCAGTTGTTGTGATGTCATGTGGGACTTAGAGGTTTACCTGATCTTGGCTCATTGGTTCTTTTGGTCCAACAAACTCCCCCTGAACCAATGCAGCCAAAACCTCTAATTATTTGTCGTCCCACTTATTGTTGGCATAAATATTGGTTTATTTCCTTCTGGATCAGATCAGAAGTTGACCCTGATAAGCACTGGCCTGAGAGGAGGACTCTGATATTTGTTTGGCTAAGTATGGATGGGAGCCCTGTCTTGGGGAACTGGACACAGGACTGTCGTCCCATCCATGAGACCTACCTCCCTCGTACAAGCCTGTAGGATTCTCTGGTGTAGGCTTGAAGGAATATCATCTGTTCTTCTTTAGTCAAGTCTTCAGCCACACCATCGAATAACCCTTCCCGGCCGTACAGCTCTGAGACAAACTTGACCTGTTTGCCATTCTTGAGCTCAACTGTTGTGACTTGCCTATATGCAAATTCATCTGGGTGTCTTCCTTCTAACAACAAGTTGAGCTCATCCCTATGGAAGTTCTCAAGCCTCTTATAGACTAAGCCCTTCCTCACCACCCTATTGTCTAACATTTTTTAGGGTGGCTGCTTAGCTATATAGGCTTTCTCGAACTCCTCTACTATCTCCCAGGGTGTTATTACAAGAGCCACAGAGATCACTTCATCTACGATTCTCTTAAGTTGGCTCTTGTATCTCACAGGAATATCTTTCTTAACTATCCTGTGAGCCACCCTAGGATCAGGCCAAGTTCTCACCCTATCTTTGTCATATTGAAAGGTTTGCTTAAGGGTGAATAATCTCAGAGACTCCTTCTTCATATTCATAATGGAAGTAGAAGTAGCATAGGATTTGTCAATGCTTTCCAGCATCTCCTCATCGTGTAGTCTTTGCTGCTCCTCCTCCTCTAGCTTAACCATCACAGTATCCTTCTGTGAAGTGGGAGTGATGGTTTGAGGTTTGGCTTTGGGTAGAGGGATGACTGCTGAAAGAGGCAGTCTATCCTCCTCATCCTCCTCTTGTTCTTCTTCTTGTAGCCTCAACACCCTTCTCTTCTTCTGCAAGGGTGGATCATTGGCTGTGTGTTTTGATGGTGAAAGGGTTGGTTTTGTGGGTTGTGTTTGGGTTGTTGGTGTGGAAATGTTGGCAGGCTCTGCTAGTAACTTAGAGATAAGGGTAGGTTTTGTTTGTTTTACTAGCAGGGTCCTGTTCCCAGCACCGGACTCAGAAAGGGCCTCAGCGACCAGCCCCTTGGTAAAATCACCAGCTGAACAGATCTTGGTGGCTATAGCCAAGATTCTGTCCCTGGTCCAAGCTTTGACATCAAGGACTGATCTGCCAAGATACTTCGAAATGAATCTACTCATAGCCTCGAGTCTCTTTTTGTCCTCTTGGCTATAAGTAGACCATCGGTGTTCTATCTCTCTAGTCTCCATCCTCCTAATCTCCTGATCTAGCAAAGCAGTGTCCAAGTCAAAGCCTTGCCTGAACAGCTGATCAATGACAGAGTCCATTGATCGGCTATGCTCAGCATCAGCCTCCTTGACAAGGACTGCTAAATCATCATCCCCCTTCTCTCCCTCTTTCTCCCCCCTTTTTCTTTTGATAAGTGACACTGAAATCCTTTTGGATTTCAGCCACTTCTATTTGAGCTCTCTCCTCCCTCACTTTCTCCTTCCCCTTCACCCTAACACTCTCCTCAGCCTTCTCCCTCTTAACTACCTCCTCTCTCTACTTCTAACTCCTCCTCTCCTCTCTTCCTCTTAGCTTGCACTGATGTCTCCCCCTTTTTGAGTGCATTGGTTGGGGTTTGACTATCAGCAAGCGCTTTAGCAACAGCAACCTCCACCATGGGTTGTATATGACTGGGAAGCCTCTCATCAATGGTTTTCATCACAATTTATGTGATTATAGGTGTGATGAGAGGCAGGGATTTCTGGAGGATAGCATCTAGCTGCTCAGGAGGGTTCTGTTCCTGAGAGCCAGAGCCAGAAGCAGAGGCAGGTGGCTGAGTTTTTGGGAGTGGCTCAGTGTATGGGAGACCTTCGGGTGAAGGTGCCATCTGTGGGTCAATGGTGGCAGATGGACTTCTATCTTGAGACATTTTGGCAAGCAGCTCTTTGAGTCTGCTTACCTCATCCTCTAAGATATTGTTTTGTGCAACTACATCATAGAAGAAGCACAGGTCATCATCAGTGTGTACTGAATCACCTGACCTCCTGACAGGGCCAGGATGTACATGCACTGAGTGTGGCTCAGATATTGCATGTGCCCCTTGTTCTTGGTACTGGGGACTTCCAGCCTCCGGATTGTATCCATCATCAGCAGTTGCCTCTGGTGAGGTCTTATTGATGTTACCAGCTTCACCCTGCTCAGATGTTGATACAGAGGAAGTGGCAGCCTCACCAGAATGACCTATCTCCCTAGCCACACTGGGAGATTGGACATGTGATTCTCTGTGTTGGGGGCTCCCACCGGCACTTGTGTCCACCATCTCTTTGGTTGGAGTCTCCCCAGTTGTAATTGGTTTCTGGGGAGAGGGTGGAGTGCTCAGGTGGGTCAACACTTTGGCTATTATGAGTGTAGGGCTTTATGGGGCGGTTTCAGTGGGAGATAGGCTTGAAGCAGTGTGCACATGGGGAGGAGTGTGCATTTCAATGGCAGTCTCCTCAAGTGAGAAAGACTCCAGATGTGTGGCAGCCCCGGAGGTGGTTGCATCAGGCTCTTGTGGAGAAGAGACCTGTGCGGTTGTGGTAGGTGGAGTCGTGGTGGCTGCTGGGAGAATCGGACCAGTAGCCACATCCTGCCTTTGTGTTGCAGGGGCATCCTCAGGGGACTCATTTCCCTAAGTAGCCTTTGTGGGCTTCTTTTTGGTTTTTGGTTTGGTGGGGACTTTGGATTTGGAGGTGTAGGCTGTGGGTTCCTGCTGCGTGGGTTTTCGCATCCGGCCAGCCTGTTTTAGTGATTGGTCGGTATTGTGCCTGGAGTATACCTCGGCTAGAATAGCAATGGCAGGGACCCCAGTGCCAACAAGTCCCTCAGCTTGAAGCTGGTCTTCTATCATGGCCATAATGAACCTAGGATATAAAATCCATTGGTTTAAAACAGGTTTAGCAGCCATGTCTCTGAGTTCCAAAAATATAATTTCAATTAAGTTCAGTGGTTGTTTCTCAAAGATAGAATATGATACCTGTTGCCACCTTGTTGACATCTGGTCCCATGAAGATGTTTTGGGGGCCAGACACACATTCTTATGAGTATTTATGCTTTCAGCTCTTGTGATCAGATGTTCACAAGTGCTGATGAAATACCCTTTAGAGCTGGTGAACAAATTGTGTTCAGTACTTGTGTAAGATTACACATCAGTACTTGTGAACAAAATTTGTTCTTTAGTACTTATTTGTTTGAAAATAATACATTAGTAGTTGTAATCCACCTCACTACATCAGTTGTTTTCAACAAATAATGTACATCAGTACTTTGAAGCATTTTAGTCTTCAGTAGTTTAGGAAAGGCTAAAGACTAAATTACTGATCAGTACTTATAATTGACCTATGCTCATCAGTACTTGTGAAGTGAGAGCATCAGCATTGGTCAAATTAATCTAGCTGCAGCATACCAAGCCTTAGTACCAAATTTTGGAATGTGGCACTATCTAAAGACTTAGTAAAGATATCTGCAAGCTCATCAGCACTAGGCACAAACTTAGGATCAATCAGACCTCTTTCATAGCAATCTCTGATAAAATGATGTCTGATCTCTATATGTTTGGTCCTAGAGTGCTGGACTGGATTTTTAACAATACAAAGAGCTGAAGCACTATCCATTAGTAATGGAGTCTTAGTCTCTGTAATGCCATAATCCAAGAGTTGGTTCTGAAGCCAGAGTATCTGAGATGTACAACTTGCAGCAGCAATGTACTTAGCTTCAGCAGTGGATGTAGCAATTGATGTTTGTTTCTTACTCTGCCAAGAAACTAAACAATTGCCTAGGAATTAACAACCACCAGAAGTGGATTTTCTGGTGACTTTGCATCCTGCATAGTCACTATCAGAGAAAGCAACTAATTTGCAAGAATGCCCAGTTGAATTCCAAAGACCTAGTGATTGGGTACCTTGCAGATATCTAAAGATCAGTTTGATTGCAATCAAATGGGATTCTTTAGGTGCAGCCTGAAATCTAGCACAAGCACATGTTGCAAACATGATGTCTGGTCTAGAAGCTATAAGGTACATCAAGGACCCAATCATACATCTGTAAAGGGTTTCATCAACCGCTTTACCTTTCTGATCTATGTCTAGTTGTGTGATGCTGCTCATGGGAGTAGAACAGGGTTTGCAGGTTTGTAAATCAAACTTATTCATCAACTCTTTGGAGTATTTGGACTGATGGATGAAGATTCCATCATCCTGTTGTTTGATTTGCAAACCTAGAAAGAACTGTAATTCTTCCATAGCACTCATTTCAAACCTTAGCTTCATGAGCTTTGTAAATTCATCACACAACTTTAGATCAGAGGATGCAAAGATGATGTCATCTACATAAATTTGAACAAGGAGCTTATGTTGTCCCATAGTCTTGATGAATAAGGTTTTATCAATGGTGCCTCTAGTGAACTTATTCTCTAAAAGAAAAGTTGATAGTGTCTCATACCAAGCTCTAGGAGCTTACTTCAGCCCATAAAGAGCCTTATCAAGCTTGTACTCCCAATCAGGATGTTTATTTTCCTCAAAGCCTGGTGGTTGACACACATAAACTTCTTCTTTTATTTTTCCATATAAGAAGGCACTTTTGACATCCATTTGATAAACCTTAAGACTGTGAAAGGCAGCATAAGCTAAGAATAGTCTGATTGCTTCCAGTCTGGCCACAGGGGCAATGGTCTCATCATAATCGATGCCTTCCTCTTGTGCAAACCCCTGGACAACCAGCCTGGCCTTGTTCTTGACGATTTGACCCTTCTCATCTGTTTTGTTCCTAAATACCGGTGCCTATAGCACACTTACCTTTGGGAAATGGAACAAGCTCCCACACTTGCTGTTTCTTGAACTGAAGAAGCTCAAGCTGCATAGCTTCCACCCATCCATTATCTCTTAAGGCAACATGATAGTTCTTTGGCTCTTGCTGACTAATGAAGAGAGCATAGAAGCAGAAGTTTGACAATTGATTCCTGGTTGAAACTCCAGCACTGATATAACCAATGATTTCAGGTGTAGGGTGATTCTTCAGCTCTTGATAAACTATAATATCTGTGCAAGTGTTTGTAGACCCATCAGCAGCAATAAATGGTGATGGAGATTCCTGAAACCATGTAGAGGATGGCAGCTCAAATGAAGTAGAGCCAGCAGAAATCTCATCAGCATTAGTTGTGGATGGAGCTGCTGAGGCTATAGGAGCATCAGGTTTAATGAACTCGGGCAGGTTATCACTGAACCTGAAGAGGTGAGTACTGACTTCATCATCATCAGTACCACCAGGTGAAGAATTGTTGACAGGCTCAACAATTGGATGTTGATAAGGAACATATTGCAGTATGTCCAAATCAAACAACTCCACAGGGTTTTGTGGAATCTTGTCCTTTGGAGATTCATTAAACTTAACATGTAGAGTTTCTTCAACCTTCTTTTTCCTACAGTTGAAGACTCTGTATGCTTTGCAAGTTAATGAATAACCAACGAAATACCCTGCACCCACCTTACTAGCAAACTTCTGGAGTGGGTCGCTAGTGTTGAGAATAAAACATGGACACCCAAAGGCTCTAAAGAATGAAATTAGAGGGGCCAAATGATGAAGAACTTCATAAGGAGTCTTCATCAACCTCTTATTCACTAAAGCTCTATTTTGTACATAGCAAGCTGTGTTGACAGCTTCTGCCCAAAAGGTCAGTGGCAGCCCTGAGTCAGCCAACATTGACCTTGCAGCTTCGATGAGAGTCCTGTTCTTTCTCTCCACCACTCCATTCTGCTCAGGAGTTCTAGGAATACTAAACTGCCTTTTAATTCCCTTGGACAGGTAGAAGTCATCAAGTGTGTGGTTTCTAAATTTTGTTCCATTGTCACTCCTCACACACTTGACCTGCAGGGAATACTGCTTTTCTACAAATAACACAAAGTTCATGATAGTCTTGGTTGCTTCATCCTTGGAGTGCAAGAAGAAAGTCCATACAAACCTGGAATAATCATCCATAACTACCAGGCAGTATTTCTTCTTTGCCATGCTCATCACTCTGACAGGACCAAAGAGATCCATGTGCAGGAGCTGCAAGCAGGCAGTGGACTTTGGTTCTTCTATTGAAGGGAATGAAACTTTGTGTTGTTTTCCTTTTAAACAAGCAGTGCAGTAATCTTCACACTTGAACTCTTTCAAAGGCAATCCTCTTACTAAACCATGACTTATCAGCTGATTCATGTTTTTGAAATTAACATGCCCCAGCCTTCTATGCCATAGAGTAGATTTTTTAGGAGAGGCCTTGGAGAATGGGCAAGGATGGCCTTTTAGATCTATCTTTTTGGAAAGATCTAAGGCATACACTCTTCCTGTCCTGTTGGCCTTCAGGAGAGTGTATTCATCCAACACCTTGTCAATCATACTTAGAACTTTGGATGACAGAATCCGACAGTTCTTGCTTGTGAAAAGGGCTACATGGCCTTTATCACACATTTGACTGACACTCAAGAGGTTGTACTTGAGATTCTCCACATGGTTAACATCATCAAACCTTATTTCCCCATTGGAAGCAAAGCCTTTTCCGATGATGTAACCCTTTGCATCATTGCCAAAGGAGACAAATCCCTTCTTTCCTTGAGAGTAATCATTAAGAAGGGAGCTGCTTCCTGTCATGTGCATAGATCCTCCACTGTCTACAACCAGATGCTTCTTTGGCATGTTAAAGAACCCTGTAATCATAACCACATGTTAGTTAGTTTTAGAGACCCAAACCTATTTGGTTTTGGGTCTGTTCTCAACTACAGGTGCAACACTAACACGTGTGTTATGTGTAACAGCCTGAGGTAAAGGAGATGGTACAGAAGAGGAACCCTTTGGATTGGACTTCCTTTTCTGTGGTTTCAACACAGGAGCATCTAAATGGTTGACTCTTCCCATTAGATGCTGAACCATCATCACCAGTTGTGTCTGACTTTGTGATAAGGCCTTTAGCTCTTCAGACACATTGGGATTTGCTGATGATGGATTCCTAGGTTGCACCATCTTCTTTTGAGCAACCTCAACTGTTCCCTGAGTAACCCCTACCTTCTTTTTAGATTTAGCTTTGGGCTTAGGGATTTCAGGCTTTGATGTTGCTAGTACAAACTTGGTTTCAAACTCATTCTTCATTTTAGTTATGTCCTCATTAATTTTCTCCTTTTGTTTGAGTTTGGAACCCTTTTGTACCAGCAATCATCAGTAAGATGATTGAACAAGCCATATATCTCACATGGCTTCTTCTTCATCTTATGTTGATCATCAAGTGAAGAGGATGAAACTGCTGAAGACTTGTTCTTCAGCTGTTTGCTATCAGTACTAGCGGTTTTCTTCCTAGTAGTGCCTGCTTTCCTGACATCCTTTTTAGCTGTCTTCAAACCTTTTCTACTGTTAGTTTTCTTCTCTTTAGTTCTAACAGTAGTTGAGGTTTGAACTTCAGATGTTGTCACTTGCTCTCCCGTACTTTTAGTACTTCTAGAGACAATACCTGAGTTGATCAACCTTTTGATCATGTGACAGTCAGCATTTGAACCATCAGCTATTGTAGCATTGGCTGATTGGTTTTGGCAGTAGTTAATGCTGACTTCTCTCTCTGATGATGCTGAATCAGAAAGTAGGTCACATGATGAGAAGGATTAGTTATGGCTTTCTCCATCAGATTCAACTTCTGCTCTTGAAGTAAAATCTGTTAGAGGAGCAGTGTGATTATAACCAATGCCAAATTTCACATTGGAAGCTGATTGCTTGCTAAGAAGCATTTCAAAACCCTTGCATGATTTCACCCATCGATCACACTCAACTTGGGTGGTTGCAAGAGTTTCCTTGAGGTCTCTGTACTTCTCTAGAAGTACTTCCCTAGCTTTATCATCTTTGATTTGGCATTTAAGCATGTAAATCTCATCATTTTTCTCATTTAGTTCAACCTCAAATTCAGCTTTCTTTTTGGAAATTGTGTGCTCTAGCTCAAGATTTTTATCTATTAAAGCTACATTTGCTTCTCTAAAAGAAGCAAATGCTGCTATGCATGATTCAGAGCAAAGCTTGGCTTTGGCCTCAGAGGATACCTGTGATGAGGCATTGGATGATGACCCCTCAGCAGATTCAAGGGCCATCAGAGCAAGATTTCCAAATGGATTATCACCACCATGTTGACCAGCACCTTGGAGTAGTTGTTCCTGACCAGATAGATCATCTGGCAGACTACTCCAGTCAACAACTCCTGGGGTGAAGAAGCTGTGTTGTTGAGGTTGTGTTTGATGATGAGATTAGGAAGATTGAGGCTCAGGAAGAGCATGTGGTGGTTGAGCAGAAGGTGCTTGAGATTGACTAGGCTGAGGCACATAGTAGCAGGGGTATGGGTATGGCATATGACCCTGAGGCACAAAATAAGCAGGTGATGCCTGTGCTTGTGATGGATGGCCAGAACTGGAGGAATGTTGCCCTCTGTGCTGTGAGCTATTGCTGGGAAAAGTCACAAAGGGTGTAGAGGAGTTAGATCCAGATGATCTACACTCTCTAGCAAAGTGTCCAAGCCTTTGGCACTTGTGACACCTCAACTTTCTCTTGTCAAAACCAACTTTGGTTTTGCCAGAGAGACCAGGGAATTTCCTGCCAGTTCTCTTGTAGAACTTCTGAGATCTGATATTTATCATTGCCACTTGGTTCAAAATATCCATCTCTTCCAGATCATCATCTGGAATGCCCTTCAAGTCCTCCATCAGAAAACACAGATTATCACCACTGCTTCCTGAACTACTACTAACACCAACAAAAGCTTGTTCAGAGTTGGTAGAGAAATCAATATGCTCATCATAAGAACTTTCTGATGCAGCATATTCTGACTCCTAACTTATCAAGGCAGCATTGCCTTGGACAAAGTCATCAGCGAGCTTGCCAGAGATGGACAACTTCCTCTTTTGCTCTATCTCTCTCTCAAATGTGAGCAGTTTCCCATGAAGTTGGGTGAGAGATAGAGTATCCAGATTTGCACTGGAGCGTAGGACAATGGTATAAGTGTCCCATATCTCAGGCAGTGATCTGAGGAACCTGTTGTTCATCTGGCTGTTGGAGTACTCTTGTTTGACCATCTTCAACTCAGAAATCAAACAAGAGAACAGCTCAAACTGCTGAGTCAGAGTCTCACCCTTCCTATGAGAGAATGTCTCATATTGTTGGGCGAGGATTTCCTTATTATTTGCTAAGACCGAATCGGTTCCTCCAAATTGTTCCTTCAGAGAAACCCATAGGTCATGAGCAGTTTCATGATGCAAAAGCCCTGAATAAATCTCATTTGGAATAGCCATGGCTAAAATTCCATGGGCTCTAGCATCAATTTCGAACAGCTTAAGATCTTCGTCCGAATATTGTTCAGGTTTCTTCGGAACCTGTTCATTAGATTCAGAGACGCTCGCCATAGGCTTGTATGGTCCATGCACCACTGACTTCTAACAACCAGCACTGTTGACAGACAAGTGGTGAAGCATACGACGTTGCCATATGTTATACTCATTCCTCACAAGCATCGGAGGCTTGGTAGAGGAACCAGTATTGTGAGGATCGTTCGTTGGTGTAGTCATCTCAGATTTTAGTCAAAAACAAGTTTAAGCAAAACAAATGTAGCTCGAAACCACCAGAGAACCTCAAGTTTATGGCCAGAAACAGCAGAATCTTACTCTCTATAGCTAATTCTTGCAAATTGCTAATTCGATCAAACGTAGAGATCAAAAGAGCAGTTTCAAATGATCAATAGTGAAATTGATCAATGATTAACCTGCTCTGATACCATTTGACAGGATCTCAGCCTCTAGTTTGATCAATTAGATTATGTTCGCAGCGGATTTAGCACAGTAATTAGCGATTACAGCAAGAACACAAAAGATTTTACATGTAAAAGTACAAACATAGAGAGAGAAAAGATCTGCAAAAGATGTTTTCTATAACTTCCAACGTTCTCGGCACCTAATACAGCATGGTTCATCATCCTTTTATAGACGGCAAAAGATGGATGATGATGTCACTTCACAGTGACATCAACCGATTATTAAACTAACAGCTGATAGAACATAAAACTACTGAAGATGTCAACATCTAACATCTTCTTACAAAAGTTGTCTACCTATTACAAGTACAGACAAAGGAATCTACTGAAACCCTACAACGACTGAAGAACAAACTCTTCCATTGTTTATAACTACTGAACTATAACAGCTAAAGAACAAGCTCTTCAGCTGTTGTACAAACTACCAAAAAGATAAACAAAACTACTGAAAGAGAAAAACCATCACAACAACTGAAGAAGACTTCTTCAGCTGTTGTGACAAACTCTGAAGCTTCAGCACTTTCTTCGGACTTGGGCTTCAGATGATGTATAAGCTGATGACTTCAGTAGTTGTCATCAGCTGATGTCTTCAGTCTTTGTCTTCAGACTTTGTGCATCAGTAGATGATCTTCAGTTCTTCAGTTCAACTTTTGATCTTCAGCACTTGTCTTCAGTACTTGAAGTCTTCAGTACTTGTATGTTTCAGTACTTCTGACTTCAGTACTTATCTTCAGCACTTTAGGATCTTCTGCTATTGTACTTCAGATCTTAGATCTTCAGACTTTGATTCTTCAGACTTTGTCCAACTGCTGATGAAGGTCTTCAGCAGTTGTTGTGATGTCATGTGGGACTTAGAGGTTTTCCTGATCTTGGCTCATTGGTTCTTTTGGTCCAACATACTTCATCATAATCAATTCCTTCTTCTTGTGTGTATCCCTGAGCTACTAGTCTTGCTTTGTTTCTAATGATAATTCCTTTGTCATCAGTTTTGTTTCTGTATAGCCACCTGGTACCGATAGAATATTGTCCTTCGGGAAGATCTACCAGCTTCCATACATCTTGTTTCTTGAATTGCAACAACTCTTCCTGCATTGCTTCAATCAAATTGTTGTCTTGAAGAGCATCTTTGATATTTTTAGGTACTGTCTAACACAGAAAGCATGAGAACAAACAGATGTTAGCTATGCTTGACTTGCTCCTTGTCACCTGTTCATTTAGTTAACCAATGATGTTGTCAACTGGATGATCTTTGTGTATTCTTATAGTTGGAATTGAGTCACCAGCAATGGTTACATCAAGATTGGAGACATTCAGTTCATCTTGGTGCGAGGCAACTTCTTCTTGTACTGTTGGGGAGCTATGAAAGTAATTAAAATTTGTTCCGGTTCCTGCTTTAGTGTCAGCAAGTATTTGATTACTTCCATCATTTGAAGTTCTTTTAGTGTCAACCGGAGGGATGACATGAGTTTGAGTTCAAATTTCTTCTTGGTTTCTGACTTCAATAGATGACATCTCTGATGGAGAGGGTATTGTACTGGGACCATCCTTAATTGAAGCACTTTGTTGTTGAATAGTAAGTCTAACAGGATCAGCTTGTAGTGGAATCTCTTCATCAAGTTGCTTAGTAGATGTTGGAGGAATCGTTGGAAAGTCACTCCTTCATTCTACTAACGATGAAGGTAGAGTTGATTGTAGGTTTCCTGCATTAGACATGTGAAATTGGTCAAAAGATTTAGTAAAAGAGTCAATATCAAATAACCAATTAGGATCGTTAGTTTATTTTGGAAATGAATGTTCCTTGAATTGAACATTTGTTGATTCATCAATAATGTTTAATCTATGATTAAACACTCTGTATGCCTTTGAAACAGAAGAATATCCTACAAAGAATCCTTCATCAGAATTAGATGAAAACTTTCCCAAATGGTCACGGGTGTTTAATATCGAGACAGGACAGCCAAGTGATCTGAAAAATCCAATGAATGGCTTTCTTTGAAAAATTAGCTCATAAGGTGTCTTATTACTTTCTTTGATGATCAAATTTCTATTTTGTACAAAGCATGATGTGTTAACTACTTCTGCCCAAAAGGTGATTGGCAGTTTAGCATCTGCTAGCATAGTACGTGCTACTTCAATTAGTGTTCTATTTCTTCTTTCAGCTACTCCATTTTGTTGAGGAGTCCTAGCTGCACTAAATTGATGAGCTATGCCTTTGGTTGTACAAAATGAACTCATATCTTCATTTTTAAATTCTATCCCATTATCACTTCTGATTGTTTTGACTTTAAGATCAATTTGATTTTCAATTTTGGTGATAAAATCTTTTATTAATTGGGATGCTTCATTTTTATGAAGTAGGAAGAAGACCCATGTGAATCTAGAAAAGTCATCTATGATCAGAAAACAATATTGTTTTTTTTCCCATACTCATAACATGAGTTGGACCAAAAAGATCCATATGAAGTAGTCTCAATGGAGAATTGTTGGTGTTCAACAACTTTAGCTTGTGAGACGACTTGTGTTGTTTTCCTTTGAGACATGCTGAACAGTGGTTAATGAAGTGGAATTCTTTTTGAGGTAATCCAATAAGACGATTTCCGTTGACCAGTCTGTTCATGTTTTTGAAATTAGTGTGTCCCAATCATCTGTGCCAAAGTTGTGATTCATCAAAAGATGCTTTTGATAGAAGACATGTTTCTTCTTTTGGTGATGTAGAATTGAGGTTAATGACATAGGTGTTATTCTTCCTCGGTGTTTTCAAGACAACCCATTCTTCAGGAATTTGAAATCCTGGTCTTAGAATGTAGCAATGAGTGTCAGTGAAGTGAGTGAAATATTTCTTGTCACAGATCTGAGACACGCTGAGAAGATTGAAGTTCAGTTGTTCGCAGTAGTTCACTCTGTCAAAGCTCAGCATTCCACTTGTCACAGATCCTTCACCTGTAATTCTACCACCTTGTGAATCTCCTCCAAATGCCACAGTAGTTCCTTGAATGAACTTAAAATCATGATGGAGGGAACGATCTCCAGTCATGTGTCGGGAGCATCCACTGTCCACATACCATAAACTGTTGGACCTGTATGAATGTCCCTACAAGCGTAGAAAGAACTAATTAGAGTGTGAAACCGAAGCCATGATGGTCTTAGGCTTACCTTTTCTATCCATGATAGTAACATGTTGGTATTTTCCTCTAAACTGGTGCTTTGATAATGGAATCATGCTTGATTTGTTTCTGAAACTTGAATGGTTTATTACTTCAACTGAAGAGTCAGATGAGTATTCAAACCTTTGATCCCTATTTCTTTTCAGAAAGTTTATTCGTTCTTTGTTATCAAACTTTGTTTTAGAATTATAAAAATCATTAGTTTGTTTGACAGCTTGATTTTTATTTCTTTTGATTCTGTTTGAAGTTCTCAGATTTTTCACATCATCATTAGACTTAGAGACTCTGTGATAAGGACTAGCATTGATCTTATGTTTCTCAGACATGATTAGAGATATAGGCTTGTTCTGAGGTATTCTCAATCCCTTTTGTTTAAGGAAACAATCATATGTATTGTGATTTGTCATGTTGCAGACAGAACAATATTTGTTAAAATAAAAGTTCTTGGTGGAGTGATTGTTCATATCGCAGATTGAACAATATTAATTCTAAAAGCATTTATTTGTTCTGTGATTAGATCTCTCACACCCATCACAATACATGTGTTTGTTTCTAGCTATAGATCCTGGTGTTACGGATTTTATAGCTTTGGCAGATTTGGAATTAGATTCATTCGTTGGTTTTGATGACAAAGCCTGATCAACCTTGTTGGTAGTTTGTTTCATAATACTACTGATTTTGCTCTTCTGAGGCTGATCATGCTTTCATGATTTTTACCTAATCTCTCTTTCAAATTGATTCACATGCTCTTTATTGAAAATATCAAAGCCAACCCCTTGCTTTGATTTTGAAGTTTGAGGGTCTGAGCTAGTTTTAGTTTTTGTGACCTGCGAAACTTTTCTTTTGATGGATGGTGAATCAGTGTTTGATTTGCTTGAATTTTTAGGAGAGTTTATCTCACTATCAGATCTACTTTCAATAGGTAGATTCACCTTATTAGCTTTTATTTTCTTTTCCTTGGAAATTGCAGGAACGAATTTCACAAAAGGAACAATAGCCTTGATTGGGCTATCTGTTTTGATCACACTCACTGTCTTGTCTAAACACTCCTTGATTTTAACTGGGTGACCTAACTTGATTTTGTCCTCAATTGTTTCAATGTAAACACTTGGTTTATTTTGAGGATTGGTGACTTGTTTTACTATTGTTTTAGGTTCAATAGTGTTAGGTTTATTTTCCTGTTTGAGTGTGACACAATCAGGCATGACAGTGTAGTTATCATTGTATGGTGGTGGACAACAGTTGTATCCAATACCAGACATGTCTTTGGGATCCTTTTGAGAATCAAGCATCTCTTGCAGCTTTACTGATGATTGTTGAAACTTTTCTAGTTTTAGTTCAGTAAGATTTTGTTCAGTTTTAGATTGAGCTAATTTTTCAATCAGTTGCTCATTCTCAGCTGCAAGAGTGTACTTTTCAGCATGCAATTTCTCAATGTCAGAGATGAGAGATTTAATTTTGATTTCAAAGTTTTTTATTTCTCTCTTAAGCATCTATAACTTCACCTTTTCTTCTTTAATTTTATCATCCAGTTTATGATTATGCTCTCTATACCCTTGCAGTTCATTTATGCATTTGTCACTACAAAGGTTAGATTTTACCTCAGTAGGCATGGGAGAAGGTCCATCATTGATATGAGCCATGAGTGCATGATTTTGAAATTGAGGCTTTACTTCCTCAGCATACATACTCCAGTCACACACTCCATCCTACTTGATAACAAGAGCATTTGCTGATGACTGATTGCTTCCATAAGCTTGATTGGTCAGTTGGGGTTGAGTCTGGTGTGATTGTTGATGATGATGAAGTTGTTGTTGATGACTGTTGGAGTGAAAGCTTGAAGAAGGTTGTGATGATGACTGGCTCTAAGAATGCCTTTGAGCGTTGTAGTTTCTTTCGGGAGCATTGCAATCTCTAGAGAAGTGGCCAGTCATACCACAATTGAAGCATTTCACTTTTGATTTGTCATATCCAAGCTTGGTGTTTTCATTAAGGTGAAGCTTTTTCTTTTCTGAAAAACTTCTTTGCTCTCATAGCAATCATGGCCATTTGCCATTGCAAGTCCATTTCCTCCACATCATCTGGATCCATTTCTTCCAGATCTTCTTGGATCAGATGTGCAGATGTAAGTCTTCCACCCAAATAGGCTTCAAAGCTGGCAACAAATGCATTGTAAGTTGCCTTTTGTTCTTCAGATTTTGAATCATCAGGAGTAGGAGTAGGAGTTGCAGAGAATCCTGATGCTTGACTTGTTGAAGTTGATGGGGAAGATGTTGATGGTCTGTTGGATGGTGGGGCTATAGTGAATCCAGTTGCTTCAGTTTGATCCCTTGAGGAGATGAAATCATCCTCCTCAGTAATGAAGGCATTTTCCACAGAGTGATTATCTGTGGGAAACTTGTATGCTTCAACTATTCCGGGTCCTCCTGTTCGTACACATGTCTCTAGTTCTAGTTTAGTGAGCTTAAATGTAATAGACTTTCTTTTCTTGTAACACTTATGTAATGTTTGATCAATTCAATAAGAAACTCTTCAATATATGTTTATTGGTTGTTTAATGTTATATCTATTTATATTATTTATTGTTACACGCATATATGACAATGTTATATAGGTTTACAGTTGTTAGACATAGTTCTGAACCATTAAAGGTTTGAGAATGCGTTTAACTAAGTATCCTGATTCAGTCGCACGACTGGACCATGCGAATGGGCCAATCGCACGACTGAACCAGGTGATTGAGTCAATCGCAGGATTGAGTCATAAGACTGACTCAGTCGTACGAATGAACCAATCGTACGACTCAGTCGCACGACTGAGCCAGTCGCTTAGCTCAGTCGTACGAATGAGAGCTGTAACCTATAAATACCACTTAATTCGTGGAAAAATAAAACACTTCAAATATTACAAACCCTAGCAGTTCCTGTTCGTCCAGAGAGTCCCTTCCAACTTCATAGAATGTTTCTAATTGATTCTAATCAATTCTTAACGTATTCTCATCGTTAGTTTTGATCAGATTAACGTTCTCCCTGATTGGATCGCCAATCAAATAGTATTCCGTACTATTTGATCTGGTTTCATGTTTGAATCAGTTAGTACTCCGTCATACACGGTGGTAACAAGTGGTATCAGAGCATTGGCTCTTGATTCTTCGTGGATTCAATCGTTTTTGTGAAAAAGTCAACGTTTTTAGCGAAAAGATCCGTTCTTTCTGCTCAAAATCAAGTTTTTGCGTGTGCATGTTCTGAACATTGAGTCTTTTTCGAGTTGCAGCCGTCTAGGGTGTAAAAGATTGCGTTTTTAGGTCAAAGTGTGTGAAAAATTTCGATTTCAGCAGTCTCAGTCGCACGATTAACTCAATCGCACGACTGAACTTCAATTGTCCAGTCCAATCGTTTGACTGAACTCAATCGCTCGTTCAATCGCACGATTGACTCAGCCGGTCTGTCCAGTCGCACCACAGCCTCAATCACCATTTAAAAAACCCAGTCGTACGACTCAGTTCAATCGCACAGTGATTGTCTCAGTCGTCCCCTAGTCGTCCATCCCAGTCGCATAAACAGTCTGTTTGTCAAGTCTAATTCTAATTCATCATGGACTCAGAGAACTTTGCATTCTCAGCTGGTAAATACTCAAGGATACAGAACCTAGTACTACTGGAAAATGAGATCGGAAACCATAATAAGCCACCTAAGATGTTATCGATTGATGAGTTTCCTCAATGGAAGCAAAGGTTTGGGATTCATCTCAATGGAGTGGACACAAATCTCTAGAATGCTATTGAGACTGGTTACAATATGCCAGTTGGAGCTGATGGTATACCCCTAACGTTGAGTGGATTGACTGATGCACAAAAGATTGCTTACAATGCAGAAAAGAAAGCATATGCCATGTTAACACAGTCTATTCCTAAAGAAATCTTCCATCAGTATTCTGAGCACAAGCAAAGTAAAAAGTTCTAGAAGGCTCTTGAGAAAAGGTATGAAAGGAGCACAACTCTTAAGCCCTTAAAGGCCAAAGCACTAAAGAAAGAGTTTGATAATTTTTCTGCCATCGGGAATGAGAGTTTGGACGACATCATTGATCGCTTCTATCATCTGATGAGTGAACTTCACACTCATGGTGTTCAAACGTCTAAGGAAGAAAAAGTGTCAAGTTTGGCTGACGGGCTTCCAGAGAAGTGGGATTCGTTTATTTCCACCTTAAGATACAACTCAGTACTTGAGACCTTGGATATAAATGATTTCATCCTGAAACTGAGAGAAGAAGAAGTGAGACACAAGTACAAGGCAAAGAAGGGTTCATATGCTCAGTATCCGACTCTCTACAATGTGACTCCCACTCCAACTGCAAAATCTTCAAATGCTCCTTTGCAGACTGCGTTTGTTTCTAACACATCTGCAACGGGTCAAAGCTCATCGTCTGGCGGTGAGTCAACTGTCTCATCAGGGGTTCAACACAGTGTTCCTGAAATTCAATCGACAAAGTTAGTAACAAAAAACTTGGGAAAAGTAACTGTGGATGTGGCTAAAGAACACATGGATCTACTGGCTGCTGTCATTTATTCCTATGATGGCTTGGTAGCAGGAAAGATAGGGAACTGCCACTTGGTTGATGAAGACTATGAGCAGGTGGATGAGAATGAGTTGGAGAGAATGGATATAATATGGGCTCTCGCTAGTGCTGTGCGACGAGCTAAGAAGTTTGTGAAGACGACTGGTAAGAATCTGGTGGCTACCAAAGATACTACTTTTGGCTTCGACAAGTCTAAAGTAACCTGTTTCAATTGTGGTGAGAAAGGACACTTCAAGCGGGAATGTGTCAAACCAAAGAAGACTGGAAATGGGAACCCGTTCTCATCCTTCACAAAACAAGACAAAGAGAAAAAGCCAGCGTCAACAAGCAGTGATTCAAAAGCAATGGTGGCACAAGGTGATGAAGGACAGGACTGGTCCTTCCGATTTTTATCTGATAGTGAAGCCAACATTGCATCTGTTGAAGAATTGAATGAAGACTCAGCGAGTGAGGGGGAGAACTCAGCTGAACCTGACACTGCTGATTTGGATGAAGACATAGCTGCTGTTGATCAACTTGTTGAAAATGAGCTGAATGCTGAATCTGAAGCACAACCTGAACCTCAAAATGCTTTCATGGCAGGAACGTCTACGTCTGCACAGGTAGAAACAAAAGATGAACTTTTTGCTAGACATGCTTGTGTTGAATGTGATAAATTTAGGGAAAGCATTGATCTGAAATTTTCTAGGTTATTAGATCACAATGATAACTTAGTAAATGACTTAAAATTGTGCACAGAGGCAAACAAAGGTTTAATACAAAATGAAAGTAGCTATAAGGAAAAGATTGAGGCATTAAAGAAACAGTTAAAAGAAACTGAAGTTGTTGCATTCAACCAAGAAAATGACATTAAGTTCTATTTAAAGACTATTAAAGAAACTAAAAAGGACAAAGCAATTTTACAAGTTGAAAATGAGTCTTTAAAACAAAAACTTCACAGTCTTGCTAGTTCTTCACATATTTTGAAAAACTTGGTTAAGGAACGCAACAACGGGGAGGGTTTGGGTTATAAGGTTGTGCCTCCCCCATATGAGATTCTTCTGAACACCAAACAACGTCCAATCAATAATAATCCAATAAAGGATCATGTGGTGATAACTCCTCTGGTCAGCGATCCGGACACTGAAGTTAAATCTGCCCTTCCGGCTACTGACCAGAAAGCATCAACATCAGGCACAACTGGTACAATAATCACTGGAAACCGGGTGGAAGAGACTGTTCAAGCATCTCTTGGGTTGGGTCCAAAAACTGCAACCACACAACCTAAGATTTCCAAAACCACTCTAACTAAACCGGTTAAGTAAGATAACCACCATCTTCTAAGACAAAACACACATAATGTTAAACAAGTAAAATTTGTCAAGGAAGGTGACAATCTTAGAAGTGAGACCAAAAAGGAAGTACCTGAAGTTTACTCACTGCTCCACAAGAGATCTCCTAGTCCTATTGAAAGGAGGTCATGCTATACTTGTGGACAACGCGGTCACATCTCTTCAAATAGTCCATGCTATCAGACACCCAAAATTAAAATTGAGCTAAACAACGAAGTTAAACAAGTTTCAAAACAAAGATCTAAGACTCCCATTAGATCAAAAACTTCTATTAGGTCTAAAACACCTTCTAGGTCGTTTCCATCTCCTCCGCGCCAAAGGTAACACAGACTAGTCACTAGCAAGTCTGTGATGCCTGAGGTAAAACCTGTTTTTGAAACTAAACCAAAAGTTCAAACTGTAAATCAGTCTACGGTTTACCACAAACAATCCTTTCACAGGGATGGTTTGTGGAAAGCCAAAACAACTGATGTGATCTAAAAGCAAGGACAAGTTGAAAGTTGATGTACCACCCAATGATAAAGGACAGCGGTCGAGTTCATGATGTGTGATGCCTCAGCGAAACCTAAGCCAGTCAAGGCTTGGGTCCCCCTCCTTAACTAATAATTTTCTATTATGTGCAGGTTGTCCGCTATAGTGCTTCTACCAATACATGGATAGTAGATAGCGGAGCTTCCAGGCACATGACAGGAAATCAGTCCCTCCATTACAATGTCAAACAAATTAAAGGGGACATGTTTCTTTTGCTGGAAACAAAGGAGGATACATTACTGCTCAGGGAGAAGTAGGTAATGCAAAGGTAAGGTTCGATAAAGTTAATTTTGTTCAGCAATTAGAAAACAATCTTCTTTCAGTGTCTCAGATATGTGACAAGGGCTTCAAAGTTATGTTTGACAATCGGAAATGTTACATTCTGAAGAAAGAGATGGAAATTCCAGAGGAGCAGGTATTAATGTCAGCATCTAGATATAATGACTTGTATGTTCTAGATATGTCTAATGCTTCTACAAGTGCTTCTACTGTTCAATATTTCTTGTCTAAAGCTACAGAGAAGGACTCCATCTCATGGCACAGGAGAATGGGACACATTAATCACAGGAAGACGAATCATCTGATTCATAACAACTTAGTTGATGGAGTTCCTTTAAAGAACTTCAAACTTCCTGATTTTTGTGTCTCATGCAAGAAGGGAAAGCAGACCAGGAAATCTCACAAGACCAAGCAAGTCAATTCTGTTGAGATGCCCCTGGAGCTATTGCACATCGATCTATTCGGTCCAGTCAATACAAAGAGTATCGGCGGAGACTGGTACGGCTTTGTAGTCACTGATGACTACTCACGGTTCTCCTGGGTGTTGTTTCTGAAAGCAAAGTCAGAAACCTTTGAGTCATTCAAGGTGCTCGTGACAACACTGGAGTCTCTCTACAAGCTGAAGGTTAGGAAGATTCGTTCAGACAATTGAACAAAGTTCAAGAATCAGTGGATGGATGCTTTTTGCAAAGTAAAGGGAATTGTTTATCAATTCACCTCTGCATACACACCACAGATGAATGGAGTTGCTGGCGAAAGAACAGGAGCTTGATCGAGACCGCCAGGACTACGTTGGCAGATTCAAAGCTGCTAGTACAGTTTTGGAACGAAGCTGTTGCCAATGCATGCTACACACTCAATCGTGTATCAGTAGTGAAGAGGCATGGGAAGACTTGCTATGAGTTGCTACAGAAGCGCAAACCTAACCTGGAGTATGTGGAACCATGCGGTGCTCCTTGTACGCTTCTGAAGAAAAATCAAGAGGGCAAGTTCAATGAAAAGGCAGATCAGGGGATCTTTCTAGGATATAGCATACCAGACAAACAAGTTTACAACAACTCTTCGGGTCAGGTAGAAGTATGGTGCAATGTTGACATTCAACGATTCACCATCCCCCCTGCTGGAAAATGTCCATCGTCATTCTTTGACTACGATGGCTTTTTCAAATCATTCAATCTTCCTCAGATAGATTCAGATGAAGATATTGCTACTCAGATGATGCATGATGTTCTAAACACACCAAATCTGGATACTAGCAATACAATACCTGCGAGTGGATCATCGGGATCTTCACCAACTGATCAGGACGAAAGTGATGGCTCATCCAATGATGAGGAAGCAGCTGAGACAGGCCTTGCACCAAAAGTTGATCAAGTAGGAAGCTCATCAGCTGTTGAACATGCATCAGGAAATACAGATACTGAACCTCCATTCACATATCTAGATACTGAAGTTGCCGTCCCTACAACACCTGTGACTAGGATTAGTAAGAATCATCCGCCAAAAGCTATCATTAGAGATCTACACTCTGACGTGCAGGAGAGAAATCAGTTGTATTCTGTTGATTATGCTGCAATTATGGAAAAGGGCTATGTGAATAATGGGGCTTTCAGATGCTTTGTCTCACAAGTCGAACCCAAACACGTAAGCGATGCCCTGAAGGATGAGGCCTGGGTCAATGCTATGCAAGGGGAGCTACTACAGTTCAAGAAGCTTGGAGTGTGGTCACTCGTTGACCGGCCCAAAGGCATAAAGGTGATTGGCACCAAATGGGTGCTACGCTGCAAGAAGGATGACCAAGGTGTCGTTACCAAAAACAAGGCACGGTTGGTTGTTCAAGGCTGCAGACAAGTCGAGGGAGTCGACTATAATGAAGTCTTTGTACCAGTAGCAAGAATGGAAGCTATCCGTATCTTTCTAGCCTACGCCTCTTACATGAAGATCAAAGTCTATCAACTAGATGTTAAGAGTGTATTCTTGCATGGGGAAATCCGTGAAGAGGTCTATGTCAGCCAACCCTAAGGATTCGAAGATCCTTATCATCGGGACAGAGTCTACAAGTTAGACAAGGCTCTGTATGGGCAACATCAGGCTCCTCGAGCTTGGTATGAAAAGCTCTCCACTCATCTGCTGAAACACGGGTTTCGCAGGGGTGTGATTGACTGCACATTGTTTATCAAAAAAGAGACAGTGATTTACTAATGGTGCAAATCTATGTGGATGACATAATCTTCGGTTCACAAAACGAAGAGTTATGTAATGAATTTGAATCTGTGATGAAGGCAGAATTTGAAATAAGCGCCATGGGAGAAATGAAGTTCTTCCTGGGATTACAGGTGGATCAGACACCTACCGTTATTTTTCTGCATCGGACTAAGTATGTCGGAGATATTCTCAGCAGGGTGTTAGTTTTTTTAAACGCGTTTAGTCATGTGGCAATGCAAGAAGCAGACGTCGGTTGCCTTATCAACCTGTGAAGCTGAATACATTGCTGCTGCAAGCTGCTGCTCTCAGATTATCTGGATCCAACAGCAAATACGAGACTACGGTTTGCAATTCTTGAACACCCCTATATATATGTTGATAACTATGCTGCCATAGCTTTAAATAAAAATCATGTTCAACACCCTAAAACTAAACACATCGGTATAAAGTATCATTTCATACGCGACTGCTATGAAAAACAATTAATTGATGTCGTAAAGATAAACACGGATTTTCAACGCGCTAACCTCTACACTAAACCGTTTGATAAACCCAGATTTTTCTACCTGCTAGAGGTCAATGGCATGAAAAAGAAAAGTGACATTATCTCTGACGACACAGATGCATAGTGTGACACTAGTTCTTTCTTTCTTTTTATTTTTATTTTTTATTTTTTTATTTCCTTGTCTTATAAAAATCCAAAAACACAAAAATATTTTCTGTTTTAGAATTTTAGGGGGAGATTAGGTTACTTTCAGTATTTAGTTACTTAAAAAAAACAACAACAACAAAGATAAGGCTGTGATTCTACACAAATGGAAAGTGATAGTACACATGCGTCCAGCTACTTGGAACACCAAAAAGATTTTACATTTTTTAGAATTTCAGTTTTATTAAATCACAGAAAATTGTTAGTCAGAGGATTCTAAGTCTAACAAGATTGGGAAAATGATAGTACGCTTGTGTGTTACTGTAATTACACGGAGAAAATTAATCTCGGGAGGTGCTAGTTCACTTACGATGTGTCGGTAAATTCAACACAATAGATGAGTAAACATCATTGGTGAACTCAATCTAAACTAAATGGTTCAACTGACTGTGGGGTCCCATCTTATCACTGGTTAACACAATCAGTTATTTCCAATAAGGGATAACGAGCAAATAAACGCCACCAAAGGTGTGCGAGTGACCACAAAAAGAGCAAAGCATAAAAAAAATTGAATACAAGCGCAATCAAGCTGATAACTTATGTTGTTGGTGCGTTATGTGAAAAAGGAAATAAAAAATGCTCTAACAAGGAGATAGGTTGTGTGCCTCTCTGCTGTGCGATGGCACTGACCTGAGGATAAGCATAACCTACATATTCTTGAATTCATTGTTGTTTGCTGCCTCTCTGCTGTGCGATGGCACTGACCTGATGCTTGGCTTCTCTATGAAAGTTCTAAGAATAGTCTCTTCTTGTCAAAATACCCGTAGACCGCTCAAAAGTCTCCTAAGGATTGTTGATTACCATATAAGCGTGGGATCCACAATTGTTGGTTGAAATCATATAACATAATTCATCACCAATGTGTGTCAAAAGTCTGTGTATGGATTTAAGTGGACAAGAATACTGACAATCGTCATGGATGCATCGACTGATGTTAATAATCAACGTGCGTTACATATCATATCAAGCATGATTCCCAGTTAGAACATAGAAGTCTCAGATGAATGAAAAACTGCGATATGTAAATATGTTGGTTTCCTTTTCGATAAATATAAAAGGTTCCAAGTAATTGAGTTTATGCCTGTCTGATTTCATATGAATCTGCCTTGAAAATGTTGTTAATGCTAATAGGCTTATCTACCCAACCCTAACAAAATCACAAAAACATTTTGTTTTGTTATTTAGTTTAGCTTTTTATTTTATTTTTTAAGTGTGTCAATGTCGGACTGTGCTATGCTGCTCATCGCAGAAAATGTCATAAAATGAACTTAACGTTGAATCTATAATAAATTGTTTCTGAAAAGGTAAAAGGATCATGTCTGAGATGATAAGGTGGATAAATGGATCATGTCTGAGATGATCAGGTGGATAAATGGATCATGTCTGAGATGATTAGGTGGATAAATGGATCATGTCGGAGATGATCAGGTGGATAAATGGATCACATCTGAGGTGATCAAACCGGTTTTTTATTAAAATAGTCATGTCTAAGATGATCAAATTAATCATAATGTTTATCTATTGATTAATCGAACCAAGTGTCATATGGTAAAATGGTTAAAATGTCACAAGTATGGCCCATTCGCACGACTGAACCATCAGTATGGTCCAGTCGTACGATTGGAGAATACGAATGAGTCAAATCGTACGATTGGACCAAGCGAATGAGTCCAATCGCACGATTGGAGGTGACCGACTGTGTCAAACGTCTGAATGATCTCAATCGTACGATTGGAGATAAACGATTGGGTGAATCGTACGACTGAATCTCAGTCGCATGACTCACTCATGCGACTAGGCTCAGTCGGACGACTGACTTATACGATAGGGCTCAGTCGCACGACTGGGAGGTGCCCTAGTATAAATACAGGTGAATCGGCCATCAGTCGCTTCATTCACCCAAATCGCCCCTAATTCGCACGATACGTCGAATCTCTACCAAAATTTCTAATATCCCTATTTACCTGATATTACTGCTTTCTAATGTTGGATATCGGTTATACAGGTAATAATCAAGGTGCATCATCATTTAAACCGGGAACAGACATCAAGAATCACTCACATTTTGACCTAACAGTAACCGAGACTTAAACGGACCAATAAACCATCTAAACTGAACTTTAAGATCAAATTAATGGTAAAAGATGCTAAGTCGGACTAATCTGAGTGTAATGAGCCTAATCTCAACGTTAAAATCAAGTTTTGCTCAAAATCAGAATTTGAATAGACAAACTGTCAGTCATGCGATTGGACACACTGATGAACTCCAATCGCACGACTGAGCCGGACGACTAGACTCATTCGCAAGACTAAGATAAACGAATGGTTCAATCGCACGAATGAACCATGCGTCTTAGCTCAATCGCACGACTGAGGCAAATGAATGAGCAATCGCACGACTAAGTCCAATCGCTAGACTCAGTCGCACGTATGAGCTCAATCGCATAACTAATGCTCAGTCATCCAGCTCAGTCGCACGACTAAATTCAATCGTTCAGTTCAGTCGCACGACTGAACTAAATGTTCAATAGCATGAAACAAGTCTGGAATACTTTGACATGTACTAACGTTTATTTGTTTTGTGTGAACAGATGGCAAGCATATGGCCCATGAGCTCTAAGCACAACATCTGTGCTTATCTCGATCTGACTTCCTGTAAATCCGCTGAGTTTGCTGGGATTATCTCATTTTTATGACACTCGAGGATCTCTCATGCGATCTCAGCACCTTGCACTCCGTACCGATCGATACTGTAGGCGTTCTTGGAAAACGCAGATATGGACAGATCTACCGATCCCTACTCGATCAAGAGTTCGATCTTTGGAGAGGCGATTCAGATCTCTGAAGAAGATATACGGACGGTTCTAGAGATTAGGGGATGATGCAGACTGGCCTACTAGATTACATCCACTCACAGTCCGTGGCTGCTTTCTGAGAGCCAAGTATTCTTGGGACATAAACGCAAGTATGCTCAACAAGAGCAACTTGTGCCCCCAGTTCAAATACTTGGCACATGTTCTTCTGCGATGCATTGCATCAAGGAAGGGTAGGTTTGATGAGTTGTCAGACCAGAGGCAAAATGCCTACGATGCACTGGTGCTGAACCATCTGTTTAGCTTCTCCAGGATGATCTTCACCTACTTGGTCGAGAACATCGAGGCCAAGGGGAAGGAGAGTTTCTGTATGTATCCTAGATTCATTCAGATGATTATTGATCAGAAACTCCCCCTGCTGCCTAAGGAGACAGATGATGCAGTCGTGCTTGAAGCGATGGATGACACGACTCTGGGTAGGATGAAAGTCTACCGGGGGAAGCAGGTAAAACCCCTGGTGAGGAGATTGTTTGGGCACCTAGCCCGTGAGGATTATGTGGCGCCAGCTAAGAAAAAGTGGCGTCACGATGATAGTGACTCGGACACGGAGCCAATAGTTGTCCCTAGTGATGATTTCGATGATGATGGCGATGATGGTAGAGATACTGATACTGAGACCACTACAGCAGCTGCTGATGCTACATTTCCACCATCCCCACACGAAGGTTTAGAGACAGTCGGATTTCATCAGGGTTTTCAGCCCGTGGAAGAAGAAGAATAGTCAGATGATGAGCCCCTAGTATGAATGGTAGGAAGCCGTGTCGTAGCCACAGAGAGGGGTATTGGGGTGGTTGGTGGATGCCAGGGAGCGTCTGGGGATTCTACTGCTGACCCATCATACACCCCAGACACTCCCAGCAGCCAAGGGGGAGCATTCGAATCTAAAGGACTCAAACTCAAACGGATGGCTCAGCCCCATGGGAAGAAGCCCAAGCGAAGAAGGTTGACCCTACTCACAACCACCACCACTACCTCAACCACCCCTACTACCTCAGCCACACCATCCACCACTACTACCACCACTGCTACTACACCTCCACCTGTTACCACCTCTACCACCTCACACACCACTACCACACCTGCTCTACCACCAACTTCATTTATACCAACCCCAATCTTCACCACTACCACCACCACCACTTCTAGTCATCAAGCCAACCCATCCTCCTTCCCATATGGATCGTCTCTACCTCCAAGTGGAGTAGAGGAACAACTGTCAGCACTAAATCGGATGGTGCTGAAGTTGTTAGCTGCAGATGATGAGAAGACTGCTCGACTTCGACAGGTTGAGGAGCAAATGCTTCTCAAGCCCATCTTATTGCTCAGCAAGCTGAGCAGATCTCCCAACTCTTGGAACAACATGTCATATCTACTCAGAAGATTGAGGAGTTGGAGTCTGCAAATAAGAAGATCCTGCTGAAACTCAAAGGATCGCATGATGAGTCGTTAAAGATCGATAAAGGAGATGAAGATGGTGATGATGATGAGAAAGATGATGAAGAAGAGGAAAGTGATGATGATGATGAGGGTGGTGATGGCAATGATCAAGAAAAGGATGGTGATAATGATGAAGGGGATGCAGCTGCATCTGCGTCTGCTCCAAGTCATGAGAAACGAACTAAGAAAAGACAAGACCAGGGAGCATCAGCTGCTGCCCCGCCTAACTCCCCTTCTGCCAAAGATCCAGCGATGATTCAAGGCAAAGTTCAGGATTAGATGTCTATTTATTATTTAACTATTGTCATTGTAATCTTGTATTTAATATGTGTTTAAAGTAAATGAATGCAAAGTTAAATCGACATTGGTTATGTGCTTAATGTATACTAACTTGCACTGTGTTTAGTTAATTGTTATACAGGTTCATCCAAACAGGCTGATGAGCACGATGTGGTACCCCTTCGACAAATTGAGACTCAATTGACAATGATTCTCGATTTGCAAGGAATAGTACATCGCTCTGTTGGTTACACACCTGAAGAGGGCGAGATTATACATGATCTAACTGATGAGCAGATTGCTGAATTATTCAGTCAAAACCCTGATGAGCTGGTAAAGGATGCGCCCGAGGTCGACGTAGTCAGTGATGAAGAACTACAGGATGTCGACGAGGTGGAGATAGAGGATGTGACTGCTGATCACTATCCCCAGTACACTAACGCCAAAGGCAAAGTGCTACCAGATCTGGGAGATGCATTTGACAGCAGTACATTTGATAAGGTTGAGAAAATGACTGCTGCTAAAGAGGCTACAGCAGAGGATCCTCAGGCAGATGATGCTAATCTTACATCTAAAAAGGCTGAATGGGCAGTCTGCCTGGAGGAAATGAAAAAGAAACGAGCGCCTACAAAGACAAACGCCTACACCAAGCTCTACAAGGTCAAGAAACATCAGAAGGTGTCAGGCAAGATTATCAGCTGGGCATACTTGGAGGACCTCAAAGTATACGCCGTGAAGAGAGAGGAGGGAATAGAGTATTTCAGATTCCCACACGATCTAAAAACTCTCCCTGGATTTGAGCTAAATCGTCTAGCCAACTTGAGCCTCCTATATGCTATCCCCGGGAAGATATCGGGATGGTTCGAGAAGGCTCTGAAGAAGGAGTACCTTACTAGGTGGGTCAATTTAAACCTCAACAGCCCAAAAGGTTGATTCATAAGACCGAGGTTGACCCCACCTCCGGAAGACCAACGGTGATTTTGAGATGGCACCCTCCGCGCACAATGTCGCGTATTCCACTGAGGGAAATGCCACAAGATTTTGCACCCCATTTTAAATGGTGGTATTATTACTGGCGCACTGGTGAGGCCGTCATAGTTTTGGATAAAGAAGGGACGATAGGGACGATTAGGGTATACGACCCTATGTGGCTAACCAACTTGTCTGCTTCAGATGTCTACATCTTGTACAAGTGGCCAATATTTTTTGACACACAGGATATCGTGCAAGCACTTTAGTTTCAACATGTTATACGTTTATGCTTCGCACTTGATATTCATGCTGGGGTTTCCCGAGAAGAACGGGTAAAGAGATTTGAAGAGTTCAAGAAAGAAGTCAAAGTCTAGATAGAACTAGGTCCAAAGGGGAGTTTGTTGGTACAGGTGTCCCCAGTTCTAGTCTAGTGAGCTCAAATGTAATAGACTTTCTTTTCTTGTAACACTTATGTAATGTTTGATCAATTCAATGAGAAACTCTTCTATATATGTTTATTGGTTGTTTAATGTTATATCTATTTATATTATTTATTGTTACATGCATATATGACAATGTTATATAGGTTTACAGTTGTTAGACATAGTTCTGAACCATTAAAGGTTTGAGAATGCGTTTAACTAAGTATCCTGATTAATTCTAATCAATTCTTAACGTATTCTCATCGCTAGTTTTGATCGGATTAATGTTCTCCGTGATTGGATCGCCAATCAAATAGGATTCCACACTATTTGATCTGGTTTCACGTTTGAATCAGTTAGTACTCCGTCATACACGGACCGAACACCTCCCAGATTTCTGCTTCTTTCATCCAGTTCCAAAGCTTCTATCTTTGCTATCATGATATCCAGGGTGGTGCTCTCCAAATCAAGAGTATTTTTCAGCATAGTTACATTTTGTTTCCAATTTTCAGGGAAGACTATGTAACATCTTCTTGTTTTAATCCTTTGACTTGTAAGTAACACCCATGATCTCTAAATCATTCACCAGCTGCATAAATCTATGCAACTGTTTTGAGATGGACTCCCCTTTGGAGTGATGAAATGTCTCATACTGGTTCACAAGCCTGTCTTTGTTGATTTCAGCCACTTCACTGCTTCCTTCACACATGATTTGCAGTGCATCCCATATAGCTTTTGCAGTGCCATACTTTTCCAATCTTTTGAGCGCATCCATTTTAAGTGCTTGAGTAAGTATGGAGTAAGCTTTGACGTCAATCTTGATCTTCTTGTAATCATCATCATTAAGAGTAAGATCTTCAATAGGAATCCTTGAGGTCTTGTACAGTGCAGCTTGATCTGCAGATAGTGTAACTAGAATGTGTGGGCCTTTGCATATTGAGATCCAATAATCAGGATCAACACCTATAATATAGTTCATGAATCTGATTTTCCATTGTTTAAATTCAGATTTATGTTTAAGCATGGGTGGTTTTGAGGCATGCCCAAGTTCATAATAATTATGTGAATCCATAGTTAATTGTTAGTTTTAACTTGTTTAAATATGGATTTAAGTGATTTTATGGTTAATTAGTCCAAATAGTCCAACAAGTCCGAACTTAGTCCTGTAACAATGGATCTGCCGAGAATATGTAATTTTCAGCTTTTGATTTTCTATTTTTAGTGACTGCGTAACCTGAACTGTTTGTTCGACGAGGAGATCTTCGGGTAAACAGTAGCAGTGGAGTATATCAATGAGTATTTAGTTGGAATACTGAGAAGAGATGTTTGAAATCTCTAAACAGCAACTCAATCAACAGATCAATCAGGTTAAACCTAGATCTGAGCAGATCTGAGTAATAACAGAGAGCCAAAGCTCTGATACCAATTGATTGGGGTTTTTTAGAATGATATTCTCTGTTGATATGAATCAACAAGGATCGAATATGAAGATTGAGTCAATGATTGAAAGGCGGAATCAACCAATCAATGAACATAGAACTCTTGATATACTCATAAATGCACTCTTGTATGAATTAGATGAACTGTTACTGAGTAAATGCTAGGGTTTAGCAAGCTACAGTAACAAGATAGCTAACATGGGAGAGAAACAAAGTATATTCTAATTGTTTATTCTCAAAAGTTGTGTAAACAGTCAAACAAAAAGTCACCCTCACATACGAGGTTTCTATTCTTCATCAGCATTGGTCTTCTATTAGCCATATTAGTGTTTGGTCATCAGCATTAGTTAATGCGGATGAGCAAACACTTGGCCGCATTTGTTGCTGGTCATCCGCATTAGTTAATGCGAATGAACAAATGCCTTGTCTGCATTTCATCGGCTGTCCGCATTAGTTAATGCGGATGAACAAATACTTGTCAGCATTTGTTCTTGGTCATCCGCATTAACAAATGCGGATAGCCGACACTTGTATCTTTCTTCTTATGCAGGATCTTCTGTATGTGCATTTCCTCTTGGACTATGGGAGAAACCAGCAGAACAACCATCCACCTCTTGAATTGGCATGTATGATCCTTTTAGGGTCTAACAAAGTTCATCAAGAAAAGGGATCCCAGGATCTTCTACAGTGGAACTTTCTTTCCACTGCTTCCATGGATGTTACAACATATTAATCAAGAAGAAGCTATAGATGAACAAAAAGATATAGCTCCAGCTAAGGAGCTAGTTCATGAAGAAGAAGAAGAACAAGCTGCTCCTGATCAACAACATATAGATGAGCATGCTGAAGAAGCACAAGAAGAACAAAGGACAGTGTCATCACATGTTGATGTAGGTGGTGATCTTCACACTGGGGCTTCTTTTCAAGAAGCCGACATTGCATCAAATTCCAGACCATCTCCAATCCACTATTCTCTTATGTCTCCAGCTCACTTTTCTTCATTCCACTCTTCTTCAGCAGCTGTAGAACTTGTTGAGTCTGATGATCTACAAGCTCTTCAGATGAATCCAAGTCATCTCCGGACAAGGAGGATCATACCATCAGAATGTCTGTTAGACAAGCTCAATCTGAAGTAGGTGCTTATGAAAGTTATGCTAAATCAGGAGTTAATCGGCCTGATGAAAAGGATGAGATTATCTCAGAAGTTTTGGCAAAAGTTGCTAAAATGGAGAAGTTGCTTGATAGAAGATCTAGCATCATTCAAGATAGACTTCTGGAGTTGGATGAAAAAGAAAAGGAAATCAAGGATCTAAAAGAGAAACATGAGTCTTAAAAGGATGAAAAAGACAAAGAAATAGACAAACTCAAGGCTGCCCTCAAACAAGCTAAAGATGAAATTAGTGGGCATGTTGATATTGTAAACTTACAGACACTTGCCATGGAAGAAGAAGAGAACTTGATTGAAGTTCAATCTGATATTTGCTGATCTTAACAGACAAAATGAGACTTTAACAAAAAGAGTCTCAGAATTAGAAATGTTAATAAAGATCAAGGAGGAGTTAGCCAAGGAACAAGAAATCAATAATGATGAACCTAAAAAGGAGAAGGAATCAAGTCTAGCTATCAAGTGAACAATATGAAGAAACTACTGAGCCAGACTCTGAATTTAGAGACTTGATGAAAGAACTTGATAACTACTCTATTGGATAATTCATAATTGATGATGAATTCTGAGATTTTGTGAAAGATCCAAAACATCTAGTGGAACATATAGTGATGATTCCTCAATCTCCTATACCATTAGAGAAAGAGTTAAGCTTGATGATCGACCCTGCTATCACATCTGATGAGCAAAAAGAGCATATCAGAAAACTATGTGAAGAAATCAAAGAGAAAGGTGAAACTGCTGAAAAACAAGAAGAAGAACAATCACAACAACAAGGTGAATCCTCTGCACCATCCTCATCAAGACCAATCACGCACACTTAGTCAAGGAAGAGAAAGTACCTGTCTGAAAAGGCTAAAGGTAAACGACATGTTGTGGAAGAGGAACCAGTGAAAAAGGAATAAAAAGATGATCCAAAAAGTCTTGTTACTATAGCTGAATTTCTTGAAGAGCATGAAAAGGATGAGGAACAACTCAAGAAGATGATTGACCTCATATACATAGAATAAGTGGAGATTGAAGGAGAATATCAGGTTGATGAACCTGTGATCAAAGACAGACAATGAAAGTAGAAACTTCAATGGAAGAAATGGTGGAGAAAGCTCAAAAAGATGAACTGATGATCAAGGCCATGTTCCTAATCAATCATGGTTATGATGAAGATGAATTGTTTGGGATGAGTTATGAGGTTATGGTGGAAGAAATAAAAAAGATGAATATGCTCCTGATCCCACCTATGTGACAGAGCTACAACCCTCCAAATGATAAATGAAAAGAAAGAAAGGATAAAGAAGTTAGAAGAGGAGGTTGTGAGGAAAAAACCCAGATCAAGAGTTTCTACTCATGATGTCCAGCCCACTTCCAAAGACCATGATGTCTTGGCACCCATACTCAACAGGAACCCTAAGTGGTTTATTAAACCCTCTTAATTGAAACTTCAAAAGGGATTAACCACATTAGAAATAATTCAGGGTGTGTCTGCTCCAAAGGGAAAGGTAGATGTCAAAATCATTACCTGGAAGTATGACAGTGACTGGAACATGTTCATGATCAAAAGGATCTTGGCGTTGGTTCAATTCCTCACAAAGTAATTTGCTCTGGTGAATTCCCTACAGATTCATTATCTGAAAGAATTGGCAAATCTTGAGCTAATCAATCATAAAGCCATGCATAGAGGGTATGAGTTTGAAGAGATTTTGAAGATCTTCAAAAGAATCAAGAACTTTGAATCACTCAAAGCAATGTGCTTAAGGAAAGACAAAACTTTCCAAAATCCCCTTGACAAGAAAAGAAAAACCAAAAGGACTAAAGAGTTGGTATTTCCTGAAGTGAATGTAAAACAAACGGATACATTGAAGAGAAAAATGGTAGCTAGCACCCATTCTTTAATTCAAATTTCTAATGTGTTCTATGATGAAAAGACTTATGAATTGGTAATTGAAAGAAGGTGGGGAGGAAAGTAAGGGGCTAAAATCCGATTATTCAGTGGATATGAGGCCAGATTACTTGATGAGTCCTATATCCACTATATCTTCTCAAGACACTTCAAGTAAATCAACAACAAGCTTGGAGAGGCTGACGTGTATTTCTTCCTGAAGTATATAAAGATTTTGAAGATGGCTTGTCACAGGATAAACCTTAATAGAGAGAAAAGAAAGAAAACGAAGACTTCTCTAAAATTGGGAAGTTTAATGAAGCTTGAGGTGGATGTAGATGGATCTCTGCTGATCCACAGAGATGGGTTGTCCACTGTTAATGTGTGGGAACCCGTATCTCTGAGGAAGATGCCTATTGAAGCCATACACACTATGAGCCAAATGAAGACACATGTTCTTAGTATATAAAAGATGAATGATGCAAGAGACTTTGCCAACATGATCAAGGAAATCTTGAATCCATCTCTCTCAGACCCAGGTTTAGCTCCATCATCTCTAGTCTAAGCATCAGCATAAGACCTAGCAGAATCTTTAGAACCTCATCCACCATCAAACCCTTGAAGTACTTAGGCTACATAATCCTTAGTGTGAGTATTGTTGGACACTGAAAGGATCATACATGCCAATTCAAGAGGTGGTTGATGGTCGTTCTGCCGGTGAAATCCCACAAGTCCAAGAAAGATTTGCGGGTGAAGAAATAAAGACAAGTGTTGGCTATCCGCATTTGTATACGCGGATGACCAATAAACAAATGCTCACAAGTGTTTGTTCATCCATATATACAAATGCGGATAGTGGGAATAAATGCTATCAAGTATTTGTTCTTCCGTATTAACAAATACGGATACACAGAAGAAATGCTGACAATTGTTTGCTCATCCGCATTTGTCAATGTGGATGACCAAACACTTAATGCTGAAGATAAAGAAGAAATGCTGATGAAGTCAAGGCATCCGCATTAGTTAATACAGATGTTCAAATACAACTGCTGATGAAGACTTTTGTACTTAGACTAGTACTATGATATAGTTATCAGGGTAGTTTAGTCATTTTATACAGGCTTTATGTCAGCCTATAAATATAACAAAATATTCATCATATGTAAGTTTTTTGTTTTGTAAGATACCTAGTACTCAAGTTACGAGGTTCTAAGGTTATCAACACACTGTATTGAAACCCCTAGCACCCACTATAACTTGTTCATCACCAATCAATATACAATGCATTTATGAGTATTATTTCAGCTAATGTTCTTTGATTTTGTATTTCCGCTACTTAATCATTGACTCAATAATCATATTTGTTCCTTGTTGAAGTCACTTCAATAGAGAATATCATTCTCAGACCCAGTCAAATACTTTTAAAAACACATATAGGACAACGAAGCATAAAACTTTCAATGTCAACATAAAATCAAAATTGGTTATCTTCTTCGAGAAAGATTCGATATCTATACGACTTTTTAACCTCAAAATTGCAGTTCTGCATAAATTGGTTAAAACAAACGAGTTTAGTGTCAAAATAATTAGAAAGGGCCGATTAACACCATTCTATAAAGACGAGGCATACATAAATATCATTACTTATAAAACCCGCTACTAAAACATTCTAAATCAGATACACGAGGTTCGAATCACTTACCATATGATGATAAATAGTATACAAATATGAAATGATGATGAAGTCAACTACAACAGATATGCAATGGTAAAAAAACCTGAGTTATCAACTAGTGTGTTTGTTGTGTGTGTGTGTGTTTGTGGAATGTAACGGAAGTGAAAAGTGAGACTTTTGTGGTTGTAAATTGATTAGAATGACATTTTTCCCCTTACGGAAAGTTTAATTATGATTAAATAAAAAGTTTTATTCCCAACATCAATCTAAAGTTTAGGACCTTAGATTCATTTGAATTTTTGATCTCAATCAAAAGTTTGAGACTTTCAATTGACAAAGACTTTTCAGTTGGCCATAACTTTTGTTGGCAACACTTTCAATCTAAAAGACTTAGGCAATTTTAAATTTTGCAAACAATATGCATAAGTTATCAAGGAAGATTTAATTTGAAAAATAAATCGATATTGACATGATTTTTAAATTATTAATGTAAAAATACAATGTGAGATCATTGTCCAAACTACGACTTTGAAAACGCTCTATTTCAAAAGTTTCATGCAAATATTTATGCAAGAAAAATCCAGGTGTCACATTTACAGTTTGCAATGCTTAATGTGACATTAACATACCATTTAGTCATATCGACATTGTATACTTTTAAACCTCTTTATCCTCAAGATATACATAATTTTTGTATACCACATGTTTTTCAAGTTACCAGTCACTATAATAGTTAAGTGAGATTAGCATTAAATGTAAAAGTAAAATCTAAGCGGGTTATAAACATGAATAATTTGATTCAAAACTATAAGTATTTAAGTGACTATAAAAATATATGAACACTTGAAGTCCTCATGCAATTAAAGCAGAAGAGATCGTAATTATAATTTCGGATAACGATTTCATGGTGCATGCATCAACATTCACCATGTAATATGTATTTGATAGAATCAATTTATATAGTGAATGAACGTAGAGGCTCGGAAAATCAAGAAAACGCTTTTGAAGAAGTATCCGCTTGGGAACTTTATTTCCACACGAGAACCTACTGGTTTTAGTATAAATACAGATTTTGATGTTCAGTTGTTATGTTTGTGTGTCTGTCGTGACAACAGTTGACAAAAACTAAAATTTTGTTTTATTTGAAAATGTTGCTCATGAGCTGTATAACTTAATACATAGCTTTAAACACTTACTTTTCTGTTTTGCTTGTATTTGCAACACATGTATGTTTTTTCATGCACTGCCCATACTTAGCTAAAATTGTGAAATGTTTTTTTTAAAGGTTTGTTTATTAAAATTTTACAATTTTAATATGATTAATCTATGGATATTGATTATCACTAAACTAATAACATGCATGTATATATGTCAAACTGCTATTTTGAGTGCTTGGTTGACTTGGCTGATTTTTCTTATTTAAAATATGAAATAGCTTAAAATTTCAAAATCCTCAAAAGTTTAACATTTTAAATTTTAACATGTATGATGGTTGACATATCCTGATGTCTTTGATATTTCCACGTTCATTTTTACTCCTCCTAAATTTTTGCATATTTATAAAAATCTTTATAAAATGTGAAAATTTTAAATTTTCTTGATGGAAGTTATCTAAGTTAAATTTTGTTGCTTGCATGATGAATGATAAACTTTAGAAAGATGAAACTTCATCTAACTGTAGGATTCTATGTGCACAAGACACTTATAATATTGATGTGGTTAGTACGTTATGATCCAAGTCGGGTTATACCCAATAACAAGCTTAGCAAACACCTATTAATATTTAATTGATGATATGATTATGCAATTAAATATTTACACCAATTTAGAAAATGGGTTTTCTAAATAAGTTGCATATGAGATGGAACAATTTATGAGGATATTTTGTTCAATAATATTATTTGAAGTGTTATTTAAATTAGTTGTATAACACCAAATAATAATGAGAGTATACTACTTATACAATTAAATGGTTAATTGCATAAACTAGTTACAAGACAAGACAATATATGTATGTGTTAATATTTGATATTTATAAAAGAAAACCATTTTTTTATAACATGTAAACCGTCCCCTTTGTCTCCTTTGAGTGGGAGACACACATGCAAGGTTCCACCAACATTTGCCTTAAAAACAACACACCCACTAACTTGGTCTTGTATAGCTTTCTCTTCATTCAATCTTATATGCATGCAAGACACAAAAAAACTCTCTTCCTCTCTCTCTAGTTACGGATTCCAGCAGCAGCAACAAGAGTTTTTGAAGTGCAGTTTTGTGTTGTTTTGGTGTATCTTCTTCCTAACAAGAAGGTGTTGTTGCAAAGGGCTTGGGGTATACAAGCTTGAGAGGTCCTATTCTTGGAGCTTTGGTCGTTTTTCAACATCATTCATCCTCTCTTTCTGTCGAATTTTGCTGCTGGAACAAGGTAGTTTTCACAGCTCAATGTGGCTGTGATTTTATGTAGTTTTACATATGTTCATAGCTTGCTTATTCACATAAATGATCCTTTGTTCTTTGGTTTTGTTTTATACATTAATATGGTCATCTAATGAACATATTTTTCAGCTTATAAACAAAGTTATATTGCTATACTTCCGCTGCGTTTTCAGAAAGTTTAAGAGGTTAAACTATGATTTTATGTTCTAACAAACCCTACACTAACTAGTAAATAAATGGTTTGTATATTTAGAGGAATCATTTGCACATGCAATAAGATCATACTAGTCTTAAGAGGTCGTTGAGTTGATTTGATGATTTTGATAATAGGCATAGACTAGTACAATATTGATTGCAGATATTGTTGTCCACTTAAACTAAGACATGCATTAATGGTTTTGTTTTTTAAACAGTGAGTGATTCTCGTGTTTTGAGTATATTTAGTGATTTGTATATACCTCACGCCTAATTGTATGTAAAGATCAACCCTCCTTAAGATATGCAAGAAAGCACTTTCCATACTTTAAACCTAGCTACTTAGGAGTATAAATGCTCGATTTGATCCTTGTTGATTAATCCACATTGTTCTTTTTCACTTCACTTTGTAAGGTAATCCTCTTTGGGATTCTTTTGATTCATTCATAAGGAATTTTAGTCTATAAAAAACTTTATTGGTGTTGCATCCAAGATGGACATGTTCCTCATTAGGAATCTTTTTGGATCATGATGTAGGTTATCCAGGTCTGTGTTTAGGACAACAAAGGATGCCTTGGTGTACTCCAGGTCTATGAGAATCATAACAAAGTAGACAATTGTGTTTGATTGAGTAGTTTCTAAACTTTTTAACTTGGTGTATATGAGTTACTTTACAAGCAATCCATATTGGATAGACTAAAACTTACCATGCACCAAGATGGACGTTTTACTTAACACACAATCATGAAAAATATTAGTTTTTTCACCGCTAAATGTGGTGTTGTGTGTCCTATACGGAGCCTATTCACACATCAAAGAAAGTATGTTAGTCTTTATTTGTAGCATAATGACTCAAGTTAAGAAAGTAATCTAATATACTATCATTTCTCATGTATATGCAATGCGTGATTCAAAAATGTTTGATCCTATAAAGAACATGAATGTTTTTGTTTGATATCTTGATTTTGAAAAGAATGATTGTTTGGTATGAAACTTGGACTGTAACAAAATCAAGCCTGAATGTTGTTAATGTTTTAAAAAACATTATTTGTTTGATTCATAATTGATCATTCCAAGTGACCGCACTAAATATTCAAATCTTGTTGAATCAAATGTTTTGGTAAAAAGGTCAACCAATTGATTATCAGTATGCACTTTGATCAATTTGATCAGAACCTTTTATGAGAAATCTCTCAGTAAGTGATATCTAATGCCTATATGTTTTCTTTTTGATTGTTGAACATGACTATCAGTTATGAACATGGTAGTATAATTATTTATATGTACGGGTGTTTTTAGAATATTATAGCCATTGTCAAGCATTTGGTATTGAATCCAAAGCACTTAAGAACAGCAAGCAGTAGTAGCAATGCATTCTACCTCAGCTGTTGACACAAATACATTTGTTTGTTTCTTCCACTGCCAGGAGATTAATCTTGATCAAAGAAACTAACATCCTGCTGTTGTTGATTTTTTGTTGTTGTTACAGCTAGTCTGTCAGTGTATGCAAGTAGAGAGAAGTCTCCTTGTTTACGATACCAAAGGCCAAGTGCTAGTTTGCTTTTCAAATATCTGAAGATCATCTTCACTGCATTGATGTGTGTTTCTTTAGGATCTACTTGATATCTTGCACACATCCATACTGCATACATGATGTCTGGTCGGCTTGAAGTAAGGTACATTAGGGAGCAATCATGGATCTTGCAGGACCGGTGCAGGGAATCAATGCAACAGTTTCATAAGGTTGGTGACAAACAAGAACACTTCATAGATCTAATACGAATCCGGTTAAAATGAAACAATGAATAAAGATAATGAACATAATAAAAACACAAGTAGATGGTTTTTAAGAATGATATATATTGCTCTTAAGTGTTTTAAAATGTTACAAGGCTTAGTGGTACTTAGATATTTCACACTACATCTTACAGCCGACCATACTTTGAAGGTTAGCTGGAACACTAATCTAGACGATAAAATCAATGTAAAGTCAAAAGGCAGATTGTCTTTTGACTAGTGACTATAACATTCCATATTTCACATCCTTATTTATTTTAAAAAGGATAAAAGTATAAAATAGAAAGTTATAGAATCTAAGGCCATAATCTACAGTTGACAAAAGCATGAAGATATCACCAACATATATAAGTTGGCAAATCCTCAGAGATGACAACAGAAAGTTGTTTAGCTTTTGTCAAAAGCATGTCAGAGAAAGCATGTCTCCTCTATCTTTGGAAGAAATCAGTCTCTTAGCTTCAAAAGATTTTGTCTTGAGGCTTCGGAAAACATCATCTTTGGCTTCGGAAGATATGGTCTTTTTGCTTCAGAAGATTTGACACTTAGAGAAATTCTTAGTGGTTTTGTCAAATATTTCAAAGTAACATTCCTTGTACTTTTGTGTACATGCTGAGAGCTCTTTGGTTGTATCAGCCTCTAAGTTAGCTCTAACAAAGTCCCTTGCAGGATCGTTAAAGGTGGTCAATACAATCAGTTTTATAATGAGGAGAAACTTAAAACACTTAACAGATCAAAAAAGGAACCGTGTTACGTTGAGGATACTAATAACACAAGTAAATATGCGAATGAACAAAGAACAACAGTAAGATAATATTTGGTTTTCAAGAATGTTTTATACTGCTCTCAAGTCTATTACAAGTGTTACAAAGCATACATTTCTAAATACAAGGACCTGAGACACTTTATACTACATCCTACATTCGGCTAAACTTTTAAAGCAAGCAGGAAACACTAATCTATGCAACAAGATAAATGTATAGTCAAAGGGTAGATTGCCTTTTGACTTGTGACTATGACATGCCATAGCTCACATCTAATATATTTCAAAAAAGGATAAAAGGTACAAAAGTAGAAAGTTGCAGACCCATGGCCTTAATCTATAGTTGACAAGATTATGGACCTTTTCACTAACTTATCTAAATTGGTTAGTCTTCATGGATGGTAGCAGAAAGTTGTTCAACTTTTACGAAAAAGTGATCAGAGAAAGCATGTCATCTCTGTCTTTGGATGAAAGAGTCTTTGGCTTTGGAAGACTTTGTCTTTGAAGTTTTGGAAAGCTTCATCTTTGACTTCGAAAGATTTGGTCTTGGCTTTGGAAGATTTTACACTTAGCTTATTTCCTTTAAGTTGTGTAAAACTTTCAAAGTAACTTTACTCTGTCTTCATGCATGCATGCTGAGAGCTCTTTGGTTGCTTTGGTTGTATCAGCCTTTAAGTCTAAACCATACAAACTCCCCCTAGGCTGATGCTACCAAAACAGAAGAGATTACTCATATATTGACAGTCCTTATCAGGCTTAAGGGCATTCCTTTTCTTCTTCTTTCTTGATTTCAACTGAGAAGACTGGCCTTCAGCAGTAGGTTGTTCTTCAATGTCTTTCTCAGTTGGGTCCTCTTCCTTCACAGGTTCTGAAGGAGGGGGATCAGGACCTTGTTGTGGATCAAAATATGAAGTTGGTTGTGGTTCAGCACTAGGTCCAGGTTGTGTTGTCCCTTGTGGTTCAACCTTGACACCAACTTTAGGAGCAGCCTGACTTGGTGGAGAATGCAAGTCCATAAGCTCACCCTTTTTAATATTTTGCTTGATCACCCTAATGTGCTCATCCATGATGGATAGATACATTGGACCAAGACTTCTTTCGGAGATCCATACCGCTTCAAGAAGCTCATCATCCTCTGCCTATCAGCAAACATCTTTAGACACTTTTGGATAATGACTCTTGACTTTGCTACTTCGTTCCTCATCTTCCTCTTAGTATTTTTTTGTTCCTTCATTACTTGTTGTTCAAGCTGCTTGAGGTACTCAAATTCTATATATTCGTAGGAAAAGGGAAGAAGGGCAGATGCCTAATAGATGCCTAATAGATGCCTGTGGTACTCAGATAGTTGATCATATGTTGTCTGTCTGCTTCTTTGTCTACTCAAGGTTGTTGCTTAGTTGCCACAACCTTTGTCTCATGGCTTTCTTAAACTAGGGAGAGAGTAGGAGCATGCTTGTAGACTCTTTTCTTCCTCCTTTTTTCCTTTATCTTGAGGAGCAGTTCTACATCCTCTGCCTCCGTTCTCTCCCAAGACAACTTAGCATTAGACAGTTCATTTAGCTCTTCTAAGGAAAAAGAGTTGAGTTCATTAATGTTGTAGTTCCTGGTCCCCAGGTAATTTAATCTGGTTGCCCTTAAATTATCATCTTGAGTGTTTGGTCTAGGTGCCGCCCCGATTGCAGCTTCCATGAAGCTTAGGGACCAACTTGAACTCTCTCCCCTTAGCTTCATCTTCCTCTCTCTTTCATCCTCCTTAATATCCTTAGGAATCAACTTCTTTTTCCTATTGTAACTCACAGGACTTGGTGACTTAGGGTGGAGAGAGTTTTGATCTTTATTGCTTGGTTCAATACTTGAGCTCTAGCCAGAGAGAGGTTGTGAAGCACCTTCATAGCTGGTGCCTCACCGAGGGTTGAGGATATTGACGTAGTTCCTGTCTCAAGGTTCACAAGTGCTATCACTTGGCCTTTAGTCAAGGTTTCCCCTTTAAATTAATCATAGGGTCCACCTCAACATCCAGTTGACCAATGACATTGTCTGTTATCTTTGTCTCCATCTTAGTGTGAACTCTTCAGCAATCTTGTCTTGAATCCTCTCAGCTAGTCTATCAACTTGCCCTTTTGGCGTGGCTTGGCAAATGACATGTAAACTAGAAGATGACTCTTTAGTACTTTAGGGTCCAAAAATTATAGATTTCTTTCTGCCCCTAGAATCTATGGAGTATCAGGGCTCTCCTTTCAGCATCATACCTCCACCCTATTATTTCATTTTTAGCATCATAGGGTGAGGTAGGCATAGCCCTTGGAATACCCTCCTCAAACAAACTTTGTATAAGTGAGTCCACATCAAAATGGACTTGAGGAGGTTGCTGAGTATGGACAATGGCAAGTGAGGGTGGTGAGTCCTCAATTTCCATACTCTAATAAGAACTCCCAGGTCCTATGATTGTAGGTTAAACTTTCTCCCCCTTTTGGTAGCATCACCCTTTTCCGTAAGTGAGATAGAGATTAGGTCCACCCCATCCACAGGTTCATGTGGCCCTGTTGAGTCCTCCTAAGTGGTCTTTCTGCGAACTTACCCTTGAGATCGGTGATCTCAAGTTGCTAGTCATTGACCCTCTTTTTTAAGTTAGTCACCTGAGATTGTAGAAGACTAATCAAGGCTCGGCAAAACATTTGATGACTGAATAAAGACAAATTCGCAAGGCTGCTTGGTGCGAAAGACACACTCATGCGACAACTAAGTTCTCACGCGAATTGTTCATCCACGCGATAGGAATTACCGCGCGACAAGCCAGTCGCGCGAGAACTCTTTGTTTAGTATAAATAGCTTATTTTTCGTTTTGTAATTAAGTTTTTGATCATTTATCACTTCAGTACTGTGCGATTTCGCACAAGACCTTTCATAGGATGCTTTTGTTCAATACAATATCATTTTGTGATCAATTCGATTCTTCTTTCAATCTAATCAAGTTTACATTCCGCATTCACTTGATTGAGTTCATGGTTTGATTGATTCTTGGGAGAATTCAAGGTTTTACAATTGGTATCAGAGCAATAGGCTCTAGAACCACGATTTGAAGAAGATTTGGATTGATTTCTACTCATTTCTGAAGCTATTCATCATGATTACTTGAGATTCAGCTATGGCGATGTTATGCTGCTCAAATTTTGCAGTTTTTGACTGATTTGGACTGATTTAGTGGACTTTAGTCAAATTTTAATCATAATTAAGCTTAAAATTGAACTAAATTCATTAAAATCGGATTAAAATGAGTTTAATCAGACCTATTCAGTGAATTGGAGGTGACTTTCCCTTGAACAAACAGTTGGAGATTTGATTGTGCACGAAACTGGGAGTTTTCGCGTGCGAAATAATCTGTTTTCGCACAGGAAGTTAAATTGCTTTTCACGCGATTTCACGTGATTGACAAGTGGGAATCTCGCACGATTACCGTTCTCGCGTGATAGAAGATCTCGCGCGAAAAGAGCTTTCGTAGGATTTGAGTTTTCGCAGAAAAATCTGATTTTTGACATTCTGATCAACATGTCTTCAACAACACCGAATCTAAAGCATCTTACTGCTTCTCTTCATCTTGATACTAAAATTGGTACTGGAAACAAGCTACCGAGACTTCTCTGTGAAGACGATTATGCAGATTCGGCGTACCGGTTTGAGAATCATGTTATTTACACGGAACCTAAGATGTGGAGGTCGATTCAGTATGGTCCGTATATTCCCATGTACCAGAATGACAAAGGGGAAATGGTCAAGAAACCAGAACATTTATGGGACGAAGATGACATGAAGAGGTTAGAGCTTGATGATAAAGCTTATGCTGCCATTACTATGGCATTAACTACTGAAATTTCACAAAAGTTCAAAGAGTTCAGAGGTGCAAAGGTGTTATGGGATGCACTTGAAACCCAGATTATGGGCAATAAAGATATGAGGGAAAGCAAAAAGGATATGGTGAATCAAGAATTCAACATGTTTAATCATATTGTTGGTGAAGAGTTGGAAGCTCAGATTGCCAGGTTTGTTAGACTGGTAACTAAAATGAAGAGTGCTGGTATTACTCTGGAACCAATCACGGTGAACAAGAAGCTGCTAAATTCACTTCCATACGGTTGGAATAACAACTGTAAACTGATCAAGAGAACCAAAGACTTGCATACTCTTCAGTTGACTAATCTCATTTCAACTATCAAGTCTTATGAAATGGACGATAAGCAGCGAGCTGCCAATCATCTAAGTTCTCTGGGCGCTGAAGGAACTGCTCTTTATGCAAAAATGGCTAGTAATCCTAATTACTATGTCAGTTATACCCAAATGTGTTAGCAACAACAAACTGGAAGTTCAGCATCTTCTTATATGCAACCTGTAATGAATCCTCAAATTCAAGTTCCAGCTGCTCAACACTATTCCCCCATCATCAATCAACAAATCCCTCAAACTCAAGCTCCTCAAAGTGGTCAACATGCTTATGTTGCTACCATAAATCCTTCAAAGCCGACTGTCCAGATTGTTGAGGAACATCTTGCCCTATTCACTATATTCATGTCAAGCTATGAAGCGTTTATGGCTGGTAGACTCACTACTCCAAATGTCTTGGTTGATGATCTTCAACAAGTTAATCCTGATGATGTTGAAGAAAATGACATCAAGTATCAGATGGCCATGGTGGTATACAGGGCGAAGAACTTTGCTAGACGTACTGGGAGGAAGATGTTTGGCATAAACAACTCTAGTAAAATTGGCTTTGACAAGTCCAACCTGAGATGTTACAATTGTGACAAACCAGGTCATTTCGCTTGAGAATGTACTGAACCCAAGAAGGGTCAAGCTGATGGTTCAAATAGAATGGTGACAGTGGAGATTGAGTCAAAGAAAGACAAAGCAAGTTCTTCAGGTGATAACAAAGCGTTGGTTTCACAAACTAATGCTGAATATGACTGGTCAGATCAAATGGATGCTCTTGATCTGACATTGTCTACTGCATTCATTGCCAAGATTGTTACTGAACCTGAAGAAGAGGAGAATTTATTTGCTGAGTTTGTTTCGGATGAGCTAATGGAAGGTTTGTTTGCTGAGAAAGAAGTGGAGAAGATGGAAGTTGAAGAAGAAAAAGAGAAAGTTGAAGAAGGGAAGGTGACAGTTGAAGAAGTGAAGGTGAAAGTTGAAGAAGTAAAGGTGAAAGTTAAAGAAGAGAAAGAGAAAGTTGTGAAGAAACATCAGGATGAGAAGGTTGCTGAGGAAAGGATTGTGATTGAAGAGTACACTGTCTAGCCTCCAGTCAAATGTCAATGTAATAATCCAAAGACTGTTGACGCTGCTCCAGTGGAAGAAAAAGCTGCTGCTATGAAGGCTTTTATGGTCAAGAAGGTAGAAGAGACTGAAGGGGAAACTTCTGAACCAAAGGTATATGATGGTTTATGCACAAATTCATGTGTTGAGAAAGTTCAAAGATATAGAGTTCATAACGAAAACTTGATAATGGAAGTTGAAAAACTTCAATATCAATCTCGAAAACACAAATCAAATGAAAAGATTTTCAAAGAAAAACTTGAAGGTTTAAACAATACAATATATAATTTACAATTAAATCTTCATGATAAAGAATGCACAAATAATGATTTGACAAATAGAAACAATGAACTCGCCTTAAAAATTAAGAGACTCAACAGTGAACTAGCCTAGGCTAAATTGACTGTTGAAAAATTTGAACTTTCATCAACTATGGTTGAAGGAATTATCAAGTCACAAATGACACAGTAGATAAAAGGAGGAAAATGCGGTGTTGGATTTTCAAACATTGCTCCTCCAATTAATCATGATTATTCATGTTTAACTTCATCTGATGTCATTTCTGATTCTGATATGAGCTATGGGATAGGTTTCTCTCCATCCTTAGAATTAAAACCTTCAGCTAAAGTAAATCTTTCTGTTGATCCTATCATAATAACAAAACCTAAACAATCAACTGAAAATTTTTGTGTAGATCATGTGAAGGTAGACGGGTTGGTTGAAGAATGGGAAAGTGAGAGTGAGAAAGAAAATGAGAGTGATAGTTTGAAAAATAAGAGTGTAAAAGTTTGAAGATCTATTTCTAATCAAACTTTGTCAGGAAATGAAAAGACTGTTGATTTGAATGAGATTAAATCAAATAGTAAATGTAATTTGAATGCAAATCAGAGGGAAAATCAGAAAGAAAAACTTGAAAAGGACTTTAAAAGTAGATTTGTTTCTAAAGGTTTAATTGAAAATGAAGAGCATATTTTTAAAGAAATGAATTCTCGATTCTTTAAAAATAAACTTCATTATAATGCTAACCTTGTGAATCAAGATATTTGTAGCCCAGATTTGCAATGAATGATCTTTCTGCATTCAATCTGAAAATTCAAAAGCCTGGTCCTTCTCCTGCACAAATTCGCATATCAAAGCCTGGTCCTTCTCCAACACCAATTCGTATATCAAAGCCTGGTCCTACTCCAGCAAAGTCTAAGACTGGTCCTATTCCAGCACCATCAGTTCCAAAAGTCACAACTGCTAAATCTCAAATCTAAAGTGGTCATAATTCAACAATTTCCTCGAATCTGCAAAAGATGAACAAGCAATTATCAAATGAGGCAAAGATTCAAGAGACTGTGCAGAATGTTAAACCAAAAAGTCAATCTGACTTTGGTTTTTATGACAATTTTAATAATTGTCATCCACAGTTTGTTTTCCACGCACAACAAAGGAAATGTTATCAGTGTGGAAACATAAATCATTTAGCAAATAATTGTCCTTTTCGGTAAAAATCTCTAAGCAAACAACGATTTCATAATTCTATTGCTCACAATAGAAAATTGTTTTTCACTCGTGGAAAATTTGCAAAACAAATGAAATCAAAAGTTGATAATGCTTATAATGTCGAAAAGCATAAGAGTTTGAAAAATGATTTAAAAGAAAGAATCAAGGTGAACAATGTTAATGAAAAGACTGATGTGCAAAACAAATATAATAATCTCAAATCATTTTGTCTTGCTGCAACACATAGTGTGCTCAAGTCATGTTTGACTTGGGTACCAAAATCTAAGTAATTTTGTTACTTATGCAGGGACAACCGCAAAAGAATATTGAAAGCCTTTGGCATGTAGATAGCGGTTGTTCAAGACATATGACTGGGAACTTATCATTACTGCAAGATGTTCAGTCATATAATGGTGGAAGAGTAATTTTCGCAGGAGACAAAGGAGGATGTATAACTAAGCATGGTACAGTTACTAATGGTGTCCTTAGCTTTGAAAATGTGAACTTTGTTGAGTAATTAAAACATAACCTGTTAAGTGTGTCTCAAATTTGTGACAAACAATATTCTACACACTTCACTAACAAAGAATGCTTAATCATAAAACCGGGTTTTGTTATTCCTAATGAATGGGTTTTGATGAGGACTCCGAGAGACAATGATACATATCTTCTTGATATGCATTGTTCAAATTCTTTGGTAACTGCTTCTTGCTTATTGTCCAAAGCCTCGGAGAATGATTCCATGTTATGGCATGGCATCGTCGGTTAGGACATGTCAATCTTAAAAATATGAACAAATTGGTACGTGGAAATCATGTCATTGGTTTACCGGAAAAAGAATTTCAATTAATTGAACATTGTTTGTCATGTTCAAAGGGTAAACAACATAAACTTCCTCACAAACCAATTGCACACAACTCAATCGAATCAATCTTACAACTCTTACACATGGATCTTTTTGGTCCAGTGAGTGTTTTATGTTTGGGTCGAAGATCTTACTGTTTGGTTGTTACTGATGACTTTTCTAGATTTACTTGGGTGTTTTTCTTAGCATCTAAAGATGAAACTCCACACCTTTTAATCAAGTTCATTACTTTGGTGGAGAATCAGACTGATAAAAAGGAAAAATGCATCCGAAGTGACAATGGGACAAAGTTTTGCAATCAAACTCTGAATGTGTTTTGTGAATCCAAGGGAATTGCTAGACAATTCAGTGCTGCTGGCACTCCACAACAGAATGGGGTTGCAGAAAGAAGGAATAGAACATTGATTGAAGCTGCTAGAACTATGATATCTGCTGCCAAATTACCTTTGTTCTTTTGGGCTGAAGCAGTAAATACTGCATGTTATGTTCAGAATCGTGTTTTAGTCAACAAAAGATTAAATAAGACTCCATATGAAATATTTTATAAACACAAACCCAAAGTTAAATATTTTAAAGCCTTTGGTTGCTGTTGCACTTTGTTGCATACAACTGAATCACCTTCAAAATTTTCTGAAAAGGTTGATGAATGTTACTTTGTGGGATATGCTGCTAATAAGGTTGCATATCGAGTTTATAATAAAAGAACTAGACAAATAATTGAGTCATTTAACATTGATTGACACGAGCTTAACATAACTGATGCAGGTTCATCTTCTTCATGGGTTTATGATTATGAATCTTTGTTCATAAATTTTAAAATCTCTAAACCTTCATCTGCAGATTCTCATTCTCAAGCAATATCATTGGAAAACAAAATCATTGAGGAACTTCCATCTTTGATATCTGATGATTCTTCTATTGCTTCATCATCCAAGGATATTCCTACAACTTCTGTGCAAGTATCTGAAAGTTCTGAGTTATCAGATATTCCTTCTGAACATATTCCCAATCAGGAGCTGGAAGAATCATCAAGTTCACCATTATCTTCGTATTCTTCAGAAACAATGGATACACCTATTGAAATAATTCAGGTTCCTTTTGAAGAATCTCCAAATATGTCTACTGCCTCTAAAAATCCAATTTCAGATGACACACTTGAAGAAAATATTGTGTATCAATCTCGACAATCTGAAGACGTTCTTGATAATGTTGAACACATTACTAATTTGGAAGATGGTATGGTTGCAGAAGATATTCCTCAATTGAGAATACATAAAACTCATCCAACTGAAGCAATCACTGGTCCATTGCATGAAGGTGTAATTACCAGAAGTCGATCAGGAGCAATCAACACATGTCTTTATGCTTGCTTTCTATCACAAATAGTGCCCAAGAACGTGGAAATGGCACTCAAGGAAAACAGTTGGATAGAAGCAATGCAAGATGAGTTGATGCAATTTAAGAAGCTGAATGTTTGGCATCTTGTTGAACTTCCAAAGGATAAGCTTCCGATTTGAACAAAGTGGATATTCTGAAACAAGACGGATGAAAAGGTGTTATAGTTTGGAACAAAGCACGTCTTGTGGTGCAGGGATTCTATCAAGTTGAAGGATTGGATTATGAAGAAGTGTATGCTCCAGTTGCAAGACTTGAAGCAATACGCATATTCTTAGCCTTTGCTTCTTACATGAACATCAAGGTGTATCAAATGGATGTTAAAACTGCCTTTTTATATGGGGAAATGAAGGGAGAAACCTATGTTTGTCAGCCCCCAGGATTCGAAGATCCAGATCATCCTGATTATGTCTACAAGTTGGATAAGGCATTATATGGTCTACATCAAGCACCTCGTGCTTGGTATGCAACACTGACTGAACATTTGCTTGCAAATGGTTATTCATGAGGCGCAATTGATCAAACCTTATTCATTCGTAAATCAGGCGATGACATCATTCTGGTTCAAATATATGTCGATGATATTATTTTTGGCTCTACAAATGATAGTATGTGCACGGAGTTTGAAGAAGTGATGAAGAAGAAATTTGAGATGAGTTCCCTTGGTGAAATTTCATTTTTCTTGGGTATTCAAATTACCCAATCTGAGACTGGTATTCTCATCCATTAAGAAAAGTATGTTCAGACTATTCTGGAGAAATACAAGTTTCAAGATTCCAAAGTAGCTCCAACTCCAATGGCTTCTCATCCTACTCTTACTCCAGATCCATTAGGAGAATCAGTTAATCAACATCTGTACAGATCGATCATTAGTTCCCTCATGTATCTCACGGCAAACAGGCCGGATATCATGTTCCCTGTTTGTCAGTGTGCCCGTTATCAAAGTGATCCAAAGGAATCACACATGTAAGCTGTCAAGAGGATTTTCAAGTATCTCAGGGGTCAACCCAAACTTGGTCTTTGGTATCCTCGAAATTCCGATTTCAATTTATTTGCTTATACTGATAGTGATTATGGTGGTTGTAATTTAGACAGGAAATCGACCACAGGAGGATGTCAATTCTTGGGCAACCGACTCATTTCTTGGCAGTGTAAAGAGCAGAACACTGTATCCACATCCACTGCCGAAGCTGAATATGTGGCTGCCTCGAGCTGTTGTTCCCAGCTTGTCTAGATTCAACAACAACTTCTCGATTATGGCCTCAACATCTATGACACACCCATTTGGTGTGATAATACGGCAGTTCTAAACATCATGAAAAATCCCATTCAACACTCCAAAACTAAACACATTGACATCCGTATCCATTTTATCCGCGACTGTATTGATCGAAAACTTATTCATTAAAACAAGTGCCGTCAACCGAAAACATTGCTGATTTATTTACCAAGGCATTTGATTATTCTCGATTTGATTTCCTTGTGCAATCATTGGGAATGATTAACTTTGGATAAATTGGTTTAATGAATCTTCACAAAAAGATTTTTCATTTTTAATAAAGAATAAAATTACAATTGTTTCTTTTGCTTAAAAGGACAATCACAATTTTAGTGGGAGAAAATTAGAAAAACAAGTTCTGAAAAATATTTTTGGTCTTAGGGGGAGTTAAGATCAAAGGATTGCCAAAATAAAAAGAAAAAATTTTCATACTGAAATGAGAAATGATATAACAATGTTCTAAAAGAGTCTAAGTACTTTCAAAAGCTTAAATACAAATAGACTTGGATTATGATTGAGGTGTTGATAGGCTTTGCTTTCAGAAATGAAAAGATCATAATTGAGTGATTACACTTGAATTAAAGAGATATGAATTAGTGGGGAACATATCAAGATTCTGTGACAATGACAAAAATGTTCTAACACAGACTGAGAGATATAATCTTGTCATACTCAAGCCTGTATGTGTTTGATTTAGTGATTATCATAACTATATATATATATATATATATATATATATATATATATATATATATATATAAAAGATAAAAATACAAAAAGACAAAAAGAAAGAAAAATAAAAAGAAAATAATTGAGCAAAAAGATGCCAACAAAGCCCATATAGGATATAAGATGCCAAGATGCACAACAAATCAAAAAGATATGTCTAAAGACATACATACTATATGGTATATATTTTCTATTTTGAGAATATGTTCTGACCATGGAAGGCAAAATCAAAAGATGGGGCATGTAAGTCCGGATGGCTTGTAAGTCCTAAACATCTTGAGAGGGCAGACGTAAGTCCGGATGGCTGTCAGTAAGTCCTTAAACTTTTTAATATTCCGGGTTAAGAAATATTTCTCAGGCTAGTTATGCTCAAATAGTTATATTTTAGGAATAAATAAATGGTATCACTGATCAACAATGCATGGTTTAAGTCAAATTGGGGTGACTTGAAATCTCGACAGTGTCTTGAAGGATAATAATTATTTTACAGAAGTTCTGATTGTGGGATCCACTGACTTATATTAAATCAACACGAAACATGATATATATCACTCATTATTTTTCTGAGTAATACCTGAAGTATAAGTTTAAAGGGACAAAAGATATTGACAATCAACTTAACCAGTTATTTTAAATAAAACCGGACAGAGTCTTAACTTGATAAAGAACTATATGATCTCATTATGAAAATTCTTACAAAAAAAACAAATCTGATCTTGATTCTTTAATTGTTTTCATTATTTTGTTATTTTGTGTGTAAGTGTTTTTCATTTTACATTTGTGTTGTGTACTTTTTAAGACAAATAAATAACAAGATAAATTTTGAAAATTGAAGATTTATTAAATTAATTGGTCACTTGGTAAATAAAACTTTATGTTGACATAATTAATTGAGAATAAAAGGATTAAAAGTTTTGAAAACTAAGAAAAATGTTGAAAGATAAAAGTTTGAAAAATTTCATCTCGCGCGAAATTGAGTGTCACGCGAAAAATATGACTTGCGAAAGGGTCTGTCGCGTGAATTATCTGAGGTTTAAAAATCAAAGTGACATAGACGAAATCACTTCTCGCACAAATCCCATCCGAAAAATACTTTCGCATCACATCCGAAAATTCTTTTCCCTTGTATTCAAAACTTCGATTCTGATATCTTTCATTCGTGTTTGTCCTTCTGAAACATCATACTGTTTCCATTACATTCATATTGTGATCTTAAATGTAAATATTGATTTGAATGGTTACTGAAGAGACGTATTTCAAAAAGGGACTTAACAACTTTGAAATAAAATCTAATAAATAAACTTGAAATTTTGAAATTGAAAGATGAAATCAACATAATAGACTTAGGCGACAGTGATGGACTGGATTTCATGGATTAAAATTATGTTTTGGAAGGTTAATTTGAAAGTTTAGTTGTGCGAATCGCACAAAGGAAACGAACAGACGCGAAATGGTGTTTTCGCGTGAAAATGGTTCTCGCTTGATTCTTGATTTCGCTTGAAATACGATTTTTCGCTTGAAACAAGTTTTCGCATAGGTTTTGACTGTCGCATGAATATCTGTCTTCGCATGAAATACAATTGTCGCACGAAATATTATTTTCTCTCAAGTAGAACTTTTCGCACGATAGTGCTTTCGCGCGACAGAAATTTTTCAGCAAAATTTTCTAAGTGTTGGTGCTCATTCTATTTCAAGTGGAATTATAGCATGTACTTAGTTTTTACACAATCCACTATTAATTGCTGAAATTTCTAATTGTGGAACATTGGTTTTCACTGGAAGTTGTATTATTCTCTAAGTGTGAAAACTCAAAAATTAGATTTTCTAAGTGTTAATATGTTTCATATGCTTAATTAAGTTATATTCAAAGTATTCTAATCCTGATTTTTTGTGACAATGCAGATGGCACAAATGATTTTCAATAAAAATCATAATTGTGTTGCATACTTAGATGATGTTCCAGAAGGAAAGGAACTGTTTTCATCGATGATCGAAGGACTGAAGAATTCTCGCATTGTTTATGCCATATCTGCTGACCCAGCCATATATTCTGAGCTGATAGATTCTTTCTGGAGCACTGCTGCTCTAGAAAAAGACCAAGCTGGTAATCAAGTTATCATAGCTACTGTCAAGGATAAAAGAGTGACAGTTTCCCAATCTATACTGAACCGAGTTCTTCTGTTTGATGACCAAGAGGGTGCACCAACACGACTGGATGATGATATAGTAATTGACTGTCTGACTCGTATGGGATACGAGTACAGATATCCCAGTCTTGAAAAGAAATGGCTACCACCGTATTGGAAGTATCTTTTTCATGTGGTGATTCATTGTTTGAGCAATCTTAAAGCTGGCATGGATAGTTTGAGTGCTGTTTTTGGGTCCTTATTAGTATCTCTGGTTGATGATCTACCTTTCAGTATCTCTTGAGTAATCTTCCAGGAGATGGTTAAAAATGCCACAACCAATCTAGGAAGGAAGTTCATTATGTACCCACGGTTTGTCCAGCTAGTGATCAATGATGCATATCCTGAGCTTGCCACTCAGAGGTCTCCTAAATACGTTGTACAGACTATTAAGAAGGAGATTTTCACACATCTCACTGGAGCAAGAGGTAACAAATGCTCTGGTGAAAGTTTTGCAAAGATTGGAAAGTTTTCTAAAATAGAGGAAGATGATGGTGAGTTAGGTGGAGGTGATCAAACTAATGAAGCACAGACTAGCACGTCTGCATCTAGTGCTAGAGATGATTTAGACGAGGAGATTGAAAAGTTATTTGAGGATGAGCCTGTAAATGAAGAAAGAATGGAAGGAATAGTTCATTCTGCTTCCAGTTCAGAGATGGCTAGTGATCAAATAGGGAATGTTCCCTATGTGATCCAAACTAATCAAACACCATCTACTCCAACCTTTTCAAGACCTAATGATGAAGACAGGGATACAGATTATGTCCTGGAGGATTCTCCTAGTACTTCATTGAGGAGAAAACGTATGGCAAAGAGGAGAGATTTCCCGGCAAGAAAAATAGGTCGAGGTATTATTCCCAGGAGACCATCAACTCATGTGGTTATTACTGAGTCTGAACAAGAGCACACTGCTGTTGAGACTACTTCTGCTCCTGAAGCAGAAACAGTTCCTGTTTCTGAAGCAGCTAATAGTTCTGAATCTGGTTTCTCTACTCCTTCCAGAACAGAAAATCTGGAATTTGATGTTGACTCATTTTTGAATACTCCTCCATATTTTCAAGGGAGAGAAGAATCAACCAGTACTCCTCGTTCGATAACACTAGAAGAAAGAGTAAAGAACTTGGAGAAAGAAAGTTTTGAGAATGTTAAACTGATTGCTGAATTGAAAAAGGAAAATGAAGAAAAGACAAATTTGATTAACATGATTCATCTTGATTCAGCCATTAAAGATACAAGAATATTCTCTCGAACAACAAATGAAGAGTTTGTTTGATTATTCTTCAGGGTTGGAGAGACAGCTGAATGAGCTTAGAGAATTTATATCTCAGACTTATTTTCATCAACCACCTGTCATAAGGTCTACTACGGTGATTGGAGAGTCAAGTAGGCGTTCTCCAAGCCCATCCCCTGCTGAAACTGTTCCAGAAAGAGAAACGATCAACGAAGCTCAAACTTCTAATGAATAGCCAAGTGTTAGTACTACTGAAGATGTTCCAATCTCATCTGAAGTACCTATCACTGAAGCTTTCACTTCTACAGCTTTCGTTGAGCCAGAACATATGATTTCTTTATCTGTTGTTAATGAAGAAGATGATGAGGATTTGATTGACTATGATGATTCAGGAGATGATGATGTGAATGATGATGAGGATGATGATGACAATGATGATGATGGAGATAATGGTGGAAATGATGGAGGAAATGATGATGACAATAATAATGTTGATGATGGAGGTGATGCTTCAGGATTATCTTCGAGTCCAACTAGTGATACTAACACTGATAATGTCAATCGACCAAGTGTTAGTGATCCGGAAGGATATGATCCACTTGACCCTGCTACTAAAAGTTTGTATGAAAAGGAATTGTATTCTTTTCAACAGTCTTCATCAGGTGTTGTCGAAGAAGAATTTGATGTGTTTGATGATTTGGATGATCAGAATGAATATACTGATATCTTTGGGAACAACCTTCAGGAGTTATTCAAAGATATTAATCTTGAAGAAGGAGAAATCCCTACTGAGACTGTGAGTGGTTCAACTCCTGCTGTTTCAACCAAGAAAGATTCTACTTGTCAAATTGCGTTATACACTAGAGGAGGCTTAATGTTCAAAGCACCACCACCACCTACTGAAGCTCATTTTCTGTTTATTTCAAAGCCAAAGCAGAAGTATGGTGAAATGTCTCAGGTTATCAGTTGGGGTTATGATGGAGAGAAAAGGTTGTATGTGATAAAATGAAAGAATGGAGAAATCGATTATCTAAAGAGCACACAAGACTTTCATACTCTATGTGCTGCTGATCTCTACTCCATGGGCAAAGCTCCATTCTTCAATGAAAGTAACCACAGTGAAGCTGAATTGATAAGATCAATGATACGAAGGGAGATGGGAACAAACTTCAAGGACTTTAAAACTGCCAAATCAAAGGTGATTGATGACTCTACAAGAATAGATGAAAAGACTAAAGCTCCAATGAAAATAAGAGTCTATCAACATCCAAAATTCATCAGAAAAGTCCCAGTGCACGCTCCAGTTCCTCCTAATTTGTTGAAGCAATTACTTTCATGGAGATGTGAGAAGGATTCAGGTCATGCTATGATCAAATGTACTGACAGGTCATTTAGAATCATTGATCCAGCTGATTTAATGATGTTTGGCAAAGACAACTTAATCAAGCTCTTACACTGCCCCATTTCAGCTGATGAGTCAGTTTATTTTCTATCTTGCCAGTATGTGTGGATGACGGATCGAATCCTTCGGAACAAATGGTATGCTTATTCAGGATCTTACAAGAAGGCTAATGTTGATTTTGATTGATTATGTTTCACCGAGCCTAGGGGGAGATTGTAGAAGACTAATCAAGGCTCGGCAAAACATTTGATGACTGAATAAAGACAAATTCGCAAGGCTGCTTGGTGCGAAAGACACACTCACGCGACAACTAAGTTCTCACGCGAATTGTTCATCCACGCGATAGGAATTACCGCGCGACAAGCTAGTCGCGCGAGAACTCTTTGTTTAGTATAAATAGCTTAGTTTTCGTTTTGTAATTAAGTTTTGATCATTTATCACTTCAGTACTATGCGATTTCGCACAAGACCTTTCATAGGTTGCTTTTGTTCAATACAATATCATTTTGTGATCAATTCGATTCTTCTTTCAATCCAATCAAGTTTACATTCCGCATTCACTTGATTGAGTTCGTGGTTTGATTGATTCTTGGGAGAATTCAAGGTTTTACATAGATTCTAGGTGACTGACCTTTGAGACTAAATAGGTGTAGGTTTTAGTCAGTTTTTGCACCTTTAGTTTCATATTCCTCTTATCTTCATCAGAAGAATCATGGGGGGATGAGAGATAGGACCAAAGTCTTTTTCCTCTTCACAAGCACTAAGTTCTTGGCTGTTAGATTCCCTTGCATGATGGCAGCTTCAGTTGAAATGTCAATAGGCTGGGTTCCCATGGTTGAGGTGTTATAGATATAATCCATAAATGATATCCTCTTTTATATGGACCTCCTAAACAAGTTTAGGGAGATCCACCTCAGTTGTAGGTGGATGATGTGTGCTACACATGGGTGAGTCAGGAGTACTCATCTCTTTTTTAGTAGGGGAGGAGAAGGGAGACTCATGGTACTCACTGAATCGCATGTGCTCATTATCATAGAATTCAAGGTTGGGTATGGGTTGATTGAGGTCTAAAGGTTGGGAATGATATCCTTCCCCTGAAGGTTGTTCACTAGGGTTTTATGACTCTGAGTGAAAGCTTAAGGCTGGTTTGGTCTAGTGAGCTCATCAGACTGACTGTGAGGAACCTCAACACTGATCCTTGAGTTGTGTCAGTGGTTTGCTCCTAAGGAGAAGTGGGAGCTATGTGTCTACTTCCTCCTGCGTGGGTGAGGATATAGGGGCCTACACAACCTGAGTAGCTTATGCAGGGGTTTGTGGCTATGCTGGTGTTGCTCTATTATTACATTGAGCAATGAGCTCTAACATTTTTAGGAGTAGGGATGTTTCTACCCCTAAGAATCCCAAGGTAAGCTTTCTCATTGTTTTGAAGATGCTGAGCTTCATCTATCATATTTTAAGAACATTACCTATTCCCCTTAACTGTGAGCCCAAATAACAGTGAAGAATGTGTTGGACATATCTAGGGAACATGTAATATTCTAAGGAGTCTATATTAGCAAGAAAATTCATCTATACAAATTAATTAAGTGAATCTGAACTTGACACCTTGAACCATGCCATGGACTATATAGGAAAGGTCTTCTAGAATTTGATCCCAACCTCCATGCTTGTTTGATAAACAATGGATGACAACATGGAGGAAGTACTTCTATTTGGAGGATACCTTCCCTTTCTTGAAGGTTCTTATTGAGTAATCACCTTCCTAGACTATCTACCTAAAGGACTAGTTCACAGCAAATTTTCAGAAGGACAAGTCACCTTCTTCATCATTCAGCCTTAGATGGGTGTTGATTGTGGCTGGTGTGATGAAAAATGTCCTCTCCTGCATTGTGGTAGACAGTGCCTTCTCCCCATCCATTATAACTTCTTGATAGGTCCTCCAAAACTCCAAAAGTTGATCTTCGTATAGTGGAGAATCTATGGTGAGGGAGGTGAAGTAGTTGGATAAAGTCAAGAAATGATAAACATCTAAGAAACCAGGATCTTTCTGAGATTATAACAGAGCAACCTGATTATGTTTCCTATGTAAATGCATGGAAAAATCTCATTAGTTTCTTGGATCAGGGTTGGCCATTTGTGAGTAGCTTTATGGTGAGGAAAGGTAAGAACAAAAGCGGTTTATGTATGAATTTAGGTTAGAGAGATTTGGAGATGAAGCGAAAAGTGAAAGAGGGGGAATGGTTAAAGGTGTATATATATGAAATGGATCAGAGGGAAATTTAATGCAAAAGGATAAATTTTGAAATCAAGATATCGGTATCACCTCTGAAAAAGCACCCAAAAAGGTAGTTTTATTGGATGTCAAAATCTTCCGAAGGTAATTTGTCTTCAGAAGTTTTATAAAAACTTCCGAAGCCAATTTTGACTTCAAAAGGTATTACTAAGCTTTATGGAAATTTTGCTTTGGAAGAAAAATACTTAGAGTATTTTTACTTTAGAGACATATTTGATTTCGGAAGAGATTTAAACTATAAAATTTTATTCATAAAGGAATAAACCTTCCGCTGCTTAATTGCTTTTGTAAGAAAATTTTCCTTTAAAAACATATATGAAGTTAGAAGCCCGTTTAAGCTTTAGAAGATATATCATAATTTCTTCCGAAGGTAAATGTCTTATAAGTAGTTATTTTTTTTGAAGACATAATGTTCTTTTGAAGAAAATTTAATGTCTTCCGAGAGAAAATATGTCTAAAATTTTCAAAATTCTAAGGAATATCATTTGAAAAGTTTTCTTCCGAAGTAAAATGGGCTTATGTAGCTGATGCTATCGACAACTTAGGACACACATATTTAAAAATAATCTGGAGTTTAGTTTAAGGAAAAATCTATTCAAAGTAATCATCTTAATAGTTTATACAAGATAATTAAATCTTTGCTCAACAAAAACCTTTGTGAACAGATCAGCATATTGTTTAATTATGTTAAATTTGACTAGTTTATCAATCCTTTTTCAAAATTGACTGAGTCACAGAATGAGATTTTTTATTGATGTGGCTTCTACAAGGATCGAATATGATAATTGAGTCAATGATTAAGTAGCGAAAATACATATTCAAAGAACATTTAATGCTGAAATAATACTCATAAATGCGTTGTATATTGATTGTTGGTAAACAAGTTACAGTGGGTGCTAGGGTTTCCAATACAGTGAATTGACAACCTTAAAACCTCAAAACTTGAGTACTGAGAATACTTACAATTGAAAAACTTACAAAAGTAGGGTATTCTATTCTATTTATAGGCTGACATAAAGCATGTATAAAATGACTAAACTGTCCTGACATCTGTACATCAAAATACTAGCCTAACAGCATTTGTGTTTACTCATCTGTATAAACTAATGCGGATGATTTGTTCTTCATCAACATTTCTTCTGTGTCTTTAGTATTAAGTCTTGTTCATCAGCATTGATAAATGCGGATGACCAAACACGTGTCAGCATTTGTCTTCTGTGCATCCGCATTAGTCTCTCAAAAATTGATATCTAATTTCAATGTGTTTTTTTGAGTGCTGAACTGGATTATTTGTTAAGAACATTTCTGTTTTGTTATCAATGTGAATTGGTGTACACACGAAGTTAAAACCATAATCAAACATCAGATTTTAAATCCAGAGAACTTGAGAGCAACAAGCTGATGTTGTTATGTACTCAGCTTCTGCTGTTGAAACAGACGTTTTTCTGCTTCTTGCATGACTAGGAGACTAGTTTGGGACCAAGAATTTGACAATAGCAAGAAGTGGACTTTTGATTGAAGTTACATCCCCCATAGTCACTGTCTGTATATGCATAGAGATTGAAATCTCCTTTCTTTGGATACCATAGTCCAAGTGCAGGCTTGCCCTTGAGATATCTGAATATCCTCATGACCACATTCATATGAGATTTTTTGGGGTATTCTTGATATTTGGCACAAACATATACACCAAACATTATGTCAGGTCTGCTAACTATTAGATATATGAGTAATGCAATCATAGATTGATAATGAGTGTGATCCACTGATTTTCCTTCTGAATCAGGACCTATCTTCATCTTTGTATCAACACGAGTTTTGATAGACTAACCATGTGCAAAATGAAATTTCTTCAACATGGTTTCCATATATTTTTATTGATTGATAAAGATTCCATACGCCGTTTGTTGTACTTGCAAGCCTAAAAAGAATGTAAGTTCTCCCATTCCACTCATTTAGAACTTGGAATGCATAAGGTCTTCAAAATCCTTGCAAAGTTGCTTGTTTGTTGAGCCAAAAATAATATCATCCATAAATATCTGCACTAGCAACATTGTATTTCCTTTTCTATTTCTGAAGAGAGTCTGATCAATCTTTCCTCTGTCGTATTCATATTCGTGTGCAAGAAGAAAAGATGATAGAGTCTCATACCACGTTCATGGGGTTTGATGTAGACCATACAAAGATTTCTCAAGCTCGTATACCTTGTGAGGGAAATCTGGGTCTTTAAAGCCTGGAGGTTGACTCACCTAGACTTTTTCAGAAATTTTGCCATAGAGAAAAGCACACTTTACATCCATTTGATACCTAGTGAATTTCATGGATGCTGAGTACGTAGGTAAAAGTCTAATGGCTTCTAATCTAGTTACAGGAGCAAAAACTTTATTATAACCTATTCCTTCTTCTTGAGTGTATCCATGTGCCAAAAATCTTGCTTTGTTTTTAATGACTATGCCCCCGTCATCAGTCTTGTTTCTGTATAGCCATCTGGTACCGATAGGGGTCCTTCAGGAAGGTCCACTAGCTGCCATACTTCTTGTTTCTTGAACTGGAACAATTCTTCCTTCATTTCCTCGATCCAGCTATAGTCTTTAGCCTCTTTTATGTTCTTGGGTACTATTTGACATAGAAAGCAAGAAAACAAACAAATATTTGAAATACTTGACTTGCTTTTAGTCACCCGCACATCTAGTATATAGTTCACCAATGATGCTTGATACTGGATGATCCTTATGTATCCTGGTGGTTAGAATTAAGTCACCAGCAATTGATACATCAAGGTTGGAGACATTCAAATCATCATGGTAAGAGGCACTTTTAGGTTGTGATGCGAAAGAGTGATGAAAGTAATCAAAAGCTTCACCAGTTTCTACTTGACTTTGAAGACTATAACTATTTGTATTTCTCTCAGTTTCAACTGGTATGGCAACCGTTTTGGTTTTCTAACTTCAGTTGATGGTTCTTCTAAAGTAGTAGGAAGTGAACTAGGACCATCCTCAGTTGACACACTCTGATTTGTGGTTCTTGTTTGATAGGGTTAGTTTTCAATGGAACATCTTCATCAAGTTGATTAGTAGATGTAGGAGGAATCATGGGAAAGTCATCTCTTCTTTCTACTGTTTAGGAGGTTCCAGTTGATTATAGCTTACCTGCATTTGACAAGTGAAACTGATCAAAAGATCTAGTAAAAGAGTTAATATCAAACAGCCAGTTGGGATCATTTATTGACTTAGGAAAGGTGTGCTCATTGAATTGAACATTAGTTGGTTCATCAATAATGTTCAATCTAGGATTAAACACTCTAAAAGCCTTTGAAAGTGTGGTATAACCAAAGAATCTCTCTTCAGACTTTGAAGCAAACTTTCGTAAATGATCTCGGGTGTTTAATATTTAGAGAAGACTACCAAATGACTTAAAAAAATCCAATGAATGTTTTTTTGTGAAAAAGAAGTACATAAGGTGTTTTATTTCTTTCTATAATTCAAAGTTTGATTTTGCACAAAGCAAGATGTCTTGACTGCTTCTACCTAAAAGGTGATTGCGAGTTTAGCACCTGCTAGCATTGTTCTTGCTGCTTCAATTAGTGTTCTATTCCTCCTTTCAGCTACCCTATTTTGTCAAGGAGTTCTAGCTGCACTAAATTGATTAGCAATGCCTTTGGTTGCATAAAATGAACTTAGATCTTCATTTTTGAATTCTATTCCATTATCACTTCTGATTGATTTGATTTTATGATCAATTCGATTCTCAATCTTAGTAATAAAGTCTTTTATTATTTGTAATGCTTTGTTTTTATGTAGTAAGAAGAAGACCCATGTAAATAGTGAAAAGTGATCAATGATCACCACACAACACTGTTTCTTTCTAATGCTCCTAACAAGAGTTGGTCCAAAAATATCAATATGAAGTAACTACAATGGAGTATTGTTTGTGTTCATAAGCTTTGGTTTATGAGAAAGCTTGTGTTCCTTTCTATTGAGACAAGCAGAACAGTGGTTAAAGAAATGGAATTCTTTTTAAGGTAAACTAACTACATGGTTTCCTTTGACCAAGCTGTTCATGTTTTTGAAATTTGTATGTCCCAAACTTCTATGCCAAAGTTATGACTCATCAAATTATGCTTTAGACACAAGACATGTTTCTTCTTTAGGATGTGTAGAATTAAGGTTCAAGACATAGGTGTTATTCTTTCACGGTGTCTTCAAGACGACCTATTCTTCTGGAATTTGAAATATTGCTTTCAGAATGTAGCAATGAGTGTCAGTGAAGTGAGTGGAATATTTATTATCACAGATCGGAGACACACTGAGAAGATTGAAGTTTAGCTTCTCGTGGTAATTCACTCTATCAAAACTCCGGAGTCCATTTGTCACAGATCCTTCACCGGTAGTTCTGCCACCTTGAGAGTCTCTACCATAAGCTACAGTAGTTCCTTGACTATGCTTGAAGTCATGATGGAGGGAACTGTCAGGAGCATCCACTGTCCATATACTTAATCTGTTGGACCGGTAAGTACGACCCTGCAAGCACAAAAGAACCAGTTAGAATATAGAACCCAAGCAATGATTGTCTTGGGTTGTCCGTTCCTATCCATAACTATAACTTTTTGGTCTTTTACTTTAAGTTGTGACTTACAAGATGATGCTTTGATGGGTTTGTGTGGGGTTCTTCTTGGTTTCTTCTGCTCAATTTCAACTGCAGTGTTAGAAGAGTAGTCAAACCTTTGATCCCCATTTCTATATAGAAATTAAGCATGTTTTTAAGTTTCTAAAATCACTTTTGTTTTAGATCTTAGATAAAAACTTAGTGATTCTTTCATATTTTTATTTAAATTTTGTTTGACACTCTTTGACTGCAATTGATTATAGAAGTCATCATCAGAATTGGAAATCCTTGGTTGTTTATTATGTAGTGGACTTCTGGTTTTGGCCTTGGCAGTTGAAATTGGTGAAATAGGCTTGTTTTATGGTATTCTCAAGCCTTTTTGATTAAAGAAGCAATCAGATATATTGTGATTGATCATATCACATATAGAACAATACTTGTTAAAATAACAGTTTTTGGTTAAATGGTTGCTCATGTCACAAATTAAGCAGTATTGATTGAAATAACACTCATCTGTGTTGTGATTAGACATGTTACAATTTTCACATTATATCTGCTTGATCTTTGTTTTGGATGATGAAGCTTTATTGTGTTTAACTAATTTTAATTTTGACTCTATTTTGATTTTGATGAAGAAGCAAGTTCATCCTTTTTTATCTCAGTAGATTGTTTCATAACTCTACTATGTTGTTTGTTTAAAGGATGTCTTTGCTTCTTTTGAGTCTTTGTCACCTCTTTATCAAATTGATCAACATCCTTTTTGTTGAAAATGTCAAAACCGATTCCTTGTTTTGATTTTTATGGTGAGCTTAGTTCCATTTTCACTTTTGGTGTTTGATTCTTGGGTGATTCACTCTAAATGATGGAGATGCAATTGCTTTAACATTAGTTTTTGTTGAAACCTTTTCTGATTTACTTGAATTTTTAGGAGACTTAATCATACCATCAGATCTGCTTTTAGCAGTGGGTTTCACAGTTACTTTAGCATTCTCTATCACTTTGAGTCTTTCGGGAAATAATTTCACAAAAGGGACAATGGCCTTGACTAGGCTCTTTTGTTTCATGACACTTACGTGTTTGTCTAAGCACTCTTTGATCTTAATTGGACGACCTGATCTGATCTATCCTTATTTGTTTCAATGTAAACCTCTAGTTTATTTTAAGGATTTGTTGTCTGTGTAACTGTTGTTTTGGTTTTATTTGACTCAGATAGAGTGAGTGGCTCAGGCATGACTGTGTAATTGTCATTGTAGGGCGGAGGACAAGAATTATATCCTTTCCCTGTAATGTTCTTCGGTTCCTTTTATGAATCAAGTAACTCTTGTAGCTTTGTAGAAGAGAACTGAAACTTTTCAAGTTTAACTTCAGCGGCTGATTGCTCAGCTTTAGTTTTGGTTAGTAATTCAGTTAACCTCTCATTCTCAACAGTAAGAGTATACTTTTCGCCATGCAATTTTTCAATATCTGAAAGTAATGACTTGATTTTGTTTTCAAAGTTTTTCATTTCATGTCTTAACATTTCAGATTTTACTTTTTCTTCTTTGATTTTAGTAGCCAGTTTATGATTGTGTTCACTGTATCCCTGTAGTTCATTAATGCATTTTTCACTACAAAGATTTATTTTTACCTCAGATGGCATAGGAGTTGGGCCATCATTGATGTGAGCCATGAGTGCATGATTTTGAAATTGAGGTTTGACTTACTCGGCATACAGGCTCCAATCACAGACACTATCTTGTCTAATGATAAGTGCATTTGAGGTTCGTTGGCTGCTTCCACGGGCTTGTGGAGTCAGTTGATACTGACTTTGATGAGATTGTTGACGGTGATTCTGATGCTGAAACTGATTTTGATGACTTGACTGAGGGCTTGAAGTTGATTGAGATGATGGTTGACTGTGAAAATTTCTCTGATAGTTGTTGTTGCTTCTGCAGGGTGCATTACATTCCCTGGAGAAATGACCAGTCATACCATGGTTGAAACATTTCACCTCAAATTTGTCATATCCCAGCTTCATGTTTCATTCAAGCTTAGTTTCATTCCTTTTTTGAAAAATTTCTTTGCTCTTATGGCAATCATTTCAATTTGTCATTGCAGATCCATCTCTTCAACATCATCAAATCAATCTAGATCTTCTTGTATCAAGTAGGCTGATATGAGTCTTCCACCCAAGTATGCCTCAAAGCTGGCAACAAAGGCATTATAGGTTGCCTTCTGTTTTTCAGAATTTGGTCAGTATGCATGCTAGTTGGTGTGGAAGTAGATGGATTGGACGATGATTACTTGTATTGTTGAGATGAAGCAATGAATCCAGCGGTTCTGGATTGATCTCTAGAGGATAGAAAATCATCTACTTCAGTTACAAAGGCATTTTCCATAGAATATGTTTTTGAACAAAATTTATATGCCTCAATAATTTGAGTCCCACTCAGATTTCTGCCTCAATAATTTGATGTGGTGGACGGTTTCAAATTGATTATTCATTTTGTCTTTGTTGATCTCACTTACCTCACTGCTACTCTCACACATAATCTGCAGGGCATCCCACACATGTTTTGCAATACCATATTTTTCCAGCCCTTTGAGGACATCCATCTTTAAAGCCTGCGTCAGAATGGAGTAGGCTTTAATATTAATCTTGATCTTCTTATATTCATCATCATCAAGATTCAGAATTGGATCCTTAATGGGAATTAAGATAGTTTTTACTGTGCAGCTTGATCAGCATTCAAAGACACTGGAATGCATGGTTCCATGTATATTGATATCCAAGAGTCTGGATCTACACCTGTAATATAATTCCTAAACCGGATTTTCCATTGCTTAAACTTAGATTTGTGTTCAAGTATTGGTGGTTTTGAAGCATGACAAAACTCAGCAAAGTTAATAGAATCGATGTTAATAAACTGATTTTAGAAGGTTTATATATGGATTAACTAGATTTTATGTCCAACAAAACAAACAGTCCAAAGTCATGATATAGTTGTATGTCTTCTATGAACAGTAGCAGCATATGGTTTATTAAAAGTTTTCTTTTTAAATCACTCTAAGTTGATTTTATGTTGAGTTTTGTTTGATTTTTTGCCAAAGATCAACGATCGAGTGATGTTTTCAAGTGCGTCGACTTGATGAATAATGAAGGTTGATGAAACTTTTTGGTATTTTTCAACAGTATGTGTATTAACAATAGTGAACTTGTTAATAAACAATTCAACCACTAGATCAATCAATTTTCAATGAAAATCAGGGTAGATTGTGAGACGAATCTGAGAGCCAAGGCTCTAATATCAATTTACTAGGTCCAAGAATGAGATTCTCTGTTGACATAACTTCAATAATGATTGAATATGATAATTGAGTCAATGATTAAGTAGAAAAAATACAGAATCAAAGAACATTTATTGCTGAAAATTACACTCATAAATGCTTTGTATATTAATTGTTGGTAAACAAATTACAGTGGGTGCTAAGGTTTTCAATACAGTGAATTCACAACCTTAAAACTTCAAAACTTGAGTACCGAGAATACTTACAATTGAAAAACTTACAAAAAAGGGTATTCTATTCTATTTATATGCATACATAAAGCATGTACAAAATGACTAAACTACCCTGACATCTATGTATCAGAATTCTAGCCTAAGTACAAAAAGTTAATCAGCATTTGTGTTTGCTCATCCGCATTAACTAATGAGGATGACTTATTCTTTTAACATTTCTTCTGTTTCTTCAGCATTAAGTCTTTTTCATCAGCATTGACAAATACGGATGAACAAACACTTGTCAACATTTGTCTTCTGTGCATCCGCATTAGCTAATGCAGAAGAATAAACACTTGTATACCAAAGGCCTAGTTTAGGAGCACTTTTGAGATATATAAGAATCCCCTTGACAGCAACTTGGTGTGACATCTTGGGGTTTTCTTGATATCTTGCACAAATGCATGTAGCAAACATGATATCAAGCCTACTGGCTGTGAGGTACATAAGAGACCCAATCATAGCCCCGTAAAGATGTTCATCCACACACTCCTACTCAAATATAGCTCCAAGGGAGTGTTTTCTTGCTATGGGTGTCTTTGCAACCGTACATTCTGTCATGTTGAATCTTGTGAGTATTTCTTGTACATACTTTGACTGACTTATGAAGATACTATTGTCAACTTGCTTCACTTGAATTCCTAGAAAAAAATTAGTTCCCCCATGCCACTTATTTCAAATTTATTCTTCATAATCTTCTAAAAGTGTTTATAGAGCTTTGGATTAGGTGACCTAAAAATAATGTCATCGACATAAACTTGAAGCCGCATTAAATCATTTCCTATTCTTTTGATGAAAAGCATTCTATCTATAGTACCACTCTTGTTGCCATGCTGATAGAGATACTGAGATAGTGTCTCATACCACTTCCTTGCTACTGGAGCAAAAACATCTACATAGTCAGTCCCCACTTCTTCTATGTATCCTTGAACAACTAGTCTAGCCTTATTCTTGATGACAAGTCCTCTATCATCCTTCTTTTTCCTAATTACACATTAGGTACCTATGGTTGTCTTCCCTTAAGGAAGAGGACATAAGTTCCAAACCTTTTGTCTTTTGAATTAAAGCAAATCCTCCTGCATTGATTGAATCCAACTGTCATCCTTTAAAGTTTCATCAACTTTCTTAGGCTCTATTTGGGACAAGAAACAAGAGTATAGACAAACATTGTTGTTATGGGGTTGTCCTCTTGTTCTTACCCATGTGTCATCATCTATAATAATGTATGTGGTGAGGTGTGACTTATGGATCCTGGGTTGAGGAATCACAGCAAGTTGATTGAATATATCTAAATTTGTTAAATTTAGATCTAACAAAAGAGTGTCACCCACCATATAAGCACACTTATCAAGAGAAGCTTGATCCAATGAGTGCGTGACATCATTGATGTTGTCTTCCATGGAATGGTTATCAGCATCAAGAAAATCTTGATCACTGTCACCACCATCGTTTCCTCCTACATTGGAACTTCCCTAATTTATGTTTTACGCCTTTGAGCTGTTATTTATAATCACCTCAGATGTATTAGCTGAATTTGTCATGGTTGTGCTGATAGGAACTCCATCTACAGGGTTAGTTACCACTGGAGCTGAAGTAGTTTTCTGCTTGTTCTTCTAAGCTTAAATCTTGGGTTAGGATCTCCTGTTGATCAGTTACCTGTATATCCTGAAACATTCTCAAAAGACTTGTTAAAACAGTTGGAAACAAAATCAAGATCAAACAGCTAATCAGGACTAGAACCTTTCACCTAGAAGTGTGCTTATTGAAGGTCATATTGGCTGACTCCTCAACTGCTCTAGTTCTAAGATTGTATACTCTATAAGCCTTAGCTTGGAAAGAGTGTCCAATAAAGTGTCCATCATCTGATTTCTCAGCAAATTTGGCTACTTGAGCTTTAATATTCAAGATGGTGCAAGGACATCCAAATGATCCGAGAAAACCAATAAAAGGTCTCCTTTTGTGCCACAGTTCATAAGTAGTCATACCATGAGTCTAAACTACTAAAACTCTATTGTGCATATGGCAAGCATTGTTGACTGCCACTGCGTGGAAGGTGATGAGAAGTTTAGAGTCAGATAACATGGTTCTTGCAGCTTTAATAAGTGTCACAACATCATTTTGTTGAGGAGTCCTAGGAGCACTATATTGTCTTGTAATACCCTTTTCATCAAAAATATGTCAAGGATTTGGTTCTTGAATTTAGTTCCTTGATCACATCTTATGGTTTTGACCTTGTGATCACATTGATTCTTAATTTTCAGAATAAAGTTCTTCAATATCTCAAGAGTCTCATCCTTAGTTCTAAGGAAGAAGACCCAAGTGAATTTTATGAAATCATCTATGATCACTAAATAGTATGAGGTCCTTCCTAGACTCATTACACTGTTGGGGCCAAAGAGATCCATGTGTAATAAATGTAGGGGTGTAGTGATAGAGTTCTTTTCCTTGGGCTTGTGAGACACCTTCTGTTGCTTCCCTTTCAGGCATCTAACACAATGATCATCACTTGTAAACTTTTTCTTTGGCATTCTAGTTACCAAATTATTCTTAATTAATTAATTCATTTTTTTAAAGTTTACATGGAACATTAGTTTATTCCAAAGGAAAGACTCATCACTATTTGTTTAAGATAGAATGCAAGAATCTTCTCCTGAGGGAGATGTTTTCTGCAAATCCATCTTGTACATATTCCCTTTCCTGGTGGTCTGAGAAGAATATGCTCTTGAGGAATGACCACCCCAGTCTTAGGAACAATACCCTCATGGTCACTAAAGAATATGCTCTTGAGGAATGACCACCCCAGTCTTAGGAACAATACCCTCATGGTCACTAAAGAGCATGTTGTGTCTCTGATCATAAAATTGGGATACACTTAGTAGGTTGTACCCATGCTCCTTGACAAAGTTTACCTTTTCAATGCTGAGCTTACTATTTGTGACCCTACCCCTTCCAGTAATATAACCACCTGAATCTCCACCAAAAGTAACTGGCCCTCCATCTTATCAAAACTTTAAAGCAAAGAGCCATTGCCTCTCATGTGCCTGGAATAGCCACTATCAATGATCAATACATTCCTTTTAGTCTTTAGTTGTTCCTGCAAAGAAAGAGATGCTTCGTTACATTTGGAAACCCAAGCATTATTGGTCTTTGTATTGTCAAAGTGAACTGAATACAATGCAACATTAATTAATCCTATATTCAGGCTTTGAGGATCATCTACTGTTGTTGATGAAGAACTTTCAGTCACATGATGTTCCTTTATCTTCCACACCATCTTTGGAAGATTAAACTTGACCTTCAACACTTTGGAAGTTTTGATAACATCATAAGTTTTGTGTACTAGACCTTCGGAATATCTTTCCTTCACTACAACATGCTTCAATATTTTAGATGTATTCCTTTCCTTTGAGACCAAACTTTCTTCCGAAGGAATGTTTTCACTTGTCTTCTTTTACACTTTGGAGCTTCCGAAAAGAAAGGACTTTCTTTCAAAACCTGTCTTCTTCTTTTTCTTCTTAGAAGTCTTCTTCTTGGCCATGTGATAGTTCTTTTGGGATTGTTGAGGCAATACTTTACAAGATGAGAAGTACTACCACACATGATGCAATCAACTAACTTCCTTTTAAGAGTCTTATTTTGAGTAGATGGCTGAGCTTGATCACTTTTCACTTCCATCTTAATATTTACAGATGATGCAGCAGGCATCTTAGGATTTGGCATGCTCTTGTAACTTGATGGTTCAGGCTGTGTAGCAGTGGTGCACAACTGATCAGCTTTCTTTTCTTCACAAAGGTGAGTTGGACATGAACTAAAACTCCTGGTTGTAGAGCGCATAGTTAAGTCTTTAGTCTTTACCACTTCAAATCCTATAGAGATAAAGGCTTGTTTTTGCTTGGAGTTGATGGTTCCCTTGATCTCTTGAGCCTTCTTTGATCTTCTCTTGGTTGCTTCGATCAAGTTCTTTCTCTTCAACTTGGTCATCCCTGATTCTTTCCTCTCCTTAGGAGAGTAATGACCCTTTACTGGATGATCTTCTTCACCCATCTCAGATTCATCCTTCACTATCTCCTCTTCATCCTTATCCTCTTCATGAATGGGATCTATGAGGGGAAGCTCACCTTGATAAGTTTCACACCTTGAAGATCTTACATATAGTAGAGTGTGTGGAGGATCTACCTTAATAGATCCCAGTCCCTGCTTATTCTAATAACAAACCTTTGCATGCAAGGATGAGGATATAATGTTCTTGAAGGTCTCTTGTTTTAAAACACATTTTTCTGCCCTGACTTTGCTGATCACAAGCTCAGCCTGGCATTTAGTTAACTTAGTGATGAGATCTTTCCTTTGAGTCCTCTAGTTGGTATGTTCTTGCTTAAGAGTTGAAAAGGTTTTCTCTAGACTTCTATTGTAAGTTTATAACCATTTTCAGCTCTTTTAAAATCAGTTTTTCAGATGTTTAAGGACTCAAGGTTAGATCTCATCTCCAATTTATAGAACCTGTATCTATTGACTTTAGCAATACATTCAGGAGTACAAAGATGTTTCAATACCTTGGCTTCTTCAAGCTCTGCCATCAGTGCTTGGTTTGGAGATGCATCTTCAACCTGAAAGCCCCAATCAAAGACTCCTTCTTCAATAACAACTGTAGCTTGCTGCTTGGGCTTCTTAGTACATGGAGCTCCAACAATGTAGTTTGGTCTAGGATTGTGCTTGGCTACCACTTGTCCTCGGTTCCTTATACTCCCTAGAAAAGTGTCCCATTTGGTTATAGCTGTAACACTTCACCTTGCTTTTATCCAGCCCAAACTTTCCACTGGTTGCATTGCTCAGAAACTTCCTATATGTTCTTTTATAGAACTTCTTAGCTCTATGAGTGAGAAGTGCCCTCTACTGGACTATCTCCATGTACTCCAGATCATCCGGATGGATACAATCCAAGTCTTTAAGAGTAAAGAGAAAGTTTCCACTACTTTCATCAGGAGAGACAAAGGCTTGGAAAGAGCCTGTCTTTTGGTATGGGCTTCCTTGGATGTAGCTCTCCCTTAGTGTCCCCGGGAAGGTAATGAAAGTACCCTTTTTTGAGTTTTCTGGGTAGCAGATGAGATGATGCTATGGTTCTCTTCAATCCCTTTCAATCATATGAAGGGCTAAACTCTGCTGATTGTTGGTGTTGGGAGATGGATTTTGCATGTTCATCTCTATCTGGTATCCATTAAAGATACCATACAACTTAGTAAGAGTAAGGGCCTTGAGGTTTTCATTGCCCTTAATGACCAGAATAGTATGGCCATTCTCTAGGAAGAAAGGACATGAACTTCCTCACATCCATTATAGTATCCACAATCTCAACATACCTGAAGTATTATTGACTCATGGTTTCACCTGTATTAAAGGTGAAGTTCTCAAACTGCTACTTCAAGAGGTCTTTCTTATTCTCTTTTGCTTCATTAGACCCCTCATACATAAGCTTTACTGCATCTAATAGTTGCTTAGTAGTTTTTGCACTTCTTGAAGCCTCTATTGCAAAAATTTAGAAGAGGAATTTAAAGGGTGGAATGGGTTTTTGATCTACATCAATCTTCTTCCAGTCTTCTTCTAAGTAGTCAGCAACTTCCTTTAGTATCATGCCACCACCAGCAACAGCTAAAGAGGTTCATGGTACATGAGGTCCTGAGATAATAAATCCCCACATCCTGTTGTCTTGAGACTTGATGCCGCCTTCCATTCTTTGGCACCAAGTTTCAAAGTCATTAGGAGTGACCAGTGGAGATTTTTTCGTAGTACCGGTTTCTATGTCAGCCTTAGTAAGAGCTACCATTTGAGTCGTTAAGTATTTTGTGAAACTAAAGGGATTTAAGATGGTGAGATCTTATAATCAAGAGTCTAAAATGCATTGATACCAATTACATGACCATTGAAGGTGGTCAATACAATCATTTTCATAATAAGGAGAGACTTAGGACACTAAACACATCAAATAGGGAACCGGTTTAAGTTGAGGATACTAAGAACACAAGTAAAATTGAGACAGAACAAAGAACAACGACAGGATAATATTTGGTTTTCAACAATGTTGTATATTGCTCTCAAGTTCTACTACAAGTGATACAAAGCATACATATCAAAATACAAGGCCCTGAGACACTTTATACTGCATCCTACAGTCGGCTATACTTTGAAAGCCAGCTGAAACACTAGTCTAGACAACAAGATTAATGTATAGTCAAATGGCTGATTGCCTTTTGACTTGTGACTATGACATGTCATAGCTCATATTCAAATATATTACAAAAAGTATAAAAGGTACAAAAGTATAAAGTTACAGACCAGTGACCTTAATCTATATTTGACAAAAGTATGGACCTCTTCATTGACTTATCTAAGTTGGTGAGTCTTCAGAGATGGCAGTGGAAAGTTGTTCAGTTTTTGCCAAAAGGTGATCAGAGAAAGCATGTCTTCTCTTTTTTTGGCTTTTGAAGACTTTGTCTTTGATGCTTCGGAAGACTTAATCTTCGGCTTTATAATATTTGTTCATTTTGCTTCATAAGATTTTACAATTAGCTTATTTTCTTTGTGTTTTGTAAAACTTTCAAAGTTATTTTACTATGTAGTTCATGCATGCATGCTGAGAGCTCTTTGTTTGCTTTAGTTGCGTCATCCTTTAGGTATAAATCTTACATCAGCCTGGTGGTTGTGCAACATACACTTCTGCATCTAACAAAGCGACTGAAGCAACCAAAAACCTCTCAGCATGCATGCATGAAGTACAGAGTAATGTTACTTCAGATGTTTTACATAACTCAAAGGAAATAAGCTAAGTGTCAAATCTTCTGAACCCAAAGACCATATCTTCCAAAGACAAAGATGAAGTCTTTCGTAGCATCAAGACAAAGTCTTCTGAAGCTTCAAGACAAAGTCTTCCGAAGCCAATAGACTAATTTCTTCCAAAGACAAAACACACATGTTTTCTCTAACATGCTTTTGACAATAGCTGAACAACTTTCTTCTGCCATCTCTAAAGACTCACCAACTTATACAAGTTGGTGATAGCTCCATCTTTTGTCAACTATAGATTAAAGTCTTAGACTCTGTAACTTTCTACTTTGTATTTTTATCCTTTTTATAATAGATAAGAATGTGAGCTATGGCATGTTCTACTCACTAGTCAAAAGGGAATCTGCCTTTTCACTTTACCTTGATCTTGTTGTCTAGATTAGTGTTCTAGCGGGCTTTCAGAGGATTGCCGGTTGTAGGATGTAGTATAAAGTATCTCAGGTACCGGTCCTTAGAACTAAGCCTTGTAACATTTGTAAAACACTTGAGTGTAATGTACATTATTCTTGAAAACCATATACTTGTGTTCTTATTATGTTCTTTACTCGTGTTCATTGTGTCATTTTAACTGTTTCCCTATTTGATCTATTAAGTGTTTTTGTTTTTCTCCAACCTTGTGAAACTTTTGCGTTGACCCCTACACCGGTCCTACAGATCTGTACAGCTTTGGATCTCTTGATGTTCCTTTTTGATTTCGTCCAAACTTCAATCCAGTTGCAAATGTTGTTTTGTTTGATATGCAATCAGCCTTTTTGTACTTTTTTAGGATCTTATTCAAATATTTGCTTTGATTGATGAAAATCCCTTAAGCTGACTATTGTACCTGAAGCCCAAAGAAGAATGTAAGTTCTCCTATTGAACACATTTGCAATTTGGATTACATAAGGGTTTCAAAATCTCTTCAAAGTTGGATGTTTATGGATCCAAATATGTTGTCATCCACATAGATTTGTACAACCAACATGTCTTGTCCTTGCTTCTTCAAGAACAATGTGTGATCTATCTTCCCTCCTGTGTATAGAAACTTTGACAAAGTTTCATACCACTTCCTGGGTGCTTGATAAATATCATTGACCTTTACCTAACTTATAAACTCTATGAGGTAATTTTGGGTCTTCAAACACTGGTGGTTGTGCAACATACACTTCTTAATCTATCTTCCCATATAATAATGCACATTTCACATCCATTTGGAAGATAGTGAATTTCTTGGACGATCCAGTAACGCCCGGAAATTTCGATTTGGAGTGTCATGTGACTGGAGCGTCCAATCGCATGGAAGACATGCGATTGAAGCTCAACCGCACGACTGGAACTCAATCGTACGATTAAAGTGTTTAGTCGCATAGAGCTTGGACGACTGAAGGTCCAATCGCATGGAGAACTCGGGCGACTGGACAGTAGTATTTAAGGGAGAGGGCAGCCCTAACTCTTTCCCAGACTCGACAACATCAGAGAGATGAAGGAGACAGTTCGGTCTAAGCGGGTTCGTGAGTCAAAATCGACGTGTAGCAGGTTAAATCGAAGCTCTAACCGAGGAGGCTACTAAGGTGAGTTCTAAGACCCCTCTTTTACAAATTTTGGAATGATTTTGGGGCTGGAACACATCTGAATATTATTTTTCGGGTTTTGGGTGTTTAACCAGTGTATGTACGTATGTGTATGTGTATGGTACGTTTAGGGCTTGATTCCGGACTAGGATCGGCTTGTTTGAGGTCGATGTATGTTTCCCTATGGACTAGAGGGGCTAGTTTGAGCTAAAACGAGGTCTGGAAGGGTTTGAAAGCCGAATGTCACAGCTGCTGTTCGTGATGAACTCCAGTCGCTGCCCAGCTAGGGCTAGGCGACTGAAGGGCCAATCGGCCGACTGAGGGACGACTGAGGCTCAACCGCACGACTGAGGTCTAGTCGTACGACTGGGAATCCAGTCGCATGAGAGTCAAGCGACTGAGGTCCAGTCGTACGGGAGTCAAGCGACTGAGGTCCAGTCGCATAGATGTTCATCCGCATTTGCTGAGTCGCATTGATTCATTTGCATAGCTGTTCAATAGTACGACTGAGGGTTCAGTCGCATAGAAGCCCATTCGCTTAGTGTTCAGCCGCATGCAGGCCAGGTGACTGAAGGGTGCCCAAACGCCCAAGTAAGTTATTGTGCACAAGGAGAGACATAGTTTGATTACCGGCCTTCGGGAAAAGAGTAAGGGTAAGTAATGATATGATAGCTCACGTTGGTACATGTGAGAGGACTGTCGAGGCTTAGAAGTTACGTTGGGCACGATGACGATAGTGTTGCATGTATATGCCTGAGGTAAGTATGTTAAGTATGATGTTGCCATAATAGATGGTGAATACTGATGATTTGTAAATGCCGATGTTCCTTGCTTCGATGTATGTTTATCTTTCCGTATCTTTACGTGTATTGTTTATGAACGAATGAAAAGTATTAATAACGTAAAGTGAAAGATAATAAAAGAGGAATACTATGATTGAATGAATCATTAATGAACGAATGAAAACGTGAGAGATTTGCAAGCGAAGTGTACCAAAGTGCACGGCTCTAAATGCCTCAAGCTCAACCGATTTCATCTAATCCTTAAGGGTGCACGTAGAGGTTCCAGTCTAGTGACTGACCTTCGGTGTGGTACATGGTGTATAGTAGTTACCCACATAGTGGGGGTGTAGTATGTCACAGGTACCCACATAGTGGGGGTGATGTTACCCACTTTGGTGGGGGTGTAGTTACCCACTTCGGTGGGGGTGATGTTACCCACTTCGGTGGGGGTGTAGTTACCCACTTCGGTGGGGGTGTAGTTACCCACTTCGGTGGGGGTGTAGTTTCCCACTTCGGTGGGGGTGTAGTTACCCACTTCGGTGGGGGTGATGTTACCCATTTCGGTGGGGGTGTTGTTACCCGAGTTATGTTTAACTTTGGGGGTGTGGCATAAAGCCAAGCATAGTTATTAGGTGAGCGACATTGTGTTGCAACAGACTCGGATGGAGTTTAATCTCTGTGATTGACTCGTATGGGATCTCTGTCGCGTATCCCGGTGCTGTGTCAGTCTTCGGACATGAGTCGGGAGTATCGCGTGAGTTGATGAATGAAAGAGATAATTGTGAAAGAAAGAAAGTATGTAACGAATGAAAGATAATAAACGTAATGAAAGCTAAAGAACGAACGAATGAAAGTAATGAACGGAAGGAACATAATGATGACGTATGAAATGGGATCCCTGTCCCTCGACCTCAGCAATCATGGCTGTGTGCCATGAAGAGGGTAAAGTGTGATCGGATCCAGATAGAAGTAAAAGATGGAGAATGCATGAAAGATAAAGATAGATAATGAACGAATGACAGACAGAGAATGAATGAAAGTTAAGTACAAAGAATAAATGAGAAAAGAAGATAATAATGATATTATCTATGTGTACGTACGATGTGTGATAGCGTAAAAGTAAAGAAACAGTTTTTAAAGGAAAGAAAAGTATGTTTTTAATATAAAACTAGAACTCACTCAGCAACGCTGACTTTGATGTGTTTCCAGTTGGCAGGTATATTGCTGAGGATGGCACAGGGCGACTACTCAGTTGATGAGGCTGGCATCCATATTTTGACATGTCATTGTATTTTGAGAAGAAAACGAATGTTGTAAAGCTATGAAATGACATGTTTTAGTTATTAATGAAAATTTTAAATTCCGCTGCAAAGTAAATGTACGTTTGAAATGTTTTTATGTGCGATGAATGACCAACCGTAAGGTGCCCGGGAACGGGGGCCTTACAAGTTGGTATCAGAGCCAAAGTTTTAGTGAAATGGGTAAATTTTCATAATAAACCTAATCCTAAACTGAGAATGGGACGGAAAGGGAAGGGATGCCAGACTGAGTAGCTTCGTGCCATCAGGTATTTTCTTAAAGTTAACCGGTAATGTATGCACATGTTATGTGTTTATGTGCTACTGCTAGATTTAGATGCTAATATAGTCAGGACATGTAATGCTCGGGGTATGAATAGTAAGGTAAGTGGCTAATCACAACTGATCACTGTAATTAGGGACTTACTATACTTGACATGAACTGAGCTATTTCCTTGAATGACTGTGTTAGTGTTTAAATCTTTCAGTGTATTATAGAGGATGGCCGGTGGTAGGTCTTCTAAGGCTTCACATGGTGGAGGTGGTGGCAGACGTGGTGTTGAGCCACGGGTCACGAGAGGAAGGCCTAGAGTTGAAAAGGTGGTTCATGAAGAACACGAGACTCCTCATCAGGAAGGAGCAGACGAAAGTGCCAATTTGAGAGCCTCGATGAGAGAGGCGGTTGTGGAAGAAGTACACCAGGTCATGCAGACGATCTTACCGTCTGTAGTGACTGAGGTGATAAAAGCTGTTAGAGATGGGGAGAGACAGGAAAGGGGTAGACCTTCGGGCGGAAGGAGACGGATGGAGACTGAAATCGTTTCCTCCGATGAGGAGGAAGAGGAGGAGGAGCCTGTGCGGGAGGCGGCACGGGGCTGTAAGTACGGGGCATTTCAAAGATGCAAGCCCCCAACCTTTGACGGTAACGGCAATGCTACTGCCGCTCATCGTTGGGTCAGAGAGATGGAAGCGGTACTGGAAATTAGTGAGTGCCGGGAAGATCAGAAAGTTAAGTTTGCCACTCATTCTTTCGTGGACTCAGCTTTGTGCTGGTGGGACAATATAGTCCAAGCTGAGGGTAGTCGGGCTATCGGAAGGATGAGATGGTCAGAGTTGAAAAAGTTGGTGATTGAGGAGTTCTGTCCTCATCTTGAGATGGATAAGGGCGAAAGGGAGTTCCTGCAGTTGGAAGTGGGGACAATGACACATCAGCAGTGCACCACCAAATTCAACAAGATGGCACGACTGGTGCCGGATCAAGTGACACCTCTTTCACGGAAAATCAAGAGGTATATTCAACGCTTACCGACGGATATCCGTAGGCACAAGATCGCTGCCCGACCAAGCACGTTTAGGTCGGCAGTTGATTTGGTGGGAAGGTTGTATGATGAAAGATCAATGGTGGTGACAGAAGCTAGCAAGAAGGGAGAAGGTGATCGGGATTGGAACGGGAAGCGATTTGGACGTGGTGAAGTCACTCCAAGTAACAAAGGTGCACGGGTGGATGATCAACGTGTGGTCATAACTGAGGCGGGGTAGGAAAGGTGTGGCAAGTGTGGACATAAGCACCCCGGGGAATGTAGATTGGGGACCAATGTCTGTTTCCGTTGTGGAAGAACCGGACATGTGGCGAAGAACTGCCGTATGGGGAGGTGTTATTCTTGTGGGAAGGAAGGTCACATGAGCAGGTATTGCAAGAAGCCGAGGGCGGAAGGTTCAGGAGTGAAAAAGGCTGGAGGAAGGAGAACAGAGGGCGAAAGCTAGAGCTTTTGGTCATGACCAATGGGAGGTTAGAGTGGACTTCGACTTGACGACAGGTGCGTTTCCGATAATTTAAGTTTGTGCTTTTATACCTTGAATGTGATGCTAGTAGTAGTTCGTTCCTACTGTCTTTTGTTGTGAGTTGAATGTTAGGAGAAGAAACATCGATGAGCCCTTCGATGTAGAGATTATTATTAGTGGATTCACTAGGTTACCGGATGCCCTAAAGTATTGCATGACACAATTGAGAAAGTTGTGTCACCCGTTGTCTAAGGAACGTTTACAGCCTTTGAATTGTCCTCGACTGCAAAATACGCATAGCAAACAAGTAGAATGGTAGATCGTAAGCAAAATAGAAAGGATAAATTTGGTTTGAGTCACCAAATAAGCCGATTTACCTTTCTTGCTAGTTGTCTGGTTTGCCAGATTGTCATTATTCATACTTAAAGAACATCAAACAAGGGCCTGGGGTAAGCAGCAACTTTGCGCAAGTTGAAGGCCTTGCTCTTTAAGCACTAAAGCTGAAGGTTCTCTATGATGCTCTGAAGCTCAATGATTATGACGCTGAGCCTTTGCTCGAATATTGTGATGTTTCTTTTAATTGTAGCGACCGCACTCTACATGGCATGTTTTAGGTTGCAGGTGCTGGTCAAATGAACATTTACCAGTATGCATGGGTTGCCGATGTCGATAGTCCAAGATAGACCCGAAGTCGAATGTTGACAAAGGATCTGGAGCGATTGGATTCCAAGTAAGAGACTGGAAGAGAGATGGGACAGTATTGCCCGCGAAGGTTTAAGGAACAACAGGTTTCGGGGACGAAACCCGTTTAAGGGGGTGGACTTGTAACGCCCGGAAATTTCGATTTGGAGTGTCATGCGACTGGAGCATCCAATCGCATGGAAGACATGCGATTGAAGCTCAACCGCACGACTAGAACTCAATCGTACGATTAAAGTGTCCAGTCGCATAGAGCTTGGACGACTGAAGGTCCAATCGCAAGGAGAACTCGGGCGACTGGACAGTAGTATTTAAGGGAGAGGGCATCCCTAACTCTTTCCCAGACACGACAACATCAGAGAGAAGAAGGAGACAGTTCGGTCCAAGCGGGTTCGCGAGTCAAAATCGACATGTAGCGGGTTAAATCGAAGCTCTAATCGAGGAGGCTACTAAGGTGAGTTCTAAGACCCCTCTTTTACAAGTTTTGAATGATTTTGGGGCTGGAACACATCTGAATATTATTTTTCGGGTTTTGGGTGTTTAACCCATGTATGTACGTATGTGTATGTGTATGGTATGTTTAGGGCTTGATTCCGGACTAGGATAGGCTGTTTGAGGTCGAGGTATGTTTCCCTATGGATTAGAGGGGCTAATTTAAGCTCAAACGAGGTTTGGAAGGGTTTGAAAGCCGAATGTCGCGGCTGCTGTTCGTGATGAACTCCAGTCACTGCCCAGCTAGGGCTAGGCGACTGAAGGGCCAATCGGCCGACTGAGGGACGACTGAGGCTCAAACGCACGACTGAGGTCTAGTCGTACGAATGGGGATCCAGTCGCATGAGAGTCAAGCGACTGAGGTCGAGTCGCACGGGAGTCAAGCGACTGATGTCCAGTCGCATAGATGTTTATCCGCATTTGCTCAGTCACATTGGTTCATTCGCATAGCTGTTCAATCGTACGACTGAGGGTTCAGTCGCATAGAAGCCCATTCGCTTAGTGTTCAGCCGCATGCAGGCCAGGTGACTGAAGGGTGCCCAAACGCCCAAGTAAGTTGTTGTGCACAAGGAGAGACATAGTTTGATTACTGGCCTTCAGGAAAAGAGTAAGGGTAAGTAATGATGTGATAGCTCACGTTGGTACATGTGAGAGGACTGTCAAGGCTTAGAAGTTACGTTGGGCACGATGACGATAGTGTTGTATGTATATGCCTGAGGTATGTATGTTAAGTATGATGTTGCGATAATAGATGGTGAATACTGATGATTTGTAAATGCCGATGTTCCTTGCTTTGATGTATGATTATCTTTCCGTATCTTTACGTGTATTGTTTATGAACGAATGAAAAGTATTAATAACGTAAAGTGAAAGATAATAAAAGAGGAATACTATGATTGAATGAATCATTAATGAACGAATGAAAACGTGAGAGATTTACAAGCGAAGTGTACCAAAGTGCACGGCTCTAAATGCCTCAAGCTCAACCGCGTGAGGTTCAGCTAATCCTTAAGGGTGCACATAGAGGTTCCAGTCTAGTGACTGACCTTCATGTGGTACATGGTGTATAGTAGTTACCCACATAGTGGGAGTGTAGTATGTCACAGGTACCGACATAGTGGGGGTGATGTTACCCACTTCGGTGGGGGTGTAGTTACCCACTTCGGTGGGGGTGATGTTACCCACTTCGGTGGGGGTGTAGTTACCCACTTCGGTGGGGGTGATGTTACCCACTTCGGTGGGGGTGCAGTTACCCACTTCGGTGGGGGTGATGTTACCCATTTTGGTGGGGGTGTTGTTACCCGAGTTATGTTAAACTTCGAGGGTGTGGCATAAAGCCAAGCATAGTTATGAGGTGAGCGACTTTGTGTCGCAACAGACTCGGATGGAGTTCAATCTCTGTGATTGACTCGTATGGGATCTTTGTCACGTATCCCGGTGCTGTGTCAGTCTTCGGACATGAATCGGGAGTATCGCGCGAGTTGATGAATGAGAGAGATAATTGTGAAAGAAAGAAAGTATGAAACGAATGAAAGATAATGAACGTAATGAAAGCTAAAGAACGAACAAATGAAATTAATGAACGGAAGGAACATAATGATGACGTACGAAATCGGATCCTGTCACTCGACCTCAGCAATCATGGGTGTGTGCCATGAAGAGGGTAAAGTGTGACCGGATCGAGATAGAAGTAAAAGATAGAGAATGCATGAAAGATAAAGATAGATAATGAACGAATGACAGACAGAGAATAAGTGAAAGTTATGTACAATTAATGAATGAGAAAAGAAGATAATAATGATATTATCTATGTGTACGTACGATGTGTGATAGCGTAAAAGTAAAGAAACAGTTTTTAAAGGAAAGAAAAGTACGTTTTAATATAAAACTAGAACTCACTCAGCAACGCTGACTTTGATGTGTTTCCAGTTGGCAGGTATGTTGCTGAGGATGGCACAGGGCCATTACTCAGTTGATGATGCTGCCATCCATATATTGACATGTCATTGTATTTGGGAAGAAAATGAATGTTGTAAAGCTATGAATGACATGTTTTAGTTATTAATGAAAATTTTAAATTCCACTGCAAAGTAAATGTACGTTTGAAATGTTTTATGTGCGATGAATGACCAACCGTAAGGTGCCCGGGAACGGGGGCCTTACAGAGCCATATTCAAGGAACACTCTGATTGCTTCCAATCTAGCTACTAGAGCAAAGACATCATCATAGTCAATGCCTTTCTGTTGAGTAACCTTTGGCAATTAGCATTGCTTTGTTTCTAATAACAATCCCTCTATCATCTATTTTCTTTCTGTATAGACGTCTTATGCTAATAGCATATTGACCTTCAGAATGATCAACCAGCTGCCACACCTCTTGCTTTTTAAATTACTGAAGTTCTTCTTGCATGGCTTCTGTCTAACTACTATGTTTATAAGCTTCTGTGATGTATTTTGTATAGTGAGGGATAAAAAGTAGGAGAACAAGCAAATGGTTGATGTATCAAATTGACTTCTTTTAAATAGGACATGGAGGTCACCTATGATGTTTTCTAGTGGATGATATTTATGAGCTCTGGTTGTTTCAATCTGATCAACAAGGATTGTTGAATTAAGATTATTAATAGTTAGGTCAGGTGTTGATGGTTGAGCAAGTGTATTGGAAGTGTTTGTTCATCTGGCTATGGGTTGTCATGAAATTGACTAGGTCCAAGAATGGATTTCTCAGTTTATGTGACTTCAACTAGGATTATATATGATGATTCAGTCAATGATTAAGTAGCGGAAGTACAAAATCAAAGAACATTAAATGCTGAAAAAATACTCATAAATACTTTGTGTATTGATTGTTGGCAAACAAGTTACAATGGGTGCTAGGGTTTTCAATACAGTGACATGAAAACCTTAAAACCTCGAAACTTGAGTACTCCGAAACATACAATTAGAAACTTACAAAAGTAGGTTATTCTATTCTATTTATAGGCTAACATAAAGCATGTACAAAATGACTAAACTACCCTAATAACTATATGTCAAAATACTAGTCTAAGTACAAAAGGCTAATAAGCATTTGTATGTGTTCATCCGCATTTAGTAATGTGGATGTCTTGGACTTCATCAGAAGTTCTTCTGTTTGTCTTCGGCATTAAGTTTGGTCATCCACATTGACAAATGCGGATGAACAACTACTTAGCGCATTTGTCTTTGACCATCCGCATTGGTTAATGCAGATGAACAAATACTTGACCATATTTGTTCTGGCTATCCACATTAGTAAATGGGGACGAACAAATAATTGTCAGCATTGGTTCTGTTGGTGATCCGTATAAGCTAATACGGATAGCCGACACTTGGTCTTTCTTCTACTTTTTCTTCACCCGCATATCTTCTTGAACTTGTGGGAGTTTCCATCTTTGTGGATTAGTAAAGATCCATCAGCTTCAACCTCCAACATCACTATGTTCTACACTTGGAGAGGGACTTTCTTCTTCTCTCTTTGTTCTTTCTTCTTGTTTATTCTATCATAGGCTATCTTCAGAATCTTAATGCATTTCAAAAAGAAATACATATCAACCTCTCCAAGCTTCTTATCTATTTTTATGGAGTGCCTTGTAAATATGTAGTGGATATAGGATTCATCTAGCAATCTGACCTCATATCCACTAAATAGCCATATCTCTAAACATTCTTTGCCTTCCAATTTCCTCTTAATAACCCACTCATAAGTCTTTTCATCCTAAAATACATTAGAGACTGGTTCTGTCTTGTGAGTACCAGCCAACATCTTTCTTTTCAGAACTCAGGAAACATCAACTCTTCAATACCTTTAATCTTTTCTTCTTCTCTAGAGGACTTTGGAAAGATCTATCTTTCCTGATGCAGATAGCTTTGTGCAGGATCGATATGGTTCTCTCAACACTTAGTGTTTCTCACAAACTTGTTAAATCTCACTCGTTTGATGAATGCAGAATCAAGAACTTAGTTGATAATAATATAATAAGTAAAAGAACAGAAGAGTTTTCAAGATACTTGTATATATTATCTCTCAACTAAGTATTACAAGACTCATGCAGAAGCATGGATACTAAGTTACAATGAGCGACTATATATACTACTATCTACAGCTTGTCATACGTAGATAACATGCTGGCACTTACTTCTAGCCAAATGCTATATTGCTAGAGGCAGGGTATCTTAGATAAAGTATTATCTAAGATAAGGTAGTCATGATAGGTCCATGACTTACCTTTTGGTCACCAACTAAAGGTGGCAGCTGCACTAACTAAGGAATGTTGAACAGCGTACAAAAGTAAGGTCACAACATGAACATGGAAGGTATCTTGCAGAGGATTAGAGTAGGCAGCAAGTGTCACTCAGATCACGCTTTGTCCACTGGTTCATACTGTGTTTCTTCCGAAGGTAAAATGGCTTCGGAAGAATAAGTTCTTCCGAACCATTTTATACTTCGGAAGACACAGCTTCTTCCGAGGCTTTGTCTTTGGAAGACTTTGTCTTCATTCTTCTAAGTTCTTTACTTTGGAAGGAGATCTTCTAAGTCTCGGAGGACTGAGTTCATCCTTCGGATGATCTTCGGAAGATCTTCGGAAGATTACTATATAAGCTTCGGAAGTTGCAGCATTTCCGTCGGAAGTTGCAGCATTCCCTTCGGAATACTTCTCTTTGTTTGTACAGATTTCTTCTAAGTGTTGTTTTGGTTGCATCAGCCTTAATAGTTACAACAAACTCCCCTAGGCTGATGCTACCAAAACTACACTTCCTTCTTCAACCTTTTAACTCCTCTTCAATTCTTGACTTTTGTTCAATTCGGCAGGATGAAGGCTGTCAATGAATCTTCTGATATGAGCAGCTATCATGGAGTTAGAGAGATTGGTGAATGGTCTCTCTGCTAACTCAGCTATATTAAATCTGCTTAAGTGTAGCAGGGAGGAGGCATTGAACCTGTTTACCTCTCCATTCTCCCTCTCCACAACAAAGTTGTGAGAGCGTTCATCAAAGCTCCACTGGACTATTGTGTTCCTAGGAATGAGGGGCAAGTTAGGCAGTCTATCCCCATTCCTAGTGTTAGGACCGTGTACGTACGGAGTACTAACTGATTCTTCGTTATACCGGATCAAATAGTGCGGAATCCTATTTGATTGGCGATCCAATCAGGGAGAACGAAATCAAGATCAATCCTAATGATTAGAAAACGTTAAGAATGGAATAGGAATGATCTGGGACGTTGTGGGTCGACTAGGGTTTCAAGTATTCAAAGTGTTACGTTTTTCCACGAATTAAGTGGTATTTATAGGTTACAGCTATCAGTCGTACGACTGAGCCAGGCGACTGGCTCAGTCATGCGACTGAGTCATACGATTGATTCTTTCGAACGACTGAGTCAGTCTTATGACTCAATCGTACGATTGACTCAATCTCCTGGTTCAATCGTGTGACTGGTCCATTCGCAAGGTCCAGTCGTGTGACTGAATCAGATGACTTAGTTAAACACATTCTTGAACCTTTAATGGTTTAGAACTATGTCTAACAACTGTAAACCTATATAACATTGTCATATATGTGTGTAACAATAAACAATATAGATAGATATAACATTAAACAGCCAATACACATATATAGAAGAGTTTCTTATTCAATTGATCAAACATTACATAAGTGTTACAAGAAAAGAAAGTCTATTACATTTAAGCTCACTAGACTAGAACTGAGGACATGTGTACGAACAAACTCCCCCTTGGACCTAGTTCTATCTAGACTTTGACTTCTTTCTTGAACTCTTCAAATCTCTTTATTCTCTCCTCTTTAGAAACCCCGACATGGATATTCAGTGCGAAGCATAGACGTATGATATGCTGAAACTGTAGTGCTTGCACTATATCCTGCGTGTCAAAAAACAGTGGCCACTTGTACAGCATATAAACATCGGACGCTGACAAGTTTATTAGCGACATAGGGTCAAACGCCCTTATTGTGTCCATCGACCCGTCCTTTTCCAAAACAATGACTTCCTCTCCTGAGCGCCAGTCATAGTACCACCACTTAAAGTGTGGGGTAAAGTCCTGTGGCATCTCCCTCAGTGGAATTCGGGACATTGTGCGTGGAGGTCGCCACTTCAGGACTATCTTCGGTTGACCAGTAATGGGACTCACTTCAGACCTTCTGATGTAACGTGTGGCCTGCTGTGGTCTGAAGTTGACCCATCTAGTCCTGTACTCCCTTTTCAGGGCAGCCTCAAACCAGCCTGACATTTTCTTCGGATCAGCGTATAATAGCTTCAGGCACGCCAGCCGGTTGAGCTCAAAACTAGGGAGAGTCTTCAGATCGTGAGGGAATCTGAAGTACTCTATTCCCCTCTCTCTCTTCATAGCATAAACCCCAGGATCCTCAAAGTGAGCCCATGCTATAATCTTCCCTGACACCTTCGCTGTAGCCTTTTGAATATCCACTTCGGCGTCCGAGGCCTGGGCTTGACTTGTTGAGGCTTCTGCTCCTTTCTCCTTATCGCTGAGTTTATCCAGAATGTCACTGTCTAGGTTGTTTACCAAATCTAGAAACACGTTTCCCTCTTGATCAGTGTATTCTGGATAGTGCTGATCTGTGATGTCTTCAATTTCGATTTCTTCAACATCGTTGAGCTCGTCATCATCAGCATCATCAAAAATTGGAGCATCCTTAACAATTTCGTCTGGATTCAGACGAAATATTTCAGCAAGCTGCTCATCAGTAAGGTTGTGAATAAGTTCTCCCTCTTCAGGAGTATAACTCACTAACCTTCTGACGATCCCCTGCAGATCAAGAATCATTGTGAGTTTAGACTTGACCTGTTGGAGGGGAGCAACATCATGCTCTTCTTGCTGAAATCCCTTATCTGTTTAATATCAACATGTAGAGTAGCAAACATTAGTATAAACTCAAGTTAATTAAACATTAATCATTAAATATTTACAAGAGTTTCATATACGTCAAAAGATGAATCAAGTACAAAAGCTTTAGAAATAAAACATCTAATCAGTACTTTTGTCTTGGATCATTGCTGGATCTCCGGCAGAAGGGGAGGTAGGTGGGGCAGCAGTTGATGCTCCCTGGTCTTGTCTTTTCTTGCTTCGTTGCTCATGACCAGAGGCAGAGGTAGATGCATCTCCGTCCCTTCATCATCATCATCATCTTTATCTTCATCATCACCTTCCTCGTCATCATCATCACTATCATCATCCTCATCATCCTCCTCATCATCATCATCTTCACCTTCTCCTATCTTGAGAGGCTCACTCTGAGTTGCTTTCAGCTTTAGCAAGATGGACTTGTTTTCAGTCTGTAGCTTCTCCAACATCCTGTCAGTCTCAATCTCATGCTCTAATAGACCAGTGATCTGATTAGCCTGTGAAGTGATCAGCTGAGCTTGAGATGAAGTCAACTCCCTTAACTGATGAATCTCAGCTGTCTGGGAGGAACACTGCTCTGTTAACTGCTAAATCTGAGCAGTCTTGGCCTTATCAGATGCTAGCAGCTGGAGCACCATGCTGTTAAATGCTGAAAGCTACTCTGTCACTGAGACAGGTGGAATGAATGAGCTAGAGGGTGCAGATGAAGGTTGGGTTTGATGAGTGGTGGTTGTTGTGGTAGCTGTGGTGTAGATGGGAGGCGATGGAAATGAAGTAGTAGGGGGTACAGTGGTGATGGTGGTGGCTGTGGGAGTGTGAGATGTAGGGATAGTGGTGGTTGTTTGAGGTGCTTGGGATGGAGTGGATGTGGTGGCTGTGGTAGTAGGTGGTGTAGAGGTAGTGGCTGTGGTGGTGGTAGTGAGCAGGGTAAGCCTTCGGCGTTTGTGCCTCTTCCCTTGGGCCTGAGCCATTCTCTTTATCCTGGATCCCTTGGATCCTGAAGCTCCCCCTTGGCTAATGGGAGTGTCTGAGGTAAAAGATGGGTCTGCCATAGAGCTCCCCGACTCTCCTGGGTGTCCACCAACAGCCCGTAATCCCTCCTCAGTGGCCACTTCCCGACTGCCCACAATCCGGGTTAGTGGCACCTCATCAGAATCCTCCTCCTCCTGCATGTGGAAGTCAGGGTGGATTGGAGCTGGTTCATGTCCTCCTTGACCATCTCCACCCTGATCAGTACCGTGGTCATCATCGTCGGAATCATCGGAGGGTAGAGCCACCTGCTCTACATCAGAATCACTGTCCTCATGGCGCCATCTCCTTCTTGCCGGCGCTACATAATTTTCCTGGGCCAGATGCCCAAATAACCGCCCGACAGGGGGTTTTATCTGCTTTCCCCTGTAAACCTTCATCCTTCCCAAGGTGGTATCATCCATCACCTCGAGCACAACTGCATCCTCCTTCTCCTTCGGTAACATAGGAAGCTTCTGGTCAAAGATCATTTGCAGGAAGCGAGGATACATGCAGAACCCCTCTCTGCCCTTCACCTATATGTTCTCCACTAGGTAAGTGAAGATCATCCGGGAGAAGCTGAACGGATGGTTCAGCACTAACGCAACATAGGCGTTCTGCATCTGCTTAGAGAGTTCATCGAATCCTCCTTTCCTTGAGGCAATACATCTGAGCATGACGTGGGCAAGATACTTGAACTGTTGGCAGAGATGCTCTTATTGAGCATCCCTGAGTTGATGTCCCCAGTGTACTTTGCCCGTAGGAAACACCCTCTAACAGTCATCGGGTGCAAACGAGTAGGACAGTCGCCATCATCTCCAAACTCGAGGACTGTCGTTAAGTCCTCCTCAGTGATCTCTATAGCATGACCAAGGATGGAGCTCCTGATCCGATAGGGCTCGACTGATCTATCTACAACATCATTCTCCCAGAATGCCTGCTGTAATGAGCGGTACAGAGTGCAGGGTGTAGATATCGCCCTGAAGATCCTCGATCTCCGTAAGAATGAAATTATGCCAGTGAACTCCGCTGCATTCCTGGAGGTCAGATCAAGATGGGCACATATGTTGTGCTTCGTGCTTATGATCCAACGACTTGCCATCTGTCACATTGTAAGTAATCGTCAGTGCATGCAGAAGATAGCAAATTCAAAGTCAATGGGTTTTACCCTTTGGTTAAGTCGGGCGACTGAGCTACCGAATGAACATAGTCGTGCGACTGAGTAGAACGACTGAGCTTTATATGAGTAATTGATTCATACGGGCGACTAAGTCAAGCGAATGAACCTAGTCGTGCGATTGAATCATTCGTCCATCTCAGTTGGGCGACTGAGACTAGTCGTCTTCTTAGTCGGGCGATTGGAGTTCATCAGTGTGTCCAATCGCCTACTTGACAGTTTGTCAATTCAAATTTGTATTTTGAGCCATACTTGATGTTAAACGTCGAAATTTGGCTCATTAGACTCAGAAATGACCGATTAAGCATACTTTAACTTTTGTTTGAACGTTTAGATCAATTTCGATTGTCTATTCGGTCATTAAACTCTCGGTTACTGTTAGGTCAGAATTCACGTGATTCACGATGTCATTGAACGGTTTCAACGATGAAACACCATGAAGATTACCTGTTTAAACACAAATGAGTGTTAGAACACACCAATAGGAGGTAAAAATGAATCAAAGGAAATTTTGACAGAGGTTCTTTAGGTCGTGCATATAGAGGGGGCAATTTGGGAGAAGGAGCGACTGATACTGATTCGGGCTGTATTTATACTTGATCAAATCCCAGTCGGGCGACTGAGCTTAGTTGCTTAGATCAGTCGTGCGAATGAGCCTAGTCGTCTAGGTCAGTCTTGCGACTGAGTCTCAGTCATTCAATCTACCTAATCGTTCATCCCCAATCGGGCGATGGAGGTTCATCCAAACGACTGTTACAGTCGGTTACCTCCAATCGTACGATTGGATTCATTCGCACTTCCCATTCACACGATTTGACTCATAAGTGTGTTCCAATCGGACGGCTGGAACATATTTATGGTCAGTCGTGCGACTGGGTCATCCTGATCATCTTTTGACCATGTTACCATAACGACATTTAGTTCCATTTAGTAGTAGATAAAACGTTATGAACAAGTTGATCATCTCAGACATGACCATTTTAATAAAACAGTTTGATCACCTCAGACGTGATCCATTTATCCACCTGATAATCTCAGTCATGACCCATTTATCCACCTGATCACCTCAGACGGGATCCATTTATCCAACTGATCATCTCAGACGTGATCTATTTATCCACCTGATCACCTCAGACGTGATCCATTTATCCTTTCAGAAACAATTTGTTAAGTAAGCGTTAAGCACATTTGGTGACGTTTAGCAGATAACAATACACACAGTCCGACATTGACACATTATACTAAAATAATTAAAAAATCTTAAAACTACGAATAGAATGAACATGTTTTTGTTGTTTTTGTTGTGTCAAGTTTGTGTAGCTTATTAGCATTTACATCATATCAAGGACAGACTCATATGGAATCAGACAGGCATAAACAGCATTACTTGGAACCATTGATTAGAATTGAACTTTAAACCCTTGCATATCATAGCTTTCTCACTTATCTAAGACTTCTGAAATCTAACTGGGAATCATGCTTGATATGATACGTAACGTACTTTGATTATCAACTTCAGTCAGTGCATACACGACGATTGTCAGTATACTTGTCCACTTAAATCCATACACAGACTTTTGACACGCATTGGTAACGAATTAAGTTATATTATTTCAACCAACATTTGTGGATCCCAAGCTAATATGGTAATCATTATTCCTTAGAGGACTTTCGAGCGGTCTATAGGTATTTTGACAAGAAGAGACTATTCTTAGAGCTTTCAAAGAGAAGCCAATCCTCAGGTCAGTGCCATCGCACAGCAGAGAGGCGGCAAACAACAACAAATTCTATAATATGTAGGTTATGCTTATCCTCAGGTCAGTACCATCGCACAGCAGAGAGGCACACAACCTATCTCCTTGTTAGAGCATTTCTTATTTTTCTTTTTCACATAACGCACCAACCACATTCTGTTATCAGTATGATTGCGCTTGTATTCATTTTTTCTTTTGCTCTTTTTGCAGTCACACGCTCACCTTTGGTGGTGTTTATTTGCTCGTTATCCCTTATCGGAAATGGCTGATTGTGTTAACCAGTGATAAGATGGGAACTCACAGTTGATTGAACCGTTTAGTTTAGATTAAGTTTACCATTGACGTCTACTCGTCTATTGTGTTGAATCTACCGACACATTGTATAGTGAACTAGCACCTCCCTAGATCAGCTTTCTCCGTGTAGTTATAATACCAACCAAGCGTACTATCATCTTCCCATTTTGTTAGACTTAGACTTCTCAGATTTATAATTTTTCTGTGATATAAATAACTTTGCAGAACCGAAAATCCTTTTGGTGTTCCAAGTAACTCGGTGCCTGTGTACTATCACTTTCCATAATTTATCGAGTCACATTTCCAGTTTAGATGTCTATGCCTTTTTAGCTTTACTTACCTTCCCCCCCTTTTTTTTAAGTTAATGAATACTGAAATAAATCTCCCCCTAAAATACTAAAACATAAAATCTTTTTGTGTTTTTGGATTTTATATAACAAGAAAAAATAAAAAAATAAAAAATAAAATAAAATTAATAGAAAATAAACACATAAATACTAATCGGACTATGTATCTGCTTCTTCCACAATCACATCACTTTTCTTTTTAACGCCGTTGACCTCTAGCAGATAGAAAAATCTAGGTTTATCAAATAGTTTGGTGTAGAGGTCAGTGCGCTGAAAATCCATGTTAATTTTAATCACATCAATCAATTGTTTTTCATAGCAATCGCGTATGAAATGATATTTAATGCCGATGTGTTTGGTTTTTGGATGTTGAACAGGATTTTTAGTAACAACTATGGCAGCAGAATTATCAACATAAATAGGGGTGTTAGAAAATTGCAAACCGTAATCGCGCATTTGCTGTTGGATCCAGATAATCTGAGAACAGCAACTTGCAGCAACACAGGTTGATAAAGCAACCGAGGCCTGCTTCTTACATTGCCACGTGACTAATCGCCTTCTAAAGAACTGACACCCTGCTAATGTAGACTTGAAATTCATCTTGCAGCGACCATAGTCTGAATCGCTGTATGCAGTAAGCTCAAAGTCATCATCATGAAGATACCACAATCCCAGTGTTGGAGTACCCTTCAGATAACGAAAAATCCTTTTCACCCCAATCAGGTGGTTCACTTTTGGCTTCGCTTGATATCTAGAACATAAACATATGGCATACATAATATCTGGACGCGAGGCAGTGAGTTACATAAGAGATCCGATCATCCCACGATATATAGTGGCATCCACCAAATCCCCATTCTCATCAGGTGCAACATCATGATTTGTGGCGAGAGGGGTACCGGCAGTGGAAACATTCTCCATATCAAACCGATTCAGAATATCGCTGACATACTTAGTCTGATGTAGGAAAATACCGGTTGGTGTTTGATCCACCTGTAATCCTAGGAAGAACTTCATTTCTCCTATGGCACTCATTTCGAACTCTGCCTTCATCACAGATTCGAATTCTTTGCACAATGCTTCATTCCTAGACCCAAAGATGATGTCATCCACATAGATCTGCACCATAAGCAAATCACCATCCTTTTCCTTGATGAATAATGTACAGTCTATGACACCCCTGCGAAAACCGTGTTTCAACAGATGGGTGGAGAGCTTCTCATACCAAGCTCGAGGAGCTTGATGTAGCCCATACAGAGCCTTATCCAGCTTGTAGACTCGGTCCCGATGATACGGATCCTCAAATCCTTTGGGTTGACTGACATAGACCTCTTCACGGATTTCCCCATGAAGGAATGCACTCTTCACATCCAACTGATAGACTTTTATCTTCATAAACGATGCATAGGCAAGAAAGATCCGAATTGCTTCCATTCTTGCCAGTGGTGCAAACGCTTCATTGTAGTCGATCCCCTCGACTTGTCTAAATCCCTGAACAACCAAGCGTGCCTTGTTTCTGATAACAACACCTTGGTCATTCTTTTTGCACTTTAGTACCCATTTGGTACCAATCACTTTAACTCCTTTTGGCCTATCAACGAGGGTCCAGACTCCAAGTTTCTTGAACTGGAGTAGCTCTTCTTGCATAGCATTGACCCAGGCCTCATCTTTCAGGGCGTAACTGACGTATTTAGGCTCGATTTGTGAAACAAAACATGAGTAAGCCCCGTCATTGACATAACCCTTCTCAATGACTGCAGCATAATAAGCAGAGTACAGCTGATTTCGCGTCTGCACTCCAGATTGAATATCCCCAATGATAGTCGTGGGGGGATGATTGACACTGATCCTAGTCACTGGTGTGGAAGGAACCACAACCTCAGAGTCAAGATTGGTGACTACAGGTTCAGTATCCGGATTTCCCAATGCTGGTTCAGCAACTGATGACCCACTTTGTTGATTAACATTGTGATCAAGGTCTGCTTCCGCTGCTTCTTCATCACCTGATGAGTCATCACTATCGTCTTGAGCAGGAGTCAAAGAACTTGAGGCACCGCTTTTAGGTGTGATGTTGCTTGAATCTAGATTCGGTGTGTTGAGAACATCATACATCATCTGGGTAGCAACTTCATCATCTGACTCAAACTGAGGAAGATTAAAGGATTTGAAAAAGCCATCATAATCGAAGAATGATAATGGACCTTTTCCAGCAAAGGAGGTGGTGTATCTCTGAACATCTACGTTGCACACACTTCTACCTGACTTGTCAAATTATTGTAAACTCGTTTGTCTGGTATGCTGTATCCTAAGAATATTCCTTGATCAGCTTTCTCACTGAACTTGCCATCCTGAGTCTTCTTCAACAGTGTACAAGGAGCTCCAAAAGGTTCCAGATACTCCAAGTTAGGCTTGCGCTTCTGAAGCAACTCATAGCAAGTCTTGCCATGCCTTTTGACTACTAACACACGATTAAGTGTGTAGCAAGCATTGGCAACCGCCTCATTCCAGAACTGGACCGGAAGCATAGAATCAGCTAACATGGTTCGCGCAGTCTCGATCAAGCTTTGATTCTTTCGTTCTGCAACTCCATTCATCTGTGGCGTGTATGCTGAAGTGAACTGATGAACAATCCCCTTTTCCTTGCAGAAAGCATCCATCCACTGATTCTTGAACACTGTGCCATTGTCAGAACGAATCCTCCTTACCTTCAGGTTGTAGAGTGACTCCAGTGTCGTGACGAGTACCTTGAATGATTCAAGTGTTTCTGATTTTGCTTTCAAAAACATTACCCAGGTGAATCTTGAGTAGTCATCTGTGACTACAAAGCAGTACCAGTCTCCTGCGATACTTTTTGTGCTAACTGGACCAAAGAGATCCATGTGTAGCAACTCCAGCGGCATCTCTATAGGATTAACTTGCTTGGTCTTGTGAGATTTCCTGGTCTGCTTGCCTTTCTTGCATGAGATATAGAAATCAGGAAGCTGGAAGTTCTTGACAGGAACTCCATCAACTAAGTTGTTATGAATCAGATGATCCATCTTCCTATGATTAATGTGTCCTATTCTTCTGTGCCACGAAATGGAGTCCTTCTCTGTAGCTTTAGATAAGAAACATTGAACAGTAGAAGAACTAGTAGAGGCATATGACATATCTAGAACATATAAGTCATTATATCTAGATGCTGACATTAATACTTGTTCCTATGGAATATCCAATTCTTTCTTCAGAATGTACCATTTGTGATTATCAAACATGACTTTGAATCCCTTGTCATAAATCTAAGACACAGAAAGCAGATTGTTTTCTAACTGCTGAACAAAGTTGACTTTGTTGAACTTTACCTTTTCATTACCTACTTCTCCTTGAGTAGTAATGTATCCTCCTTTGTTACCAGCAAAGGAAACGTGTCCCCCTTTAATTTGTTTGACATTGAAAAGGAGGGACCTATTTCCCGTCATGTGCTTGGAAGCTCCGCTATCTACGATCCATGTATTTAAAGACGTACTATAGCGGACAACCTGCACATAAGAGAAAATAATCAGTTAAGGAGGGGGACCCAAGCCTTGACTAGCTTGGGCTTCCCATGGGAATCAACCATCATGAATTCGACCCACTGGCCTTTATCAGTGGATGGAATCTCAACGTTCAACTTATCCTTACTTTCAGACTCATCAGTTGTTTTGGCTTTCCACAAACCATCCCTGTGAAAGGATTGTTTGTGGTAAACCTTAGACTGATTCACAGTTTGAGCATATGGTTTAGATTCAGAAACAGGTCTCGCCGCTGGCATCACAAACTTGTCAGGGACTTGTTTGTGTTGCCTTTGGCGTGGAGGAGACAAAAACGACCGAGAAGGTGTTTTAGACCTAGTAGGTGTTTTTGATCTAATAGGAGTCTTAGATCGCTGTTTTGAATCTAAATTAACTTTGTTGTTCAGCTCCACCTTAATTCTTGGAGTCTGATAGTGAGGACAATATGTTGAGATATGACCGCGCTGTCCACAAGTATAGCAGGATCTCCATTCATCGGGGCTAGAAGATCTCTTGTGGGGCGGTGAGTAAACTTTTGGTTCTTTCCTTTTATTTTCACTTTTAAGATTTTCACCTCCTTTGACAAACTTAACTTGTTTAACATTTTGGTTTATTTGTCTATGTGGCTGAATATTATCTATTTTAACTGATTTAACTTGAGTGGTTGTAGACATCTTGGATTGTGTGTTATTAGACTTTGAATCCAACCCAAGAGATGTTTAGACATTCTCTTCCACCCGTTTCTCAGCAGTGACATTTCTCGATGCTGAGGTTTTCTGATCATCATCCGGAGAAGCAGATTTAACTACTGTGTCCGGATCACTAACCAAAGGAGTTGTCACCACATGATCTTTAATTGGATTATTATTTATTGGATGTTGTTTAGTGTTCAACAGGATCTCACGTGGTGGTGGAACAACCTTGTAACCCAAGCCCTCCCCATTGTTGCGTTCTTTAACCAAGTTTTTCAAAATATCTGAGGAACTTGCTAAACTATGTAGTTACTGTTTCAAAGACTCATTTTCTACCTGTAAAACCGCTTTGTCTCTTTTAGTCTCTTCAATGGTCTTCAAAAAAATTTAATGTCATTTTCTTGGTTAAACACAACAACTTCAGTTTCCTTTAATTGCTTCTTTAAAACATCTATCTTTTCCTTATAATTGCTCTCATTCTGTTTTAACACTAGATTAGCTTCTAAGCACAGTTTCAAGTCATTTACTAAGTTATCATTGTGTTCTAATAACCTAGCAAATTTTAAGTCAATGCTTTCTCTAAATTTATCACAAGCAACACAAGCATGTTTAGCGAATAATTCATCCTTAGATTGTACCTGTGCAGCTGTGGACGTGACAGCCATGAAAGCACTCTTAGACGCAGGTTGAGCTTCAGATTCTGAATTCAGCTCATTCTTGACAATTTCATCCACTGCATCAAACGTCTCTTCCAAGTCAGCAGTATCAACATCAGCTGAGCTTTCCTCATCACTCGCTGAGTCTTCGTTCAAGTCTTCCACAGAAGCTATGTTTGCTTCACCATCAGATAAGAATTGAAAGGACCAGTCCTGTCCTTCATCTCCTTGTGCTACCACAACTTTAGAATCATTTCCTATGGATGCTGGCTTCTTGTCTTATTAGTCCAGGAGCTCTTGAATCAATCAAACAACAATGAAGATTTGGATCAAACACATAAATTATGATGAACAAAGATGAACACCAAGAACAACTCAAAACCCCTTGTTTGATTCAAAATGTGATTATCAAATAATCTGAAAGTGGAAACCCTAATCACATAGCCCATTCAAGCTTAAACCCTAATTGTCATACTTTACTATTTATAGTAAATAACAATTTACTAATGACACTTAAGACCCTAAACTATGACAATTTGAAATTACAATTAAAACCCAAAATGTCTAAAAACAAAATTAAATATATATTGTCGATACAAAATATATTTAATAACAATAAACATCCTAGACAAATATATCTTCAACATCTTGTCTCTAATCTTCGTCCCGAACGCGTAGAGTTGACTTTTGCGTTGACTTTGACCGTTGACGTTGACTTTGTTGACTTTAACTGTGTTGATAATATTAGACTATCTTTCAGACCCAACAATATTCCCCCTTAGTCTACTATTATCAACGTCTTTCATCATGATCAGCACCGATAAGTCAACTGAACTTGATCTTCAATTTGGTAAGCTTCAGTCTCAACGTTGAGGTCCCCTAGACTGATGCTTCCCAAATTTTGTTGCTGACGATCTTTTTCTCACAAGTTCCCCCTTTTTCCATGTTCCCCCTTGTCGTGTGCATCCTCTCAGTTATAACGAAGACCGCTTTCTTGAATCTCTGAGTGCTTCAGAAGATGTAGGAGGAGGATTCCTAGCTCGGTATCTTCTGTAAATTTGAGGAACAGGTTCTCTGGTCTGGTACACTGCTCAACTGATGATCGGCCATCACTTGTAGTAAAAATCTGAAACGCATTCTCAAACACAATCTCGACATTTCTAATTAGATCATTTCATTTTAACAAAATAAACCTGTGTTTATCTTTGTGAAAAACAAGCGAACCCGTGTTCGTTTGTGCGCAATTTCTGTGAAATGCATGAAAATATGAGATGATTTCAATAGCATAATATGGAAGACCTAAAGGAATTTTGAATGAAAATATATTATAGTTTTTTTTAATTTTATTTTATGTATATATGTATATTTGAATATTATATTATTATTATTATATATATCTATATATATATATATATATATATATATTTACAACCGAGAACTGAATCGATCATGAGATCACATCCTCAAGATATACTTTAGCATAAAGATGAAATTAATCATCGACAAGCAATGAGATCATACTGATAACTGAATCTAATCATAGTCTTTGAATGATTTTGAAATTCTCAAACAGATCAATAACGATTGCTGATATGTTTGTCCACTTAAACCCATGCCCTATCGTTTTCAACAAGCATCAGATGATTCGTTAAGGTTCGATTAAGCACTTTAGAATGCTAGGACCCCACAATCACTTGGCAAAAACCTTCACCCAACCTCAGGATTTCTTGAATTTTATTACGATCTTTATGGAACAAGGCTTGTGCATTAGTGTGCAAGTGATTATCAACAGAATATTGTATTCTGTGATGAATTCATCGTTAGATGATTTGACACAATTTAGATTAAAATGGTGAGAGCTCCAGGTCTATACTCACGTATAACAAAGGAGATGACCATTTAATCATGTGTCGATGAGAGCTGCAGGTCAGTACTATCGTACAACAAAGGAGATCATCACTCTAGGTCAGTACTTCCGTACAGCAGAGGATATTAGCACAAACACAAGACACATAAATACACTAATCATGGCTCAAAGATATGGCTTAAATGATTTGTATCATGGTGGGAGAAAGATCAATTCTCAATCCAATTTTTGTCGGGACTCAGTTTTCGTGTAGGCCAAAATGATTGCGTAAATCCAGACATCCTTAAGCATATATTTTAATTTAAATCATTATGTTGCTGTCTACTTTATTCTTCAGGCTGAGTCTACCAAGCATATCATTAAAGAATCTGTTTGTTTTTCTATTATTTGCAATTAAAAATAAGATGTGAATCAGATAACAGCATCAGTTACTATCATTTCTCAATTGAAAATGCAAGTCATGCAAAAACAAACATTTCAAGAAGATATACAATCATTTCTCAATCATCTCGAATCAAGTTCCCAGTTCTCTTTTCCTTTTTATTTACTTTTGATGTACTCTCCCCCTAAATTTTTATTTTAGCAAACCTATTATAATTTTTTTAATTTTTTTTAATATTTTTTTTAAACTGTAGAAAAATAGAAATTTACAAAAGAAGGCCTTCCAAACTACACTGATATCTAGATAAGAAATGAATTCTTAAGAAATATGCAAAGATGGTGAAGTGAGAACTGTGATTGTGCAGATAAAAATCCAGATTGTGGATAAAATACCATGACCTTAACCTGTTTGTTCTGTCTCAAATTTGAATTATGAACAATCCATGTCAGTAAACCGGATTACTAACAGTCCTCCTGAATTGTTCCTGCACTCATAAACAGATTAGTTTGAAAGAGCAACCCAGGCCATCGTAGTCCTGGAAGTTCCTTTTTCATCAAGATAAGTAACCAGCTTCTGCACACAACCGTTTAAACAATCGGGGATTGCTGTATCTGTCATTTTAATTTGCCAAATTTGTTTCGGTTCAATTAACTTGGATTTGAATGAATTAAATTTGGAAATCATTTACTGTTTAAGACTAGAAGGAAAAGAATTTGGTTTTGAAGCTTTGGTCATTTTCATCTTTCTATCATGTGAAACCGGCTTCACATGAAAAGGTTTGGATGGAGGGTTTTTCATCCAACCATTCAAAGATGTGTGCTTTTAACCTCTTGAACCAGAGAAGCAATCCGTGTTTCCTTTACCGTCTGGAACATGCTTTTTAGACTTACATTTGGAGAAGCAATTTGTTTTGCCTTTACCATCCGTAGCAAGCCTTTGAGGACATTTCTTTACCACATGACCTTCTTTTCCACACTCAAAACAAGCCTTGAATGGCTTTTGATGCTTGACTGAACCAAGTGATGCAGGTGGGGATGAGGATTGCTTTGAGCTTGTAGCAGAGTCTTGCTTGTTTTGGCATTTGCTATGTTGAACAGGAAAGGAAATCTTCACTGACTGACTGAGTTGTTTTGCAATTGTAGAAGAGATCCGTATTTGTCTTGATTCAACTTTTGGAAGCTTTTGAGACTTGACAATATCAGGGGATATCTTGATCTGTGAGGAACCAACACCATCCTCTGTGTTTGATTCATCATCTGAGCTTATCCAGTCTCGTAGACACAAATCTGCTTCCAATGGATCTTGATTAATAGGATTTGAATGTGTTGTTGTTGTTGTAGCTTGATGATTAGGAGATTCCTGAAGAATCTCTTCTTTCACACTCCTGACAGGCTCATAAGTAGGAATTTCACCTGCTTTAAACTTATCAAAGAAGTTACAAGAAACAACTGTTACAGGTTTGCAAACAACAGGAACTGAACCATCACTAGCTTGACTTTCAGCATCCGGTTTACTGTATCCCATACCAGTCGGAGAATCATAATCATCTCGCACCTCTTTAAGGTTAACCCCTTCTAATCATGCATGCAAACTATTAGTATCCTTCTGAATAATCTCTTGAATCAACTCATCTGTAGGATGAGGAGTGGGTGTAGGAGAATAACAGAAAGTACTAGGTGGAGGATAAACATATGCATTATCTTCATGACCCAACCCGGTCTTGATTTAAGCCCCCCTTTGTCTTTTGCATAATTCCACCTGTTTCATACCCGAAAGAGTCCATATTTCCAACTTATTTTTAAGCTTTCTTGTTTCAAACTCAGCAAGTTTAACTTGTTCAGTCAAGTAATTGACTTCACAAATCTTTTCCAAAAGAGTTCTCTTCAAATGTTCGTTTTCTTTCAAAGCTTCTCTTAATTTGATAAAATACTTTGACTCATTTTGTTTAAGCTCTTTGTTGGTTTTCTTTAATTCATTTTCATTCATTATAAGTAACCTGTTAGCTTTATATATACCGACTAAACGGATTTTGCATGCGGAGGAACACATGTCTTCAACAATATCATAAGGAAGACCCATTACCAGTTTTTCTACCGCGAGAGCACGATCACATTGGCAATAAGGAGTGTTCCTTTTGTACTCCTCCACAGCTGCTTTCTTGGCTTCCTCAATCACTACTTCAATCTTCATTTTTGTCTTCTCAGCTTCATAACCCTCTGCTCTTGTACCCTCAGCAGCATACATAGCTTCCTCAGCGACAACCTGTTTCTTAACAACATCCCTAGGCACCTGCCCAACTGTTTCCTTCTGAACCACAGCTTCACATACTAACCCTTCTTGAATAACAGTTTTTCCAACCAGCTTCTCACCAATCTCACAATCATTGACCTGTTGAACTTCACACGGGCTTGACCAAACATTATCAGCTGTAGCTTCTCCATGAGCTTCACACCAGAATTCTTTGAATGGATCAAAGTTTTTAATGAAGTCATCATCACTTTCAACCACTTCAGCAACCAAAGCGTGATTGATTTCTTCTTCTGATTCCTTGATTTCAGCACTTTGATCAAAGTTGATGAGTAGTGTTGTTTCATTCTTTGCATCTGCAAAATAGTCAAACCGGCTTTGAGCCGTTGTGAGATTATCTGATTTAAAGTCTTCTGAAAATGACATTTTTGAACAATTTAAACGACCCAAAAATATTTTTCCCAAAAAATTTAGAATAATTCTCCCCCGGGCTGAATATATTCTTAAATGTCACGCTACGTAATCTTAGCAACTGGGGTCAAGCTGCCAGGTTAGCTTGTTTTTTTTTTTTTTAAATTTTTTTATATTCAACCCAAGTTTGTTGATCAAAATTTAGCCTAATTATGTGAGTAAACTCAGTCCAAATATAAGAAGCCCACTAACACAACTTAAACCCTAAACCATTTTCTTTTAATTTAATTATAAAACCCAAACAATTAAAATTAAACTTTCCCAAACACTCAAACCAAACCCTAGATTTACAACTTAAATTTCACTTTGACTTCAAACACCCTCATATCTGACTTCAAATATACTCCTAGACACAAAACTCTTACACCTTCAAAAAAAAACACACACACAAGAATCCTCTCAAGATTAGTAGATTAGAGAAACTGTGTGGAGAGTGCTGTTGGCAGCTGCTGCCCAAGACGACGGCGCCATGATAGCGATAGGTGGCCGACCACCGCAGCCTCTTCTTCTACCTTTCTTTTCTGTTATTTTAAATATTTGGTGGAGATGGTGAAGATGTGGTGGTAAACGGTGGTGGATCTATGGTTCTGTTGGATGAGGGTGTTGTTAGGCAACGGCGGTATGGTGGTTGCGTGGTCGGTCATGAGTGGTAGGTGAACGAGGCTATGGTCGAGTGGGGTAGGTGAGTGGGTGCGGGTGGTGGAGGTTGTAGGTTGAGATGCTCGCGATGGTGGTTGTGGCTGCAGGAGGAGGAGGTCTCGGTGGTAGCAGGGTTAGGGTTTTTGTGGAGGTGGTTGATGATGGGAACACTTAGGCACTGGGTTGTTGTTGTGATGGAAGTTGGTTGCGGATCTGATGGTGTAGTGGTAGTGGTGGGATTGTTGGGTGACGTGGTGGGAGGGTTGTGATTTTGATGGCAGATCTGTGGTGGTAAACGGAGGCTGCCAAAGGATGTGGTATGGTTCAAATCCTACAGGTTGAAGGTAATGATATGAACCAAGGGGCCAGCGATGGCTTTGGTTCGAGGTGAGTATGGTTTTATGGGTCTGTTGGGATCAAGACAATGAGGGGAGCGATTATTCGCGGTGGTCTTGATCGAAATGGGGAACAGGGAGGGGCGACGAGAAGCAGTGGAATGTCAGTTGGAAAGGTTGTAGGGACCGAGGGGTTGCAGGTGTGGTGGTGTGCAGGTGATAGATTCGCTGGAAAACCGTGCGAACTTGCTAGTTTCGACAGCAATTTCGCCGAAAAACAAGTAGTTTCGCCGGGAAACCAATAGTTTTGTCGGAGTTTTGACAGAAAGCGTGAACTTTCGTTCAGATGACGTAGTTTCGCAAGATGAAGATTTGAAGGATTTTCAAGGCTGCCAAGAACACCAAGAACACACACACTAGTGTGTGTGAGAGAAACTTCTTCAGATCTGAATTTTTCTTTCCATTTCTTGTATAAAATATGTTGTAGATCTGAAATATATGTTGAATATCTTTAAATTTGTAATAGATTGTTGTAGATCTGATGAATTGATTATGTTTGGGATGAATTTTGAATTCAGATCTACTTTCACTCTCTAAACCCTCACTTTCTCTCTCTACGAAATTTCAAAAATCAGCAACAAAATCTTCAAATCAGCAATAGAAATTGATTCAAGTTGGCTCTGATACCAAATTGTTAGTCTAGGAGCTCTTGAATCAATCAAACAACAATGAAGATTTGGATCAAACAAATAAAATGTGATGAACAAAGATGAACAACAAGAACAACTCAAAAACCCCTTGTTTGATTCAAAATGTGATTATCAAATAATCTGAAAGTGGAAACCCTAATCACATAGCTCATTCAAGCTTAAACCCTAATTGTCATACTTTACTATTTATAGTAAATGATAATTTACTAATGACACTTAGGACCCTAAACTATGACAATTAGAAATTACAATTAAAACCCAAAATGTCTAAAAACAAAATTAAATATATTTTGTCGACACAAAATATATTTAATAACAATAAACATCCTAGACAAATATATCTTCAACGTCTTGTCTCTAATCTTCGTCCCGAACGCGTCGAGTTGACTTTTGCGTTGACTTTGACCGTTGATGTTGACTTTGTTGATTTTAACTATGTTGATAATATTAGACTATCTTTCAGACCCAACATGTCTTTATCTTGCCTATTGAACGAGGAGAATGGATTCCCGTTCCTAGTCTTTTTAGGCTTCACGCATTCTCTTTTGAAATGACCCTTTTCTCCACAGTTGAAGCACGTGACTTTAGACTTGTCAAAACCAAAGGTCGTATCTTTGGTAGCCACGAGATTCTGCCCTGTTTTCTTCACAAACTTCTTGGCTCTCCGGACAGCACTTGCAAGAGCCCACATGATATCCATCCTTTCAAGCTCGTTTTCATCTACTTGCTCGTAGTCTTCATCGGCAAGGTGGCAATTTCCAATCTTACCCGCCACCAGACCATCATAAGAGTGCACAACTGCAGCAAGTAGATCCATGTGCTCTTTAGCAACCTCCACTGTTACCTTTCCCAAATTTTCTGTCATCAACTTAGCAGATTGATTAAAAATTGGACTTTGTAGAATCCCAGATGCACCATGAGACTCATTTGCAGATGATGAGCCTTGATCAGTAGATGACGATGCATTGGAGACAAAGGCTGTTTGCAGAGGAGCTCCAGAAGACTTTGAAGCAGGAGTGGAAGTGGGAGTTACATTGTAGAGTGATGGGTCTTGAGTATACGCTGCTCTTTTCGTCCTGTACTGGTGACGCACTTCTTCCTCTCTCAGTTTTAGAATAAAGTCATTAATATCCAAGGTCTCTAAAACTGAGTTGTGTCGCATAGTGGAAATGAATGAATGCCACTTTTCAGGTAGACCATCTGCCAAGCTTGAAACTTTGTCTTCTATTGACGTCTTTACTCCATGAGTGTGAAGTTCACTCATCAAGTGATAGAAGCGATCGATAATTTCATCCAATCTCTCATTCCCAATTACAGAGAAGTTGTCAAACTCCTTCTTCAACGCTTTACCCTTTAGGGACTTTAGAGTAGAATTCCCATCATACCTCTTCTCAAGAGCTTTCATCAACTTTTTACTTTGCTTGTGCTCTGAGTATTGGTGAAAAATGGCCTTGGGAATGGACTGGGTCAAAAGAGCATATGCCTTCTTTTCGGCATTGTAGGCAACCTTCTGTGTATCAGTGAGTCCACTTAAAGTCAAAGGAACACCATCAGCTTCCACGGGCATGTTATAACCAGTCTCAATAGAGTTCCATAAGTTCGGGTCCACTCCATTTAGATGAATCTCAAAACGTTGTCTCCATTGTGGAAATTCATCTATAGTCAATAGCTTAGGTGGCTTGTTATGGTTCCCTATCTCATTTTACAGTAAAAGCAGGTTCTGTATCCTTGAGTCCTTTCCAGCTGACATTGCAAAGTTTTCTGAGTCCATTATGTTATAACTTTAAGTTGTGAATGAAACTGCTAATGCGATTGGGGAGTGCGACTGGAATGCGACCGACACTAGCTGTATGCGATTGGACTCAAACGTACGATTGAACAGACGACTGAGAGACTTAGGCGACTGAACAGACCGAACGACTCAACTGGGCGACAGAACTGGGCGATTGACTCAATAAGGCGATTGGATGAAGCAACTGACTCAATCGGTCGAATGAATAGGAGACTGGACTTCAGTCGTACGATTCAGTTAATCGTGCGACTGAGACTGCAGAAATCGAGATTTTTCACACTTTTGACCTAAAACGTGTTTGTGACACCCTAGACGGCTGTAAGTCGAAAAACACTGATTTTGCAGAACATGCACACGTAAAGACTCGGTTTTGAGCAGAAAGATTGGATCTTTTCGCGAAAAACGTGGACTTTAACAAAACTTGATTGAATCAAACGAAGAATCAAGAGCCCAAGCTCTGACACCACTTGTTAGGACCGTGTACGTACGGAGTACTAACTGATCTTCGTTATGCCGGATCAAATAGTGCGGAATCCTATTTAATTGGTGATCCAATCAGGGAGAACGAAATCAAGATCAATCCTAGCGATTAGAAAACGTTAAGAATGGAATAGGAATGATCTGGGATGTTCTGGGTCGACTAGGGTTTCAAGTATTCGAAGTGTTACGTTTTTCCACGAAGTAAGTGGTATTTATAGGTTACAGCTATCAGTCGTACGACTGAGCTAGGCGACTGGCTCAGTCATGCGACTGAGTCATACGATTGATTCATTCGGACGAATGAGTCAGTCTTATGACTCAATCGTACGATTGACTCAATCTCCTGGTTCAATCGTGTGACTGGTCCATTCGCATGGTCTAGTCGTGCGACTGAATCAGATAACTTAGTTAAACACATTCTTGAACCTTTAATGGTTTAGAACGATGTCTAACAACTGTAAACCTATATAACATTGTCATATATGTGTTTAACAATAAACAATATAGATAGATATAACATTAAACAGCCAATACACATATATAGAAGAGTTTCTTATTCAATTGATCAAACATTACATAAGTGTTACAAGAAAAGAAAGTCTATTACATTTAAGCTCACTAGACTAGAACTGAGGACATGTGTACCAACACCTAGTGTCCAGCAGGCTCACCAATTTTCTTCTTAGCCTTTTCTCTTATTCATTTAATGAATCAGAGCTTAAAGCAAGAGATTGTGTGATTGGTGTAAGGTTTCTCAGGGTAGATCTAGGAAGGCATTTCTTATGAGAGTGTTTGAGGATCCATCAATGTATTGCAATATGATGAATCTCCCACATAAGAAATGCTACTCACTTTTGAGCAGTTGTTGAGCCTTCTCTTGATCTCCCTAATTTCTTCTAAGGTTGGAGTTTTAGATGGTTCAGAGGATGATGTTGGTATTGTTTGGGTTTTGGGTTGTATGATATGTAGTGAGGGTGGTTGTTGAGAGGCAGGAGAAGGTTGTGGTGGTAGTAAGGATGGTGTGGGTTCAGGGGTGTATGGTTCAGTGATGGGTTTGGTTTTGATAGGGAAGGAGAAGGGTATAGTCTCGGTGATGGTTTCAGTAATTCTGGGTAGTGGTTTGGGTTCTGGTTTGGGCTTCATCCTCTATATCTCCTGAGATACTTCCTTCCTTCTTCCTAAACGAATGTCAGCTTTGATATCACTGACATGTCGCTGTAGGGTCTTCTCTGACATAGGCCCAGCTTGCCTGCCAATGAAGCCATGTGACCTGAGATAAGCCTTCATCCAGGCTTTATCTCCTACCTTCTTGGCAGCTGCAAGCTTTGCCTCTTCCCCTTTCTTCTTTCTCTCCTTCACTTTCTCCCTAGCAGCTCTCTTTCTCTCCTTGTTGATCTGTTCCTTCTCTCTGTTGACAAGGAGCAGGATCATCTCATTCTCATGAGGACTCAGTTCCTCCTGAGAGTAACCTCTTGAGCACAAGAAGGCTATCCTCTCCTTCTTCTTCTTTAGCTCAGCTTCTTCCTTCTATTTTCTTGCTCTTTCCTCTTTGGCCCTCCTTGCTGCTTCGTCCTTTTCTTTTTGCAGTAAGTGAAGCCATCCAAACTATGAGCCAAATGAAGATCCATGTTCTGAGCAGAGAGAAGTTAGCTGATGCAAGACAGTTCTCTAACATTATCAAAGCAATACTGGATCCTTCATTCACAGACCCAGCTCCTGTTTCATCTCCTCCTGCCGATAAAGACCCAGCAGAATCTTCACAACCTCATCCTCCAAACCCTTAAAGCTCATAGGCTGTATAATCCTTAAGGGGGGTATTGTTGGACCCTGAAAGGATCATACAAGCCAATTCAAGTATTGGATAATGGTTGTTCTGCTGGAATCTCCCTATGTCCAAGAACCAATGCGGATTAAGAATCTACATCAACAAAGAAGACAAGTGTCGGCTATCTGTATTTGTACATGCGGATGAACAATTAACAAATGCTGACAAGTATGTGTTCTTCCACATTGACAAATGCAGACATCCGAACAAATGCTGCCAAGGATTTACTCTTCCGCATTAACTAATGTGGATGATCAGCAACAAATGCGCTAAGTGTTTGTTCATCCGCATTTGTCAATGCTGATGACCAACCACTAATTTGGTTGAACAAAAACAAATGCTGATGGAATTCAACACATCCTTAGTCAATGCGGATGAACAAAACAAATGCTGTTGAAGACCTTTTGTACATATACTAGATTATGCATAGGGGTATTTTAGTCTTTTTGTAAAGCTTCATGTCAGCCTATAAATAGAATAGACAACCTCCTATGTGAGGTGACTTTAGACTCTAGAATTTCAGATAACCTTAGACAATCAGAATATCTGTCTTTTGTCCCTAAAGGTGTCTGGTTACTGTATATTGCTCCAACCCTAGTATTTATTGTAACTGTTCATCTCAATCAGTACAAAGAAGCATTTAGGAGTATTTTTTGCATTCTATGTTCTGTGTTTGTACGATTCCGCCATATAATCACTGACTCAATCATCATATTCAGTCCTTGTTGTTTCATAACAACAGAGAATATCATTCTCACACCCAGTCAATTGGTATCAGAGCTTTGGCCCTTGGTTCTTCTTCAGATCTGCTCATATCTAAGTTAAACTCGATTGATCTGGTGATTGAGTTGTTGATAGAGTGTTCAACTAACTCTATTCAACATACAAGTTGAATATCTGTTGACATACTTTGGCAGACACTGTTCTTTCATCAACAACCTCTAAAAACAGATCTGTGAGCAGTAACTTCAACATAAAATCATACCATAAACTAAATCAAAAACTGAACAAAAGCTGTTGTAACAAATTTCTTCTATTCACTAAGCAGATCTGGTATTATAAGACTGTTTTTGGACTTACTAGACTAGAAGGACTTAATAATCAACCAAATCAGTACTTAAACAAGTTAAAAACAGCTTATTAACTTGGATTCACATAATTTCTCTGAACTTGGTCATACTCCTAAACCTCCTATACTTAAACACAAATCTGAGTTTGAGCAATGGAAGATTAGGTTTATGAATTACATTACAGGTGTAGATCCAAACTACTGGATTTCCATATGCAAAGGGCCTCACATTCCAGTGACACTTTCTGCTGATCAGACTGCTCTATACAAAACCTCAAGAATACCCATAGAGGATCTTACTCTTGATGATGATGATTACAAAAAAAAATGATCTCAAAGATTATTCCATTCTATCTCAAGCACTGAAAAGGATGTGCTGAAAAGGCTTGAGATGTATGGAACTGCTAAAGCTGTCTGGGATGCACTGCTGATTATCTGTGAAGGCAGCAGTGAAGTGGATGAAATTAACAAGGACAAACTTGTTAATTAATATGAAATCTTTCATCACTCCAAGGGGGAGTCAATCTCTAAAAAATTGCACAGATTTGTGCAGCTGGTGAATGATTTAAAGATGATGGGGGTTACATATAAAGTCAAGGAGTTAAACAAGAAAATGCTTCACAGCCTTCCTGAAAGCTAGAAACAAAATGTTACAATGCTTAAAAACACTGTTGATCTAGAGAGTACCACCTTGGACATCATGATAGCCAAAATTCAAGCTCTTGAACTTGATAAAAGGAGCAGGAACCTTGGTGGACCTAGGGTTGTTAAAGCATATAAATTTCCATCAGACACTCACTCAGTGGAAAATGCCTTTATTACTGAAGATGATGATTTTCTCTCCTCAAGAGATCAAGTGAAGACAACTGGTTTCATTGCTGCTCCATCAACAAACAAGCCATCAACATCAGCCCAACCAACAGGGTTTACTGCCACTCCCACGGCATGTCTGAAGACCAAAGATCTTAAGAGCAAATGGCTACTTACAATGCCTTTGTTGCAAGCTTTGAAGCATACTTGGGAGGTAGACTCACTTCTGCCCACCTGATCCAAGAAGATTTGGAAGAAATGGATCCAGATGATGTGGAAGAAATGGATCTGCAATGGCAAATGGCTATGATAGCAATGACAGCCAAGAAGTTTTTCAGAAAAGGAAGAATGCTGAGTTTGAATGAAAATAGAAAGCTTGGATATGACAAAACCAAGGTCAAATGCTTTAATTATGGTATGACTGGCCATTTTTCAAGAGAATACAATGCTCCTAGAAGAAACCACAATAGCTTTCAAAGGAACACTCCAGGTCAATCAACATCACAACCAAATTCAAGCTATCAATCAAGCAATCATCAACAGCAGCAGTATCATCACCAACAACAACATCAACATCCATACTAGAGTCAGCCACAACTGACAAATCAAGCTCATGGAACCGACTAATCTACTTCAAATGCACATGTCATCAGACAAGATGGAGTATGTGACTGGAGCTTATATGCTGAGGAAGTGAAGCCTCAATTTCAAAAGCATGCTCTCATGGATCACATCAATGATGGCCCAACTCTAATGCCTTCTGAAGTAAAATCTAATTTGTGTAGTGAAAAATGCATTGCTAAACTATAGGGTTATCATGAGCACAATCACAAATTGGCTGCTAAAATCAAAGAAGAAAAGGTAAAATCTAAGATGTATAAAAGATAAATCAAATGCTTTGAAATAAAAATCAAATCTCTCATTTCAGATATAGAAAAACTTCATAGAGAAAAGTACACTCTTGTAGATAAAACTGACAAACTAACTGAAATGCTAGCCCAATCCAAGGCTGAGCAATCAGTTACTGAAGTGAAACTTGAAAAGTTTGAACTGCCTTGAGCTAAGCTGCAAGAGATGATTGATTCACAGAAAGAGCACAATGATATAACTAGGATTGGATACAATTCATGTCCCCCACCATATAATGATAACTACACTCTCATGCCTGAGTCTGTCACTCTTTTTGATAAAAATGAACCAAAAACTATTGAACCTAAGTAAATAGTAACTCAAATGACTAATCCTTAAAATAAACCAAGTGTTTACATTGAAACAAATGAGGAGAAAATTAAGTTAGGTCATCCTATCAAAATCAAAGAGTACTCAGACAAGACAGTGGATGTCACTAAACCAACAAGTCCTGTAAAATCCATAGTGCCTTTTATGAAATTTGTTCCTGCAATTTCAAAAGAAAAGAAGATATCTGATGATTCTGTGAAACCATCTACTGAAAGTGGATTTGATTGTGAGATCAAATCTCCTATGAATTCAATCAAATCAGTCAAAGTTTCACCAAATATCGAAAGTAAAATCCTAATGGTTTTAAAATCAAAGGTCATAGAGGAATCATCAAAACCAAATCAAGGAGTTGGTTTTGATATTTTTAATAAAGATCATGTAAACAAACTAGAAAAAGGAGGATAGAAAAAGTTTAAGAAAGAAAAATCAGTCAAGGAAAATCAAGACTAGTAGTGATGTGAAACAAGCTACTAAAAGGACTGATCATGATTCCTCACCAAAATCAAAAACTGAGGCTCAATCCAAAACTGGTAAAGTCACTGAGACATCAACACGAGGATCAGTGTCTAAAAACAAACACATGTACCGTGACGTGTGTGAAATGTCAAATCATAGAACAGATAAGTGCTTTTTCAATCAATATTGCTCAATCTGTGACATGAACAATCATTCCACTAAAAATTGTTATTTTAACAAATATTGTTCTGTCTGTGATATGACCAACCACAACACATCTGATTGTTTCTTCAAACAAAAAGGATTGAGAATTCCTCAAAACAAGCCCATTTCACTAAGCACGTCTGCAAAACCAAAATCACCAGTTACTCTCATAATAAACTGTTCAAGACTTCCAGCTTAGATGAAGCTTTAAGTAATATAAAAGGGTTAAAAAGAGATCAAAGAAATATAAAACATAACTTTTAGAAAATATCATCATTTCCATGATTCTAAAAGGAAGTTTGATAATCAAAAACGGGTTCAATTTTTGAAGAGAAATAGGGATCAAAGGTTTGAATACTCTTCTGACTCTTCAGTGGATGCAGATGTGATGAAATATCCAAGGCATAATTAGAAATTAACCACATAACCCAAGTCACAAATTAGAGGAAAGTACCAAAAAGTTACTATCATGGATAGGAACGCAATACCCAAGACCATCATCGCTTGGGTTTCACATTTTAATTAGTTATTTTTGTGCTTGTAGGGTCACTCACACAGGTCCAATAGTTTATGGTATATGGATAATCGGTGTCCCCGACACATGGCCGGAGATCATTCCCTCATTCATGACTTTAAGCATATTCAAGAAACAACTATGGCATTTTATGGAGATTCATAAGGTGGTAGAATTACTGGTGAAGGATCTGTGACAAATAGGATGTTGAGCTTTGATAGAGTGAACTACTATGAACAACTGAACTTCAATCCGCTCAGCGTGTCTCAGATCTGTGCCAAAATATTCCACTCACTTCACTGACACTCATTGCTACATTCTGAAACCAGGATTTCAAATTCCTGAAGAATGGGTTGTCTTGAAGACCCCGGGGAAGAATAACACCTATGTCTTAAACCTCAATTCTGCTTTACCAAATGAAGAAACATGTTTACTGTCAAAAGCATATTTTGATTAGCCACAGCTTTGGCACAAACGTTTGGGACACACAAATTTCAAAAACATGAACAGATTGGTCAAGGGAAATCATGTCATTGGTTTTCCCCAGAAAGAATTTCACTTTATTGACCACTATTCAGCATGTCATAAAGGAAAACAACATAAATCTTCTCACAAGGCAATGCTAGTGAACTCAAACGATTCTCCATTGAAGTTACTACATATGGATCTTTTCGGACCAACTCATGTTATGAGGATTGGAAAGAAACAGTATTCCTTGGTGATCATAGATGACTTTTCTAGATTTACGTGGGTCTTCTTTCTACTTCATAAAAATGAAGCGTCCTAACTAATAAACGATTTTATCATAAATATTGAAAACCAACTTGGTTAAAACAATTAGAAGTGATAATGGGACAAAATTTAAGAATGAAGACATGAGTTCATTTTGTACAACCAAAGGCATCTCTCATCAATTTAGTGCAGCTAGAACTCCTCAACAAAATGGGGTAGCTGAAAGGCGAAATAGAACACTAATTGAAGCAGCAATAACCATGCTATCCGATGCTAAACTGCCAATTACATTTTAAGCAGAAGCAGTTAACACATCGTGCTTTATACGAAATAGAACTTTGATTGTAAAAGAAAGAAACAAGACTCCTTATGAACTAATCTTTCAAAGAAAACCATTTATTGCATTTTTTAAGTCATTTGGTTGTCCTGTCTTAATATTAAACACCCGAGACCATTTGGGAAAGGTTTCATCCAAGTCTAATGAAGGATTCTTTGCAGGTTATTCTTCTGTCTTAAAGGCTTATAGAGTGTTATTCCTAGATTAATCATAATTTTTGAATCAACAAATGTTCAATTCAAGGAACATTATTTTCCAAAATCTACGAATGGTCCTGACTGGTTGTTTGATATTGAATCCTTCACCAAATCATTTGATTAATATCACTTGTCTGATGCAGGAAACCTACAATCAGCTAAATCTTCATCATTTGTAGAAAGAAGGAATGACTTTCCAATGATTCCTCCAACTTCTACTGAGCAACTTAATGAAGATGTGCCAATACAAGCTGATCCTGTCAGACAATCAGTTCAAAATCAAAGTGTTGCAACTGAAGATGGTCCTAGCATACAACCATCTCCTTCAGAAGAAGCATCCACTGATGTCAGAAATCAAGATCATGTTGCACCACCAGTTGAAACTGAAAGAACTTCAAATAATATAAGTAATCAAAGTGCTGCTCATGCTGAAGCAAGAACTGAAACAGTCTTTGATTATTTTCAAAACTCCCTAATAGTACAAGATAAAGTTGCCTTGCACCAAGATGATTTAAATGTCTCCAATCTTGATGTAACCATTGTTGGTAACTCAATTTCAACCACCAGAATACACAAGAATCATCCAGTAGATAACATCACTTATGAACTTAATGAGCGGGTGAAAGAAGCAAATCAAGCATAGAAAACATTTGTTTGTTCTCCTACTTTCTTTGTCAAACAGTACCCAAAAATATCAAAAAGTCTCTTCAAGACAATATTTGGATTGATGCAATGCAGGAAGAGTTGCTACAATTCAAGAAACAAGAAGTACAGCAACTGGTAGATCTTCCCGAAGGACAATACCCTATCGGTACTAGGTGGCTATACAGGAACAAACTGATGACAGGGGAATCATCATTAGAAATAAAGCAAGACTAGTAGCTCAGGTGTATACTCAAGAAGAAGGAATTGACTATGATGAGGTGTTTGCTCCTGTAGCCAGACTAGAAGCAATAAGACTCTTTCTAGCATATTCAGCATCCATGAAATTCACTGTTTATCAAATGGATGTGAAATGTGCTTTTCTGTATGGAAAGATTGCTGAAGAAGTCTATGTGAGTCAACCTCCTAGATTTGAAGACCCAGATTTTCCACACAGGGTGTATAAGCTAGACAAAGTCTTGTATGGTCTTCATCAAGCCCCAAGGAAGTGGTATGAGTCTCTATCATACTTTCTTCTTGAAAATAGGCATGAAAGAGGAAAGATTGACCAGACTCTCTTTAGAAAAAGAAAAGGAAAGACATGTTGTTGGTTCAGATATATATGGATGATATCAAATTTGGCTCAACAAACAAGGTTCTCTGCAAAGAATTTGAAGAACTCATGCACTCAAATTTTAAATGAGTGTTATGGGGAACTCACGTTCTTTCTCGGAGTGCAGGTCCAATAAACAGCAGATGGAATCTTCATTAATCAATCAAAATATGTGGAAACAATGTTGAAGAAGTTCAAGTATGCTGATTGTCAGTCCATCAGAACTCCTGTTGACACTAAAGTGAAGATTGGTCCATATCCTAAAGGCAAATCAGTGGTCAGACTCATTATCATTCTATGATAGACTCACTTATGTATCTAACAGCCAGTAGGCCTGACATTATGTTTGGTGTTTGTGTGTGTGCCAAATATCAAGCAGATCCCAAGGAATCCCATGTGAATGCAGTCAAGAGGATATCCAGATATCTTAAGGGCAAGCCTGCTCTTGGATTATGGTATCCAAAGGAGGGAGACTTCAATCCCTATGCATACACTGATAGTGATTATGGGGGATGCAATTTCAATAGAAAATCCTCTTTTGGCGGTCGTCAATTTCTTGGTCCTAGACTGGTCTCCTGGTAGTGAGAAGCAGACAAATGTATCCGTTTCAATAGCCGAAGCTGAGTATATAGCAGCATCAGCATGCTGTTCTCAAGTTCTCTGGCTTTAAAACCAGATGCTTGATTACGGTTTTAGCTTCTTGCACACTCCAATTCACATTGACAACACAGCAGCTATGTTCATAACAAATAATCCAGTTCAACACTGAAAAACTAAACACATTGAAATTAGATATCACTTTTTAAGAGATTGTGCTTAAAAAGGGTTAATCAAATTGATATAAGTTCATACTGACAATCAATTGGCTGATTTGTTCACTAAGGCATTTGATCCAACCAGATTTGAATTCTTAGTTCAATCAATTGGCATGATTAACCTTGATTAAAATTTAAAATCAACAAAAACATTCAAATATTTCAAAAAATACATAAAGAAATTAAAGAGAAGAAGTGTATGGCTTATACAATGGGAAATGATATAATTACAGTCATTATATCATCCACTGTGCTTACTTATAAATCTTGAGTGACTGACATGACTTATCTGATATGCGGGTAGGCTCAACTTGGAAAAGAAGATACATGCACTGATAAACTAAAGCTTATATTAAACTGTGAAGCTCTCATGTCATAGTGTGTGTAAGTATTGGCTTATCCAAATGTATGCGTATGTAGTAACCTAAACATACCAGGTATTGATATCATATGAATCTCATATACTAACATCAGTTTCTCTTCTATTTAGCTGAGCAAAGACCTAGAGAAAGAAGCACATAGTGCTGATGTAATGATCTATCAAGATTCCCAATGAGGAACACATCCAACTTGGATGAAACAAACAGAATAAAAATCATTCTAAATGAATGAAATAAAAGAATCCTAAGAGATCACCTTCCAAAATAAAGTGAAAAGAATCCCAATGTGGATCAAAAGTGATAAAAGGATAAAAAATAAAAGAATGCCAATGAGGATCAAGCAAAATGAGATGTCACATTTTAAGTAACCTGGTCAAGTAAGATGTTAAAAGTTCTACCATACATTGCATGCAGATGGTTAATCTTAACATGCTTTTAAGCGTGAGGTACATGTTGAATACCCAATTCATTCAAAACATGATAAGTTCATTTGCATCAAAATAATAACCAAGAATGAGTTTAAGAGGATAAACATACCTTCAATCAATATGATCATGAACATGTCTGTTTTACTAACAATTGCCTGCACTTATGAAAGGTAAGATTGATATGATCCCAAATAAAAGTATATCTCAACTTCTTGTACAAAAATCACAAAAAGATTTTCTTTTCAAAATTTTCAGCTCTTTAAAGTTTCTATCTCATATAGATATAAACTTTAGGGGGAGTAACTAAAATTTTGATTATCAATGTACAGATGTTTTCAAAAGTTATATCAAAAACAGTTTCAAAAAATCAGAAAATCTAACTGTGTTGGTGCAGAAGTTATATCATTATTATCTCAGTTTCTTGCAAACATTTGAAGCACAAAAGTCTAAGATTAGTCAACACTGGGAAACTTGTATCATCTCTGATAAACAAATCAATCCAAGCAAGAATTGACAACTCAAGAAACAGACAAAACTTCGTAATAAACAAGCAAAAGACTCATCTTCATAAAGGTCAAGCATCAAAGCAAGATCAACCAAAAACATCCACAACAGAAACAGTAAGTGTTGACAATCTCAAAACCTAATGTAGGTAAGTGCATTGGTTAATGCGGGTGAAGGTAACCCATGCAAATAACCAATGCCGGTAATAGTTTGGAGATGAAAAACACAAGTGAAAGTAATGTAGATAAGTTAACTCTACCGTATTAGTCTCACTACAAATATTAACAGTTTTCAAGTATGAAAACCTGCGGACAAAAATTTGTTCATCCGCATTTGTTTTCTCAGCTGCATTTCTCTAATATGGGTGAAATGTGAATGTGAATTTGAGGAGGTTGCTGAGTCTGGATAATTGCAAGTGAGGTTGGAGAGTCCTCAATGTCCATACTTTGGGAAGGACTCCTAGGTTCTGTGATTGTAACAACTTCCTCCCCATTTTTGGTAGCATCACCCACTTGTATAGGTGAGTTGGAGGTTAAGTCAATTACATCTTCAGCTTCTTGTGTTCCTGGTCGAATCCTCCTAAAGGGTCTTATAACTAGTTGTTCCTTGAGATCAGAAATCTCAACTTGTTGATCATTGACCGTTTTTTGCAAGGTAGTCACTTGTGATTCCAAGTGGCTAACTTTGGAGACAAAATAGGTGCATGTTTTAGACAGTTTTTGTACCTCTTGTCTAAGATTCCCCTCATCTTTAGGAGAAGAATCACTGGGGGATGAGATAATTAGACCTAATTCTTCTTCCTCATCACTAGCTTGTTGTTCTTGACTGCTAGTTTTCCCCGGCTCACTGACAGCTTTAGTTGAAGTGTCAATAGGCTGGGTTGTCATGGTTGAGGTCATAATGATGTAATCACTTTCAGAAGTGAGAGCCTCTTCCATATGGCTCTCCTGAACAGGTTCAGCAAGATCCACATCAGTTAGGGGTGGATGATATGGGCTAGATACAGGGGACACAGGAGTATCATCTCTCTTTCAGCAGGGAAGGAGAAGAGATGTGCATGATACCCACTTAGTGCTATATCTTCATCATCATAGAATTCTGGACTATAGGTTGATTTATGTCTAAAGGCTGGGGATGGTAACTTTCCTCTGAAGGTTGTTCACTCAAGTTTTAAGACTCAGAGTGAAGGCTTAAGGCTTATTGGGTCATGAGCTCATCAGCCTGAGGATGAGGAACTTCATGACTGATTCTTGATGAGATGGGAGTGGTTTGCTCCTCAGGAGAAGTGGGAGCTCCAGTGTCCACTTCTTCTCATATGGATGGTGATATGGCGGCCTTCATAGGTTGAATAACCTGTGCAGGGGTTTGTTTGGATCTTCTTTGGTAAGTAAGGGTTATTTGTAGCTTTATGGGTGGTGTTGAAGTGGAAGGTGTGGGTTCAACACTAGCTGGTGCTGCTAGGTTGTTACCTTAAGCAACGAGCTTTAACATTTTTGGGACCAGGGCTGTTTCTACCTTTGAGTAGCCCACAGTAGACTTTCTCGTTATTTTGAAAATGTTGGGCTTCATGTTTCCCAATTTAAGAATATTATATGTTCCCTTCAACTGTGAGCCTAGTTCACAGTTGAGAATATGCTGGACATATCTAGGAAACATGTAGTATTCTAAGGAGTCCAAGTTTTCAAACAAATTAGTATATACAAATTGAGAATACCTGAACTTGACCCTATGAACCATTCCATGAACTATGAAGGAGATATCCTCTAGAATTTGGTCTCATCCTCCATGTTTACTAGACAAACTATGAATAATAAGATGTAGGAGGTACTTCTATTGAGAGGAAAACTTCCCTTTCATGAAGGTTCTAACTGAGAAGTCCCCTTCATAGCCCATCTGCTCAAAAGAATGATTTACAGCAGATTTTGGAAAGGACACTTCACCTTCTTCATCATATAACTCCAACTGTGAGTTAATAGAGGCTGGAGTGATGAACAGTGTCCTCCCCTGCACTGTGGCACATAGTGCCTTTCCCCATCCATGGTGACCTCTTGGTAGGTCCTCCAAAAATCCAAAAGGTGATCCTCATAAAGTGAAGGATCAATGGTAAGGGAGGTGAAGTAGTTTGAGAGTGAAAGAAAGTGACAAACCTCTGAGACACTTAGATCTTTCTTAGAGTTTCACAGAGCAACCTGATTATGTTGCCTGTGAAGCTGTATGGAGAAATCTGCTTGGTTTCTACGATTGAGGTTGGCCATTTGTGGTAGGTTTGAAGTGAAGAAAGATATCAACAAAGGCAGTGAGTAGGATTTTAGGTTTAGAAAGATTACAGATGAAGAAGAAAGCTAAGGAGGGGGGAACCATTGGGAATATTTATATCAAATGGACTTGAGAAAAGTTAATGCGAAAGGATAAACTTTGAAGTACGATTGTCAGTCCCACCTCAGATAAAGTGCCCAAAAAGGTAGTTTTCCTCTAAGTTGTGATTCTTCCAAAGGTAATTTATCTTCGGAAGATTTGTGAAAATCTTCCAAAGCCAATTTTGATATCGGAAGATATTCCTAAGCTTAGTGAAAAAATGGCTTGGGAAGGAAATTTACTTAGGAAAATTCTCTTCCGAAGAAAATTTAGTCTCGGAAGAAATAGCTTTCGGAACAAAATTGTTCTTGAAATGCATATAAGTACTTAGAATCATATTTTGGCTTCAGAAGAAATATTGCATTTCTTCCTATGGTAAATCTCCTTTAAGCAGTGATGTGTTTTGAAAATTTAAAATTCTTCCGAAGGCAATGTTAATATCTTCCGAAGGAAAATACACTTGGCAATTTATCAAAATGCTAAGGAACATCATTTTAAAAAGTTTCTCCCAAGATAAATTGAGCTTATGTAGGTGATTAATTTAGACAACTTAGGACGCACGCTTCCTTTGAGAAATAATATAGATTAAGTTTTAGGAAAATCTATTCAAGGTTAATCATCCTAATAGCTGATATAAGATATTTAAATCTCTATTTATCAAAAGCTTTTGTGAATAGATCAACATATTGTTCATTTGTGTCAACCTTGATTAGTTTTATCAATCCCTTTTCATGATTATCTCTAATTAGATAATACCTGATGTTGATATGCTTTGTCCTTGAGTGTTGTACATGATTCTCTATGATAGAGATAGCACTATTGTTGTCTATGTGGATGGGAGTCTCTTTGAAGTTGTATCCATAGTCTAGCATCTGGTCTGAATCCAAAGTACTTGAGCACATCAACCTGCAGCAGCAATGTATTCAGCCTCAGCAGTTAATGCAGATACATATGATTTTTTTCTTACATTGCCATGAGACTATCCTTCCGCCAAGGAATTGACATCCCCTAGATGTGGACTTTGCAGTCACATTGCAGCCACCATAGTCACTATCAGTATAAGCATACAGATTGAAGTCAGAGTTCTTTGGATACCAAAGACCTAGCTTAGGATCACCTTTGAGATATCTAAGAATTCTTTTGACAGCAACCAGGTGTGACATCTTAGGGTTAGCTTGATATCTTACACATATGCTTGTAGCAAACATGATATCAGGCCTGCTAGCTGTAAGGTTGTGAATCCAAGGATCTCAATTCAGGAATTATCAGTATTAAAATACATCAAATCAATGATCGCGGAATTATCATTAATTGACGTTCAATTGTTTTAATGATTAACGATGAACACAGACACAGAAACACAATAAATATGAACTCAATAATTATTCAAAATATATCTTTAATTATCAGTAATGATTACAAAAGAATAATCAAGAATGACTATGAACAATGATTTCTGTGAATCGAATAATGTTGTTGTTGATGTGACGGCGATTAGGGTTGCACGATGATGCAACTCTAGACAGTCGCAATATTGCTTGATTGTGTTCCCCGAGATGTGAAAACTAGGACTCATATTTATAGACGGTTTGAGTCGGTTAAGGAAACACCGGATCTCTTGGGATTTGTTATTGATTGTGTTGACTTGTTTGACTTCTTGGTATTTGAAATCGCACAAGTATTCTGTTCTTCTGCAGGAGTCTTGTCGTCCGTAGGAGTTTTGTTCTTCCTTAGATGTCTTGGTCTTCCGTAGATGTCTTGGTCTTCCATAGAAGTGTTGTTCTTCCGTAGGAACTCTGTCTTCCGTTGAAGTCTTCACTTCATGCAGTCCTTGATCATCCGCAGGAATATTCACTTGGTGATTTGTTCTTGTAAGAAACATATCTACGGATTAACAATAATGTTCATTCGTAGATGTTTCTTACACTTGGTCAATTTCAGGAATCCTACCAAGTATATTGTTTCTCCCTATCAAGTCACAAATCAACACACATATATATGGGTTAACCTATAGATTCAATGCACATATATATATATATACTGACTATTACAATTATTAATTACAAGACTTGATCCAAGTTCTAAGCCTATACAAAATGATCTAGACCTATACTATCTAGATCCAACAATACTCCCCTTAGGCTTAGCTCCTTGTAATCAGTCCTTCAAAACTGCAAGATCTTTGACTCTTGATATGATTTTGTTGCAGAAGTAAGATACAGCAGCCTTTTGATCATCATATTTGTACTTGATCTCTATTTTGCTGATCTTCTTCAGAGTCTCGTAGCTTAGACCCAGAACATCCTCCTCTGTAGTGAGTGTTTCTAAGACTTTGTCATTCTTCACCACTTCTAGCTCATCTTGTTCAGAGAGTCGGAGTTCTGCGACTTCATCATATGTTGTTCCCTTCAGCAGGCCAGCATTATGTCTTCGTCTTTTGTAGGCTTTTGCATGAAGTTTGTCTATCACTTGGATCACATGCACATGCAGGAACAGGTCATTTTGAGCTGCTTCATCACCTAGCTTAGGAAAGAATTTATCATGCAGGTATGAGGTGTAGCTGGGATGAAGTAATTTGATATCATCCTGATCTTTTTAGCTCGTTTGTTCTCTGCATTTCTCAGCAGCACAAGTTCTTTTGTCATCTCTACATATCCCCATTCAGTAATAGGGAGTGTGTATTGAGTCCCTTCAATGTGCTTGATGGCTGCTGAGTTCCTATTGTTATACCAAAACCTCTTCAAAAATTCATCATCTACGGATTCAGAGGCATTGGACTTATATCTTTTCACCCCTTTTATTCTACTTCTATGCTCATCATCTTCTCTCTTGGCTTCAGCCAGCACATCATCTTTGAACTTAGTTTTCAGTTTACCCACTATGCTTGAGAAGTCCCTGCCCCTTGGATGTATTGGGTAATTTGTAATGGTAAGGCTTTGCAGGTCCTTGAGATCACTCTCAGGTAGGCATAGAACAGAAAACACATCACGGAAGTATTCAACTCTTCCTGATGTTCTTTTGATCACAGCACAATCCCACTCTTGATCATATTTCCATGCCATGATCTTGTTTTCTTCAGCAGAGTTGGGAGTTGTGAGGTGATCAATCAACTGAATCAGAGTGGACTTCTGATCAGTGATTTCTCTTAAAGTAGTACCAAGGGGCCATTCTTTGCCTGGAGTGACTTCCCTTGGTTCTCTGATGAGTTTATCTTTTGCTTTGTGCTGATCCTTAGGTTCAATTGTGATTGGATCAGTAGCAAGCTTGCTTTGTTGGTCATGAGTTGGATGTGGAGCTGTGGTCCTGAATTTGACACCAGTTTCTAATTCCACTGCCATCACATGCTCCATCATCCTCCGCAGTTCTCCAGTAGATCTACCTTTGAGCTCATGCGGTTTGTAATTGTGACCTTGTAACCAGCATGTCATATTGTACTTTGTTAGTTTAGCTGTGTCATAATGCCCCAAGTCTTTCTTGATTTTCTCTAATGACTGAAAGACTGTGAAGGCTTCATAGTCACATTTTGGGATTATGAATCTTGCAAGTTCAAATTCTTTCAGTAGATTCTTCATTTCAGTTGAATTCATCCTCTCAACCATGGCATAAGGAAAACCATGGTTGATGAGGGTCATGAACATGCTTGAATCAGGCCTCTCTTCCATAATATCTGCTATGGTTAGAAGGTCATCGGCCTTTGCTTCCTTTTGATCAGTGGGGGACTCCATCTTGGTCAGCTCCTCCCATTCTTTGTCACTTTCATCATCATCTCCGGATGATACCTTCATAATAGACACATCTACTGAAGGTGTAAGTTCAGGTGATGGAAGCTTTTGCCTTTTTGGAGAGGCTTCTTCTTAAGATTTTTTCTTGATGCCACCCAAGTATTTTCTTTTCCGGGAATATGGAATCAATTTCTTTGAAGCTTTAGCAGATGGTTTTGATTGTTCAACACTTGGGGCCTCTCCTTTTTCCAGGACAGAGATCTTCTTTTTCAACTGCTCTATCTCTTCATCTTTCTCTTTGATTATCTGAGCTTTGGCACTTTTCTCGTGTTTCAAGGATGCCTGCAACTCTTGTTCATTATTCAAAAGAGCATCGATTACTTCATTGTTGCTCTTGGCATCCTCTCTCAGCCTTTTCAATCTGGCTTCTTTCAGAATCAACTCTTCATCCTTTTCTTGAATGATTCCTTTCAGCTCCTGGATTCTTTGTTTTCGCTTGTTTGATTTGAGTACTAGTTTGTTGTACTCAGCAACCAAAAAGCTTTTGCTGACTGGGATATCATTATCACTCAAATCATCTTCATGGTAGGAAATCACATCCTCTTGTTCTACTACCCTTTGCTCATCAGTTGGATGATCATTAAGAACTGGAGATATGGGTTCAGTATGGTCTGATGGCACTTGTTCTTCGGTGTTTGTGGGTGACATGGGAACAGTACTAGCTTAGGATAGTAACTCAGTCTCTCCTGAGTGCACATAGTTTACAGACTCAGTTATCTCAAATAGTTCAGTGCTAGCACTTTCCGGTGATGCTTGTTTTGGTGAATCTGGTGGTGTTTGAACAGGGGATTGGATTTGGAGTGGAGAAAGAGGTTGAGTGTGATGTGAGGATGAATGAGAAGGTGATGGTGATTGTTGTTGAACTGGAGAGATTGGCTGAGTGTTGGTGGTGGAAGATGAAGATATTAGTTGTGTGATTCATGATGATGAATGGGTGAGATGGGTTGGGTGTTGATGCTGGATGGTGATTGTGGTTGATGAGGGGGTGTTTGGCTAGGTGATTGATGTTGAAGTGGTGGTGTTTGGCTAGGTGAATGTGAAGCATGAACAGATTCAGCAGATGACTCTGCCTCTTCATCTATCCAAACAATTCTTGTGGTAGGTCGGCTTGGGCATCCACAACATGGGCGAACATGGGCATGTCTTCACCCTGATATTTTCCACTGATTTTGTTTAGCACAGATTTACCCAAGTGTGCTTGCACAAACACTTCTCCTTCTCTTAATAACCGTGGAAGTTCAGAGTTGATCACCAGTTGTAAGAACCTTAGGAACATGTACATTTTGTCATTCCGTTAAAGTTTGACTTGATCACTTAGATAGTTGAAAATGTACTTGGAGTAGTTGTAAGTTCTACCCTCGAGGATCCCAATGATTCCTGAAGATATGTGTCGAGAAAATCTGTCAAGCCCTGATTTCCTGTTGGATATGCACTTCAGGTATGTATGACATAGAAATCGATATGGCTTACAAAGCCTTCCCTTTTTTATCTCTCCTTTTTCGAAGTCGCTATCATATCCCATCAAGTTAAACACCTTCTCAATGTATTCATTTTTGAATACATCAGGGTGCCCAATCTCTCAATCACCCAGTTCCAGACATCGTCTGATTGTGCTTTCATTGATCCGAATACGCTCAGTCAGGATCTCAGCAGCAATCACTTCCTCATCTCCTTGTTGTTCAACCCGTGCAGAGTTCCAAAAATCGATTATGTGTGCCTGATGGATCACAGGCTCTGCCGTTAAGGCATAGAAGAGCCTGGACCGTCGAAGATATCTTATGATATCTCGACATCCTTCAGCAGCAGGATCATCATCATTCAAGAACGCGCACACATTGTGCTCCTTTGCGAATATGTTTGCCATCTTTAAACAACAACGAAAATCGAGTTAGCATAAACGTAACTCACATGAAGTCGAATCGTTTTAATGGCAAAAACCGATTAACCAGTTCCGTACTGAAGATTAGAACATGATTTACCTTCGCAATAATAATAATCGATTACTGGATAATGTTGATTATGCTTTCTTGGAACGGATTTTTAAAAATTTGAATGAGGGGGAAAGTGGGCGATTTTCTAGGTTAGAAACTGAAAAAGTGTTCTGAAAAATTGATTAATGAATTCTGAGTCAGAAACCTTATTTATAACCGAACATATTAATTTCTTTTATTAATTATGTTGGGCCCACTTCCCATTTATCCGTCCGTATACCAAGTTTATTCCGAATGCATTATTTCTTCCGCAGAACATCTTCGGAACCTTAACATCTGCGGATTTAACATCTGCGGATGCCTTAGCTCAAAATGCCTTGTTACTAGCACATCCGTAGTTTACCAATCCTACAAATATGCAGTTACTGTTACTATTACTTCTGCTGAAGCAGAAATTTCACTATTACTTCTACGGATGCGAAGTATTACTGAAACTTCTGCGGATGCAGAAATTTCACTGTTACTTCTACGGATGAGAAATATTGCTGAAACTTCTGCGGAAATTAAAGTTTTGTTAAACTTTAGATGTATGATATCTACTAAGTAGAATCTTGTGTTGATATTGGACCATATTGACTTTGTTTGAGTGGCAATTAAGTACAAGAAAGCAAGTGTCCTGTATCCTGCATTCAAGTTAGTGCTCGAGTTCTAATTCTTTCACACTGAATTAATAGCTTTTTATTGTTTTTCAGCTTTTTATTGTTTTTCTTCGTTTTATTGTTTTTCATGCAGGAACTACTCCCCCTAAATTTGTGATTAATGTTAAACTGTTGCATTCATCATAAATTTAAGCTGCAAACAGGCATGAAAGGCATATGAAGTCTAAGTGTGAGAAAATAAGTTAAAAGGACAAATTATACCTCTGACTTAAACAATTGCATGCATGCATATATATATATAGAGGGATCATACTATGACTCGGCTTCTGTGGATGTTGATTATGTGATTCATTGCACAACTGATTGTAAGTATATAGATCCACTTAAATTCATACATGAGTAATGTATCGACTAGGCATGCTATTTATCATGTTTTGAAGTTTGTTAATCAGTAACTGTCTGGAGGTCCACATTCAATTGTCATTAGAGTTTGTACTCCGTAGGTGAGGCAAATCACTACTTTTCACACTTAATGATTATGTACATTAAGTTATAAGTTCTATCTTGAGACATATTACAGTCTCATGAATGCTTTGATGTTGAACCTCTTTGAATTGATGTACAATTGATCACAAGTGATTCTTTTTAGAGCTGAGATATGATCTTCATAGTCACCAGGTCTTTACTTTCGTAAAACAGAGGTGAACTTAACTGTAACACCCGGAAGTTTGACTTTTTGGAGTGATATGCGACTGAGTCTCAGTCGCATGGAATTCATGCGACTGGGGGTTCAATCGCATGATGCTCGGACGATTGAAGCACAACCGTACGACTGGAGTTCAATCGCACGACTGAAGGTTCAACCGCATGGAACTCATGCGACTGGAGGTCCAGTCGCACGGTGTTCATGCGACTGAAGGTCCAGTCGCCCCTGGACTTCGGGCGACTGAGCTGTACCTATAAAAGAGGAGCAGCTCTCTTCTTTCCCCAACACTCACACGTTTCAGTCGGGAAAGAGCAGAGAGCGACCGAGCAGAGGAGGAAAAGAGAGAACGGGGTGATTCAGGCTCGGATTTTTGTCGAGAAGCTAGTCAAGTCAAAGCTCTACAACTCCTACCTGATAATGTGAGTTCTAGGACCCCTCATTTACATGTTTTCAAATGATTTTGGGGCTGGATCACATCTAAACCCTAGTTTTGTAAAAGTGTATGTTTGACCCATTTGGGTGAAATCTTGGATAATGTGTTTAAAGTATGATTTAGGACTTACACATGTTTATATGAGGTCCTAGTATGATTCCCTAAGGATTGGGAGGGTTAATCTGGGCTTGAATGGAGTTTAGAAGGGTTTTTCAGGCCAGTCGCCCGACTGAGGAATGACTGATGTTCAATCGTAGGATTGAGGCTCAGTCGCACAATTGGGGCTCAGTCGCATAGACCCATTCGCGTAATAGTACAGACGCACGACTGAGGGTTCAGTCGCATAGACCCATTCGCATAATCGCACTGACGCACGACTGAGGGTTCAGTCGCATAGATCTACTCGCATAGTAGTACAGACGTATGACTGAGGGTCCAGTCGCATAGATGCCCGTTCGCATGACTCAGTCGCATGGAGGCCATGCGACTGGAGTATTTTCAATCGCCCAAATAGGGCTAATGTGAATGTGGAGAGAAGTGTATGTATGATGTATGTTGGCTAAGTATGATGTAGCCTTATATGATAGTAATGACTGATGATTGTAAATACCGATGTTCCTCGATTTGATGCATGTTTATCTTTCCACAGTTTTACATGTTATCACTAATAGATGAAATGAAAGTATTATGTAAAGCACAGTGAAAGAGTAATAAAGAAAGTGAAGGAACATTAATAAAAGTTAACAAGTCTTGCAAGCATATAGGAGTTACACGACTGTGTGTCGTTAGCTCAACTGTGTTGCGGGCTAGCTACCCATTGACGCACACAGGGTCAATCAATTGAGATTGGCAGGACCTTTGTGGCGTGCCCCGGATGATCGGGTCGGCCTTGTACATAGTACCCATAGCCCTTTCGAGGGAATATAGTTGACCCTTCGGGGGATACACATAGCCCTTTCGAGGGAATACAGTTGACCCTTCGGGGGATACACATAGCCCTTCGGGGGAATACAGTTGACCCTTCGGGGTATATAGATGGCCCGTCATCCGTTTCCCATCGCGCACATAGTTGGGGTATCGCTCACTGGTCCACATAGAAAGTGAAACATAAAGATAAAGTTTACAGACAAGGCATATAGTACCAGGAACGAATGTTATTTGTTCATACAGCTGATGCGTGCTCGCATATACAGTATAGTATAGTATAATACAGAAAAGAGTATTTTTATATACCACATATAAAAACTAGAACTCACTCAGCAACGCTGACTTTTTATGTGTTTCTAGTTGGCAGGTAGGGTTGTTGAGGATGGCACGAGGTGGCTACTCAGCTCTTTTGGGATGACATTCTCCTTTTGATAATGCTGCCACGCAATGTGTTGTGGGCCCGTAATGCGCGCAACACATTATGTTGCATGCGAGTGCAAGATTTATTGAAGATCCTGATAAATAGGATTATTTAAGAAATCTTCTTCATGATGAAAAATTTTTATGTTCTCATACTAGAGGTCACTGTTTATGACCATTTTGTACACATAAAAGATGAAATCCTTTGTAATAGTGCTTTTATAATGTAATGCAACATTAGATGTTTTGTAATTGACGTACGTTGTATTAAATGGCAAAAGTACTTATAGTAAAAGAAAAGTTTATCTCGAATGTTTCCGCTGCATTGTTTTATTTAAATATGTGCGATGAAAGACCAACTGTAAGCGTCCCGGGAACGGGGCCTTACAAGTTGGTATCTGGGCCAAAGTTTAAGTGAAATGGGTAAATTTTTAAAATAAACATAAACTTAAACTGAAAATGGGACAGAAAAAGGGAAGAATGCCATCTGAGTAGCTGCGTGCCATCAGGTATTTTCTTAAAGTTAATCATGATTACGTGCGCATGATATGTGTTTATGTGTACTGCTAGACTTAGATACTAATGTAGTCAGGACAGGTAATACTCGGGGTGCGAAGAGTAAAGTAAGTGGCTAATCACAACTGGCCACTGTAATTAGGGACTTACTATACTTAACATAAACTGAGCTATTTCCTTGAATGACCGTGTTGGTGTTTGAATCTTTCAGTGTGATAGAAGATGGTCGGTGGTAGATCATCTAAAGCTTCACGTGGTGATGGACGTGGTGCTGAACCGCATGCCACGAGAGGAAGACCTAGGGTAGAGAAGGTAGTTCATGACGAAACCGAGACCCCTCATCAGGAGGATGCAGACGAAAGCGCCAACTTGAGAGCCTCGGTAAAAGAGGCAGTGGTGGAAGAAGTGCACCAGGTCATGCAGAAAATCTTTCCGTCTGTAGTGACCGAAGTGTTTAAAGCTGTCAGAGAAGGTGATAGAAGAGAAAGGAATAGGTCCTCAAGAAGGCAACAACGAACAGAGCCGGAAACGGTTCTATCTGATGAGGAAGAGGAAGAGGAGGAAGAGCAGGTACGGGAGACAACACGGGGTTGTAACTACGAGGCATTTATGAGGTGCAAGCCCCCTACTTTTGATGGTTCTGGTACTGCTGCTGATGCTCACCAATGGGTGAGAGAAATGGAGGCTGTCCTCGATATTAGTGATTTCCAGGAAGACAAAAAGGTGAAGTTTGCTACCCACTCTTTCATAGGGTCGGCTTTGTGCTGGTGGGACAATATAGTCCAAGCCGAGGGTAACAGGGCCATAGGGAAGATGAAGTGGGCTGAGTTAGAAAGGATGGTGATCGAGGAATTCGTCCTCATCGGGAAATGGACAGAGTTGAGAGAGAGTTCCTGCAGTTGGAGGCGAGGATGATGACCCACCAACAATACACCACCAAGTTTAACGAAATGGCGCGGTTGGTGCCAGAGCAGGTGACGCCGGTGTCTCGAACGATCAACCGGTATATTCTGGGGTTGCCAGCTGAAATTCGTTGGCATTTGATTTCTGCCCGACCGAGCACTTTCAGGTCGGCAGTGGATTTGGCGGGAAGGTTATACGATGAAAGGGCTGCGTCGGTGAAGGCTGAGGGTAGTAAGAAGGGAGGTGGTGAGAGAAACTGGCAGGGGAAGAGGTTTAGTCGAGGTGATACTTTGACGAGTAATAAGAAGACGCGGTTGGATGACCGCCGGGTGGTCGCGTCGGGTTCAGGAGGAAAGAAGTGTGGTAAATGCGGGAGAGAACATGGTGGTGAATGCAGATTGGGGATGAACGTATGCTTCAGGTGTGTTCAACCTGGCCACATCGCTAGAGACTGTAAGAAGCCTAGGGCGGAGGCTTCAGAGGTAAAGAAGACGGGGAGTGAAGGTCCGAGAGCAAGCACCAGGGCATTCACAATGACGCAAGAAGAGGTTAGGAAGGACCCCGATGTAGTGTCCGGTATGTTTCTGGTGAACCAAACTTTAGCCTCGGTATTATTTGATTCGGGTGCCAGTAGGAGTTTTATTTCTGCTGCTTTCTGTTCCAAATTGCCCGTTAGTAGTAGACGTGGGGATATACCGTTTGATGTAGAGACTGCTATAGGTAAAACTACCAGGATTTCTGAGGTGATAGAGGGTTGTGACGTAGAATTAGAGGGCCATACATTTCCGGTTAGACCATTTGCGATGATTTTGGGTGGTTTTGATTTGGTGCTCGGAATGGATTGGTTGGCGGACTTTGAAACGAATATAGTATGTCGAAAGAAGATGATCTGTTTGACAGCGCCTGACGGAAGTTCGGTAACTGTTTATGGGGATCGGGTCACGACAATTCCGAAGGTGATCTCTATGGCGGTGGCGGGAAAATGTATGAGGCGTGGATGTAGCGCCTTCTTATGTTATGTAAAGGATGTAGAAACCCCAACACCACAACTATCCGATGTTCCAATTGTGCGTGAGTTTCCAGACGTGTTCCCGGAAGACTTATCGGGATTGCCACCCGACAGAGAGGTCGAGTTCCAGATTGACCTGGTACCGGGCGCCCAACCTGTTGCCAAAGCACCGTATCGATTGGCTCCGACGGAAATAAAAGAGTTGATGGAGCAGTTACAAGAGTTGTTGGATAAGGGGTTTATTAGACCGAGTATCTCACCTTGGGGTGCTCCGGTCCTGTTTGTAAAGAAGAAGGACGGTAGTATGAGAATGTGCATCGACTACCGCGAGCTGAATAAGTTGACGGTAAAGAACAGATACCCCTTGCCGAGGATCGACGACTTGTTTGATCAACTTCAGGGTGCTAGTTGGTTTTCACGAATTGATCTTCGATCAGGCTACCATCAACTGAAGGTGAAGGAGTAGGATATCCCTAAAACAGCTTTTCGTACGCGCTACGGTCACTATGAGTTCCTCGTCATGTCTTTTGGTTTGACCAATGCGCCAGCTGCTTTTATGGATCTGATGAACAGGGTGTGCCGGCCAATGTTGGATAAATCAGTGATTGTGTTCATCGATGATATCTTGATTTACTCGAGGAGCGAAGAAGAGCATGCCGGTCACATCCGAGAGGTGTTGGAGATTTTGAGAAGGGAGAAACTGTATGCTAAGTTCTCCAAATGTGCTTTCTGGCTACGCGAAGTTCAATTCTTGGGTCACGTGGTAAATCCGGATGGAATTATGGTTGATCCGACAAAGGTGGAAGCGGTGATGCAATGGAAGTCTCCAAAGACGCCATCTGAGATCCGAAGTTTCTCAGGACTGGCGGGCTACTACCGAAGGTTTATCCAAGACTTTTCAAAAATCGCTTCTCCACTAACCAAGTTGACCCAGAAAGACGTGAAATTTATATGGGGTCAAGCATAAGAAAAGGCGTTTGAAGAGCTGAAGACGAGGTTGACCCAAGCTCCAGTTCTGTCATTACCCGAGAGAAGCGAAGATCTAGTGGTTTATTCTGATGCTTCTTATTCGGGATTGGGATGCGTGTTGATTCAGAGGGGAAAGGTTATAGCTTATGCATCCCGGCAGTTGAAAGTCCATGAGGTTAATTACCCTACTCATGACTTGGAGTTAGCAGCTGTGGTATTTGCATTGAAGATTTGGAGGCACTATCTCTACGGAACGAAGTGCACCATCTTTACCGACCACAAAAGCTTGAAGTACCTCTTCGAGCAAAAAGATCTGAATATGAGGAAACGGTGAGGGTTGGAGCTTATAAAGGATTATTATTATGAAATCCACTACCATCCGGGCAAAGCCAACGTGGTGGCGGATGCCCTTAGCCGAAAAGAGAGGCCCGAGCCAATTCGGGTGAAAGCGTACCAGCTGATCATGACCTCTGACGTGATGAAGCAAGTCAAAGAGTTCCAAGATGAGGCATTGAAAGAAGATCATCTTAACTCTGAAAGAATGAGAGGCCTGGTTGCGGAGTTGGGTGAGAACACAACTGGTGCTAGAACCCGGTTTGGGCGTATGTGGATTCCTCGTCTTGGGAATCTACGTGGAAAGATCATGGATGAGGCCCATAATACTCGATATTCCATTCACCCGGTGCTACCAAGATGTACCAAGACATGAAGAAAGATTATTGGTGGCCGGGTATGAAACGCGATGTGGTGGAGTATGTGAGTAAATGCCTTACTTGTTTACAAGTGAAGGCCGAGCACCAGAAGCCGTACGGAAAGATTAACCCTTGGATATCCCGGAATGGAAGTGGGAGCACATCACCATGGATTTCATCACAAAGCTGCCACGTACCCCGAAAGGATATGATACTATATGGGTGATTGTGGATCGTCTGACAAAGAGTGCTCACTTCCTACCGATGCACGAGACATATTCATCCGAGAGGTTGGCCGATCTTTTCATCAAAGAGATTGTGACTCGTCATGATGTACCAGTGTCGATTGTGTCCGACTGCGACACCCGGTTTACCTCCAAATTCTGGAAGAAATTCCATGATGCTATGGGGACGAGGTTACATATTAGCACGGCTTATCATCCTCAAACTGATGGTCAGTCTGAAAGGACCGTTCAGACTTTGGAGTACATGCTTCGGGCATGTGTTATTGACATCGGGGGAAGTTGGGATGACCACCTACCGTTAGCATAATTCTCGTACAAAAACAGCTATCATGCCAGTATTGGCATGCCACCCTATGAGATGCTATACGGCAGGAGATGCAGGACACCCGTTTGTTGGGGTGATATTGGTCAGAAAGAATTGGGGAGCGTCAAAGTGATCGAGGCTACGACTGAAAAGCTCGAAAGAATCAAAGCATATATGAAGGCAGCCAAAGACAGGCAGAAGTCGTATGCTAACAAACGGCGCAGACCAATTGAGTTCCAGGTGGGAGACCGGGTTATGTTAAAGGTCTCGCCTTGGAAAGGAATCATTCGATTCCGGAAGCGACGTAAGTTGAGCCCGCGGTATATAGGCCCTTTCCGAATTGTTGCTCGAGTAGGGGAGGTGGCCTATAGGTTGGATCTACCATATGAGTTAAGTGGAATTCACCCGACCTTCCACGTATCTCATCTGAGAAAATGTTTGGTCGATGAGGATCTGATCGTTCCACTGGAAGATATTGAAGTAGACGAACGGCTCAACTATGTAGAGCAACCAGTGGCGATCGTCGATCGCAAAGAGAAGAGGTTAAGAAATATAGTGGTTCCCCTTGTGCGTGTACAGTGGCGGCACAGGAAGGGATCCGAATCAACATGGGAAACTGAAGAAGAAATGAGACAGCTTTACCCACGATTGTTCGAGGAATAACAGGTTTCGGGGACGGAACCTAAATAAGGGGGGTGGACTTGTAACACCCGGAAGTTTGACTTTTTGGAGTGATATGCGACTGAGTCTCAGTCGCATGGAATTCATGCGACTGGGGGTTCAATTGCATGATGCTCGGACGATTGAAGCTCAACCGTACGACTGGAGTTCAATCGCACGACTGAAGGTTCAACCGCATGGAACTCATGCGACTGGAGGTCCAGTCGCACGGTGTTCATGCGGCTGAAGGTCCAGTCGCCCCTGGACTTCGGGCGACTGAGCTGTACCTATAAAAGAGGAGCAGCTCTCTTCTTTCCCCAAAACTCACACGTTTCAGTTGGGAAAGAGCAAAGAGCGACCGAGCAGAGGAGGAAAAGAGAGAACGGGGTGATTTAGGCTCGGATTTTTGTCGAGAAGCAAGTCAAGTCGAAGCTCTTCAACTCCTACCTGATAATGTGAGTTCTATGACCCCTCATTTACATGTTTTCAAACGATTTTAGGGCTGGATCACATCTAAACCCTAGTTTCGTAAAAGTGTATGTTTGACCCATTTGGGTGAAATCTTGGATAATGTGTTTAAAGTATGATTTAGGACTTACACATGTTTATATGAGGTCCTAGTATGATTCCCTAAGGTTTGGGAGGGTTAATCTGGGCTTGAATGGAGTTTAGACGGGTTTTTCAGCCGAGTGTCGCGGCTGCTGTTCGTGATGAACTTCAGTCGTAGCCCAGTTCGGGTTATACGACTGAAGGGCCAGTCGCCCGACTGAGGAACGAATGATGTTCAATCGTACGATTGAGGCTCAGACGCATGATTGGGGCTCAGTCGCATAGACCCATTCGCATAATAGTACAGACGCACGACTGAGGGTTCAGTCGCATAGACCCATTCGCATAATCGCACAGACGCACGACTGAGTGTTCAGTCGCATAGATCTATTCGCATAGTAGTACAGACGTACGACTGAGGGTCCAGTCGCATAGATGCCCATTCGCATGACTCAGTCGCATGGAGGCCATGCGACTGGAGTATGTTCAATCACCCAAATAGGGCTAATGTGAATGTGGAGAGAAGTGTATGTATGATGTATGTAGGCTAAGTATGATGTAGCCTTATATGATAGTAATGACTGATGATTGTAAATACCGATGTTCCTCGATTTGATGCATGTTTATCTTTCCACAGTTTTACATGTTATCACTAATAGATGAAATGAAAGTATTATGTAAAGCACAGTGAAAGAGTAATAAAGAAAGTGAAGGAACATTAATAAAAGTTAACAAGTCTTGCAAGCATATAGGAGTTACACGACTGTGTGTCGTTAGCTCAACTGTGTTGCGGGCTAGCTACCCATTGACGCACACAGGGTCAATCAATTGAGATTGGCAGGACTTTTGTGGCGTGCCCCGGATGATCGGGTCGGCCTTGTACATAGTGCCCATAGCCCTTTCGAGGGAATACAGTTGACCCTTCGGGGGATACACATAGCCCTTTCGAGGGAATACAGTTGACCCTTCAGGGGATACACATAGCCCTTTCGGTGGAATACAGTTGACCCTTCGGGGTATATAGATGGCCCGTCATCCGTTTCCCATCACGCACATAGTTGGGGTATCGCTCACTGGTCCACATAGAAAGTGAAACATAAAGATAAAGTTTACAAACAAGGCATATAGTACCAGGAACGAATGTTATTTGTTCATACAGCTGATACGTGCTTGCATATACAGTACAGTATAGTATAATACAGAAAAGAGTATTTTTATATACCACATATAAAAACTAGAACTCACTCAGCAACGCTGACTTTTTATGTGTTTCCAGTTGGCAGGTAGGGTTGCTGAGGATGGCACGAGGCGGCTACTCAGCTCTTTTAGGATGGCATTCTCCTTTTGATAATGCTGCCACGCAACGTGTTGTGGGCCCATAATGTGCGCAACACATTATGTTGCATGCGAGTGCAAGATTTCTTGAAGATCCTGATAAACAGGATTATTTAAGAAATCTTCTTCATGATGAAAAATTTTTATGTTCTTATACTAGAGGTCACTGTTTATGACCATTTTGTACACAGAAAAGATGAAATCCTTTGTAATAGTGCTTTTGTAATGTAATGCAACATTAGATGTTTTGTAATTGACTTATGTTGTATTAAATGGCAAAAGTACTTATAGTAAAAGAAAAGTTTATCTTGAATGTTTCTGCTGCATTGTTTTATTTAAATATATGCCATGAAAGACCAACTGTAAGCGTCCCGGGAACGGGGCTTTACATTAACCCATGTCTTTGTTTACACAAAACAGAGGGAGAATGAAAATCATACTCTATAAGCATATTCCCAGGTCTTTGTTCACACAAAACAAAGGGAATATAACTTTGCAAAGATAGAAGATTATAAAGTATTTGACATAGTGTGCTTGTGCAAGTGATTTGGTCACATCAGGAGATAACTTACTTTCCTGACTCTCAAAATAAAGTTCGCACATACAGATACCTGTTTCTCTTAGTTTGGCATGACCTTAGTGTAGTTTCCACTCAAGATGAACCTACTCACATATCACAATGTTACAAGTCAGTTTTCGTTGTTGTTAAAGAAGGCCAAGCATAGTATACTATCGTTTCCCATACATAAGGCATGCACAAATATTCTATCAGTCACTTAAATCATCCCTAACCATTACTCTACACAAGGACAGTCATATGCTTTTGATGATTTATTCTAAGTTAATCATTCCCAGAGATTCTATCAGAAAATTAAATCTAACAGAAGCTAATTTGTTCTATCCACTTTGACTAACATGATTAAACCCTTTTCTGAGCAATCTCTAAGAAAATGGTATCTGATTTCAATATGTTTTGTTTTACTATGTTGGACTGGGTTAGCAGTTATAAACATAGCAGCTGAATTATCAATATGAATTGGTGTTTTAAGGAAATTGTAACCATAATCAAGTAATTGGTTTTGCAACCAAAGTACTTGAGAGCAACCAGCTGAAGCAGCTATGTACTCACCTTCAGATGTGGATACAGAGACATTAGTTTGCTTCTTGCACTGCCATGAAACAAGCCTTGGTCTCAAGAACTGGCATCCACCAGTTGTGGATTTTCTGTTGTTGTTACACCCTCCATAGTCACTATCTGAATATGAGTAAAGACTAAAATCTCCATCTTTTGGATACCACAGTCCTAGAGCTGGTTTGCCTTTCAAATATCTAAATATTCTCTTCACAGCATTCAGATGGGACTCTTTTGGGTCCGATTGATACCTGGCACAACACAAACAGCAAACATTATGTCAGGTCTACTGGCAGTTAAGTACATTAAAGAACCGATCATCGATCTATACAATCTTTGATCTACTGATTTTCCAGCAGGGTCAGGCATAATCTTGTCTATTGTTGATGCAGGTGTCTTGCATGAAGTTGTATCAGCAAGATTGTACTTCTTCAGGATTTGATGAATGTACTTTTCTTGATTGATGAAAATGCCATCTGTTTTCTGATGAACTTGTAAGCCAAGGAAGAATGTCAATTCTCCCATGGAGCTCATCTGAAATTCAGATTTCATTAACTCTTCAAAGCTTTGACAAAGTTTCTTGTTGGTTGATCCAAATATTATGTCATCAACATATATTTAAACCACCAAAAGATCTTGATGTTCATGTTTGAGGAAGAGTGTCTGATCAATGGTTCCTCTTTTGTAACCATTCTCCAGCAGGAAAGATGACAATGTGTCATACCACTTTCTTGGTGCTTGATGAAGACTATATAAAGCTTTGTCAAGCTTGTATACTCTATGTGGATAGTCTGGATCCTCAAATCCAGGGGGGTTGAGCCACATATACTTCTTCATCAATTTTCCCATAAAGGAAACACACTTCATATCCATTTGATAGACTGTGAATTTCTTGAACGAGGCATAAGCTAGGAAGAACCTTATAGCTTCAATTCTTGCAACTGGTGCAAAAACTTCATCATAGTCTATCCCTTCTTCTTGAGTATATCCTTGAGCAATAAGTCTGGCTTTGTTTCTTAAGATTATACCCCTGTCATCCAGCTTGTTTTTGAATAGCCATCTTGTTCCAATTGGATGTTGACCTTGAGGCAAGTCTACAAGATTCCACACCTTTTGTTTTCTGAATTGTTATAGCTCTTCTTGCATAGCCTCAATCCAGCTGTTGTCTTTTAGAGCAGCTGTAATATTTGCAGGAACTGTCTGAGACAGAAAGCAGGTGAACAGACAAATGTTTGCTACTCCTCCTTTGCTCCTTGTAGTTCTTGCATTCAGGTCTCCAATGATATTATCTGTGGGATGAGACTTGTGAATTCTACTTGTTGATACAACATCAACTGGAATTGTGGGTTCTAAGTTTGAGAAACCCATTGAAGCAGATGTATTCAGCAAAGAAGTTGAGTCTATAAAGTAATCAAATGGCTCATGTTCAATAGGATCAGCTTGAGCGTCAGTTGTTGCTGGGTTTTCTTCTGCAGGAAGTTCTACGGAAGCATTTTGTTCTTCCGCAGGAGTAACTGCAACATCTACAGAAGCATTTTGCACTTCTGTAGGGGTTACTTCACAATCCACGGATTAACATTGTTGATTTGCTAGCATGTTTTGTTGATTCAACACATCCTCTTCATCCCTTTGGTCTGTGGTTGGAACAGGATTTACATCTACGGATGCTGATGCATCTGCGGATGCATTTATATGTGCTGCGGATGAAGGATTTGCTTCTCCGAATGTAACTTCATGCTGCTGACTTGATTCTTGCTGAAGTGCAGTTGAAGGTTGTGCCCTTGGTGGGTCAGCTGTAAGTGGCACTTCATTCAAACTTGGAGGCACAAATGGATAGCATGTATCCGCAGAACCTGCATTGACCAAATAACCAGTGTTAAATGATTCAGTTAATGCATCTATATCAAATAACCAAGATGATCCTTTTACATTTGTAGTAAACATGGATTCATCAAAAGAAACATTGGGAGTCTCTTCAACTATGTTATGTTCTGGAATATAGACCCTATATGATTTAGAAGTGGATGAATATCCAACAAAGAAACCATCATAGGCCTTTTCAGAGAATTTTCCCAATTGTTCTTTAGTATTTAATACAGACACATGACACCCAAAAGCTCTAAGATATCCTATAAAAGGTTTTCTTTTAAATAAGAACTCATAAGGAGTTTTATTATGTTCTTTGACAATTAATGTCCTGTTTTGAACATTGCAAGCTGTATTCACAGCTTCTGCCCAGAAAGTTATGGGCAACTGAGAATCAGCTAGCATTGTTCTGGCTGCTTCTATGAGTGTTCTATTTCTTCTTTCAGCCACTCCAATCTGTTGTGGAGTTCTTGGTGCACTGAATTGTCTTGCTATCCCTTTATTCCTGCAAAAAGAATCCAGATCAGCATTAACAAATTCAATTCCATTATCACTCCTAAAAATTTTAACTTTTAAATCAAGTTGATTCTCAATCTTGATCATAAAGTCCATTAATGTTTCAGATGTTTCACTCTTATGTTTTAAGAAAAAGACCCATGTGAATCTAGTGAAATCATCTACTATCACCAAACAATATTGCCTTTTTCCAATGCTCATCACATTGGTTGGACCAAATAGGTCCATGTGAAGCAATTTGAGTGGTGTAGTATTAGTGTTGATTATTTTGGATTTATGAGACGCTCTATGATGTTTTCCTTTGTAACATGAAGAACAATGATTAGAACAAAGAAATTCTTTCTTTCGTAAACCAATGACTAAGTCATTTTTCACCAATTTATTCATGTTCTTCATGTTGGAATGAACAAGCCTTCTATGCCACAATTGTGATTCATCTTCTGAAGACTTAGACAGTAGGCATGTCTCATGGCTTGTGAGTGATGTGTTGTTCATATCCAAAATGTATGTATTTCCTTTTCTTGATGCTTTAAGAAGGATCCAGTCTGCTGGAACTGCAAAACCTGGCTTAAGAATGTAACAATTAGAGTTATCAAATAGTGTTGTGTAATTTTGATCATAAATTTGAGAAACACTAAGTAAATTATACTGCAAATTTTCACAGTAATTTACTTTTTCAAATGTTAAAACACCATTTGTTACCATTCCCTCACCAACTATTTTACCTCCCTTCTTATCCCTACCAAATGCCACATAAGAGGCATGTTTATGTTTGAAGTCACGGAGAAATGCACAGTTTCCTGTCATATGTCTGGAACAACCACTGTCAACATACCACTTGTTGTCAGCTCTCCATGATTGTTCCTGCACACAAAAAGAAATCAGTTAGAATTGACAACCCAAGGCTTATTTGTCTTGGGTATGCAAGAAGTGTTAACAATAGTTACTCCTTCATGAATTAATCTTGAAGTTTCAGTATTAGTTGTTTCTTTTTGATTTGATGGTGATGAGGATGATTCTGTTGAAGATGATTCAGGTTTTTGGATGTCTTCATGCTTATTTGATTCTTTCTTCAACTTTCTTGTTTTGGTTGATATTTTAACTTTGAGGAAGATCCTGTATTTTTGAAAGTTACTTCATCTTTCAGCTTTGATTGAGGCACAGGAGTTCCTTTTGCAAAGTTATCAAAGAAACCATCATCCACTTCAGTCTGATTATCTGACAAATCCACCTTTCTATGAGGTGTTTTTGACTGAGTTGGTGCTTTCTTTTTCAATGGCTTATCTGCAGCATTTGATCTTTTCTTTGATTTTTGTTGTTCTTTCTGCATCTTTGTCTCTTTGTCACTTTCAGAGGATTGAGAATCTGATTCAGATGATGCATCTTGTGACTTCTTTTTGCTCTTTTTCTTGTTCTTCTTATTGAAATAACATTCCTGAGTTGAATGGTTATTTTTGTCACATATGGCACAGTGTTTGTTGAAGTAACAATCAGCAGTCATGTGATTGTTCATATTGCATATGGAACAATAGCTGCTGAAATAGCATTCATCAGTATTGTGATTGTTCATATCGGACCATTTACAATACTTTTCTTCTGAATTTTCTTCAGATTCAGACTTCTTTTTATTGTTCTTTTTCTCATTTGCTGATGGATCACTTGATTTCTTCTTGTTTTTGCTAGGAGCATCATCAGTTGTTTCTTGTTTGCCTTTGGCTGCCTTTTGTTGCTTGATATTTAGCATTTTCTGTGCATGTTTGTTGGCAGCCCTTTTGACCTCATCTGTAGATTCGGTTTCTCTCTTTCGTTGCTTTTCTGCGGATTCAGTAGTTTTTGCCTTCCGCAGATGATCTACTGACTTGGCAATTTTTGCTTTCCGCAGATGATCTACTGACATGGCAATTTTTGCTTTCCGCAGATGTTCTACAGATTCTTCAGATTTCTCTTTCCGCTGATCTTCAACACTTAAATTTTTCTTGTTCTTTGTTGATGTTTGTTGTTTCTTACCTTTATCTGAAGAAGATAAAGGTACCTCAGCACTTGATCCGCAGTTATCCACTTTGTGAAGGTTCAGTTCTTGAAGTCCTTCATTCAGTTCAGCAATTTTTTTGCAGATAGTCTTCAGCATATTTCGTTGCTTTGGAGGATACTGCAGCTTTGATTCTTCAAGAACTCGGGGAAGACCAGATTCAACTTGAACATTCTTACCATTGTTCAGTTGATCAGTATAATGTTCATCAGAATCATCCAAGTCATCATATTTATCAAAATCTGAGTCATTATGTTTAAGTGATTCTGATTCAGTAGATTCAGTTTCACTCATCTCAGCTTCATTGTTGATGTTTGTTTTTATATCAATTTTGGTGCTTGGCACAAAATGATTTGACAAAGTATTTGTCATTGTTTCAGGTAAGGTTGTGTAGTTATCATTAATAGGTGGTGCAACAGCATTATAACCCAACCCATACATATTCTTTGATTCAATATGAGAATTTAACAACTTCTCATATTGCTGAGATGAAAGTTGAAACTTCAGAAGTTTCACTTCAGTGGATGCATGATCAGCCATGGATTTTGTTAAGGAAGTGGTCAGATGCTCAACTTGGGCTTTGAGGCTGTAATTTTCAGAATCATATTTTTCTAAATCTTTTTGCAAAGAACTAATTTTGATTTGATATATTTTATGTTCTCTTAAATGTGATTCATTCAAAATCATTGTTTCATTTACTTTATCAGCAAATTGTTGAGCATGTACTCTATATCGTTCAATTTCCTCAACACATGTTGATGAACATAACCTGTCTTTTACCTCTTTAGCCATAGGAGGAACTTTGTTTTCCATATGTGCCATTAATGCTTGATTCTCTTCCAAGACTTCCTTCTCATACATGCTCCAGTCACATGTTCCATCTTGAAGTATGATCAGTCCTGACTCCTTTGTGGCTGGTGGGGATGTATTTGACAGCTGAGGTTGTCTGTGCAGAGATCTTTGAGAGGTTGATTGCTGATTATGATATTGCTGTTGCTGCTGATGTTGATGCTGCTGATGCTGCTGAGATGATTGATGGTTGCATTCTCTAGAGAAGTGTCCATAGAGATTGCACTTGAAACATCTGACTTTTGACTTGTCAACACCAATCTTTGATGTTTTACTAGCTGCAGCCAGATTCTTATTTCTCCTCAGGTATTGCTTAGCTCTGTAAGCAATCATAGCCATCTGCCATTGTAGATCCATCTCTTCTACTACATCAGGGGGCAGTTCCTCCAAATCTTGCTGGCAGATGTTTGCTAATGTAAGTGAACTTCCAAGATATGCTAGAAAGCTAGAACTAAAAGCTGCAAAGGCTGCTTTTTGTTCTTCAGAATCCAATATCACAGTAATTGGTTCTGATTGATTGTTTTGTTAAGAAGATTTAGCAGTTGCTGTATTGTCTCTTTGCTCAACAGATTTTTTTTCCTTTTGGTTCATACTTTGAGATGATTTCTTAGTTGGTTTAGAGGCATAGAAACTAACTTCCTCTTCATCATCACTCAAAGTACAAGAGTTATCACCTTCATTGTTTGAGATAAATGCACTTCGAGCATTTTTGGTTTCTTTGAAGTGATAAGGTGAGACATGAGTTCTCACACTCTTGTTTCTTGATTGTTCATCCATTTCAAGTGCTTCTACATTAGCAACCAATGTATCTACGCCGGTTGTCTTAAGATCTATTGTGTTCTTGAACATGGACACAGTCTGCTTCCAACCTTCAGGCAAAGTGTGGAGCATTTTCATGTTGAGTTCCTCAGTTGTATATTTCAACTCCAAGATGTTCATCTCAGTAACAAGTTTCATAAATCTATGGAGTTGTTGAGGAATTGATTCACCCTTAATATGATGAAAGGTTTCATATTGTGATCTGAGAGTGTCTTTCCTGATGCTTCGGATCTCATCACTCCCTTCACAGAGAGTGTGGAGTATCTTCCACAAGGAATTTGCTGTTTTGTAATTCTCGCACCTGATTAATATCTCTTCAGGCAAAGCCATACTAAGCAAACTGTATGCTTTAATATCAAATTTAACCTTCTTAACATCATCAGGTGACAAGTCCTTTGTGCTGATAGGCTGATTCTTGTCATTATAATCCGGCCCAAGAGTGGGTGGAATATAAAGACCCTCAGTGATGGACTCCCACAAGTCAGAATCTGTGTAGTTCACATGATTTCTGAACTTGATCTTCCAGGATTTGAAATCAGCTTTGGTTTCCAACTTCGGCGGTTGATAAGATCCTCCACCAAAAGTACTCATGATTAATGCAAAGTTATGAATCAAAACATGAATGTTAAATAGACAAATCTATCAAAGACTTAGATCTAGTATTCAACTAATTTGAATATAGATCTAAATCAAACAAGCAATGAGAGAATGCTTGCTGAACGATAAGTCGCTGATTTAATTGTTTGAAAATCAATTAAACAATTTTAATACTGATAGATCAGTTGATCTAAATCAATGAGCACCAGGCTCTGATACCACCTGTGAATCCAAGGATCTCAATTCAGGAATTATCAGTATTAAAATAAATCAAATCAATGATCGCGGAATTATCATTAATTGACGTTCAATTGTTTTAATGATTAACGATGAACACAGACACAGAAACACAATAAATATGAACTCAATAATTATTCAAAGTATATCTTTAATTATCAGTAATGATTACAAAAGAATAATCAAGAATGACTATGAACAATGATTTCTGTGAATCGAATAATGTTGTTGTTGATGTGACGGCGATTAGGGTTGCATGATGATGCAACTCTAGACAGCCGTAATATTGCTTGATTGTGTTCCCCGAGATGTGAAACCTAGGTCTCATATTTATAGACGGTTTGAGTCGGCTAAGGAAACACCGGATCTCTTGTGATTTGTTATTGATTGTGTTGACTTGTTTGACTTCTTGGTATTTGAAATCGCACAAGTATTCTATTCTTCCGCAGGAGTCTTGTCGTCCGCAGTAGTTTTGTTCTTCCGTAGATGTCTTGGTCTTCCGTAGAAGTGTTGTTATTCCGTAGGAACTCTGTCTTCCGTAGAAGTCTTCACTTCATGTAGTCCTTGATCATCCGCAGGAATATTCACTTGGTGATTTGTTCTTGTAAGAAACATATCTACGGATTAACAATAATGTTCATCTGTAGATGTTTCTTACACTTGGTCAATTTCAGGAATCCTACCAAGTATATTATTTCTCCCTGTCAAGTCACAAATCAACACACATATATATGGGTTAACCTATAGATTCAATGCACATATATATATATATATATATATATATATATATATATATATATATATATATATATATACTGACTGTTACAATTATTAATTACAACACTTGATCCAAGTTCTAAGCCTATACAAAATGATCTAGACCTATACTATCTACACACTCCCCCTCAAGATCAGGTCCAAGGGAGTGGTTTCTGGTTATGGGTGTCTTTGCCACCTTACATTTAGTCATGTTGAATCTTGTAAGTATGTCATGTACATACTTTGACTGACTTATAAAGATGCCATTGTCAACTTGCTTCACTTGAATTCCTAGAAATAAATTGAGTTCCCCCATGCATTAATTTCAAATCTATTCTTCATTAGCTTCTCAAAGTCTTTTAAGAGCTTAGATTAGTTAAACCAAAGATAGTGTCATCTACATATACTTGAACCAGCATCAAATCATTTCATGTTCCCTTAACGAAGAGAGTTCCATATATAGTACCCCTCTTGTATCCATGTTGACAGAGATACTGAGATAGTGTCTCATACCACTTCCTTGGAGCTTGGTGCAGCCCATAAAGAGCTTTATCAAGCTTGCAAACATAATCAGGATGATCTGGGACTGAAAAGCCAGGTGGTTGTTTAACATACATCTCTTCATTAATCACCCCATATAAAAATCCACACTTGATATCAAGTTGGTAGACCTTGAAGTCCTTGGATGCAACAAACGCTTAAAATATCCTAACAGCTTCAAGTCTTGCTATAGAAGCAAAACATCAGCGTAATCAATTCCTTCTTCTTATGTGTACCCTTGAATAACTAGTCTTGGCTTATTCTTGATGACAAGTCCTCAATCATCTTTCTTATTTCTAAACACCCATTTGGTACCTATGATAGTCTTCCCATGAGGAAGAGGATAAAGGTTCCACGCCTTTTGTCATTTTAATTGAAGCATCTCTTCTTGTATTGCCTCAACCCAACTTCCATTCATCAAAAGCTCGTCAACTTTCTTTGGCTCTATCTGGGACAAGAAACAAGAGTGTAGACAAACATTTTTGTCATGGGTTTGTCCTCTTGTTCTCACCCCCTTATCAACATCTCCACTGATGTTTGTGGTGGCTTGTGACTTATGGATCCTGAGTTGAGGGATCACAACATGTTGTTTATACAGATCTAAATTTGAAAAGTTTAGATCTGGCAATGAAGTGTCTTCCACCATATTAGCACACTTATCAAGAGAAGCTTGATCCAATGAGTGTGTGACATCATTGATGTTGTCATCAATGGAGTGGTTATTAGAATCAAGAAATTCTTAATTACTATCACCACTACCATTGCCTCCTACTTTTGTATTCCTTCAACTGTGTTTTGTGCCTATAAGCTGGAATTTCCAGGCACTTGAGATGTATGAGCATGATTTGTCATTGTTATGTTGATAGGAACTTCACTTTCAGGATTAGTTACCACTGGAGCTAAAGATGTAGTCCCTTGGTCTTCTCAGCTCAAATCTTGGGGTCAGGATCTTCTGTTGATGTGTTACCTATTGATCCTGAAACATCTTCATAAGATTTAATTAAATAGTTGGTAACTAAATCAAGATTAAATAGTCAATCAGGACCAGAACCTTTCACACAGGGTGTGTGCTCATTTAAGAACATATTGGTTGATTCTTCAACTACTCTAGTTCTAAGATTATATACTCTTTAAGCCTTAGCCTAAGAGGAGTATCCAACGAAGTATGCATCATCTGATTTCTTAATAAACTTGGCTACTTGATCTTTTGTATTCAAGATGGTGCATGGACATCCAAATGACCGAAGAAAACTAATGAAAGGTCTTTTTTTGTGCCATAGTTCATAAGGAGTCTTGCCATGAGTCTTAACTACTAAAACTTTGTCATGCATATAGCAGGCAGTATTGACTGCCACTGCCCAGAAGGTAATAGGCAGTTTAGAGTCAGACAACATGGTTCTTGCAGCTTCAATAAGTGTCCTGTTTTTTTCTCTCAGCAACTCCATTTTGCTGAGGACTCCTGGGAGCACTATATTGTCTTGTAATACCCTTTTCTTCATAAAATGTGTCAAGTATATGGTTCTTGAATTCAGTTCCTTGATCACATCTTATGGTCTTGACCTTGTGATCAATTTGATTCTCAACTTTTTGAATGAAATTCTTCAAGATCTCATGAGTTTCATCCTTAGTTCTAAGGAAGATAACCCAAGTGAATCTTGTAAAATCATATGTGATCACCAAACAGTATAACGTCCTTCCTCAACTCATTACACTAGTATGGCCAAAGAGATCCATGTGTAATAAGTAAAGGGGAGTAGTGATAGATTTCTTTACCTTTGGCTTGTGAGACACCAAATATTATTTCCCTTTCCGGCACGCAACACAGTGGTCATAACTTGTATACTCTTTCTTTGGCATTCCAATTATAAAATCATTTTTAATTATTTTGTTCATGTTCTTAAAGTTTGCATGACACATCCTTTATGCCAAACGAAAGACTCATCACTGTTGGCCTTAGATAGAAAGCTAGAAACATCTCCTGTGGGGGATGTTTCCTGCAAATCTGTCTCGTACAAGTTCTCTTTCTGGGGTGCTCTAAGCAGGATATGCTCTTGGGGAATGACCATCCCGGGCTTAAGAACCACTCATGCTCAGTAAAGATCATGTTATGTCTCTGGTTATAAAGTTAGGATACACTCAGTAAATTTTACCTAAGCTCCTTAAGAAAGTATACCTTCTCAATGCTAAGCTTACCATTTATGACCCTGCCCCTTCCAATAACGTAACCACCAGCGTCTCCTCCAAAAGCAACTAGTCCTCCATCAATTTTTGTCAAAATTCTGAAGGAAGGAGCCATTACCTGTCATATGCCTGGAACAGCGACTATCAATGATCCGTACATTTCTTTTGGTCTTCAGCCATTCCTTCACAATAAAAAGAGAATAAGTTATATTTGGAAACCCACGCTTCATTAATCTTATGTTCTTCAAAATAAACTGAAGACATTGCAACAGTTTTTAATCCTGTAGTGAGATTATGGGGATCACTTACTGTTGTAGATGAAGATTTTCAGTCATATGGTCTTCATTTATCTTCCGTACCATCTTTGGAAGATTAGACTTGACCTTTAAAGCTTTGGAAGTTTTTATAAATTTGGAAGTTTTGGAAACTGACCCTTCGGATGATCTTGCTTTCACTGCAGCAAGCTTTAGTTCTTCGGAAGCATTCCTTTCTTCCGAGACCAAAATTTCTTCCGAAGGCAATTTTAACTTGTCTTCATTTTCATTTTGTAGCTTCCAAAAGAAACACTGATTTCTTTCAAATCTTTCTTCTTCTTGTTCTTCTCAGAATTCTTCTTCTTTGTTATGTTGACAGTACTTCGGAATTTTAAATGCAATCCTTAGCCATATGAGAATTACTGCCACACATAATGCAGTCAAATTACTTTCTGCTGAGAGTCTTCTTGTGAATGGAAGACTGAGTTTGATCACTTTCCATTTCCATACCCATCTTTGAAGATGTTGTGGCAAGCCTCCAAAGGTGAAGCTTGCCTTTGGAGGTGGATGGTTCATGAAATGTAGCAATGTTACACAGCTGATCAGTCTTCATCCCTTCTAGGGTGAGTTGAACATGTACTTGAACTCTTGGTACTAGAGTTCAAAGTTGTGTCCTCAGTCCTTACCACTTTAAAACCTATAGAAATAAAGACTTGTTTCTGCTTGGTGTTGAAGGTGACATTGATATCCTAAGCTCTCTTTCATCTCCTCTTTGCTACTCGAATCAAGTTCTTCCTCTTTGACTTAGTCATCCCTGACTTCTTCCCCTCCTTAGGAGTGTAGTGACCCTTGTTTGGATGATCTTCCTCAATCTTCCTAGATCTATCCTTCACTACCTCCTCTTCATCCTCTTCATCACTAGGATCTATAGATGGCAGCTCATCTTGTCTAATTCCACACCTTGGAGATCTTACAGACAATAGAGTGTGTGAAGGAGCTATCTCAGTAGATCCTAGTCCCTGATTGTTTTCATAACACACTTTGGAATATAGGGATAAGGATATGATGTTCTTGAAGGTCTCTTCTTCAAGAACATGCTTCTCTACCTTGGCTTTGCTAATCACTAGCTCATCCTATCACTTAGTTAACTTATTAATGAGATCTTTGATTTGAGTCCTGTAGTTGGTATGCTCATGTTTAAGAGTTGAAATGGTTTTCTTTATGTCTTATATTTTTAACTTATACTCATTTTCAGCTCGTTTGAAATTAGATTTTAATATGTTCAATGACTCAAGATCAGATCTCATTTTTAATTTATAGGACCTGTATCTATTTACTTTAGCAATGCATTATGGGGTACAAAGATATTCCAATACCTTGGCTTCATCCAGATTTGCCATCAGTGCTTGGTTTAGAGACACATCTTCTACCTGGAAGCTCCAATCAAAGCCTCCTTCTTCAACAGCAATTGCAGCTTGCTGCTTAGGCTTCTCAGTATGTGAAGCTCACTCGGTGTGGTTTCGCTTGGATTGTGCTTGGCCACCATTTGTCCTTGGTGCCTTGCACTCCCTAGAAAAGTGTCCCGTATGGTTACAGTTGTAACACTTCACTTTGCTTTTATTCAGCCCAAACTTTCCACTGGATACATTGTTAGGAAACTTTCTCCCTATCCTCTTGTAGAACTTCTTGGCTCTATGTGTGAGAAGAGCCATTTGTTGAACTATCTTCATGAACTCAAGGTCATATGGATAGATGCAGTCCAAGTCTTCAAGAGTGAAGAGGAAGTTTTTGGTGCTTTCATCAAATGACACAAAGGCATGTGATGAGCTTGTCTCTTGGAACGAGCTTCCTTGGATGTAGCTCTCCTCTGTGTCTCATGGAAGGAGATGAAAGGGTCCTTGGGTTAGTTGTCAGGATAAGAGATGAAATGGTGTTGTGGTTCTCTACAATCCATTTCAACCACATAAAGGCCATAACTCTGTTGATTGTTAAAGTCATTTTTAAGTAACAAAATATTGATTTCATATGGTTTCTGTACAGATTTAATACTGTTATTTAAATGTTTATTTCAACCACTTTCTTTGAAAGTTGATCGGTATACTCCTTGTATCGAGTGACCTCATCAATCCATGCTTGTGTGCAGAGATTTTCTAACACATCCTTCAGGATCTTAGTCAATTTCTCCTCAAGATATGCCGTGAGGGCATGATTCGGAGATTTTATCTCTGCCTCATACATACTCGAATCACATTCTCTATCTTGTTTGATTATCATTGCTGAAGATTTGGAGTGTTGATTAGGGCTGTATTATGATATTTGTGGTGGTATTGGAGCAGATTGCATGTTGATAGGTGGTGGAACGTGTCTGTTTGCTTGATACTACTTGATTTTGTTGTTGCAGATTATTTCTATCTATTCTTGGTTGTTGACTGTCTCTTGAGAAGTGTCCATATAATAGACAATCATAGCACCTCGCCTTTGTTTTGTCAAAACCAATCTTGGTCTTTTTGTCCATATTTAAACCTCTGTTCCTTTGAAAAAATATTTTTAATCTATATGTACTCATTGCCATTGACCATCGAAGACCCACTGCTTCAACCATGTCCGGTGGTAACTCATCCAAATCTTGTTGGATGAATTGAGATGGTGTAAGATTAGTAACTAGGTAACTCATTCGAATCTTGGTCTTTTGTATTTGTTTTGGTGATTCAAGTGCAAAGAAGAATGATGTGTCACTGTTAATCAAGAAATTCTTCTTTTTCATCTTCTTTCTAGTGCATGTCAAGAATGCACTTCTGTTGCTTGCATTTCTTTGAACTTGAATGATTCCACGTGCCTTACTGAGTTGTTGTTTCTAGATCTTTCATCAAGTTCTAGTGCCTCAACCTTGGCAACTAGATCATCTAGGGCCTATGCTTCAAGATCCAATGTTGCTTTCATCAAAGAGACAGACTGAGTCCAACTCTCTAAAATAGTATGAAGCATCTTTTTGTTGATATCCATAGATTCGTACTTGAGACCATAGACTTTCATCTCATTTAAAAGTTGTAAAAATCTATGAAGCTGCTCTAGCATGGATTCACCCTGGATATTGTAAGGCCCCGTTCACGAGAAGCCTCACAGTTGGTTAATCATAGCATAAAATCACTTTATAAACAAAACATTGCAGCAACATTAAATAAATATTCGTTTAAAGCTTGTAGGTCATATAGCAATCATACATGTGTCTCCCAAATAGAGTAAAAATATTGTACTTTTCATAAAAAAGAAAACTTGTAGGTCATATAGCAATAAACTTTATCCTTCTTATAATAACCACACGTATATCATAATACGTAAAATTTCTTGCGTCTTAATAAACATGTACATTATCTTTCATTCTTTGATTATCTTTCACTTCATCATAAACGAGATTGCACATAACAAGAGCCCCCTGTTGATCGATAACGGATATCGATCACTGTCAATACACATAAACGCGGTAGCCAACCCCCGATAGTTGATCTACTCTGCAAGGCACGTGGCTTGCTCATGAATACAGATCCATCATCATACATTAGACACACATAAGTGAAGTCCATCATAGTTCTTGCAAGACTTTTCATCATCATACGGGCCCGGGTAACATTCATCAAGTTCCACTTTTCATTATTATTAGCTGTCACTTCGTTACATAATACTTATTCTTAATTAGTATATATCACACCAAGTAAGAAACATCATCAAATCCCCGCCCCTTTTATTTAGAATGAATTCACCCATAGCCCATATATTCACATTCTAATCAAAATGAATAACAAACAATAATATCTGACCCTCTGTGGGACGACGGGGGTTTTAGGGGAGGCAGCCCTAGTGGGGTCCAAAGGACAACACCTCTGGCACACAGAACTTTTAAATAAGGGGATCTAGAACTTACCTGGTTACAGTGAGTTGCTTCTAGTCTAAGATTTCTAAGCTAGGATCGTGGTATACGACCTACATATAAGTTAACACTCAAATGGTTCATTTTCTATTCAGTTTCGGCAGTAATTCCACACGCAGTTTCGCTGTTGATTTTGTTGGTAGTTTCGCACGTAGTTTTGCTGACAGTTTCACTGCCAGTTTCGCATGACAATTTTGACTAAATTTATGTGATTCTTTCCGACTTTTCAAAACCCAAAACCCTAGAATTCGGGTCTGACCTACAGAGGCATTTAGAAGATGAATCTTACCTGGATTTCTTGTTCCTTTCTGGGGTTTGTTGCTCTAATACTTAGATCTTCGATCTCTTAACCAATGAAGCCCCAAATCTTATGTTATTGATACTTCTCTCTCTACTCTCTGTCTCTAGAAAGTTAGTGGCTAGGGTTGTAAATGAGGAAGATTATGGCTAGTTAGGTGGTTTTAGTGGCTGATTATGGGCCTCTAATAACTTAAATCTTTTTGCCCATAATTTTAATATGGCCCATGACCCATTTCCTTCCTTTATTTTTATTAAATATCCCTTAACTAAGGCCATTATTATTAAATGGCTTGTTTTGACTTTCCGGGGCGTTACAAGTCTCCCCCACTTATTTAGGTTATATCCTTGAAACCTGTCAGTAATTAAACAATTGACAATAATACTGCCTCATCTCCTCCTCGGTCCTCCATGTAGATTCGGATCCCTTTCTATGTCTCCACTGTACTCGTACCAGGGGTATAACTTTATTCAATAAGCGCTTTTCTTTCTTATCAATGATGGCAACTGACTGCTCTACAAAATTCAGTAATTCATTCATTTCAATGTCTTCTATCGGTACAACCACATCGTCATCTACCAATCATTTCCTTAGATGAGATACATAAAATGTAGGATGAATTCCAGTAAATTCATAGGGTAGTTCCAATCTGTAGGCCATTTCTCCTACTCTTGCGATAACATGAAATGGCCCTATGAACCTTGGGTTTAATTTCCCCTGCTTCTGAAACCTGATGATCCCTTTCTAGGGAGATAACTTGGGCATAACCTTATCACCAACCTTGAATTCTATCAGCCTAGGCCTCTTATCAGCATATAACTTCTAGCGATCCTTTGTGAATTTCATGAATGCCTTAATCCTATTTAGCTTCTCGGTCGTAACCTCAATCACTTCAAGAGTGCCCAATTCCTTTTGGCTGATGTCACTCCAACACACGGGTGTTCTACACTTCCTACTGTATAGCATCTCATAAGGTGGCATTACCAATGCTGGCATGGTAACTATTATTATATGAGAATTCTGCCAACGATAAGTGCTCATCCCAACTTCCTCCAAAGTCGATTATGCACGCTCACAGCATGTTTTCTAACGTCTGAATCATTTTTTTCCCACTGACCATCCATCTGGGGGTAGTAAGCCGTAGTGATATGCAGTTTAGTCCTCATTGCGTCGTGAAACCTATTCCAGAACATGGATGTGAGTCGCGTGTCTCTATCAGAATCAATAGAAGCTGGTACACCATGACGAGCCATGATCTTCTTGATAAATATCTTCGCCACCCGTGTTGGTACACATGTCCCTAGTTCTAGTTCTAGTGAACTCAAATGTAATTGACTTTCATTTTGTAACACTTATGTAATGTTTGATATATGAAATGACAAACTCTTCTTTGAATGTTTATTGGTAGTTGAATGTTATATCTATTATTATGATTGATTGTTACACGCGTATATGAACATGTTATATAGGTTTACAGTTGTTAGACATAGTTCTGTATCATTAAAGGTTCATGAATGTGCTTAACTAATTATCATGATTCAGTCGCACGACTGTACCATGAGAATGGGTCTGTCGCATGACTGAACCAGGTGATTGAGTCAATCGCACGATTGAGTCATAAGACTGACTCAGTCGTACGAATGAATCAATCGTACGACTCAGTCGTACGACTGAGCCATACGCATGGCTCAGTCGTACGAATGAGAGCTGTAACCTATAAATACCACTTAATTCATGAAAAAAAAACACTTCGATAATTATCAAACCTAGCCGTTTCTGTTCGTCCAGAGAGTGCCTTCCAAATTCATAGAACGTTTCTGATCGATCTAATCAATTCTTAACGTATTCTCATCGTTAGTATTGATCAGATTAACGTCTCCCTGATTGGATCGTCAATCAAATAGGATTCTGCACTATCAGATCTGGTTTCACCTAGAATCAGTTAGTACTCCGTCCGTACACGGTCCAAACAACCCGCTCAGAGGAACACGTCTAACGAATTGGCAAGAAAATGGGCACACTTTGTTAAACGGTTGACAATCACCCAGATCGCGTCACTCCCACTCACCGTGCAAGGTAACTTTATGATGAAGCCCATTGTGATGTGCTCCCATTTCCATTTAGGAATGTCCAAAGGCTGGATCTTCCTGTATGCCTTTTGATGCTTTGCCTTTACTTGCAAACCAGTCAGGCACTTGCTTACATAATTAGCCACGTCACGCTTCATTTCCGACCACCAGTAATCTTTCTCAAATCATAATTCATCTCCGCCACCCGCTCAGAGGAATACGTCTCACAAATTGGCAAGAAAATAGGCACTCTTTGTTAAACGGTCGACAATCACCTAGATCATATCACTCCCTCTTTCCGTGCGAGGTAACTTTGTGAAGAAGCCTATCGTGATGTGCTCCCATTTCCATTCAGGAATTTCCAACGGCTGGATCTTCTCGTATGGCTTTTGATGCCTTGCCTTCACTTTCAAACAAGTCAGCCACTTGCTCATATACTTAGCCACGTCACGCTTCATTTTCGACCACTGAGAATCTTTCTCAAATCCAAAAACATCTTTGTGGAACCGTGATGGATGGAATACTGAGTCTTGGGAGCCTCATCCATGATCTTCCACCTCAGATCCCCATAGAGAGGGATCCACATTCACCTAGATTGAGTTCTAACACCCATGGTGTTTTCCCTAATCAGAAACCTGTCCTTTCATCCTTTCAGAGTTGACACTATCAGCTCTCAATTCTCCATCTTAGAACTCCCTTATTTTATTCATAACATAAGGTGTCATGATCATCTGATAAGCATTCACCTAAATTGGTCTGGGCCGTTTTTTCTGGCTAAGGGCATCAACAACCACGCTGGCTTTGGCCGGATGATAATGAATTTTACAGTCATAATCCTTGAACAGTTCCAACCACCTCCTCTATCTCATGTTGAGATCCTTTTGTTTAAAAAAAACTTCAAACTTTTGTGATCAGTAAAGACGGGGAACTCCACCCCATACAGGTGGTGCCTCCAAATCTTCAATGCAAACACCACCGCATCCAACTCCGAATCATTGGTAGGATAATTGGCTTCTTGGACCTTTAATTGTCTAGAAGCATAGGCTATTACCTTCCCCGTTGCATTAACACCTACCCAATCCTGCATACAAGGCATCTGAGTAGACTAACAGATCCTCGTTCCCATCAGTTAACATCAAGACATGGGCTTGAGTTAACCTTATTTTTAGTTCTAGGAAGTGTACTCCTGATCTGGACACCATTCGTACTTCACATCCTTATGGTTCAGTAGAGATAAAAGAGAAGCTATCTTGGATAAATCCTGGATAAACCTCCTATAGTAGCCCGCCAAGCCTAATAAACTACGAATCTCGGATAGCGTATTTTGAGAATCCGATTGCATTACCGTTTCAAACTTTGCAGGGGGCACCCTGATCCCCTTAGGATTAACCACGTGACCAAGAAATTGAACTTCTCGTAGCCAAAATACGCATTTGGAAAACTTGGCATATAACATTTCACCTTTGTGCATCTCTAATACTTCTCGAATATGATCACATGCTCCCCTTCACTTTTCGAATAAATCAAAATGTCATTGATGAACACTATCACCGATTTATTATCCGACATTGGCCGACATACCTAATTCATAAGATCCATAAAAGCAGCTGGCACATTGGTTAAACCAAAGGACATGACAAGAATTTTGTAGTGTGCGAACGCATACAGAACACTGTCTTAGAAATATCTTGTTCTTTCACTTTCAGTTGATGGTAACCAAATCGCAAGTCTATCCTCGAAAAACAGCTGGCACCGTGGAGCTGATCGAATAGGTCGTCGATCCTTGGTAACGGATACCAATTATTTACGCTCAGCTTATTGAGCTCGCGATAATCAATGCACATCCGCATGTTGCCTATCTTTCTTCTTGACGAATAAAAGCAGAGCACCCCACCAAGAGATGCTCGGTCTGATGAAGCCTTTATTCAATAAATCTTGCAACTGAGCCCTCAACTCTACCATTTTTTAAAGAGCTAGACGATATGATACGTTAGCAACGGGCTGTACTCTCACTAGTAAGTCAATATGGATTTTAATTTCGCGGTTAGGTGGCACACTACTCAGGTGGATAATTATGGCTTTGGCGTATTCACATCCTTTACATTCTCCAACTAAGTGCTACACCCACGTCTCAAGTACTTTTCAAATGTGATCATCGACACTACATTCGGTACACAACACACTTTATCCCCATGAACCGGAACAGAACTACCATCACGTGTTAGACAAATTATCTTCATACTACATACTATATTTGCTTCATAGCTAGCTAACCAATCAATTCCTAACATCACATCAAAACCTCCTAAGGCCATAACATGCAACCTAATAGGGAACTTACAATCTTCCAACTCTATCAGGCAATCCTCAACCACCTCACTCACCTCAGTTGACTTACCAATAGCTGTTTCTACATAAAAGCGCTCGTCTATCCTCCTAATCTTATTATGCAACAAATGACAAAAGGCAGTAGACACAAAACTCCTACTAGCACCAGAATCAAAGAGCATAGAAGCATATTCATGGTTAACCAGAAACATACCTGAAACCACTTTCGGATCTGCCCTGGCCTCCTCACGAGTTATGTTGAATGCCCTCGCTTTCTCCTATGAACCATCACCCTTTCCTTTATCCCCAGCTTTAGCCGCCCCTAATCCTTCTGATTTTACTTTCTTACAGTCCCTTCCCACATGACCCATCTCTCCGCACTGGTAACACCTTGCTGCCCTACAGTCATTGACATAGTCGCCCTCGCCCTCGCATTTGAAACATCTACTTTTCCTAAATCCACCCTCCCTAAATGACCCGTTCCATATTTTCCGTAAGCATTCCCTTCACCCCCATTTCCTCGCCGCCCTGACTGATCCTGAACTTTCATCCTCTTCTCTTCAATCCTAAATTTTTCACCTCTAAACCTCTTCCCATTCCTATTCTTGTCCCCACTCCATTTTTCGACCTTCTTTTGTACAGGCATCAGATCTCTCTGATCATACAATCTCCCAGCTAAATTCACCATAGACCTAAACGTGTTTGGTCTTGCCACAATCATATTCCTCCTGACGTCCACTTCTAAACCTTGCATGTACTACTAGATCTTCCTAGACTCTAGGCTCACCGTTTTAGGCACAAGTCTTGCTAACTTGTTGAACTTGATTGGGTACTGCTGGTATGTCATGTTCCCCGCTTCTAAGTTCTTAAATCTCTATCAATTTTGTCCAACTCCCGATGTGGACAACCTCCTCCAGCACTAACTCCTTCCACTCAGGCCACCTCATCTTGGTTATCACCCGTCGGCCCTCGGCTTGGGCAATATTGTACCACCAGCACAACATCGAGTCAACGAATGGATGAGTGGAAAACTTTACTTTTTGATCTTCCCATCACTCACTAATCTCCAGTACAGCCTCCGTTTCTCAGTCAAATCGATGGGCGTTTGTAGCATGGCCGTTGCCATTGAAAGTTGGGGGTTTGCATCTTGGAATGCTCCATAATTGCACCCCTTAGTGGTCTCCTTCATATCTTCGTCCTCACTATCATCACTGTGAACCACCACCCTATGAGAGGAGGGTCCCCTTTTAGACTCCGCTATGAACACTTTAGTGTGTTCTGCTATGAACACTTGTGTTCCGCCGTGAACACTTTACTGTGAACACTTTAATGAGCTGTCCATTATGAACACTTGTGTTCTGCTGTGAATACTTTACTATCCATTATGAACACTTGGATGTTTGCTTGAATGTTATCTACTATGGAGTGTTCATCCATTGTTGATATTGATCATCCGCTGAGGGCTTGTTGATCAGCTGTGAGTGTTTGTTCATCTATTGTATGTACTTGGACATTGTTTAGACTTCATCCGCTGCTAACAATTAGACATCCGTTGTAGGCTCACTTTCATCCATTGCCAACACTTTCCAAAATTTCTTTATCTATAAAATTTGTAAATGAAATTAAAACAATAATTAGTGTTTGATTTGAATGTTACATATGTTGTATGTTAGTAAATAGTTATTTAAATGTTAGAACATGTTTGATTGATTAAGGCAGACATTATACTTCAATGAGCTTGTTGATTCCAACAGTATATGTGTATATGGTAATGTTATCTTGAGAACTCTTATTTGTTGTTAGAACTTTAATAAACTTTTTTTACACGTGTAAAAGAGTTTCTTTGTTTGTTCGTATGTTTATGTATGTGTAAAATAAAGAGTTCTTATAATTTCCACACATAACAAATGATAAGTTCAATTTTTTAAATATTAAATTATATTTATGTACACTAAATACGAGATAACAAATTTTAAATGTGTGAGTAAAAGTAGTAAAATTATACTATAATGTATAACTGATATATGACATATGTAAAACCTATAAAATATTATTAAAAAATACTCTAGTGTATAGGTGAGAGAAAGAAAAGAGAAGAGAGAAAACATAATTAAAGTAATTAATTAGTTGGGATGATAAATGTTATAGTTTAAAATTATACCCTTTGTAATAATTTTATATTTGTTAGATTTAAATATAATGAGTGGTCCTGAATAGTTCTTTAAAAGAGTTACTTTTTTTGTTCACATGTTTATATATCTGTAAAATACGGAGTTCAAATAATTCTCACACAAAATAAATGATAAGTTTTAATTTTTAGATATTAAATTTGTAAGGTTTATATAATGGCTAATGCAACCAAAGCAACCAAAGACTTCATGCATGCATGCACTCAGTACCGAGTAGAGGATGCCCCGGAAGTTTATACTTAGAACAAGAATTATTCTAAGTATAAAATTTCCGAAGCCAAAGTTGCTCTAGAATCTTTATACTGTGCACAAGAAATATTCTAAGTATAAAGTCTTTTGAAGCCAAAGACCAAAGTCTTTCGAAGCCAAATGAAGTGAAGACTGATTTCTTCCGATGACTTAGAAAAACAAGCTTTTATCTGATTTACTTTTGTATAAGGATTTCTACAACTCTGAAGACTCACCAACTTGCATGAGTTGGTGAAAAGGTCCATGTTTTCACAACTGTATTATATTAGGATGTGAGCTATGGACTGTGATAGTCATTAGTCAAAATGCAATCTGCATTTTGACTCTACATTGATTTTGTTGTCTTTTAATGTTCCAACTGCCTTTCCAAGTATGGCTGGTTGGAGGATGTAGTATAAAGTATCTCAGGGTCTTGTAACATATAACCTATGCATTGTAACTTTTGTAAGAGAACTTGAGATTAACATACAACATTCTTGAAAACCATATATTGTTCTTCAGTTCTATCTCATTATTACTTGTGTTCATTGCATCTTGTTCTTAAACCCAGTTGCCTATTTGAACTGTGAAGTGTTCTAACACTCTCCTCATTATGAGACTGATTGTCTTGACCATCCCTTAACTGGTCCTGCAATTGGTATCAGAGCTTTAGGCTATTGATTGTAAGATCACACCATCTTAAATCTCCTCAGTTCTCACACAACACTTAATATCTCAAATGGTAGCATCTAAGGCTGATATGGAAACCAGTACCATGGTAAAGTCCCCACTGATCACACCTGTTGATTTTGATACTTGGTGTTTAAGAATGGAAGGCTTCATCAAGTCACAAGATAGCAGGATGTGGGAGTCTGTTACCACAGGACCTTACATTCCTTGCACCTCTTCGGTTGCTGCTGGAGGTGGCATGATCCCAAATGAGATGGCTGACTACTCTGAAGAAGATAGAAAGAAATAGATGTAGATCAGAAAGCCATGTCTGCCCTCCAAACTGCTCTTTCAAATGCCATCTGCAGAGGCTTCAAGAAGTGCAAAATTGCTAAGCAGCTCTGGGATGCACTGAAGATCATGTATGAAGAGTCTACTGAAGCCAAATAAAATAAGAAAGACCTTCTGGAAGTAGCAGTTTGAGAACTTCACCTTCAAAGCAGGTGAAACCATGACACAACAATAATTCAGGTATGTTGAGATTGTGGCCACTCTGGTGGATGTTAGAGTGAAACTGAAGAACAGGGATATTGTGAGAAGGTTCATGTCCTCTCTTCATAGACAGTGGACACACAATTGTGTGGTCATTAAGAGTGCTGAAAATCTCAAGACCCTTACTCTCACTAACTTGTATGGCATACTCAGTGGTTACCAGATGGAGATGACCATGCAAAATCCATCTGGCAACTCTAGCAATCAACAGAGTTCTGCCCTATATATGGTTGAAAGGAATTATAGACAACCACAGCACCAGTCATCTCTTACCCTGATAACTCCCCAAAGGGCCCTTTCATCACCTTCCTAGAGACACCAAAGGAGAGATACATCCAAGAAAGTCCATTCAAAGAGACAAGTTCATCATAAGCTGTGTCTCAGGATGAAAGCACAGGAAGTTTTCTCTTCAGCCTTCAAGACTTAGACTGCATCCATCCAGATGACCTGGAGTACATGGAGATAGTTCAACATATGGCTCTTCCCACTCACAGAGCTAAGAAGTTCTACAAGAGGACAAGGAGAAAGTTTCCTAGCAATGTATCCAGTGGGAAGTTTGGGCTGGATAAAAACAAAGTGGTGTTACAACTGTAACCACATGGGACACTTTCATAGGGAGTGCAAGGCACCCATGACAAATGGTGACGAAACACAACCCAAGCCAAACTACACTAAGGGAGCTTCACACACTGAGAAGCCTAAGAAACAAGATGCAATTTCTATTGAAGAAGGAGGCTTTGATTGGTGCTTCCAGGTAGAAGATGTGTCTCCAAACCAAGCACTGATGGCAGATCTGGATTAAGCCAAGGTATTGGAACATCTTTGTACCCCATACTGCATTGCTAAAGTAAGTAGATACAGGTCCTATAACTTAGAAATAAGATCTGATCTTGAGTCTTTGAATATTAACTACTGATTTCAAAAGAGCTAAAAATGAGTATAAGTTAAAAATAGAAAACTATTTTAACTCTTAAACATGAGCATACCAACTACATGACTCAAATCAAAGATCTCATTACTAAGTTAACTGAGTGTCAGGCTGAGCTAGTGATCAGTAAAGACAAGGTAGAGAACCATGTTCTTGAAGAAGAGGGACTTGGATCTAATGAGGTAGCTCCTCCACACACTCTATTGTCTATAAGATCTTCAAGGTGTGGAACTAGTCAAGATGAGCTTCCATCCGTAGATCCAAGTGATGAAGAGGAGGAAGAGGAGATAGTGAACGATAGATCTGGGAAGAGTTAAGAAGATTATCCTAACAAGGGTCACTATTCTCCTGAGGAGAGAACGAAGTCATGGATGATAAAGTCCAAGAGAAAGAACTTAGTCCGAGCAACCAAGAGAAGATCAAAGAGAGCTCAAGAGATGAAGGTCGCCTTCAACTCCAAGCAGAATTAAGTTTTCATCTCTGCAGGTTTTGAAATGATAAAAACTGAGGATACAACTTTGAACTCTAGTACCAAGAGTTCAAGTTCGTGTCCAATTCATCCATGTGAAGGAATGAAGGCTGTTAAACTATTTACAAAAACCTAAGTGCCGAATGTCATGATGATTACCAAAACCGACACGGTGAAAATACGCTAAAGATATGATCATAACGAAGAAAATTGACCAAAGTCAAACTTGGTCAAACTTGGTCAACCGTGGTCAAAGTCAGCTGTCAACATCAGCGGTCGTCCCGAATGACGTCAGCACCCCGCAGCCACTCATCAGCAACAAAGAATTTATCAGACTTAGAACTATTTTTGTGTAATCATTTTGTGCTTAAATGTAATATTTTCCTATTTTTGTAAAGAGTATAAAGTACTAAGTGTAGTCATTTATACTCAACAAAAAGAAGAACAAGAACCAACAAGTGAGAATAGAGTTTTATAGGGAGGAAACACACACAAACAGTGTAACCTCTAACATTGAGAGAAATCAAGGTTGAGTGTGTGTGAGATAGTTTTCTCACAAACTCCCTTGTAATCCTCTTGTATCAAACACATGAAAGAATGAAATATTTCTGAATTTGTGTTGTTGATTGTTCATCATTCATTCATCATCATCATACATGTTCATCTCTTTTATATAGATCATCATGAAATCATCAACAGATCTGTTAGATTCCGCATCACATATCAGATAAACGGCAACAATACGATTGCAATATTCAATCCACATGTGTATCGGATTTCCACAGTTGGTATCAGAGCCTTGGCTCCTTGTTCTTCAATTTTTTCTCAAAAATTTGAACCACAAGTTTGATCTACAAATTGTTGTTGATTCTGATGAAATCAAAGCTTCCATTAGCTTAGATTTGTTATTTCGTGATAATCTGCAAGTTTTCATATCCATTGAAGTTCATTTGAGCCATTATTTTGAAGATTTAAGCAAATTTGTTCTTCAAGTCTTCAAATGCTCATGAACTTGAAATTTTGATTTTTGTGTTGTTTGATCAAATTTAAGCTTCTACTAGCTTTAGTTTGTGATAACTAACACATCTGCAAAGTTTCATATCAATTGGATTATCACAACACTCGAATTTGAAGATTTTTGAAAATCTTATGTTCCTGAGTGCTCTTGAGGAAAATTCATCTAAATCACGAATCTGATATTGTTTAGCTGAAATTGATAGTGGTTTTAGCTTAGAAAATCAAATCTGTTCGTTTATCATTCACAACATCCAAATCATACATTTTGAACTTTGATTTTCAGATCTGGGTTTTTGTTCTTCATTGTGTTCTTTATGGGTTCATCATTTAAATCTGATTTTAGATGATGATTATATAAAATTGATTGTTGTTCTAGCTTAGAATCACTTATCTACAACTATTATAACATTTGAGTTTACCCAATTCCATCTGAAATCCAAGAATCAAAAGTTGGTTCATTCAAGAACATGAAGTTTGACTTTTTCAGAGTCAAACTGTTTTGAAACCCAAAAATCAGCCTAAATCTTATGTGATTTAATTCAGATTTTGATTCATTTGTTCATCATACAATCATTCAAAATCATTCAAACAAACATATATACAACAAGTTATGAATACGAAAGTCAAATTATATTTATAATCAACATTCACAAAGAATATACAAATTACACTTGATTTTTGACTAAGTGTTCTAAGTCCAATGCTTTAAAAAAATTCATGGAACAAAACTTTGAAAGAATTAGAAATTGTTTCCAAATAACTTGAAGAAATGACAAAGAACTTGGAATAGGAGAAAATGCACATGCTGCTACACAAGTTGATCTTTGCAAAAGTAAACAATTTCAAAACAATTATGGAACAACTGGTAAGTGAACAGAAGGACAAACAAAAAGCAGGATTAGGTTTGACACATGAAGCAATGCCTGAATCTATAACTAACACTTTACTAGAAAATTTCAATACGCATGATCACTCTCCTAATAACAAGGCTAAACTTAAAGCTTTCCAAAACAAAAATGTTAAAATCTTTGAAGAAAAAGATACTAAAAAGATCAAAAACGATCATCTGATAAAAGTTAAATCATAAGAACCAAAATAGAAAAGTAAGAAAATTTTTGTTCTAAAAGAATCTGTATTGGAAGAAGTGATGATCAACAACAAAGATAAAGCAAAACAAGAAGAAGGAACATCCGAGGATTCAAACTCTTATGATTTAAAAGAGAAAGAAAATGAAAAAGAATCTTCACCTGAAGATGTTCAATCTCAAATAAAATCAAGTTCTACAAAATCAAGGAACCAAAGAAGAAGAAGAAAATTGACTAAAGCTAAAACTGATCAAAATAAAAGTCAAGAAAATCAGAAAAATCAAGAAACAAAATTTAAACCAATAAATTTTGTGTCTGCGGGTATGTTAAACATGAACTCAATTTAAGTAGTGAAACAAACTCCTAAGAAAAAATCAAACTTTGATCTAAAAACAGGTTTAGATTCAAATTCTTCCACTGTCGTTAAACGATTTGAGTCTAAGTAATCAAAGAATGAAGTTCATGTACAAAAGCCAAAATTTAATATGACAAAGAACAAATTGTCAAATGAAAAACAAAGTTTGTTAAACTAAAAACAACAAGTTAACTTTTTGACACCTCAAGCTAATCAAGGATCATACGTTGTATCGACATTAAAAGTTAATAAACAGCTGTTTAAAACACCACAGAGGTACTGTGAAAAATGTGACATGTATAATCATAACACTGCTGATTGCTTTTGCAACAAGTACTGCCATATATGTGACATGAGAAATCACTCAACAGTAGATTATTATTTTAATAAGTCTGTACCTTCTGTAATGAAACAACTCATAATACAAAACATTGTTACTTTAGAAAGAGTTCACCAAGGATAGAATTTGCCAATACACAATTGAGCAAAGGTTATGTTAATCCTCAGTTTCAAAGAAATCAAACTGTTCGGTTTGAAAGATTAACTAGCCAACCTTCCTTAGGTTTAAGATCTTTCAAAAGAAATCATTCTGGAAGACCAAACAATACATTCAACATCAATTCATTCCAAGGTCTATAAGAATGTAAGAAATATTAAATCATAGGAACCAAAACAGAAAAGTAAGAAAATTTTTGTTCTAAAAGAATCTGTATTGGAAGAAGTGATGATCAACAACAAAGATAAAGCAAAACAAGAAGAAGGAACATCAGAGGATTCAAACTCTTATGATCTAAAAGAGAAAGAAAATGAAAAAGAATCTTCACCTGAAGATGTTCAATCTCAAATAAAATCAAGTTCTACAAAATCAAGGAACCAAAGAAGAAGAAGAAAATTGACTAAAGCTAAAATTGATCAAAATAAAAGTCAAGAAAATCAGAAAAATCAAGCAACAAAATTTAAACCAATAAATTTTATGTCTACGGGTATGTTAAACATGAACTCAATTTAAGTAGTGAAACAAACTCCTAAGAAAAAATCGAACTTTGATCTAAAAACAGGTTCAGATTCAAATTCTTCCACTGTCGTTAAACGATTTGAGTCTAAGTAATCAAAGAATGAAGTTCATGTACAAAAGCCAAAAATTAATATGACAAAGAACAAATTGTCAAATCAAAAACAAAGTTTGTTAAAATAAAAACAACAAGTTAACTTTTTGACACCTCAATCTAAACAAGGATCATACGTTGTATCGACATTAAAAGTTAATAAACAGTTGTTTAAAACACCACAGAGGTACTGTGATATATGTGACATGTATAATCATAACACTGCTGATTGCTTTTGCTCCAAGTACTGTTACATATGTGACATGAGAATTCACTCAACAGTAGATTATTATTTTAATAAATTGTTGGACCAAAAGAACCAATGAGCCAAGATCAGGAAAATCTCTAAGTCCCATATGACATCACAACAACTGCTGAAGACCTTCATCAGCAGTTTGACAAAGTCTGAAGAATCAACAGCTGAAGATCAAAGATCTGAAGTACAACAACTGAAGATCCCAAAGTGCTGAAGATAAGTACTGAAGTCTGAAGTACTGATAAATACAAGTACTGAAGACTTCAAGTGCTGAAGACAAGTGCTGAAGATCAAAGTCTGAAGAACTGAAGAACTGAAGATCAAATACTGATGCAAAAAGTCTGAAGACAATGACTGAAGACATCAGCTGATGACAACTACTGAAGTCATCAGCTGATGAATCATCTGAAGATCAAAGTCTGAAGACCAAAGTGCTGAAGCTTCAGAGTTTGTCACAATAACTGAAGAAGTCTTCTTCAGTTGTTGTGATGGTTTTTCTTTTTAGTAGTTTTATGTTTTTCCTTTCAGTAGTTTGTACAACAGCTTAAGAGTTTGTTCTTCAGCTGTTATAGTTCAGTAGTTGTAAACGACTAAAGAGTTTGTTCTTCAGTCGTTGTAGCTTTTCAGTAGTTTCCTTTTCAGTACTTGTAATAGGTAGAACACTTAGGAATTTTGTAAGAAGATGTCAGCTATTGTGACATCTTCAGTAGTTTGTGTTCTATCAGTAGGTAGTTAAATAACTGTAAAAGTCAGTGGAATCTGACAACAGTATGGGTCTTTTGCCTATAAAAGGGTAGTGACCTGATTGTATTCCATGTCGAAACATGTGAAATAAACAGAATATTATTCCTTTTATGCAGAATTATTCTCTCTCTACATTTACTTTACATGCAATATTCCTTATGTTCTTGCACTAATCGCTAATTATCATGCTAAATCCGCTGCGAACACAATCTAATTGATCAAACTAGAGGCTGAGATCCTGTGAAATGATATCAGAGCGGGTTAATCATTGATCGATTTCACTATTGATCATTTGAAACTGCTCTTTTGATCTCTACGTTTGATCGAATTAGCAATTTGCAAGAATTAGCTGTAGAGAGAGAGATTCTGTTGTTTCTGGCCGTAAACTTGAGGTTCTCTGGTGGTTTTGAGCTACATTTGTTTTGTTTAAACTTGAGTTTTGACTAAAAACTAAGATGACTACACCAACAAACGATCCTCACAATACTGGTTCCTCAACCAAGCCTCCGATGCTTGTGAGGAATGAGTATAACATATGGCAAAGATGTATGCTTCACCACTTGTCTGTCAACAGTGCTGGTTGTTGGAAGTCAGTGGTGCATGGACCATACAAGCCTATGGTGAGTGTCCCTGAATCTATTGAACAGGTTCCTAAGAAACCTGAACAATATTCGGACGAAGATCTAAAGCTGTTCGAGATTGATGCTAGAGCCCATGGAATTCTAGCCATGGCTATTCCAAATGAGATTTACTCAGGGCTTTTGCATCATGAGACTGCTCATGACCTATGGGTTGCTCTAAAGGAACAATTTGGAGGAACTGATTCGGTCTTAGCAAACAATAGGGAAATCCTCGCCCAACAATATGAGACATTCTCATATAGAAAGGGTGAGACTCTGACCCAGCAGTTTGAGGGTTCTCTTGTTTGATCTCTGAGCTGAAGATGGTCAAACAAGAGTACTCCAACAGCCAGATGAACAACAGGTTGCTCAGATCACTGCCTGAGAGATGGGACACTTATATCATTGTCCTACGCTCCAGTGCAAATCTGGAAACTCTATCTCTTACCCAACTTCATGGGAAACTGCTCACATTTGAGAGAGAGATAGAGCAAAAGAGGAAGTTGTCCACCTCTAGCAAGCTCGCTGATGACTTTGTTCAAGGCAATGCTGCCTTCATAAGTCAGGAGTCAGAATATGCTTCATCAGAAAGTTCTTATGATGAGCATATTGATTTCTCTACCAACTCTGAACAAGCTTTTATTGGTGTTAGTAGTAGTTCAAGAGGCAGCAGTGATAACTGGTGCTTTTTGATGGATGATTTGAAGGGCATTCCAAATGATGATCTGGAGGAGATGGATATTTTGAGGCAAATGGCCATGATCAATATCAGATCTCAAAAGTTCTACAAAAGAACTGGTAGGAAATTCCCTGGTCTCTCTGGCAAAACCAAAGTTGGTTTTGACAAGAGCAAGTTGAGGTGTCAAAAGTGCCAAAGGCTTGGACACTTTGCTAGAGAGTGTAGATCATCTGGATCTAACTCCTCTGCACCCTTTGTGACTTTTCCAAGCAATAGCTCACAGCACAGAGGGCAACCTTCCTCCAGTTCTGGTCATCCATCACAAGCACAGGCATCACCTGCTTATTTTGTGCCTCAGGGGTATATGCCATATTCATACCCCTGCTACTACGTGCCTCAGCCCAGTCAAACTCAAGCACTTTCTGCTCAACCACCACAGGCTCTTCCTAAGCCTCAATCTTCCCCATCTCATCAACAAACACGACCTCAACAACACAGCTTCTTCACCCCAGGAGTTGTTGACTGGAGTAGTCTACCAGATGATCTATCTGGTCAGGAACAACTACTCCAAGGTGCTGGTCAACATGGTGGTGATAGTCCATTTGGAAATCTTGCTCTGATGGCCCTTGAGTCTGCTGAGGGGTTATCATCCAATGCCTCATCACAGGTATCATCTGAGGCCAAAGCCAAGCTTTGTACTGAATCATGCATAGCAGCATTTGCTTCTATTAGAGAAGCAAATGTAGCTTTAATAGGTAAAAATCTTGAGCTAGAGCAAACAATTTCCAAAAAGAAAGCTGATTTTGAGGCTGCACTAAAAGAGAAAAATGATGAGATTTACAAGCTTAAATGCCAAATCAAAGATGGTAAAGCTAGGGAAGATGTACTTCTAGAGAAGTACAGAGACCTCAAGGAATCTCTTGCAAACACCCAAGTAGAGTGTGATCGATGGGTACAATCATGCAAGGGTTTTGAAATGCTTCTTAAGAAGCAATCAACTTCCAATGTGAAGTTTGGGATTGGTTATAATCACACTGCTCCTCCTACAGATTTTACTTCAAGAGCAGAAGTTGAATCTGATGGAGAGAGCAATAACCAATCCTTCTCATCATGTGACCTACTATTCTCGGATTCAGCATCATCAGAGATAAAAGTCAGCATTGGCTCCTGCCAAAACCAATCAGCTGATGCTACAACAGCTATTGGTTCAAATGCTGACTGTCACATGATCAAAAGGTTGATCAACTCAGGTGTTGTCTCTAGAAGTACTAAAGGTACTAGAGAGCAAGTGATAACACCTGAAGTTCAAACCTCAACTACTGCCAGCACTGAAGAGAAGAAAACTAATAGTAGAAAAGGTTTGAAGACAACTAAAGAAGAGGTCAGGAAAGCAGGTACTAAAGAGAAGAAAACTGCTAGTACTGATAACAAACAGCTGAAGAACAAGTCTTCAGCACTTTCATCTTCTTTGGTTGATGATCAACACAAGATGAAGAAGAAGCCATGTGAGATATGTGGCTTGTTCAATCATCTTACAGATGATTGTTGGTACAAAAGGGGTTCCAAACTCAAACAAAAGGAGGAAATTAAAGAGCTAATAAATAAAATGAAAACTGAGTTTGAAACCAAGTTTGTACTAGCAACATCAAAGCCTGAAATCCCTAAGCCCAAAGCTAAATCTAAAAAGAAAGTAGGGGTTACTCAGGCGACAGCTGAGGTTGCTCAAAAGAAGATGGTGCAACATAGGAATCCATCATCAGCAAGTCCCAATGTGTCTGAAGAGCTGAAAGCTTTATCACAAAGTCAGACACAACTGGTGATGATGGTTTAGCATCTAATGGGAAGAGTCAACCATTTAGATGCTCCTGTGTGGAAACCACAGAAAAGGAAATCCAAGCCAAAGGGTTCCTCTTCTACACCATCTTCTTCACCTCAGGCTGTTACACATAACACACCTGTTAGTGCTGCACCTATAGTTGAGAACAGACCCAAAACCAAACAGGTTTGGGTCTCTAAAGCTAACTAACATGTGGTTATGATTGCAGGGTTCTTCAACATGCCAAAGAAGCATCTGGTGTGTAGACAGTGGAGGATCTATGCACATGACAGGAAGCAGCTCCCTTCTTAATGACTACTCTCAAGGAAAGAAGGGATTTGTCTCCTTTGGCAATGATGCAAAGGGTTACATCATCATAAAAGGCTTTGTTTCCAATGGGGAAATAAGATTTGATGATGTTAACCATGTGGAGAATCTCAAGTACAACCTCTTGAGTGTCAGTAAAATGTGTGATAAAGGCCATGTTGCCCTTTTCACAAGCCAGAACTGTCGGATTCTGTCATCCAAAGTTCTAAATTTGATTGACAAGGTGTTGGATGAATACACTCTCCTGAAGGCCAACAGGACAGGAAGAGTGTATGCCTTAGATCTTTACAAAAAGATAGATCTAAAAGCCCATCCTTGCATATTCTCCAAGGCATCTCCTTAAGAGTCTACTCTATGGCATAGAAGGCTGGGGCATGTTAATTTCAAGAACATGAATCAGCTGATAAGCCATGGTTTAGTAAGAGGATTGCCTTTGAAGGAGCTCAAGTGTGAAGACAACTGCACTGCTTGCTTAAAAGGAAAACAACACAAAGTTTCATTCCCTTCAATAGAAGAACCAAAGTCCACTACCTGCTTGCAGCTCATGCACATGGATCTCTTTGGTCCTGTCAGAGTGATGAGCATGGCAAAGAAGAAATACTGCCTGGTAATTATGGATGATTATTCCAGGTTTGTATGGACTTTCTTCTTGCACTCCAAGGATGAAGCAGCCAAGACAATCATGAACTTTGCGTTATTTGTAGAAAAGCAGTATTCCCTACAGGTCAAGTGTGTGAGGAGTGACAATGGAACAGAATTTAGAAACCACACACTTGATGACTTCTATATGTCCAAGGGAATTAAAAGGCAGTTTAGTATTCCTAGAACTCCTGAGCAGAATGGAGTGGTGGAGAGAAAGAACAGGACTCTCATTGAAGCTGCAAGGTCCATGTTGGCTGACTCAGGGTTGCGACTGACCTTTTGGGCTGAAGCTGTCAATACAGCTTGCTATGTACAAAATAGAGCTTTAGTGAATAAGAGGTTGATAAAGACTCCTTATGAAGTTCTTCATCATTTGGCTCCTCTGATTTCATTCTTTAGAGCCTTTGGGTGTCCATGTTTTATTCTCAACACTAGCAACCCACTCCAGAAGTTTGCTAGTAAGTTGGATGCAGGGTATTTTGTTGGTTATTCATCAACTTGCAAGGCATACAGAGTCTTCAACTGTAGGACAAAGGTGGTTGAAGAAACTCTGCATGTTAAGTTCAATGAATCTCCAAAGGACAAGATTCCACAAAACCCTGTGGAGTTGTTTGATCAGGACATACTGCAATATGTTCCTTATCAACCTCCAGCTGTTGAGCCTGTCAACAGTTCTCCACCTGGTGGTACTGATGATGATGTAGTTAGTACTCACCTCTTCAGGTTTAGTGACAACCTGCCTGAGTCCAATAGACCTGATGCTCCTGTAGCTTCAGCAGCCCCATCCACAACAAATGCTGATGAGATTTCTGCATGCTCTACTTCATTTGAGCTGCCATCTCCTACATGGTTTCAAGAATCTCCATCAACATTTGGTGCTGCTGAAAGTCCTACAAACACTTGCACTGACATTATAGTCTATCAAGAGCTGAAGAATCACCCCACATCTCAAATCATTGGTGATATCAACGCTGGTGTTTCAACCAGGAGTCAATTGTCCAATTTCTGCTTCTATGCTCTCTTCATCAGTCAGCAAGAGCCAAAGAACTATCATGTTGCCTTAAGAGACAATGGATGGGTTGAAGCAATGCAGCTTGAGCTTCTTCAGTTCAAGAAACAGCAAGTGTGGGAGCTTGTTCCTCTACCCCAAGGGAAGTGTGCAATAGGCACCAAATGGGTATTCAGGAACAAAACAGATGATAAGGGCCAAATTGTCAAGAACAAGGCCAGGCTGGTTGTTCAAGGGTTTGCACAAGAGGAAGGCATCGATTATGATGAGACCTTTGCCCCTGTGGCAAGACTGGAAGCAATCAGACTGTTCCTAGCCTATGCTGCCTTTCACAGTCTTAAGGTTTATCAAATGGATGTAAAAAGTGCCTTCTTATATGGGAAAATAAAAGAAGAGGTTTATGTGTGTCAACCACCAGGCTTTGAGGACAACAAACATCCTGAGTGGGTGTACAAGCTTGATAAGGCTCTTTATGGGCTGAAGCAAGCTCCTAGAGCTTGGTATGAGACACTATCAACTTTTCTTCTCCAAAATAAGTTCATTAGGGGCACCATTGATAAAACCTTGTTCATCAAGACTGTGGGACAGCATAAGCTCCTTGTTCAAATTTATGTAGATGACATCATCTTTGCATCCTCTGATCCAAAGTTGTGTAATGAATTTACAATGCTCATGAAGCAAATGTTTGAAATGAGTGCTATGGGGGAATTACAGTTCTTTCTAGGTTTGCAAATTAAACAAAGGGATGATGGAATTTTCATCCATCAGTCTAAATACACAAAGGAGTTGTTGAATAAGTTTGATTTACAAACCTGCAAGCCCTGTTCTACTCCCATGAGTAGCATCACACAACTAGATGTAGATCAGAAAGGTAAAGCGGTTGATGAAACCCTTTACAGATGTATGATTGGGTCCTTGATGTACCTCATAGCTTCTAGACCAGACATCATGTTTGCAACATGTGCCTGTGCTAGATTTTAGGCTGCACCTAAAGAATCCCATTTGATTGTAGTCAAAAGGATCTTTAGATATCTGCAAGGTACCCAATCACTAGGTCTTTGGTATTCAACTGGGCATTCTTGCAAATTAGTTGCTTTCTCTGATAGTGACTATGCAGGATGCAAAGTCACTAGAAAATCCACTTCTGGTGGTTGCCAATTCCTAGGCAATTGTTTAGTTTCTTGGCAGAGTAAGAAACAAACATCAATTGCTACATCCACTGCTGAAGCTGAGTACATTGCTGCTGCAAGTTGTACATCTCAGATACTCTGGCTTTAGAACCAACTCTTGGATTATGGCATTACAGAGACTAAGACTCCATTATTAATGGATAGTGCTTTAGCTCTTTGCATTGTCAAAAATCCAGTCCAGCACTCTAGGACCAAACATATAGAGATCAGACATCATTTTATTAGGGATTGCTATGAAAAAGGTCTGATTGATCCAAAGTTTGTGCCTAGTGCTGATGAGATTGCAGATATATTTACTAAGCCTTTAGATAGTGCCACATTTCAAAACCTAGTCCTAAGGCTTGGTATGCTGCAGCTAGAATAATTTGACCAATACTGATGCTCTCAGTTCACCAGTACTGATGAGCATTAGTATGCAAAGGTCAAATATAAGTACTGATGAGTAATTTAGTCTTCAGCATTTTCATAACTACTGAAGACTAACATGCTTCAAAGTACTGATGTACATTATTTGTTGAAAACAACTGATGTAGTGAGGTGGATTACAACTACTGATGTATCATTTTCAAACAAATAAGTACTGAAGAACAAATTTTGTTCACAAGTACTGATGTGTAATCTTACACAAGTACTGAAGACAAAATTTGTTCACCAGCTCTGGAGTATTTCATCAGCACTTGTGAACATCTGTTCACAAGAGCTGAAGGCATAAATATTCACAAGAGCTGAAGGGTCAATGAAACATCTGAAAGTCAGCCAAAGAGCTGATGAGTAAATATGGAGGCCAGCATGAAACAACTGATTTGACGAAAACAGCTGATGAGTAATTTTACTCTTCAGCTGATGCAACAGCTGCTGTTTCATACCCAAACAACTGAAGGACAAAACCATGTCTTCAGTAGTTTCACAACTACTGATGGCTAACACCAAGTCCTCAGTTGTTTACAACTGAAGCAATACCATGTCTTCAGTAGTTCACAACTACTGATGTCAGTAGTTCACAACTACTGAAGGCTAACACCAAGTCTTCAGTTGTTACAACGTCTGAAGATGGAAACTAGGTCTTCAGTAGTTTATAACTACTGAAGACTGACAACAAGTCTTCAGCCGTTTACAACATCTGAAGGACAAAACCAAGGTTTTAGTAGTTTCAACTACTGAAGACTAACACCAAGTCCTCAGATGTTACAACCACTGAAGGTTAAAAACCACATCATCGGTAGTTTCAACAATTGATGACTAACACCAAAACCTTCAGTAGTTTTCTTTCAGCCTTTGCCATACCCTATAAATACCCAACCTTCAGAGCTTTTCATTCTCACTTGACCTAACTTTTCTAAAACCTCTGAAATTCCCATACACCATTAATGGCGGCCATGCAACTCAAACCTCGACACAACTGTGTCGCTCATCTCACCAAATCGCCATTATGGCCTAAGTTTCACAATGCCGTCGATCTGATGACCGATTCACCATACCAAACGGCATTCCTTCTCAACCCACCATATACACCGACTCCTTGGCGGAGTTCTGGACGAACATCACCGTACAAACCGAAGAGAATGATGGCGAGGTCTCTCTCCGGTCCGCCGTCAACAACCACCCAGTGGTTATCACTCCAGCTACTTTGCGCCAAACCCTAAAGCTGGAGGATGCCACCTACCCAACCTCTTACCCCAAAGGCGCCCTCGATCTATGCTTCACTGCCAACGACTATCATGGCAACCTCTCTGCCACCACCTTGTTGAAGAAACACTTCCCAGATCCCCAACGACTCATCTTCCACATGGTGAATGTGTGTCTGGCTCCCAAAACATCTTCATGGGACCAGATGTCAACAAGGTGGCAACAGGTATTGTATTCTATCCTTGAGAAACAACCCCTAAATTTTACTGATATTATATTTTTGGAACTCAAGGATATGGCCACAAAACCCATTTCTAACCGTTGGATCTTGTATCCTCGGTTCATAATGGCCATCATCGAGAGCCAGCTTCAAGTTGAGGGACTTGTTGGCACTGGGTCCCTGCCATGGCTGTTTTAGCCGAGGTATACTCCAGGCACAACACCGACCACACACTCAAACAGGCTGGCCGGCTACGAAAACCCACGCAACAGGAACCCACAGCCTCCACCTCCAAATCCAAAGTCCCCACCAAACCAAAAACCAAAAAGAAACCCAAAAAGGCTACTTAGGGAAATGAGTCCCCTGAGGATGCCCCTGCAACACAAATGCAGGATGTAGCTGCTGGTTCAATTCTCCCAGCAGCTACCATGACTCCACCCACCACAACCGCACAGGCTTCCTCTCAACAGGAACCTAATGCAACCACTTCAGGGGCACCCACACTTCTGGGGTCTTTCTCACTTGAGGAGACTACCATTGAAATGCATACTCCTCCCCATGTGCACACTGCTTCAAGCCCATCTCCTACTGAGACCACCCCACAAAGCCCTACACTAATAATAGCCAAAGTGTTGACTCACCTGAGCACTCCACCCTCTCCCCAGAAACCAATTACAACTGGGGAGACTCCAACCGAAGAGAGGGTGGACACAAATGCTGGTGGGAACCCACAACACAGAGAATCACATGTCCAATCTCCCAGTGTGGCTAGGGAGATAGGATATTCTGGTGTGGCTACCACTTCCCCTGCATCAGCACATGAGCAGGAAGAAGCTGGTACAAGCAAGAAGACCTCACCAGAGGCAACTGCCGATGATGGATCCAATCCGGAGGCTGGAAGTCCCCAGTACCAAGAACAAGGGGCACATGCAACTGCTGAGCCACACTCAGTGCATGTACATCCTGACATTGTCAGGAGGTCAGGTGATTCAGTTCACACTAATGATGACCTGAGCTTCTTCTTTGATGTAGTTGCTCAAAACACTATCTTAAAGGATGAGATAAGCAGACTCAAAGAGCTGCTTGCTCAAATGACTCAGGATAGAAGTCCATCTGCCACCACAAACCCACAGATGGCACCTTCACCCGAAAGTCTCACAGACACTCAGCCACTCCCACAGACTCAGCCACCAACCCCTGCTTCTGGCTCTAGCTCTCTGGAACAGAACCCTCCTGAGCAGCTAGATGCTATCTTCCAGAAATCCCTTCCTCTCATCACACCTATAATCACAGAAATTGTGATGAAAACTGTTGATGAGAGGCTTCCCACTTATATACAACCCATGGTGGAGGTTGATGTTGCTAAAGCACTTGCTGATTGTCAAACCCTAACCAATGCACCCAAAAAGGGGGAGACATCAGTGCAAGTTAAGAGGAAGAGGGTGGAGGAAGAGATAGAAGTAGGGAGAAAGGGGGCAAATAAGAGGGAGGGGTCTGAGGAGACAGATAGGGTGAAGGGGAAGGAGAAGGTGAGGGAGGAGAGTGAGCGAATAGAAATGGCTGAAATCCAAAAGGATTTCAGTGTCACTTATCAAAAGAAAAGGGGAGAGAAGAGAGGAGAGGAGGGAGAGAAGAGTGATTCGGATCTAGCAGCCCTTGTCAAGGAGGCTGATGCTGAACAAAGCAGATCAATGGACTCTGTCATTGATCAGCTATTCAGGAAAGGCTTTGACAAGGACACTGCCTTGCTAGATCAGGAGATTAGGAAGATGGAGGGAAGAGAGATTGAATACCGATGGTCTACTTATAGCCAAGAGGATAAAAATAGACTCGAGGCTATGAGTAGATTCATCTCGAAGTATCTGGGCAGGCCAGTCCTTGATGTCAAGGCATGGACCAGGGATAGAATCTCGGCTATAGCCACCAAGATCTGTTCAGCTGGTGATTTCACCAAAGGACTGGTCGCTAAGGCCCTTTCTGAGTCTGGTGCTGGGAACAGGACCCTGCTAGTAAAACTAACAAAACCTTCCCTTATCTCTAGGTTGCTAGCAGGGCCTGTCAACATTCCCACACCAACAACCCAAACACAACCCACAAAACCAACCCCTTCACCATCAAAACCCGCAGCCAATGATCCACCCTTGAAGAAGAAGAGAAGGGTGTTGAGGCTGCAAGAAGAAGAAGATGAGGAGGATGAGGAGGACAGACTGCCTCTTTCTGCAGTCATCCCTCTACCCAAAGACAAATCCAAAACCATCACTCCCACTTCACAGATGGATACTGTGAGGGTTAAGATAGAGGAAGAGGAGCAGCAGCAGCTTCATGATGCTGAAATGCTTAAGTCAATTGACCAAGCTTATGCTGCATCTACCTCTATCATGAATATGAAGAAGGAAGCTCTGAGACTCTTCACTCTCAAACAAACTTTCCAATATGACAAAGAAAGAGTGAGGACTTGGCCTGATCCTAGGGTGGCTCATAGGATTACAAAGAAAGACATTTCTGTGAGGTACAAGAGCCAGATGAAGAGGATTGTAGATGAAGTGATCACAGTGGCTCTTGTATTAACACCCTGGGAAATTGTGGATGAGTTCGAGAAGGCCTATAAGGCTAAGCAACCACCCGAAATGATGTTGGAGAATAGGGTGGTTAGGAAAGGCTTAGTTTATAAGAGGCTTGAGAACTTCCACAAAGATGAGCTCAACTTGTTGCTAGAGGGCAGACATCCAGATAAATTTGCATATAGGCAAATCACAACAGTTGAGCTCAAGAATGGCAAACAGGTCAAGTTTGTGTCAGAGCTGTACGGCCGTGAAGGATTATTTGATGGTGGGGCTGATGACCTGTCCAAGGAAGAACAAATGATTTTTGTTAGAGCCTACAGCAGAGAATCCTACAGGCTCGTACGTGGGAGGTAGGTTTCATGGATGGGACAACAGCTCTGTGTCCAATTACCCAAAACAGAGCTCCCATCCATACTTAGCCAAACAAATATCAGAAACCTCCTCCCAGGCCAGTGCTTATCAGGGTCAACTTCTGATCTGATCCAGAAGGAAATAGACCAATCTTTATGCCAACAATAAGTGGGACAACAAATAATTAGAGGTTTTGGCTTCATTGGTTCAGGGGGAGTTTGTTGGACCAAAAGAACCAATGAGCCAAGATCAGGAAAATCTCTAAGTCCCACATGACATCACAACAACTGCTAAAGACCTTCATCAGCAGTTTGACAAAGTCTGAAGAATCAACAGCTGAAGAACAAAGATCTGAAGTACAACAGCTGAAGATCCCAAAGTGCTGAAGATAAGTACTGAAGTCTGAAGTACTGATAAATACAAGTACTGAAGACTTCAAGTGCTGAAGACAAGTGCTGAAGATCAAAGTCTGAAGAACTGAAGAACTGAAGATCAACTACTGATGCACAAAGTCTGAAGACAACGACTGAAGACATCAGCTGATGACAACTACTGAGGTGATCAGCTGATGAATCATCTGAAGATCAAAGTCTGAAGACCAAAGTGCTGAAGCTTCAGAGTTTGTCACAATAGCTGAAGAAGTCATCTTCAGTTGTTGTGATGGTTTTTCTTTTCAGTAGTTTTATGTTTTTCCTTTCAGTAGTTTGTACAACAGCTGAAGAGTTTGTTCTTCAGCTGTTATAGTTCAGTAGTTATAAACGACTGAAGAGTTTGTTCTTCAGTCATTGTAGCTTTTCAGTAGTATCCTTTTCAGTACTTGTAATAGGTAGAACACTTAGGAATTTTGTAAGAAGATGTCAGCTGTTGTGACATCTTCAGTAGTTTGTGTTCTATCAGTAGTTAGTTAAATAACTGTAAAAGTCAGTGGAATCTGACAACAGTATGGGTCTTTTGCCTATAAAAGGGCAGTGACCTGATTGTATTCCATGCTGAAACATGTGAAATAAACAGAATATTATTCCTTTTATGCAGAATTATTCTCTCTCTACATTTACTTTACATGCAATATTCCTTATGTTCTTGCACTAATTGCTAATTATCATGCTAAATCCGTTGCGAACACAATCTAATTGATCAATCTAGAGGCTGAGATCCTGTCATAAGTCTGCACCTTCTGTGATGAAACAACTCATAATAGAAAACATTGTTACTTTAGAAAGAGTTCACCAAGGATAGAATTTGCCAATACACAATTGAGCAAAGGTTATGTTAATCCTCAGTTTCAAAGAAATCAAACTGTTAGGTTTGAAAGATTAACTAGCCAACCTTCCTTAGGTTTGAGATCTTTTAAAAGAAATCATTTTGTAAGACCAAACAATACATTCAAGATCAATTCATTCCAAGGTCTATAAGAATGAATTATAAAATGTTGGAAATAAACATTTTTCAAAAGTTGGTCATTCAAACGGTATGAATTCTCTTAATAATGATAAAAAATTTATGCATACCAGAATTAGTAAATTCATTAAAAATAAACCTGATGTGAATAAACTCCATTTCAAGCAATTTACCATCGTTGATAAATTTGGAAAACCCAAGACCATCTCGGCTTGGGTAGATAACTCAACTTAATTTCTTTATTCTGTAGGTATGCCCGAGAAGGCCTATCAAGACATGATATGTGGATAACGGGTGTAGCCGGCACATGACAGGCAATCACGCCTTGCTTCAAGACTTTAAGTTAAAAGATTGTACACATGTTGCTTTTGGTGGTGATTCAGGAGCAAAAATCACAGGAAAGAGAACAATAACATGATAAGAAGCTTTGATAAAGTCAACTACTGCTCATACTTGAACTTTAATTTACTAAACGTTTCTAAATTTGTGATAAATCCTATTCTGTCCTTTTTAATGATTCCTTTTTCTATATTTTGAAGCCAGGTTTTTAGATTAGCAAAGATGGTGTGATTATTAAAGCTATTAGGGATCAAGATGTATACAAACTGGATAAGTCTCAAGTTGATCCATCTACAGAAACAACTTGCCTCATTGCTAAAGCTTCAAATGATGAAAGTCAGCTTTGTCATAGACGTCTTGGGCATTCTAAACTTAAGAATATGAACAAGCTTGTAGCAGGAAATCATATTATTAGCCTTCCATCAAAGAAGTTTGCCACTACTGATCACTACTCAGCATGTTTAAAGTGGAAGCAACACAGAGCGTCTTATATGCCTAAGTAGATAAACCAAATTCCAAACCTCTTCAAATGTTGCATATGGACCTTTTTGGACCAACCAATGTGAAGAGTATAGGAAGAAAATCTTACTGTTTAGCTATCATTGATGACTTTACAATATTTTCATGGGTTTTCTTTTTGAATGCCAAATCTGAAACGACTGAATTTTTAAAAGGATTCATCATAAAAGTTGAAAATCAATTAGAACAAAAAGTAAAAATAATAAGAAGTGATAATGGTACGGAATTCAAAAATGCTAATATTTATATGTTCTGTGTAGAAAAAGGAATTACACATCAGTTCAGTGCTCCCTAAACTCCACAACAAAATGGAGTTGCTGAAAGGAAGAACAGAACTTTGATTGAAGCTTCACGATCCATGTTAGCAGATGCGAAAATTCCCATCACTTTCTGGGATGAAGCCATATCAACCGCGTTTTTCGTACAAAATCGTACTTTAGTGATGAATGACAAACTCAAAACTCCTTATGAGTTGATATTAGGCACAAAACGAAACATAGATTTTCTTAAATCTTTTGGTTGTGGAGTTATAATTTTAAACTCAAGTGATCATCTAGGAAAATTTGATGCAAAATCCGATAGTGGATTTTTCGTTGGATATTCATCTGTTTCAAAAGCCAATCGAGTTTATAACTCTACGACAAATATTATACTTGAAACATTCAACGTTAAATTCTTGAAAAATTCATTTCCATCAATTTCAAATGGTCTAGTATGGTTATTTGATTTAGATTCATTGTCAAACTCTTTTCAATCTAACTTTTTTGATCAATCTAACTTGCTTGATTCTATAGTTGAAAAGAAAATTCAAGGAGATCTCTGTTCTTTCAGCGATGATTCAGATTCTGATGATAATGGTGACTCAAGCCCATATTATCCATTTTTATCTTTTGTTAAAGATTCAATAATGCAGGTTATAATAATGATCAATCTCATCAAGATGAAGATTATTCTGCTTCAGAAGATCAAGATGTTTCACAACCAATTCCTAATGATGGTACTGAAGTTGTACAACCTGAGTCTGGAGCATCATCCATTTCTGGTGATGTAGTTGATTCTGGTAATCTTATAAGGCTCCGTTCCCGGGCAACCCACAGTTGGTCACTCATTGTGCATAAAACATATTGATATACATTTCATTAAATAAACAGCGGAATTATGTTAGCAAAATCCCTTCTTTATTATTAAAAGATACTGTTGTTAAGCAATACATTAATGTTCGAGTTACAAAAGATTGTTTAATTGCATTACAAAACGACAATATATTATAACTTAGGAATGGATGCAAGTCTTTTCCCGCTAAGTAGTTTCACCCCAGTGACATCCTCAGCAACAATTACCAGCCAACTGAAAATGTATAAAAGTCAGCGTTGCTGAGTGAGTTCTAGTTTTAAAAGTATTAAAATACCTTGTGTAATGTATATATATGAAAATACTCTTTTTGTAAAAATGCACCTCTTACTCTTGTAACGTGAGCACGCATTAACTATACAACAAGGTAATACTTTCTTTCTTTACTGTATGCCTTTGTTCATTTCGTACACTTTTAACTTTATCTTTCACTGTCTATGTGGACCAATGAGCAATACCCTAAACTATATGAGCGGGGAAACTGGTGATTGGCCTCTGGTCTCTCAATGGGCTATGATCACTGTACACAAGGCTGGCCCAGTCACCTAGGGTATGCTGCAAGGGTCCGCCAATCTCAATTGATTGACCCTGTGTGCATCCTTTAAGGTAGCTAACCCGCATCATAGTTGAGCTAACGACAACAAGGTCGTGCACCTCCTATATGCTTGCAAGACTTTTAACATTTTAATTATGTTCCACTTCTCTTTATCATTAATCTTCCTCTTTGTAAAGGATAGTACTTGCATTTATGATCATAGGCACACCACATAAGTAGCACAATAATAATCACTATGACCATGGGAACAACTTATAATAATACACATATAATAGCAATTAAAAACCCTAAGTCAAACTTGGGTCAAACTCTAATGATTCTGTTTTACTCAAAATTTTAGAAAATTGTTAAGTGTCTTAAGCGCATGAGCACTATACAGGAGCATGAGGCTTACTTAGGCGCATGGGCACTATTTTGGCGGTTTAACATTTAGGCGTTCGGAACATCTCAGACGCATGGGCACTATTTGGACGTTCGGTCCACACTTAGGCTCTGAGTCTAAGTCTTAGACGTATGGGCTACTGTTCAGGCGGTTGGGCTTACACTTAGAATTTCTAAGACATTTTCTGGACGGTTGGGACACTGTTTGCGCAGTTGGGCCCTATTTAGGCGTATGGGCTGACTTAGAACTTTCTAAGGCAAATTTTCGGCGGTTGGGGTACTGTTCAGGCGGTTGGGCAACCTGTTTAACATATTCTTAACATATTATCAATCCTAATCATTCTTCTTACATGTTCTAGGCTTAATAACACTATTCTAAGTATAACTAACACATAATAACAATAAAATATCATCATGCATACATAGACACATACGGGTGTTCAAACAACTTTTGTAAAATGGTTTTACATACATTTTCAGCCTTAAAAGTGTTAAAACATGTAAAAATTACAGGGTCTAGAAACACACCTTTGCTGCTTTCAACCTTCAAACTTTAAACCTTGAACTTTTCAAAGAATTCAAACACCTAAACGGGTCTAAAACATACAACCCGAACACACACACAAACACATAAGCATATAACCGAGGATAGAACCCAACAAGAACACTTAAAAACTTTGAATTCTTACCTTGAATACAACCTTCTCCTTCTTCTTCTTTGAAAATCAGAGAGTTCTTTGCTTCTCTCTAAAACCACATGAAAGTTGTGATGTGAGGATGGAGTGGGCGGCCATGCCCACTTTTACACCAACTTTTTATACTTTTTGTCCTTTTGACACCTTTAACCCCTCATCTTGAGACTTATTGCATTTCTTCCTTTTTCCTTCACTTTAATTCTTTATTTCTTATCTTTTAAAATATCCGGGTGTTACAAATCTTGATTACTTCATCAACTCACTAACTCAAGTTCCCAATTTCAATCCATATTCTTCTAGCCTATTGTGTCAGCCTTCCAACTTGAACCAAACCAATCTGGATGTTCATGTTCAAGGGAATGAGATTCCAACATCTCGTATTCACAAGAACAATCCAACATCTTACATTATTGGTCATTTGAATGAGAGAACTACAAGGAGTAAATCAGAACAAGCAAATCTTTGCTTATACTTGTATTTTCTTTCTCAAATTGTTCCTAAAAACGTTACCGAAGCGTTAAAGACAATAGTTGGATTGTGGCTATGCAAGAAGAATTATTTCAATTCTGCAAACAAGAAGTGTGAAATCTTGTGGATTTACCTGAAGGAAAAAATGCCATAGGCACAAGATAGTTGTTCAGAAACAAAACAGATGATCGAGCTATAGTCATTAGAAATAAAGCGTGACTCGTTGCATAAGAATAAACTAAAGAAGAAGGCATTGATTATGACGAAGTATTTGCTCCAGTTGCAAGACTTGAATCCATTCATGTCTTCCTGGATTATGCATCATTCATGCAATTCAAAGTGTATCAAATGGACGTAAAGGGTGCATTCTTGTATGGACCAATCACCGATGATGTGTATGTATAGCAACCTCCAGGTTTTGAAGATTCGGAATTTCCACATCGTGTGTACAAGCTTACCAATGCTTTGGGTGACATCCGTCACTCTCTGGTCCATTAATTAACGAGCATCTCGTAATCATTCGTTTATCAATTTATTGTTTTGTGTAATTAATAAATCTAATTAATACTTCATGATTACGTCTCTAATACCGTTAGCTAGTCGCGTTCAAATTCGAATTTGTAATATTATAGTTTAGATTTTTATATTATATTGCTATTGACATTATCATTACCTATTCTTCTTCTTCTTCTTCTTCTTCTTCTTCTTCTTCTTCTTCTTCTTCTTCTTATTATTATTATTATTATTATTATTATTATTATTATTATTATTATTATTATTATTATTATTATTATTATTATTATTGTTATAAATATTATATATTCTTTGCTAAAAAAATCTATCAAATCGCATTCGTGACAACGTGACTCTTGAACGCGCTAATTTCTTTCTGTGTCGCACTGTAGCTCAAGAATACTAATTCAACCTTAATGGGTTCGTTAAAGATTACGTATTCTAAAAGTTCGGTTTATATAAAACAAAAATAAATAGTCAAGGGTTTAATTGGCAATTAATTAAACTTGAAGGAATTAATTTCCTTATTTTTCAGGGACTAAAATGCAATTTAGGTAAACATGTATATATGCATCGTACACCTCCCGTGGCCCTAACCCTCGTCGTGTGACTGTCGCCGAGACCACCTCCAACCGTAACCACTTCCGGCGACACCCCCTCCCCCTCCACGGGCTCCTCAATCGTCGCAACTGACCCCCTCCATGCATTTTTCATTGACCGCAAGTAAAGTTTTATTTTGAGTAAACTTCGTTTTTGCTCCCTGTGATTTGTTCAAAATAACGGTTTTTCTTCAAACGTTTCAAAATCATGATTTTTCTCTCTATGGTTTGCAATTTGTTTCAATCAACTCCAACCCAGTAACACCGTTAGCTTTTTTCTTTTAACTCCAGGGATATTTTAGTCAATTTATTGATAAGGACTAATTTTGTCATTTCTTCAAACTTGTTTAATAATTTAAAGGACCAATTATGTAATTTTATGAAACTACCATTTCAGTCATCTCCAAGTCTCCAACCCACAGCCACCGCCACCGCCACCGGCAACCATCACCGGCGCCGCAACCAGCCACCATCACCGGCGACGGAACCGGCCACCATCAAACTACCATTCCGACACCAAAATCCACCCTACCACCTACTGCTACCAACATCCACCTTGCCACCTCCACCATCACACCACCACCCACCTCCACCATCGCAGCACCACCATCGTACCACCACCATCGCTCCATCATCGCAACCCACCTATTATTTCCCACCATCGCACCACCATCATCGCTCCACCACCGCAGCACACCATCGCTCCACCACTGCAGCACACCATCGCTCCACCACCGCAGCACACCATCGCTCCACCACCGTAGCACACCATCCCTCCAACATCGCACCACCACCATCGCTCCACCATCGCACCATCACCATCGCTCCACCATCGCACCACCACCATCGCACCACCACCATCGCGGGACCTCCAGTCACACTCCGGCAACAAAATCTACGTCGATTGCTCACAGAAGAAGCCTCAGTGGGCCTCTGTCTCCTACGACATCTTCATGTGCTTAGAATGCTCCGGCAAGCTCCGCGGCCTCGGTGGTCACATCTCCCAAAGGAGATGGAGATTGTGACAAAGTATAATACGAACGCTGCTTCGATGTATAGAGAGAGGATTCAAGCCCTATGGGATGGTAGATCGTGGTAGGATTTGCCGGCGAAAGGGGCTGACGGTGGTGGTGGTTGTGTTGTGGTGGCGGTGATGGCTTCTACTAGGGTTTTATTTGGTTAGAGAGAGAGAATGTGTGAGTAAGTCAGAAAGATATTTATATTTGTATTAAGAAAGTTTATGAAATTATATTATCAGCCCCTATTACTAAAATATCTAAAATGCCCTTGTAATTAACAGACTTATTTAACGATGTTACTGGGTTGGAGTTGATTGAAACGAATTGCAAACCACAGGGAGCAAAATCATGATTTTGAAATGTTTGGAGGAAAACCTTTACTTTGACCAAACCACAGGGAGCAAAAGCGAAGTTTACTCTTTTATTTTTGTTGTGTTTCGTATTGATTTTGGTTATGTTCGGGATTGTTGGCACAAAGGCGGTGTGTGTGTGGGCTTTGGGAGGGTCTAACAGTGGTGCATGGTGGTGTGTCCGTGTATGTGAGTGTGATTATATGGCTGTTGTGTGTGTATATGGCTGCTATGTGTGTGTATATGGCTGCAATGTGTGTATACGACTATTGTGTACGTATATATGGCTGTTTAGTGTGAATATATGGCTCTTGTTTATGTATATGGCTGCAATGTGAAGGTATATGGCTATTGTGTATGCATATATGGTTGTTGTCTGTGTTTAGGGCTGTTGTGAGCGTATATATGGCTAGTGTGTGTGCATATATGGGTGTTGTGTGTGTGTATATGTCATATATGTGGATCATAATACATATATGTGTGTGTACGTAAATATATATGTGAGTATGATGATTCTTATGTGTGTGTATATATAATATATATGTATGTGTGTGTTTATGAGTATGTGTGTATGTATGTATTTGGGTGTGCATCTATGAATGTATATACATATATGCATGGATGTATATATGTATGGTGTGTGTGTAATATGGCTGCCATATATATATGTATCGATTCATGTATATAGTGTGTATGTATAAAGTTATGTGATTTCAAGTGTGTGCTGATATATATATATATATATAGAGAGAGAGAGAGATATACATATATATATATATATATACTAGTGGGGATGCCCGCGCGATGCGGCGGGTGCGGCAGTTTTATCGCCTTGGGTCAAGTGGAACTTTCCCAAGAAATCAAAATCAGAAGTTGATGATGCAAGGGCTAGACGACAATCAAGATCTCTATTAATACTATCTACTTTAGATAGCAAATGTCTTCAATAACAAGCTCATAAATCCACAATAATTAGGAAAAAATAAACAATATACCAATTTAACGACTACGACAACCTTTAATGTTAGAAACAACTAAACCTGCACATATCACAACTTGAATTGCTATGCAATCTTTGCATATCTTTTTGACTTCTTGCATCAAGCTTCCAACTTTTGGAAAAAAGACTATTCATGTTATTATTTATCATAACAAGAAAGTATAAAAGGGCTTGTGGAGCTAAAAACGTATAACCATACTTGCAGAGAATCTAACCTGGTTAGTTATATATAAAGGAATAAAAAAGGGTTTGCAAAATAACCAAAAGTGAAAAGACTCAAATCCCATACATCATAAGCAAAGAAATATCACAAAAATTGATTCTTTTTTCGTTTAATGGTAAAAAGAGCATTATCAAATATAAAACTTTTCAAACTTGTATTTTTACACTATAGAGAACAAACTACATGATTATAACTTTAAACTGCAAAAGAAATACCTATGTTAACTAACAACAAAAACTATAAAGTAACAAATAAATCAAACAAATCTGTAAAATCACCTTGTATAAAATAAAATCATGATTTCGCATGACAGCTGTGTTATGTATGTGTGACTATCTCTTCTACTAAATGACCTCAAGCTTTGATCTTAGACACTTTCAAACAAGAAGCACTTCTTTACCTTCTCGTTTATCCGACCTGAGTATTTTAAAAATAATAAAAATAAGTTCATAAGCTAAAAATATTAATCTTCGCTAAAAGCTCAAACGTTATAACATGTTCTTACCTGTAAAAGAAGGGATCTTTGATTTAAATGCAACTATTTCAGGTAATAAAAGTAAAGAATAAGCCCATGTCTTGGATCGATTTGCATAAATGCAAGATGGATAATATAAGGAAATTCAAATATGTGTAATGATCAGGATGTAATATGAATTTATCATTCAATAATCACCTACCGCCTCAAGCCAATGCTGTAATGCAAGCTTCTGGGCTTTAAAATTCTTTGACAATCTTTTTCCAACATGCAAACAATCATGGAAAACTTATAAGTAATTTGATTTTATATATTTATTGTATCAAGTGTTGTATTCAACTGAATTCTTATGGTTTTAAATATACCTTAGCCGCTCTTGTTCGTGCTCTCGCCCAACGGAATATGGCGGATTCATGTTTATCAATATCAAAATATGATTTAGAAATCCTTTTAAGTTCTGTAGAATCCAACATCTTTCACTAAAACAAACATTTATTGTATCAATGTGTTTGTATTCCACTGAATTCTTAAATAAATATACCTTAGTCGCTCTTGTTCGTGCTCTCGCCCAACTCAATATGGCGGATTCATGTTTATCAATATCAAAATATGATTTGGAACTCCTTTAAGTTCTGCAGAATCCAACACCTTTAAAACAAACATAAAGAAGCTGCATTAGCAAAATTAGAGATCCTACAAAATTGTTAAAAAAATCAAAGTAGTCAAACAAGTCAAAATACTAACCAGCTTTGTGCAATTAGAACAGCAAAATCAGCTAACCTTCATCGTTTTTGAAAGGCTTTTATACCGTTTTGCAGCTTTGTAGCTGCCTTATGTTTGAGAACACACAGGCTTTGTTAAATATGGTTTCAATCATGGCTCTTGAAACAAAATGTTTTGTTTAAAATTTCACTTTCATGAAAACTAATAAATGACAAACTGGTTTCCTAATCTGTACAGGCAGCCAAGGGGCGCGAAATAGATATACACATGCAAGTTTAACAAACCTGTGAATCTTGATTAGCCGTTAGAACAGTTCATTAATTACAATCTAATTAGAAGTGGCTAACTTGGAATAGACCGTTAAATATTAAACCTTGATTCAAGAGCCTGATGCATATGGGAAAAAAATTAAATAAAGGGTTGAAGCTTTTGCTCTATTAACAGAGCCAACTTTCCATGACCCTAGAATCAACCACAGACTTGATCTTAGATAAAGTCATACCCCTAATATCATATACAACATAAATATCAAAACAACAAAATATCATAGCCATCATTCGTCATTAGCCTTGAAAGATTAAATGGTCTTCTCTGCGTATGGTTTGGGTGTAAATTTGGATCTTCTTACCTTATTCTTATTTGGATTTAGCAAATGTTTATGTTATATCAACATTGGAAGGGGCTCATGGTATCTGTATTTAGCAGAACATTATGTTAGGGTTAATTGATTAGAATGGCAAGATGCTGCATGTTTCACCAAAAACACAACACGCTTTGCTCTTGTTATCCAGATATTAATGCATAGAAGTTATGCTGAATCTGTACAATTAACATTTCATTATGTTTCTTTGCATATTTAGATTCTTGCTATGTACTAAAACACATCATAATTGCAATATAGGTTATGCAAGTTTCATTGTAGCACTCGATGAAAAATAACACAGTTAGGGAAATTGATCCTCTGGGTACTATGTTGATCTTAGTGTGGGAAAATTAATCATGACTTAGTTACCCAAACCAACATTTCTAGCAGCTTAGTTTATATGTTTTGTGGAAATCATACCCATTTGAAGGAAGCAGGTTCATTAAACAACAAGAAACAACAAACAAATCATGGAATCAAGCATTCAACAAAAGGCAAACGAAAAGAAATGTATAATTTGTACCGGTAAAACCATAGAGCAGAAGTAAAGTGATTCAAAGAAGTGTCTGGTTCACTGATTCAAAGAGTACAGAACATATAAGAAAAGGAGATATGTATGCATACAATAAACACAGTACACACACACGCAACCCCAGGAAGTGAAGTAATCAAACCGAATGAAACGAATCACAAAGTTACCGAGTTTTTGAGCATTGATAGAGTGATGATGCCCATAGTCTCTCAAGATGGTAAATCCCTTTGAGCGTTGATAGAGTGATGATGCTTATAGTCTCTCAAGATGAAGATTCTAGTGAGTAATGATATATAGGCATAATGTATGATTCTAACAGGCAATAGTGAAATCTATACGCATGGATCTTAATTTCAAACAGTTTAAGCATAATATATACATAATACATGGTTAAGCAGCTTCCTACACTCATAATTAAAGTATTGAACTAAGAACAAAAAAAATATAGGCCTAATGTATGATTCTAATAGGCATGGATCTTAATTTCAAAGCTCACATATGACATGGGGTATCACATGACATACACCAAAAAATATAATATCTGGATAACAAATGCAACATAGTTAAGCAATAATAATCATAGTATACCGATCAAAATAATGATAATTATGCATAAAAGTAAACTAATTCGGTATAGAAATATAGAATATAACTTGGTTACTCTTAAAATCCTACAAACAGATTCCTACATGAGCTTCCTTCTAAAATAGTTACAATACCATAAATCCCAAGTGTATTGATCTTGTATCACTGTATGGCTACTTGGCTAGCTTTCTTTTGTTTAGTTATTACATTCATTTGATTTGTAGTCAAACTAATACAGTTAAGAACATGAAACATCGATTATTACTGACATTTGGAAACAAAAAGTTGAACCTCCACTTCATATATCCGCACTAAAGCTTGAGAACAATTAAACATGTGACTTGCAGCAAAAAAAAATCTAGTGTGAAGAACAGAAGTAACCTGACCGATGGTACCTACAATCGAATGTCATTATATAGCATTGAAGTAACAGAACAAACAGAACTGATGGAACCTGTAGTAGAGTGGTGTTGATATATAAGTTGAATAAAAAGGACTGCTACTGATGTTGCTTCCACAAATTCTGTTTGTATACAAAAGAATAACACTTTCGAAACAAAAGAGTTACTCAATATTGAATTCCATTTCTCATCATCCATAGATTAACAGAGAATAACATATTGAAAATTGAATACGATGTTCACTCCCCCTAGAACTATGTTCTCAATTAGGTAATTTTCTCACAATGCACAGAACCATACTCACTCCTAATCTTTGGAACCTAGTTTCTACCTTATCATATACACGAAAACTTCAAAACTAAAGCAAATGGTAAATAAATAGGAAGAGAAGAGCAACACTCACCAATTTGAAATCCTCAACCTTCGAAGTGTATAAATCGATCAGTTCTAAAACGTGAAGAACTATAAACCTCATGAGTAGCAGCAGATGTGAAGAACTATAAATCCAGATGTGTGCCCATTTGAAAATGCCCGCCCATTTGAGTAGCACCAATGCCCGCCCATTTGAAAATCGATCGAGAAGTGGAAATTTTTCAGCCATGTTCAGATCTACAGAAGAAAAGAAGGTCGCAAACCTTCTTCTTTGGTCTTGGCGGTCTGCGACACCGAACAGCTGTTCTTCTTTGGTCTTCGGTCTTTGTCTTGCAGTTCTTCTTTAGTCTTCGGTCTTGCAGTTGGTCTTCTTTGGTCTTTGGTCTTGCAAGACAAAATACCTGTACTCTCCATTGCTACTTCATGCTTGTACCATATGCAAGAGAACTTGTACATCTCTTAAAATTAAGAGATTTGTGTGAAATTCTTTTTTGCCCCAACTTCCATAACTTGTGAGTGATGAAAAGAGTCAAGAACGGAATGAACATCCATGCTTAAATTAGACCTCCACTTTATTTAGTTTGTAAAAACATTGAATAATTTAATTTAACACAAAGAAAGGTATATGTTATTTTTTGCTGAAAAAGTAATGAAACTTTTTTACACATTTGTAATTTCAAACGATATTTCACATTTAATATTTGTATATATTTATTTTATTTTTTTACGAATTTATAAATATAAACACTTATTGAAGTATTAATTATTATTAATGAATATTTATGGGTGGTGTGTTATGTTAATTAAGATTAAGAATTATGATAATCAAGTGTAACTATGATATTTAGAAATTAGACGATTAAAATTTTATACTTGAAACATGTACAGATTTGGTTGAACTTGAGCAATTACTTATCGTTATGTTAATGGAGATGTGTGATGTTAATGGAGATTAAGAACTGTGAATTAAGTAATTATGACAATTAGAAATTAATTGAGCTTGATCAATTAGTTATCTTTAAGTTTGTATATTGATTATGACCAAGTACACTAATCAAACCAATTCATGAATTGATTTCTTTTTGTAAAGTCAATGATTGATAATTAGTAGATATTAAAGTGTAACTTTGAGTATTGCTTTTAGATGGTTTAAATTAGAATATCAATTATATTTGGTTTAAATTAAAGAATATCGAATATCGATTATGACATAATAATTACAGCCTTGTAGTCTAATATTCACACCAATCAATTGGTTAAACAATAATATGTTGTATTCAACTTTGTAAGAAAACAACATGTTTAGCTTTTAATTTCTTTTAATTATAGACCCTAATTAGAAAGAAAGTAGACTTCTCAAGTACCAACAAATATTTTTTGTTGATTCTTGGTGGTGGGATGGTGATGGTGGATCAGTGATTTGTGGTGATTGGATGTGGGTCTTGTTGTGAATTGAAATCCTGAATGTTTTACTTTTTTGTGCTTGATGTGATTGTGTTTTTTTGATAAGATCACTGGCAAATCTTGATCAGTAATTTGTGTTTCTGGGAGGATGGAGCAATAGAGAGTTGGCAATGGGTGTTTGTTGAAGAAGGAGTATTATGTGTTTCTGCTTGTGAGTTTTGTCTTTTCTTGAGAATCTTTTATGGCTGGATTTGAATTAATAAGAAATGAAATGGTTCATACGATTAATTAACTTGAGGTCTTGAATCTTTGATCATGGAAATGATTAAATTACATTATATACATGTTGTCATCTTGGGTATAGGTCCCCTCATCTTATGACTATATTCTTGATTGTTTAACCTGATCATTAGCCATAGGAATTCAGTTAGTTGTGTGTGTTGTTTATTCACAAGAGAAAGTGGTACTTTGAATTAGATGCTATCTGGCTAATGCTATCACTGAGCACCTGCCTACTGGATTAGTTTCTTTTATATACGGATGCATATGTAGTTATCATGTGGTTAAAATCTCAAGTTCACATTGTTGACTTTATTCTGTTTGTTAACCTAGAAATTATTAGACAAATCGAATGGATTCAAAATAAATTTTTAAACAACTAATCATAATCATCTGGGCTGCCAAATCAACGACAAAACATAAAGAAAAAGAATATAACAAAAGAAAACAGAAAATATGAGAAGGGGATGAGGGACTCACGTAAGAGATTTTCAAACAGAAAATATGAGAAGTGGGATGAGGGACTCACGTAAGAGATTTTCCTTTGAAGACAACGGGTGGGGCAACTGCAGCAAAGATGATGAAGCCTATATGAATATATAAAACACCATAAGCAATGACAAGTCAGCCATAAGGACATGATATACTCATGACAGAAAAAATAACAAATACTTTTCTGATAGTAATTCATGACAGAAAAAAATCATGGCAGTACTTTTTTGATAGTCAAGTGTGCTCTATGTTTAGCCCATATTTCATCTATACGTACTTATCAATTCAACTTGCAGCAGATTTGCACCCATTCCCATTAAGGCAATGTGTCAAGTGTTTGCCAAACCCATTCCCATAAAGGCAATGTGTCAAGTGTTTGCCAAACCCATAAAGGCAATATGTCAAGTGTTTGCCAAACCAATGTTTAGCCCATATTTTCATCTACAATTTTTTGTCTGAATTACAATCTGACTATCAAATAGAACTGGACTAACATGGAATGAAGCTGCAAATTAACATGGAATGAAGCTGCAAATTAAACCGTAATCTTATAATACAATTCAATCCATAGTTTAGTTTAGTTTTGTGATAGTTAAAACAGAACCCAAACTGATTTGACCCTTTTCCCTTTTACCTATACACATGACCCATTCGACATAGTTGTCACGAAACACACCCAACAAACTAAGTAAGCAGATCATAATCACACCCCGATATTCATTTTTAAATTCACATCCAAACAACCATAAAATCAATGACATGAGAATCATACCAAGTAAAATAGAAAGAACCACCAACCTTAATGCACTTTCATTCCTGCGATACAATTTGCAATGTAAATGTCATTTGTCATCATTATACTAATTCATTAGTTATATGTAAAATTATATACATACCTTTCTAACCCAAATTGTTTCAGCTAATGAGAAATATGTCCACTTGACCCAAATGTTCCACTTTGTATCTAGAAACCAATAAACAGAAAGAAATGAAAGATATTAATTTCCTAGAACATAACAGAAGCAAATGAAAACCTAGCTAGTTCCAATGGTCTTTTATATATATGTAGTTTCTATGTTTCTTAGATTCATTACAAAATCATCAAACATGCCTTTCTTTGTCCCTTCAATCTTAAGTTTTTATAAACAAAATGCAAATAAACAAACAAAAAACCATCCCTATTGTTCATCAAGATATTGTCACAACATTTATAGAAATCTAACAAACAACAACCAGCTAGTTCCAGTGGTCTTTAGTGTACAAATTGGACAACGGGTTTGTGTGTGGACATGATGGTGTGTGGTGAAGTAGCATTGCTTAAAAGGAAAACTAACTGGAAGAAACATCTTTCAATGACCTCAAACAATGTAAACTTTAATCTGCAACATAAACATAAAACCCCAAATTTGCAACATCTTTCAATTGACCTCAAACAAAGTAAACTTTAAACTGCAACATAAACAAAAAACCTCAAACAAAGAAAACATCTTTCAATTGACCTCAACATGCCTTTCTTTGTCCCTTCAGATAACAAAAAACATTTATAGAAACAAAAAACCAACAAATTTGCATAATTTTTAGAAACCAGCCCTATGGTTCATCAATAAACTGCAACATTAAACTGCAACATAAACAAAAAACCCCAAATTTGCAACATTATAGAAATCTAACAAACAACAAACAACATTTAGAAATCTACAAACACAACCAGCCCCAAATTTGCAACAACAGAAAAACCTAACATACATGACCATTAAAGCTTGAAATCCTCAAGCTTCGAAGTGAAATCCTCAAGCTTCGAAGAGCAGGTGAAGAACTATAAACCTCAGTGATGGTGAACAACTACAAATCCGGATGATGTGACTTTATCTAGGGGTTTTGAGGAATGTGAATTTGAATCGGTGATGGTGATGTTACCTTTGAGCCGAAAGCAACTATGCCGTTTGAGCGCAAGTCTGAGTCTCTGATCTCCGAAATCAACTCTGATAGTACCTTCCAAAAGCACCATTTCTGAAAGTAAGCAAGCCTGAGTCTGAGTTTCCAAAAGCAGGGCTGAGTTGTTGCCAAAAGCGTGGTGTCGACGGCTTTTCTCCAAAGCATCTCTGATCTCTCGAATGCATCTCTGTTATCTCCTCTGTTCTCCAAGAGAAAGCATCTCTGATATCTCCTCTGTTGCTTTGATGAGTTGTAAGATATGCTTAAGGGGATGTACATCTCTTAAAATTAAGAGATTTGGGTGAAATTACCTTCCTGCCCCTCTCAAATGTATATTAAGGTAGTATAGATATATATATAATTATATAGATGTATAATATATATATACATGTATATACATATATATTGATAACATAAATATATATATATATATATATATACATATACATGCATATATATATAAATATATATACATATATATACATAATATACACAATATATACATATATATACATATATATACATATATATACACATATATACATATATATACATACATACGTATATATACATATACATATATATACATATATATACATATATATACAATATATACATATATCTACATATATATATATATACATATAATACATATATATATATATATATATTTACTATATATACATATATTACATATATATACACATATACATACATATATATACTAATATATACATATATATATATGTATGTATGTATGTATGTATATATATTTTTATGTATATATATATATATGTATAAATAAATATAAATATATATATATATATAATATATATATATACTACATGTGCTTCTGTGTGAGAGTTATATGTATATAGATATTTATGTATGTGTGAGTGTGTGTGTAGACATGTCAATTGGATCATAAAATAACGTCAATTGGATTTTTTGTTCATCTAAAATCAAGAATTATGAGATTGAGACAAAAGGTTAATGACTGTATTTTAGAGAGTTTGCTGTCAGAAATTGGTCATTTTATGCGAGTGATAACTTTGTCATATGAAGTCCTAATGAACTAATTTAAGTCTAAAACTAAGTTTAAAAAGTCTAATTTTCAACCCAATTGGTCTCGTCAAAAACATGAAGTTTTGAGCATCGAAACAGTTTATACAAAAAGATTGGTTAAAATTGAATTTCTGGCAGAATATTTGGTCCGACTTTAGAAACACAATCTGTTTCAAAGTTTATCAAATAATCTTATTTTCTCCAGAAACCAAATTCTACGTGTTATCTTTAAAATAAAATTGGTTTCGTGTCATTTCGTTATTGTTTCGAACTCCAAACTGATTTTACAAAATCCATGTGCAAACAATAAGGTATGATAAATACTAAGTTGAGGGATATATTTAATAATAGGTGGTATTTTATAACTACTAATATATACACTATACTTGCTCGTGTTTAACAATGGGAGTATCATAATAAGTAGGGATATATATATATATATACATACATAGATATATTATACATACATATATATATATATATGTATGTATGTATGTATATATATATGTATGTATATATATATATACACGTATGTATGTACATATATATATATGTATATAGATATGTATGTATGTCTGTATATATATATGATATATATACATGTATGTATAATATATATTTATATATATATGTATGTATGTATGTATATATATATATATATATATGTTTGTGTGTGTGTATTATATTATATACATACATATATATATATACATATATATATAACACACATACATACATATCTATATACATATATATATATATGGTGTGAGTCGCCTGTCAATGCGAATCGAACCGAGAAGATTGAACACATTATAGTGTTTATTAGACGTGTTAGTAATTCAATTATATATTGTAATAGGTGTTTGATTGCATGGGTTTATAAACGTTGCAAGAAGTATTTTTGGTTTCATCACTTGTTGTATCACACAAGCTGAGTTTCACGATCCATTTTCATTACAATTTATAAATCTTTAGGGGAAAAGTATGCTCACTCATTTTATCTGTGTGGTTCTTTAGTCACAACTATTTAACTCCGGTGTTGACTAACCACGACACAGGTCTCCATTTGTGTTGTTGACGTCATTACACTTTGACTTTTCATCGATTATGCGTCTCTATTACTTAATAATATGTTATGACAATCCCGTCCGTTACATCCTTGTCTTTCCGCTATACGCGTGGGTGTGACAGATTGGTATGAGAGCCTGGTTTTAGAGAATTAGGTGATTATTTGACCTAGACTATAACCTAAGTACCCTATGTAGTATGCATAATAGGATTATGTGTGCAACAATACATGTGAATGTTTTAAGTGCATTATTGGTTATGCTTACATAGCCTGTCTTACAAACCATCTATGGTATACTTATTTGAGAAGGCTTTATGTGTTATATCATCTATTTATACCTTGAGAAAGCGCTCGATAATTAAATCCTATCGTTACGTGTTTGACTTATATTTGGTTTGGATTAATAAGGGTTCTTAAGGACTTATGTTGTTAATTCAATTTTATTCTATGTGTCTGTCGATGTCGCATTCGCTATATGCTCCCTTATTTATAACTTGTTGGGTTGAATCATGGAAGATGGACGCGCTGCCTAAGACGATGCCTGTAGATAAGAGACACATGTACTCATATTAGATGACTAATTCATCATAGTTTGAATTAAAGTACATGGATTATTTCCACTACTCCTTGCTTTAGTGAATACTTACTCAATCGATTCCTTTGTACAACTCCAATAATTAACTTTTCATTAGTAACCATCTCATAATACTCAATCATGGATAACACTCTGTCCTTGACAAGATATGTTAACTTGGGTAGGTGGAGATGTGGATGACCATGTAAAGTAAATTACCATTACGGGTGCCACTTAACTTCAACTTGCAGTGCATGTGAAGCCTGGCGAATCTTGTCATGAGATAACAATCATGGTTAGTACAAATCTTTCATTCTATACCTTGGGGCGCTAGACTCATAATCCTAATAAGACCTTGTTAATGATGATGAAACATTTATAAACTCTACTCTAATTCCAGAATATGAGCCCTAGAGCAACTTATGTTTCAAAGGCACCATATTAGTTAGCACTAATGCAAATGCAAGAATTATCAAGTAAACTAAAAGAGCTCTTGGATAAAAGTTTATTTCGACCTAGTCACTCGCTATGGGGAGCACTAACCTGATTGGTTAAAAAGAAGGATTGGTCGTTCCATTGGTGCATAGATTATCAAAAGATGAAAATATAAAAAACCAATACCCTTTTCCTAGGAATATGATCTATTCAATCAGTTGCATGCAGGATGCAACATACTTCTCAAAGTTCGAACTCTGGTTAGGTTTTTACCAATTAAGGGTTCTAGAAGACGAGATCTGAAGACAACCTTGAGGACTCGTTATGGAAATTATGAGTTGTTAGTCATGTCGTTTGGGCTGACTAGTGCTCCGGTAGTGTTCATGGGATTAACCAGGTATGCAAGCCGTATTGCATAAAGTCATAATCGTGTTTGTAAAAAATATCCTCATCTATTCCTGATCAAAGAAGATCATGATCAACGTTTACGGGCAATACTAAAATTATTGCGGGAAAAGCAACTCTACGCCAAGTTCTCCAAGTGTGAGTTCTAGTTGTGTGAGGTGAAGTTTTTAGGGCACGTGTTTTACGAATAGGGATTCATATTGATACTTAAAACATCAAAGCAGTGAAGTAGTGGGATGCACCTAAGACTCCCCCCTCAAATTTGGCCATTCTTAAGATTGGCTGGATACTATCGTGATTCATTGCGAACTTATCAAAGATTGCTCAACTGTTGACAATGTTAACTCAAAAGGATAAGAAATTCAATTAGGGATTTTAGCAACAAAAGGCATTTCAAACACTAAGGTAAAAGTTGTGTAACGTATCGATTAATTTTCCCTGATGAGTCAAATGCCTTCATGGTATTCTATGACGCCTCATATCAAGGTTTGGTTCTATTCTAATGCAGAAAAATAAAGTAATTGCTTATTCATGAAGACAACTTAAAGTCTATGAGTAAAGTTTTACGATGCATGATTTGGATTGGTACGGTAGCGTGTTCGCACTGTTTTGGAGACAAAACCTGTATGAAACGAAATGTGTTCTATACCGACCATAAGAGCTTTTGAAATATTTTTGACTAGAAGGAATTGAACATGCATTAGAGGCGATGGGTGCAGCTTCTCAGTGATTATAATAGATGAGATCCGGTATGATGCTTTGAGTATAAAGGTACGTGTTAAAACATTACGTGCACGAGCTTTAAGAATGACCATACAATCAAACCTAAAGGATAGATATTGACGGCATAGAGTAGACACTAAAGGAGGAATGTTGCTAATGAGGAGTTTCATGGGTCGGACAACAGGTGGAACATAGGAGAATGGTTTGTATTATTTCGTAGATTGTATGTGCTACTTAAGTTGGGAAATGTATGAACCCTAGTCATGAAGAGGCATACAAGTCGAGATACTCTATTTCTCCTGGTACAAAAAAAGATGATCAACATATTAAGGAAGTATTGGTGGCCTGGTATGGAAAAATACATTGTAACGTATGTAATAAAATGTTAACCTCTTCTCCAAGGTTAAGGTCGAACATTAGAAACCGTCAGGACTACTAATAACCAAAAATCCTGAATGGAAATAGGAGAATATAGTGATGGGTTTTATCCATAAGTTTCTTAACTAATAGCGGGCATGATTTGATTGGTTTTGTGGATCGAATAACAAAATCCGCTCAGTTTTTTTTCCATTCGCAAAGATATAAAGACAAAAGGCTAGCGAGACTCTAATGGCTAGGCATGGGGTTCCTGTGTCGATTATATCAAGTAGTGAATGTCAACTCACGTTGCGGTTTTTGTAGACTCAACAGATGGCAATATCACCGGTTCGATTGAAATACTGCCTATCTTCCACAACAGATGGTCGAAGTGAACATACCTTCCATACCCTTGAAGACATGTCTAGAGCATGTCGGATTGACTTTGGTAGGCGTTAGGATACTCATCAAACATTGATTAAATTCTCCCATATAATAATAGTTGCCCATGAGTATTAGATGTGCTCCATTTGAAGCACTGTATGGGTGTTGTTCATTGATATGTTGGGCCGAATTCAATGAAAGTCAGTTAATAGGTCCTTAGATTATTCAAGAAAAACCAATAAGATATTATGAATCAAATATAAACACAAGTCAGCCAGAGATCATAAAAATCAAGTGACATTATGATTGTTTATTCATAAGAGCATAATATCTCTTATATGCATGATTGAATGATTGTATGAACATCATATGTATTCTAAACTATGTATGCATGATTGTATGTTTGAATGATTATATGATTGAGTGATAAATAATAATCTAGAGAAGGATATGTATTGGTTATTTGTTCTTCCAATGATGATAAGAAACCTCATAGCTTTGAGAGTGTCTTCAACGTCTTTCTCTATGGCTTGGTCAACTTCAGCTCCTTCAATTGTTCTTTGAGTGTTGTAGTCTTGTATGCATTTCTAGTTGACTATGTGTTCTACAAAGTAGTTCACACAGCTCTTTTGATCGTCATATTTGAAATCTATTTTCAAATGAACAAGGTATCAAAGTTGACTGATCAAGGCTTTGTACATCAATGTTGCTAACCAGTGTGGTTACAACATGGTTGCCTTTCAAAATTTCTAAATTGTTGTTTTCAGATATTCTTATTCCTGTTATTCCCTCTATGTGTGTAAGGGGTTGTTGATGTGTTTCCAATCATTGTTTCAATGCAACATTTGCATACACATTGCCAAAAATTTCTAGCATGTGAATGAAATAGCAGTAATCTCTCTTACACAACACATTTTCAATTGCAGGAATGTCTTTGTCTTCAGGAATGAGACATAGGATGGATGAAGCAACTTGATCTCAACTGGATCAAATAGTCTGATGTCTGTTGCTTCTTTTCCTTCAATTTTCCTTTCCAGCACCACTTCAAAGTGACTTTCATCATATTATCATCTGGTAATAGGATGCTGGTATTGATTGCCATCTATCTTCTTCATTATAAGCTTTAAATCAGATGGCCTTAAAGGGTAACCAACCCTTTCAAGAAGATCAGCATCAATTTCAGAAGAAGCTTCTTCCCTTAATTCTTTTGTGTTTGCTTGATGAAGCTTGTTCTCTTCTGAGCTTTGAGATGTGTACTTTATCTTCTCTGCCCTTTTAGCTTTCATCTCATGATGTTGTCTATTCATGTACGCTCTCAGTATATGATAGAATTCTGCACCTCTGGGATTGTTAGTGTGATTGACCATCCTCAATTGTATCAGGTCCAATCTGTCTTCATAACTTAAAGTTCCTAGTTGGGATATGTATGATACGTACTGAACAAGTCATACTCTCTTGATCAGCATAGCATCCTAGATTTCATCATATTTCCAGGCCATGATTTTTTTTTCATTGGCATCTGCTGTGAGAGTGATTTTGTCATAGAGCTTGACAAATTTGTGTAAGGCCCCGCTCCCGGGCACCTCACAGTTGGTCGTCATCACACATAAAACATATATTTGATATAAATTCAATAAAATAATGCCGCGGAATCTATAAAAGGAGTCATTCTCATTTCAACATAAAAGCTTTTACAATGCATTATATCGTATCTTGATTACAAAGTACAAGCTTTCCTTACCTTGCCTAGCTTTACTATGATTGCTGCTGAAGCATATGAAACACGGGGATTTGTTAAATAATCCTGTTCACGTGAATCCTCAACATCATAGGGTCATAAACAGTGACCTCTATTATAAAAACATAAATTATTCATCATAAAGAATATTCCTTAAGTACTTCCGTACATTGGAACCCTTAAGGAACTCTTGACACTCTCATGCAACATACTTTGTTGCATGTATTATGCCCCCCACTTCCAGGCGGTAGCATTATCAAAAGGAGATGCCATCCCAAAGAGCTGAGTAGCCGCCTCGTGCCATCCCCAACACACTACCTGCCAACTGGAAACACATAAAAGTCAGCGTTGCTGAGTGTGTTCTAGTTTTTATAATAAATAATATATTTCTTTTAGAAACCATTTCTTTCACATGATCATACATCATACGTACACAGAGTAATATTCATTATTATCTTCATCATTCGTTATACATCATCATCTTTAACATCTCATATGGATCCTGTCAGGCTTTACCCACTTCATAGGATTCGGCTATGATTGTTGTGGTCGAATGACAAGGATCCCGTTTCATTCTTACTTGCACATTGAATTCTGATGTACCAATACCATATGCTATACCCCGATCCGTCTTAGCTACTGGGCCGTGAATCTAAGCGTATGCCACAGTACTAGTAGGTAAGCGGTAGAGGTACCATGACCATAGTCATCACAAAGAAGGACAATCGACTTATTCAAGTTTTGCAAGACATAACTCGTTCGTTCGTTAATGCATGTATCATCATCTTACTACTCATTCATTCGTTCATTAATACATGCATTCGTTATCATGTTCCTCTTTCATTATCTTTCACTTTACGTACATAATACTTCGTTCGTTCCATCGTCATAAACATGAGTCGTGAAAGATATACATACATCATCACAAGGAACCACACACATCATACATACATCATCATACATAGCATCATACATACATAATCATACATAGCATCATACATACGTCATCATACATAACATCATCCATACATATCTACACCATCAGTCATCTACAGGCACACTTCTTCCGTATCTTCCCGAAAGCCGGGACTTAACTATGCATAATTTTGGGTACAACAGCCCTAATTGTCCCTCCTAGACCATGGGGACTCATGCTAGGACCTCATACAACACCCAAGTCCTTAATCATCCTTGAACGTTCATCACACATTATACCCAAATGACCATACATACATATTTCAATAACAGGTTTATATGTGTTCCAGCCCCAAAATCGTTTAAAAACAGTAAATGAGGGGTCCAAAAGACACACCTGTGCTTGACAAGCGCTTCTCAATCAAGCTTTAAAGACGTGGGTCACACTACCACCGCCTGCAGTTAAGTTAACACTCAAAAGAGTTAATTTCTGCCTAAATTCGCTAATAGTTCGCCCCAGCGACAAGTGTAGTTTCGGTAGGCGAATCAGCAGTTTCGCTGCTAATTTCGCTGGGCAGCCTTCTGCCAGTTTCGCTGGACAGATTCGCTACCTTGAGCGCCCAACTTTCGTTGGAATCCCTAGTTCGCGGTGTCTAAGGGTCAACCTGGGCATCAGCGAAGTTATCATAAAATCAATAGTTTCGCCCAGGGCGAAAGTATAGTTTCGCTACAGCGAAACTGTAGACTCACTGAGAATCCTATATAGTTTCGCTGGACAAACTTACAGTTTCGCTGGACGAGTGCTTAAATTCGCAGGACGAGCTGAAATTTACGAATCAGCTCATTTTAACCCAAAAATCCATCCTTTCCACCCAAACCCTTGGGTTATCATCCAGGAACCTAAATCTAAGCTTCTTACATGTTTTATACCCTAAACGTGCGTTTTTGGGCGATTCTTGCCACTTTTAAAACCCCAAAACCCAAACCCGGGTTTTTCACCAAATGGAGCATTTAACTACGTTTCTTACCTTGATTCTTGTAGTTTAGGAGTCCACAACACCAGCCTTCGATCCTCCCGCGGACCCCAAACTCGTTTAAACTCGTGAACCGAAGGGTTAACTCGGTCTAATGCCCGCAACCATTTATATTTACTAAATGGTTTTCGTCTGAGCCCATTATTATTACATGACGCTTAGAAAAATTCTGGGTGTTACAAGTCCACCCCTCTTATTTACGAAACCTGCTATTCCTCAAACAGGTGTGGGTAATGTTGTCTCATCTCTTCTTCAGTCTCCCACGTAGACTCGGATCCCTTCCTGTGCTTCCACTGTGCACGCACAAGAGGAACACTTTATCTTAACCTCTTTTCTTTACGATCAATGATTGTCATGGTTGCTCAACGTAATTGAGCCTTTCGTCTACTTCAATATCCTCCAGTGGAACAATCATGTCTTCGTCGGCTAAGCACTTTCTCAGATGAGATACATGAAATGTGGGATGAATTCCACTTAACTCATCTGGCAGTTCAACGATAGGCTACCTCTCCTACTCGTGCGAAGATTCGGAAAGGTCCTATATATCTCGGGCTTAACTTACCTCGCTTTCTGAACCGGATAATGCCTTTCCAGGGCGAGACCTTCAACATGACTCGGTCACCAACCTTGAACTCTATCGGTCTCCACCTCTTATCCGCATATGACTTTTGCCTATCTTTCGCCGCCTTCATAAAGGCTTTGATCTTTGCTAACTTCTCAGTCGTTACTTCAACTACCTCGACACCTCCCAGTTCCTTCTGCCCAATGTCTCCCCACCATACGGGCATCCTACATTTCCTACCGTACAGCATCTCGTAAGGTGGCATGCCGATGCTGGCATGATAACTGTTATTGTACGAGAATTCTGCTAACGGCAAGTGGTTGTCCCAACTTCCTCCAAAGTCGATCACACACGCCCGGAGCATGTCTTCGAGTGTTTGGATCATCCTCTCAGACTGACCGTCTGTCTGAGGGTGATATGCGTACTAATATGTAGTCTCGTCCCCATCGCGTCATGGAATCTCTTCCAGAATTTTGATGTAAACGGTGTCACGATCAGACACAATGGACACAGGCAAGCCATGACGAGCTACGATTTCTTTGATGAACAGATCCGCCAATCTTTCAGAGGAATACGTCTCGCGGATCAGTAGGAAGTGGGCGCTTTTCGTCAAACGGTCGACTATCACCCATATAGTATCATACCCTTTCGGGGTACGTGGTAGCTACGTGATGAAATCCATGGTGATATGCTCCCACTTCCATTCGGGTATATCCAGCGGCTGGATCTTCCCGTACGGTTTCTGGTGTTCCGCCTTCACTTGGAGACAAGTGAGGCACTTACTCACGTACTCCGCTACATCACGTTTCATTCCCGGCCACCAATAATCTTTCTTCATATCGTGATACATCTTGGTAGCACCGGGATGAATGGAGTATTGAGTCTTATGGGCTTCGTCCATTATCTTTCCTCGTAGGTCCCCGTATCGAGGAATCCACATCCGCCCAAATCGGGTCTTAACACCAAGAGTGTTCTCTCCCAATTCCGTAACTAGACCTCTCATCCTTTCGGAGTTAAGACGATCTTCTTTCAAAGCCTCGTCTTGGAACTCCTTAACCTGTGTCATCACATCAGAGGTCATAAATAGCTGATAAGCCTTCACCCGAATCGGCTCGGGCCTTTCCTTTCGGCTAAGGGCATCAGCCACCACGTTGGCTTTGCCCGGATGGTAGTAGATCTCACAATCATAGTCTTTGATCAGCTCTAACCATCGCCTTTGCCTCATGTTCAGATCTTTCTGCTCGAAGAAGTACTTCAAGCTCTTGTGGTCCGTGAAGATGGTGCACTTCATCCCGTATAGATAGTGCTGCCAAATCTTCAACGCGAAAACCACCGCAGCTTGTTCTAGATCGTGCGTGGGATAGTTGACTTCGTGGGTCTTCAGTTGTCGAGATGCATTGGCTATTACCTTCCCACGTTGCATCAATACGCAACCTAACCCAGAATAGGATGCATCCGAATAGACCACTAAGTCCTCATTTCCCTCGGGCAATGTCAAGACAGGAGCTTGTGTCAGTCTCGTCTTCAACTCCTCAAAAGCATTCTCCTGTTCTCGACCCCACACGAACTTTACGTCCTTGCGAGTCAATTTTGTCAAGGTGAGGCTATCTATGAAAACTCTTGAATAAATCTTCTATAGTAGCCCGCCAACCCCAAGAAGCTGCGAATCTCGGATGGCGTCTTTGGCGACTTCCATTGCATAACGGCCTCAACCTTTTCTGGGTCCACCATTAGAGAACTTAGCATATAGTTTCTCCTTCCTCAAGGTCTCATCACCTCCTGAATATGACCGGCATGCTCTTCTTCGCTCCTGGAATAAATTAGTATATCATCGATAAACACAATTATTGATTTATCCAACATTGGCCGACACACTCGATTCATCAAATCCATAAAAGCAGCGGCGCATTGGTCAAACAAAAGACATGACAAGAACTCGTAATGACCATAGCGCGTACGAAAGGCTGTTTTAGGGATATCCTACTCCTTTACCTTCAGTTGATGGTAGCCGATCAAAGATCTATCCTTGAAAACCAGCTAGCGCCTTGAAGTTGGTCAAACAAGTCATCGATTCTCGGCAAGGGTTATCTGTTCTTCACCATCAACTTATTCAGCTCGCGGTAGTCAATGCACATTCTCTTGCTACCATCCTTCTTCTTTACGAACAGAACGGAGCACCCAAGGTGAGGTACTCGGTCTAATGAACCCCTTATCTAGCAGTTCTTGCAGTTGCTCCATCAACTCTTTCATTTCCGTCGGAGCCAAGCGATACTGTGCTTTCGCGACAGGTGGGCACCCGGTATCAGGTCGATCTGGAATTCGATCTCTCGGTCAGTGGCAATCCCGATAAGTCTTCGGAAACACGTCTGGAAAGTCACGCACAACTGGTACATCGGATAGTTGTGGTGTTGGCGTCTCTACATTCTTTACATAAATAAGTAGGCGCTACATCCACGCCTCATACACTTCCCGCCACCGCCATCGAGATCACTTTCGGAATCGTCGTAACTCGATCGCCATATACTGTCACCGGACTTCCGTCAGCCGCCGTCAGCCTAATCATTTCCTTCGGCACACGATATTCGCTTCGTAGGTCGCTAACCAATCCATCCCTAATACAACATCAAATCCTCCTAGGGGCATCACATGTAACTTGGCAGCAAACCTATGACCTTCTAATTCTACAGCACAGTCCTCTATCACATCCGTAACCCTAGTGGATTTACCAATAGCAGTTTCTACGTCAAAGGACCCATCAAGGCATTTACTCCTAACAGGCAGTTTAGCACAGAAGGTAATAGAAATAAAACTTCTACTGGCACCCGAATCAAATAACACAGAGGCTAAAATTTGGTTTATCAGGAACGTACCGGACACAACGTCAGGGTCCATCCTAGCCTCTTCTTGCGTCATCGTGAACGCCCTGGCCTTGCCTTGGTGCTTCTCCTCCCGTCTTCTTCTCCCTGGAGCCCTCAGCCCTTGGCTTCTTGCAATCTCTGCTCATATGACCACTTTCCCCACAGTTAAAACACTTGCCCATCCGGCAATCCGACATGCTCCTCCCACATAAACCCACACTTCCTCATCCCAGCTCAGGCATGACCACACGGCGGTCATCCACCCTGGCCTTCTTGTTACTTGTCGAGGTATCACCTCGACCAAACCTCTTTCCCTGCCAAGTTTCTCGCCACCTCCCTTCTTACCACCCTTAGCCTTCACCACCCTAGCCCTTTCATCGTATATCTACCCAGCCAAATCTACTGCCGACCTAAAAGTACTCGGTCGGACAGTGATCAAGTGCGTGCGGATGTCGGCCGGCAGCCCTGGATATACCGGTTGATCTTTCGAGACACCGGCGTCACCTGGTCCGGCACCATTCTCGCCATGTCATTGAATTTGGTGGTGTACTGTTGGGGGTCATTGTCCCTGCTTCAAGCTGCAGAAACTCTCTCTCAACCTTATCCATTTCCCATGTGGGGCTTAGACGTTCTACCACCAACCATCTTCTGTCACACTGAAAGATTTTAAACACCAACACGGTCATTCGAGGAAATAGCTCAGTTTATGTTAAGTATAGTAAGTCTCTAATTACAGTGGCCAGTTGTGATTAGCCACTTACTCTACACCACACCCCGAGCATTACCTGTCCTGACTACATTAGTATCTAAGTCTAACAGTACACATAAACATATAACATGTGCACGTAACACTGGTTAACTTTAAGAAAATACCTGATGGCACGCAACTACTCAGATGGCATTCTCTTCCTTTCTGTCCCATTCTCAGTTTAAGTTTTAGGTTATTTTGAAAATTTACCAATTTCACTTAAACTTTGGCTCTGATACCAACTTGTAAGGCCCCGCTCCCGGGCACCTCACAGTTGGTCGTCATCACACATAAAACATATATTTGATATAAATTCAATAAAATAATGCAGCGGAATCTATAAAAGTAGTCATTCTCATTTCATATAAAAGCTTTTACAATGCATTATGTCGTTATCTTCATTACAAAGTACAAGCTTTCCTTACATTGCCTAGCTTTACTATGATTGCTGCTGAAGCATATGAAACCAGGGATTTGTTAAATATCCCGTTCACGTGAATCCTCAACAATCAAGGGCATAAACAGTGACCTCTATATAAAAACATAAAATTATTCATCATAAAGAATATTCCTTAAGTACTTCCGTACATCGGAACCCTTGAGGAACTCTTGACACTCTCATGCAACATATTTGTGCATGTATTATACACCCCACTTCCACTGCGGGTAGCATTATCAAAAGGAGAATGCCATCCCAAAAGAGCTGAGTAGCCGCCTCGTGCCATCCCAGCAACACTACCTGCCAACTGGAAACACATAAAAAGTCAGCGCTGAGTGAGTTCTAGTTTTATAATAAACATATTATATTTCTTTTAGAAACCATTTCTTTCACATGATCATACATCATACGTACACAGAGATATATTCATTATTATCTTCATCATTCGTTATACATCATCATCTTTAACTTCCCATATGGATCCTGTCAGGCCCATATGGATCCTGTCAGGCTTAACCCACTTCATAGGATTCGGCTATGATTGTTGTGGTCGAATGACAAGGATCCCGTTTCATTCTTACTTGCACATTGAATTCTGATGTACCAATACCATATGCTATACCCTGATCCGTCTTAGCTACTGGGCCGTGAATCAATAGAGCGTATGCCACAGTAGCCTTAGCTACTGGGCCGTGAATCTAAGCGTATGCCACAGTACTAGTAGGTAAGCGGTAGAGGTACCATGACCATGGTCAATCACAAAGAAGGACCAGTCGACTTATTCAAAGTTTGCAAGACATAACTCCTTCGTTCGTTAATGCATGTATTCATCATCTTACTACTCATTCATTCGTTCATTAATACATGCATTCGTTATCGTGTTCCTCTTTCATTATTTTTCACTTTACGTACATAATACTTCGTTCGTTCATCATCATAACACATGAGTCATGACATATACATACATCATCACAAGGAACACACACACATCATACATACATCATCATACATAGCATCATACATACATAATCATACATAGCATCATACATACGTCATCATACATAACACCATCCATACATAGTCTACACCATCAGTTATCTACAGGCACTTACTTCCGTATCTTTCCCGAAAGCCGGGATTTAACTATGCATCCTTTTGGGTACAACAGCCGTAATTGTCCCTCCTAGACCGTGGGGACTCATGCTAGGACCTCATACAACACGCCCAAGTCCTTAATCATACCTTGAACGTTCATCACAACATTATACCCAAATGGACCATACATACATATTTCAATAAACAGGTTTATATGTGTTCCAGCCCCAAAATCGTTTAAAACAATAAATGAGGGGTCCTAGAAACTCACCTGTGCTTGACAAGCAGCTTCTCAATCAAGATTTAAAGATGTGGGTCACACTACACCGCCTGCAGTTAAGTTAACACTCAAAAGAGTTACTTTCTGCCTAAATTCGCTAATAGTTTCACCCATAGTTTCACCCCAGCGAAAGTGTAGTTTCGCTAGGCGAATCAGCAGTTTCGCTGCTAATTTCGCTGGGTAGCCTTCTGCCAGTTTCGCTGGACAGATTCGCTACCTTGAGCACCCAACTTTCGTTGGAATTCCTAGTTTCGCGGTGTCTAAGGGTCAACCTGGGCATCAGCGAAGTTATCATAAAATCAATACTTTCACCCAGGCGAAAGTATAGTTTCGCTACAGCAAAACTGTAGTCTCGCTAAGAATCCTTATAGTTTCGCTGGACGAACTTACAGTTTCGCTGGACGAGTGCTTAAATTTCGCAGGACGAGCTGAAATTTACGAATCAGCTCATTTTAACCCAAAAATCCAATCCTTTCCACCCAAACCCTTGGGTTATCATCCAGGAACCTAAATCTAAGCTTCTTACATGTTTTATTACCCTAAAACGTGCGTTTTTGGGCGATTCTTGCCACTTTTAAAACCCCAAAAACCCAAACCCGGGTTTTTCACCAAATGGAGCAATTTAACTACGTTTCTTACCTTGATTCTTGTAGTTTAGGAGTCCACAAACACCAGCCTTCGATCCTTGACCAACCGAGCTTCGATCCGACACTTTCTCTCTCTACACTTTCTCTCTCTACACTTTCTCTCTCTAGAATTGGGCGTTTGAGTGAAAATGAGAGTTGCTCAGCTGATCCCTCTATATATATGTCTGGCATTCCCGCGACCCCAAACTCGTTAAACTCGTGACCCGAAGGGTTAACTCGGTCTAATGCCCACAACCATTTTATATTTATTAAATGGTTTTCGTCTGAGCCCATTATTATTACATGACTTGCTTAGAAAAATTTCCGGGTGTTACAATTTGTTTTCTCACTTATCATCTCCCGAACCTCATTGCCTTCAGGCCATAGCCTGTGAGGCACGAATTATCTTGGTTCGTTTATCTCGTGAAGTTCAGGAGGAGCTTGATGATAAGTGGATAGAGACGATGCAGGGTGAGGTCTGAAGACCTGTGGCTTAAGAGCATTGACTAACATGTTTTTGTATATCTCTTTAGCCATCTCTTTTATTTGTGACAGTGTTCTCCCTACATATGACCTATATGGTACTCTTGTATGACTCAACCAGCTTTTCACCTGGGAGTAGGTCATCTTCTCTATCTGTGGATCTTTTGGCAAATTCTTTTCAAGTTCTTGTTTATCCTTGATTTCTTTATATCTCGTGTATGTTTGCTCTTTTTCATTTTGCATGACTTATTGAAAGTCTTTGAGCAACTCTTTAACCTCAGACAGGTTAAGATGAATGAATGAATCATTAGGGAATCCCCTAGTAGTCAGCTCTATCCCCATGAATGTTTGAGGATCATCAGTAAAGAGCTCTTGAATGTTTTGCATTATATCATGCTTATCCCTTTCTTCTTCATCCTCATCAGAATCACTGAGGATAACAATGGGAATTTGTTGTTCACCAGATTGGTCTATCTCCCCCTCTTCTAGAATAGATGCTTTAGATGATGATTGAGGAGCATCAAACTCAACAGGTTCAGCCTTCACTTTCAGAAGATTTAAAGGAGGAGACTCTGGTTTTTCTTGTTCACCCTCAGTTTGTTTTCATTTGAGTAAAGAGGGTAAATAAGATCTCTTCCTTTTTCTTTCATAGGTTCTCACATGAGTTTCAGATGATGATGATGCTTGATCTTTAGATGAATCTTTTAAAGCTTCACTATTTTGTTTGATTGTCACACCCCGGGCCCAGGTAGGGTGGGATGTCACAGACTAGCAACAACATACATGGCAGTGGAAACAAACCAATATAGGAGCTCAAAGGGAGAGAACATCACATGGCATTTAAAGTTTTAAAAAGATACCGGGCTGGAAACAGATCCAGCCCCAAATGTTTACATAGTTCAACAAAATAAAAATAGTCATTGAATCAAATTATTCAAGTCATGATTTTGGTCACACAAGCAAATGCCATGGTCTCGGGGGTTGAGTCTAAGTCTTCCATAATAGCTAAGCATCTTCACGGGTTACCTGAAACATGCTCAAAAGAAAATAGAGTCAACTAAAAAGTTGGTGAATTCATGTGATTTAAAGTTTAAAAACAGTAAAAGGGACTCTTAAAGTCCACATAAAAGTTTAGAATCATGTGCAAAAGCTTATGAAAAATCTCATTCGATTATAAAAGCACCATTTTTAGAATCAATCATCGTGGGGTATCACAATCTGTAACACCCGCAATTTTGATTAGACAAAGGGAAATAATAAGAAGAAAAGAAAAGAAAGAATTTTTGGAGGAAAAGGAAAAGAAAGAGAAAGTAGAAGGGGGTTTTGTGTAAAAGTACAAAGAAAAGAGAAATATCTGATATACATAGGGATGGCTGCCCACTTCTCTTTTCTCACAACCCCAAATCTTCAAAGTGTTCTAGAGAGAGAAAGAGCAGACCACGGGAATTGAAGGAAGAACAAGAAGAAGAGGAAGACGAGTTCGAGGTACTGGGTTCCACGGCTACTGATTTCGAAGGAGTCATACCCAGCAACACAAGGTGAGTTCTAGACCCCGTGTTTCACATGTTTTTACAAACTTTTGGGGCTGGAGCACATATTGAAACTGTTTTCGAGCTGTGAGCGCTCAATCTGTGTATGTATGTATGAGTATGAAAGTGTGTATAGTCCGTTTGGACTGCTATGCCTAGTGTATGTAAGATTCCTAGGGCAGATAGATGAATCTCAGCATGTTGATTATATGAGTACTGCTGAATGTATGTTTTAGAAGTCCTTCTTATGATATGCATGATGTTTAGTTGATTCTAAGCAGCTGATACGATGAATCAGTGCTAATGTATGTTAAGAAGATGAGCAGGTTGTAGAATTGCACAGGTTAAGTGCAGGTCACCATACTCAATCTATGCGGACAGACCACGAAAAGTGGTTGTCTTCATCCGCATCAACAAATGCGGATGACTAAGAAAAATGCGGACAAGGCATTTTGCTCAGCCGCATTAACAAATGCGGAAGTGTCAGGAAATGCGGTTAAAGGAATACTCAGCCGCATTGATCTAATGCGGACAAGTCAGGAAGAATGGCCAAGGTATTCTTCGACCGCATTGACCAATGCGGGTAGGATGCGAAATACGGTTAAGGCATTCCTCAGCCGCATGGACTAATGCGGGTAGATCATGAAATGCGAATAAGGCATTCCTCATCCGCATTGACTAATGCGGATGATCAGACTAATGCGGATGAGCCAGAATGTGAAATGTAGATCAGGCTTAGTAAGATCTGATTAATTTGAGGAAAATGAGTAACATAGGCATGATAGTAATGATGATGTTGCATGGTCGTACCTGTTGTATGCCATACATGAATGATGCCTTGTAGGATGATGAATGAATGTTATGTGTATGTTAGTATGATGTATGTATGTTAATATGATGTTGCCATGATGAATGGTGAATACTGATGATATGTAAGTATGTATGTTCCTTATGTATATGCGTTTTATCTTTAATAACTTTACGTGAATGAATGAACGAAAGAAACGAATGTATTACGAACGTAAAGTGAAAGATAATGAAAGAAGGAACTTGATGAATGAATGCATGCATTAATGAAAGGAAGTAAGTAAGGCTTGCAAGCAAAATGAAGGAGGTGCACACCCCTGGCAGGTGTTAGCTCAACGGTGTACGGGTTAGCTACCCCGAAGGATGTACATCGGGTCAATCATTGAGATTGATAATGAGGTGAGCAACTTCGTGTTGCGAGAGACTCGGTTAGCAGGCAATCATAAGATTGTCACTGAGGTGAGCAGTCGCGCACTGCAAGAGACTCGGCTAACGTATGTTAGAAGTAAAGTGAAAAGATGAGTGGTGCATGTACCTATCCCAGGTGACTGGATCAGCTTTGTGCACAACGTTCGTGGCTAACCACCACAGGTCCAGCACCAGTAGTATGTATGATGAACGGGGGTATGGTACATGTCACCGAATGTAATGAACGTTCGAACGAAAGTAATGAAAGTATGAATAAATGTAATGAATGTTCGAACGTAAGTAACGAATGTATGAATGAAAGTAAAGTACGTACGAAAGTACGGGAAGTATGTATGTATGAAAGTAAATGAGAAAGATGAAGTGTACACAAATGAAAGTAAGTAATGAATGATGAGATAATAATAATATTATCTATGTGTACGTATGATGTGTGAACACATGTATGAAAAGAGCAGTTAATGAGAATGGAAGTATGTTTTATTATAAAACTAGAACTCACTCAGCAACGCTGACTTTTATGTGTTTTCCAGTTCGCAGGTAGTGTTGCTGAGGATGGCACGAGGCGGCTACTCAGCTCTTTTGGGATGGCATTCACTTTTTGATTATGCAGCCACATCATGTGTTGTGGGCCCGTAATGCGCGCAACACATTATGTTGCATGCAAGTGGAAGATTTCCTGATAATCCTGATAAACAGGATTATTTAAGAAATCTTCTTTATGAAGAAAAATATATTTTGAACATAATATCTTCTTTACGAAGAAGATTATATTTTCTATTTATTATTTTCTTTCGGTAGAGGTCGCTGTATGACCCTATGATTGTTGTGGAATATGCATCAGCAGCAATCATAGTATAGCTAAGCAATGTAAGGAAAAGCTTGTATTTTTGTAACCAAGGCAATGATGTAAAAGCTTTTATGAATGAATGAGAATGTATATGTTTTATTAATTCCGCTGCGTATTTTATGATTATATACATTATGTACGTTATTTGTGCGAAGAAGAACCAACCGTAAGGTGCCCGGTGAGCGGGGCCTTACAAGTTGGTATCAGAGCAAAAGTTTAAGTAAAAGGGGTAAATTTTCATAATAAACCTAAACTTAAACTGAGAATGGGACAGGGAGAATGAGAATGCCATCTGAGTAGTCGCGTGCCATCAGGTATTTTCTTAAAGATTAACTGGTTATTATGTGCGCTTGTTATGTGAATGATGTGTACTGTTAGACTGAGATACTAATGTAGTCAGGATAGGTGATGCTCGGGGTACGAAGAGTAGAGTAAGTGGCTAATCACAACTGGCCACTGTAATTAGGGACTTACTGTACTTAACATAAACTGAGCTATTTCCTTGAATGACCGTGTTGGTGTTTTAATCTTTCAGTGTGATAGAAGATGGTCGGTGATAGATCATCTGATGCTTCCCGTGATGGTGAACGTGGTGATGAGCCGCGTATCACGCGAGGAAGACTTAGGAAAGAGAAAGTAGTTCGTGAGGAGAACGAGATTCCTCACCAGGAAGAGACGGACGAAAGCGCCAAGTTGAGAGCCTCGGTAAAAGAGGCAGTGATTGAGGAAGTACACCAGGTTATGCAGACGATCTTACCGACTGTAATGACCGAAGCGATAAAGGCAGTACGTGAGGATGATAGATGAGGGAGGAATCGGTCCTCGGGTAGGCAGCAACAGGCAGGGGTAGAAACAGTATTGTCTGATGATGAAGAGGAAGAAGAGGAAGAAGAGGTACGGGAGACAGCCCGGGGTTGTGATTATGGGAAATTCATGAGGTGCAAGCCTCCAACTTTTGATGGCTCCTGTACTGCTACTGATGCTCACCAATGGGTGATGGAAATGGAAGCTGTCCTCGATATTAGTGATTGCCAGGAGGACAAGAAGGTGAAGTTTGCTACCCACTCTTTCACAGGGTCGGCTTTATGCTGGTGGAAAAATATGGTCCAAGCCGAGGGTACCAGGGCTATAGGGAAGATGAAGTGGGCTGAGTTGAAAAGGCTGGTGATCGAGGAATTCAGTCCTCGTCGGGAAATGGATAGAATAGAAAGGGAGTTCCTGCAGCTGGAGGCGGGGACGATGACCCATCAGCAGTACACGACTAAGTTTAACGAGTTGGCGCTGTTGGTGCCAGAGCAAGTGACGCCGGTGTCTCGAAAGATCAACCGGTATATTCAGGGGTGCCATCTGAAATTCGTTGGCATTTGATTTCCGCCCGACCGAGTACTTTCAGGTCGGCGGTGGATTTAGCTGGGAGGTTGTACGATGAACGGGCTGCGATGGTGAAATCTGAGGGCAGCAAGAAGGGAAGTGATGAGAGGAAGTGGCAGGGAAAGAGGTTTGGTCGGGGTGATACTTCGACAAGTAGTAAGAAGGCACGAGTTGATGATCGTCGTGTGGTAGTGACAAGTGCAGTATCGAGAAAGTGTGGGAAATGTGGGCGAGAGCACGGTGGTGAGTGCAGATGGGGGCTGAATGTATGTTTCAAGTGTGGAAAGTCCGGACATATGGCCAAAGAGTGTAAAGCGATGAGGTGCTACAACTGCGGGGAAAGTGGTCATATGAATAAAGACTGCAAGAAGCCGAGATCTGAGGGTTCCGGCGTGAAGAAGACAGGGGGTGAAGGGTCGAAAGCGAGCGCCAGAGCATTCACGATGACGCAGGAAGAGGCGAGGACGGACCCTGATGTAGTGTCCGGTACGTTTCTGGTGAACCAAACTTTAGCCTCTGTATTATTTGATTCGGGTGCCAGTAGGAGTTTTATTTCTGCTGCTTTCTGTGCCAAATTGCCCGTTAGTAGTAGACGTGTGGATGTACCGTTTGATGTAGAGACTGCTATAGGTAAAACCACCAGGATTTGTGAGGTAATTGAGGGTTGCGATGTGGAACTGGAGGGTCACAAATTCCCAGTTAAACCCTTTGCGATGACGTTAGGTGGTTTTGACTTGGTGCTTGGAATGGATTGGTTGGCGGATTTCGAGGCGAACATTGTGTGTCGCAAGAAGATGATCAGTTTGACAGCGCCTGACGGCAGTCCAGTGACAGTTTATGGGGATCGGGTTACTACGATTCCGAAAGTGATCTCAATGGCAGTGGCAGGGAAATGTATGAGGCGTGGATGTAACGCCTATTTATGTTATGTGAAAGATGTAGAGAAGCCAGCACCACAACTGTCTGATGTTCCGGTTGTGTGTGAGTTCCCAGACGTGTTCCCGGAAGACTTATCGGGATTGCCACCTGACAGAGAGATCGAGTTCCAGATTGATTTAGTACCAGGCGCCCAACCTGTTGCCAAAGCACCATACCGATTGGCCCCGACAGAGATGAAAGAGTTGATGGAACAGTTACAAGAGCTGTTGGATAAGGGGTTTATTCGACCGAGTATCTCACCTTGGGGTGCTCCGGTCCTGTTTGTAAAGAAAAAGGACGGTAGTATGAGGATGTGCATCGACTACCGCGAGTTGAATAAGCTGACCGTAAAGAACAGATACCCCTTGCCGAGGATCGACGACTTGTTTGATCAACTTCAGGGTGCTAGTTGGTTTTCACGTATAGATCTTCGATCAGGCTACCATCAACTGAAGGTGAAGGAGCAGGATATCCCTAAAACAGCTTTTCGTACGCGTTACGGTCATTATGAGTTCCTCGTTATGTCATTTGGTTTGACCAACGCGCCAGCTGCTTTTATGGACCTGATGAATAGGGTGTGCCGCCCGATGTTGGATAAATCAGTGATTGTATTCATTGATGATATCCTGATTTATTCAAAGAGTGAGACCGAGCATGCCGGTCACATTCGCGAAGTTCTGGAGACGCTGAGAAGGGAGAAGTTGTATGCTAAATTCTCCAAGTGCGCGTTCTGGTTGCGTGAAGTTCAATTCTTGGGTCACGTGGTAAATCCGGATGGGATTACGGTCGATCCGGCGAAAGTGGAAGCAGTGATGCAATGGAAGTCTCCGAAGACGCCGTCCGAGATCCGTAGTTTCTTGGGTTTGGCGGGTTACTACCGAAGGTTCATCCAAGACTTTTCCAGAATTGCTTCTCCACTGACCAAGCTGACCCGGAAAGATGTGAAATTTGAATGGGGTCAAGCACAAGAGAAGGCATTCGAAGAACTGAAGACAAGATTGACCCAAGCTCCAGTTTTGGCACTGCCCGATGGGAGTGAAGACTTGGTAGTTTATTCTGATGCCTCCTACTCGGGGTTGGGATGTGTATTGATGCAGAGGGGAAAGGTGATAGCTTATGCATCCCGACAGCTGAAAGTTCATGAGGTTAATTACCCTACTCATGACTTGGAGCTAGCAGCTGTGGTTTTCGCGTTGAAGATTTGGCGGCACTATTTGTACGGGACGAAGTGCACCATCTTCACGGACCACAAAAGCTTGAAGTACTTCTTCGAGCAGAAAGATCTGAATATGAGGCAGAGACGGTGGTTGGAACTAATAAAAGACTACGATTGTGAAATCCATTACCACCCGGGCAAAGCTAACGTGGTGGCTGATGCCCTTAGCCGAAAAGAGAGGCCCGAGCCGATTCGGGAGAAAGCGTACCAACTAATCATGACCTCAGACATGATGAAACAACTCAGAGAGTTCCAGGATGAAGCATTGAAAGATGAACATCTTAACTCTGAACGAATGAGAGGACTGGTAGCGGAGCTAGAAGAAAACACGACGGGCGTTAAAACCCGGTTTGGGCGTTGACTGGGTTTGAGAATGATATTCTCTGTTGATGTGAATCAACAAGGATCGAATATGTTGATTGAGTCAATGATTGAGAGGCGGAATCAAACAATCAATGAACATTTTAACACTTGAAATACTCATAAATGCACTTGTATTGATTATCTGAACTGTTACAAAGTAAATGCTAGGGTTTAGCAAGCTACAGTAACAAAGCAAGACAACCTCGGATGTCAGGAATTTTCAGGTACAAAGTCTGAAAATCAAGAGTCAAGAGTCACCTCACATACGAGGTGTCTGATCTATTTATAGGCTGACTTACAGCTTGTACAAAATGACTAAACTACCCTAACTGTACAGAATAGTTTGTCTTCATACGCATTTGTTCTTAGTCTTCATCAGCATTGGTCTTCTATTCTTCCGCATTGGTGTTTGGTCATCAGCATTGACAAATGCGGATGAACAAACACGGAGCGCATTTGTTACTTAACATCCGCATTTGTTAATGCGGATGAACAAAAGTCTTCTCTGCATTTGTCGGTTGTCCGCATTAGTTAATGCGGATGAACAAATACTTGTCAGCATTTGTTCTTGTGCATCCGCATTAACAAATGCGGATAGCCGACACTTGTATTTTCTTGATCCGCATTTCTTCTTGGACTTGGAGAGATTTCCAGCAGAACAACCATCCACCTCTTGAATTGGCATGTATGATCCTTTCAGGGTCCAACAATACTCCCCCTAAGGATTATACAGCCTATGTACTTCAAGGGTTTAATGGTGGATGAGGTTGTGAAGATTCTGCTGGGTCTTGTGCAGCAGGAGGATTAGTGTATGAGGGATCCACAAGAGACTTGATCATGTTGGAAAAATCTTCTGCTTCACGTAGTTTTTCTTTGTTCAGAACATGTATCTTCATGTGTCTCATATTGTGCAATGCCTCAATAGGCATCTTCCTCAGTGAGATGGGCTCCCAGATGGCTACGGTTGACAGACCATCTCTGTGAATTAGGAGATACCCATCCACGTCTACCTCCAGTTTAACAATGTTCCCAAACTGCAAGGGAGTCTTCTTCCTCATTCTTTGATTTCTCTTTCTTTGAACTCGATCATAGGCCAGCTTCAGGAGTTTAATGCACTTTAAAAAGAAGAGCATATCAGCTTCACCCAACTTGTTTCTGATCTCCCTGAAGTGCCTTGTGAATATGTACTGGATGTATGACTCATCAAGCAGCCTGACCTCATATCCACTGAACAATCTGATTTCTGATCCTTCTTTTCCTCCCCACTTCCTTTCAATCACCATCTCATAAGTCTTCTCATCATAAAACATATTTGAGATTGGTATAGAAGTGTGAGTACCAGCAACCACTTTTCTTTTCAATGATTCAGTGGGTTTCACTCTAAGCTCAGGAAATACCACTTCTTCTGCTGGTTTTCTTTGTTTCTTGTCAAGGGGATTGACAAATGATTTATCTTTTCTCATGCATATTGCCTTTAAGAACTTGAAGTTGTCAGTTCTCTTGAACATCCTCAGAATGTCCTCAAATTCATATCCCCTGAACATTGCTGCATGATTGATCAGTCTCAGATTAGCAAGTTCCTTCAGATCATGGATCTCCAGAGAGTTCACCAGAGCTGAGTACTCTGTGAAGAATTGGACTAATCCAGATACTCTCTTCACCATAAACATATTCCAGTCACTGTCATACTTCCAAGCAATGATTTTCTGATCAGTTTTGCCTTTGGGAGTAGACACACCCTTTATCATTTCTGCAGTTGTGAGTCCTTCATGTAGTTCTAGTTGTGAAGGCTCAGCAAACCACTCAGGGTATCTGTGTAAAATGGGTGCCAAGGAATCATGATCTCCCTGAGTGAGGCTCATTTCTTGAGCTGAAACTCTAGTTCTGGGCTCGGTTCTTGTGATCTCCTCCTCCATCTTCTTCAACCTGTCTTTCTTTTCAAGAATCATCCTAAGGATAGCAGCCCTTAGGGAATTGGTTTTCATGTTCCCCAATTTTCTTTTAGTGAATCCTTGAGCAGACAGATAATCCTTCATCTCCTTATCTGTCATGCTGTAGGGATCAGGGTACATAGGTTGAGGAGGAGTAGCATGTTTTGTTGTTGTTGCCTTGACCTCAGAAGCTTTGGGAGATTGAGCTTTTTCATACTCTGTTTCAAAGGTTGGATCTAGCAGCTTGGTTAACTTTTCTTCTTCTGCTAGCATTCCTTCAAATGTCATCCCAAATACTTCATCAGGGTCATACCCATGATCAATCAAAAACAAGGCCTTCTTCATCAACTTATCAGACTTGGCCTTTTCAACCTTTTCAGCAACATAAGGTTCTTCATTCACAGGGATTTTACTGATCACTGGTTTATCAACCATGAATCCACCTGGAATTTCACCTTCTTCTAGATCAATCACTTCTGCTTTCTTCTTCAACAAGGCTTCAGCTTGTTCATGTTCATCCAAGAATCCAGCAATAGCAGCTAGACTCCTTGGGTCATCTTTTTGTTTCTTTTTGGCTGGTTCTTCTTCCACCATAGGCCTCTTTCCTTTGGCCTTTGCAGCAAGATAGCTCCTTCTTCTGGCATAGGTTTGCATGCTTGGGCCAGAAGAGGGTTCATTCATGTCAGTTTCTGGTGGAGTTTCTTCACATTGTTCCTTTTCAGGAATGTGAGTTGCTTCAGCAGCCTTTTCTTCTTCTTGTATTTGCTGTTCACAGAGTTTTCTGATCATTTCTTTTTGTTCATCAGAAAGTGACACAGCAGGGACTATTTGCATACTCAACTCCTTATCAATTGGCACTGGAGATTGAGGCATGATAACAAAAGGCTCAGCATCTGCATTTTGATTCACAATGAAATCCCAGAATTCATCATCAATGATATATTCTTCAGCAGAGAACATATCTAAGTCTTCCATCATGTCACTGAACTCTTTTTCTTCAGTGTGAACTTCTTCAGGATGACTTGTGTACACAATCATCTCCATGCTAGATGATGTGTGCTTTGATCCACTTGGTTCTCCCTCCTTTTCAGCCATAGTGAATCTAACCTTTTTGGCTGGAGGGGAATCATCACCACTGTCTTCAGATGATTCTTTGTCATCCTCCCTTTTCCTCTTTTCTTTCATTTTATCACCTTCATCATCATTATCTTTCTCTGCTTCTTGTTTTAATCTCACAAGCATTTCTAACTCTGAGACTCTTTTATTGAGAGCTTCAACTTCTTTTTCAAGGTCAGAGATGATACTGGACTGTTCTTCTATTATCTCTTCTTGATCAATCATGGCAATAGTTTGGATGTTCAAGGTGTCCACATGACCACTAATTTCTTCTCTTGAACTATGAAGAGCTACTTTCAACACTTTGATCTCTTCATCTTTAACTTTTATTTCCTTTTCATATGAATCTTTCACTTCTTTCAATTCTTTTTCCTTCTCATCCAGCTCCAACAATCTATCTTGTAGGACAGTTGATCTCCTACTATGCATTTTCTCCAACTTGGCAATTTTCTGAAGTAGAGCAGAAATCATTTCATCCTTCTCATCAGGCTTGTTTACTCCTGATTCAGTATAACTTTCTGAAGGAGCAGCCGTAGGTGGAGATGGGATAGGTGTATAGTGAGTGGGAGAATGGATGGGTTGAGTGATTGGTGAGTGAACTGGAGACATGTGGGGAGATGTTATGTGGTATGTTTGAGGAGAAGGAATTTGTGATCTGGGAGGTGATGGTATTGGACGTTGAATAGATGATGAGGCTATATCGGCTTCATGAACATAAGGATCAGTGTGAAGATCACCACCTACATCACCTTGTGGTGACACTGATCCTGGTCTCTCTTCAGTGGCAGCAGCATGCTCATCAACATGTTGTTGAAATTGAGCAGCTTGTGCTTCTTCATGAATAGGCTCATTAGCAGGAGCCTCTTGAACATGTTCTTCTTCTTGATTTATCTGCTGTTGCATCCAAGGCAGCAGAGGAAAGAAAGCTCCACTGTAGAAGTTCCTGGGATCTCTCTTCTTGATGTACTTGTAGGACTTTGCATTATAGTGAGGAATGTCCATCACTGGTCCTGTAGGCACAATATCTGGAAATGCTTCATTGATGAAGCATTGAATGAATCTTGGGTACATCAAAAACATGTGTCTTCTGCCTTCTTGGATGTTGGATACCAGTCCATTGAATATGTAGGCTGACATGTTGAATGGCTGGTTGGTGCATAAGGCACATATGGCAGATGATGTAGTCACTGGGATGTCATTCCATCCAGTTTTCCTATTGGATAAGCAGTGTTGAAACATGTGAATTAAGAACCTCCATTGCAGATCTACCAATCCCTTTACTATCTGCTTTCCTTCATATCCTCCCTCATAACCAATATTTGCAAAGAAATTCATGATCTCATCATCTTCAAGCTCTAGAGGAGTGTTTGCATCATCTCCAAACTGCAGACACTGTCTCACTGTTTGCTCAGTAATCTCTAGAGTGTGATCATCAGTTATTCTTCCAGATATAGTCCTCACGCCATTCACTTCAAGAACTTGTGCTGTTCCCCAAAAAGACCTGATGAGAGTCTCATAAATGATGGGTCTGACAGTCATGGCATATGCAACTCTAGTGGTTAGAAGAAATCTAATCATATCTCTTAAGTCATCTGCTTCAGATACATCAGGGTCTAGAAATCCGCTGACATTATGGAGTTTGCTCCATGTGAGATTAGCCATTATGTCCTGCAGTCAAGGCATATGAATTAGAATAATGCATAACACCTAAGAACTGGTTCATCACTGTTTGACTTTTGTTGGTCAAAATTGTTGTTTCATATGCAACGATTCTGAGTAATTTCGAATCATCAGAAGTGTGTGCATAATTAATCTCAAAGAGTTCATCATTTCTTGATTTTACAACACATTTTGTGCTTTGGCATTATCTCTTTACTTCACCTTTTGGATTTCGACATTTACACTCCACGCACAGACGTAATTGTCAAGAAAAACACTGAATTCCTTGAGGTTTTCTTAAATAATCAATGAGCACTTGTTGAAATTATCAAGGGTTTAACAGCATTTTGATTATTTTTACAACTGATTCACAACCTAGGTTACTAAGTTCGATTTGATGTAACAGTTCGACAGTTAGGGTTACACGCAATTCGAATTTTCACCTTTCTTTGATACTACTTGAGTCGTGAATCAAAGAGGAGTTGATTTTGAAGAAGCAAACTTGAGTTTTTGATTAAGAATCAGAATGTCGATGGTGAAGATGAACCGTATTTGAAGAAGATGAACAGTGTTTGGGTGGCACTCGTCTCACTTTAAGTCTCTCAGAATTTGAAAAGTATTAAATGATCCTTTGATTTTGATTTATATAGACCATTTAATGAGATTCTGAGAATTTGCTAAGTTTTAGATCACCGCTGTGACAAATGCGGTTGAAAAAAATGTCTCTCCGTATTTGTGCGCTGTTGCAAATGCGGAAGAGAAAAGTTTATCCACATTTGTTCACTGTTGCAAATGCGGAAGAGAAAAATCTACCCGCATTTGTGTACTTGCAAATTCTAGATGTCTATCCGCATTTGTACACTGTTGCAAATGCGGAAGAACAAATTCTAGAGTTCAATTTTGTTTGCCATTCAAAAGAAATGCGGCTGATGAAAAACAAATGCGGATGAACAAAGATTTGTCCGCATTAGTTTGCACTTGAACCTTGTGTTTCAGTTCACAAAACCTTTACCTGCATTGGTTGAATGCATGGGTTACCTTCACCCGCATTAACCAATGCACTTACCCGCATTAAGTTTTGAACTTAATATTTTTGCTCTGAATGGTTTTGGACGATTTTCTCTGATGCTTTATGAAGTGATGTATTTGACATTGAGATTCTCTGTTGATTCTCTGTTAATATTTGTTATTGCTTGTTTCTTATGAAGTTTGACTGATGTCAATTTTTGCTTGGATTTACTTGTTCATCATTTGTGAACCAAGTTTCCCATTGTTGACTGTACCTTTACTTGTTCATGAGGATGTATCTGTTGCATCAGTTGAGATATTATGATATAACTTCTACACCAACACAGACATTGTGCACATTTTGTATTTTCTGATTTTTGAGAAAGGAAACATTTGTACAGAAAGATCAAAATTTTGAAAATTTCTCCCCCTAAAGTTTGTATCCTTAATAGATAGAAACTTTTAAGGATTTGAAAAATTTTGAAGGGAACACAAAATTATAATTTTTTTTTTGATTTTTGTGTTGTAATCAGTACAAGAAGTTGAGTTATACCTTTCTTTGGGATCATAACAATCATACCTTTCACATATGCAAGCAATTTTTTTTATACACCAAACATAATCATGAACCTATTGATTGCAGGTATGTTTGTCCTCTTAAACTCATGCTTGATTAATAGTTAGATGCTAGTGATTTTATCATGTTTTGAGTTGATTAGGTATTCAACATGTACCTCACACTCAATAACATGGCAAGGTCAACTGTCTGCATGTAATGCATGGTAGAACTTTCAACAGCTTACATGACCAAGTTACTTAAGTTATGACATCTCATTTACTTGATCCTCATTGGGATTCTTTTATTTGATCCTTTTATGAATTTGATCCACATTGGGATTCTTTTAACTTCACTTTGGAAGGTGATCTCTAAGGATTCTTTTCTTTCATTCTCTTTGGAATGTTTTCTTTCATTCATCCACATTGGATGTGTTCCACTTTGGAATCTTTTAGGATCGTAACATCAACACTATGTGCTTGTCACTCCAGGTCTTTGCTCAGCAAAACAAAGGAGGAACTGATGTGAGTAAAGGAGATTCATAAGTCATCATTACTTGGGGTGTTTAGGTTGCTACACACACACGCATTTAGATAAGTCATACCTTACACATAATATGAGATGACAGCATCACTGTTGAAGACAGGCTTTAATTTATCACTGCATGTAGTTTCTTTCTCAAGTTGAGCCTACCAACATATCAAATAAGTCCAGTCAGTCATTTGAGTTTTCTAAATGTGCATAGTGAATGATATAGTGACTGTAATTATATCATTTCCCATAGGTTAAATAGTATACTTCCTGATCTGATTTTTTTTTTGATATTTTGAATGTTTTTGTTGATTTTCATTTTACTCAAGATTAATCATGCCAATAGATTGGACTAGGAATTCAAATCTGGTTGGATCAAATGCCTTAGTAAATAAATCAGCTAATTGATGATCAGTGTGAACTTGCATCAATTTGATTAAACCTTTTTCAGCACAATCTCTCAAAAAGTGATATCTAATTTCAATGTGTTTAGTTTTTGAGTGTTGTACTGGATTATTTGTTATGAACATGGCTGCTGTGTTGTCAATATGAATTGGAGTGTGCAGAAAGTTAAAACCATAGTCAAGCATCTGGTTTTGAATCCAGAGAACTTGAGAACAGCATGCAGATGCTGCTATATACTCAGCTTCTGCTGTTGAGACAGATACATTGGTTTGCTTTTTGCACTGCCAGGATACCAGTCTGGGACCAAGAAATTGACACCCGCCAGAAGTGGATTTTCTGTTGAAGTTGCATCCCCCATAATCACTGTCAGTATATGCATAGAGATTGAAATCTCCTTCCTTTGGATACCATAATCCAAGAGCAGGCTTGCCCTTGAGATATCTGAATATCCTCTTGACTGCATTTACATGAGATTCCTTGGGATCTGCTTGATATCTGGCACACACACAAACACCAAACATACGAGGTGTCTGATCTATTTATAGGCTGACTTACAGCTTGTACAAAATGACTAAACTACCCTAACTGTACAGAATAGTTTGTCTTCATACGCATTTGTTCTTAGTCTTCATCAGCATTGGTCTTCTATTCTTCCGCATTGGTGTTTGGTCATCAGCATTGACAAATGCGGATGAACAAACACGGAGCGCATTTGTTACTTAACATCCGCATTTGTTAATGCGGATGAACAAAAGTCTTCTCTGCATTTGTCGGTTGTCCGCATTAGTTAATGCGGATGAACAAATACTTGTCAGCATTTGTTCTTGTGCATCCGCATTAACAAATGCGGATAGCCGACACTTGTATTTTCTTGATCCGCATTTCTTCTTGGACTTGGGGAGATTTCCAGCAGAACAACCATCCACCTCTTGAATTGGCATGTATGATCCTTTCAGGGTCCAACAGGCGTATGTGGATTCCTCGTCTCGGGGATCTACGGATGAAGATTATGGATGAAGCTCATAAGTCTCGATACTCCATTCATCCCGGCGCCACCAAGATGTACCAAGACATGAAGAAAGATTATTGGTGGCCGGGTATGAAACGTGATGTGGTGGAGTATGTGAGTAAATGCCTCACGTGTTTGCAAGTAAAGGCGGAGCACCAGAAGCCGTATGGAAAGATTCAGCCGTTGGACATACCGGAATGGAAGTGGGAGCACATCACCATGGATTTTATCACAAAGTTGCCACGTACCCCGAAAGGGTATGATACGATCTGGGTGAATGTGGATCGATTGACGAAGAGTGCTCACTTCTTACCGATGCGCGAAACATATTCGTCCGAAAGGTTGGCCGATCTTTTCATCAAAGAGATCGTGACTCGTCATGGTGTACCGGTGTCGATTGTATCTGACCGCGACACCCGGTTTACATCCAAATTCTGGAAGAAATTCCACGATGCCATGGGAACGAGGTTGCATATTAGCACGGCTTATCATCCTCAAACTGATGGTCAGTCAGAAAGGACCATTCAGACCTTGGAGGACATGCTTCGGGCATGTGTTATTGATTTCGGAGGAAGTTGGGATGACCATCTACCGTTAGCTGAGTTCTCGTACAACAACAGTTATCATGCTAGTATTGGCATGCCACCCTACGAGATGTTATACGGTAGAAGATGCAGGACCCCCGTCTGTTGGGGTGAAATTGGTCAAAAAGAATTGGGAAGCGTCAAAGTGGTAGAGGCTACGACTGAAAAGCTCGAAAGAATTAAAGCGTATATGAAGGCGGCCAAAGACCGTCAGAAGTCGTATGCTGACAAACGACGCAGGCCAATTGAGTTCCAAGTGGGAGACCGAGTTATGTTGAAGGTCTCACCTTGGAAAGGGATCATTCGATTCCGGAAGCGGGGTAAGTTGAGTCCGCGATATATAGGCCCTTTCCGAATTATTGCTCGAGTGGGGGAGGTGGCTTATAGGTTGGATCTGCCAGATGAACTAAGTGGAATCCACCCGACTTTTCACGTATCCCATCTGAGGAAGTGTTTGGCGGACGAAGACATGGTCGTTCCACTGGATGATATAGAGGTAGACGAAAAGCTCAATTATGTAGAGCAACCAGTGGCGATCATAGATCGCAAAGAAAAGAGGTTGAGAAATAAAGTGGTTCCCCTTGTGCGTGTACAGTGGCGGCACAGGAAGGGATCCGAGTCGACGTGGGAAACTGAAGAAGAAATGAGGCAGCATTACCCACGACTGTTCGAGGAATGACAGGTTTCGGGGACGAAACCTAAAATAAGGGGGGTGGACTTGTAACACCCGCAATTTTGATTAGACAAAGGGAAATAATAAGAAGAAAAGAAAAGAAAGAATTTTTGGAGGAAAAGGAAAAGAAAGAGAAAGTAGAAGGGGGTTTTGTGTAAAAGTACAAAGAAAAGAGAAATATCTGATATACATAGGGATGGCTGCCCACTTCTCTTTTCTCACAACCCCAAATCTTCGAAGTGTTCTAGAGAGAGAAAGAGCAGACCACGGGAATTGAAGGAAGAACAAGAAGAAGAGGAAGACGAGTTCGAGGTACTGGGTTCCACGGCTACTGATTTCGAAGGAGTCATACCCAGCAACACAAGGTGAGTTCTAGACCCCGTGTTTCACATGTTTTTACAAACTTTTGGGGCTGGAGCACATATTGAAACTGTTTTCGAGCTGTGAGCGCTCAATCTGTGTATGTATGTATGAGTATGAAAGTGTGTATAGTCCGTTTGGACTGCTATGCCTAGTGTATGTAAGATTCCTAGGGCAGATAGATGAATCTCAGCATGTTGATTATATGAGTACTGCTGAATGTATGTTTTAGAAGTCCTTCTTATGATATGCATGATGTTTAGTTGATTCTAAGCAGCTGATACGATGAATCAGTGCTAATGTATGTTAAGAAGATGAGCAGGTTGTAGAATTGCACAGGTTAAGTGCAGGTCACCATACTCAATCTATGCGGACAGACCATGAAAAGTGGTTGTCTTCATCCGTATCAACAAATGCGGATGACTAAGAAAAATGCGGACAAGGCATTTTGCTCAGCCGCATTAACAAATGCGGAAGTGTCAGGAAATGCGGTTAAAGGAATACTCAGCCGCATTGATCTAATGCGGACAAGTCAGGAAGAATGGCCAAGGTATTCTTCGACCGCATTGACCAATGCGGGTAGGATGCGAAATACGGTTAAGGCATTCCTCAGCCGCATGGACTAATGCGGGTAGATCATGAAATGCGAATAAGGCATTCCTCATCCGCATTGACTAATGCGGATGATCAGACTAATGCGGATGAGCCAGAATGTGAAATGTAGATCAGGCTTAGTAAGATCTGATTAATTTGAGGAAAATGAGTAACATAGGCATGATAGTAATGATGATGTTGCATGGTCGTACCTGTTGTATGCCATACATGAATGATGCCTTGTAGGATGATGAATGAATGTTATGTGTATGTTAGTATGATGTATGTATGTTAATATGATGTTGCCATGATGAATGGTGAATACTGATGATATGTAAGTATGTATGTTCCTTATGTATATGCGTTTTATCTTTAATAACTTTACGTGAATGAATGAACGAAAGAAACGAATGTATTACGAACGTAAAGTGAAAGATAATGAAAGAAGGAACTTGATGAATGAATGCATGCATTAATGAAAGGAAGTAAGTAAGGCTTGCAAGCAAAATGAAGGAGGTGCACACCCCTGGCAGGTGTTAGCTCAACGGTGTACGGGTTAGCTACCCCGAAGGATGTACATCGGGTCAATCATTGAGATTGATAATGAGGTGAGCAACTTCGTGTTGCGAGAGACTCGGTTAGCAGGCAATCATAAGATTGTCACTGAGGTGAGCAGTCGCGCACTGCAAGAGACTCGGCTAACGTATGTTAGAAGTAAAGTGAAAAGATGAGTGGTGCATGTACCTATCCCAGGTGACTGGATCAGCTTTGTGCACAACGTTCATGGCTAACCACCACAGGTCCAGCACCAGTAGTATGTATGATGAACGGGGGTATGGTACATGTCACCGAATGTAATGAACGTTCGAACGAAAGTAATGAAAGTATGAATAAATGTAATGAATGTTCGAACGTAAGTAACGAATGTATGAATGAAAGTAAAGTACGTACGAAAGTACGGGAAGTATGTATGTATGAAAGTAAATGAGAAAGATGAAGTGTACACAAATGAAAGTAAGTAATGAATGATGAGATAATAATAATATTATCTATGTGTACGTATGATGTGTGAACACATGTATGAAAAGAGCAGTTAATGAGAATGAAAGTATGTTTTATTTTAAAACTAGAACTCACTCAGCAACGCTGACTTTTATGTGTTTTCCAGTTCGCAGGTAGTGTTGCTGAGGATGGCACGAGGCGGCTACTCAGCTCTTTTGGGATGGCATTCACTTTTTGATTATGCAGCCACATCATGTGTTGTGGGCCCGTAATGCGCGCAACACATTATGTTGCATGCAAGTGGAAGATTTCCTGATAATCCTGATAAACAGGATTATTTAAGAAATCTTCTTTATGAAGAAAAATATATTTTTGAACATAATATCTTCTTTACGAAGAAGATTATATTTTCTATTTATTATTTTCTTTCGGTAGAGGTCGCTGTATGACCCTATGATTGCTGTGGAATATGCATCAGCAGCAATCATAGTATAGCTAAGCAATGTAAGGAAAAGCTTGTATTTTTGTAACCAAGGCAATGATGTAAAAGCTTTTATGAATGAATGAGAATGTATATGTTTTATTAATTCCGCTGCGTATTTTATGATTATATACATTATGTACGTTATTTGTGCGAAGAAGAACCAACCGTAAGGTGCCCGGTGAGCGGGGCCTTACACAATCAACCCTGCACTCGGTCACCGGTTGGCCTCTTCTAAACTTGTGTTTAACCGGATATTCCCGAAGGAAGGAACCAAGCCTCAAATCAGTGAACCATACCTCCCAGGATGGTTCACCATAGTTTCTTAATCAAAACCTATTACATGCCACATACGATCCCTCAGGATCTCAATGGGGTACCTCCCTGTAGCAGGAGCCACTGTGTGTGGGGGATTCCCCAAATAGATCTATCCACATAGAACAAGCGGTTCACAAAAGAATTAATGATCATGATATAAGTATCAGCAGGTATCCATAAGTCCCACATACAAGCATCCAGTAAAGCACAATCATAGTTTATAAAACAACAAAGCATGTTTCATCCCAAAAACAGTAAGTAAAAGGGGATCACTAGAACTCACCTTATATATTAAGCAAAAGAATTCTTCGTGTGCCGGGAATATCTCAAGTCTAGCACCTTATCATGAATATATTAAGTTATCAGCTACTATTCTAAACCTATTTAAGTTGTAACAAGAGTGCCTAAATCTTAGTTTGTCGGGTTCGGCTTTAATTCGATTAGGGTTTGCATAAAAAGTTTCCTTTTATGGAAAGTCAAGGTTTCTCATACAATCAAGGGTTTTTACAATATTAAGTTAAGAATATATGGTAAATATACTATTCATGTGACTAAAGGGGTCATTTAAGTCGATTATGAAGTTTAACTAAATTTTACAGTTTAGCCCCTAAAGTTTCAAAATTGACAGTTTCTACCCTTAAGTTTGGTTTCTTGTATTAGATGACCTTTATAACCAAAAATCAGGTTCATGACCTTAATCTAAATTAATTTTAAGAACATATACCCAAATTTTCAGTTTATGGACTCGGTTTATAAATTACGCGTTTAACGTTACCGGTTACGGTAAAACCGAATGGTTTAAAATGGTTACCTATGAGTTTTCATGTTTTTGAGTCTAGGACCAGTAGATAACTTTTTAAAGTCATTTTCCCAAGTTTCCAACCTTTTAAATCACAAAGTTTGCCTCTAGTAGTTGAAAGACTTGTTTTTACATTTAAACCGTTAAAATGCGATTTTAACCGAGTTTGACCATTTTAAAAGCTTGTTTGACCAACCTTTCTACTTTATAAGTTATTTTACCATTTAACTTACTGAAATAACATGGTTTTTAACTTTATACTTATTTTTCTTAAATTTTCCTCAAATAACGTCACCCGGTTAGCACCCGTTTTCACTAAAAAATCCATTTAAAATACCTTTTGACCACTAAAATTTCCCATTGACTCTAAAAAACTTTATTAATCCTTAATGAACCTGGAATTATCTTTAAAAAGTTTATAGCCCAAGTTTTCTTGTTTTTAAGTAATTTTAACATGTTTTCGGGTCCCGAAAGTGACTAAAATGGGTCTAAACACAACATGTCCTTTATTCCAGAGATTAAACAATATTAAAACTCTTAATATTCATCAAAAACTACTGAAATAACTGTCCCAAATCATGTCCTAGTTGTTCTACACATCCATAGACTTCAAATATATAGAAAATATCATAATCGACCATTACACATGTGTAAATCATTGTAACTTGAGTTTAACCATTACCAAAACTTTATCTAACTTAGAAATCAGATTTTTGGTGTGTTTAAAAGTTATTTTGAGCAGGTTATCACCCTTGTTTGAGAGGGTTTTCAAGCAATTGCTTAAAGTGTGTTGTTACATGTAAAATGGAGGGTTTTCTTAGATGTAATGCATGTTATAAGCACATGTACGTGGTGTATACTCCTTGAGACTCTAAAAACAGGTTATTAGTAGTCTTAAAACCCATTTATATGCAGGTTACATGTTTTGTTTTGAAGGGTTACAAGATACACAAGTTAGATGATGCAAAAACACCCAAAAATAGGGTTTTCAAGGTGGAAATCGAGTTCCAACATAACAATGACCAATCTAACATATAAGATACCTTTAGTGAAGTTAAAATCTCCTCAGGAACAATATGATGGCGAGAAGTTTCTGCTATAATAAAAAAAGGAAAGTTTTTTAGGTGAAAAATGAAGAAAACATGAGAAATGTCCAAAACCGAGCACATGGAGCTTACACTTGATGTAAATCACGGTTTGGAAGGTGTTGATAGTCGTGAATGGCTAGAATCTCCTTGGACATGGCTGTAGTACCTCGAACAAAGGCTGGAACCACAAGTCTTGCAAGTTTCAAGCACCAAAAGCTTCACAAAGAGACACCTTCTTGCGGTTTTGGTGGTGACCGATGATGTTGTTGTTGTTGGTCGTGATTTTGCTGCTGGAATGACGCTGAAATAGAGAGGGAAATGAGAGAGTGTGTGTGCTTTTCAGCTGAGAATTCAAAAATGAGAGGAGAGAGTGAAAAGGAGGGTGTAGTGTGTGTATGGATATAGGAGAAATGCATGAAATGGGAGTGGGGGAAGAGGAGGGTGTGTGGTGATTGGTGGAGAGGGGTGGTGTGCCACATGGGGCTGCCGAGTTTGGACTCTAGTGGGTCAATTTTCTTTTTACAATTTTATCAAAAACTATTATTAGGTGGTATTGTTTGGTAGTGTTGTGTAGAAGGTAAGATGGTAAAATTTTTTAGTTAGTTGATTTGTCTTGTGCATGAAAATACATGCATAATCCAAAAATTAAATGTGTGCATGAGCACACATGCTAATTGTTTCAATTTGGATCTTAAATTCTATCTAGGGTGACTAATCAACATTCCCGGCCACTAATTTTCTAAAAGGCAAGACTTAAAATAACTAAATTCATAAAAATCACATAGAATCATAAAAATAGATCAAATAACAATCGGTGATTCTAATATTATTGATATAATTAAATTGTTTCCATTATTAGTACTCATAAGATGGGAAATGGTGCAATTAAATTAGGGTTTAGAATAGTGACCTTGGGACCGGTTGTCACATTCTCCCACCGTTTAGGAAATTTCGTCCTGAAATTTTAGCTTCGATTAGAATCTGGACGGGTGGGTTTTGAAGAGATGCGGGTAATTCTTCCTCATCGCGCCTTCATGTTCCCAAGTGAATTCCGGCCCTCATCTCGAGTTCCATCTAACCTTGACCTTGGGTATGCATCTTCGCATGAGTTACCTAACCAAGCGGTCCGTGATCTCTATGGGTTCTTCCATGAAGTTTAGTTTATCATTGATTCTTGTCTCCTTCAATGGTAGCTCCAATGTTTTGTCTACCAGACATTTCTTCAAGTTTGACACATGGAAGGTGTCGTGTATATAACTCAACTTCTGAGGTAGTTTCAACTTGTAAGCCACAGGACCAATTCTTGCAAGTATTTCGAATGGTCAAATTTATCTCGGGCTTAACTTTCCTCTTTTTCCGAACCTCACGGTTCCTTTCCATGGTGCTACCTTCAGCATTACTCTATCACCTACCTGAAACTCTAATGGTTTTCTTCTCCTGTCAGCGTATTTCTTCTGACGATCCCTTGCTGCTTGTAGACGGTCCTTGATTTTGAAAATCTTATCGGTGGTCTCCAATACGATGTCGGGTCCCAACACTTGGCTATCACCAATTTCATTCCAACTCAATGGTGACCGACATTTCCTACCATAAAGAGCCTCATACGGAGCAGCATTGATACTTGCATGGTAACTGTTATTATAGGAGAACTCTACCAATGGAAGATGGTTATCCCAGTTCCCACCAAAATCAATCACACAAGCTCTGAGCATATCTTCTAAAGTTTGAATAGACCTTTCGCTTTGACCGTCAGTTTGCGGGTGGTAAGCCGTGCTTAAGTCCAGACGGGTTCCTAAGGCTTGTTGGAGTGATTTCCAGAAACGCGATGTAAGGCGCCGTTCCCAGGACGCTTACAGTTGGTCATTCATTGCTCATCAAACATATAGTTTACATTTACTAAGTAAAATCATGCAGTGGAATCAACAAAAAGACATTCTCATTTCATCATAAAGGCTTTTGCAAAATAATACATCGTTGATCAATTACAAAATACATATTTTTGCTTTACATAACATTACAATGATTGTTGCGGAAACATTTTAAACAAAGAGGATTTCTTAAATAATCCCGTTTATTTGAATCCTCAACAAACACTTGCATGCAACATAATGTACATAGGAATGCCATCCCAAAAGAGCTGAGTAGCCGCCCCGTGCCATCCTCAGCAACACTACCTGCCAACTGGAAACACATAAAAAGTCAACGTTGCTGAGTGAGTTCTAGTTTTATAGATAATATACTTTTCTTTTGTTTAACCGTTCTTTACATACATGCGGTCACACAACATACGTACACATATATAATAATATTATTATCTTCACCATTCATTCGTTAACTTTTCATTTGTGTACTGTTCATCGTTAACATTCACCTTCTTTCATTCATACGTATTTTACATTCCTTCATACATTCGTTACATACATTCGTACGATCATTACCTTCGTTCATGTGTTCCTTCCATTCATGCATTAATTACATACATAACTTCATTTCTTTCATTCATACGTTCATTACATTCATTCGTACGTTCATTACTTTCGGTGACATGTACAATACCCCGAACATTGTACACTACTGCTGGTGCTGGACCTGTGATGATTAATCACGAACGTTGTGCACTACTGCTGATCCAGTCACCTAGGGCAAGTACATGCACCATTTATCTTTCCTCTTTCATTCTGGATCAATACCATGCGCTATACCCCGAACATTGTGCACGACTGCGGGTGCTGGACCTGTGATGATCAATCACGAACGTTGTGCACTATTGCTGATCCAGTCACCTAGGGCAAGCGGCAAGGATCCCATACATATGGTCAATCACAAAGACTGACCCTAGTGTGCATCCTTCGGGGTGGCTAACCCGCACACCGTTGAGCTACCACCTGCCAGGGGTGTCTACCTCCATACATTTGCTTGCATGTCTTTCTTACATTCATTCGTTCATTAATGCATGCATCCCTTCATTTTATTCCTCTTTCATTATCTTTTGTTTCATTCATTAATCATAACACGTAAAGTCACCGAAAGATAAACACGTATCGTAGCAAGGAATATCAACATTTACAAGTCATCAGTCATTACCATCATATAGAGGTACATCATACCTATCATACATATGAAAAAGATGAACATTCATCGGTACAAAGAGCACCAACATTTACAAGTCATCAGTCATTACCATCATATAGGGCTACATCATACTTATCATACATACATCATGCATATACATGCAATACTATGTCCATCGTGCCCAACGTAACTTTTAGCCTCGACAGTTATCACACATGCACCTACGGAAGCTATCATATCATTACTTACCCTTGCTCCTTTCCCGATGGTCAGTAATTGAACTATATCTCTCCCCTTACCCAACAGCCCTACTTGGGCGACTGGGCCCCTTCAGTCGCATGGCCTCCATACGACTGAACACTATGCGATTGGGCCAATGCGGAAGAGCATCCATGCGGATAAACTCCCAATCGTACGAATGGACTTTCTATCGTGCGAATGAGCACTATGCGAATGAGCTTCTATGTGACTGAACCCTCAGTCGTGCGACTGAACAGCTATACGAATGGACCTATGCGACTGAACTCTCGGTCCTATGAACTTTCGTGCGACTGGATCCCCAGTCGTGCGATTGAGCCTTAGTCGTGCGACTGAGTCTCAACCATCCCTCAGTCGGCCGATTGGCCCTTCAGTCGCCTAGCCCTAACTGGGCAGCGACTGGAGTTCATCCAGAACTGCAGCCACGACCTACGGCCTTCAAACTCTTCCAAACTCATTTCAAGACCAAATTAGCCCTCCTAAACCTTAGGGAATCATGATATGACATCATACAAGCACATACACATCCAAAATCGCATTCTAAACACACCATACACATACACATTCATACATACACGGGTTAAACACCCAAAACCCGAAAATAGTTTCTGATGTGTTCCAGCCCCAAAATCCTTCAAAAACGTTTAAAAGAGGGGTCCTAGAACTCACACAAACAAGAAGAAGATGAAGAGCTTCGTTTGGACTAGTTACTCGACGAGTTTCGAGCACGAATCACCACTTTTCTCTCTTTTTCTCTTCTTTCTCTCTTCTTTCTCTCTTCTCTTCTTTCTGACTGTGTTTTGCAAGTGTGGGGAGGGGAGATGGCTACCCCCTCCCTTAAAGCTACAGTTCAGTCGCCCGAACTCCAGGCGACTGGACCTCCGGTCGCCCGATCACCATGCGACTGGACGTTCAGTCGCGTGAGCTCCATGCGATTGGACCTCCAGTCGCATGACACTTCAAAAAATCAAATTTCCGGGTGTTACAAGTCCACCCCCCTTATTTGGGTTTCGTCCACGAACCCTGTTATTTCTTGAACAACCGTGGGTAATGCTGTCTCATTTCCTCTTCTGTCTCCCACGTTGACTCAAATCCCTTCCTGTGCCTCCACTGTACACGCACAAGAGGAACCACTTTATTTCTCAGGCGCTTATCTTTTCTATCAATGATTGCCACTGGTTGTTCCACATAATTGAGCCGTTCATCTACTTCGATATCCTCCAGTGGAACAATCATATCTTCATCGGCTAAGCACTTTCTTAAATGAGATACATGGAATGTCGGGTGAATTCCACTTAACTCATCGGGTAACTCCAATCTATAGGCTACCTCTCCTACTCGAGCAATGATTCGGAAAGGGCCTATATACCTCGGGCACAACTTGCCCCGCTTTCTGAACCGAATCATACCCTTCCAAGGTGAGACCTTCAACATAACCCGGTCACCCACCTGGAATTCAATCTGTCTGCGTTGTTTATCAGCATACGACTTCTGTCTGTCTTTGGCTGCCTTCATGTAGGCCTTGATCTTTTCAAGCTTTTCAGTCGTAGCCTCGATTACTTCGACGCTCCCCAATTCCTTCTGACCAATATCACCCTAAAAAGAGGGTGTCCTGCACCTCCTACCGTATAGCATCTCATAAGGTGGCATGCCAATGCTGGAATGATAACTGTTATTGTATAAGAATTCAGCTAACGGTAAGTGGTCATCCCAACTTCCCCCAAAATCAATCACACATGCCCGAAGCATGTATTCCAATGTCTGAATGGTCCTTTCGGACTGACCATCAGTCTGGGGATGATAAGCCGTGCTGATACGTAGCCTTGTCCCCATGGCGTCGTGGAATTTCTTCCAGAATTTGGAGGTAAACCGGGTGTCGCGATCAGACTCAATCGACACCGGTACACCATGACGAGTCACAATCTCTTTGATGAAGAGATCGGCCAACCTCTCGGATGAATATGTCTTGCGCATCGGTAGGTAGTGAGCACTCTCCGTCAAATGATCAACTATCACCCATATAGCATCATATCCTTTCGGAGTACGCGGCAACTTCGTAATGAAATCCATGGTGACGTGCTCCCATTTCCATTCCGGTATATCCAAAGGTTGAATCTTCCCATACGGCTTCTGGTGCACGGCCTTCACCTGTAAGCAAGTAAGGCACTTACTCACATACTCCACCACATCACGCTTCATACCCGGCAACCAATAGTCTTTCTTCATGTCTTGGTACATCTTCGTGGCACCGGGATGAATAGAGTATCGAGTCTTGTGAGCTTCATCCATAATCTTCATTCGTAGATCCCCGAGACGAGGAATCCACATACCTCCGAATCGGGTTTTAACACCGAGTGTATTTTCACCCAATTCCGCAACCAGACCACTCATTCTTTCAAAGTCAAGATGACCTTCTTTCAGTGCCTTATCTTGAAACTCTTTGACTTGCTTCATGACATCCGAGGTCATAATCAGATCAGCTGGTACGCCTTCACCCGAATCGGCTCGGGCCTCTCCTTTCGGCCAAAGGCATCTGTCACCACGTTGGCTTTGCTCGGATGATAATGGATCTCATAATCATAATCCTTTATGAGCTCCAACCATCGCCTCTGCCTCATATTCAAATCCTTCTGCTCGAAGAAGTCTTCAGGCTCTTATGGTCGGTGAAGATGGTGCACTTCATCCCATAGAGGTAGTGCCTCCAAATCTTTAACGCAAAGACCACAGCTGCTAGCTCAAGGTCATGAGTGGGATAGTTAACCTCATGAACTTTCAACCATCGGGATGCATAGGCTATAACCTTTCCTCTATGCATTAACACGCACCCCAATCCCGAGTAGGAAGCATCAGATTAAACCACCAGATCTTCACTTCCCTCGGGCAATGACAGTACAGGAGCTTGGGTCAATCTCGTCTTCAATTCTTCGAACGCCTTCTCTAGAGCTTGACCCCATACAAACTTTACATCTTTCCAGGTCAACTTGGTTAGTGGGGAAGCAATCTTTGAGAAGTCTTGAATGAATCTTCTATAATAGCCCGCCAAACCCAAGAAACATCGGATTTCGGATGGCATCTTTGGAGGATTCCATTGCATCACCGCTTCCACCTTTGCCGGATCAACCATAATCCCCTCCGGATTCACCACGTGACCCAAGAACTAAACTTCGCGCAACCAGAACACGCACTTGGAGAATTTAGCATACAACTTCTCCTTTCTCAGTGTCTCCAAAACCACTCGAATGTGACCGGCATGCTCTATTTCGCACCTTGAATAAATCAGGATATCATCAATAAACACAATCACTGATTTATCCAACATCGGCCGACACACCCGGTTCATTAGATCCATAAAAGCTGCTGTCGCATTAGTCAGACCAAAAGACATGACAAGAAACTCGTAGTGACCGTAGCGCGTGCGAAAAGCTGTTTTAGGGATATCCTACTCTTTCACCTTTAGTTGATGGTGGCCCGATCGAAGATCTATCCTTGAAAACCAACTGGCACCCTAAAGTTGATCAAACAAATCATCGATTCTCGGCAAGGGGTATCGGTTCTTCACCGTCAACTTGTTCAGCTCGCGGTAGTCGATACATATCCTCATACTACCGTCTTTTTTCTTTACAAATAGGACCGGAGCACCCCAAGGTGAGATACTCGGTCTAATGAACCTCTTATCTAGCAGCTCTTGCAACTGCTCCATCAACTCTTTCATTTCCATCGAAGCCAATCAGTACGGTGCTTTGGCAACAGGTTGGGCGCCTGGTATCAGATCAATCTGAAACTCAATCTCTCTGTCAGGTGGCACTCCCGATAAGCCTTCAGGAAACACATCCGGAAAGTCACGCACAACAGGGACATCGGTTAGTTGTGGTGTTGGCGTTTCCACATCCTTTACATAACATAAGTAGGCGCTACATCCACGCCTTATACATTTTCCCGCCATCGCCATTGAGATCACCTTCGGAATCACCATGACCCGATCCCCATAAACAGTTACCGAACTCCCACCAGGCGCTATCAAACGAATCATCTTCTTTCGACACACTATATTCGCCTCGAAGTCCGCCAACCAATCCATCCCAAGCACCAAATCAAAACCACCCAAGGTCATCATGAACGGTCTAACCGGAAATTTGTGACCCTCTAATTCCACATCGCAACCCTCTATCACCTCGGAAGTCTTGTTAGACTAACCTATCGCAGTTTCTACATCAAACGGTACGTCAACGCGTCTACTACTAACAGACAGTTTGGCACAGAAAGCAGCAGAAATAAAACTCCTACTGGCACCCGAATCAAATAATACCGAGGCTAAATTTTGGTTCACCAGAAACATACCGGACACAACATCAGGGTCCGTCCTATCCTCCTCCTGCGTCATTGTGAATGCCCTGGCGCTTGCCCTTGGCCTTCATTCCCCGTCTTCTTCACGCCGTAACCCTCAGCCCTCGGCTTCTTGCAGTCTTTACTCATATGACCACTCTCCCCACAGTTGAAGCACCTCATGCTCCTACACTCTCTAGACATATGCCCAGGCTTCCCACACTTGAAGCATACATTCAACCCCAGTCTGCACTCCCCGCTATGCTCCTTCCCACACTTACCACACCTCTTCAGTCCCGTACCCGGTGTGGCTACACGACGGTCATCCACCCGGGCTTTCTTGTTGCTCGTCGAGGCATCACCCCGACCAAACCTCTTCCCCTTCCAGTCTCGATCACCATTGCTCTTCTTACCACCCTATGTCGCCCTCATGACAGTCCTTTCATCATACAGTCTCCCCTCCAAGTCCACCACCGACGTAAAGGTGTTCAGTCGGGCGGCTATCATATGCCTACGAATATCCGCTGGCAATCCTTGAATATACCTCTTAATCTTTCGCGACAGAGGTGTCACCTGATCTGGCACCAGACGTGCCATTTCGTTGAACTTCGTGGTGTACTGTTGGTGGGTCATCGTCCCCGCCTCCAGCTGCAGGAACTCTCTCTCAACTTTATCCATCTGTTGATGAGGACAGAACTCCTCGATCACCAACCTTTTCAGCTCGGACCACTTCAATTTTCCAATGGCCCTGCTACCCTCGGCTTGGACTATGTTGTCCCACCAGCATAGAGCCGAATCCGTGAAAGAGTGGGTAGCAAACTTCACCTTTTGGTCCTCACGGCACTCGCTGATATCGAGGACAGCCTCCATTTCCCTCACCCATCGGTGAGCAGCAATAGCAGTGCCATTACCGTCAAAGGTAGGGGGCTTGCACCTCATAAACGCCCCGTAATTACAGCCTCGGGTCGACTCATGCACAGGCTGCTCCTCCTCTTTCTCTTCATCATCAGAAAGAACCGTTTCCGGCCCTGATTGCTCCTGTCTTCCTGAGGACCTATTCCTCTCTTTCCTTTCTCCTTCCCGGACCGCCTTTATCACCTCAGTCACCACAGAAGGTAAGATCGTCTGCATGACCTGATGTACCTCCTCCACCACTGCCTCCTTTACCGAGCCTCTCAAATTGGCGCTTTCGTCTACACCCTCCTGATGAGGAGTCTCGGGTTCTTCATGAACCACTTTCTCCACCGTAGGTCTTCCTCTTGTGGCCCGTGGTTCAGCACCACGTCCGCCACCACCTCCACTCCGTGAACAAGCTAAACAAACACCAATGGATAATTTATTAGTTGATGAGATCATACAAATAAATTATGACACCAATTCAGAAAATGGGTTTTCTAAATTACTGCTTTTGTAAATAAACAACATTATATGGATAATTTGTTTGTGGGAATTAGTTGTTTTATTATTTAAATTAGTTAAATAATTACAAACAACATATGTGTTACTATTTTATAAAATGTAATGGTTATATTTTATAAAATGGCAAGACAAGAGATTAAAAATATAAGTGATAAAGTGGGAGGGAAAACAAAAGGAGGTGGGCCATGTTTTGGCCGCCCCTTTTGGTGTTTTCAAACACTCCTTTGCCTTATATTGGTTGCATGTGTGTTGGAAGAAACACTCCTCTTGAAACACTCCATTTCTCACATTACACAAGAAGCGAAAATACTCTCTCTTCTCCTTCTTCCTTCTTACGGTTTTGGGCAGAAAAGAAGTAGCAATTTCAGCATTCAAAAGGTGGTTTTGATTGCTACAAGTTGGTGTCCAAGTATCCTAGCATTCAAGGGTGTTTGAAGAAGCTTGGGGTACAACCTCTTGAGGACTTCTCCATTGAAGTTTCAGCCACAAGAACACATCTTTTTCACCTCTTAAATCTCGGATTTTGCAGCTCCAAAGGTTGTAGTTCTTACATTTTATGTTCATCTTATTATTGTATGCATTGTGTATAAAGATCCATGGCTTGGGGTTTTTGTCAAATGGGTTTGATAATCAGATTTTAACATGTTTTAAATCATATATTCCGCTGCGTTTTTCATATATATAAGTAAATATGAACTTTGATAAACATGTTAAACCCCAACAATGGTATCAGAGCCACTTATACATATGCATACATGTATTATACTTGGTATTTCATGTTGACAGCACCAAAACCGTGGGTTTAGGGGCTGTTTTGGCACCCCTTTTGATTTCTTAAAGAAGTTACTTATGCATGTAATGGTCTTTAAAAAATCTAGATTATGAAATGTTTGTTTGTTTGGACAAAACCCATATGTTCTTGGTTAATGTTGGCCAAGAAAATGGGTTAAATGGGCTGCCAAAAAAACCGTGACCTATGATGTGTATATTTGGATATATTGTTGTTTATTATGCATAACAAAGGCTAGACCATTTGGATTGAATGATTGATTGTCATGTTATATTCATTTGGGCATGTAATAATTTATCTTTGGTTTCAAGTTTTGTTTTGTAATCTATTCATTCATATGGTTTGTAATAAATAGATTAGGAGTTTTTTTTTACTAGAAAAAATGTATTAGGATACATATTTTGTAAAGGATGCTCAAGATCAAGACTTGAAGAAAAGATAAGACAAAGAGGATGCTTGAAGATGTGGTTTCAAGTGGGAGTCCCTTTGGTCAACCATGTGTCATGATTCTTAACCCTTAGGACATGACCATTTGACACACTTGTTTTGGCTAAACAAGTGTGATCAACTTAGTATGCTTTGTTATGCATATATGAATGTTTTTGTTTATGTTTGGTTGAATGCATATGATGATGTTTGTTTTGAATATTTGGATATGATTAACAAACCGTCGACTAAAACAAACAATAAACAAGTAATTGGTTCTCAAATCATTAAGCATAAATAGAATGGTTCTATAAAAGGAGTTAATGGTTTGCAAAATAAAATGGGTTTTATTTAAAAGAACCAATAGGGTACCATATGGTTGAATGCATACAATCATATGATACATAGACTTTTCTAAAACAAGAATTGTCAAATTATAAATCCCTTTTGAAAAACAAGTTAAACACCATCCTTTTACACAACACTTGGGTTACTTGCAAACTCTTAGTGGGATAAAGGTCACCTAACCACTTTGAGGGAACTTGTAATTTGAGGTGAGAATACCATGTTTATGGGATAAAGGTCACCTAACCACTTATATAGTAAACTCACACGTGTGTGTAAGTAGGACGACTTGATTTGTAAAATATATTGAATGGATCACCTAAAATATGTTTTATAAAAGGTGTTGATGGGATAAACATGCCGTGATAACATATGATGTTTAAACGATCCCATACCACTAGAAGTTGCAATAGGTTGCAATTGTCATTTATGACTACCTTGTTTTATTTAAATAATGGGATAAAGGTCACCTAACCAATATTTAAATATAACGTTGGATTCTAAAAGTTTGTTTATTAATAGTCTATGAGACATAAAGGGTATTAATAAATGAAATATAATTATCAACGATTACTAAAATGGAACTTTGTAAAATCTTGTAGATGGCCGACAACAACAACGCTAATAATGATGTACCAAACCAAAGCAACCAATCCCTAAGGGCGATCCTTCAAAGGGATCGTCTAACACCTAACAATTTCATGGATTGGTACCGCAACTTGAGAATTGTTCTCAAGCAGGAAAAGCGGGCCTATATCCTTGATGATCCCATCCCCGATGAACCTAACGAGGAGGATGTGGAAGCATATAATGATTGGGTGAGATATGTGGAGGACTCCATCCAGGTCTCTTGCTTAATGTTAGCAAGTATGACACCCGAACTCCAAAAGGAGTATGAGCTCCATGGAGCCTATGACATGATCACTCAGCTGCGGGAAATGTTCCAGCAGCAAGCTAGAGTGGAGCGCTTTGAAACGGTTCGAGCGCTTCATGCATGTAGGATGGAGGAATCCCAATCAGTTTCATCTTATGTTCTTAAGATGAAAAGCCACATCGACCGCCTTCAAAGACTGAACTGTCCCGTCTCAAAGGAGTTGCCACGGATTTGATCCTTAATGGCCTAACTAAAAAGTTTGAGACATTCGTCATGAATTACAACATGAACGGATGGGACAAGAGCATAAATGAACTTCATTCTATGCTCAAATCAGCTGAGGTGGGAATGGGTAAAAGGGTTTTACCCGTTCTCACCATTAATGAAGGTAGGAGAAGGAGAAGGTCTCTTCCCCCTCCTAAGGCAACTGTTGCCAAAGGAAAGGGGCACGTTGGGGGCAAGGGGAAGATGGTTGTTAGGGCGGAACCTCCAAAGCCCAAGGAGAAGAAGCAAAAGGTTGCTGTGAACGACCCATGCTTCAAATGTGGTGAGATAGGGCATTGGATGAGAAATTGTCCAGTCTATCTCAAAGAGTTGAGAGAAAAGAGGGATGCGGGGCAAACCTCAGGTATAATATACATGATACATGTAGAACTAAATGTTATTTCTTCTAACACATGGGTATTAGATACCGGATGTGGAACTCACATTTGCAATTTGTTGCAGGGGTTCAAAAGAAATGAGCATTATGAGAAAGGGGAAATAAGTCTCTTCATGGGCAATGGTGCAAAAGTTCACGTGGAAGCCAAAGGAGACTACATTTTGAAACTTCCAAATGGTTTGGAAGTTATTTTATGTAATGTATTATATGCTCCTAGTTTGACTAGGAACATAATTTCTGTTTCCCGTTTAAGATAATATGATTATGATTTCAAGTTTGTTGACAATGATATTCATGTTTCTTTAAATCATGTATTTTATTTTAAAGCTATACCTTGTAATGGCATTTATGAATTGGTTCATGAAAACGCAACATATGATAGCTCAATATACCAAGCAACCACCAAAAGACTCAAATTGGATTTGAGTGATACCTACCTTTGGCATTGTCGCCTTGGTCATATAAACAAGAAACGCATACAAACACTTCAAAAGAATGGTCTTTTAAAAACAAATGAATGTGATTCATTTGAAGTATGTGAATCTTGTTTACAAGGAAAAATGACTAAGGCACCCTTTAGTGGAACTAACGAAAGGGCAAAAGATTTATTAGGTATCATACATTCGGATGTATGTGGTCCTTTTAAGCCAATGACTAGGAATGGTGAAAGATACTTCATTACCTTTACCGACGATTATAGTCGCTACGGGTACGTGTATTTATTAAGACACAAAGATGAAGCCTTTGAAATGTTCAAAATCTTCAAGAATGAAGTAGAAAATCAACTTAACAAATCAATTAAAGTTCTCCGCACAGATAGAGGTGGTGAATACCTAAGTGATGTTTTTCAAGATCATCTTAGAAATTGTGGGATTGTCTCACAACTCACTCCACCTGGAACACCACAACATAATGGTGTGTCTGAGAGGAGGAATAGAACCTTATTGGATATGGTTCGATCTATGATGGCTAGAAGCACATTGCCTCTATCATTTTGGGGTTTCGCTTTGTTCTCCGCGGCCCGTATTCTGAATATGGCCCCAACCAAAAAGGTGGAAAAGACACCTTTTGAGATATGGCATGGAGGAGTTCCATCCCTATCATACATAAGAGTTTGGGGTTGTGAGGCTTATGTTAAGACTCCCACCCCAAACAAATTAGATGTCCGATCCACCAAGTGTATCTTTGTTGGATATCCTAGAGATTCTATGGGATATTATTTCTATGATCCGCTGGAACAAAAGGTGTTTGTTGCCAGAAAGGGTGAGTTCTTAGAAGCCAAGTTCCTTATGGAAGGAGCTAGCAGTAGAACAGTGGATCTTGAAGAGGATCAAGAACCACAACCCGATACACGTTTGGTTGAAACTAGCACTCAACATGAGGATGTTGAGGATGATCAAGCGGTTGATCAATACACACAAAACGTTCGCAGAAGTGGTAGAACTAGTAATCCACCTGAAAGATACGGATTTTTCATGGATGGATGCTATGTGGTAGACTCAGATGAACCAACCACATATCATGATGCAGTGTCCAATTTGGATTGTGACAAATGGCTTGAAGCCATGAACGTTGAGATGCAATCCATATATGACAATTGAGTTTGGGAACTTGTTTTTCCACCTCTTAATTCCAAAGTAGTTGGAAGTAAGTGGGTTTTCAAGAAGAAAACCGATATGCATGGAAACTTGGATACTTACAAAGCTAGACTTGTAGCAAAGGGTTTCACTCAAACTCAAGGGGTTGATTATGATGAAACCTTCTCACCTGTTGCAATGCTTAAGTCTATAAGGATATTGTTTGCCATAGCAGCTCATTATGATTATGAGATTTGGCAAATGGATGTCAAAACCGCTTTCCTAAATGGATATCTTGAGGAAGATGTCTATATGGTTCAGCTTAAAGGTTTTGTCGATCCAAAACATCCTAACAAAGTATGCAAGTTAAAGAAATCAATCTATGGATTGAAACAAGCATCGAGAAGTTGGAATCACCGTTTTGATGATGAAGTAAAGAAATTTGGCTTCATCAAAAACGCTGATGAGGCTTGTGTGTATAAGAAGGCTAGTGGGAGCACAATAACCTTCCTAGTATTGTATGTTGATGACATACTACTATTTGGAAATGACATTCCAACCTTGGAAGGTGTAAAAACCTGGCTTGGAAGTTGTTTTTCCATCAAGGATCTTGGTGAAGCCACCTATATTCTGGGAATAAAGATCTATAGGGATAGATCAAGGCGGCTGATTGGTTTGAATCAAAGTGCATACATTGATAAAATCATGAAAAGGTTCAAGATGGAAAACTCTAAGAAAGGTACTATACCTATTCAAAGTGGGACAATATTGAGTACGACTCAATGTCCAAGCTCGAAGGAGGAGCAAAATAGAATGAAGGCAATCCCATATGCATCTGCTATAGGATCCATCATGTATGCAATGATATGCACTAGGCCAGATGTGTCATGCGCTTTAAGCATGACAAGTAGATACCAGCAAAATCCTAGTGATAGTCATTGGATGGCTGTCAAGAACATTCTGAAGTACCTAAGGAGGACTAAATACATGTTCTTAATCTACGGATCTGGTGAAGAGGAACTCGTTGTAAAAGGTTACACGGACGCGAGTTTCCAAACCGATCGAGATGATTCACGATCTCAATCGGGGTTCATTTTTATTCTGAATGGCGGAGCTGTTTCTTGGAAAAGCTCAAAGCAAGAAGTCGTAGCGTTGTCCACTACAGAGTCAGAATATGTCGCCGCTTCAATGGCAGCACAGGAAGCTGCATGGCTGAAGAAATTCATAGCCGATCTAGGGGTAGTCCCTTCCATTCAGGATCCCCTAGAGATCTTTTGTGACAACGAGGGTGCGATTACTCAAATCAAGGAACCTCGTGCTCATCAAAAGACACAACACATTGAACGGAGATTCAACTACATAAGGGATGAAGTTGAAAGAGGAAAGATATGTATTCGCAAAGTCCACACTGATAAAAACATTGCGTTTCCACTCACAAAGCTCCTTGAAAAGGCAAAGCATGAAGGTCATGTTTGTGCCATGGGACTGAGATATTCTAGTGACTGGGTTTAATGTTGTACTTTGTATTTGGATATTGGAACTTATGTTATTTGACTTAATTATATGGTTATAATTTTCATTTGTTCTTCCATTTTAGCATGTTTAAATCCGTGAATAAATAAGTTATTCTAAACGTCCGTAGTCGATCATACTTGTGGGAACAATTATGAATGTAAGACTATAATGAACTTGGATTGGTTGATATTCATAAGGTATGAATATAGAGCAAGAGGTTGCTACCAAGGTTCATTGATATCTATGGGATATAGATATTGGACTGACCCGCACTCAACTATTTCTGCATGGAATCTTTGTGATTAGTCATAAGAAATATTGAGTAAAGGCGAATATCATAGTATCCTCAGACCTGAGATACATATTGGGTCTTGATATTCACCAAGTATTGTACTTAGACTTAGTACTTTGCTGTTCTGAAATATTGGCAGTACATAAGGCTGAATTCAGGTATGATATGAGGTGATTGTGAGAGACGTATGTAGTCAAGATGGAATTTGTTCCTCTTATTCGTTGAGAGTTAGATGTCTAAGGCCTATTAAAGTTAAATCATCGGAGAATGACAATTCTGTGTCTCTTGGATTTAACATGACATCTGAACAAAAGGATAGATGATTGATTCACCTAAATCATGTTCAAGTAAGGTACTTGAAAAGGGGATGATGTTATTGAATGGCACTTAGTCATATACATTAGGGGTAGCAAACCGTTGCTAGGCGTTATTTGCTGCTTGCATCAATCTTCTATGAATCTTGTGCAAGTGGGAGATTGAAAGAATTGATATGCCCAAGATACATATTAAATTGATGTGGCTAGTGTGATATGATCCAAGTCGGGTCATACCCAATAACAAGCTAAACAAACACCAATGGATAATTTATTAGTTGATGAGATCATACAAATAAATTATGACACCAATTCAGAAAATGGGTTTTCTAAATTACTGCTTTTGTAAATAAACAACATTATATGGATAATTTGTTTGTGGGAATTAGTTGTTTTGTTATTTAAATTAGTTAAATAATTACAAACAACATATGTGTTACTATTTTATAAAATGTAATGGTTATATTTTATAAAATGGCAAGACAAGAGATTAAAAATATAAGTGATAAAATGGGAGGGAAAACAAAAGGAGGTGGGCCATGTTTTGGCCGCCCCTTTTGGTGTTTTCAAACACTCCTTTGCCTTATATTGGTTGCATGTGTGTTGGAAGAAACACTCCTCTTGAAACACTCCATTTCTCACATTACACAAGAAGCAAAAATACTCTCTCTTCTCCTTCTTACTTCTTACGGTTTTGGGCAGAAAAGAAGTAGCAATTTCAGCATTCAAAAGGTGGTTTTGATTGCTACAAGTTGGTGTCCAAGTATCCTAGCATTCAAGGGTGTTTGAAGAAGCTTGGGGTACAACCTCTTGAGGACTTCTCCATTGAAGTTTCAGCCACAAGAACACATCTTTTTCACCTCTTAAATCTCGGATTTTGCAGCTCCAAAGGTTGTAGTTCTTACATTTTATGTTCATCTTATTATTGTACGCATTGTGTATAAAGATCCATGGCTTGGGGTTTTTGTCAAATGGGTTTGATAATCAGATTTTAACATGTTTTAAATCATATATTCCGCTGCATTTTTCATATATATAAGTAAATATGAACTTTGATAAACATGTTAAACCCCAACACTACCCCCAGCCATCCTCTATCACACTGAAATATTCAAACACCAACACGGTCATTCATGGGATTAGCTCAGTTTATGTCAAGTATAGTAAGTCCCTAATTACGGTGGCCAGTTGTGATTAGCCACTTACTTTACTCTTCGTACCCCGAGCATTACCTGTCCTGACTACGTTAGTATCTAAATCTAACAGTAACACATACACCACATAACATGCACACATAATACCGGTTAACTTTAAGATAATACCTGATGGCACGCAGCTACTCAGATTGACATTCCTTCCCCTTCCATCCCATTCTCAGTTTAAGTTAAGGTTTCTTTTGAAAACTTACCTGTTTCAATTAAACTTTGGCTCTTATACCAACTTGTAAGGCCCCGTTCCTGGGACGCTTACAGTTGGTCATTCATTGCACATCAAACATATAGTTTACATTTACTAAGTAAAATCCTGCAGCGGAATCAACAAAAAGACATTCTCATTTCATCATAATGGCTTTTGCAAAATAATAAATCGTTGATCAATTACAAAATACATATTTTTTCATTACATAACATTACAATGATTGTTGCGGAAACGTTTTAAACTAAGAGGATTTCTTAAGTAATCTCGTTTAATTGAATCCTCAACAAACACTTGCATGCAACATAATGTACATAGGAATGCCGTCCCAAAAGAGCTGAGTAGCCGCTCCGTGCCATCCTCAGCAACACTACCTGCCAACTGGAAACACATAAAAAGTCAGCGTTGCTGACTGAGTTCTAGTTTTATAGACAATATACTTTTCTTTTGTTTAAACGTTCTTTACATACATGCGGTCACACAACATACGTACACATAGATAATAATATTATTATCTTCATCATTCATTCGTTAACTTTTCATTTGTGTACCGTTCATCGTTAACATTCACCTTCTTTCATTTATACGTATTTTACATTCCTTCATACATTCGTTACATACATTTGTACGATCATTACATTCGTTCATGTGTTCCTTCCATTCATGCATTCATTACATACATACGTTCATTTCTTTCATTCATACGTTCATTACATTCATTTGTACGTTCATTACTTTCGGTGACATGTACAATACCCTAAACATTGTGCACTACTGCTGGTGCTAGACCTGTGATGATTAATCACGAACGTTGTGCACTACTGCTGATCCAGTCACCTAGGGCAAGTACATGCACCATTTATCTTTCCTCTTTCATTCTGGATCAACACCATGCACTATACATTGAACATTGTGCATGACTGCGGGTGCTAGACCTGTGATGATCAATCACGAACATTGTGCACTATTGCTAATCCAGTCACCTAGGGCAAGCGGCAAGGATCCCATACATATGGTCAATCACAAAGACTGACCCCAGTGTGCATCCTTCGGGGTGGTAACCCACACACTGTTGAGCTACCACCTGCCAGGGGTGTGTACCTCCATACATTTGCTTGTAAGTCTTTCTTACGTTCATTCATTCATTAATGCATACATCCCTTCATTTTATTCCTCTTTCATTATCTTTCACTTTACGTTTCTTATTACTTTCGTTTCATTCATTAATCATAACACGTAAAGTCACGGAAAGATAAACACGTATCATACATACATCATGCATATACATGCAATACTATGTCCATCGTGCCCAACGTAACTTCTAGCCTCGACAGTTATCACACATGCACCTACGGAAGCTATCATATCATTACTTACCCTTGCTCCTTTCCCGATGGTCAGTAATTGAACTATATCTCTCCCCTTACCCAACAGCCCTACTTGGGCGACTGGGCCCCTTCAGTCGCATGGCCTCCATACGACTGAACACTATGCGATTGGGCCAATGCGGAAGAGCATCCATGCGGATAAACTCCCAATCGTACGAATGGACTTTCTATCGTGCGAATGAGCACTATGCGAATGAGCTTCTATGTGACTGAACCCTCAGTCGTGCGACTGAACAGCTATACGAATGGACCTATGCGACTGAACTCTCGGTCGTATGACCTTTCGTGCGACTGGATCCCCAGTCGTGCGATTGAGCCTTAGTCGTGCGACTGAGTCTCAACCATCCCTCAGTCGGCCGATTGGCCCTTCAGTCGCCTAGCCCTAACTGGGCAGCGACTGGAGTTCATCCAGAACTGCAGCCGCAACCTACGGCCTTCAAACTCTTCCAAACTCATTTCAAGACCAAATTAGCCCTCCTAAACCTTAGGGAATCATGATATGACATCATACAAGTACATACACATCCAAAATCGCATTCTAAACACACTATACACATACACATTCATACATACACGGGTTAAACACCCAAAACCTGAAAATAGTTTCAGATATGTTCCAGCCCCAAAATCCTTCAAAAACGTGTAAAAGAGGGGTCCTAGAACTCACACAAACAAGAAGAAGATGAAGAGCGTCGTTTGGACTAGTTACTCGACGAGTTTCGAGCCCGAATCACCACTTTTCTCTCCTTTTCTCTTCTTTCTCTCTTCTTTCTCTCTTCTCTTCTTTCTGACTGTATTTTGCAAGTGTGGGGAGGGGAGATGGCTGCCCTCTCCCTTAAAGCTACAGTTCAGTCGCCCGAACTCCAGGCGACCGGACCTCCGGTCGCTCGATCACCATGCGACTGGACGTTCAGTCGCGTGAGCTCCATGCGATTAGACCTCCAGTCGCATGACACTTCGAAAAATCAAATTTCCGGGTGTTACACGCGAAGTGAAACGACTATCATGGTCGTAGATTATTGATAGTGTCACACCATGCCTAGCCACTATTTCATTGATATACAGTTGAGCCAATCTTGACATGTCATAATCTTCCTGAATTGGTAAGAAGTGAGCTGATTTAGTTAGTCTATCCATTATTACCCAAATAGCATCATGACCTCTAGACGTTCTGGGCAAGTTAGTAACAAAATTCATTGTGACGTTATCCCATTTCCATTCTGGGATTTCTGGCTGCTGTAACGTCCCTGATGGTTTCTGGTTTTCAGCTTTTACCATGCCACAAGTTGGACATTTTCCGACATAAACAGCGATTGATTTCTTGATTCCAGGCCACCAGAAAAGTGCCTTTAAATCTTGGTACATTTTATCACTTCCAGGGTGAACCGAATACCTAGATTTGTGAGCTTTGTCGAGAATTAGCTCTCGAATTGCCCCATGCTTTGGCACCCAAGTTCTCCCTTCACACTTATATGTACCATCGTTTCCTGTTTCAAATCCCTTTTCCATTCCAGTTAAACCTTCTCCTGTTAAATTTTCCTCCTTTAACGCTTCACTTTGAGCTTCTTTCAGCCTTGCAATTAGGTCAGTGTACGCCCTTATCCTTAAGGCTCATACACCAAGAGGTTTTTCTCTCTCTTTTCTGCTCAAAGCATCTGCCACCACATTGGCCTTACGAGGATGATAACGGATTTCACACTCGTAGTCATTTAACAACTCAACCGATCTTCTCAGACGCACGTTTAGCATCTTCTGGTCGAAAATGTGTTGCAAACTTCGATGGTCAGTGTAAATGACGCACTTCGTGCCATAGAGGTAGTGCCTCTATATTTTGAGAGCAAACACCACGGCACATAATTCCAGATCATGCATAGTATAGTTCTTCTCGTGATCATTTAGCAGTCTAGATGCATAGGCATTGACCTTGTTGCGTTGCATTAGCACGCATCCTAGCCCTTGACGCGAGGCGTCACAGTAGACTACGAAGTCTTCGACTCCTTCTGGAAGGGCCAGAACAGGTGCACTGCATAACTTTTCCTTAAGTGTCTCAAATGCTTCATCTTGCTCTGGTTCCCACACAAAGGTTTTGTTCTTCTTAGTCAGTGCGGTCAAGGGTTGCACAATGCGTGAGAAGTCCTTTATGAATCGACAGTAGTATCCGGCCAATCCCAGGAATTTCCTAATCTTAGTGGGAGTTTCAGGAATCTTCCAATTCTTTATGGCTTCAATCTTGGAAGGGTCAACTTGAATCCTATTCTTATTCACTACATGCCCTAGAAATTGGATCTCTCGCATCCAAAATTCACATTTAGAGAATTTGGCGTATAGTTGCTCATTCTTGAGTAACTCAAGAATTAGTCTGAGATGCTTCTCGTGCTCTTCCTTATTACTGGAGTAGATCAGAATGTCATTGATACACACTATCACAAACTTGTCGAGATATGGGCGGCATACATGGTTCATGAGATCCATGAATGCTGCTGGTGCATTAGTCAGTCCAATGGGCATGACTAAGTACTCATAGTGTCCATACCTAGTTCGGAAAGCCGTCTTGGGTATGTCTTCTTCCCTTATCTTCAGTTGGTGGTAACCGGATCTCAAGTCTATCTTGGAGAAATAGCTTGCTCCTTGAAGTTGATCAAATAGGTCGTCTATCCTTGAAAGAGGGTAACGGTTCTTTATAGTCAATTTATTTAACTCTCGGTAGTCAATACACATGCGTAGGCTTCCATCCTTCTTTTACATAAATAGCACCGGGGCACCCCATGGAGAGACACTCGGACGTATGAATCCTTTGTCCAATAGTTCTTGAATTTGCATCATCAGTTTCTTCATTTCAGGAGGGGCGAGTCGATACGGCGCTTTGGCTACCGGTGCAGCGCCAGACAGCAAATCTATTTGGAACTCAACTTGTCGATTCGGGGGAAGTCCCGGTAGGTCTTCCGGAAACACTTCAGTGTATTCAGAAACCACTGGGATATCCGCAATCTTCTTCTCCTCTTTGGTCTTGATAACGTAGACTATGAAAGCTGAGCATCCCTTCCTTAAGCTCTTGGTAGCTTTTAAATGGGATATCATGGGGCATAAAGTGTTACACCTTTCTCCTTGCACCACAAACACTTCCTTTTCGTTCAACGGTATTTTAAGTAGGCGTTCTTCACATACAATTTCCACTATATTCTTAGCTAGCCAGTCCATGCCAACAACCACATCGAATCCTCCTAACTTAATGGGCATCAGATCTATTTTAAATGTATTTCCATTTAGATTCATTGAACAATCCTTGATGATTTCGTTAGTTTCTAAAATGTTGGTATCAGGTAATTCAACGGTGAACGTATTTGCTAGGATACACGTAACTAGGTCAATCAAGGATCTAAAAGCACTAGAGATAAATCTAGCAGTCGCTCCAGTATCAAACAAAACGGTAGCAGGATGATCGTTTACAAGGAACGTACCGTTAAGCACGTTAGGTTCCTTTCGAGCTCCAGCCAGATCCATCACAAAAGCTCTCCCCTTAGGCTTGTTGAGCTTGGCATCCTTATCTCTACCCAGCTTAGGACACTTACTCCTCATGTGACCTGGATCCCCATATTCATAGCATTGCTTCCCTGGTGTGTAAGTACAATCCTTGATCAGGGGCCTAGTCCTTTTGCACCTAAAGCAGGGCATTGGGTTGCATTCCCCTTGATGGTGTAGCTTGTACTTGTTACAAAATGGGCTTGTCCCCGAGTACAGTCTCCGGGTCTTGCTTCCCTGATCATCACATCACACACCTTCAAAACTCTTTCTTCCTGACCCGCTACTACTTCCAACTGCTTTCTTTGCTTCAAACCATCTTCTTTTCTCTCCAACAAACTTCTTCTTCTCATCACTCCTAGCTTGCTCAGTCCATCCCGCCCTAACTAGGTCATCGGTCAAACTGCTGGTGAGGTCAACTGTGGATTGTAGAGTCAAGGGCTTAGAGGATCGGACCATTCCCCTAACTCTGGGATGTAACCCACAGATGTATCATGCTACGCCTTTAGATTCGGGTGTCACCAGATGTGGCACCAGCCGGGATAGGGCTAAGAAACGATTGATGTACTCTGTGTAATTGGGACCTTTCATCTCCAGGCTCAGGAACTACAATTCTAGCTTTTCAAGTAAATTGATGGGGCAATACTTGTTGGTTATCAGCTCTCTGAATTCGGTCCAGCTCATTTGCATTGTAGTATTCCTTCCCCGAGCTTGAGTGATCAACTTCCACCACTCCAATGCCGATCCTTACAGTGATTGAGAAGTGAATCTCATCATATGGTCCAGTTTACATTCGCTGATGTCTAGTACAGCCTCCATCTCGTCAGTCCATCTGTAAGTCTATATAGCACCCTCAGTGCCATAGAAGTCCTTAGGTTTGCATGCCATAAAGGTCTTATAGGAGCATCCATTCCTTAACGCCTCAGATTCCTCGTTGTTTTTAGTTCCATTACTACCTCCGGCATCGTTCCGGTCAGCATTGATCTGAGCGATGATGGTTGGTATCGCGTGTGTAATTTGTTGTGCTACGAGATTTGCTATCCTCTCGTAATTCCCTGCATTAGCATTTCCCCCGATGGGAGTCTCTGGAGGAGTAGGAGGTTGATTTCTAGTTCGCCTTGCTCCTTCATGACGACCTCGGTAGGCTCCTTGTCTCCCGATACGTGTCCCTCTTCTAGTAGGCATTCTGATAGTATCACCAATAAAGTCGTTTTAGCGTCTCATAATTTGTTTCAAACAATCTATGCATCAATTCCCTACAAGGCTCCCTCTATATGAGGAGAGAATACGGTGTATAATTATACACCACCTTCCAATTTCCCACAGATTACTAATATAAACAATTTAAACAGACATCAAGAGTAGCATGGCCTAACACCATGAAATACATAACACATGGCAGATAATCATAAATGTTTCATCGGCATTGCGTCATAGAAATCAGTTCAAAATAAGACAAAGTCAATAGTATCAGAGTCTAGCCCTTAAAATTTGGAAGGTCCCATCACCCCCATGAATATTAATAATAATAATAGTGTCAGATAACGATAAGATTGTTTCCTTCAACTGTTCAAGACAGATATTCTTCCTCCTTCTACATGTCACCTTCACATCCACTTCTTCTTTAGCCATCCCATCCATCCAGAGCTCTTCTTCTTATGTTCCTGCTCCAACCTCTGCACCCCTTGTGAAGCCATCATAGCCTGGAATTGAGCAGACTAGGAGGTCCGGGTAGCGTGCTGAAGAGTCAGCTCGTGGCGACGGACGGTCTTCAAGAGCTCCTCCAGTGATGCATCAGTGGGTCCTATGTCACTTGCTTGGCGGCTGGATTGGGAGTACCTATCCCCTGCCAGTACGCTAGGTACATGCTGTGCCTCGAAGACATCCAGGGCTCCTCCTGTGGGTGGCGTCGGAGCGGCTCGAATGGCGGTGGTGCGGGTATAGGAGTCCTAACAGGTGGTGGAGGAGGAGGTGGCATCCTAAATGAGACTAAAGGTCCAGGTCTAGCACTCTTATGTGGACGAGTGATGGTGCGTTCTCCCCTATTCCTAATAGACGGGATAGGTTAGTGGGACGGAGCGGCAACATGCGGCGAGTGGGAGCGCGTCCGGCTCCTGGAAGGTGTCGTCGAAGAAGAGTCCTCAGAAGCTTCAGTATCCTCTGACGTGACGGATATCCAACCCGGGTGTCCACACCTCCTAAGCTATTCCTCGTACTCAGTGCGCGGTTTTGCCTTCTTGGTGTCCCCTGTTGGTGCACTGCACTCAGTAGGGTAAGCAGGTGCTTTTCCCTTGTCAGCCATAGTTTGTTTCCTGTAAAAAGACATCATGAGTAATTTGGTTTCTCATAGCTCATGATAGTCTTACTAATAATAATATACTCATAGTACTAGTGATGGCATTAGTATCAGGAATCTCTATGCATTCCTCATCAATGATATTAGAATCAATTGTTTCTTAAAATAATGTCAAGTAAAATAGTTCATCTTTAAAATCCATTTCAAATCCCCAGTCAAATAAGTTTCAAAGTTAATCAGCATTAAACAGAAAAGCCCAAACATAACTTAGAGGTTCGTGATGGAAATTACGCGTCCGGTAAATTCATTATTACATTGATCAAGTGTAATCATCAATTTACCCAACCCGATCATCCCAACACTTTCCCACAAGGACATTCCTAGGGTATCAAGGTTGTAGCCTAAGGTCTACTATGGTATTCTCGACTTCTCTACAACCTTTGGCTCTGATACCAATCTGTCACACCCCGGGCCCAGGTAGGGTGGGACGTCACAGACTAGCAACAACATACTTGGCAGCGGAAACAAACCAATATAGGAGCTCAAAGGGAGAGAACATCACATGGCATTTAAAGTTTTAAAAATATACCGGGCTGGAAACAGATCCAGCCCCAAATGTTTACATAGTTCAATAAAATAAAAATAGTCATTGAATCAAATTATTCAAGTCATGATTTTGGTCACACAAGCAAATGCCATGGTCTCGGGGGTTGAGTCTAAGTCTTCCATAATAGCTAAGCGTCTTCATGGGTTACCTGAAACATGCTCAAAAGAAAATAGAGTCAACTAAAAAGTTGGTGAATTCAAGTGCTTTAAAGTTTAAAAACAGTAAAAGGGACTCTTAAAGTCTACATAAAAGTTTAGAATCATGTGTAAAAGCTTATGAAAAATCTCATTCGATTTTAAAAGCACCATTTTTAGAATCAATCATCGTGGGGTATCACAATCAACCCTGCACTCGGTCCCCGGTTGGCCTCTTCTAAACTTGTGTTTAACCGGATATTCCCGAAGGAAGGAACCAAGCCTCAAATCAGTGAACCATACCTCCCAGGATGGTTCACCATAGTTTCTTAATCAAAACCTGTTACATGCCTCATACGATCCCTCAGGATCTCAGTGGGGTACCTCCCTGTAGTGGGAGCCACTGTGTATGGGGGATTCCCCAAATAGATCTATCCACATAAAACAAGCGGGTCACAAAAGAATTAATGATCATGATATAAATATCAGCAAGTATCCATAAGTCCCACAAACAAGCATCAAGTAAAGCACAATCATAGTTCATAAAACAACAGAGCATGTTTCATCCCAAAAACAGTAAGTAAAAGAAGATCACTAGAACTCACCTTAGATATTAAGCAAAAGAATTCTTCGTGTGCCGGGAATATCTCAAGTCTAGCACCCTATCATGAATATATTAAGTGATTAGCTACTGTTCTAAACCTATTTATGGTGTAACAAGAGTGCCTAAGTCTTAGTTTGTCGGGTTCGGCTTTAATTCGATTAGGGTTTGCATAAAAAGTTTCCTTTTATGGAAAGTCAAGGTTTTTCATACAATCAAGGGTTTTTACAATATTAAGTCAAGAATATATGGTAAATATGCTATTCAAGTGACTAAAGGGGTCATTTGATGTAACACCCGCCTCCCAGGGCTCACCGTGGGGAGCGTTACGCATCGAATATACAGAACACATAGTAATCAGGGAATACACAGCAGAAGTCTAACTTTAAATATACATCAAAGTGTACAATACATTTGTTATAATAGATAATACCATTACATCAGTTTAACTATACTAGAGATCCAAATCTTCAACAACATTCTAGAACTTTATTTTCTCATAAACTAGCTTGTAATCTTCAATCCCTGTAATTATTTAGCACCTAGGATGTATGTCCATAAAAATAGAAAACATTTGGGACTCCGCATAAAGCTTGTGAGTTCATAAACATGGCATTCTTCAATATTCAAAACATGTTATCATTGACTATTGCATCAAGCGGATACAGCCATGGCAAACAGATAGGAACAGAGTAAGCACAGTATAAATTCACATAACCAAGCTATGTATACAAAATCCACTGGCTAAAGCAGAATCATACAAGCAGCCCTCAAGCATCCGATCAAGCATTGCCACATATCACAGATGCTATTGATAGTCAATTCTACAGTTATTACCAGTTATTAGAACATCACATCCCATTTTAGAAAACAGTTCAGAGGAACTCACCTCAATCAATCACGTCAATGATATCGTCTGCTCAGGTTCACTGCTATAAGGTATTACCCTATAGGCAAAATAACATTATTTAAGCTATATTCTAGCTAGTAACAACTTTAGGGATGATTCGTTATCTTTTCCTATTTGTAGGTTTTATTTGGGCATTTCTTTTATCCTATGCCAACCCTTTGGTACAACCCTTACTAGTTGGCATAACTCGGACGTTTCCATCATACCCGAGCCAACCTTCGGGGTTACCCAATACCTTCCCTAATGATAACCTTAAACAAGGGCGTACCTGAAAACTATCTACAGTAATTTGATGTAGAGTCTCCCCTACTCGCGCTCCTAGTTGCGCTCCTACTCGAGTACCAAAACGACTACTAGCAGCACCCAACGGGGTATTGAGAACTTGGGATTCTCTCTATATTAGAGCGTTCCCAAAGAAACTTATGTTCTAAATTCAACCTTAAGGCTTCTATTTATAAAGGAGTTGAAAGGAGTTGAAAGGGTTTGAGAGGCAATGTGGGATGGAGTTTTACTTCTTCTTCGATGTGGGACAGAAGCAATTGTGAAATCTCATTTGAATCATATATTATTATTTTATTATATATTATTATATTATTATAATTAATTCAGCTGCTTAACTCGTTTTTCTCTTATAACTTTTAATATATAGCGTATTACGAAATTTCAAATATGTCGTTGTGACGAGCTTATTTTTCTCTACGAGTCAACCTAAGTTTCGTAAAAATGGAGCAGGTTCGAATATAATATATTATTATTATATTCAAATGGTCTCTTATAACATAAAAATTTCATCTAAAAACTTCAAACTTTAAATAGACAATTTACTCATTACTTACTCGTTTGACAATATATGAAATGCGAAGTTCATATGACTCAAACGCTCGGGTTGTTACATTCTTCTCCCCTTAAAAGAATTTCATCCTCGAAATTCAAAGGTTACTCGAACAGTTGAGGATATTTGACTTTCATTTCTTTTGCTAATTCCCAAGTCTTCTTGGGCCCTTTCTGACCTTGCCACTGGACCAATACTAGTGGAATTATTTTCTTTCTTAATTTTCGTTCTTGGGAATCAAGAATCTTTATCGGTTTTTCAGTAAAGTTTAATTTCTCGTCTATTTGTACGTCCTCTAATGGCATTACTTGAGTCAGATCTGCCAAACACTTCCTTAGGTTCGATATATGAAAAGTATCGTGAATACCTTTCAAAGTTTCAGGTAATTCTAGCTTGTATGCAACTAGAACAATTCTTGCGATGATTTTGAACGGTCCAATATACCAGGGACTTAACTTCCTGCGTTTACCGAATCGCATTACTCCTTTCCATGGTGAGACTTTCAACATCACATAGTCTCCTTCTTGAAATTCTAAAGGTCTCCTTCTGTTATCTGCATAACTCTTCTGGCTTTCCTGAGAAGCTTTTAGTCGTTGTCTGATTCGTTGGATTTTCTCAGTTGTCTCGAGAATAATTTCGGTTTTGGTCAATTGATCATCCCCTACTTCTGTCCAACAAATGGGAGTTCTGCATTTCCTACCGTATAAGGCTTCAAATGGTGCAACCTTAATGCTGGAATGATAGCTGTTGTTATAAGAAAATTCAATCAAAGGCAAATGATCATCCCAGCTGTAGGATTCTATGTGCCCAAGACACTTAGAATAATGATGTGGTTAGTACGTTATGATCCAAGTCGGGTTATACCCAATAACAAGCTTAGTAAACACTAATTAATATTTAATTGATGATATGATCATGCAATTAAATATTTACACCAAATTTAGAAAATGGGTTTTCTAAATAAGTTGCATATGAGATGGAACAATTTATTAGGATATTTTGTTCAATGATATTATTTGTAATGTTATTTAAGCAAGTTAGACAACATTACAAATTAATAATGGGAGTGTATGGATTATACAATTAAAAGGTTAGTTGTATACATCTATCTAATATAAGGGACTAGTTATGAAATTTGTTGATAATGTTTGAGTGGGAATCTCTTAGAAACCGTCCCCATGCATGTGAGGATGAGGCTTGTGTGTCTTGAGAAGAACACACACATGCTTCTTGTCTACCACTAACCAACTAGTCAATATATGCTCCTTTTATCATCCTTCCAAGACATGAAAATAACAACTAGCGTCTTCTCTTTTTCTCTCTAATGCTACGGATTCCAACAGTTGTTTAAGAGAGTGATTAGAGCTGACTTTGAGCTATTTTTTCATGTTGTTCTTGGTGTGAGGCTCTTGCACTCCATGATTATGATTCTCATATGCATGCAAACAACAACCAAGAACTCTCTAATTCTCTCCAAGGGCTACAGTTTTCATTCAGCAGAAAAGAGGGTTTTCTGCAGAAATTTGAGGGTTTTGAAGTTGTTTTGGTGATGATCTACCTAACAAGATGGTGTGTTTGCAAGAGGCTTGGGGTATACACAATTGAGGGTTCCTCCTCTTGGAACCTTAGTCGATTTCATCTTCATAAATCATCAAGTTTGCTGCTGGAAGATCACGATCTTTAAGGGTTTTGGCAGCTTTCATTTTGGTGTTTTTGGTGTCCAAATCCATGCAAGAATGACGCTTACTTAAAGCTTTGTGGGAGCCAACATTTGAGGACATCCAACCTGGAAGTTTTGGCCATATTTTCAGCATCATTCCAACTTCTTTTGGTCGTTTTTGCCTGCTGCAGTAAGGTATATCACAGCTCAATGAAGCTGTGATTTTATGTAGTTTTACATATGTTCATAGCTTGCTAATTCACATAAATGATCCTTTGTTCTTTGGGTTTGTTTTATACATCAATATGGTCATCTAATGAACATATTTTTCAGCTTATAAACATGGTTATAATGCTATACTTCCGCTGCGTTTTCAGAAAGTTTAAATGGTTAAACTATGATTTTATGTTCTAACAAACCCAACAATGGCATCAAGAGCCGGTTATGTGGATAGCTTGCTTGTTTTTGGTCCTTTAAAATTGGTTTTAAAGGATGATTAATCAACTCATTAGAGTCTGATTTTTGTTGATTTAGTAAACCCCAAGTCTTTCAAAGTTATATCTTTATGCTTATGATTAAACTTTGAAAGATAGGAATGTCAATTGGTTGATATGTTTGGTTGTTGTTTGTTTGGACAAACAAACCCAAATTTTTAGTTTATGTTGACTGAAAATTTAGGGTTTGATGGGGTTTATTTTGTTTATTGAATAATGTTTATGATTGGTCATATGTTAGTGTGCATAACCTAGCCTTTGGCCTTATGTTATTTGGATGATTGGAATGGTTGTTTTAATTCATTCAATTGAGTTGTAATAATTTATGTTTATTATTTGGGTTGTAATTATTTATTCATTTGGTTATGTAATAAATAGATTAGGTGCATTTCTTTTATTAGAAAAATGTATTAGGATATAATTTTTGTAAAAGGAAGATGCACAAGATGAAGACCCAAAGATGGACATCAAAGACACAAAAAAAGGACTTGAAGCATATGGATGCAAGTTCAAGTGGGAGTCTATGAAGACCTCTATTTTGTGTTGTATTCAACCCTTAGGAAAGACCAAATGACCACACTTGCGATGGCAAACAAGTGTGGTCACAATAGTAGCTATGGTTATGCACATTGTGGTTGTTTATATTATGCTTGTTTGGTTGTTTGTTGTATGATTGTTGTTTGATATTTGGATATGCATAACAAACTCATTAGCAAACTTAACAAGTTGAAAATTTATGGTTTCTAATCATTAAGTAGTTAATAAAATGTTATTAAAAGGATTAATGATTTAATAAAAGAGGTTTTATTAAAAATAAACCATAGGATACCTTGCATTTGAAAGCACGCAAATACAAGGTATATAGAGTTTTCAAAACTAGAATTAACGAAAACCAAAATTCCCTTTTGAAACAAGTTTAACGCCATCCTTTTACACGACACTCGAATCACTTGAGAACTATTTGTGGGATAAAGGTCACCTAACCACTTATAGGGAACTTGTGTGTTTGAGGTGAGTCTAACATACTTGTGGGATAAAGGTCACCTAACCGCTTGTATGTGAAAACTCACATGTGTGTGTAAGTAGGACGACTTGAATTGGAAACCATGTGCATAGGGTCACCGAAGCATGGCATACAATGGTGTTGATGAGATTAAACATGCCAACCAAACATAAGATGTTTAACCGATCCCATAAAGGATAGAAGTTGCAAAAGGTTGCAATTGTCAAATATTGACTACCTTGTTAAATTAAATAATGGGATAAAGGTCACCTAACCATTATTTGAATGTAACGTTGGATTCTAGATTTTAATTATTAATTGTCTATGAGACATAAAAGGGTATTAATAATTAAAATAAAATTTTAAGAAATACTAATAAGAACCTTGTAAATTTTGTAGAATGGCCGCAAACAATAATGCTACCACCCCGACCGTCCATACCCTATCACTGAGAATCATTATCAAAATGTGTAAAGGCCTATGTCCTTGACGATCCCATGTCTCACCAACCAGCGCTGTTGATGTTAAGGCCTTTTGACGATTGGCTTAAGCACATTAAGGATTCTGTGCAAGTTTCCTACCTCATGTTGGGAATATGATTCCCGAACTCCAAAAGGGTTTGGAATATCATAGGGCATATGACATGATAATCTAGTTGAAGGAAATGTTCCTTTAACAAACATTAGTAAGATTGCTTCGAAGCGGTTAAGAACTTTATGCATGTCACATGGAAGAAACCCAATCGATATCACCTTATATATTCTTAAGATGAAAAGCCACATTGATAGCCTCAAGATGCTTAAATGTCCTGTCTCAAAGTAGTTGGCCAAGGATTTGATCCTTGATTGCCTAACTAAAGGTTTGAGACATTCATAATAAACTATAATATGAACGGGTGGGACAAGAGCATCGGTGAAATCACGCAATGCTCAAAGCAACCGAGGCAGGGATGGGTATAGAGGTTCTACCCATTCTCTCGATCAATGAGGGAGACTATAAGAAATGGCCAATCTCGATCCTAAGGCAATTATTGCCAAAGGAACGGAATGCATCAAAGCAAAGGTTAAAGCGAAACCTCAACAACCTAAGCTTATGAAGCCTAAAGTAAAGGAGAACGATCCATGCTTTGAGCATGGAGAGATAGGACAATAAAAGGGAATTGTCCCTCCTATCTCAAGGAGTTGAAAAATAAGAGGGATGCTAGGCAAACCTCGAATACAATTTTCATGATTCACATTGTATTAAATGTCATTTCTTCAAACACATGGGCATTGGATACCGGATGTGAGACTCATACTTGCAATTGTTGCAAAGGGGTTCAAAAGAAATGTGCACTTCAAAAAGGGAAACTCTATTTTGAGACTTACAAATGGTTTGGAAGTTGTTCTCAAAACCTTTTGTATGCACCTAGTTTGACTAGGAACATAATTAAAGTTTCCTATTAAAACAATATGGTCATGATTGAAAGTTTGTATATAATGGTATTAAGTTTAATGGATGATGTATTTCATTTTAAGGATATGCCTTTTGATGATATTCATGAATTAGTTCATGATAATTCTACCTATAATAACTCATTATACACATTAAGCACCAAGAAACTTAAAATCGGTTTAAGTTATTATTATCTTTGACATTGACATCTTGGTCACATAAACAAGAATTGGATTCAAACACTTCAAAAGAATGGTCTTTTGGAAACAAATGAAAATGTTTCATTCAATAAGTGTGAACCAATAGACTTATTAGGAATGATACATTTGGATGTATGTGGTCCTTTTAAGACAATGACAAAGATTGGTGAAAAGATACTTCATGATTGTTACCGACGATAACAGTCGCAATTATTGTGTGCACTTGATGACACATAAGAACGAAGCTTTTAAAATGTTCAAAATCTTCAATAATGAAGTAGAAAATCAACTCTATATAACTATCTATGTTCTTCATTCAGACAAAGGAAAAACTGAACCCTATTTGGATATGGTTCAATTCATTAAGGCTATGAGCTTACCACCTTTATCATCTTGGGTTTTCGCACTAATCTCCACGGCTCGTATTTTGAATATGGCACAAACCAAGAAAGTAGGTTCGACACCTTTTGAAATATGGTATGGAAAGAGTTCCATCACTATCATATTTAAAAGGTATGGGGTAGTGAAGCTTATGTTAAGCTTAACAACAAAAACAAATTTGTAAGTCGATCCACTAAGTGTATATTTGTTGGATATCCCAAAGACTGTATAGGATACTACTTCTTTGATGCAACAGAGCAAAAGGAATTTATTGCTCGAAGGGCAGAGTTCTTGGAAGCCAAGATCCTTATGGAAGGAGTGATGCATAGAGCAATGGAATTTCATGAAGATCAATATCCACAAGCCGATACACATTTGGTTGACTCTAGCTGTCAACAAGAGGTTGTTGATGATGATCAAGAGGTTGATCAATACACACAAAACGTTCACAGATCTGGTAGAGTTAGCATTCCACCTGAAATATATGGATTTTTCATGGATGGATGCTATGAGGTTGACTCCGATGAGCCAACTAAATACCATGATGATATGTCCAATTCGGATTGTGACAAATGGCTGGAGGCCATGAATGTAGAGATGCAATCCATGTATGACAACCAAGTTTAGGAATTGGTTGAGCCTCCACTTAACTCCAAACCGGTTAGATGCAAGTGGGTTTTCGAGAACAAAACAAATATTCATGGAAGCTTGGATACTTACAGGGCAAGACTTGTAGCAAAAGGTTTCACTCAAACTCAAGGGGTTGACTATGATGAAACTTTCTCACCTGTTGCGATGCTAAAGTCTATAAGAATATTGTTTGCCATAGCTGCTCATTATGATTATGAGATTTGGCAAATGGATGTCAAAACCGCTTTCCTAAATGGATATCTTGAGGAAGATGTCTATATGGTTCAGCCTGAAGGTTTTGTCGATCCAAAACATCCTAATAAAGTATGCAAGTTAAAGAAATCAATCTATGGATGGAAACAAGCATTGAGAAGTTGGAATCAATGTTTTGATGAAGAGATCAAGAAATTTGGTTTCATCAAGAACGCTGACAAGGCTTGTGTGTATAAAAAGGCTAGTGGGAGTGTAAGCACATTCTTAGTATTGTATGTTCATAGTACTGTATGGAAAGGACATTCCAACCATGGAAGGTGTTGAAACCTGGCTTGGAAATTGTTTTTCAATGAAAGATCTTGGTGAAGCCGCCTATATTTTGGGAATAAAGACCGATAGGGATAGATCGAGGCGGTTGATAGGTCTAAACCAAAGTGCATATAATGATAAAATCTTGAAAAAGGTTCAAGATGGAAAACTCTAAGAAAGGTATGGTACCTATTCAAAGAGGGACAATATTGACTGCATCTCAATGTCCAAGCTCAAAGGATGAGCAAGATTGTATGAAGGACAACCCATATGCGTCTGCTATAGGATCCATCATATATGCGATGATATGCACTAAGACCGGACGAGTCATGCGCGTTAAGCATGATAAGAAGATATCTGCAGAATCCAGGTAATAGCCATTGGATGGCTGTTAAAAGTATATTGAAATACCTTAGGAGGACTAAGGATATGTTTCTAATATACGGATCTGAGAAAGAGGAACTCGTTGTAAAGGGTTACACGGATGCGAGTTTCCAAACTGACTCGATCACAATCGGGTATGTCTCCATTATGAATAGGGTAGCATTGTCCATTACAAAATAGGAATACATAGCCGCCTCATTAGCAGCTTTGGAAGCTGCATGAATAAAAGGTTTATCGTCGATCTAAGGATGGTCTCTACCATTCAAGACCTCTTATAAATCTTTTGTGATAACGAGGGTGTGATTGCTCAAATCAAGGAACCCCGTGCACATCAAAAGATTAGGCACAATGAGCGGCGATTCAACTACATAAGGGATGAAGTTGAAAAGGGAAAGATATGTATTCGCAAAGTTCACTTTGATCAAAAGATTGCGGATCCACTCACGAAGCTCCTCGAAAGGTCAAAGCATGAAAGTCATACTTGTGCCTTAGGACATCGATATTCTAGTGATTGGACTTGATCAAATTTTGTATTTGAATAAGTGGAATTCCTTATTATTTGAGTAAAATTATTTGGTTATAATGTTTCAATTAATGTTCCAATTTAGCATGTTTAATCCATGAGTAAATTATTTACTCTAAATGTCCGTAGTCGTTCATACTTGTGGGAACAAGTGTGAGGGTAAGATTATTATGAAATTGGATTGGTTGATATTCATAAGGATGAATATGGAGCAATAGGTTGCTACCAAGGTTCATAGATATTTGTGGGATACAAATATTGGACTAACCTGCATCTCAAATTTACTACATGGAATCTTATCGATTGATCATAAGTAAATTTGAGTAAAGGCGAATATCATTTGGTATTCTCCGACCTGAGATACATATTGGGTTTTGATATTCACCAAGTATTATACCTTGAGCTAATTCTTCACTGTCCTGAAATAGTGGATAGTACATAAGGGTATGTTCAGGTATAACACGAGGTGTTTGTTAGAAACGTATGTAGTCAAGATGGAATTTGTTCCTCTTATTCATTGAGAGTTAGATGTCTAAGGCCAGATTAAGTTAAATCAACAAGAACTGATCATTCTGTGTTCTTGGATTTAACATGACATTTGTAACAAAAGGATAGATGATTGATTCACCTAAATCATTTCAAGTAAGGTACTTGAATGGGATGATGTTATTGAATGGCCATAAGTCATGCGTATTAAGGGTAGTAAACCGTTGTTAGGCGTTATTTACTGCTTGCATCAATCTTCTATGAATCATGAGTTAGTGGGAGATTGTAGGATTCTATGTGCCCAAGACACTTAGAGTATTGATGTGGTTAGTACGTTATGATCTAAGTCGGGTTATACCCAATAACAAGCTTAGCAAACACCAATTAATATTTAATTGATGATATGATCATGCAATTAAATATTTACACCAAATTTAGAAAATGGGTTTTCTAAATAAGTTGCATATGAGATGGAACAATTTATTAGGATATTTTGTTCAACGATATTATTTGTAATGTTATTTAAGCAAGTTAGAAAACATTACAAATTAATAATGGGAGTATATGGATTATACAATTAAAAGGTTAGTTGTATACATCTATTTAATATAAGGGACTAGTTATGAAATTGGTTGATAATGTTTGAGTGGGAATCTCTTAGAAACCGTCCCCATGCATGTGAGGATGAGGCTTGTGTGTCTTGAGAAGAACACACACATGCTTCTTGTCTACCACTAACCAACTAGTCAATATATGCTCCTTTTATCATCCTTCCAAGACATGAAAATAACAACTAGCATCTTCTCTTTTTCTCTCTAATGCTACGGATTCCAGCAGCTGTTTAAGAGAGTGATTAGAGCTGATTTTGAGCTATTTTTTCATGTTGTTCTTGGTGTGAGGTTCTTGCACTCCATGATTATGATTCTCATATGCATGCAAACAACAACCAAGAACTCTTTAATTCTCTCCAAGGGGCTACGGTTTTCTTTCAGCAGAAAAGAGGGTTTTCTGCAGAAAATTGAGGGTTTTGAAGTTGTTTTGGTGATGATCTACCTAACAAGATGGTGTGTTGCAAGAGGCTTGGGGTATACACACTTGAGGGTTCCTCCTCTTGGAACCTTAGTCAATTTCATCTTCATAAATCATCAAGTTTGCTGCGGGAAGATCACGATCATGAAGGGTTTTGGCAGCTTTCATTTTGGTGTTTTTGGTGTCCAAATCCATGAAAGAATGATGCTTACTTAAAGCTTTGTGGGAGTCAACATTTGAGGACATCCAACCTTGAAGTTTTGGCCATATTTTCAGCATCATTCCAACTTCTTTTGGTCATTTTTGGCTGCTGCAGTAAGGTATATCACAGCTCAATGAAACTGTGATTTTATGTAGTTTTACATATGTTCATTGCTTGCTAATTCACATAAATGATCCTTTGTTCTTTGGGTTTGTTTTATACATCAATATGGTCATCTAATGAACATATTTTTCAGCTTACAAACATGGTTATAATGCTATACTTCCGCTGCGTTTTCAGAAAGTTTAAATGGTTAAACTGTGATTTTATTTTCTAACAAACCCAACACCAGCTACCTTCAAAATCAATCACGCAAGCACGCAACATGTCTTCTAAAGTTTGAATTGTTCGCTCACTCTGACCATCGGTCTGAGGATGATATGCAGTGCTTAAACTGATTTTGGTTCCAAGTTCTTTTTGGAAACTTGTCCAGAATCTGGAAGTGAATCGGCTATCTCTATCAGAGATAATGGATAAAGGCACTCCGTGCTTACTTACTATTTCATCAATATATATCTTGGCTAGTTTTTCTATTGGATAGCTCTCACTTATGGGTAGAAAATGTGCTGACTTGGTTAGCCTGTCAACCACGACCCATATAGCATTATATCCTTTTCGTGTTCTTGAAAGTTTTGTGACAAAATCCATGGTAACTCTATCCCATTTCCATACTGGCAACTCTAACCGTTGTAACTGACCGGCTGGTTTTTGATGTTCAATCTTAACTTGCAGACATGTTAAGCATTTCTCAACGTACTGGGCTATGGATCTTTTCATATTAGGCCACCAGTAGTGATTTCGAATATCCTTATACATTTTGTTTGCTCCAGGATGCATTGTGTATTTGGACTTGTGGGCTTCATCTAATAGTTTGTCCTGAATACCTCCAAATTTTAGGATCCAAATTCTCCGACCAAATCATAAGACTCCATCCATTCCTTGAGTCAATAATTTCTGGTTGCCCATCATTCTTTCAGCCTGAATATTCTCATCTTTCAACGCTTCAGTTTGAGCATTCTTGATTTGGTCTTTCCAATCAAGCTTGACATATATCTTTAATGCTTTTACCCTAATCGGTTTAACTCTTTCTTTCCGACTGAGAGCATCAGCGACTACGTTAGCCTTTCCTGGATGGTATTTGATTTTACAATCATAGTCATTGAGAAGTTCCATCCACCTTCTTTGCCTCATGTTTAACATCTTTTGATTAAAGATGTGTTGTAAGCTCTTATGGTCTGAATAGATTACACACTTAGTACCATACAAGTAATGTCGCCAAATCTTTAAGGCAAACACTATGGCACCTAATTCAAGGTCGTGTGTAGTATAGTTCTTTTCATGAACTTTTAGTTGTCGTGATGCATAGGCTATAACCTTGTCACGTTGCATCAACACACAGCCTAAACCATTATATGAGGCATCACAGTATATTGCAAAGTCTTCATTACCATCTGGTAATGAAAGTATAGGAGCACTACTAAGCTTTTGTTTTAGAAGGTTGAAAGCTTCTTCTTGCTTTGGTCCCCAGTCAAACTTTGCATTCTTTTGAGTGAAAGATGTTAAAGGGGTAGCAATCTTGGAGAAGTTTTGAATAAACCTTCTATAATATCCTGCTAATCCCAAAAAGCTCCTAATCTCACTAGGATTCTTCGGTGATTCCCATTTCATCATAGCTTCTATCTTAGGTGGATCTACTTGTATTCCCTTCTCATTTATTACGTGACCAAGGAATTGAACTTCTTTTTTCCAGAAGTCATATTTAGAGAATTTTGCATAAAGCTTTTCTTGTCGAAGGGTTTCTAGAACCATTTTCAGATGTCTAGCGTGATCATCTTGGTCCTTAGAATAAATAAGTATGTCGTATATAAAGACAATGACAAACTTATCCAAGTATGGCTTGCAAACTCTATTCATCAGATCCATGAATGCTGCAGGAGCATTGGTTAGTCCAAAAGACATAACCAAAAATTCATAATGCCCATAACGCGTCCTAAATGCGGTCTTGGGAATGTCTTCCTCGCGCACTTTCAACTGATGATAACCTGATCGAAGATCAATTTTTGAAAAGTAGTTGGCTCCTTTTAGTTGATCAAATAAATCATCTATTCTTGGTAAAGGATACTTGTTCTTAACAGTTAACTTGTTTAATTCTCGATAATCAATGCACATACGCATTGAACCATCTTTCTTTTTGACGAACAATACTGGCGCTCCCCAAGGTGAGGAACTCGGTCTAATAAACCCTTTTTCTAAGAGTTCGTCAATTTGCTTCATAAGTTCTTTCATCTCTGAAGGGGCTAGGCGATAAGGAGCCTTCGCGATTGGTTTAGCACCAGGTACTAAATCAATACGAAATTCTATCTGACGATCAGGTGGAAGTCCTGGTAAATCTTCTGGAAACACGTCTGGGAATTCACATACTACAGGTATTTCATTCATCTGCATTTCCTTTTTAGCATCCACCATGCATAAGAGAAAGGCTATGCATCCTTTCTGAATACATTTCCTTGCCTTCATTGCTGAGATGATACTGGTCTTGGGGTTTTCGTCAGTTCCATGAATTAGTAGCTTTTCCCCATCTGGCTTACGTACAGTCATCATCTTATGTTCACAGTCGAGCCAAGCACAATTCTTATTCAACCAGTCCATCCCAAGAATAACATCATATTCACTTAAAATGGTCGGCATTAAGTTTACAGAGAATTTGGTGTTAACTAAGGTGATAACACAATCCCTAAAGATTTGACTTATCTTATCTCGCTCACCACTGGCAGTTTCTACAATATATGCACATTCTAGAGTTTGTGGTACTAAGTTCAAATAAGGTAGTAAGGCAGTTGAAATGAAACTTCTATTTGCACCAGTGTCAAATAAAACTCTAGCATATATGTTGTTAATGAGAAACGTACCAGCTATGGTTTCATCTCCAACTTCTTTTAACACATACACTCGACCCTTGAACTTGTTCAGATTCTCCGTAGGTTGTGCTTGTGGAGGGTTCTTGCAATCACTTCGAAAATGTCCATACTCCCAACAGTTAAAGCATCTAATTTTCAGGCAGTTCTTTCGTGAATGATCACCTGTTGGACATCTAAGACATCTGGAATCTTGATACTTTCTCCAAGACTCATTTTTATTGTTCCTCCATGGTTTGTTAACACGGTTCCCTTTATTTCGTGTGATCTTTTTGTCCTTTCTTGGTATGTGGTTTCCATCCTCAATTTTCTTTCTTTTGTTGTTATCAGTCATTATGCCTTCTTCTTCATATGCAATGGCACTTAATGCAATTACATACTCATAGGTTTTGGGGGCAGACATCTTAACTAACTGTCGAATATGAGGGGGTAACCCCTGCACGTATCTTTTTCCGTGCTTTGCGTCAGGTGTTACATGCTCAGGAAGCAGTCAAGCCATCTCATCAAACTTGGTCGTGTACTAACGATGTGTCATGTCCCCGGCTTGTAGTTGTAAGAATTCTCTTTCAATTTTATCCCTTTCAACTTCAGGACAAAATTTTTCCATCATGAGCTCCTTTAGTTCATTCCAGGTTAAAGTAGCAACAACTCCAGGTCCTTTAGTTTGTTTAACATTGTCCCACTAAAACAATGCCTCAGACCTGAATGAGTGAGTGGCATACATGACAGCTTGCGTGGCTGTGCATCCACTAATTTCAATAACAGCTTCCATCTCATGGATCCACTGAAAAGTCGCCATGGAATCTCTTTTGCCATCAAATATTGGAGGTTCAAATCCCTTGAAAGCTTGGTAGGAACAACCCTGCTTAGGTTTAGTTTCCATAGCAGCATCACCATTACCATTGGTGTTATTTATATGATCATCCTGCCCATTACCACTATTGCTCACATACCCTCCAGAGGCGTTCATAACCTCAGCTATAATAGTTGACAAAGCATCTCTAATTATGCCAGCTACAGCTGCTTAGAATTGTGGTCCTGGTAATTGTTGTGACTCATGTTCAACATGATGAAGATTTTCATGATTATCATTTGTAGATAACATGATTTGCCTTCTACTACCAGGAGGCCTACCACGTCCCCTACCATGAGTATTTCCTCCTTTTGGCATAGTCAAAGCCTACATGGGGGAGCAGGGATTTAGTATTCACATGAGGGATTATGATCCAGAACATAATACTATTAATAGACAAGAAATAACAGTGGCCAGGTGTCATTGCTTATCTATTGCAATTATGATGTTCTAGCTATTATCCTCCATGATTCAGCAAAACCCATTACCCAATACCTATGCAAATAATCAAATTATCTTAAAGCATCTTTCCTAGTTTAAGTCTAGATACTATCTTTGTACCTAGTTCACTTAAACTATGGCTCTGATACCAACTTGTAACAACTGCCTCCCAGGGCTCACCGTGGTGAGCGTTACGCATCGAATATACAGAACACATAGTAATCAGAGAATACACAACGGAAGTCTAACTTTAAATATACATCAAAGTGTACAATACATTTGTTATAATAGATAATACCATTACATCAGTTTAACTATACTAGAGATCCAAATCTTCAACAACATTCTAGAACTTTATTTTCTTATAAACTAGCTTGTAATCTTCAATCCTGTAATTATTTGGCACCTAGGATGTGTGTCCATAAAAATAGAAAACATTTGGGACTCAGCATAAAGCTTGTGAGTTCATAAACATGGCATTCTTCAATATTCAAAACATGTTATCATTGACTATTGCATCAAGCAGATACAACCATGGCAAACAGATAGGAACAGAGTAAGCACAGTATAAATTCACATAACCAAGCTATGTATACAAAATCCACTGGCTAAAGCAGAATCATACAAGCAGGCCTCAAGCATCCTATCAAGCATTGCCACATATCACAGATGCTATTGATAGTCAATTCTACAGTTATTACCAGTTATCAGAACATCACATCCCATTTTAGAAAACAGTTCAGAGGAACTCACCTCAATCAATCACGTTAATGATATCGTCTGCTCAGGTTCACTTCTATCAGGTATTATCCTATAGGCAAAATAACATTATTTAAGCTATATTCTAGCTAGTAACAACTTTAGGGATGATTCGTTATCTTTTCCTATTTGTAGGTTTTATTTGGGCACTTTCTTTTATCCTATGTCAACCCTTTGGTACAACCCTTACTAGTTGGCATAACTCGGACGTTTCCATCATACCCGAGCCAACCTTCGGGGTTACCCAATACCTTCCCTAATTATAACCTTAAACAAGGACGTACCTGAAAACTATCTACGACAATTTGATGTAGAGTCTCCCCTACTCGCGCTCCTAGTTGCGCTCCTACTCGAGTACCAAAACGACTACTAGCAGCACCCAACGGGGTATTGAGAACTCGGGATTCTCTTTATATTAGAGCGTTCGCAAAGAAACTTATGTTCTAAATTCAACCTTAAGGCTTCTCTTTATAAAGGAGTTGAAAGGAGTTGAAAGGGTTTGAGAGGCAATGTGAGATGGAGTTTTACTTCTTCTTCGATGTGGGACAGAAGCAATTGTGAAATCTCATTTGAATCATATATTATTATTTTATTATATATTATTATATTATTATAATTAATTCAGCTGCTTAACTCGTTTTTCTCTTATAACTTTTAATATATAGCGTATTATGAAATTTCAAATATGTCATTGTGACGAGCTTATTTTTCTCTACGAGTCAACTTAAGTTTCATCAAAAACAGAGCAGTTTCGAATATAATATATTATTATTATATTCAAACGGTCTCTTATAACATAAAAATTTCATCTAAAAACTTCAAACTTTAAATAGACAATTTACTCATTACTTACTCGTTTGACAATATATGAAATGCGAAGTTCATATGAATCAAACGCTCGGGTTGTTACATTTGAGTCGATTATGATGTTTAACCAAATTTTACAGTTTAACCCCTAAAGTTTCAAAATTGACAGTTTCTACCCTTAAGTTTGATTTCTTGTATTAGATGACCTTTATAACCAAAAATCCAGTTCATGACCTTAATCTAACTTAATTTTAAGAACATATATCCAAATTTTCAACTTATGGACTCGGTTTATAAATTATGCGTTTAACGTTACCGGTTACGGTAAAACCGAATGGTTTAAAATGGTTACCTATGAGTTTTCATGTTTTTGAGTCTAGGACCAGTAGCTAACTTTTTAAAGTCATTTTTACAAGTTTCTAACCTTTTAAATCACAAAGTTTGCCTCTAGTAGTTGAAAGACTCGTTTTTACATTTAAACCGTTAAAACGCTTTTTTAACCGAGTTTGACCATTTTAAAAGCTTGTTTGACCAACCTTTCTACTTTATAAGTTATTTTACCATTTAACTTACTGATATAACATGGTTTTTATGATTTCTAACTTTATACTTATTTTTCTTAGATTTTCCTCAAATAACGTCACCCGATTAGCACCCGTTTTCACTTAAAAATCTATTTAAAATACCTTTTGACCACTAAAATTTCCCATTGACTCTAGAACACTTTATTAATCCTTAATAAACCAGGAATTCCCTTTAAAAAGTTTATAGCCCAACTTTTCTTGTTTTTAAGTAATTTTAACATGTTTTCGGGTCTCGAAAGTGAATAAAATGGGTCTAAACACAACATGTCCTTTATTCCAGAGATTAAAAAATATTAACACTCTTAATATTCATCAAAACCTACTTAAATAATAGTCCTAAATCATGGCCTAGTTGTTCTACACATCCATAGACTTCAAATATATAGAAAATTTCATAATCGACCATTACACATGTCTAAATCATTGTAACTTGAGTTTAACCATTACCAAAACTTCATCTAACTTAGAAATCAGATTGTTGGAGTGTTTAAAAGTTATTTTTGAGCAGGTTATGACCCTTGTTTGAGAGGGTTTTCAAGGAAGTGCTTAAAGTGTGTTGTTACATGTAAAATGGAGGGTTTTCTTAGATGTAATGCATGTTATAACCACATGTAGGTGGTGTATACTCCTTGAGACTCTAAAACAGGTTATTAGTAGTCTTAAAACCCATTTATAAGCAGGTTACACGTTTTGTTTTGAGTTAGATGGTGCAAAACCACCCAAAAATAGGGTTTTCAAGGTGGAAATTGAGTTCCATCTTAAGAATGACCAATCTAACATGTAAGATACCTTTAGTGAAGTTAAAATCTCCTCAAGAACAAGATGATGGCAAGAAGTTTCTGCTACAACAAGAAAAGGTAAGGTTTTTAGGTGAAAAATGAAGAAAACATGAGAATTGTCCAAAACCGAGCACATGGAGCTTACACTTGATGTAACTCATGGTTTGGAAGGTGTTGATGGTCGTGGATGGCTAGAATCTCCTTGGACTTGGTTGTAGTACCTCGAACAAAAGCTGGAACCACAAGTCTTGCAAGTTTCAAGCACCAAAAGCTTCACAAAGAGACACCTTCTTGCGGTTTTGGTGTTGGCCGATGTTGTTATTGTGGTTGGTCGCGATTTTGCTGCTGGAATGAGGCTGAAATGAAGTGGGAAATGAGAGAGTGTGTGTGTTTTTTAGCTGAGAATTTGAAAATGAAAGGAGAGAGTGAAAAAGGAGGGTGTAGTGTGTGTATGGATATAGGAGAAATGCATGAAATGGGAGTGGGGGAAGAGGAGGGTGTGTGGTGATTGGAGAGGGGTGGTGTGCCACATGGGGCTGCTGAGTTTGGCCTCTAGTGGGTCAATTTTCTTTTTACAATTTTATCAAAAACTATTATTAGGTGGTATTGTTTTGTAGTGTTGTGTAGAATGTAAGATGATAAAATTTTCTAGTTAGTTGATTTGTCTTGTGCATGATAATGCATGCATAATCCAAAAATTAAATGTGTGCATGAGCACACATGCTAATTGTTTCAATTTGGATCTTAAATTCTAGCTAGGGTGACTAATCAACATTCCCGGGCACTAATTTTCTAAAAGGCAAGACTTAAAATAACTAAATTCACAATAATTACGTAGAATCATAAAAATGGATCAAATAACAATTGGTGATTCTAATAATATTGATATAATTAAATTGATTCCATTATTAGTACTCATAAGATGGGAAATGATGCAATTAAATTAGGGTTTAGAATAGTGATCTTGCGACCGGTTGTCACATTGATCAACTCTTTTTGTTTGTCTGACAGCGGCTCATGACGAATACTACCAGTTTTTGAGAAATTCGATCAGGAGTGTGAAAGTGTTGTCTCAAGATGGGTGAGTAGTGAATATTCTCATAAGGATTAGCCTCACTGAACAACTGATCCATTGTGTATAATTCTTCAGGAATGATCAGTGCTAAGCTTGTTTGTTCAGTATAATTCTTCACTAGCCAACTTCTCATGACCACTCAGATCTTCATCAAGATTTGCTGAATATTCTTGCTCATTCAGCTGAGTGTCATTGTATTCAAGCTCTCTGTTTAGCCTTTCTACATCTTCAGATTGTGCTTCTATAATCTTTTTCAGGTTATCAATCTCCTGTTCTTTAGGTATGGTCTGATATCCCCAGTAGTCAATCTCAGCCTTAGGAACAAGGAGTTCATTGTCTTTCTTATTTAACTTTTTCTTTGTTTGGCTTAGCTATTCCTCCATAACCTTCACAATCAGCTTTTTTCCTTTTGATCTGAATTAAGCTTTTCAATCTCCTTGTTTTTCTCTTTGATTCATTCTTTCAACTTCATAGTTCTTTGATTTGGTCTTTTAATGAGTTTATTGTACTCAGTGAATAGAAAGACTTTGGAGTGCTCAATATATTCTTCTGTGAGCATTTCACTACTTGGTTCACCAAACTCGGTAGCAGTGGCTGCTTGTTCAGTTTCAAGCTTATGAGTTCATGTTCCAACATCTTCATGTTCATCTGATTCTTGTGCAAGTGATGAATCTATATTTCTCAATATAGATGAAAGTGTTTGCTGATCTGATAGGTTTGGGTTGTCTGGTGGAGATGGAAAATCTGTTTGTTAAGCACTGAATGATTGAGGGCTAAATGTTTGTGGGCTTAGTGGTTGTTGTGGTGATATTGGTTGTTGTTGAATCACTTGTTCAGGCTGTATGATTGGTTCTTGTTGAATTATTGGTTCAGGTTGAATGATTGGTTGTTGTTGAATGATAGGGGTAGGCTGTATGATTGGAGCTGGTTGGATGATAAGGGCTGGTTGGTTGGCTTGTTGAAATAGTATAAATGGTTCATCTTGTCCTGGAATTCTAAGAAATTTCTCATGAATAGGGATGTTATGGTCAATCATATGAGGAGGCACATGCACCTTATCCCCTTGATAGATGTTTGACCTTATCTTATTGAACACATACTCATTAAGACGAGCAGACTGTAAAATGGCTCCTTCTCTTGAGATGTCTGGCAAAAGATCATCTATAATCATCTGCAGAAATCTTGTAAACATCAGAAATCTGTTTCTCACTTTCGTGATATTGTAGACAAGGCCATTGAGAATTTGAGAAGCAAAGTTAAATGGCCTTCTTGCAATGATACTTGCCAATGCATATGACGCCCTTAGGGATGTTGCATCCTATCCCGTCTTTCTGTTTGTCATGGTTTTCTGATAGGTGTGCATCTAGAACCTGAACTGAGCACACATATTTGCCTTCTTGATTTGCTTTCTTTCTATGGTTCATGTATATCCTGTTTGCCTGAACATGTACAAAACATAGTGTTCATCAAACTCAACTGGGCCTAGAGCATCTTCTTCACCCAATTACAGCACCCTTCTGATCACTTCTTCAGAGATGATGATATCTTGATTTTGCGTAGTAGATATAACTACTTGCTGATCATCAATCTCTTCAAGGTGTGCATTAGTCCAAAACTGGACAATGTGATCTTCATAGATGTCTAGTCTGAAAGTCATGGCATGCATAAGTCTTGTTTTCCTAATTGCTTGGATCATATCTCTATAGTTCACTTATCTAGGAGAGTCAGGTACAAGAAATACACATATGTTATGATCTCTTACAAACATTAAATCAGCCATATCTGCAGTAAAGAGATTAAGTGTTAGTATTGAGTGTGCAAATAATATGTAATGATGAAATGATGATCAAGTGTATGTTGGTATATTGAGTATGTTATGAGATGATTGAAAGTATGTTTAACCATTTGTGTGTTTATCTTCTTTGCAATTTGGCAATTTAGCCATTTTGACTTATAAAAAGTCAACTGTTTGACAATTTTAATTCATCAAATTCTTAACTATTTCAACTTGCTTTATCCAAAGTTTATGATAATGAGTTAGTTTATCATCAACAAGTTTATTTAGTCATCCCATAATTCAGTCTGATATCATATCATTTGAATTATGAATTTCAGTTTGACTGTCTAAAGTCAAACTTGACCATTTAATGCATATTCAATGCAAATGCATTTAATGTTATACGTTTAATGCTATGCAAAATCAACTGAATTTTCATGTTAGTTGCATCAATTTGAACATGTTTACTAAGTTATAACACATTTTAAGCAACTTTTAACATTTTCAAAGATCAAAATTCTGTTTTTGTTTGATTTTGGGCATGACCATTCTGTTTGAGTATGAACCTCAAATTTCATCAAATAACCATTTCAAACACAGTCGACTATGGTCATTGAACACAAATTCAGTGTCTGATTTTGATTTAAAACATCAAATGATTCATATTCTATATTTTAGTTCAATTGTGACTTAGGTAAAACAATGTTTGAATTAGAATCACTTAACAGGATGTTTTCATGAATGTTTGACGTTATGAATCATGTTGCTATACCTAATCGATAATGAATCAGTAGATTTATCGATCAGAAGTTTGACTTTGAAGAACAGGGGTTCAAGGGTTTATCGAAGGTTTTTGAAATTTTACTGATTTTCTCACTTTCACTCATGGTGATTCAAAAAAGTTACAAGTATGAACTATATATACAACATATAATTTGTGTCCGCTGTGTATACAGTATGTCTGTTGTGTAAAAGTTTAATTAAAAATTGGTTATCCGTTATGGGAACAGTGTCCGCCGTGGACACAGTGTCCGCCGTGGACACAGTGTCCGCCGTGGACACAGTGTCCGCCGTGGACACAGTGTCCGCCGTGGACACAGTGTCCGCCGTGGACACAGTGTCCGCCGTGGACACAGTGTCCGCCGTGGACACTGTGTCCGCCGTGGACACTGTGTCCGCCGTGGACACAGTGTCCGTTGTAGAGTTTTTGCTATACGCTATGGACCCTTATTGTGTGTACTGTTCTCATAGCGGATGAACAAAATGTTCATGAGCTGTGCACAATAGTTGTGCGCTGTTCACAAAGCGGATAAATAATTTTGTTCATACGCTGTGCACTATACTTATGCACTGTTCACAAAGCGGATGAACAATTTGGTTCATACGCTGTGCACTATACTTGTGCACTGTTCACAAAGCGGATGAACAATTTTGTTGATACGCTATGGATTACTTTGTGAGAATGATGCTCACAGCGGATGAACAAAATTAAAAAAATAATCCTAAGTGACTAAGTCATCCGCTGTGGGAATCATTCATCTGCTGTGGAGAAGTTCATCCGCTGTATGAACAGTTTGTTCATCCACTGTGGTGGACTTGTTCATCCGCTATGGGAACAATTCATTAGCTGTGGTCATCCGCCGTGAACTTGTTCATCCGCTGTAGATGTTATTCATCCGCTGTGTACACTTGTTCATGCGCTGTCAAACTTGTTCATCCACTGTGAAGTTGCTCATCCGCTGTGGAGTAGATACTTCATCCGCTGTAGAACATCATCCGCATTGGACTTCCTTCATCCGCATTGGTTGACTTATGCAAAAATTCTTTATCTACAAATCTAAAAAGAAATTTACATAAATGTTATTGATTGTTATGGATGTTAATGATGTTAATGTGTTTCTAATGTATGAATTGTATATTGAAACACATTTGGATGATTGATTTGATAATGGCAAGCATTATACTTTCTTTCACTAATTCTTAATGCACTTTGTTGAGTCCAACAGTGAGATCTTACAATCAAGAGCCTGGAAAGCTCTAATACCATTCGTAGGAACGGTTAAGGGATGGTCAATACAATCAGTCTCATAATGAGGAGAGTGTTAGAGCACTTAACAGATCAAAAAGCAAATTGGGGTTTAAGAGTAAGATGCAAAGAACACAAGTAAGTAAAGAGACAAAACTTAAGAACAATACATATAAGGTTTTCAAGGATAATGTATATTAATCTAAAGTTCTCTTACAAGAGTTACAATGCATAAAAATAAGTTACAAGACATTGAGATACCTTATACTACACACAGCAACCAGGCATATTGGAAAGCTAGTTGGAACATTGAAAGACAACAAAATCAATGTAGAGTTAAAACGCAGATTGCCTTTTGACTAGTGACTATGACATGGGATAGCTCACATCCTAATAAAATGCAAAAAGGATAAAAGTACATAAAGTAGAAAGTTACAGATAAATACCTTAATGTACAGTTACAAAAACATGGACCTTTTTATCAACTTATGCAAGTTGGTGAGTCTTCAGAGTTGTAGCGGAAAGTTGGTTAGCTTTATGTAAAAGTGCATCAGAGAAAAGCATGTTCTTCTAAGTCTTCGGAAGAAATCAGTCTTCAATTCATTTGGCTTCGTAAAACTTTGTCTTTGAAGCTTTGGAAGACTTCATCTTTGGCTTCGGAAGATTTGGTCTTTGGCTTCGGAAGACTTTGTACTTAGAATGTTTCTTATGCAGAGTATAAAGCTTTCGCATGAACTTTTACCTTCAGAAGATTTTATACTTACCATAATTATCACACAAAGTATAAAACTTTCGTAGCAGTTCTACCTGGTACCTGGTGCATGCATGCAGGAATCCGTTTGGTTGCTTTGGTTGCATTAGCCTCTATATAAACCTTACAATTAACAAATGCGGATGAACAAATACTTAGCGTATTTTTTCTTGAGCATCTGCATTCGTTAATGCAGATGAACAAATACTTGACCATATTTTTTCTGGCTATCCACATTAGTAAATGTGGATGAACAAATACTTGTTAGCATTTATTCTGTTGGTCATCAGCATAAACTAATGCAGATAGCCGACACTTGGTCATTCTTCTGCTGATTCTTCACTCGCATATTTTCTTGGACTTGTGGGAGTTTCCAATAGAACAGCCTTCAACCACCTCTTGAATTGGTATGTATGATCCTTTCAGGGTCCAACAGAAATGCTCTGGGGAAATCATGGAAGAAATCTAAAATTTTATACTCATGATGTGTATCTGGTAGTGAATGATAATATTCATCTTGGTCTATTATTTCTTGATGATGTGACCTGATTTGTTTGCTTGGTTGAGGGTCAAATTAGGCTTGTGGTTGATTGGTCACAAGAGTAGAGAATGATGGTGTGTTTGATGATGTTCATTTTGAAGTGTTTGTTTGATCTGGTGGAGATGTAACTGTTGTACAACATAGAGTTGTGGTTGTTCTCCTTGGTGGATCAGCAGTTAATGGAACATCAATATTTGTTGGCGGACCCATGTGATATTCAATATCCTCATTGGTACATGAAACATCAAAATAAGATGTGTCAAATAATTTTGTTAGTGAATCTATATGAAACAACCAGTCAGATCCAAGGACTTTCTTAGTGAATGAATGTTTGTTAAAAACAACGTCAGTTGTTTCTTTCACCATGTTCAGCCCTGGTTGTATACTCTATATGCTTTAGAGCTTCCATAGTATCCAACAAAGAACATATCGTCGGCTTTAGGAGCAAACTTTGGTAGATGTTCATTGGTGTTTACTATGGATACAAAACAACCATGTTTGTTGGTCATGGATTAAATCAATGGGATATAATTATCATTATATGGTGGGTTAACTTCTTGTTGCTCACCTGAAACTTCTTGTTGCAAGAAGGTTTTCAAACTTCTTGTTGCTCACCTGAAACTTTTGAGGTTTAACTGCAGTTTCAACCTATAATGTTTTAGATTAAGTCAATAATTTAGAGAGCTGCTCAACATGTGCAATAGTGTTAATTTTTTAGAAAAACACTTGTCTAAGTCATTTTTAAGTAACAAAATAGTGAATTCATATGGTTTTTGTACAAATTTAAGACTGTTATTTAAATGTTTATTTCAACCACTTTCGTTGAAAGTTGATCGGTATACTCCTTGTATCGAGTGACCTCATCAATCCATGCTTGTGTGCAGAGATTTTCTAACACATCCTTCAGGATCTCAGTCAATTTCTCCTCAAGATATGTCCTGAGGGCATGATCCGGAGATTTTATCTCTGCCTCATACATACTCGAATCACATTCTCTATCTTGTTTGATTATCATTGCTGAAGATTTGGAGTGTTGATTAGGGTTGTATTATGATATTTGTGGTGGTGTTGGAGCAGATTGTATGTTGATAGGTGGTGGAACGTGTCTGTTTGCTTGATACTACTTGATTTTGTTGTTTGCAGATTATTTCTATCTATTCTTGGTTGTTGACTGTCTCTTGAGAAATGTCCATATAATAGACAATCATAGCACCTCGCCTTTGTTTTGTCAAAACCAATCTTGGTCTTTTTGTCCATATTTAAACCTCTGTTCCTTAGAAAAAATATTTTTAATCTATATGTACTCATTGCCATTGACCATTGAAGATCCACTGCTTCAACCATGTCCGGTGGTAACTCATCCAAATCTTGTTGGATGAATTGAGATGGTGTAAGATTAGTAACTAGGTAACTCATCCAAATCTTGGTCTTTTGTATTTGTTTTGGTGATTCAGGTGCAAAGAAGAATGATGTGTCACTGTTAATCAAGAAATTCTTCTTTTTCATCTTCTCTCTAGTGCATGTTAAGAATGCACTTCTGTTGTTTGCATTTCTTTGAACTTGAACGATTCCACATGCCTTACTAAGTTGTTGTTTCTGGATCTTTCATCAAGTTCTAGTGCCTCAACCATGGCAACTAGATCATCTAGGGCCTATGCTTCAAGATCCAATGTTGCTTTCATCAAAGAGACAGACTGAGTCCAACTCTCTAAAATAGTATGAAGCATCTTTTTGTTGATATCCACAGATTCGTACTTGAGACCATAGACTTTCATCTCATTTAAAAGTTGTAAAAATCTATGAAGCTGCTCTAGTATGGATTCACCCTGGATATTATAATGCCCCATTCACGAAAAGCCTCACAGTTGGTTAATCATAGCATAAAATTACTTTATAAACAAAACATTGCAGCAACATTAAATGTAACACCCGAAAGTTTGACTTCTCAGCATGTGATGCGACTGAGCTTCAGTCGCCTGTGATTTATGCGACTGAAGTTCAACCGCATGACTATTCGGCCGATTGGAGCTCAACCACACGATTGGAGTTCAATCGCCCGAATGGAGTATGAGTCGCATGGAATATGTACGACTGAGGTCCAATCGCACAGTGTTGATGCGACTGAAGGTCCAGTCGCCCCTGGACCAGATGCGACTGAGAAGTGGGTATAAAAAGGAGCAGCTCCATTCTCCTCCCCATTTTTCAGTCGGGGAGAGAGAGAGCAGAGGCGACAAAGAGCAGAAAGAGACCGAGAAGAGAAAGAAAGAGGGGAAAGTGCTGCCCGATTGTCGTGAAGCTAGTCAAGTCGAAGTTCATCTACTTCTACCTGACAATGTGAGTTCTAGGACCCCTTCTTTACATGTTTTTAACTGATTTTGGGGCTGGAATCACATATAAACCCTAGTTTTGTAAAAGTGAAAGTTGACCCATTTGAGTAAATTATGAGTAATGCGTTTATAGTAAGAAGTAGGACTTGTATATGTTTGTACGATGTCCTTGTACGAATCCCTGAGCTTTGGGAGGGTCGATTTGGGCTAAAAATGGGTTTTTGACGAGTTTGGGTGCGGGGGTTCGCGACTGCTGTTTGTGAAGAACTCCAGTCGCTGCCCAGTTAGGGTTATGCGACTGAAGGGCCATTCGGCCGAATGAGTAATAATTGATGTCCAGTCGCCCGACTGAGGCTCAGACGCCCGATTGAGCCTCAATCGCGCGATAGGTGATGCGACTGAGAGTTTCGGTCGCATGAGTTCAGTCGCAGAGTAGTTGAGTCGTACGGTTAAGAGTTAGTCGCATATAACCCAGTCGCATAATGTCTAGTCGTACGGAAGGAAGTTCAATCGTACGAATGAGTACCCATTCGCATGATAGCCCAATCGCATGGCCCAGTCGCATGGAGGACATGCGACTGGTGATAGTTCAGTCGCCCGAACAGGGCTGATGTGAGTGAATGTAGTAGTGTATGTATGATGTATGTATGTTAGTATGATGTATGTATGTAGTATGATGTTGCCATAATAAATGGTGAATACTGATGATATGTAAGTATATATGTTCCTTATGCATATGTGTTTTATCTTTGATAACTTTACGTGAATGAATGAATGAAAGAAATGAATGTATTAAGAACGTAAAGTGGAAGATAATGAAAGAAGGAACATGATGAATGAATGCATGCATTAACGAATGAATGAATGTAATAAAGCCTTGCAAGAAAAATGAAGGAGGTGCACACCCCTGGCAGGTGTTAGCTCAACGGTGTGCGGGTTAGCTACCCCGAAGGATGCACATCGGGGTCAGTCTTTGTGATTGACCGGAAGTATGTATGGGATCCTTGCCGCTTGCCCTAGGTGACTGGATCAGCATTAGTGCACAACGTTCGTGATTGATCATCACAGGTCCAGCACCCGCATTTGTGCACAACGTTCGGGGTATAGCATATGGCATTGATCCAGAAGTAAAGAGAAAGATAAGTGGTGCTTGTACCTACCCTAGGTGACTGGATCAGCATTTGTGCACAACGTTCGTGGCTAACCACCACAGGTCCAGCACCAGTAGTATGTATGATGAAAGGGGGTAGTGTACATGTCACCGAATGTAATGAACGTTCGAACGAAAGTAATAAATGAATGAATGAACAGAATGAAGGTTCGAACGTATGAAGTGAAAAGTATGAATGAAAGTAAAGACATACGAAAGTATGTGAAGTATGTAAAGTATGTATGTATGAATGTAAACGAGAATGAGGAAGTGTACACGAATGAAAATAAGTAATGAATGAAAGATAATAATAACGTTATCTGCGTGTACGTATGATGTGTGAACACATGTATGAAAGAACGGATAATAAGAATGAAAGTATGTTTTATTATAAAACTAGAACTCACTCAGCAACGCTGACTTTTATGTGTTTTCCAGTTCGCAGGTAGTGTTGCTGAGGATGGCACGAGGCGGCTACTCAGCTCTTTTGGGAGGGCATTCTCCATTGTGTAATGCTGCAACGTCACGTGTTGCGGGCCCATAACGCACGCAACAAGTCACGTTGCCTGCCATTACGAGATTTCTTGAGGATTTGAATCAACGAGATTACTCAAGAAATCTCCTTTATATATTTTTGAATTTAATATCTTCTTTATGAAGAAAAATATATTTTCTTATTTTGGTAGAGGTCGCTATACGACCCTATGATTGCTGAGGAATATTCATCAGCAGCAGTCATAGTATAGTTAAGCCCCTATAGTTGTTGAGCATTCTCATAAAAGAGATTACTAGGTAATCTCGGGTTTCTATGTGTCTCCTCAGCAACTATAGTAAGGTTAGAAAGTTGTATTTTGTATTCGAGTCAATGATGTAATGACTTTTATGAATGAATGAGAATGTATTTATGTTTTCTTTATTAATTCCGCTGTGTATGTTATGATCATGTATTAAAGTATGTTAAACATTGTTTATCTAAAATATATGCAATGAAGAACCAACCGTAAGGTGCCCGGTGAGCGGGGCCTTACAAGTTGGTATCAGAGCCAAAGTTTAAGTAAAATGGGTAAATTTTCATAATAAACCTAAACTTAAACTGAGAATGGGACAGGGAGAATGAGAATGCCATCTGAGTAGACGCGTGCCATCAGGTATTTTCTTAAAGATTAACTGGTTATTATGTGCGCTTGTTATGTGAATGATGTGTACTGTTAGACTGAGATACTAATGTAGTCAGGATAGGTGATGCTCGGGGTACGAAGAGTAGAGTAAGTGGCTAATCACAACTGGCCACTGTAATTAGGGACTTACTATACTTGACATAAACTGAGCTATTTCCTTGAATGACCGTGTTGGTGTTTTAATCTTTCAGTGAGATAGAAGATGGTCGGTGATAGATCATCTGATGCTTCCCGTGATGGTGAACGTGGTGATGAGCCGCGTATCACGCGAGGAAGACTTAGAAAAGAGAAAGTAGTTCGTGAGGAGAACGAGGTTCCTCACCAGGAAGAGACAGACGAAAGCGCCAAGTTGAGAGCCTCGGTAAAAGAGGCAGTGGTTGAGGAAGTGCACCAGGTTATGCAGACGATCTTACCGTCTGTAATGACAGAAGTGATGAAAGCAGTACGTGAGGATGATAGACGAGGGAGGAATCGGTCCTCAGGTAGGCAACAACAGACAGGGGTAGAAACAGTATTGTCGGACGATGAAGAGGAAGAAGAGGAAGAGCAGGTACGGGAGACAGCCCGGGGTTGTGATTATGGGAAATTCATGAGGTGCAAGACTCTAACTTTTGATGGCTCCGGTACTGCTACTGATGCTCACCAATGGGTGATGGAAATGGAAGCTGTCCTCGATATTAGTGACTGTCAGGAGGACAAGAAGGTGAAGTTTGCTACCCACTCTTTCACAAGGTCGGCCTTATGTTGGTGGAAGAATATAGTCCAAGCTGAGGGTACCAGGGCTATAGGGAAGATGAAGTGGGCTGAGCTGAAAAGGCTGGTGATCGAGGAATTCAGTCCTCGCCGGGAAATGGATAGAATAGAAAGGGAGTTCCTGCAGCTGGAGGCGGGGACGATGACCCATCAGCAGTACACGACTAAGTTTAACGAGTTGGCACTGTTGGTGCCAGAGCAAGTGACGCCGGTGTCTCGAAAGATTAACCGGTATATTCAGGGGCTGCCATCTGAGATTCGTTGGCATTTGATTTCCGCCCGACCGAGTACTTTCAGGTCGGCGGTGGATTTAGCTGGGAGGTTGTATGATGAACGAGCTGCTTTGGTGAAATCTGAGGGCAGTAAGAAGGGAAGTGATGAGAAGAAGTGGCAGGGAAAGAGGTTTGGTCGGGGTGATACTTCGACGAGTGGTAAAAAGGCACGGGTTGATGATCGCCGTGTGGTTGTGACAAGTGCAGGGTCGAGAAAGTGTGAAAAGTGTGGGCGAGAGCACGGTGGTGAATGCAGATGGGGGCTGAATGTATGTTTTAAGTGTGGAAAGCCCGGTCATATGGCTAAGGAGTGTAGGGCGATGAAGTGCTTTAACTGCGGGGAAAGTGGTCATATGAACAAAGATTGCAAGAAGCCGAGGTCTGGGAGTTCCGGCGGGAAGAAGGCAGTGGGTGAAGGGTCGAAGGCAAGCGCCAGAGTGTTCACGATGACGCAGGAAGAGGCTAGGACGGACCCTGATGTAGTGTCCGGTACGTTTCTGGTGAACCAAACTTTAGCCTCAGTATTATTTGATTCAGGCGCCAGTAGGAGTTTTATTTCTGCTGCTTTTAGTGCCAAATTGCCTGTTAGTAGTTGGCGTGTGGATGTGCCGTTTGATGTCGAGACCGCTATAGGTAAAACCACCAGGATCTCTGAGGTAATTGAGGATTGCGATGTAGAATTGGAGGGTCACAAATTCCCAGTTAAACCCTTTACGATGACGTTAGGTGGGTTCGATTTGGTGCTTGGAATGGATTGGTTGGCAGACTTCGAGGCGAACATTGTGTGTCGCAAGAAGATGATCAGTTTGACAGCGCCTGATGGTAGTCCAGTGGTAGTTTATGGGGATCGGGTTACCACGATTCCGAAAGTGATCTCAATGGCAGTGGCGGGGAAATGTATGAGGCGTGGATGTAACGCCTATTTATGTTATGTGAACGATGTAGAGAAGCCAGCACCACAACTGTCTGATGTTCCGGTTGTGTGTGAGTTCCCAGACGTGTTCCCGGAAGACTTATCGGGATTGCCACCTGACAGAGAGATCGAGTTCCAGATTGATTTAGTACCAGGCGCCCAACCTGTTGCCAAAGCACCATACCGATTGGCCCCGACAGAGATGAAAGAGTTGATGGAGCAGTTACAAGAGCTGTTGGATAAGGGGTTTATCAGACCGAGTATCTCACCTTGGGGTGCTCCGGTCCTGTTTGTAAAGAAGAAGGACGGTAGTATGAGGATGTGCATCGACTACCGCGAGCTGAATAAGCTGACAATAAAGAACAGATACCCCTTGCCGAGGATCGATGACTTGTTTGATCAACTTCAGGGTGCTAGTTGGTTTTCACGTATAGATCTTCGATCAGGCTACCATCAACTGAAGGTGAAGGAGCAGGATGTCCCTAAAACAGCTTTCCGTACGCGCTACGGTCATTATGAGTTCCTCGTTATGTCCTTTGGGTTGACCAACGCGCCAGCTGCTTTTATGGACCTGATGAATAGGGTGTGCCGGCCGATGTTGGATAAATCAGTGATTGTATTCATTGATGACATCTTGATTTATTCAAAGGGTGAGACTGAGCATGCCGGTCACATTCGTGAAGTTTTGGAGACGTTGAGAAGGGAGAAGTTGTATGCAAAGTTCTCCAAGTGCGCATTCTGGTTGCGTGAAGTTCAATTCTTGGGTCACGTGGTAAATCCGGATGGAATTATGGTCGATCCGGCGAAAGTGGAAGCAGTAATGCAATGGAAGTCTCCGAAGACGCCGTCCGAGATCCGTAGTTTCTTGGGCTTGGCGGGCTACTACCGAAGGTTTATCCAGGACTTTTCCAAAATTGCTTCTCCACTGACCAAGTTGACCCGGAAGGATGTGAAATTTGTATGGGGTCAGGCACAGGAGAAAGCATTCGAAGAACTGAAGACAAGACTGACCCAAGCTCCAGTATTGGCATTACCCGAAGGGAGTGAAGATTTGGTAGTTTATTCTGATGCCTCCTACTCGGGGTTGGGATGTGTATTGATGCAGAGGGGAAAGGTGATAGCTTATGCATCCCGACAGCTGAAAGTTCATGAGGTTAATTACCCTACTCATGACTTGGAGCTAGCAGCTGTGGTTTTCGCGTTGAAGATCTGGCGGCACTATCTGTACGGGACGAAGTGCACCATCTTCACGGATCACAAAAGCTTGAAGTACTTCTTCGAGCAAAAAGATTTGAACATGAGGCAACGGCGATGGTTGGAGCTTATAAAAGACTATGATTGTGAGATCCATTACCATCCGGGCAAAGCCAACGTTGTGGCGGATGCCCTTAGCCGAAAAGAGAGGCCCGAGCCAATTCGAGTGAAGGCGTACCAGTTAATCATGACCTCCGACGTGATGAAACAGGTCAAAGAGTTCCAAGATGAAGCCTTGAAAGACGAACATCTTAACTCGGAACGTATGAGAGGTCTGGTCGCGGAGTTGGGTGAGAACGCGACGGGTGTTAGAACTCGATTTGGGCGTATGTGGATTCCTCGTCTAGGGGATCTGCGAATGAAGATTCTGGATGAAGCCCATAAGTCTCGATACTCCATTCATCCCGGTGCCACCAAAATGTACCAAGATATGAAGAAAGATTATTGGTGGCCGGGTATGAAACGCGATGTGGTGGAGTATGTGAGTAAATGCCTCACGTGTTTGCAAGTGAAGGCGGAGCACCAGAAGCCGTATGGAAAGATTCAACCTTTGGACATCCCGGAGTGGAAGTGGGAACACATCACCATGGATTTCATCACAAAGCTGCCACGTACCCCTAAAGGGTATGATACGATCTGGGTGATTGTGGATCGATTGACGAAGAGTGCTCACTTCTTACCGATGCGGGAGACATATTCGTCCGAAAGGTTGGCCGATCTTTTCATTAAAGAGATCGTAACTCGTCATGGTGTACCGGTGTCGATTGTGTCTGATCGCGACACCCGGTTTACATCCAAATTTTGGAAGAAATTCCATGATGCCATGGGGACGAGGTTGCATATTAGCACGGCTTATCATCCTCAAACTGATGGTCAGTCAGAGAGGACCATTCAGACCCTGGAGGACATGCTTCGGGCATGTGTTATTGATTTCGGAGGAAGTTAGGATGACCATCTACCGTTAGCTGAGTTCTCGTACAACAACAGTTATCATGCTAGCATTGGCATGCCACCCTACGAGATGTTATACGGTAGAAGATGCAGGACCCCCGTCTGTTGGGGTGAAATTGGTCAGCAAGAATTGGGAAGCGTCGAAGTGGTAGAGGCTACGAATGAAAAGCTCGAAAGAATTAAAGCGTATATGAAGGCAGCCAAAGACCGACAGAAGTCGTATGCCGACAAACGACGCAGACCAATTGAGTTCCAAGTGGGAGACCGGGTTATGTTGAAGGTCTCACCTTGGAAAGGGATCATTCGATTCCGGAAGCGGGGTAAGTTGAGTCCGCGGTATATAGGCCCTTTCCGAATCGTTGCTCGAGTAGGGGAGGTGGCCTATAGGTTAGATCTGCCAGACGAACTAAGTGGAATCCACCCGACTTTCCACGTGTCTCATCTGAGGAAATGTTTGGCAGACGAGGACATGGTCGTTCCACTGGATGATATCGAGGTAGACGAAAAGCTCAACTATGTAGAGCAACCAGTGGCGATCATAGATCGCAAAGAGAAGAGGTTGAGAAATAAAGTGGTTCCCCTGGTGCGTGTACAGTGGCAGCACAGGAAGGGATCAGAGTCGACGTGGGAAACCGAAGAAGAAATGAGGCAGCATTACCCACGATTGTTCGAAGAATGACAGGTTTCGGGGACGAAACCTAAAATAAGGGGGGTGGACTTGTAACACCCGAAAGTTTGACTTCTCAGCATGTGATGCGACTGAGCTTCAGTCGCCTGTGATTTATGCGACTGAAGTTCAACCGCATGACTATTCGGCCGATTGGAGCTCAACCACACGATTGGAGTTCAATCGCCCGAATGGAGTATGAGTCGCATGGAATATGTACGACTGAGGTCCAATCGCACAGTGTTGATGCGACTGAAGGTCCAGTCGCCCCTGGACCAGATGCGACTGAGAAGTGGGTATAAAAAGGAGCAGCTCCATTCTCCTCCCCATTTTTCAGTCGGGGAGAGAGAGAGCAGAGGCGACAAAGAGCAGAAAGAGACCGAGAAGAGAAAGAAAGAGGGGAAAGTGCTGCCCGATTGTCGTGAAGCTAGTCAAGTCGAAGTTCATCTACTTCTACCTGACAATGTGAGTTCTAGGACCCCTTCTTTACATGTTTTTAACTGATTTTGGGGCTGGAATCACATATAAACCCTAGTTTTGTAAAAGTGAAAGTTGACCCATTTGAGTAAATTATGAGTAATGCGTTTATAGTAAGAAGTAGGACTTGTATATGTTTGTACGATGTCCTTGTACGAATCCCTGAGCTTTGGGAGGGTCGATTTGGGCTAAAAATGGGTTTTTGACGAGTTTGGGTGCGGGGGTTCGCGACTGCTGTTTGTGAAGAACTCCAGTCGCTGCCCAGTTAGGGTTATGCGACTGAAGGGCCATTCGGCCGAATGAGTAATAATTGATGTCCAGTCGCCCGACTGAGGCTCAGACGCCCGATTGAGCCTCAATCGCGCGATAGGTGATGCGACTGAGAGTTTCGGTCGCATGAGTTCAGTCGCAGAGTAGTTGAGTCGTACGGTTAAGAGTTAGTCGCATATAACCCAGTCGCATAATGTCTAGTCGTACGGAAGGAAGTTCAATCGTACGAATGAGTACCCATTCGCATGATAGCCCAATCGCATGGCCCAGTCGCATGGAGGACATGCGACTGGTGATAGTTCAGTCGCCCGAACAGGGCTGATGTGAGTGAATGTAGTAGTGTATGTATGATGTATGTATGTTAGTATGATGTATGTATGTAGTATGATGTTGCCATAATAAATGGTGAATACTGATGATATGTAAGTATATATGTTCCTTATGCATATGTGTTTTATCTTTGATAACTTTACGTGAATGAATGAATGAAAGAAATGAATGTATTAAGAACGTAAAGTGAAAGATAATGAAAGAAGGAACATGATGAATGAATGCATGCATTAACGAATGAATGAATGTAATAAAGCCTTGCAAGCAAAATGAAGGAGGTGCACACCCCTGGCAGGTGTTAGCTCAACGGTGTGCGGGTTAGCTACCCCGAAGGATGCACATCGGGGTCAGTCTTTGTGATTGACCGGAAGTATGTATGGGATCCTTGCCGCTTGCCCTAGGTGACTGGATCAGCATTAGTGCACAACGTTCGTGATTGATCATCACAGGTCCAGCACCCGCATTTGTGCACAACGTTCGGGGTATAGCATATGGCATTGATCCAGAAGTAAAGAGAAAGATAAGTGGTGCTTGTACCTACCCTAGGTGACTGGATCAGCATTTGTGCACAACGTTCGTGGCTAACCACCACAGGTCCAGCACCAGTAGTATGTATGATGAAAGGGGGTAGTGTACATGTCACCGAATGTAATGAACGTTCGAACGAAAGTAATAAATGAATGAATGAACAGAATGAAGGTTCGAACGTATGAAGTGAAAAGTATGAATGAAAGTAAAGACATACGAAAGTATGTGAAGTATGTAAAGTATGTATGTATGAATGTAAACGAGAATGAGGAAGTGTACACGAATGAAAATAAGTAATGAATGAAAGATAATAATAACGTTATCTGCGTGTACGTATGATGTGTGAACACATGTATGAAAGAACGGATAATAAGAATGAAAGTATGTTTTATTATAAAACTAGAACTCACTCAGCAACGCTGACTTTTATGTGTTTTCCAGTTCGCAGGTAGTGTTGCTGAGGATGGCACGAGGCGGCTACTCAGCTCTTTTGGGAGGGCATTCTCCATTGTGTAATGCTGCAACGTCACGTGTTGCGGGCCCATAACGCACGCAACAAGTCACGTTGCCTGCCATTACGAGATTTCTTGAGGATTTGAATCAACGAGATTACTCAAGAAATCTCCTTTATATATTTTTGAATTTAATATCTTCTTTATGAAGAAAAATATATTTTCTTATTTTGGTAGAGGTCGCTATACGACCCTATGATTGCTGAGGAATATTCATCAGCAGCAGTCATAGTATAGTTAAGCCCCTATAGTTGTTGAGCATTCTCATAAAAGAGATTACTAGGTAATCTCGGGTTTCTATGTGTCTCCTCAGCAACTATAGTAAGGTTAGAAAGTTGTATTTTGTATTCGAGTCAATGATGTAATGACTTTTACGAATGAATGAGAATGTATTTATGTTTTCTTTATTAATTCCGCTGTGTATGTTATGATCATGTATTAAAGTATGTTAAACATTGTTTATCTAAAATATATGCAATGAAGAACCAACCGTAAGGTGCCCGGTGAGCGGGGCCTTACATTAAATAAATATTCGCTTAAAACTTGTAGGTCATATAGCAATCATACATGTGTCTCCCAAATAGAATAAAAATATTGTACTTTTCAAACAAAAGAAAACTTGTAGGTCATATAGCAATAAACTTTATCCTTCTTATAATAAGCACACGTACATCATAATACATAATATTTCTTGCGTCTTAATAAACATGTACATTATCTTTCATTCTTTCATTATCTTTCACTTCGTCATAAACGAGATTGCACACAACAAGAGCCCCCTGTTGATCGATAACGGATATCGATCACTGTCGATACACAAACGCGGTAGCTAACCCCCGATAGTTGATCTACTCTGCAAGGCACGTGGCTGCTCATGAATACAGATCCATCATCATACATTAGACCCACAAAAGTGAAGTCCATCATAGTTCTTACAAGACTTTTCATCATCATACGGGCCTGGGTAACATTCATCAAGTTCCACTATTCATTATTATTAACTATCACTTCGTTGCATAATACTTATTCTTAATTAGTATATATCACATCAAGTAAGAAACATCATCAAATCCCCCCCCTTTATTTAGAATGAATTCACCCATAGCCCATATATTCACATTCTAATCAAAATGAATAACAAACAATAATATCCGACCCTCTGTGGGACGACGGGGGTTTTAGGGGAGGCAGCCCCTAGTGGGGTCCAAAGGGCAACACCTCTGGCACATAGAACTTTTAAATAAAGGGATATAGAACTTACCTGGTTACAGTGAGTTGCTTCTAGTCTAAGATTTCTAAGCTAGGATCATGGTATACGACCTACATATAAGTTAACACTCAAATGGGTCATTTTCTATGCAGCTTCGGCGGTAATTCCACACGCAGTTTCGCTGTTGATTTTGTTGGTAGTTTCGCACACAGTTTCGCTGATAGTTTCACTGTCAGTTTCGCATGATAGTTTTGACTAAATTTATGTGATTCTTTACGACTTTTCAAAACCTAAAACCCTAGAATTCGGGTCTGACCTACAGAGGCATTTAGATGATGAATCTTACCTGGATTTCTTGTTCCTTTCAGGGGTTTGTTGCTCTAACACTTAGATCTTCGATCTCTTAACCAATGAAGCTCCAAACCTTATGTTATTGATACTTCTCTCTCTACTCTCTCTAGAAAGTTAGTGGCTAGGGTTGCAAATGAGGAAATTATGGCTGGTTAGGTGGTTTAAGTGGCTGATTATGGGCCTCTAATAACTTAAACCTTTTTGCCCATAATATTAATATGGCCCATGACCTATTTCCTTCCTTTATTTTTATTAAATATCCCTTAACTAAGTCCATTATTATTAAATGGCTTGTTTTGACTTTCCGGGCCGTTACAAGTCTCCCCCACTTATTTAGGTTATATCCTTGAAACCTGTCAGTCATTAAACAATTGAGAATAATACTGCCTCATCTCCTCCTCGGTCCTCCATGTAGATTCGGATCCCTTTCTATGTCTCCACTGTACTCGTACCAGGGGAATAACTCTATTCCTTAAGCGCTTTTCTTTCTTATCAAGGATGGCAACTGACTGCTCTACAAAATTCAGTAATTCATTCATTTCAATGTCTTCTATCGGTACAACCACATCGTCGTCTACCAATCATTTCCTTAGATGAGATACATAGAACGTAGGATTAATTCCAGTAAATTCATAGGGTAGTTCCAATCTGTAGGCCATTTCTCCTACTCTTGCGATAACACGAAATGGCCCTATGAACCTTGGGCTTAATTTCCCCTGCTTCTGAAACCTGATGATCCCTTTCTAGGGAGATAACTTGGGCATAACCTTATCACCAACCTTGAATTCTATCAGCCTATGCCTCTTATCAGCATAAAACTTCTAGCGATCCTTTATGACTTTCATGAATGCCTTAATCCTATTTAGCTTCTCGGTCGTAACCTCAATCACTTCAAGACTTCCCAATTCCTTTTGCCTGATGTCACTCCAACACACGGGTGTTCTACACTTCCTACTGCATAGCATCTCATAAGATGGCATTACCAATGCTGGCATGGTAACTATTATTATATGAGAATTCTGCCAACGGTAAGTGCTCATCCCAACTTCCTCCAAAGTCGATTATGCACGCTCGCAGCATGTTTTCTAATGTCTGAATCATTTTTCCGACTGACCATCCATCTGGGGGTAGTAAGCCGTAGTGATATGCAGTCTAGTCCTCATTGCGTCGTGAAACCTATTCCAGAACTGGGATGTGAGTCGCGTGTCTCTATCAGAAACAATAGAAGTTGGCACACCATGACGAGCCATGATCTTCTTGATAAATATCTTCGCCACCCGTGTTGGTACACATGTCCCTAGTTCTAGTTCTAGTGAACTCAAATGTAATTGGCTTTCATTTTGTATCACTTAAGTAATGTTTGATATATGAAATGAAAAACTCTTCTTTGAATGCTTATTGGTAGTTGAATGTTATATCTATTATTATGATTGATTGTTACACGCTTATATGAACAAGTTATATAGGTTTACAGTTGTTAGACATAGTTCTGTATCATTAAAGGTTCAGGAATGTGCTTAACTAATTATCATGATTCAGTCGCACGACTGGACCATGAGAATAGGTCAGTCGCACGACTGAACCAGGTGATTGAGTCAATCACACGATTGAGTCATAAGACTGACTCAGTCGTACGAATGAATCAATCGTACGACTCAGTTGCACGACTGAGCCATACGCATGGCTCAGTCGTACGAATGAGAGCTGTAACCTATAAATACCACTTAATTCGTGAAAAAACACTTCGATAATTATCAACCCTAGCCGTTTCTGTTCGTCCAGAGAGTCCCTTCCAACTTCATAGAACGTTTCTGATCGATTCTAATCAATTCTTAATGTATTCTCATCGTTAGTTTTGATCAGATTAACGCTATCCCTGATTGGATCGCCAATCAAATAGGATTCTGCACTATTTGATCTGGTTTCACGTAAAATCAGTTAGTACTCCGTCCGTACACGGTCCAAACAACCCGCTCAGAGGAACACGTCTAATGCATTGGCAAGAAAATGGGCACTCTTTGTTAAACAGTTGATAATCACCCAGATCGCATCACTCCCACTCGTCGTGCAAGGTAACTTTGTGATCAAGCCCATTGTGATGTGCTCCCATTTCCATTTAGGAATGTCCAAAGGCTGGATCTTCCTGTATGCCTTTTGATGCTTTTCCTTCACTTGCAAACCAGTCAGGCACTTGCTTACATAATTAGCCACGTCACGCTTCATTTCCGACCACCAGTAATCTTTCTCAAATCCTAATTCATCTCCGCCACCCGCTCAGAGGAATACATCTCACTAATTGGCAAGAAAATAGGCACTCTTTGTTAAACGGTCGACAATCACCTAGATCATATCACTCCCTCTTTCCATACGAGGTAACTTTGTAAAGAAGCCCATCGTGATGTGCTCCCATTTCCATTCAGGAATTTCCAAAGGCTGGATCTTCTCGTATGGCTTTTGATGCTTTGCCTTCACTTGCAAACAAGTCAGGCACTTGCTCATATACTTAGCCATGTCAAGCTTCATTTTCGACCACTGAGAATCTTTCTCAAATCCTAATACATCTTTGTGGAACCGTGATGGATGGAATACTGAGTCTTGGGAGCCTCATCCATGATCTTCCACCTTAGATCCCCATAGAGAGGGATCCAGAGTCACCTAGATTAAGTTCTAACACCCATGGTGTTTTCCCCTAAATCAAAAACCTGTCCTTTCATCCTTTCAGAGTTGACTCTATCAGCTCTTAATGCTTCATCTTGGAACTCCCTTATTTTCTTCATAACATAAGGTGTCATGATCATCTGATAAGCATTCACCCGAATTGGTTCGGGCCGTTCCTTCTGGCTAAGGGCATCAACAAACACGCTGGCTTTGCCCGGATGATAATGAATTTTACAGTCATAATCCTTGAATAGTTCTAACCACCACCTCTACCTCATGTTGAGATCCTTTTGTTTAAAAAAATACTTCAAACTTTGATGATCAGTAAAGACGGGGAACTCTACCGTATACAGGAGGTGCCTCCAAATCTTCAATGCAAACACCACCGCATCCAACTCCAAATCATAGGTTGGATAATTGGCTTCTTGGACCTTTAATTGTCTAGAAGCATAGGCTGTCAGCTTCCCCGTTGCGTTTACACCTACCCAATCCTGCATACAAGGCATCCGAGTAGACTACCAGTTCCTCGTTCCCATCAGTTAACATCAAGACATGGGCTTGAGTTAACCTTATTTTTAGTTCTAGGAAGTGTTCTCCTGATCTGGACACCATTCGTACTTCACGTCCTTATGGTTTAGCAGAGATAAAAAGAAGCTATCTTGGATAAATCCTGGATAAACCTCCTATAGTAACCCCCCATTCCTAAGAAACTGCGAATCTCAGATAGCGTATTTTGAGAATCCGATTGCATTACCGTTTCAAACTTTGCAGGGGCCACCCTGATCCCCTTAGGATTAACCACGTGACCAAGAAATTGAACTTCTCGTAGCCAAAATGCGCATTTGGAAAACTTGGCATATAACGTTTCACCTTTGTGCATCTCTAATACTTCTCGAATATGATCGACATGCTCCCCTTCACTTTTCGAATAAATCAAAATGTCATTGATGAACACTATCACCGATTTATTATCCAACATTGGCTGACATACCTAATTCATAAGATCCACAAAAGCAGCTGGCACATTGGTTAAACCAAAGGACATGACAAGAAATTTGTAGTGTGCAAACGTATACAGAACACTGTCTTAGAAATATCTTGTTCTTTCACTTTCAGTTGATGGTAACCAAATCGCAAGTCTATCCTTGAAAACCAGCTGGTACCGTGGAGCTGATCGAACAGGTCGTCGATCCACGGTAACGGATACCAATCATTTACGCTCAGCTTATTGAGCTCGTGATAATCAATGCACATCCGCATGTTGCCTATCTTTCTTCTTGACAAATAAGAGCAGAGCACCCCACAAGGAGATGATCGGGTCTGATGAAGCCTTTATTCAATAAATCTTGCAACTGAGCCCTCAACTCTACCATCTTTGAAAGAGCTAGACGATACGATGCGTTAGCAACGGGCTGTACTCCCACTAGTAAGTCAATATGGATTTTAATTTCGCGGTTAGGTGGCACACTACTCAGGTGGATAATTATGGCTTTAGCGTATTCACATCCTTTACATTGTCAAACTAAGTGTTGCACCTACGTCTCAAGTACTTTTCAAATGTGATCATCGACACTACATTCGGTACACAACACACTTTATCCCCATGAACCAGAACAGAACTACCATCACGTGTTAGACAAATTATCTTCATACTACATACTATATTTGCTTCATAGCTAGCTAACCAATCCATTCCTAACATCACATCAAAACCTCCTAAGGCCATAACATGCAACCTAATAGGGAACTTACAATCTTCCAACTCTATCAGGCAATCCTCAACCATCTCACTCACCTCAGTTGACTTACCACTAGTTTTTTCTACATAAAAGCGCTCGTCTATCCTCCTAATCTTATTATGCAACAAATGACAAAAGGCAGTAGACACAAAACTCCTACTAGCACCAGAATCAAAGAGCACAGAAGCATATTCATGGTTAACCAAAAACATACCTGAAACCACTTCTGGATCTGCCCTGGCCTCCTCACGAGTTATGTTGAATGCCCTCGCTTTCTCCTACGAACCGTCACCCTTTCCTTTATCCCCAGCTTTAGCCGCCCCTGATCCTTCTGATTTTACTTTCTTATAGTCCCTTCCCATAAGACCATCTCTCCGCACTGGTAACACCTTGCTGCCCTACAGTCATTGACATAGTCGCCCTCGCCCCCGCATTTGAAACACCTACTTGTCCTAAATCTACCCTCCCTAAATGACCCCTTCCATATTTTCCGTAAGAATTCCCTTCACCCGCATTTCCTCGCCTCCCTGACTGATCCTGAACTCTCATCCTCTTCTCTTCAATCCTAAAGTTTTCACCTCTAAACCTCTTCCCATTCCTATTCTTGTTCCCACTCCATTTTTCGACCTTCTTTTGTACAGGCATCAGATCTCTCTCATCATACAATCTCCCAGCTAAATTCACCATAGACCTAAACGTGTTCGGTCTTGCCACAATCATATTCCTCCTAACGTCCACTTCTAAACCTTGCATGTACTACTAGATCTTCCTAGACTCTGGGCTCACCGTTTTAGGCACAAGTCTTGCTAACTTGTTGAACTTGATTGGGTACTGCTGGTATGTCATGTTCCCCGCTTCTAAGTTCTTAAATCTCTATCAATTTTGTCTGACTCCTGATGTGGACAACCTCCTCCAGCACTAACTCCTTCCACTCAGGCCACCTCATCTTGGCTATCACCCGTCGGCCCTCGGCTTGGACAATGTTGTCCCACCAGCACAACGCCGAGTCAACAAATGGAGGAGTGGAAAACTTTACTTTCAGATCTTCCCATCACTCGCTAATCTCCAGTACAGCCTCCGTTTCTCAAACCCATCGATGGGCGGTTGTAGCATGGCCGTTGCCATTGTAAGTTGGGGTTTGCATCTTGGAATGCTCCATAATTGCACCCCTTAGTGGTCTCTTTCAAGTCTTCGTCCTCACTATCATCACTGTGAACCACCACCCTATGAGAGGAGGGTCCCCTTTTAGACTCCGATGTGAACACTTTAGTGTGTTCTGCTATGAACACTTGTGTTCCGCCGTGAACACTTTACTGTCCGCTAAGAACACTTGGATACTTGTGTTCCGCTATGAACACTTACTGTGAACACTTTAATGAGCTGTCCACTATGAACACTTGTGTTCTGCAGTGAATACTTTACTATCCGCTGTGAACACTTGGATGTTTGCTTGAATGTTATCTATTATGGAGTGTTCATCCATTGTTGATATTGATCATCCGCTGAGGACTTGTTGATCAGCTGTGAGTGTTTGTGCATCTATTGTATGTACTTGGACATTGTTTAGACTTCATCCGCTGCTAACAATTAGACATCGGTTGTGGGCTCACCTTCATCCGCTGCCAACACTTTCCAAAATTTCTTTATCTATAAAATTTGTAAATGAAATTAAAACAATAATTAGTGTTTGATTTGAATGTTACTTATGTTGTATGTTAGTAAATGGTTATTTAAATGTTAGAACATGTTTGATTGATTAAGGCAGACATTATACTTCAATGAGCTTGTTGATTCCAACAGTATATGTGTATATGGTAATGTTATCTTGAGAACTCTTATTTGTTGTTAGAACTTTAATAAACTTTTTTACACGTGTAAAATAGTTTCTTTGTTTGTTCATATGTTTATGTATGTGTAAAATAAAGAGTTCTTATAATTCTCACACAAAACAAATGATAAGTTCAATTTTTTAAATATTAAATTATATTTATGTACACTAAATACGAGATAACAAATTTTAAATGTGTGAGTAAAAGTAGTAAAATATTTTAAATGTGTGAGTAAAAGTAGTAAAATTATACTATAATGGATAACTGATATATGACATATGTAAAAGCTATAAAAATATTATTGAAGAATACTCTACTGTATAGGTGAGAGAAAGAAAAGAGAAGAGAGAAAACATAATTAAAGTAATTAATTAGTTGGGATGATAAATGTTTGATAGTTTAAAATTATACCCTTCGTAATAATTTTATATTTGTTAGATTTAAATATAATAAGTGGTCCTGAATAGTTCTTTAAAAGAGTTACCTTTTTTGTTCACATGTTTATATATTTGTAAAATACGGAGTTCAAATAATTCTCACACAAAATAAATGATAAGTTTTAATTTTTAGATATTAAATTTGTAAGGTTTATATAATGGCTAATACAACCAAAGCAACCAAAGACTTCATGCATGCATGCACTCAGTACCAAGTAGAAGATGCCCCAGAAGTTTATACTTAGAACAAGAATTATTCTAAGTATAAAATTTCCGAAGCCAAAGTTGCTCTAGAATCTTTATACTCTGCACAAGAAATATTCTAAGTATAAAGTCTTCCGAAGCCAAAGACCAAAGTCTTCCGAAGCCAAATGAAGTGAAGAGTGATTTCTTCCGAAGTCTTAGAAAAACATGCTTTTATCTGATTTACTTTTGTATAAGGATTTCTACAACTCTGAAGACTCACCAACTTGCATGAGTTGGTGAAAAGGTCCATGTTTTCGCAACTGTATATTGAAGTCTTTGTCTGTAACTTTCTGCTTTATGTACTTTTATCCTTTTTGTATTATATTAGGATGTGAGCTGTGGAATGTGATAGTCATTAGTCAAAATGCAATCTGCCTTTTGACTCTACATTGATTTTGTTGTCTTTTAATGTTCCAACTGGCTTTCCATGTATGGCTGGTTGTAGGATGTAGTATAAAGTATCTCAGGGTCTTGTAACTTATAACTTATGCGTTGTAACACTTGTAAGAGAACTTGAGATTAACATACAACATTCTTGAAAACCATATATTGTTCTTGAGTTCTATCTCATTATTACTTGTGTTCATTGCATCTTGTTCTTAAACCCAGTTGCCTATTTGAACTGTGAAGTGTTTTAACACTCTCCTCATTATGAGACTGATTGTCTTGACCATCCCTTAACTGGTCCTGCAATTGGTATCAGATCTTTAGGCTATTGATTGTAAGATCACACCATCTTAAATCTCCTCAGTTCTCACACAACACTTAATATATCAAATGGTAGCATCTAAGTCTGATATGGAAACCAGTACCATGGTAAAGTCCCCACTGATCACACCTGATGATTTTGATACTTGGTGTTTAAGAATGGAAGGCTTCATCAAGTCACAAGATAGCAGGATGTGGGAGTCTGTTACCACAGGACCTTACATTCCTTGCACCTCTTCGGTTGCTGCTGGAGGTGGCATGATCCCAAATGAGATGGCTGACTACTCTGAAGAAGATAGAAAGAAATAGATATAGATCAGAAAGCCATGACTGCCCTCCAAACTGCTCTTTCAAATGCCATCTGCAGGGGCTTCAAGAAGTGCAAATTTGCTAAGAAACTCTAGGATGCACTGAAGATCATGTATGAAGAGTCTATTGAAGCCAAATAAAATAAGAAAGACCTTCTGGAAGTAGCAGTTTGAGAACTTCACCTTCAAAGCAGGTGAAACCATGACACAATAATAATTCAGGTATGTTGAGATTATGGCCACTCTGGTGGATGTTGGAGTGAAACTGGAGAACAGGGATATTATGAGAAGGTTCATGTCCTCTCTTCATAGACAGTGGACACACTATTGTGTGGTCATTAAGAGTGATGAAAATCTCAGGACCCTTACTCTCACTGACTTGTATGGCACACTCAGTGGTTACCAGATGGAGATGACCATGTAAAATCCATCTGGCAACTCTAGCAATCAACAGAGTTCTGCCCTACATGTGGTTGAAAGGGATTATAGACCACCACAGCAACAGTCATCTCTTACCCTGACAACTCCCCAAAGGGCCCTTTCATCACCTTCCTAAAGACACCCAAGGAGAGCTACATCCAAGAAAGCCCATTCAAAGAGACAAGTTCATCATAAGTTGTGTCTCAGGATGAAAGCACAGGCAGCTTTCTCTTCAGCCTTCAAGACTTAGACTGCATCCATCCAGATGACCTGGAGTACATGGAGATAGTTCAACATATAGCTCTTCTCACTCATAGAGCTAAGAAATTCTACAAGAGGACAAGGAGAAAGTTTCCTAGCAATGTATCCAGTGGAAAGTTTGGGCTGGATAAAAACAATGTGAAGTGTTATAACTATAACCACATGGGACACTTTCATAGGGAGTGCAAGGCACCCATGACAAATGGTGACGAAACACAACCCAAGCCAAGCTACACTAAGGGAGCTTCACCTACTGAGAAGCCTAAGCAACAAGCTACAATTTCTATTAAAGAAGGAGGCTTTGATTGGTGCTTCCAGGTAGAAGATGTGTCTCCAAACCAAGCACTGATGGCAGATCTGGATTAAGCCAAGGTATTGGAACATCTTTGTACCCCATACTGCATTGCTAAATTAAGTAGATACAGGTCCTATAACTTAGAAATAAGATCTGATCTTGAGTCTTTGAATATTAACTTCTAATTTCAAAAGAGCTAAAAATTAGTATAATTTAAAAATAGAAAACTATTTTAACTATTAAAAATGAGCATACCAACTGCATGACTCAAATCAAAGATTTCATTACTAAGTTAACTGAGTGCCAGGCTGAGCTAGTGATCAGTAAAGTCAAGGTAGAGAAACATGCTCTTGAAGAAGAGGGACTTGGATCTAATGAGGTAACTCCTCCACACACACTATTGTCTATAAGATCTTCAAGGTGTGGAACTAGTCAAGATGTGCTTCCATCCGTAGATCCGAGTGATGAAGAGGATGAAGAGGAGATAGTGAACAATAGATCTGGGAAGAGTTAAGAAGATCATCCTAACAAGGGTCACTATTCTCCTGAGGAGAGAACGAAGTCAGGGATGATAAAGTCCAAGAGAAAGAACTTAGTCCGAGCAACCAAGAGAAGATCAAAGAGAGCTCAAGAGATGAAGGTCGCCTTCAACTCCAAGCAGAATCAAGTTTTCATCTCTGCATGTTTAGAAATGATAAAAACCGAGGATACAACTTTGAACTCTAGTACCAAGAGTTCAAGTTCATGTCCAAGTCATCCCTGTGAAGGAATGAAGGCTGTTAAACTATTTAAAGATGATACTTACCAAAACCTAAGTGCCAAATCTCATGATGATTACCAAAACCGACACGGTGAAAATATGATAAAGATATGATCAAAACGAAGAAAATTGACCAAAGTCAAACTTGGTCAACCGTGGTCAAAGTCAACTGTCAACATCAGCGGTCGTCCCGAATGACGTCAGCACCCCGCAGTCACTCATCAGCAACAAAGAATTTATCAGACTTAGAACTATTTTTGTGTAATCATTTTGTGCTTAAATGTAATATTTTCCTATTTTTGTAAAGAGTATAAAGGACTAAGTGTAGTCATTTATACTCAACAAAAAGAAGAACAAGAACCAACAAGTGAGAATAGAGTTTTATAGAGAGGAAACACACACAAACGGTGTAACCTCTAACATTGAGAGAAATCATGGTTGAGTGTGTGTGAGATAGTTTTCTAACAAACTCCCTTGTAATCCTCTTGTATCAAACACATGAAAGAATGAAATATTTCTGAATTTGTGTTGTTGATTGTTCATCATTCATTCATCATCATCATACATGTTCATCTCTTTTATATAGATCATCACAAAATCATCAACAGATCTGTGAGATTCCGCATCACATATCTGATAAACGGCAACAATACGATTGCAATATTCAATCCACACGTGTATCGGATTTCCACAGTTGGTATCAGAGCCTTGGCTCCTTGTTCTTCAATTTTTTCTCAAAAATTTGAACCACAAGTTTGATCTACAAATTGTTGTTGTTTCTGATGAAATCAAAGCTACCATTAGCTTAGATTTGTTATTTCGTGATAATCTGCAAGTTTTCATATCCATTGAAATTCATTTGAGCCATTATTTTGAAGATTTAAGCAAATTTGTTCTTCAAGTCTTCAAATGCTCATGAACGTGAAATTTTGATTTTTTTGTTGTTTGATCAAATTTAAGCTTCTACTAGCTTTAGTTTGTGATAACTAACACATCTGCAAAGTTTCATATCAATTGGATTATCACAACACTCGAATTTGAAGATTTTTGAAAATCTTATGTTCTTGAGTGCTCTTGAGGAAAATTCATCTAAATCACGAATCTGATATTGTTTAGCTGAAATTGATAGTGGTTTTAGCTTAGAAAATCAAATCTATTCGTTTATCATTCAAAACATCCAAATCATATATTTTGAACTTTGATTTTTAGATCTGGGTTTTTGTTCTTCATTGTGTTCTTTATGGGTTCATCATTTAAATGTGATTTTAGATGATGAATATATGAAATTGATTGTTGTTCTAGCTTAGAATCACTTATCTACAACTATTATAACATTTGATTTTACCCAATTCCATCTGAAATCCAAGAATCAAAAGTTGGTTCATTCAAGAACATGAAGTTTGACTTTTTCAGAGTCAAACTGTTTTGAAACCCCAAAATCAGCCTAAATCTTATGATTTAATTCAGATTTTGATTCATTTGTTCATCGTACAATCATTCAAAATCATTCAAACAAACATACATACAACAAATTATGAATACGAAAGTCAAATTTTATTCATAATCAAAATTCACAAAGAATATACAAATTACACTTGATTTTTGACTAAGTATTCTAAGTCCAATGCTTTAATTCCACAGCTGAAAGATCATTCCACAGTTGATGAGATAATTCCACAGCTAATGCACAACTTCCAAAGCTGATGAAAAAAAAAACCACAACTGACAAACAAATTTTTTTCTAAGTGTTCACGGCTGATGAACAAACCAACCCACATCTGATGAACAAAACTTCACAGCTGATGAACAATTAATCCACAACTGATGTGTTAAGTTCTTAAACTTGCACTTTGTCAAGGTTGTCAACATACAGTTCATTCTTCATCTTTAACCATACATCATCTTCAAGTCATTAATTATCATCATCCAAATACACCATACACCCGTTATCAACACAAATCCAAGTTTATCATTCCAAACTTTGAAACCCACTGTGGACAACAACGAAATCATACAAAACTGCTAAAAAATTCATAGTCACATCAGACACAAACTAAAAATCACAGCAGACAAAAAAAATAATTTAACCAATAGAAGTCCTAAACATACAATGGATGTGTTGAACCCCATTCACAGTGGATGAATTGAAGTTGTCCACAGCGGACAAACTTTTAGACATAGCGGATGGGATGATCTGAAGTGGACAGCGGATGAGCAAAACAACTTCACAACGGATGAACTAAAAATGTCCACAACGGACAAACAATTCGGTTCACAGCGGATGACCTGATTTCGGTATTCTCTTGAACATACTGCGGATGACCTGATTTTGTTAACAAACCATTCAACTCAGTTCAAGCTACACCATATCCGAACACAACCCAAATCATCTTCGATTGACTACCATCAACCATCACCACCGAATCCAACACAACCCTCGGTCACCTGCGAACCACTAAACATCACCACCATCTGCTGCAATCATTAACTATCATCATCTGGAGAAGCATCGACTGAACTCTTGTTCCCTCAAATTACCTGTGACCAGCGACCGACAACCACCATCCTCGGTCGACCTTCAACCACCATCTCAACCACCTCATAAACCACATCCACGACCATAATCATCTTCAATTTTGACTTTTTATTTGTGTTTTAAAACTCTAAGTTTGACCTCTTTGTTTTGCGTTTTAATTTTGACTTTTGTTTCTATTTTGACCCATTTTGATCCCTTGTGACCGATATAACAGGGTTACTAAAAACAAATTGGAAATTTCAAAGTTATTTCACTTATTTTGAGTTCTATTTTTAAAATCATACCAGCGAAAGATAAAAAAAATATTTATATAAATTTTTTTTAACAAACAAAATCACAATATTTCTTTTTTGGGGATTTGTTAAAATATTAATTAATTAAAAATGTTTCTTGAATGAATCTAATTGAGTGAAACTTATAATTCGATTAGTTTGATTGGATTTTAATTAGAATTGTTTGAAAAATCATTCAAATTTTAATTGACGCAATCTGAATCTTATTACTTTTTAATTAAGCTAGATTAATTTTAGTCAAGCTTAAATAGATTGTAATCGAACAAAGTTAACTCTTTAATTAGGCCGATCTAATTAAATTGAGTTTTAACGTTCTTGGGATTCAATTAAAATTTTTAGATTGATTTTGATTAAAACATACACAAATTTTCAAATCATTTTTGTTGATTAAATAAAATGGAAAATTTAACATCATTCACTAACACTCGTGTTTCAAGAAACAGAGCTATATTTCTTGCTGCAGGTAGAAAGTGGTTTCATGAATTCAAACAAAGCAAACCAAGTTGCAAACAACCAAACAACTGCAACAAATTAAACAAAAGCTATAAACAACCAAACATGAGCAGTATATCAAACAATAACTCATTGTTTGATAACAAAACATTTGATTATACATAAGTCACATTGAGAAAGAACTGTTGCATTTACACTTATGTGATCTTGCAAATTCAAGCAACATATTGTCTGATGATTTGATAAAGTGCAGGTCAGTGATGGAACAATCTCAAAGAAATGATCAAGCACAAATCAAGACATTGAATCAACAAAACATTAGTTTAACTCAAGATCTAAACCAGTTGCAAGACAAAATGGTTCGACAACAAATCAAACTTAAAGAGTTAACTGCTGAGCTTGCAAAAGCCACAAACATCAACGACACCAACATTCCTCCATTGCCTGAATTCCTAGAGACAGAAAGATCAATCTATGCTCATCAACATGCATAGATGAAGTTCAGGCTTATCAAAAACATTGTAACAATCTATCATACATGATACAGGAGGGAAGAGCTTCACATGCAGAAGAATTACAAACTTCTGCAAAACAAATCAGTTCACTAGAGAAAGAAGTTGATAACTTGTTTAGAGAAAATCATAATCTAAATGCTCAATCCACTAAACTCTCGGTGAAGTTAACAAACATAAAGGCTGAATTCGAAACAAAAGTTAAAGCAAGTACAAGTAAAACAATCATTAACTTGCAACATTACATTGAGCGTCTAAAACAAGCAATCAATACAGAAATGGTTACAAATGCAGAATTAAAGGTACAACATAAAGCCTTTGAAGATAAAATCAATTCTCTTCTAAAGGATGTAGACAAACTCCTTCGACAAAGATTTAGTCTTCAAGCTCAAGTTACAAAACTCACAGAGTCTTTAACAAAGACAAAATCAGATCATGTATCAACAGAAGTTGAACTTGAAAATTTAAAGATGAATGCAAGCAAATTGGAAGAACTACTTAATACACAAGATCAGAAGAAGAGTGTTGGATCTACATATCATGTTGTTCCTCCACCTTACAATGATAACTACATAGAAATGCCAACTTCAACGACAAGTCCATTTAAAGAAGATTTAAAGATGCATGATCATCATCAAAAAGACAAACCATCCAACATCATTCAAATCACTTCTCCTGAAATAGCACCAAAGCTGTACTACAAACCAGAATCACCACAGAATGAAACCTTTCATTCTTGTGATGGTCAAGATGGAGATCCTACAAGTGATGACAGTGATGATGAAATCAACCAAACAAACAAAAAAAACATCGTCATGTATTAATCATTTCATTAAAGAAAACAATCCAAAACAAACACAACCATACAAATCCAAAACTACAAAGCCTAATAACAAACAAAAGGCTATGGTTCTCAATGAGAAATTCAAATCAGCAGGATTTCTTGAACCAGAATTGCCTGAGGCTGAACTAAAAGAAAAGATTAAAATGGAGTTAAAGAACAAACAAAAGCTTGAGGTACAAGAAATCAAAGAACAAATCAAGAGGGAGAAGACCAGATCTAAAAGAAAGAAGAAAAGTCAGACCAAGTCTTCTACACCTGATCCAAACCAAGCATCAACCTCAAAAGCAACGTTAGAAACTCCAAAACAACAAACAATTCTCTATGGAACATGTAATTCAGATTCACATAACACTTCAGAGTGTAAAAACACTAAGAGTGATACATATATATGTCCTCACAAGAGAAAACAACACAAACAACCAAGATAAAAGTCTATGAAGTTTCAAGCAAATCCAACTTCATTATTCAAGCCTAAGGGAAGAAGATCCAGACCATCTTTATACTGCTTAAATTATGACATGGAAAATCATACCACTTCAGAGTGTTTATACAAGAACTCTCTAACATCACAACAAAGAAGAGGTCAAAGATCTTATCATCCATCACCGTCATACTCACCAAGATCGGAGCATGAGCACTACAACGGACACAGCTACCTATCTCCTCGATCACATTGGCATGGGTATGAATTTAAACATTATGATATTCATGATTATTGGGCACCAAGACATTATCCTAGGTCAGACACATAATATAAGTATGATACATATAGGAATAATGATTGGTATAATGGATATCATAAAAGATCACATCCATCAAAATATTATAATCATGATTATAATTCTTATCATGAATATGATCACATGCCTAGAAGAAACAAACATAATCAAGGACAAAGATCCTTTGCTACACCTCCACAAAAATTTCAAAAGGTAAATAGATTTTCTAAGCAAACCAAAAGATTTTCAAAAGCCTAACAAACTCCTTTCGTTAGAGAAACTAAAGTTGATTCAGTTGGCTTAAAATCAAAACAATGTTGGAGAAAGAAAACAATTTCAGGAGGTGAATCTGATACATCATCAGATAAAGCAAAATCATACACATACGAGCAAGTCACATGTAAAGATGTTAATGGACAGCTCAAGACAACTATGGCCTGGGTTGAAATATCTAACTGATTTGCTAGTGTAATAGGGACAGTTATGGAGGCCTGCCAACCTAAGAAAAGTTAGCAGTTGTTGATCCCTTCTCATGACAGAACGTTCTTCCTCCTCATGATATTATGATGCAACTGAGCCAAGTGGAGCAGAAATTAACCAGAATTCAATGCAGGATAACAACTGATGTTTTATTCCATTTGCTTAGTCTGAGTATATTGTTACATGGACTAACTGTTTATGATCTCTATTGAATTGATAACACATATGGCATTTCTCTATTTTCTCACAAAAAATCCAAAAAATTAGAAAATCAAGAAAAATCCAAAAATATTTCTATTGAATCTTCATGCGTTAACATGAGAAATGATAGTAGACTTATCTACTATCTTCTGCATCTATTTTTCAAATCAATAAAGACTGACAAGACTTTGTTTGATATGTCAGTAGGCTCATCTTGGATTGAAGACAAGCATATTTGTGAGAAATTAAAATCAATATGAATTGGGGACCAAAACCATCTTAGGGTATTGGTAAGCAATGACTTTTCCAAGTGTTTGCTTGGGTGGTTACCTAAACACACCATGCAAAATCGGTTTATAAATTTCTCATTGATAAAAGCATCTGTTTCTCCTTTGTTGTATGTAAATACAGACCTGGAGTAAACATGAGGACAACTTCTGTTATGCTAAGCACAGACCTAGTTGTCCTTGCACTAAAAGTGTTGATGCTAAAAAGAATCCTAATATGGATCAATGCTAAAAGAATCACAATGAGGATCAACTTCCAATATCAAGCATAAAAGAATCTCAATGCGGATCAAATATAAAAGAATCCCCAAAGTGGATCAAATCATGAGAATTTATACACTAAGTAGCCTGGTTCAAGTTGTGAAAAAGTGTCATCTTGCATCTCATGAGGAGGGTTATTCTTCCATACTTCTGAGTGTGTGGTACAAAGCATATCTAATCAAATCTAAACATAATAATGTCCCAAAGTATTGAAAATAGATCCTTGCATGAGTTTAAGTGGACAAACATACTTACAATCAACTCTGTTCTTTGTCAACTTTAAACATTCTTAGATGTACAGGATTAATGATTAGTATGATCTCATTGTAGTTGAAGGATTCATGCTTGTAAATATCTTAATTTTGAAAAATCTAAAATACCAAAAAGACTTGTCATTTCTAGTATTTTTTCTTAGTTTTGGCAGATTTACATGTGTTAAAGATTTAGGAATGAAACTTTGATGCAATACCACTACCGAGAGGATTTAGACTTTTGTAGGTGATGAATTGGACAGCATGCCTGAGTTTCTTATTCTGTTCAAATGTAAAAAGAACACTCCTGCTTCCTTCAACGATCTCCTGCCAGTTGATGAGAACAAAGAATCCTCCTCTTGGTCTCACATACACAAAAGTTCCTCGCCCTCCAAAGCTTTTGTTGAGGGAGAGTTTATGTTAAGTTAGAAGAATTTCTAATGCTTCTCCTTCACCTCTGAGGTTTAGATAAAGCTGTTGATATTGCTACTTGTGCAATCAACAGTGTATTCAAATGGATGTATCTTCAAGTCTTCAAAATGAGACTAGAAGATCAAGCTGAAGAAGCATACATCAAGTGCCGAACAAAAGTCTTTATGTGCCGAACCAAAGTCTTTATGTGCCAAAACAAAGTCCTTTTCTCAACGCCTTTTATAAAGCCTCTAAGAAGATGCTACCAAAAAGGAGGAGAAGACTGCACTACAAGACTGCACATCATTTAACATACAAGGTTTTGATAATCATGAGGTTTTGGCAACATCATCTTAGAGGGAGTACTATTGGACTATTTAAAGAAGATAATTACCAAAACTTAAGTGCCAAATCTCATGATGATTACCAAAATCGACACGGTGAAAATATCCAAAAGATATGATCAAAATGTAGAAAATTGAGCAAAGTCAAACTTGGTTAAACTTGGTCAATCGTGGTCAAAGTCAACAGTCAACATCAGCGGTCGTCCCGAATGACGTCAGCACCCGGCAGTCACGCATCAGCAACAAAGAATTTATCAGACTTAGAACTATTTTTTTGTAATCATTTTGTGCTTAAATGTAATATTTTTCTATTTTTGTAAAGACTATAAATGACTAAGTGTTGTCATTTATACTCAACAAGAAGAAGAACAAGAACCAACAAGTGAGAATAGAGTTTTACAAAGAGAAAAACACACACAAAAGGTGTAATCACTAACATTGAGAGAATTTAAGGTTGAGTGTGTGTGAGAGAAAATGTTTTCTCATAAACTCCTTTGAATTCCTGTTGAATATCACACATCTGAATGAATGAAATATTTATGAATATGTGTTCTTCATTGTTCATCATTCATTCATCATCATATATCATTGTTTGCATATAGAGCATCACGAAAGCATCAACAGACCTGTGAGATTCCGTATCACAGATCTGATAAACGACAATAATACGATTGCAATATTCAATCCACAAGAAGTATTGATTTCCACAGTTAAAGACTGCACTACAAGACTGCACATCAATCAACATACAAGGTTTTGATAATCATGAGGTTTTGGTAGCATCATCTTAGGGGAGTACTGTTGGACTATTTGAAGATGATACTTACCAAAACCTAAGTGCCAAATCTCATGATGATTACCAAATCCGACACGGTGAAAATATGCTAAAGATATGATCAAAATGAAGAAAATTGACCAAAGTTAAACTTGGTCAAACTTGGTCATCCATGGTCAAAGTCAACAGCCAACATCAGCGGTCGTCCCGAATGACGTCAGCACCCGGCAGTCACGCATCAGCAACAAAGAATTTATCAGCCTTAGAACTATTTTTGTGTAATCATTTTGTGCTTAAATGTAATATTTTCCTATTTTTGTAAAGAGTATAAATGACTAAGTGTAGTCATTTATACTCAACAAGAACAAGAACAAGAACCAACAAGTGAGAATAGAGTTTTACGGAGAGGAAAACACACACAAAAGGTGTAATCACTAACATTGAGAGAATTCAAGGTTGAGTGTGTGTGAGAGAGAGTGTTTTGTCACAAACTCCTTTGAATTCCTATTGAATATCACACATCTGAATGAATGAAATATTTATGAATATGTGTTCTTGATTGTTCATCATTCATCCATCATCATACATCATTCTCTTGCATATAGATCATCATAAAATCATTAACAGATCTGTGAGATTCCGCATCATAGATCTTCTAAATGGCAACAATATGCAGGTTTTTAAGTGGTAAAGACCGAGGATACAACTTTGAACTCTAGTACCAAGAGTTCAAGTTCATGTCCATTTCATCCCTGTGATGGAATGAAGGCTGATCAGCTATGTAACACTGCTATACAGCATGAACCATCCACCTTCAAAGGCAATCTTCACCCTAGAAAGACTGTTACAACATCTGAAAGGATGAGGATGGAGATGGAAAGTGATCAAACTCAGTCTTTCATTCACAAGAAGACCCTTAAAAGAGAGCAAATACATTGCATTATGTGCGGCAGTGTAAGGATTGCATATACAATCCTAAAAGTACTGTCAACATAACAAAGAAGAAGACTTCTGAGAGGAACAAGAAGAAGAAAGCATCAGTAGAAATCTTGTAACACCCGGAAGTTTGACTTTTTGGAGTGTATGCGACTGAGTCTCAGTCGCATGGAACTCATGCGACTGGGGGGACCAATCGCATGGAGCTCGGACGATTGAAGGTTCAAACCGCATGGAACTCATGCGACTGGAGGTCCAGTCGCATGGTGTTCAGGCGAATGGAGGCCCAGTCGGCTGTAGTTTGGGGCGACTGAGCTATAGCTATAAAGGAAGGGCAGCCATCTCCCCTCCCCACACTTGCACATTTCAGTCGGGAGAAGGAGCAGAGAGAGAGCAGAGAAAGAAGAGAAAGAAAGAGAGAAAGTGGTGATTCGGGCTCAAAAATTTGTCGAGTGGCTAGTCCAAACGAAGCTCTTCATCTTCTCTTTGATTATGTGAGTTCTAGGACCCCTCGTTTACTTATTTTCAATGATTTTGGGGCTGGAACACATATAAACCCATTTTTGAAAAAGTGTATGTTTGACCCATTTGGGTGAAATCTTGTGTTATGTGTTTAAGGTACGATTTATGACAGGATCTCAGCCTCTCGTTTGATCAATCAGATTGGTTTGCAGCGGATTTAGCACGTTAATTAGCAATTATGGCAAGAACATAAAAGATATTGCAAGTAAAAGCATAAACATAGAGAGAGAAAAGAGTTCTGCGAAAAATTAATTGTTCTATTGGTCAACACGTTTCGGCAATCAAAACAGCATGATTCACCATCCTTTTATAGGCGGCAAAAGGATGGTGGTGATGTCCTTTCTCTGACATCAACCGATTATTAAAATTACAACTGACGGAACATAAAACTACTAAAGATGTCAACAGCTGACATCTTCTTACAAAAGTGTTCCTATCTTTTACAAGTACTGACAAAAGTAAACTACTGAAATCCTACAACGACTGAAGAACAAGCTCTTCAGTCGTTTATAACTACTGATACTATAACAGCTGAAGAACAAGCTCTTCAGCTGTTGTACAAACTACTGAAATAAAATTACAAAACTACTGAAAGGGAAAAACCATCACAACAACTGAAGAAGACTTCTTCAGCTGTTGTGACAAACTCTGAGTCTTCAACACTTGGTTCTTCAGACTTGGGCTTCAGATGATATAACAGCTGATGACTTCAGTAGATGTCATCAGCTCATGTCTTTAGTCTTTGTCTTCAGACTTTGTGCTTTAGTAGAAGGTCTTCAGTTCTTCAGTTCTTCAGCTTTTGATTCTTCAGTACTTGTCTTCAGTACTTGAAGTCTTCAGTACTTGTATGATCAGTACTTCAGACTTAAGTACTTGTCTTCAGTACTTTAGAGTCCTCAGCTGTTGTTCTTCAGTTCTTTGATCTTCATACTTTGATCTTCAGACTTTGTCAGAACAGCTGATGGGAGTCTTCAGCAGTTGTTGCAGTGGCATGTGGGACATAGAGGTTTTCCTGATCTTGGCTCATTGGTTCTTTTGGTCCAACAAACTCCCCTTGAACCAATGCAACCAAAACCTCTAATTATTGGTTGTCCCACTTTTTGTTGGCATAAGGATTGGTTAACCAGAAACATACCTGAAACCACTTCCGGATCTAGCACCAGACTTTGTCAGAACAGCTGATGGGAGTCTTAAGGATTGGTTGTCCCCCTGAACCAATGCAGCCAAACTCCTACTAGCACCAGAATCAAAGAGCACAGAAGCATATTCATGGTTAACCAGAAACATACCTGAAACCACTTCCGGATCTGCCCTGGCCTCCTCACGAGTTATGTTGAATGCCCTCGCTTTCTCCTATGAACCGTCACCCTTTCCTTTATCCCCAGCTTTAGCCGCCCCTGATCCTTCTGATTTTACTTTCTTATAGTCCCTTCCCATAAGACCCATCTCTCCGCACTGGTAACACCTTGCTGCCCTACAGTCATTGACATAGTCGCCCTCGCCCCCGCATTTGAAACACCTACTTGTCCTAAATCTACCCTCCCTAAATGACCCCTTCCATATTTTCCGTAAGAATTCCCTTCACCCGCATTTCCTCGCCTCCCTGACTGATCCTGAACTCTCATCCTATTCTCTTCAATCCTAAAGTTTTCACCTCTAAACCTCTTCCCATTCCTATTCTTGTTCCCACTCCATTTTTCGACCTTCTTTTGTACAGGCATCAGATCTCTCTCATCATACAATCTCCCAGCTAAATTCACCATAGACCTAAACGTGTTCGGTCTTGCCACAATCATATTCCTCCTAACGTCCACTTCTAAACCTTGCATGTACTACTAGATCTTCCTAGACTCTGGGCTCACCGTTTTAGGCACAAGTCTTGCTAACTTGTTGAACTTGATTGGGTACTGCTGGTATGTCATGTTCCCCGCTTCTAAGTTCTTAAATCTCTATCAATTTTGTCTTACTCCCGATGTGGACAACCTCCTCCAGCACTAACTCCTTCCACTCAGGCCACCTCATCTTGGCTATCACCCATCGGCCCTCGGCTTGGACAATGTTGTCCCACCAGCACAACGCCGAGTCAACAAATGGAGGAGTGGAAAACTTTACTTTCAAATCTTCCCATCACTCGCTAATCTCCAGTACAGCCTCCGTTTCTCAAACCCATCGATGGGCGGTTGTAGCATGGCCGTTGCCATTGTAAGTTGGGGTTTGCATCTTGGAATGCTCCATAATTGCACCCCTTAGTGGTCTCTTTCAAGTCTTCGTCCTCACTATCATCACTGTGAACCACCACCCTATGAGAGGAGGGTCCCCTTTTAGACTCCGATGTGAACACTTTAGTGTGTTCTGCTATGAACACTTGTGTTCCGCCGTGAACACTTTACTGTCCGCTAAGAACACTTGGATACTTGTGTTCCGCTATAAACACTTTACTGTGAACACTTTAATGAGCTGTCCACTATGAACACTTGTGTTCTGCTGTGAATACTTTACTATCCGCTGTGAACACTTGGATGTTTGCTTGAATGTTATCTATTATGGAGTGTTCATCCATTGTTGATATTGATCATCCGCTGAGGACTTGTTGATCAGCTGTGAGTGTTTGTTCATCTATTGTGTGTACTTGGACATTGTTTAGACTTCATCCGCTGCTAACAATTAGACATCGGTTGTGGGCTCACCTTCATCCACTGCCAACACTTTCCAAAATTTCTTTATCTATAAAATTTGTAAATGAAATTAAAACAATAATTTGTGTTTGATTTGAATGTTACTTATGTTGTATGTTAGTAAATGGTTATTTAAATGTTAGAACATGTTTGATTGATTAAGGCAGACATTATACTTCAATGAGCTTGTTGATTCCAACAGTATATGTGTATATGGTAATGTTATCTTGAGAACTCTTATTTGTTGTTAGAACTTTAATAAACTTTTTTACACGTGTAAAATAGTTTCTTTGTTTGTTCATATGTTTATGTATGTGTAAAATAAAGAGTTCTTATAATTCTCACACAAAACAAATGATAAGTTCAATTTTTTAAATATTAAATTATATTTATGTACACTAAATACGAGATAACAAATTTTAAATGTGTGAGTAAAAGTAGTAAATATTTTAAATGTGTGAGTAAAAGTAGTAAAATTATACTATAATGGATAACTGATATATGACATATGTAAAAGCTATAAAAATATTGAAGAATACTCTACTGTATAGGTGAGAGAAAGAAAAAAGAAGAGAGAAAACATAATTAAAGTAATTAATTAGTTGGGATGATAAATGTTTGATAGTTTAAAATTATACCCTTCGTAATAATTTTATATTTGTTAGATTTAAATATAATAAGTGGTCCTGAATAGTTCTTTAAAAGAGTTACCTTTTTTGTTCACATGTTTATATATTTGTAAAATACGGAGTTCAAATAATTCTCACACAAAATAAATGATAAGTTTTAATTTTTAGATATTAAATTTGTAAGGTTTATATAATGGCTAATGCAACCAAAGCAACCAAAGACTTCATGCATGCATGCACTCAGTACCAAGTAGAAGATGCCCCAGAAGTTTATACTTAGAACAAGAATTATTCTAAGTATAAAATTTCCGAAGCCAAAGTTGCTCTAGAATCTTTATACTCTGCACAAGAAATATTCTAAGTATAAAGTCTTCCGAAGCCAAAGACCAAAGTCTTCCGAAGCCAAATGAAGTGAAGAGTGATTTCTTCCGAAGTCTTAGAAAAACATGCTTTTATCTGATTTACTTTTGTATAAGGATTTCTACAACTCTGAAGACTCACCAACTTGCATGAGTTGGTGAAAAGGTCCATGTTTTCGCAACTGTATATTGAAGTCTTTGTCTGTAACTTTCTGCTTTATGTACTTTTATCCTTTTTGTATTATATTAGGATGTGAGCTGTGGAATGTGATAGTCATTAGTCAAAATGCAATCTGCCTTTTGACTCTACATTGATTTTGTTGTCTTTTAATGTTCCAACTGGCTTTCCATGTATGGCTGGTTGTAGGATGTAGTATAAAGTATCTCAGGGTCTTGTAACTTATAACCTATGCATTGTAACACTTGTAAGAGAACTTGAGATTAACATACAACATTCTTGAAAACCATATATTGTTCTTGAGTTCTATCTCATTATTACTTGTGTTCATTGCATCTTGTTCTTAAACCCAGTTGCCTATTTGAACTGTGAAGTGTTCTAACACTCTCCTCATTATGAGACTGATTGTCTTGACCATCCCTTAACTGGTCCTGCAATTGGTATCAGATCTTTAGGCTATTGATTGTAAGATCACACGATCTTAAATCTCCTCAGTTCTCACACAACACTTAATATATCAAATGGTAGCATCTAAGTCTGATATGGAAACCAGTACCATGGTAAAGTCCCCACTGATCACACCTGATGATTTTGATACTTGGTGTTTAAGAATGGAAGGCTTCATCAAGTCACAAGATAGCAGGATGTGGGAGTCTGTTACCACAGGACCTTACATTCCTTGCACCTCTTCGGTTGCTGCTGGAGGTGGCATGATCCCAAATGAGATGGCTGACTACTCTGAAGAAGATAGAAAGAAATAGATATAGATCAGAAAGCCATGACTGCCCTCCAAACTGCTCTTTCAAATGCCATCTGCAGGGGCTTCAAGAAGTGCAAAATTGCTAAGAAGCTCTAGGATGCACTGAAGATCATGTATGAAGAGTCTATTGAAGCCAAATAAAATAAGAAAGACCTTCTGGAAGTAGCAATTTGAGAACTTCACCTTCAAAGCAGGTGAAACCATGACACAACAATAATTCAGGTATGTTGAGATTATGGCCACTCTGGTGGATGTTGGAGTGAAACTGGAGAACAGGGATATTATGAGAAGGTTCATGTCCTCTCTTCATATTGTGTGGTCATTAAGAGTGATGAAAATCTCAGGACCCTTACTCTCACTGACTTGTATGGCATACTCAGTGGTTACCAGATGGAGATGACCATGTAAAATCCATCTGGCAACTCTAGCAATCAACAGAGTTCTGCCCTACATGTGGTTGAAAGGGATTATAGACCACCACAGCAACAGTCATCTCTTACCCTGACAACTCCCCAAAGGGCCCTTTCATCACCTTCCTAGAGACACCCAAGGAGAGCTACATCCAAGAAAGCCCATTCAAAGAGACAAGTTCATCATAAGCTGTGTCTCAGGATGAAAGCACAGGCAGCTTTCTCTTCAGCCTTCAAGACTTAGACTGCATCCATCCAGATGACCTGGAGTACATGGAGATAGTTCAACATATAGCTCTTCTCACTCACAGAGCTAAGAAATTCTATAAGAGGACAAGGAGAAAGTTTCCTAGAAATGTATCTAGTGGAAAGTTTGGGCTGGATAAAGACAAAGTGAAGTGTTATAACTATAACCACATGGGACACTTTCATAGGGAGTGCAAGGCACCCATGACAAATGGTGACGAAACACAACCCAAGCCAAACTACACTAAGGGAGCTTCACCCACTGAGAAGCCTAAGCAACAAGCTACAATTTCTATTAAAGAAGGAGGCTTTGATTGGTGCTTCCAGGTAGAAGATGTGTCTCCAAACCAAGCACTGATGGCAGATCTTGATTAAGCCAAGGTATTGGAACATCTTTGTACCCCATACTGCATTGCTAAATTAAGTAGATACAGGTCCTATAACTTAGAAATAAGATCTGATCTTGAGTCTTTGAATATTAACTTCTAATTTCAAAAGAGCTAAAATGAGTATAAGTTAAAAATAGAAAACTATTTTAACTCTTAAAAATGAGCATACCAACTGCATGACTCAAATCAAAGATTTCATTACTAAGTTAACTGAGTGCCAGGCTGAGCTAGTGATCAGTAAAGTCAAGGTAGAGAAACATGCTCTTGAAGAAGAGGGACTTGGATCTAATGAGGTAGCTCCTCCACAGACTCTATTGTCTATAAGATCTTCAAGGTGTGGAACTAGTCAAGATGTGCTTCCATCCGTAGATCCAAGTGATGAAGAGGATGAAGAGGAGATAGTGAACGATAGATCTGGGAAGAGTTAAGAAGATCATCCTAACAAGGGTCACTATTCTCCTGAGGAGAAAACGAAGTCAGGGATGATAAAGTCCAAGAGAAAGAACTTAGTCCGAGCAACCAAGAGAAGATCAAAGAGAGCTCAAGAGATGAAGGTCGCCTTCAACTCCAAGCAGAATCAAGTTTTCATCTCTGCATGTTTTGAAATGATAAAAACTAAGGATACAACTTTGAACTCTAGTACCAAGAGTTCAAGTTCATGTCCAAGTCATCCCTATGAAGGAATGAAGGCTGTTAAACTATTTAAAGATGATACTTACCAAAACCTAAGTGCCAAATCTCATGATGATTACCAAAACCGACACGGTGAAAATATGCTAAAGATATGATCAAAACGAAGAAAATTGACCAAAGTCAAACTTGGTCAAACTTGGTCAACCGTGGTCAAAGTCAACTGTCAACATCAGCGGTCGTCCCGAATGACGTCAGCACCCCGCAGTCACTCATCAGCAACAAAGAATTTATCAGACTTAGAACTATTTTTGTGTAATCATTTTGTGCTTAAATGTAATATTTTCCTATTTTTGTAAAGAGTATAAAGGACTAAGTGTAGTCATTTATACTCAACAAAAAGAAGAACAAGAACCAACAAGTGAGAATAGAGTTTTATATAGAGGAAACACACACAAACGGTGCAACCTCTAACATTGAGAGAAATCATGGTTGAGTGTGTGTGAGATAGTTTTCTCACAAACTCCCTTGTAATCCTCTTGTATCAAACACATGAAAGAATGAAATATTTCTGAATTTGTGTTGTTGATTGTTCATCATTCATTCATCATCATCATACATGTTCATCTCTTTTATATAGATCATCACAAAATCATCAACAGATCTGTGAGATTCCGCATCACATATCTGATAAACGGCAACAATACGATTGCAATATTCAATCCACACGTGTATCGGATTTCCACAGTTGGTATCAGAGCCTTGGCTCCTTGTTCTTCAATTTTTTCTCAAAAATTTGAACCACAAGTTTGATCTACAAATTGTTGTTGTTTCTGATGAAATCAAAGCTACCATTAGCTTAGATTTGTTATTTCGTGATAATCTGCAAGTTTTCATATCCATTGAAATTCATTTGAGCCATTATTTTGAAGATTTAAGCAAATTTGTTCTTCAAGTCTTCAAATGCTCATGAACGTGAAATTTTGATTTTTTTGTTGTTTGATCAAATTTAAGCTTCTACTAGCTTTAGTTTGTGATAACTAACACATCTGCAAAGTTTCATATCAATTGGATTATCACAACACTCGAATTTGAAGATTTTTGGAAATCTTATGTTCTTGAGTGCTCTTGAGGAAAATTCATCTAAATCACGAATCCGATATTGTTTAGCTGAAATTGATAGTGGTTTTAGCTTAGAAAATCAAATCTGTTCGTTTATCATTCAAATCATCCAAATCATATATTTTGAACTTTGATTTTCAGATCTGGGTTTTGTTCTTCATTGTGTTCTTTATGGGTTCATCATTTAAATGTGATTTTAGATGATGATTATATGAAATTGATTGTTGTTCTAGCTTAGAATCACTTATCTACAACTATTATAACATTTGATTTTACCCAATTCCATCTGAAATCCAAGAATCAAAAGTTGGTTCATTCAAGAACATGAAGTTTGACTTTTTCAGAGTCAAACTGTTTTGAAACCCCAAAATCAGCCTACATCTTATGATTTAGTTCAGATTTTGATTCATTTGTTCATCGTACAATCATTCAAAATCATTCAAACAAACATACATACAACAAATTATGAATACGAAAGTCAAATTTTATTCATAATCAAAATTCACAAAGAATATACAAATTACACTTGATTTTTGACTAAGTATTCTAAGTCCAATGCTTTAATTCCACAGCTGAAAGATCATTCCACAGTTGATGAGATAATTCCACAGCTAATGCACAACTTCCAAAGCTGATGAAAAAAAAAACCACAACTGACAAACAAAATTTTTTCTAATTGTTCACGGCTGATGAACAAACCAACCCACATCTGATGAACAAAACTTCACAGCTGATGAACAATTAATCCACAACTGATGTGTTAAGTTCTTAAACTTTCACTTTGTCAAGGTTGTCAACATACAGTTCATTCTTCATCTTTAACCATACATCATCTTCAAGTAATTAATCATCATCATCCAAATACACCATACACCCGTTATCAACACAAATCCAAGTTTATCATTCCAAACTTTGAAACCCACTGTGGACAACAACGAAATCATACAAAACTGCTAAAAAATTCACAGTCACATCAGACACAAACTAAAAATCACAGCAGACAAAAAAAATAATTTAACCAATAGAAGTCCTAAACATACAATGGATGTGTTGAACCCCATTCACAGTGGATGAATTGAAGTTGTCCACAGCGGACAAACTTTTAGACATAGCGGATGGGATGATCTGAAGTGGACAGCGGATGAGCAAAACAACTTCACAATGGATGAACTAAAAATGTCCACAACGGTCAAACAATTCGGTTCACAGCGGATGACCTGATTTCGGTATTCTCTTGAACATACTGCGGATGACCTGATTTTGTTATCAAACCATTCAACTCAGTTCAAGCTACACCATATCCGAACACAACCCAAATCATCTTCGATTGACTACCATCAACCATCACCACCGAATCCAACACAACCCTCGGTCACCTGCGAACCACTAAACATCACCACCATCTGCTGCAATCATTAACTATCATCATCTGGAGAAGCATCGACTGAACTCTTGTTCCCTCAAATTACCTGGGACCAGCGACCGACAACCACCATCCTCGGTCGACCTTCAACCACCATCTCAACCACCTCATAAACCACATCCACGACCATAATCATCTTCAATTTTGACTTTTTATTTGTGTTTTAAAACTCTAAGTTTGACCTCTTTGTTTTGCGTTTTAATTTTGACTTTTGTTTCTATTTTGACCCATTTTGATCCCTTGTGACCGATATAACAGGGTTACTAAAAACAAATTGGAAATTTCAAAGTTATTTCACTTATTTTGAGTTCTATTTTTAAAATCATACCAGCGAAAGATAAAAAAAAATATTTATATAAATTTTTTTTAACAAACAAAATCAAAATATTTCTTTTTTGGGGATTTGTTAAAATATTAATTAATTAAACATGTTTCTTGAATGAATCTAATTGAGTGAAACTTATAATTCGATTAGTTTGATTGGATTTTAATTAGAACTGTTTGAAAAATCATTCAAATTTAATTGAGGCAATCTGAATCTTATTACTTTTTAATTAAGCTAGATTAATTTTAGTCAAGCTTAAATAGACTGTAATCGAACAAAGTTAACTCTTTAATTAGGCCGATCTAATTAAATTGAGTTTTAACGTTCTTGGGATTCAATTAAAATTTTGAGATTGATTTTGATTAAAACATACACAAATTTTCAAATCATTTTTGTTGATTAAATAAAATGGAAAATTTAACATCATTCACTAACACTCGTGTTTCAAGAAACAGAGCTATATTTCTTGCTGCAGGTAGAAAGTGGTTTCATGAATTCAAACAAAGCAAACCAAGTTGCAAACAACCAAACAACCGCAACAAATTAAACAAAAGCTATAAACAGCCAAACATGAGTAGTATATCAAACAATAACTCATTGTTTGATAACAAAACATTTGATTATACATAAGTCACATTGAGAAAGAACTGTTGCATTTACACTTATGTGATCTTGCAAATTCAAGCAACATATTGTCTAATGATTTGATAAAGTGCACGTCAGTGATGGAACAATCTCAAAGAAATGATCAAGCACAAATCAAGACATTGAATCAACAAAACATTAGTTTAACTCAAGAGCTAAACCAGTTGCAAGACAAAATGGTTCGATAACAAATCAAACTTAAAGAGTTAAATGCTGAGCTTGCAAAAGCCACAAACATCAACGACACCAACATTCCTCCATTGCCTGAATTCCTAGAGACAGAAAGATCAATCTATGCTCATCAACATGCATAGATGAAGTTCAGGCTTATCAAAAACATTGTAACAATCTATCATACATGATACAGGAGGGAAGAGCTTCACATGCAGAAGAATTACAAACTTCTGCAAAACAAATCAGTTCACTAGAGAAAGAAGTTGATAACTTGCTTAGAGCAAATCATAATCTAAATGCTCAATCCACTAAACTCTCTGTGAAGTTAACAAACATAAAGGCTGAATTTGAAACAAAAATATAAAGCAAGTACAAGTAAAACAATCATTAACTTGCAACATTACATTGAGCGTCTAAAACAAGCAATCAATACAGAAATGGTTACAAATGCAGAATTAAAGGTACAACATAAAGCCTTTGAAGATAAAATCAATTCTCTTCTAAAGGATGTAGACAAACTCCTTCGACAATGATTTAGTCTTCAAGCTCAAGTTACAAAACTCACAGAGTCTTTAACAAAGACAAAATCAGATCATGTATCAACAGAATTGAACTTGAAAATTTAAAGATGAATGCAAGCAAATTGGAAGAACTACTTAATACACAAGATCAGAAGAAGAGTGTTGGATCTACATATCATGTTGTTCCTCCACCTTACAATGATAACTACATAGAAATGCCAACTTCAACGACAAGTCCATTTAAAGAAGATTCAAAGATGCATGATCATCATCAAAAAGACAAATCATCCAACATCATTCAAATCACTTCTCCTGAAATAGCACCAAAGCTGTACTACAAACCAGAATCACCACAGAATGAAACCTTTCATTCTTGTGATGGTCAAGATGGAGATCCTACAAGTGATGACAGTGATGATGAAATCAACCAAACAAACAAAAAAAACATGTCATGTATTAATCATGTCATTAAAGAAAACAATCCAAAACAAACACAACCATACAAATCCAAAACTACAAAGCCTAATAACAAACAAAAGGCTATGGTTCTCAATGAGAAATTCAAATCAGCAGGATTTCTTGAACCAGAATTGCCTGAGGCTGAACTAAAAGAAAAGATTAAAATGGAGTTAAAGAACAAACAAAAGCTTGAGGTACAAGAAATCAAAGAACAAATCAAGAGGGAGAAGACCAGATCTAAAAGAAAGAAGAAAAGTCAGACCAAGTCTTCTACACCTGATCCAAACCAAGCATCAACCTCAAAAGCAACGTTAGAAACTCCAAAACAACAAACAATTCTCTATGGAACATGTAATTCAGATTCACATAACACTTCAGAGTGTAAAAACACTAAGAGTGATACATATGTATGTCCTCACAAGAGAAAACAACACAAACAACCAAGATAAAAGTCTATGAAGTTTCTAGCAAATCCAACTTCATTATTCAAGCCTAAGGGAAGAAGATCCAGACCATCTTTATACTGCTTAAATTATGACATGGAGAATCATACCACTTCAGAGTGTTTATACAAGAACTCTCTAACATCACAACAAAGAAGAGGTCAAAGATCTTATCATCCATCACAGTCATACTCACCAAGATAAGAGCATGAGCACTGCAACGGACACAGCTACTCTTCTCCTCGATCACATTGGCATGGGTATGAATTTAAACATTATGATATTCATGATTATTGGGCACCAAGACATTATCCTAGGTCAGACACATAATATAAGTATGATACATATAGGAATAATGATTGGTATAATGGATATCATAAAAGATCACATCCATCAAAATATTATAATCATGATTATAATTCTTATCATGAATATGATCACATGACTAGAAGAAACAAACATAATCAAGGACAAAGATCCTTTGCTACACCTCCACAAAAATTTCAAAAGGTAAATAGATTTTCTAAGCAAACCAAAAGATTTTCAAAAGCCAAACAAACTCCTTTCGTTAGACAAACTAAAGTTGATTCAGTTGGCTTAAAATCAAAACAATGTTGGAGAAAGGAAACAATTTCAGGAGGTGAATCTGATACATCATCAGATAAAGCAAAATCATACACATACGAGCAAGTCACATGTAAAGATGTTAATGGACAGCTCAAGACAACTATGGCCTGGGTTGAAATATCTAACTGATTTGCTAGTGTAATAGGGACAGTTATGGAGGCCTGCCAACCAAAGAAAAGTTAGCAGTTGCTGATCCCTTCTCATGACAGAACGTTCTTCCTCCTCATGATATTATGATGCAACTGAGCCAAGTGGAGCAGAAATTAACCAGAATTCAATGCAGGATAACAACTGATGTTTCATTCCATTTGCTTAGTCTGAGTATATTGTTACATGGACTAACTGTTTATGATCTCTATTAAATTGATAACACATATGGCATTTCTCTATTTTCTCAAAAAAAATCCAAAAATTAGAAAATCAAGAAAAATCCAAAAATATTTCTATTGAATCTTCATGCGTTAACATGAGAAATGATAGTAAACTTATCTACTATCTTCTGCATCTATTTTTCAAATCAATAAAGACTGACAAGACTTTGTTTGATATGTCAGTAGGCTCATCTTGGATTGAAGACAAGCATATTTGTGAGAAATTAAAATCAATATGCATTGGGGACCAAAACCATCTTAGGGTATTGGTAAGCAATGACTTTTCCATGTGTTTGCTTGGGTGGTTACCTAAACACACCATGCAAAATCGGTTTATAAATTTCTCATTGATAAAAGCATCTGTTTCTCCTTTGTTGTATGTAAATACAGACCTGGAGTAAACATGAGGACAACTTCTGTTATGCTAAGCACAGACCTAGTTTTCCTTGCACTAAAAGTGTTGATGCTAAAAAGAATCCTAATATGGATCAATGCTAAAAGAATCACAATGAGGATCAACTTCCAATGTCAAGCATAAAAGAATCTCAATGCGGATCAAATATAAAAGAATCCCCAAAGTGGATCAAATCATGAGAATTTATACACTAAGTAGCCTGGTTCAAGTTGTGAAAAAGTGTCAACTTGCATCTCATGAGGAGGGTTATTCTTCCATACTTCTGAGTGTGTGGTACAAAGCATATCTAATCAAATCTAAACATAATAATGTCCCAAAGTATTGAAAATAGATCCTTGCATGAGTTTAAGTGGACAAACATACTTACAATCAACTCTGTTCTTTGTCAACTTTAAACATTCTTAGATGTACAGGATTAATGATTAGTATGATCTCATTGTAGTTGAAGGATTCATGCTTGTAAATATCTTAATTTTGAAAAATCTAAAATACCAAAAAGGCTTGTCATTTCTAGTATTTTTTTCTTAGTTTTGGCAGATTTACATGAAAGATTTAGGAATGAAACTTCGATGCAATACCACTACCGAGAGGATTTAGACTTTTGTAGGTGATGAATTGGACAGCATGCCTGAGTTTCTTATTCTGTTGAAATGTAAAAAGAACACTCCTGCTTCCTTTAACGATCTCCTGCCAGTTGATGAGAACAAAGAATCCTCCTCTTGGTGTCACATACACAAAAGTTCCTCGCCCTCCAAAGCTTTTGTTGAGGGAGAGTTTATGTTAAGTTAGAAGAATTTCTAATGCTTCTCCTTCACCTCTGAGGTTTAGATAAAGCTGCTGATATTGCTACATGTGCAATCAACAGTGTATTCAAATGGATGTATCTTCAAGTCTTCAAAATGAGACTAGAAGATCAAGCTGATGAAGCATACATCAAGTGCCGAACCAAAGTCTTTATGTGCCGAACCAAAGTCTTTATGTGCCAAAACAAAGTCCTTTTCTCAACGCCTTTTTATAAAGCCCCTAAGAAGATGCTACCAAAAAGGAGGAGAAGACTGCACTACAAGGCTGCACATCATTTAACATACAAGGTTTTGATAATCATGAGGTTTTGGCAACATCATCTTAGAGGGAGTACTATTGGACTATTTAAAGAAGATACTTACCAAAACTTAAGTGCCAAATCTCATGATGATTACCAAAACCGACACGGTGAAAATATGCAAAAGATATGATCAAAATGTAGAAAATTGAGCAAAGTCAAACTTGGTTAAACTTGGTCAATCGTGGTCAAAGTCAAAAGTCAACATCAGCGGTCGTCCCGAATGACGTCAGCACCCGGCAGTCACGCATCAGCAACAAAGAATTTATCAGACTTAGAACTATTTTTTTGTAATCATTTTGTGCTTAAATGTAATATTTTTCTATTTTTGTAAAGACTATAAATGACTAAGTGTTGTCATTTATACTCAACAAGAAGAAGAACAAGAACCAACAAGTGAGAATAGAGTTTTACAAAGAGAAAAACACACACAAAAGGTGTAATCACTAACATTGAGAGAATTTAAGGTTGAGTGTGTGTGAGAGAAAATGTTTTCTCATCAACTCCTTTGAATTCCTGTTGAATATCACACATCTGAATGAATGAAATATTTATGAATATGTGTTCTTCATTGTTCATCATTCATTCATCATCATACATCATTGTTTGCATATAGATCATCACGAAAGCATCAATAGATCTGTGAGATTCCGTATCACAGATCTGATAAACGACAATAATACGATTGCAATATTCGATCCACAAGCAGTATCGATTTCCACAGTTAAAGACTGCACTACAAGACTGCACATCAATCAACATACAAGGTTTTGATAATCATTAGGTTTTGGTAGCATCATCTTAGGGGGAGTACTGTTGGACTATTTGAAGATATTACTTACCAAAACCTAATTGCCAAATCTCATGATGATTACCAAAGCCGACACGGTGAAAATATGCTAAAGATATGATCAAAATGAAGAAAATTGACCAAAGTTAAACTTGGTCAAACTTGGTCATCCATGGTCAAAGTCAACAGCCAACATCAGCGGTCGTCCCGAATGACGTCAGCACCCGGCAGTCACGCATCAGCAACAAAGAATTTATCAGCCTTAGAACTATTTTTGTGTAATCATTTTGTGCTTAAATGTAATATTTTCCTATTTTTGTAAAGAGTATAAATGACTAAGTGTAGTCATTTATACTCAACAAGAAGAAGAACAAGGACCAACAAGTGAGAATAGAGTTTTACGGAGAGGAAAACACACACAAAAGGTGTAATCACTAACATTGAGAGAATTCAAGGTTGAGTGTGTGTGAGAGAGAGTGTTTTGTCACAAACTCCTTTGAATTCCTATTGAATATCACACATCTGAATGAATGAAATATTTATGAATATGTGTTCTTGATTGTTCATCATTCATCCATCATCATACATCATTCTCTTGCATATAGATCATCATAAAATCATTAATAGATCTGTGAGATTCCGCATCATAGATCTTCTAAATGGCAACAATATGCAGGTTTTTAAGTGGTAAAGACCGAGGATACAACTTTGAACTCTAGTACCAAGAGTTCAAGTTCATGTCCAATTCATCCCTGTGATGGAATGAAGGCTGATCAGCTGTGTAACACTGCTATACAGCATGAACCATCCACCTTCAAAGGCAATCTTCACCCTAGAAAGACTGCTACAACATCTGGAAGGATGAGGATGGAGATGGAAAGTGATCAAACTTAGTCTTTCATTCACAAGAAGACCCTTAAAAGAGAGCAAATTCATTGCATTATGTGCGGTAGTGTAAGGATTGCATATACAATCCTAAAAGTACTGTCAACATAACAAAGAAGAAGACTTCTGAGAGGAACAAGAAGAAGAAAGCATCAGTAGAAATCTTGTAACACCCGGAAGTTTGACTTTTTGGAGTGTCATGCGACTGAGTCTCAGTCGCATGGAACTCATGCGACTGGGGGGACCAATCGCATGGAGCTCGGACGATTGAAGGTTCAAACCGCATGGAACTCATGCGACTGGAGGTCCAGTCGCATGGTGTTCAGGCGAATGGAGGCCCAGTCGGCTGTAGTTTGGGGTGACTGAGCTGTAGCTATAAAGGAAGGGCAGCCATCTCCCCTCCCCACACTTGCACATTTCAGTCGGGAGAAGGAGCAGAGAGAGAGAGCAGAGAAAGAAGAGAAAGAAAGAGAGAAAGTGTTGATTCGAGCTCGAAAATTTGTCGAGTGGCTAGTCCAAACGAAGCTCTTCATCTTCTCTTTGATTATGTGAGTTCTAGGACCCCTCGTTTACATATTTTCAATGATTTTGGGGCTGGAACACATATAAACCCATTTTTGAAAAAGTGTATGTTTGACCCATTTGGGTGAAATCTTGTGTTATGTGTTTAAGGTACGATTTATGACAGGATCTCAGCCTCTCGTTTGATCAATCAGATTGGTTTGCAGCGGATTTAGCACGTTAATTAGCAATTATGGCAAGAACATAAAAGATATTGCAAGTAAAAGCATAAACATAGAGAGAGAAAAGAGTTCTGCGAAAAATTAATTGTTCTATTGGTCAACACGTTTCAGCAATTAAAACAGCATGATTCACCATCCTTTTATAGGCGGCAAAAGGATGGTGGTGATGTCCTTTCTCTGACATCAACCGATTATTAAAATTACAACTGACGGAACATAAAACTACTAAAGATGTCAACAGCTGACATCTTCTTACAAAAGTGTTCCTATCTTTTACAAGTACTGACAAAAGTAAACTACTGAAATCCTACAACGACTGAAGAACAAGCTCTTTAGTCGTTTATAACTACTGATACTATAACAGCTGAAGAACAAGCTCTTCAGCTGTTGTACAAACTACTGAAATAAAATTACAAAACTACTGAAAGGGAAAAACCATCACAACAACTGAAGAATACTTCTTCAGCTGTTGTGACAAACTCTGAGTCTTCAACACTTGGTTCTTCAAACTTGGGCTTCAGATGATATAACAGCTGATGACTTCAGTAGATGTCATCAGCTGTTGTCTTTAGTCTTTGTCTTCAGACTTTGTGCTTCAGTAGAAGGTCTTCAGTTCTTCAGTTCTTCAGCTTTTGATTCTTCAGTACTTGTCTTCAGTACTTGAAGTCTTCAGTACTTGTATGATCAGTACTTCAGACTTCAGTACTTGTCTACAGTACTTTAGAGTCCTCAGCTGTTGTTCTTCAATTCTTTGATCTTCATACTTTGATCTTCAGACTTTGTCAGAACAGCTGATGGGAGTCTTCAGCAGTTGTTGCAGTGGCATGTGGGACTTAGAGGTTTTCCTGATCTTGGCTCATTGGTTCTTTTGGTCCAACAAACTCCCCCTGAACCAATGCAGACAAAACCTCTAATTATTGGTTGTCCCACTTTTTGTTGGCATAAGGATTGGTCTATTTCCTTCTAGATCAGATTAGAAGTTGACCCAGATAAGCACTGGCCTGGGAGAAGGTTTCTAGTATTTGTTTGGCTAAGTATGGATGGGAGCTCTGTTTTGGGGAATTGGACACAGAGCTGTTATCCCATCCACGAAACCTACCTCCCATGTACTAGCCTGTAGGATTCTCTGGTGCAGGCCCGGACGAAAATCATTTGTTCTTCTTTGGTCATGTCTTCAGCCCCAACATCGAACAATCCTTCACGGCCGTACATCTCTGAGACAAACTTGACCTGTTTGCCATTCTTGAGCTCAACTGTTGTGATTTCCTTATATGCAAATTCATCTGGATGTCTGCCTTTTAGCAACAAGTTGAGCTCATCTTTGTGGAAGTTCTCAAGCTTCTTATAAACTAAGCCTTTCCTCACCATCCTATTCTCCAATATTATTTCGGGTGGTTGCATAGATTTATAAGCCTTCTCGAACTCATCCACAATTTCCCAAGGTGTTAATACAAGAGCCACAGTTATTACTTCATCTATAATCCTCTTCATCTGGCTCTTGTACCTCACAGGAATATCTTTCTTTGTGATCCTGTGAGCCACCCTAGGATCAGGCCAAGTCCTCACTCTCTCTTTGTTATATTGGAAGGTTTGTTTGAGAGTGAAGAGTCTCAGAGCTTCCTTCTTCATGTTCATGATAGAGGTAGAGGCAGCATATGCTTGGTAAATTGACTTAAGCATTTCAGGATCATGAAGCTGCTGCTGCTCCTCTTCCTCTATCTTAGCCCTCACAGTATCCATCTGTGAGGTGGGAGTGATGGTTTGTGATTTGGCTTTAGGTAGAGGTATAACTGCAGAAATGGGCAGACTATCCTCCTCATCCTCCTCCTCTTCTTCTTCTTGCAGCCTCAACACCCTTCTCTTCTTCTTCAAGGGTGGATCATTGGCTGCGGGTTTTGATGGTGAAGGGGTTGGTTTTGTGGGTTGTGGTTTGGTTGTTGGTGTGGGAATGTTGGAAGGCACTGCTAGCAATCTAGAGATGAGTGATGGTTTGGTCTGTTTTGCCAGCAGTGTCCTGTTCCCAGCACCGGCTTCGGAGAGGGCCTCAGCGACCAGTCCTTTGGTGAAATCACCAGCTGAACAGATCTTGGCGGCTATAGCCAAGATTCTGTCCCTGGTCCATGCTTTGACATCAAGGACTGGCCTGCCCAGATACTTTGAAATGAATCTACTCATAGCCTCGAGTCTCTTTTTGTCCTCTTGGCTATAAGTAGACCATCGGTGTTCGATCTCCCTAGTCTCCATCTTCCTGAGCTCCTGACCTAGCAAGCTTTGTCAAAGCCTTGCCTGAACAGCTGCTCAATGGCAGAGTCCATTGATTTGCTCTGTTCAGTATCAGCCTCCTTGACAAGGGCAGCTAGATCGGAGTCAGCCACCTTCTTTCCCTCCTCTCCCTTTTTCTTATAAGTGACACTAAAATCCTTTTGGATTCCAGCCACTTCTATATGCTCAACCTCCCTCTCTTTCCTCTTCCCTTTCTCCCTCACCCTACTACTCTCCTCAGCCCTCTCCCTCTCAACCACCACCTCTTTCTCTGCCTCTAACTCCTCCTCTCCCCTCTTCCTCTCGGCTTGCACTGATGTCTCCCCCTTTTTGGGTGAATTGGTTGGGGTTTGACTATCAGCAAGCACCTTGATAATGGCAACCTCCACCATGGGTTGGATATAAGTGGGAAGCCTCTCATCAATGGTTTGAATGACTATATCTTTTAGTATGGGTGTGATGAGAGGCAGGGATTTCTGGAGGATAGCATCCAGCTACTCAGGGGGGTTATGACCCTGAGAGCTAGTGCCAGAAGCAGGGGCTGGTGGCCGAGTTTGTGGGAGTGGCTCAGTGTTTGTGAGACCTTCAGGTGAAGGTGCCATCTGTGGGGTTGTGATGGCAGATGGACTTCTATCTTGAGTCATCTGAGCAAGCAGCTCTTTGAGTCTTCTTATCTCATCCTCTAAGATAGTGTTGTGAGCTACAACGTCGAAGAAGAAGCTCAGGTCATCATCAGTATGAACTGAATCACCTGACCTCCTGACAATGTCAGGATGTACATGCTCTGAGTGTGGCTCAGTAATAGCATGTGCCCCTTGTTCATGGTACTGGGACTTCCAGCCTCCGGATTGGATCCATCATCGGCAGTTGCCTCTGGTGAGGTCTTATTGATGTTAACAGCTTCACCCTGCTCAGATGTTGATGCAGAGGAAGTGGCAGCCTCACCAGATTGTCCTATTTCCCTAGCCACACTGGGAGATTAGACTTGTGATTCTCTGTGCTGTGGGCTCCCACCGGCACTAGTGTCCACCCCCACTTCGGTTGGAGTCTCCCCAGTTGTAATAGGTTTCTGGGGAAGGGTGGAGTGCTCAGATGGGTCAGCACTTTGGCTATTGCCAATGTAGGGCTTTGTGGGGCGGTCTCATCAGTAGATGGGCTCGAAGCAGTGTGCACAGGGGGAGGACTGTGCATTTTAACGGCAGTCTTCTCAAGTGAGATAGACCCCAGAAGTGTGGCGGCCCCAGAAGTGGTTGCATCAGGCTCCTGTTGAGAGGAAGCCTGTGCGGTTGTGATGGGTGGAGTCATGGTAGCTGCTGGGAGAATCGAACCAGTAGCCACATCCTGCATTTGTGTTGCAGGGGCATCCTCAGGGGACTCATCTCCCTGAGTAGCCTTTTTGGGCTTCTTTTTGGCTTTTGGTTTGGTAGGGACTTTGAATTTGGAGGTGGAGGCTGTGGGTTCCTGCTGCGTGGGTTTTCGCAGCCGGCCAGCCAGTTTTAAGGATTGGTCAGAGTTGTGCCTGGAGTATACCTCGGCTAGAACAGCCAAGGCAGGGACCCCAGTGCCAACAAGTCCCTCAGCCTGAAGCTGGTTCTCTATTATGGCCATGATGAACCGAGGATACAAGATCGATCAGTTAGAAACTGGTTTTGTGGCCATATCCTTGATTTCCAAAAATATAATATCTGTTAAGTTTAAAGGTTGTTTTTCAAGGATAGAGAACAATACATGTTGCCACCTTGTTGACATCTGGTCCCATGAAAAGGTTTTGGGAGCCAGACACACGTTCACCATATGAAAAATGAGGCGTTGGGGATCAGGGAAGTGTTTCTTCAACAAGGTTGCGGCGGAGAGGTCACCCTGGTAGTCGTTAGATGTGAAGGATAGATCTAAGGCGCCTTTGGGGTAGGAGGTTGGGTAGGTGGCATCCTCCAACTTCAGGGTTTGGCGCAAGGTAGCCGGAGTGATAACCACTGGGTGGTTGTTGACGGAGGACCGGAGAGAGACCTCGCCATCCTGCTCTCCAGTTTGGACGGTGATGTTCGTCCAAAACTCCGTCAGGGAGTCGGTGTAGATGGTAGGGTTCAAAAGGAATGCCGTTTGGTAAGGTGAGTCGTGCATCAGATCGACGGCATGGTGAAATTTTGGCCATAATAGCGATTTGGTGAGGTGAGCGACACAGTTGTGTCGAGGTTTCAGTTGCATGGTCGCCATTAATGGTGTTTGGGAAGTTCAGAGGTTTTGAAAAGTTCGGTCAAGTGAGGAGTAAATGCTCTGAACATTGGGCATTTATAAGGTAGGGCAAAGGCTGAAAGAAAACTACCGAAGGTTTTGGTGTTAGTTATCAGTTGTTGTAACGACTGATGACGTGGTCTTATCCTTCAGTGGTTGTAACATCTGAGGACTTGGTGTTAGTCTTCAGTAGTTAAAACTACTGAAACCTTGGTTTTGTCCTTCAGATGCTGTAAACGGCTGAAGAGTTATTGTCAGTCTTCAGTAGTTATGAACTACTGAAGACCTAATATTCTTCTTCAGACGTTGTAACAACTGAAGACTTGGTGTTAGCCTTCAGTAGTTGTGAACTACTGATATCAGTAGTTATGAACTACTGAAGACATGGTATTGCTTCAGTTGTTGTAAACAACTGAGGACTTGGTGTTAGCCATCAGTAGTTGTGAAACTACTGAAGACATGGTTTTGTCCTTCAGTTGTTTCGGTATGAAACAGCAGCTGTTGGCATCAGCTGATGAGAAATTACTCATCAGCTGTTTCCGTCAAATCAGTTGTTTCATGCTAGCCTCTACACTTACTCGTCAGCTCTTTGGCTGACTTTCAGATGTTTCATTGACCCTTCAGCTCTTGCGAATATTTATGCCTTCAGCTCTTGTGATCAGATGTTCATAAGTGCTGATGTAATACTCTTCAGAGCTGGTGAACAAATTTTGTCTTCAGTACTTGTGTAAGATTACACATCAGTACTTGTGAGCAAAATTTGTTCTTCAGTACTTATTTATTTGAAAATCATACATCAGTAGTTGTAATCCACCTCACTACATCAGTTGTTTTCAATAAATAATGTACATTAGTACTTTGAGTCATGTTAGTTTTCAGTAGTTGTGAAAGAGCTGAAGACTAAATTACTCATCAGTACTTATATTTGACTTTGCTCATCAGTAGTTGTGAAGTAAGAGCATCAGCATTGGTCAAATTACTCTAGTTGCAGCATACCAAGCCTTAGTACCAAATTTTGGAATGTAGCACTCTCTAAGGGCTTAGTAAAAATGTCTGCAAGCTCATCAGCACTAGGCACAAACTTAGGATCAATCAGACCCTTTTCATAGCAATCCCTGATAAAATGATGTCTGATCTCTATATGTTTGGTCCTAGAGTGCTGGACTGGATTTTTAACAATACAAAGAGCTGAAGCACTATCCATTAGTAATGGAGTCTTAGTCTTAGTAATGCCATAATCCAGAAGTTGATTCTGAAGCCAGAGTATCTGAGAGGTACAACTTGCAGCAGCAATGTACTCAGCTTCAGCAGTGGATGTAGCAATTGATGTTTGTTTCTTGCTCTGCCAAGAAACTAAACAATTGCCTAGAAATTGGCAACCACCAGAAGTGGATTTTCTGGTGACTTTGCATCCTGCATAGTCACTATCAGAGAAAGCAACTAATTTGCAAGAATGCCCAGTTGAATACCAAAGACCTAGTGATTGGGTACCTTGCAGATATCTAAAGATCCTTTTGACTGCAATCAAATGGGATTCTTTAGGTACAGCCTGAAATCTAGCACAAGCACATGTTGCAAACATGATGTCTGGTCTAGAAGCTGTAAGGTACATCAAGGACCCAATCATACATCTGTAAAGGGTTTCATCAACCGCTTTACCTTTCTGATCTACATCTAGTTGTGTGATGCTGCTCATGGGAGTAGAACAGGGCTTATAGGTTTGTAAATCAAACTTATTCAATAACTCTTTGGTATATTTGGACTGATGGATGAAGATTCCATCATCCTGTTGTTTGATTTGCAAACCTAGAAAGAACTGTAATTCCCCCATAGCACTCATTTCAAATCTTAGCTTCATGAGCTTTGTAAATTCATCACACAACTTTGGATCAGAGGATGCAAAGATGATGTCATCTACATAAATTTGAACAAGGAGCTTATGTTCTCCCACAGTCTTGATGAATAAGATTTTATCAATGGTGCCTCTAGTGAACTTATTCTTTAGAAGAAAAGTTGAGAGTGTCCCATACCAGGCTCTAGGTGCTTGCTTCAGCCCATAAAGAGCCTTATCAAGCTTGTACACCCAATCAGGATGTTAATTGTCCTCTAAGCTTGGTGGTTGACACATATAAACCTCTTCTTTTATTTTCCCATATAGGAAGGCACTTTTGACATCCATTTGATAAACTTTAAGACTGTGAAAGGCAGCATAAGCTAAGAACAGTCTGATTGCTTCCAGTCTGGCCACAGGTGCAAAGGTCTCATCATAATCGATGCCTTCCTCCTGTGCAAACCCTTGAACAACCAGTCTAGCCTTGTTCTTGACAATTTGGCCCTTCTCATCTGTTTTGTTCCTAAATACCCACTTGGTGCCTGTAGCACACTTACCTTTGGGTAATGGAACTAGCTCCCACACTTGCTGTTTCTTAAACTGAAGAAGCTCAAGCTGCATCGCTTCCACCCATCCATTGTCTATTAAGGCAATATGATAGTTCTTTGGCTCTTGCTGACTAATGAAGAGAGCATAGAAGCAGAAGTTGGACAATTGATTCCTGGTTGAAACTCCAGTATGAATATCACCAATGATTTGAGATGTGGGGTGATTCTTGAGCTCTTGATAGAATATGATATCTGTGCAAGTGTTTGTAGACCCATCAGCAGCAACAGATGGTGATGGAGATTCTTGAAACCATGTAGAGGATGGCAGCTCAAACGAAGTAGAGCAAGCAGAAATCTCATCAGCATTTGTAGTGGATGGAGCTGCTGAGGCTACAGGAGCATCAGGTTTAGTGGACTCAGGCAGGTTGTCACTAAACCTGAAGAGGTGAGTACTGACTACATCATCATCAGTACCACCAGGTGGAGATCTGTTGACAGGCTCAACAGCTGGAGGTTGATAAGGAACATATTGCAGTATGTCCAGACCAAACAACTCCACAGGGTTTTGTGGAATCTTGTCCTTTGGAGATTCATTGAACTTCACACGCAGAGTTTCTTCAACCCCCTTTGTTCTACAGTTGAAGACTCTGTATGCCTTGCAAGTTGATGAATAACCAACAAAATACCCTGCATCCACCTTACTAGCAAACTTCTGGAGTGGGTTGCTAGTGTTGAGAATAAAACATGGACACCCAAAGGCTCTAAAGAATGAAATCAGAGGAGCCAAATGATGAAGAACTTCATAGGGAGTCTTCATCAACCTCTTATTCACTAAAGCTCTATTTTGTACATAGCAAGCTGTGTTGACAGCTTCAGCCCTAAAGGTCAGTGGCAGCCCTGAGTCAGCCAACATTGACCTTGCGGCTTCAATGAGACTCCTGTTCTTTCTCTCCACCACTCCATTCTGCTCAGGAGTTCTAGAAATACTAAACTGCCTTTTAATTCCCTTGGACAGGTAGAAGTCATCAAGTGTGTGGTTTCTAAATTCTGTTCCATTGTCATTCCTTACACACTTGACCTGTAGGGAATACTGCTTTTCTAAAAGTAACACAAAGTTCATTATAGTCTTCGCTGCTTCATCCTTGGAGTGCAAGAAGAAAGTCCATACAAACCTGGAGTAATCATCCACAATTACCAGGCAGTATTTCTTCTTTGCCATGCTCAACACTCTGACAGGACCAAAGAGATCCATGTGCAGGAGCTGCAAGCAGGCAGTGGACTTTGGTTCTTCTATTGAAGGGAATGAAACTTTGTGTTGTTTTCCTTTCAAACAAGCAGTGCAGTCATCTTCACAGTTGAACTCCTTCAGAGGCAATCCTCTAACTAAACCATGGCTTATCAGCTGATTCATGTTCTTGAAATTAACATGACCCAGCCTTCTATGCCATAGTGTAGACTCTTGAGGAGAGGCCTTGGAGAATAGGCAAGGATGGCCTTTTAGATCTATCTTTTTGGAAAGATCTAAGGCATACACTCTTCCTGTCCTGTTGGCCTTCAGGAGAGTGTGTTCATCCAATGCCTTGTCAATCAAACTCAGAACTTTGGATGACAGAATCCGATAGTTCTGGCTTGTGAAAAGGGCAACATGGCCTTTGTCACACATTTGACTGACACTCAAGAGATTGTACTTGATATTCTCCACATGGTTAACATCATCAAACCTTATTTCCCCATTGGAAACAAAGCCTTTTCCGATGATGTAACCCTTTGCATCATTGCCAAAGGAAACAAATCCCTTCTTTCCTTGAGAGTAGTCATTAAGAAGGGAGCTGCTTCGTGTCATGTGCATGGATCCTCCACTATCTACATACCAGATGCTTCTATGGCATGTTGAAGAACCCTGCAAACACAACCATGTGTTAGTTAGTCTTAGAGACCCAAACCTGTTTGGTTTTGGGTCTGCTTTCAACTACAGGTGCAGCACTAACAGGTGTGTTATGTGTGACAGCCTGAGGTTAAGAAGATGGTGCAGAAGAGGAACCCTTTGGCTTGGACTTCCTTTTCTGTGGTTTCAACAAAAGAGCATCTAAGTGGTTGACTCTTCCCACTAGTTGCTGAACCATCATCACCAGCTGTGTCTGATTTTGTGATAAAGCCTTCAGCTCTTCAGACACATTGGAGTTTACTGATGATGGATTCCTATGTTGTACCATCTTTTTCTGAGCAACCTCAGCTGTTGCCTGAGTAACCCCTACCTTCCTTTTAGATTTAGCTTTGGGCTTAGGGATTTCAGGCTTGGATGTTGCTAGTACAAACTTGGTTTCAAACTCATTCTTCATCTTATTGATGTCCTCATTGATGTTCTCCTTCTGTTTGAGTTTAGAACCCCTTTTGTACCAGCAATCATCAGTAAGATGATTGAACAAGCCACATATCTTACATGGCTTCTTCTTCATCTTATGTTGATCATCAGCTGAAGAGGATGAAACTGCTGAAGACTTGTTCTTCAGCTGTTTGCCATCAGTACCAGCAGTTTTCTTCCTGGTGCCTGCTTTCCTGGTATCCTCTTTAGCTGTCTTCAAACCTTTCCTACTGTTAGTTTTCTTCTCTTTAGTGCTAACAGTATTTGAGGTTTGAACTTCAGATGTTGTCACTTGCTCTCCAGTACCTTCAGTACTTCTAGTGACAACACCTGAGTTGATCAGCCTTTTGGTCATGTGACAGTCAGCATTTGAACCATCAGCTATTGTAGCATCAGCTGATTGGTTTTAGCAGGAGTTAATGCTGACTTCTATCTCTGATGATGCTGATTTAGAAGATAGTAGGTCACATGATGAGAAGGATTGGTTATTGCTCTCCCCATCAGATTCAACTTCTGCTCTTGAAGTAAAGTCTTTAGGAGGAGCAGTGTGATTATAACCAATGCCAAACTTCACATTGGAAGCTGATTGCTTGCTAAGAAGCATTTCAAAACCCTTGCATGATTGCACCCATCGATCACACTCAACTTGGGTGGTTGCAAGAGTTTCCTTGAGGTCTCTGTACTTCTCTAGAAGTACATCTTCCCTAGCTTTATCATCTTTGATTTGGCATTTAAGCTTGTAAATGTCATCATTTTTATCTTTGAGTACAGCCTCAAAATCAGCTTTTCTTTTGGAAATAGTGTGCTCAAGCTCAAGATTTTTATCTATTAAAGCTACATTTGCTTCTCTAATAGAAGCAAATGCTGCTATGCATGATTCTGAACAAAGCTTGGCTTTTGCCTCAGTGGATACCTGAGATGAGGCATTCGATGATGACCCCTCAGCAGAATCAAGGGCCATCAGAGCAAGATTTCCAAAAGGTTGGTCACCACCATGTTGACCAGCACCTTGGAGTAGTTGTTCCTGACCAGATAGCTCTTCTGGTAGACTACTCCAATCAACAACACTTGGGGTGAAAAAGCTATGTTGTTGAGGTTGTGTGTGATGATGAGATTGGGAAGATTGAGGCTCAGGAAGAGCATGAGGTGGTTGAGCCGAGGGTGCTTGAGCTTGACTAGACTGAGGCATGTAGTAATAGGGGTAAGGATATGGCATATGACCCTGTGGCACAAAATAAGCATGTGGTGCCTGTGCTTGTGAAGGATGGCCAGAACTGGAGGAAGGTTGCCCTCTGTGCTGTGAGCTATTGCTGGGAAAAGTCACAAAGGGTGCAGAGGAGTTAGATCCAGATGATCTACACTCTCTTGCAAAGTGTCCAAGCCTTTGCCACTTGTGACACCTCAACTTGCTCTTGTCAAAACCAACTTTGATTTTGCCAGAGAGTCCAGGGAATTTCCTACCAGTTCTCTTGTAGAACTTTTGAGAGCGGATATTTATCATTGCCATTTGGTTCAAAATATCCATCTCTTCCAGATCATCATCTGGAATGCCCTTCAAGTCCTCCATCAGAAAACACAAGTTTTCACCACCACCTCCTAAACTACTAACACCAACAAAAGCTTGTTCTGAGTTGGTAGAGAAATCAATATGCTCATCATAAGAACTTTCTGATGTAGCATATTTTGACTCATGACTTATCAAGGCAGCATTACCTTGGACAAAGTCATCAGCGAGCTTGCCAGAAGAGGACAACTTCCTCTTTTGCTCTATCTCTCTCTCAAAAGTGAGTAGTTTCCCATGAAGTTGTGTGAGAGATAGAGTTTCCATATCAGCACTGGAGCGTAGGACAATGGTATATGTGTCCCATCTCTCAGGCAGTGACCTGAGGAACCTGTTGTTCATCTGGCTGTTAGAGTACTCTTGTTTGACCATCTTCAGCTCAGAGATCAAAAAAGAGAACCGCTCAAACTGCTAGGTCAGAGTCTCACCCTTTCTATATAAGAATGTCTCATATTGTTGGGCGAGGATTTCCCTATTGTTTGCTAAGACCGAATCAGTTCCTTCAAATTGTTCCTTTAGAGCAACCCATAGGTCATGAGCAGACTCATGATGCAAGAGCCCTGAATAAATCTCATTAGGAATAGCCATGGCTAAAATTCCATGGGCTCTAGCATCAATTTCGAACAGCTTTAGATCTTCGTCCGAATATTGTTCAGGTTTCTTTGCAACCTGTTCATTAGATTCAGGGACGCTCACCATAGGCTTGTATGGTCCATGCACCACTGACTTCCAACAACCAACACTGTTGACAGTCAAGTGGTGAAGCATACGTCTTTGCCATATGTTATACTCGTTCCTAACAAGCATCGGAGGCTTGGTTGAGGAACCAGTATTGTGAGGATCATTAGTTGGTGTCGTCATCTCAGGTTTTAGTCAAAAACAAGTTTAAACAAGACAAACGTAACTCAAAACCACCAGAGGACCTCAAGATTTTGGCCAGAAACCGCAGAAACTCACTCTCTATGGCTAATTCTTGCAAATTGCTAATTCGATCAAACAGAGAGATCAAAAGAGCAGTTTCAAATGATCAATAGTGAAATCGATCAATGATTAACCCGCTCTGATACCATTTGACAGGATCTCAGCCTCTCGTTTGATCAATCAGATTGGTTTGCAGCAGATTTAGCACGTTAATTAGCAATCATGGCAAGAACATAAAAGATATTGCAAGTAAAAGCATAAACAAAGAGAGAGAAAAGAGTTCTGCGAAAAATTAATTGTTCTATTGCTCAACACGTTTCGGCAATTAAAACAGCATGGTTCACCATCCTTTTATAGGCGGCAAAAGGATGGTGGTGATGTCCTATTAAAATTACAACTGACGGAACATAAAACTACTGAAGATGTCAACAGCTGATATCTTCTTACAAAAGTGTTCCTATCTTTTACAAGTACTGACAAAAGTAAACTACTGAAATCCTACAACGATAGAAGAACAAGCTCTTTAGTCGTTTATAACTACTGATACTATAACAGCTGAAGAACAAGCTCTTCAGCTGTTTTACAAACTACTGAAATAAAATTACAAAACTACTGAAAGGGAAAAACCATCACAACAACTGAAGAAGACTTCTTCAGCTGTTGTGACAAACTCTGAGTCTTCAACACTTGGTTCTTCAGACTTGGGCTTCAGATGATATAACAGCTGATGACTTCAGTAGATGTCATCAGCTGTTGTCTTCAGCCTTTGTCTTCAGACTTTGTGCTTCAGTAGAAGGTCTTCAGTTCTTCAGTTCTTTAGCTTTTGATTCTTCAGTACTTGTCTTCAGTACTTGAAGTCTTCAGTACTTGTATGATCAGTACTTCAGACTTCAGTACTTGTCTTCAGTACTTTAGAGTCCTCAGCTATTGTTCTTCAGTTCTTTGATCTTCATACTTTGATCTTCAGACTTTGTCAGAACAGCTGATGGGAGTCTTCAGCAGTTGTTGCAGTGGCATGTGGGACTTAGAGGTTTTCCTGATCTTGGCTCATTGGTTCTTTTGGTCCAACAATTTAGGACTTGTATATGCTTGTATGATGTCCTTGTATGAATTGCTGATGTTTGGGAGGGCTAATTTAGGCTTAAGATGAGTTTGTAAGAGTTTGAAGGCCATAGGTTGCGGCTGCAGTTCGTGATGAACTCCAGTCGCTGCCCAGTTAGGGCTAGACGACTGAAGAGTCAGTCGCACGATTGAGGAATGACTGATATTCAGTCGTACGACTGAGGTTCAATCACACGACTGGACGCCCAGTCGCATAAATGCTTATTCGCCTAGTGCCCAATCGTACGACTGAGAGTCCAGTCGCATAAGCACTCATTCGTATTAGTCCAAGTCGCACGATGCTCAATCGCCTAGTGTTCATTCGTACGATTGTATGCCTATTCGCCTGGTTGCCCAATCGCACGATCTAGTCGCGTGGAGGCCATGCGACTGAAGTATGTCCAATCGCTCAAATAGGGCTGTTGCGTATGAGGAGAGAGATGGTATTGCATGTATAGGCATGATGTATGTATGATAAGTATGATGTAGCCTTATATGATGGTAATGACTCATGATTTGTAAATATCGTGTTCCTTATATCGATGTATGTTTATCTTTTCTTGACTTTACGTGCTATGTTAATGAATGAAACGAAAGTAATAAGAACATTAAGTGAAAGATAATGAAAGAGGAACATGATGAATGAATGCATGCATTAATGAAAGAACGAATGAATGTAAGAAAGGCTTGCAAGCAAATGTATGGAGGTACACATCCCTTGCAGGTGTTAGCTCAACGGTGTGCGGGTTAGCTACCCCGAAGGATGCACATTGGGGTCCAATCCTTGTGATTGACCATATGTATGGGATCCTTGCCGCTTACCTCAGGTGACTGGATCAGCTTCGTGCATAATGTTCGTGGTTGATCACCACAGGTCCAGCATCAGCTTCGTGCACAATGTTCGGGGTATAGCATATGGCATTGATCCAGAATGAAAGAGGAAAGATAAGTGGTGCACGTACCTACCCTAGGTGACTGGATCAGCATGAGTGCACAACGTTGGTGGTTGATTACCATAGGTCCAGCACCAGCAGTATGGTATGACGTTCAGGGTAATGTACTGTAACACCCGAAATTTTGGTTAGACAAAGAGAAATAATAAGAAGAAAAGAAAAGAAAGAATTTTGGAAGGAAAGGAAAAGAAAGAAAAAAGTGGAGGGGGTTTTATGTAAAAAGTACAAAGAAAAGTAAATATCTGATGTACATAGGGATGGCTACCCACACTTTTTCTCACAACCCCAAATCTTCGAAGTGTTCTAGAGAGAGAAAGAGCAGACCATGGGAATTTAAAGGAAGAACAAGAAGAAGAAGAGGGCGGATTCGAGGTACAAGGTCTCACGACGACGTGTTTTGAAGAAGCCATACCCAGCAACACAATGTGAGTTCTAGGACCCCTTCTTTTATGCATTTTTCGAACAATTTTGGGGGCTGGAACACATATTGAAACTGTTCTTGACTTGCGGGTGTTTAACCCGTACATGTATGTATATGTATATGTGTATACGGTCTGTTCGGGAAGCTGGTTCCACTACATGTGAACTTTCCAGAACAGATATATATATGATTCACGCATGAATGTTCATAGGTATACTGTTAATGTATGTTCTAGAATGGTATACATGACGTTTAGGTGGTTCTAAATGAATGATATGATAATTCTGTGCTATAGAGGTGTTAAGATGATGAATGAGGTATGAGAGTAGTACAGGTTAAGTTGCAGGTTGCCCCACCCAACCGCATTGTCCAATGCGGACTGCCGAAGCAAATATGGCTAAGGTGGTCAACCGTATTAGCCAATGCGGATGACCAAGCAAATGCGGTCAAGGCATATTCTCAGCCGCATCGACCTAATGCGAAGAGGTCAGTGAATGCGGCTAAGGAAATACTCAGCCGCATTACCCTGTGCGGACAAATCAGGAAAGGTGGCTAAGGCATCTTAGCCGTATTGAACAAATATGGACGAGCTATGAAATGCGGTAAGGCAATTGTCAACCGCATTGACCAATGCGGACAAGTCCGGAAACACGCTAAGGCATTTCTCAGCCGCATGGACTAATACGGGTAGATCATAGAATGTGGATAAGGCATTCCTCATCCGCATTGACTAATGCAGATGGTTAGACTAATGCGGATGAACCAGAGTGTGAAATGCGGATTAAGCTTAGTAAGATCTGATTTATTTGGGTAAACGAGTAACATAGGCATGATGATGATGATGAGGTTGCATGGGTATACCTATGGTATGCCATATATGTGTGATGCTTTGTATGATGATGAATGAATGTTATGTGTATGTTCCTTATGATTATGTAGGTTTATCTTTCCGAAAACTTTACGAATTATGGAAATGAATGAACGAAGTATTATGTAACATAAAGTGAAAGATAATGAAAGAGGAACATGATGATGAATGCATGTATTAATGAATGAATGAAAAGGAAATATGATGATGAATACATGCATTAATGAATGAACGAATTAAGTCTTGCAAGCATTGAATTAAGGTAAACGGGTCCTTCTTTGTGATTGACCCTATTCATGGTACCTCTACCGCTTACCTACTAGTACTGTGGCATACGCTCTATTGATTCATGGTCCAGTAGCTAAGACTGATCGGGGTATAGCATATGGTATTGGTACAAAAAGTATTCAATGTGCAAGCAAAGATGAACGGGATCCTTGTCATTCGACCACAGTAATCATAGTCAAGTGCTATGAAGTGGGTAAAGCCTGATAGGATCCATATGAGAACTGAAAGATAGTGATGTAAAACGAACGATGAAGATAATAAAGAATATTATCTATGTGTACGTATGATATATGATCATGTGAAAGAAAGGAATGGTTTATAATGTAAATAAAGTATGTTTATTTTAAAACTAGAACTCACTCAGCAACGCTGACTTTTTATGTGTTTCCAGTTGGAAGGTAGTGTTGCTGGGGATGGCACGAGGCGACTACTCAGTTTGTTGGGGATGGCATTCTCCTTTTGATAATGCTGCCACGTAATAGGATGCGGGCTTATACTGCATGTAACACATTATGTTGCATGCAAGTGTCAAGTGTTCCTTGAGGATCCCGATAAACGGGATTACTTAACGAACCTTCCTTAAGGATCCTGATAAACGGGATTACTTAAGGAATTTTCTTTATGATGAAAATTTTAATGTTTCTATAATAAAGGTCACTGTTTATGACCATTTTGTAATCAGTAACGATGTAATCTTTGTACAAGATTTTATGATGAAATGAAATGTATCTTTTGAATGTTTCCGCTGTAGTGTTTGTTTAATATGTTTATAAATATACACCAAATGTATGTTTTATGTGCGATGAACGACCAACTATGAGGTGCCCGGGAAAGGGGCCTTACAAGTTGGTATCAGAGCCAAAGTTTAAGTGAAATAGGTAAATTTTCAAAATAAACCGAAACTTAAACTGAAAACGGGACAGAAAGGAAGAGAATGCCATCTGAGTAGTTGCGTGCCATCAGGTATTTTCTTAAAGATTAACTGGTATTATGTGCGCATGTGATGTGTTTACGTGTACTGTTAGATTTAGATACGAATGTAGTCAGGACAGGTAATGCTCGGGGTGCGAAGAGTAAAGTAAGTGGCTAATCACAGCTGGCCACTGTAATTAGGGACTTACCATACTTGACATAAACTGAGCTATTCCCTTGAATGACCGTGTTGGTGTTTGAATCTTTCAGTGTGGTAGAAGATGGTCGGTGGTAGATCATCTAAAGTTTCATGTGGTGGTGGATGTGGTGCTGAACCGCGTGTCACGAGAGGGAGACCTAGGGTAGAGGAAGTGGTTCATGAGGAAACCGAGACCCCTCATCAGGAGGGGGTAGACGAGAGCGCCAATTTGAGAGCCTCAGTAAAAGAGGCAGTGGTTGAAGAGGTACATCTGGTTATGCAGACGATCTTACTGTCTGTGGTGACCGAAGTGATCAAGGCTGTTCGGGAAGGAGAAAGAAGAGAGAGGAATAGGTCCTCAGGAAGACAGGAGCAACAAGAGCCGAAGACGGTTTTCTTTTATGATGAAAGGGAAGAGGAGGAAGAGCAGGTATGGGAGACAACACGGGGCTGTAACTACGGGGCATTTATGAGGTGCAAGCCCCTACTTTTGACGGTTCTGGCACTGCTGCTGATGCTCACCAGTGGGTGAGAGAAATGGAGGCTGTCCTCGATATTAGTGATTGCCAGGAGGACAACAAGGTGAAGTTTGCTACCCACTCTTTCACGGGGTCGGCTTTGTGCTGGTGGGACAATATAGTCCAGGCCGAGGGTAGCAGGGCCATAGGGAAGATGAAGTGGGCCGAGTTAAAAAGGATGGTGATCGAGGAGTTCAGTCCTCATCGGGAAATGGACAAAGTTGAGAGAGAGTTCCTGCAATTGGAGGCGGGGACGATGACCCACCAGCAGTACACCGCCAAGTTTAATGAAATGGCGTGAATGGTGCCGGATCAGGTGACGCCGGTGACTCGAAGATCAACCAGTATATTCAGGGACTGCCAGCAGACATCCGCAGGCATTTGATTACTACCCGACCGAGTACCTTTAGGTCGGCAGTGGATTTGGCTGGGAGATTATATGATGAACGGGTTGGGGTGGTAAAAGCTGAGGTTAGCAAGAAGGGAGGTGGTGAGAGAAACTGGCAGGGGAAGAGGTTTGGTCGAGGTGATACTTCGACGAGTAACAAGAAGACAAGGGTGGATGACCGCCATGTGGTCATGTCAGGAGCAGGGTTGAGGAAGTGTGGCCAGTGTGGAAGGGGGCACTCGGGGGAGTGCAAATGGGGATCAAACATCTGTTTCAGATGCGGAAAGGCAGGGCATATGTCAAAGGATTGCCGGGCAGGCAAATGTTTTAACTGTGGAGAAAGTGGTCATATGAGCAGAGACTGCAAGAAGCCGAGGGCTGAGGGTTCAGTGTTGAAGAAGACGGGAGGTGAAGAACCAAGGGCAAAGGCCAGGGCATTCACGATAACGCAGGAGGACGCCAGGACGGACCCTGATGTTGTGTCCGGTACGTTTCTGGTGAACCAAACATTAGCTTTTGTATTATTTGATTCGGGTGCCAGTAGGAGTTTTATTTCTGCTGCCTTCTGTACTAAGCTGCCTGTTAGTAGTAGACGTGTTGATGTGCCCTTTGATGTAGAAACTGCCATAGGTAAGTCTACTAAGATCTCTGAGGTGATAGAGGGTTGTGATGTTGAATTGGAGGGCCACAAATTTTTGGTTAGACCCTTCGCTATGAGTTTAGGTGGTTTCGATTTGGTGCATGGGATGGATTGGTTAGCGGACTTTGAGGCGAACATCGTGTGTCGCAAGAAGTTGATTTAATTGTCAGCGCCCGGCGGTGGTTCAGTGACAGTTTATGGTGATCGGGTTACTACGATTCCGCAGGTGATCTCAATGGCTGTGGCGGGAAAATGTATGAGGCGTGGGTGCAGCGCCTACTTATGTTTTGTAAAAGATGTAGAAACGCCAACACCACAGCTATCCGATGTTCCGGTGGTGTGTGATTTTCCAGCCGTGTTCCCGGAAGACTTATCGGGATTGCCACCTGATCGAGAGATCGAGTTCCAGATTGACCTGATACCGGGTGCTCAACCTGTCGCCAAGGCACCGTATCTATTGGCCCTGACGGAAATGAAAGAGTTGATGGAGCAGTTGCAAGAGCTGTTGGATAAGGGGCTCATTAGATCGAGTATCTCACCTTGGGGTGCTCCGGTCCTATTCGTAAAGAAGAAAGATGGTAGTATGAGGATGTGCATCGACTACCGTGAGCTGAACAAGTTGACGGTGAAAAATAGATACCCCTTGCCAAGAATCGATGATTTGTTTGATCAACTTCAAGGCGCCAGTTGGTTTTCACGAATAGATCTTCGATCGGGCTACCATCAGCTGAAAGTGAAGGAACAAAACATCCCTAAAACAACTTTTCGTACGCACTACGGTCACTACGAGTTTGTTGTCATGTCATTTGGTTTGACTAATGCGCCAACTGCTTTTATGGATCTGATGAACCAAGTGTGTCGGCCGATGTTGGATAAATCAGTGATCATGTTTATTGATGACATCCTGATCTATTCAAGAAGCGAAATAGAGCATGCCGGTCACATTCGAGAAGTATTAGAGACGTTGAGAAGGGAGAAATTGTACGCCAAGTTCTCAAAGTGCGCATTCTGGTTGCACGGGGTTCAATTTCTTGGTCACGTGGTTAATCCGGAGGGAATTATGGTCGATCCGGCAAAGGTGGAAGCAGTAATGCAATGGAAGTCGCCACAGACGCCATCCGAGATCCGTAGTTTCTTGGGTTTGGCGGGCAACTATAGAAGATTCATTCAAGACTTCTCCAAAATTGCTTCTCCACTAACCAAGTTGACCCGGAAAGATGTGAAGTTTGTATGGGGTCAAGCTCAAGAAAAGGCATTTGAAGAATTCAAGGCGAGATTGACCCAAGCTCCAGTGTTGGCATTACCCGATGGAAGCGATGACTTGGTGGTTTATTCGGATGCATCCTACTCGGGGTTGGGGTGCGTATTAATGCAAAGGGTAAAGGTGATAGCCTATGCATCCCGACAGCTGAAAGTTCATGAGGTTAACTATCCTACTCATGATTTGGAGCTAGCGGCTGTGGTCTTCGCATTAAAAATTTGGAGGCACTACCTCTACGGAACGAAGTGCACCATCTTCACAGACCATAAGAGCTTGAAGTACTTCTTTGAGCAAAAAGATTTAAATATGAGGCAGAGGCGATGGTTGGAGCTGATAAAAGACTACGATTGTGAGATCCATTACCATCCGGACAAAGCCAATGTGGTGGCTGATGCCCTTTGCCGAAAGGAGAGGCCCGAGCCAATACGGGTAAAGACATACTAACTGATTATGACCTCGGATGTGATGAAGCAAGTTAAAGAGTTTCAAGATGAGGCACTGAAGGAAGATCATCTTAACTCAGAACGAATGAGAGGTCCGGTCGCAGAACTGGGTGAAAACACGTTTGGTGTCAAGACTCGATTTGGGCGGATGTGGATTCCTCGTTTTGGGGATCTACGAATGAAGATTATGGACGAAGCCCACAAAAATCGATACTCCATTCATCCCAGTGCTACCATGATGTACCAAGACATGAAGAAAGATTACTGGTGGTCGGGCATGAAGCGGGATGTGGTGGAGTATGTGAGTAAATGTCTCACTTGTTTGCAAGTAAAGGTAGAACATCAAAAGCCATATGGAAAGATTCAACCATTGGATATACCGGAATGGAAGTGGGAGCACATCACCATGGATTTCATTACAAAGACGCCATCCTAGATCCGCAGTTTCTGGGGTTTGGCGGGCTATTACAAAGATTTATTCAAGACTTCTCCAAGATTGCTTCTCCACTGACCAAGTTGACCCGGAAGGATGTAAATTTTATGTGGGGTCAAGCTCAAGAGAAAGCGTTTGAAGAATTAAAGGCGAGGTTGACCCAAGCTCATGTATTGGCATTACCCGATGGAAGTGAAGACTTGGTGGTTTATTCTGATGCTTCCTACTCAGGGTTGGGGTGCGTGTTAATGCATAGAGGAAAGGTTATAGCCTATGCATCCCGATAGCTGAAAGTTCATGAGGTTAATTATCCTACTCATGACTTGGTGCTAGCAGCTGTGGTATTTGCATTAAAAATTTGGAGGCAATATCTCTACGGAACGAAGTGCACTATCTTTACCGACCACAAGAGCTTGAAGTACTTCTTCAAACAGAAGGATTTAAACATGAGGTAGAGGCGATAGTTGGAGCTGATAAAAGATTATGATTGTGAGATCCATTACCATCCGGGCAAAGCCAATGTGGTGGCGGATGCCCTTAGCCGAAAGGAGAGGCCCGAGCCGATACGGGTGAAGGCCTACCAGCTGATTATGACCTCGGATGTGTTGAAGCAAGTCAAAGAGTTTCAAGATGAGGCACTAAAGGAAGATCATCTTAACTCAGAAAGAATGAGAGGTCTAGTCGCGGAGTTGGGTGAAAACATGTTTGGTGTTAGAACCCGTTTTGGGCGGATGTGGATTCCTCGTCTTGGGGATCTACGAGGGAAGATTATGGACGAAGCTCACCAGACTCGATACTCCATTCATCCCGGTGCTACCAAGATGTACCAAGACATGAAGAAAGATTATTGGTGGCCGGGAATGAAGCGTGATGTGGTGGAGTATGTGGGTAAATGCCTCACTTGTTTGCAAGTAAAGGCAGAGCACCAAAAGCCGTATGTAAAGATTCATCCTTTGGATATACCGGAATGGAAGTGGGAGCACATCACCATGGATTTCATTACGAAGCTGCCACGTACCCTGAAAGGGTATGATACCATATGGGTGATAGTGGACCGCTTGACGAAGAGTGCTCACTTCCTACCGATACGTGAGACATACTCATCCGAGAGGTTGGCCGATCTTTTCATCAAAGAGATTGTGACTCGTCATGGTGTACCGGTGTCAATGGTGTCTGATCACGACACGCGGTTTACATCCAAATTCTGGAAGGAATTCCACGCTGCCATGGGGACGAGATTACATATTAGTATGGCTTATCATCCCCAAACTGATGGTCAGTCGGAAAGGACCATTCAGACATTAGAGGACATGCTCCGGGCATGTGTGATTGATTTTGAGGGAAGCTGGGACGACCACATGCCGTTAGCTGAATTCTCGTACAACAATAGCTATCATGCCAGTATTGGCATGCCACCTTATGAAATGCTATACGGTAGGAGATGCAGGACACCCGTATGTTGGGGTGATATTGGTCAGAAGGAATTGGGGAGTGTCGAGGTGATCGAGGCTACGACTGAAAAGCTTAAAAGGATCAAGGCCTACATGAAGGCAGCCAAAGACAGACAGAAGTCGTATGTCGATAAACGACGCAGACCAATTGAGTTCCTGGTGGGTGACCGGGTTATGTTGAAGGTCTCACCTTGGAAAGGAATTATTCGGTTCCGAAAGCGGGGCAAACTGAGCCCGCGGCATATAGGCCCTTTTCGAATTATTGCCCGTGTGGGAGAGGTGGCCTATAGGTTGGAATTGCCAGATGAGTTAAGTGGAATTCACCCAACCTTCCACGTATCTCATCTGAGAAAGTGTTTAGCCGATGAAGATATGATTGTTCCACTGGAGGATATCGAAGTTGATGAACGGCTCAATTATGTGGAGCAACCAGTGGCAATTATCGATAGAAAATAGAAACGGCTGAGAAATAAAGTGGTTCCTCTTGTGCGTGTACAGTGGAGGCACAGGAAGGGATCCGAGTCAACGTGGGAGACGGAAGATGAGATGAGACAGCATTACCCACGCTTGTTCGAGGAATAACAGGTTTCAGGGACGAAACCTAAATAAGGGGGGTGGACTTGTAACACCCGGAAGTTTTACTTTTTGGAGTGTCATGCGACTGAGTCCCAGTCGCATGGAACTCATGCGACTGGGGGGGACCAATCGCATGGAGCTCAGATGATTGAAGGTTCAAACCGCATGGAACTCATGCGACTGGAGGTCCAGTCGCATGGTGTTCAGGCGACTGGAGGCCCAGTCAGCTGGAGTTTAGGGCGACTGAGCTGTAGCTATAAAGGAGGGGCAGCCATCTCCCCTCCCCACACTTGCATATTTCAGTCGGGAGAAGGAGCGGAGAGAGAGAACAGAGAAAGAAAAGAAAGAAAGAGAGAAAGTGGTGATTCGGGCTCGAAAATTTGTCGAGTGGCTAGTCCAAATGAAGCTCTTCATCTTCTCCTTGATTATGTGAGTTCTAGGACCCCTCGTTTACTTGTTTTTAATGATTTTGGGGCTGGAACACATATAAACCCATTTTTGAAAAAGTGTATGTTTGACCCATTTGGGTGAAATCTTGTGTTATGTGTTTAAGGTACGATTTAGGACTTGTATATGCTTGTATGATGTCCTAGTATGAATCGCTGAGGTTTGGGAGGGCTAATTTAGGCTTAAGATGAGTTTGGAAGAGTTTGAAGGCCGTAGGTCGCGGCTGCAGTTCATGATGAACTCCAGTCGCTGCCCAGTTAGGGCTAGACGACTGAAGAGTCAGTCGCACGATTGAGGAACGACTGATATTCAGTCGTACGACTGAGGTTCAATCGCACGACTGGACGCCCAGTCGTATAAATGCTCATTCTCCTAGTGCCCAATCGTACGACTAAGAGTCCAGTCGCATAAGGACTCATTCGCATTAGTCCTAGTCGCACGATGCTCAATCACCTAGTGTTCATTCGCACGATTGTATGCCTATTCGCCTGGTTGCCAAATCGCACGATCCAGTCGCGTGGAGGCCATGCGACTGAAGTATGTCCAATCGCTCAAATAGGGCTGTTGCGTATGAGGAGAGAGATGGTATTGCATGTATAGGCATGATGTATGTATGATAAGTATGATGTAGCCTTATATGATGGTAATGACTCATGATTTATAAATATCGATGTTCCTTATGTCGATGTATGTTTATCTTTTCTTGACTTTACGTGCTATGTTAATGAATGAAACGAAATTAATAAGAACGTAAAGTGAAAGATAATGAAAGAGGAACATAATGAATGAATGCATGCATCAATGAAAGAACGAATGAATGTAAGAAAGGCTTGCAAGTAAATGTATGGAGGTGCACACTCCTGGCAGGTGTTAGCTCAACGGTGTACGGGTTAGCTACCCCAAAGGATGCACATTGGGGTCCAATCCTTGTGATTGACCATATGTATGGGATCCTTGCCGCTTACCTCAGGTGACTGGATCAGATTCGTGCATAATGTTCGTGGTTGATCACCACAGGTCCAGCATCAGCTTTGTGCACAATGTTCGGGGTATAGCATATGGCATTGATCCAGAATGAAAGAGGAAAGATAAGTGGTGCATGTACCTACCCTAGGTGACTGGATCAGCATGAGTGCACAACGTTCGTGGTTGATTACCATAGGTCCAACGCCAGCAGTATGGTACGACGTTCAGGGTAATGTACATGTCACCGAAAGTAATGAACGTACGAATGAATGTAATGAACGTATGAACGAACGTAACGAACGTACGGATGAATGTGATGAATGTATGAATGTATGAAGAGACGTATGAACAAAAGAAAGAATGTGAATGTTAATGATGAACGCTACACGAACGAAAGCTAATGAATTAACGATGAAGGTAATAATAATATTATCTACGTGTACGTATGTTGTGGGACCACATGTATGTAAGAACGTTTTTTATAAAAGAAAGGTATGTTTTATTATAAAACTAGAACTCACTCAGCAACGATGACTTTTTATGTGTTTCCAGTTGACAGGTAGTGTTGCTGAGGATGGCACGAGGCGGCTACTCAGCTCTTTTGGGATGGCATTCTCCTTTTGATAATGCTGCCACATCTTATGTTGCATGCAAGTGTTCCTTGAGGATCCCGATAAATAGGATTACTTAAGGAATCTTTTTAGATGTAGCTTTATTTTTGTACTTAAGGAATCTTCTTTAGATGTAGTTTTGATAATGCTGCCACATCAATTCTGCTGCTTTATTTTGCTTACTAAAATGTAAATTATGTGTTTGATGTGCAATGAATGACCAACTGTGAGGTGCCCGGGAACGGGGCCTTACAAATCTGTGTTTCTTTTGGAAGCTCCAAAATGAAAATGAAGACAGGTGAAAAATTACCTTCGGAAGAAAATTTGGTTTCAGAAGGAAGGAATGTTTCCGAAGCACTGGATCTTGCTAAAGTGAAAGCAAGATCTTCTGAAGGGTCAGCCTCCAAAATGTCCAAAGTTGTAAAAACTTCAAAAGCTTTGAAGGTCAAATCTAATCTTCCAAAGATGATGTTGCAGATAAAACAACACCATGTGACTAAGAATTCTGTTTTAACAACAAATCATCCCTAAAGTCTCAGTATAGGATCAATTACTGTTGCATTATCTTCAATTCATTTTAAAGAACCCATGACCATTGAAGCTGGGGTTTCCAAATACAACTAACTCTCCTTTATTGTGCAGGAACATCAGAGAACCAAGAAGAATGTATGGATTATTGATAGTGGTTGTTCCAGGCACATGACGGGCAATGGCTCTTTGCTCCAAAACTTTGAAAGAATTGATGGAGGGCCAATTGCTTTTGGAGTAGATGCTAGAGGTTATATTACTAGAAGGGGCAGGGTCATAAATGGTAAGCTCAGTATTGAAAAGGTAAACTTTGTTAAGGAGCTTGGGTATAATTTACTAAGTGTATACTGATTTTGTGACCAGAGATATAACATGCTCTTTACTAAGCATGAATGCATTGTTCTCAAACATGAGGTGGTCATTCCTCAAGAGCATATCTTGCTTAGAGTAACCCATCAGGAGAGGTTTCTTGCTTTCTATCTAAGGCCAATAGTGATGAGTCTTTCATTTGGCATAAAAAAAATGTTCCATGTACACTTTAAGAATATTAACAAATTAATTAATAATGATTTGGTAACTGGAATGCCAAAAAAGGAGTTTACAAGTGATGATCACTCTGTTGCATGCTGAAAGGGAAACAACACTTGGTGTCTTACAGCCTAAAGGAAAAGAACTATATCACTACTCCCCTACACTTATTACGCATGGATCTCTTTGGTCCCACCAGTGTAATGAGTATAGGGAGGACCTCTTATTGTTTAGTGATCGTAGATGATTTCACAAGATTCATTTGGGTTTTCTTCCTTAGAACTAAGGATGAAACTCTTGAGATCTTGAAGAACTTCATTCTAAAAATTGTGAATCAAAGTGATCACAAGGTTAAAATCATAAGATGTGATCAAGGAACTAAATTCAAGAATAACATCCTTGACTCATTTTGTGATGAAAAATTTATTACAAGACAATACAGTGCTCCTAGGACTCCTCAGCAAAACAGTGTTGCTGAGAGGAGAAACAGGACACTTATTGAAGCTGCAAGAACCACGTTGTCTGACTCTAAACTTCCTATCACCTTCTGGGCAGGGGTAGTTGCCACTACCTGCTATGTACAGAACAAATTGTAGTAGTCAAGACTCATGGTAAGACTCCTTATGAACTGTGGCACAAAAGAAGACCTTTCATTGGTTTTCTCATCTCATTTGGATGTCCTCCACCATCTTTAATACCAAAGATCAAGTAGAAAAGTTTGATGAGAAATTAGATGATGGAAATTTTATTGGATACTCTTCCTAAGCTAAGGCTTATAGAGTATGATAAAATTTTATTGGATACTCTTCCTAAGCTAAGGCTTATAGAGTATACTATCTCAGAACTAGAGTAGTTGAAGAATCAGCCTATGTGATCTTCAATGAGCACACTCCTTGTGTGATGTAATCTAGTCCTGACTGGCTATTTGATCTTAATTTAGTTACCAACTATTTTAAAAAATCTTATGAAGATGTTTCAGGACCCAAGATTTGAGTCGAGAAGACCAAGTAAGAATACTACTTCAGTTCTAGTTGTAACTAACCCTGCAGGTGAAGATTCTCTCAAGACAACAATGATAAACCAAGCTGATCAATCTGAAGTGCCTAAAAATTCCAGCTCAGAGGCACAAAACACAAATGAAGGAACTTCAAATGTATGAGGACCTGGTAGTGGTGAAAGTGATCAAGAGTTTCTTGATGCTAACAACCACTCCATTGAAAACAACATCAATGATGTCACACACTCATTGGATCAAGCTTCTCTTGATAAGTGTGATGATGTGGTGGGAAACACTTTATTGCCAGATCAAAACTTCTCAAATTTAAACTGTCTAATCAACTTACTGGGATTCCTCATCTTAGTATCCACAAGTCACACCCTACCACAAACATCATTAGAGATCTTGACAATAGGGTGAGAACAAGAGGTGCCTATACTCTTGCTTCTTGTCCAGATAGAGCCAAAGAAAATTGATAAGGCTTTAATGGATGTAAGTTGGGTTGAAGCAATGCAAGAAGAGCTGCTTTAATTCAAAAGACAAAAGGTTTGGAGCCTGTACCCTCTCCCTCAAGGGAAGACTATCATAGGAACCAAATGGGTGTTTAGAAACAGTAAAGATGATAGAGGACTTGTCATCAAGAATAAAGCAAGACTGGTTGATCAGGAGTACACACATGTAGAAGCCTCTTGAAGATTAACATTTAGTCTTTATTAGTCTTTTGTATAGTTTTGTCATAGTTTAGGGATTGTTTATGTAAATAGATGTTCATTATGTTTTCTTGATAGTATAAATAGCATAGATATGTATTGTGTAGGTAGACCGAGGACAAGAGTCAGTTGAACAAACTTGTAACTGTTTCTATACTTGTATTGTCATTGCTTACTACCAATGAAGAACTATGAATTTTTCTGATATGTTTGCATTTATTTGATTACTTGGGTATGTTTTGATTTGAATTGCATTACAATATCATCATAGATCGACCCATTTTGATCCTATCAAATGATATCAAAGCTGTCGGTTTAGTGATTTGAGTTTGTTCGAACTTTCAAGCTCAAAAATCACTTTGAATCTGTGATTGATAAGCAATTTGATCAAAGAATTGTTGATTTCAGTTGTGTTTCATCAATAGAAACATGAATTGAATCATAATTTGTAGTTCAATTCATTCAAAATAAGTGAATTTGGTCAAATTTGTGTTCGAACTTGTTCTTCATTCTTCGGACTGAATATCAATCAATAGATTGAATTTTTGTTGTTGTTTGATGAAATTGAAGATAAAGGACTGATTATTGATCAAATGGCGGCCTAATTGGAAGTTTTTAGATCAGTTAAACAAGTTTTGAATAATTTTAGGAGATTTGTGTTCGTTAAGTCATATGAATGTGTTAGATTTGTTGTATTAGGTTAAAACACTGCTGAAAATTGCCTAAATGTCTAGGCGCTTGACAACTGTTCAGGCATTTTATCACTATTCAGTCCTTTTGGGTCAGGCGTTTGACCACTGTTGAGGCATATTACCACTATTTGGTCACTTTGGAACTTGCCGAAAACAAAGTAATTCTAGGTGCATTGCAACTATTAAGGCGCATTTGAACTGTTTGGGCGTTTTTACACCAAGGCGTCTGACAACTATTTGGATGTTTCACAACTGGTTAGATGCATTTCAAGTTAGGCGTTTTGAGAATTCTACTAAGGCAATCCCTTGGGTGTTTCTAAGTCAAAGTCAAAGATGTTTCATAATTGTTTGGGCCCTTCATCACTGTTTAGGCACATCAACTCAACACTTAGAAAAATTTACAAAATTTTAAAGTCCAAAAATATTTTCATTTCATTGTTTTAATTCAAAAACTTCAAAACAACAAAAATATAAAATGGTGAAGTCTGAAGACTTAGAAAACAAGGTTCCAAAGTTGAAGAACATATCTAATTTAAAGCTGGTCTCTTAGATTGAAGCATCATCTCAATTCTATTGACACTAACTTGTGAAAGTCAATAGAAAAAGGACCTCACAATACCATTACTTCAGTTGGTCCTGATAGAGGGTTTGTTTACATAAAAGATTCTACAGAACCATATCCTAAAGATGGATTGCAAGGTGATGATCTCAAGAAAGTGAAGAATGAAATTAAAGCCTATTCCTTGATGTGTAAAGGTTTACCACTTGAAGTCTTGACTGGACTTGATGGATATCAAACAGGATATACCATGCATAAAGCCTTGAAGATAATATGTGAAGGTGATAAGGAGATCCAAGATCTCAAGAAGCAGAAACTGAAGAGGCAATTAGAGCTGCTTCAGCACTTATCTGGTGAAACAGTAAACCAAATGAAGAACAATTTTGTGCAACTTACAACTGAGATGTCAACTGCTAGCATTAAAATGATCTTAAAGATCTTAATCCGAGGCTTCTGAATGCTCTTCCCTCTTCTTAGAAGCAAAAAATAACACTGTTGAACCATACTGAGAAATTTCCTATGGATCTTGATCTGTTAGTTGGCAAGATTGACTCAGTTAAGATTGATGAAAGCTCAAGAAACAACGACAGAGCAGCCTCAATGTCTCAGTACCAATATATTGCATCTCGAGCTAATACAGTGGAGAATGATTTTGTTGCAAAGAATGAGAATTTACCAGAAGAAGAGGGTGACTTGTTTGTTAGAGCAGGATTCTTTACAGATTCTTCATATACAAGTGCTCTTACTTATGCATCTCAACCTCGGTCTCCTCCTAAACCTCAAAGCTCTAAATAGCAAAGTTAAAGATGTTATTAACATCCTATTGCAGGAAGAAGAGTCCAAATATGCATTCACTGCCTTTATGGCTAGCTTTCAAGCTTATCAGGGTAGTCATTCGACTCAATTTGATCTTGTTTTGCAGGACTTATTCGAGATGGATCCAGATGATGTAGAGGAAATGGATCTAAACTGGCAAATGGTGATGATTGCATACAGGACTCAGAAACACTCTTATGTCAACAGAAACTAGAAGCCAAGTGCTAACAAGTTTGTTGGATTTGACAAGTCAAAATCAAGATGTCTCAACTGTAATAGCTATGGACAATTCTCACGAGAATGCAAAGCTCCCAAAAACAAAGGAGGAAATGGCCAAGCTAGTTTAAGCAATCAGAGGTTTCACTAGTCATCTCAGAAGGCATTCTAAAAGCCATACCAAATTCTACCAATGCCTGAACTTAAAGATGAATCTAAGTCATCTGAAAAGCCGAAGAAAGCTCTAGTTGTTAGCGTTAAGGATGGATATGATTGGAGTGCTTATGCAGATCAATTTACTGCTGATCTAAGCTCTAGTTTATCTCTTATTACAGAAGTTATTTGCAAGAGGATTATGATCCTAAAGCTGAAGGTAATTCTAAGAATGAAGAGGAAGAATATGACTGGAGTGATAAATCTGATCCTAAAGAGGATTAAGAAGAAGTTGCATTTATGGCATAGTCAGATCAACCAAAGGTTGAAAATTCATCTTCTAACTCAGAGAGAAATTACGCACCAAATCTTGCTTTGAACATGTAAAATATTATCGAACTTACTCATACAAAATCCGTGAAAAACTTAAGCAAGAGGAATTAATGCATAACAAACTTAAAACTGATCATAAAATATCAGATGAAAAGATCGTTTCTCTAAAAAATTCATGGAACAAAACTTTGAAAGAATTAGAAATTGTTTCCAAATAACTTCAAGAAATTACCAAGAACTTGGAATAGGAGAAAATAGCACATGCTGCTACACAACTTGATCTTTGCAGCAAACAATTTCAAAACAATTATGGAACAACTGATAAGTGAACAGAAGGACAAACAAAAAGCAGGATTAGGTTTGACACATGAACCAATGCCTGAATCTATAACTAACACTTTACCAGAAAATTTCAATACGCATGATCACTCTCCTAAAAACAAGGCTAAACTTAAAGCTTTCCAAAACAAAAATAAGATTTCAGATAGTGAAGAAGAGAAAACAAATGTAAAAATCTTTGAAGAAAAGATACTAAAAAGATCAAAAACGGTCATCTGATAAAAGTTAAATCATAAGAACCAAAACAGAAAAGTAAGAAAATTTTTGTTCTAAAAGAATCTGTATTGGAAAAAGTGATGATCAACAACAAAGATAAAGCAAAACAAGGAGAAGGAACATCAGAGGATTCAAACTCTTATGATCTAAAAGAGAAAGAAAATGAAAAAGAATCTTCACCTGAAGATGTTCAATCTCAAATAAAATCAAGTTCTACAAAATCAAGGAACCAAAGAAGAAGAAGAAAATTGACTAAAGCTAAAACTGATCAAAATAAAAGTCAAGAAAATCAAAAAATCAAGCAACAAAATTTAAACCAATAAATTTTGTGTCTGCGGGTATGTTAAACATGAACTCAATTTAAGTAGTGAAACAAACTCCTAAGAAAAAATCGAACTTTGATCTAAAAACAGGTTTAGATTCAAGTTCTTCCACTGTCGTTAAACTATTTGCGTCTAAGTAATCAAAGAATGAAGTTCATGTACAAAAGCCAAAAATTAATATGACAAAGAACAAATTGTCAAATGAAAAACAAAGTTTGTTAAACTAAAAACAACAAGTTAACTTTTTGACACCTCAATCTAAACAAGGATCATACGTTGTATCGACATTAAAAGTTAATAAACAATTGTTTAAAACATCATAGAGGTACTGTGAAATATGTGACATGTATAATCATAACACTGCTGATTGCTTTTGCAACAAGTACTGTCACATATGTGACATGAGAAATCATTCAACAATAGATTATTATTTTAATAAGTCTGTACCTTCTGTAATGAAACAACTCATAATACAAAACATTGTTACTTTAGAAAGAGTTCACCAAGGATAGAATTTGCCAATACACAATTGAGCAAAGGTTATGTTAATCCTCAGTTTCAAAGAAATCAAACTGTTGGGTTTGAAAGATTAACTAGCCAACCTTCCTTAGGTTTGAGATCTTTTAAAAGAAATCATTCTGGAAGACCAAACAATACATTCAAGATCAATTCATTCCAAGGTCTATAAGAATGTAAGAAAAGTTAAATCATAAGAACCAAAACAGAAAAGTAAGAAAATTTTTGTTCTAAAAAAATCTGTATTGGAAGAAGTGATGATCAACAACAAAGATAAAGCAAAACAAGAAGAAGGAACATCAGAGGATTCAAACTCTTATGATCTAAAAGAGAAAGAAAATGAAAAAGAATCTTGATCTGAAGAAGTTCAATCTCAAATAAAATCAAGTTCTACAAAATCAAGGAACCAAAGAAGAAGAAGAAAATTGACTAATGCTAAAACTGATCAAAATAAAAGTCAAGAAAATCAGAAAAATCAAGCAATAAAATTTAAACCAATAAATTTTGTGTCTGCGGGTATGTTAAACATGAACTCAATTTAAGTAGTGAAACAAACTCCTAAGAAAAAATCGAACTTTGATCTAAAAACAGGTTTAGATTCAAATTCTTCCATTGTCGTTAAACGATTTGAGTCTAAGTAATCAAAGAATGAAGTTCATGTACAAAAGCCAAAAATTAATATGACAAAGAACAAATTGTCAAATGAGAAACAAAGTTTATTAAACTAAAAACAACAGGTTAAGTTTTTGACACCTCAATCTAAACAAGGATCATACCTTGTATCGACATTAAAAGTTAATAAACAGTTGTTTAAAACACCACAGAGGTACTGTGAAATATGTGACATGTATAATCATAACACTGCTGATTGCTTTTGCACCAAGTACTGTCACATATGTGACATGAGAAATCACTCAACAGTAGATTATTATTTTAATAAGTCTGTACCTTATGTGACGAAACAACTCATAATACAAAACATTGTTACCTTAGAAAGAGTTCACCAAGGATATAATTTGCCAATACACAAAAGGTTAAGTTAATCCTCAGTTTCAAAGAAATCAAACTGTTGGGTTTGAAAGATTAACTAGCCAACCTTCCTTAGGTTTGAGATCTTTCAAAAGAAATCATTCTGTAAGACCAAACAATTCATTCAGGATGAATTCATTCCAAGGTCTATAAGAATGAATTATAAAATGTTGGAAATAAACATTTTTCAAAAGTTGGTCATTCAAACGGTATTAATGCTCTTAATAATGATAAAAATTTATGCATACCAGAATTAGTAAATTCGTTAAAATTAAGCCTGATGTGAATAAACTCCATTTCAAGCAATTTACCATCGTTGATAAATTTGGAAAACCCAAGACCATCTCGGCTTGGGTAGATAACTCATCTTTATTCTGCAGGTACGCCCGAGAAGGCCTATCAAGACATGATATGTGGATAGCGGGTGTAGCCGGCACACGACAGGCAATCATGCCTTGCTTCAAGAATTTAAGTTAAAAGATTGTACACATGTTGCTTTTGGTGGTGATTCAGGAGCAAAAATCATAGGAAAGAGAACAGTAACCTGATAATAAGCTTTGATAAAGTCAACTACTGCTCATAGTTGAACCTTAAATTACTAAGCGTTTTCTAAATTTGTGATAAATCCTATTCTGTCCTTTTTAATGATTCTTTTTTCTATATTTTGAAGCCAGGTTTTCAGATTAGCAAAGACGGTGTGATTATTAAAGCTATTAGGGATCGTGATGTATACAAACTGGATAAGTCTCAAGTTGATCCATCTACAGAAACAACTTGCCTCATTGCTAAAGCTTCAAATGATGAAAGTCATCTTTGGCATAGACGTCTCGGGCATTCTAACCTTAAGAATATGAACAAGCTTGTAGCAGGAAATCATGTTATTGGCCTTCCATCAAAGAAGTTTGCCACTACTGATCACTACTCAGCATGTTTAAAGTGGAAGCAACACAGAGCGTCTTATATGCCTAAGTAGATAAACCAAATTCCAAACCTCTTCAAATGTTGCATATGGACCTTTTTGGACCAACCAACGTGAAGAGTATAGGATGAAAATCTTGCTGTTTAGCTATCATTGATGACTTTACAATATTTTCATAGGTTTTCTTTTTGAATGCCAAATCTGAAACGACTGAATTTTTAAAAGGATTCATCATAAAAGTTGAAAATCAATTAGAACAAAAAGTAAAAATTATAAGAAGTGATAATGGTACGGAATTCAAAAATGCTAATATTTACATATTCTGTGTAGAAAAAGGAATTACTCATTAGTTCAGTGCTCCCTGAACTCCACAACAAAATGGAGTTGTTGAAAGGAAGAACAAAACATTGATTGAAGCTTAACGATCCATGTTAGCAGATGCGAAAATTCCTATCACTTTCTGGGATGAAGCCATATCAACTGTGTTTTTCGTACAGAATTGTACTTTAATTGTGAAAGACAAACTCAAAACTCCATACGAGTTGATATTTGGCACGAAACCAAACATAGATTTTCTTAAATCTTTTGGTTGTTGAGTTATAATTTTAAACTCAAGTGATCATCTAAGAAAATTTGATGCAAAATCCGATAGTGGATTTTTCGTTGGATATTCATCTGTTTCAAAAGCCTATCGAGTTTATAACTCTTTGACAAATATTATACTTGAAACATTCAACGTTAAATTCCTGGAAAATTCATTTCCATCAATTTCAAATGGTCCAGTATGGTTATTTGATTTAGATTCATTGTCAAACTCTTTTCAATCTAACTTTTTTGATCAATCTAACTTGCTTGATTCTATAGTTGAAAAGAACAAACTCTACTGAAAAGCTACAACGACTGAAGAACAAACTCTTCAGTCGTTTACAACTACTGAACTATAACAGCTGAAGAACAAACTCTTCAGCTGTTGTACAAACTACTGAAATGAAAAACATAAAACTACTGAAAAGAAAATAAACCATCACAACAACTGAAGAAGACTTCTTCAGCTGTCGTGACAAACTCTGAAACTTCAGCACTTTGGTCTTCAAACTTTGGTCTTCAGATGATTCATCAGCTGATGACTTCAGTAGTTGTCATCAGCTAATGTCTTCAGTCATTGTCTTCAGATTTTGTGCATCAGCAGTTGTTCATCAGTTCTTCAGTTCTTCAGACTTTTGATCTTCAGCACTTGTCTTCAGTACTTGAAGTCTTCAGTACTTGTGTTTATCAGTACTTTAGACTTCAGTACTTATCTTCAGTACTTTGGGATCTTCAGCTGTTGTACTTCAGTACTTTGAACTTCAGCTGTTGATTCTTTAGACTTTGTCAGAACAGCTGATGGGAGTCTTCAGTAGTTGTTATGATGTCATGTGGGACTTAGAGGTTTTCCTGATCTTGGCTCATTGGTTCTTTTGGTCCAACAAACTCCCCTTGAACCAATGCAGCCAAAACCTCTAATTATTTGTTGTCCCACTTATTGTTGGCATAAAGATTGGTCTATTTCCTTCTGGATCATATCAGAAGTTGACCCTGATAAGCACTAGCCTGGGAGAAGGTTTCAGGTATTTGTTTGGCTAAGTATGGATGGGAGCTCTGTTTTGGGGAATTGGACACAGAGCTGTTATCCCATCCATGAAACCTACCTCCCATGTACTAGCCTGTAGGATTCTCTGGTGTAGGCTCGGACAAAGATCATTTGTTCTTCTTTGGTCATGCCTTCAGCCCCACCATCGAACAATCCTTCACGGTCGTACATCTCTGAGACATACTTGACCTGTTTCCCATTTTTGAGCTCAACTGTTGTGATTTGCTTATATGCAAATTCATCTGGATGTCTGCCTTCTAGCAACAAGTTGAGCTCATCTTTGTGGAAGTTCTCAAGCTTCTTATAAACTAAGCCTTTTCTAACCATCCTGTTCTCCAACATCATTTCAGGTGGTTGCTTAGACTTATAAGCTTTCTCGAACTCATCCACAATCGAGTGTTACTACAAGAGCCACTGTGATTACTTCATCTACAATCCTCTTCATCTAGCTCTTGTATCTCACAGGAATATCTTTCTTTGTGATCCTGTGAGCCACCCTAGGATCAGGTCAAGTCCTCACTCTCTCTTTGTTATATTGGAAGGTATGTTTGAGAGTGAAGAGTCTCAGAGCTTCTTTCTTCATATTCATGATAGAGGTAGAGGCAGCATATGCTTGGTCAATAGACTTAAGCATTTCAGCATCATGAAGCTGCTGTTGTGCCTCTTCCTCTATCTTCACCCTTACAGTGTCCATCTGTGAGGTGAGAGTGATGGTTTGGGATTTGGCTTTTGGTAGAGGAATGACTGCTGAAAGGGGCAGTCTGTCCTCCTCATCCTCTTCTTCTTCTTCTTCTTGCAGCCTGAACACCCTTCTCTTCTTCTTCAAGGGTGGATCATTAGCTACGGGTTTTGATGGTGAAGGGGTTGGTTTAGTGGGTTGTGGTTGGGTTGTTGGTGTGGGAATGTTGGCAGGCACTGCTAGTAACCTAGAGATAAGGGCTGGTTTGGTCTGTTTTACTAGCAGTGTCCTGTTCCCAGCACCTGCTTCAGAGAGGGCCTCAGCGACCAGTCCCTTAGTGAAATCACCAGCCGAACAGATCTTGGTGGTTATTGCCAAGAGTCTGTCCCTGGTCCATGCCTTGACATCAAGGACTGGTCTGCCCAGGTACTTCGAAGTGAACCTACTCATAGCCTCAAGTTTCTTTCTTTCCTCTTGGCTATAAGTAGTCCATCGGTACTCAATCTCTCTTCTCTCCATATTCCTGATCTCTTGATCTAGCAGGCCAGTGTCCTTGTCAAAGCCTTGCCTGAACATCTATTCAATGACAGAGTCCATTGAACGGCTATGCTCAGCATCAGCCTCCTTGATAAGGGCTGCTAGATCAAGATCAGCACTCTCCCTGACCTCTCCTCTCTTTTGATAAATGACACTGAAATCCTTTTGGATTCCAGTCACTTCTTTTTCAGCTCTCTCCTCCTCCTCCCTCCCCTTCCCCTTGGTCTCCTGAACCTTCTCCCTCTCAACCACCTCCTTTCTACCTACCTCTAGCTCATCCTCTCCCCTCTTCCTCTTACCTTGCACTGAGGTCTCCCCCTTTTTGGGTGCATTGGTTGGGGTTTGACTCTCAGCAAGGGCTTTAGCAACAGCAACCTCCACCAGAGGTTGGTTATGTGTGGGAAGCCTCTCATCAATGGTTTTCATCACAATTTCTGTGATTATGGGTGTGATGAGAGGCAGGGATTTATAAAGGATAGCATCTAGCTGCTCAGGGGGGTTCTGACCCTGAGAGCTAGTGCCAGAAGCAGGGGCTGGTGGCTGAGTTTGTGGGAGTGGCTCAGTGTATGTGAGACCTTCAGGTGAAGGTGCCATCTGTGGGTTGGTGGTGGCAGATGGACTTCTATCTTGAGTCATTTGAGCAAGCAGCTCTTTGAGTCTGCTTATCTCATCCTCTAAGATAGTGTTGTGAGCAACTACATCATAGAAGAAGCTCAGGTCATCATCAGTGGGAGCTGAATCACCTGACCTCCTGACTGTGTCAGGATATACATGCTCTGAGTGTGGCTCAGTAGTAGCATGTGCCCCTTTGTATTGGTACTGGGGACTTCCAACCTCCGGATTGGATCCATCATCGGCAGTTGCCTCTGGTGAGGTCTTATTGCTGGTACCAGCTTCACCCTGCTCATGTGCTGATGCAGGGGAAGTGGCAGCCTCACCAGATTGTCCTATCTCCCTAGCCACACTGGGAGATTGGACATGTGATTCTCTGTGTTGGGGGCTCCCACCAGCACTTGTATCCACCCTCTCTTCGGTTGGAGTCTCCCCAGTTGTAATAGGTTTCTGGGGAGAGGGTGGAGTGCTCAGGTGAGTCAACACTTTGGTAATCATTAGGGTTGGACTTTGTGGGGCGGCTTCTGTGGGAGATGGGCTAGAAGCAGAGTGCACATGGGGAGGAGTGTGCATTTCAATGGCAGTCTCCTCAAGTGAGAAAGACCCCAGATGTGTAGGTGCCCCAGTTGTGGTTGCATCAGGCTCCTGTTAAGTGGAAACCTGTGCGGTTGTGGTAGGTGGAGTCATGGTAGCTGCTGGGAGAATCGAACCAGCAGCCACATCCTGCCTTTGTGTTGCAAGGGCAACCTCAGGGGACTCATTTCCCTGAGTAGCCTTTTTGGCCTTTTTGGCTTTAGGCTTGGTGGGGACTTTGGATTTGGAGGTGGAGGCTGTGGGTTCCTGCTGCGTGGGTTTTCGCAGCCGGCCAGCCTGTTTGAGTGTGTGGTCGGTGTTGTGCCTGGAGTATACCTCGGCTAGAACAGCCATGGCATGGACTCCAGTGCCAACAAGTCCCTCAGCTTGAAGCTGGCTCTGGATGATGGCCATTATGAACCGAGGATACAAGATCCAACGGTTAGAAATGGGTTTTGTGGCCATATCCCTAAGTTCCCAAAATATAATATCAGTAAAGTTTAGGGATTGTTTCTCAAGGATAGAATACAATACCTGTTGCCACCTTGTTGACATCTGGTCCCATGAAGAAGTTTTGGGAGCCAGACACACATTCACCATGTGGAAGATCAGTCGTTGGGGATTTGGGAAGTGTTTCTTCAACAAGGTGGTGGCTGAAAGGTCGCCCTGATAGTCATTGGCAGTGAAGCATAGATCGAGGGCGCCTTTGGGGTAGGAGGTTGGGTAGGTGGCATCCTCCAGCTTTAGGGTTTCTCGAAGAGTAGCTGGAGTAATAACCACAGGGTGGTTGTTGACGGAGGACCGGAGAGAGACCTCGCCGTTATTCTCTCCGGTTTGGACGGTGATATTCGTCCAGAACTCCGCCAAGGAGTCGGTGTATATGGTGGGGTTAAGGAGGAATGTCGTCTGGTATTGTGAGTCGGTCATCAGATCGACGGCATTGTGGAACTTGGCCCAGAATGGCGGTTTGATGAGATGAGCGACACAGTTGTGTCGAGGTTTGAGTTGCATGGCCGCCATTAATGGTGTATGGGAATTTCAGAGGTTTTTGAAAAAGTTAGGTCAAGTGAGAATGAAAAGCTCTGAAGGTTGGGTATTTATAGGGTATGGCAAAGGCTAAAAGAAAACTACTGAAGGTTTGGTGTTAGTTATCAGTTGTTGAAACTACTGATGACGTGGTTTTAACCTTCAGTGGTTGTAACATCTGAGGACTTGGTGTTAGTCTTCAGTAGATGAAACTACTGAAACCTTGGTTTTGTCCTTCAGATGTTGTAAACGGCTGAAGACTTGTTATTAGTCTTCAGTAGTTATAAACTACTGAAGGCCTAGTTTTCGTCTTCAGACGTTGTAATAACTGAAGACTTGGTGTTAGCCTTCAGTAGTTGTGAACTACTGATATCAGTAGTTGTGAACTACTGAAGACATGGTATTGCTTCAGTTGTTGTAAACAACTGAGGACTTGGTGTTAGTCATCAGTAGTTGTGAAACTACTGAAGACATGGTTTTGTCCTTCAGTTGTTTGGGTATGAAACAGCAGCTGTTGGCATCAGCTAAAGAGTAAAATTACTCATCAGCTGTTTCCATCAAATCAGTTGTTTCATGCTGACCTCCACATTTACTTATCATCTCTTTGGCTGACTTTTAGATGTTTCATTGACCCTTCAGCTCTTATGAGTATTTATGCCTTCAGCTCTTGTGATCAGATGTTCACAAGTGCTGATGGAATACTCCAGAGCTGGTGAACAAATTTTGTCTTCAGTACTTATGTGAATTACACATCAGTACTTGTGAACAAAATTTGTTCTTTAGTACTTATTTGTTTGAAAATGATACATCAGTAGTTGGAATCCACCTCACTACATCAGTTGTTTTCAACAAATAATGTACATCAGTACTTTGAAGCCTTTTAGTCTTCAGTAGTTGTGAAAATGCTGAAGACTAAATTACTCATCGGTACTTATATTTGATCTTTGCATACTAATGCTTATCAGTATTTGTGAACTAAGAGCATCAGTATTGGTCAAATTATTCGAGCTGCAGCATACCAAGCCTTAGTACCAAGTTTTGAAATGTGACAGTATCTAAAGGCTTAGTAAATATATCTGCAAGCTCATCAGCACTAGGCACAAACTTTGGATCAATCAGACCTTTTTCATAGCAATCCCTAATAAAGTGATGTCTGATCTCTATATGTTTGGTCCTAGAGTGCTGGACTGGATTTTTGACAATGCAAAGAGCTGAAGCACTATCCATTAATAATGGAGTCTTAGTCTCTGTAATGCCATAATCCAAGAGTTGGTTCTGAAGCCAGAGTATCTGAGATGTACAACTTGCAGCAGCAATGTACTCAGCTTCAGCAGTGGATGTAGCAATTGATGTTTGTTTCTTACTCTGCCAAGAAACTAAACAATTGCCTAGGAATTGGCAACCACCAGAAGTGGATTTTCTGATGACTTTGCATCCTGCATAGTCACTATCAGAGAAAGCAACTAATTTGCAAGAATACCCAGTTGAATACCAAAGACCTAGTGATTGGGTACCTTGCAGATATGTAAAGATCCTTTTGACTGCAATCAAATGGGATTCTTTAGGTGCAGCCTGAAATCTAGCACAAACACATGTTGCAAACATGATGTCTGGTCTAGAAGCTGTAAGGTACATCAAGGACACAATCATACATCTGTAAAGGGTTTCATCAACCGCTTTACCTTTCTGATCTACATCTAGTTGTGTGATGCTGCTCATGGGAGTAGAGCAGGGCTTACAGGTTTGTAAATCAAACTTATTCAACAACTCTTTGGTGTATTTGGACTGATGGATGAAAATTCCATCATCCCTTTGTTTGATTTGCAAACCTAGAAAGAACTGTAATTCCCCCATAGCACTCATTTCAAACTTTTGCTTCATGAGCAATGTAAATTCATCACACAACTTTAGATCAGAGGATGCAAAGATGATGTCATCTACATAAATTTGAACAAGGAGCTTATGTTTTCCCACAGTCTTGATGAATAAGGTTTTATCAATGGTGCCTCTAGTGAACTTATTCTCTAAAAGAAAAGCTGAGAGTGTCTCATACCAGGCTCTAGGAGCTTGCTTCAGCCCATAAAGAGCCTTATCAAGCTTGTACACCCAATCAGGATGTTTTTGTCCTCAAAGCCTGGTGGTTGACACACATAAACTTCTTGTTTTATTTTTCCATATAAGAAGGCACTTTTGACATCCATTTGATAAACTTTAAGACTGTGAAAGGCAGCATAAGCTAAGAACAGTCTGATTGCTTCCAGTCTTGCCACAGGAGCAAAGGTCTCATCATAATCGATGCCTTCCTCTTGTGCAAATCCTTGGACAACCAGCCTGGCCTTGTTCTTGACAATTTGGCCCTTATCATCTGTTTTGTTCCTGAATACCCATTTGGTGCCTATTGCACACTTCCCTTGGGGTAAAGGAACAAGCTCCCACACTTGCTGTTTCTTGAACTGAAGAAGCTCAAGCTGCATTGCTTCAACCCATCCATTGTCTCTTAAAGCAACATGATAGTTCTTTGGCTCTTGCTGACTGATGAAGAGAGCATAGAAGCAGAAATTTGACAATTGACTCCTGGTTGAAACTCCAGCATTGATATCACCAATGATTTGAGATGTGGGGTGATTCCTCAGCTCTTGATAGACTATAATGTCAGTGCAAGTGTTTGTAGGACTTTCAGCAGCAACAAATGGTGATGGAGATTCTTGAAACCATGTAGGAGATGGCAGCTCAAATGAAGTAGAGCTTGCAGAAATCTCATCAGCATTTGTTGTGGATGGGGCTGCTGAAGCTACAGGAGCATCAGGTTTAGTGAACTCAGGCAGGTTGTCACTAAACCTGAAGAGGTGAGTACTGACTACATCATCATCAGTACCACCAGGTGGAGAACTGTTGACAGGCGCAATAGCTGGAGGTTGATAAGGAACATATTGCAGTATGTCCAGATCAAACAACTCCACAGGGTTTTGTGGAATCTTGTCCTTTGGAGATTCATTGAACTTAACATGCAGAGTTTCTTCAACCACTTTTGTCCTACAGTTGAAGACTCTGTATGCCTTGTAAGTTGATGAATAACCAATAAAGTACCCTGCATCCACCTTACTAGCAAATTTCTGGAGTGGGTTGCTAGTGTTGAGAATAAAACATGGACACCCAAAGGCTCTAAAGAATGAAATTAGAGGAGCCAAATGATGAAGAATTTCATAAGGAGTCTTCATCAACCTCTTATTCACTAAAGTTCTATTTTGTACGTAGCAAGCTGTATTGACAGCTTCAGCCCAAAAGGTTAGTGGCAATCTTAAGTCAGCAAGCATTGACCTTGCAGCTTCAATGAGAGTCCTGTTCTTTCTCTCCACCACTCCATTCTGCTCAGGAGTTCTAGGAATACTAAACTGTCTCTTAATTCCATTGGACAGGTAGAAGTCATCAAGTATGTGGTTTCTAAATTCTGTTCCATTGTCACTTCTCACACACTTGACCTGTAGAGAATACTGCTTTTCTACAAATAACACAAAGTTCATGATAGTCTTGGCTGCTTCATCCTTGGAGTGCAAGAAGAAAGTCCATACATACCTGGAATAATCATCCACAATTACCAGGCAGTATTTCTTCTTTGCCATGCTCATCACTCTGACAGGACCAAAGAGATCCATGTACAAGAGCTGCAAGCAGGCAGTGGACTCTGGTTCTTCTATTGAAGGGAATGAAACTTTGTGTTGTTTTCCTTTTAAGCAAGCAGTGCAGTTGTCTTCACACTTGAACTCCTTCAAAGGCAATCCTCTTACTAAACCATGGCTTATCAACTGATTCATGTTATTGAAATTAACATGCCCATCCTTCTATGCCATAGAATAGATTCTTGAGAAGATGCCCTGGAGAATAGGCAAGGATGGCCTTTTAGATCTATCTTTTTGGAAAGATCTAAGGCATACACTCTTCCTGTCCTGTTGGCCTTCAGGAGAGTGTATTCATCCAACACCTTGTCAATCAAATTTAGAACTTTGGATGATAGAATCTGACATTTCTGGCTTGTGAAAAGGGCCACATGGCCTTTATCACACATTTGACTGACACTCAAGAGGTTGTACTTGAGATTCTCCACATGGTTAACATCATCAAACCTTATTTCCCCGTTGGAAACAAAGCCTCTTCCGATGATGTAACCCTTTGATTCATTGCCAAAGGAGACAAATCCCTTCTTTCCTTGAGAGTAGTCATTAAGAAGGGAGCTGCTTCCTGTCATGTGCATAGATCCTCCACTGTCTACATACCAGATGCTCTTTTGGCATATTGAAGAACCCTGCAATCATAACCACATGTTAGTTAGTTTTAGAGACCCAAACCTGTTTGGTTTTGGGTCTGTTCTCAACTATAGGTACAGCACTAACAGGTATGTTATGTGTAACAGCCTGAGGTGAAGAAGAAGGTGTAGAAGAGGAACCCTTTGGCTTGGACTTCCTTTTTAGTGGTTTCAACACAGGAGCATCTAAATGGTTGACTCTTCCCATTAGATGCTGAACCATCATCACCAGTTGTGTCTGACTTTGTGATAAAGCTTTCAGCTCTTCAGACACACTAGAGTTTGCTGATGATGGATTCCTATGTTGTACCATCTTTTTCTGAGCAACCTCAGCTGTTGCCTGAGTATTCCCTACTTTCCTTTTATATTTAGCTTTGGGCTTAGGGATTTCAGGCTTTGATGTTGCTAGTACAAACTTGGTTTCAAACTCATTTTTCATTTTCTTTATTTGCTCTTTAATTTCCTCCTGATGTTTGAGTTTGGAACCCCTTTTGTACCAGCAATCATCAGTAAGATGATTGAACAAGCCACATATCTCACATGGCTTCTTCTTCATCTTGTGTTGATCATCAACCAAAGAAGATGAAACTGCTGAAGACTTATTCTTCAGCTGTTTGTTATCAGTACTAGCAGTTTTCTTCCCTTTAGTACCTGCTTTCCTGACCTCTTCTTTAGTTGTCTTCAAACCTTTTCTACTGTCGGTTTTCTTCTCTTCAGTGCTGGCAGTAGTTGAGGTTTGAACTTCAAGTGTTATCGCTTGCTCTCTAGTACTTTCAGTACTTCTAGAGACAACACCTAAGTTGATCAACTTTTTGATCATGTGACAGTCAGCATTTGAACCATCAGCTCTTGTAGCATCTGCTGATTGGTTGCTAACTTCTATCTCTGATGATGCTGAATCAGAAGATAGTAGGTCACATGATGAGAAGGATTGGTTATTGCTCTCTCTATCAGATTCAACTTCTGCTCTTAAAGTGAAATCTGTAGGAGGAGCAGTGTGATTATAACCAATCCCAAACTTCACATTGGAAGCTGATTGCTTCTTAAGAAGCATTTCAAAACCCTTGCATGATTGCACCCATCGATCACACTCTACTTGGGTGTTTGCAAGAGTTTTCTTGAGGTCACTGTACTTCTCTAGAAGTACATCTTCCCTAGCTTTACCATCTTTGATTTGGCATTTAAGCGTGTAAATCTCATCATTTTTCTCTTTTAGTACAACCTCAAAATCAGCTTTTCTTTTGGAAATAGTGTGCTCTAGCTCAAGATTTTTATCAATTAAAGCTACATTTGCTTCTCTAATAGAAGCAAATGCTGCTATGCATGATTCAGAACAAAGCTTGGCTTTGGCCTCAGATGATACCTGTGATGAGGCATTAGATGATGACCCCTCAGCAGACTCAAGGGCCATCAGAGCAAGATTTCCAAAAGGACTATCACCACCATGTTGACCAACACCTTGGAGTAGTTGTTCCTGCCCAGATAGATCATCTGGTAGACTACTCCAGTCAACAACTCCTGGGGTGAAGAAGCTGTGTTGTTGAGGTTGTGTTTGATGATGAGATGGGGAAGATTGAGGCTCAGGAAGAGCCTGTGGTGGTTGAGCCGAAGGTGCTTGAGTTTGACTGGACTGAGGCATGTAGTAGCAGGGATAAGAGTATGGCATATACCCCTGAGGCACAAAATAAGCAGGTGATGCCTGTGCTTGTGATGGATGACCAGAACTGGAGGAAGGTTGCCCTCTGTGCTGTGAGCTATTGTTTGGAAAAGTCACAAATGGTGCAGAGGAGTTAGATCCAGATGATCTACACTCTCTAGCAAAGTGTCCAAGCCTTTGGCACTTATGACACCCCAACTTGCTCTTGTCAAAACCAACTTTGGTTTTGCCAGAGAGACCAGGGAATTTCCTACCAGTTCTTTTGTAAAACTTTTGAGATCTGATATTGATCATTGCCATTTGGCTCAAAATATCCATCTCTTCCAGATCATCATCTAGAATGCCCTTCAAATCATCCATCAAAAAGCACCAGTTATCACTGCTGCCTCCTGAACCACTACTAACACCAACAAAAGCTTGTTCTGAGTTGGTAGAGAAATCAATATGCTCATCATAAGAACTTTCTGATGAAGCATATTCTGACTCCTGACTTATCAAGGCAGCATTGCCTTGAACAAAGTCATCAGTGAGCTTGCCAGAAGTGGAGAACTTCCTCTTTTGCTCTATCTCTCTCTCAAAAGTGAGCAGTTTCCCATGAAGTTGGGTGAGAGATAGAGTTTCCAGATTTGCACTGGAGCGTAGGACAATGGTACAAGTGTCCCATCTCTCAGGCAGTGATCTGAGGAACCTGTTGTTCATCTGGCTGTTAGAGTACTCTTGTTTGACCATCTTCAGCTCAGAAATCAAACAAGAGAACCATTCAAACTGCTGGGTCAGAGTCTCACCCTTTCTATATGAGAATGTTTCATATTGTTGGGCGAGGATTTCCCTATTGTTTGCTAAGACCGAATCAGTTCCTCCAAATTGTTCTTTTAGAGCAACCCATAGGTCATGAGCAGTCTCATGATGCAAAAGCCCTGAGTAAATCTCATTTGGAATAGCCATGGCTAAAATTCCATGGGCTCTAGCATCAATCTCGAACAGCTTTAAATCTTCGTCCGAATATTGTTCAGGTTTCTTTGGAACCTGTTCATTAGATTCAGGGACGCTCACCATAGGCTTGTATGGTCCATGCACCACTGACTTCCAACAACCAGCACTGTTGACAGACAAGTGGTGAAGCATACGTCTTTGCCATATGTTGTACTCATTCCTCACAAGCATCGGAGGCTTGGTTGAGGAACCAGTATTGTGAGGATCGTTTGTTGGTGTAGTCATCTCAGTTATTAGTCAAACTCAAGTTTAAACAAAACAAATATAGCTCAAAACCACCAAGAGAACCCCAAGTTTTTGGCAAGAAACAGCAGAATCTCTCTCTCTACAGCTAATTCTTGCAAATTGCTAATTCGATCAAACTTAGAGATCAAAAGAGCAGTTTCAAATGATCAATAGTGAAATCGATCATTGATTAACCTGCTCTGATACCATTTGTTAGGATCTCAGCCTCTAGTTTGATCAATTAGATTATATTCGCAGCGGATTTAGCATGAATATTAGCAATTAAAGCAAGAACATAAAGAATATTGCATGCAAACCAAAAGTAGATGTAGAGAGAATAATTCTGCCTTGAAGGAATAATATTCATTTATTTCATGTTTTGGCCTGGAATACATTCAGGTCACTGCCCTTTTATAGGCAAATGACCCATGCTGTTGTCAGATTCCACTGACATTAAACAATTATTTAACTAACTACTGATAGAACACAACTACTGAAGATGTCACAACAGCTGACATCTTCTTACAAAATTTCCTAAGTGTTCTATCTATTACAAGTACTGAAAAGGAAACTACTGAAAAGCTACAACGACTGAAGAACAAACTCTTCAGTCGTTTACAACTACTGAACTATAACACCTGAAGAACAAACTATTCAGCTGTTGTACAAACTACTGAAATGAAAAACATAAAACTACTGAAAAGAAAATAAACCATCACACCAATTGAAGAAGACTTCTTCAGCTGTCGTGACAAACTCTGAAACTTTAGCACTTTGGTCTTCAGACTTTAGTCTTCAGATGATTCATCAGCTGATGACTTCAGTAGTTGTCATCAGCTGATGTCTTCAGTCGTTGTCTTCAGATTTAGTGCATCAGCAGTTGTTCATCAGTTCTTCAGTTCTTCAGACTTTTGATCTTCAGCACTTGTCTTCAGTACTTGAAGTCTTCAGTACTTGTGTTTATCAGTACTTTAGACTTCAGTACTTATCTTCAGTACTTTGGGATCTTCAGCTGTTGTACTTCAGTACTTTGAACTTCAGCTGTTGATTCTTCAGACTTTGTCAGAACAGCTGATGGGAGTCTTCAGCAGTTGTTATGATGTCATGTGCGACTTAGAGGTTTTCCTGATCTTGGCTCATTGGTTCTTTTAGTCCAACGTAGTTGATTCTGGTAATCTTGTAAGGCCCCATTCTCGGGCACCTCATAGTTGGTCACTCATTATACATAAAACATATTGATATACATTTCATTAAATAAACAGCGGAATTATATTAGCAAAATCCCTTCTTTATTATTAAAAGATACTGTTGTTAAGCAATACAATAATGTTCGAGTTACAAAAGATTGTTTAATTGCATTACAAAATGACAATATCATAACTTAGGAATGGATACAAGTCTTTTCCCGCCAAGTAGTTTCACCCCAGTGACATCCTCAACAACAATTACCAGCCAACTGAAAATATATAAAAGTCAGCGTTGCTGAGTGAGTTCTAGTTTTAAAAGTATTAAAATACCTTGTGTAATGTATATATATGAAAATACTCTTTTTGTAAAAATGCACCTCTTACTCTTGTAACATGAGCATGCATTAACTATACATCAAGGTAATACTTTCTTTCTTTACTGTATACCTTTGTTTATTTTGTACACTTTTAACTTTATCTTTCACTGTCTATGTGGACCAATGAGCAATACCCTAAACTATATGAGCGGGGAAACTGGTGATTGGCCTCTGGTCTCTCAATGGGCTATGATCACTGTACACAAGGCTGGCCCAGTCACCTAGGGTATGCTGCAAGGGTTCACCAATCTCAATTGATTGACCCTGTGTGCATCCTTTAAGGTAGCTAATCCGCATCATAGTTGAGCTAACGACAACATGGTCGTGCACCTCCTATATGCTTGCAAGACTTTTAACATTTTAATTATGTTCCACTTCTCTTTATCATTAATCTTCCTCTTTGTTAAGGATAATACTTGCATTTATGATCATAGGCACACCACATAAGTCACACAATAATAATCACTATGACCATAGGAACCACTTATAATAATACACATATAATAGCAATTAAAAACCCTAAGTCAAACATGGGTCAAACTCTAATGATTCTGTTTTACTCAAAATTTTAGAAATTTGTTAAGTGTCTTAAGCGCATGAGCACTATACAGGAGCATGAGGCTTACTTAGGCGCATGGGCACTATTTTGGCAGTTTAACACTTAGGCGTTTGGAACATCTCAGACGCATGGGCACTATTTGGACGTTCGGTCCACACTTAGAATTTCTAAGACATTTTCTGGACGATTGGGGCACTGTTTGGGCGGTTGGGCCCTATTTCGGCGTATGGGCTGACTTAGAACTTTCTAAGGCAAATTTTAGGCGGTTGGGGTACTGTTCAGGCGGTTGGGCAACCTGTTTAACATATTCTTAATATATTATCAATCCTAATCATTCTTCTTACATGTTCTAGGCTTAATAACACTATTCTAGGTATAACTAACACATAATAACCATAAAATATCATCATGCATACATAGACACATATGGGTGTTCAAACAACTTTTGTAAAAATGGTTTTACATACATTTTCAGCCTTAAAAGTGTTAAAACATGTAAAAATTACAGGGTCTAGAAACACACCTTTGCTGCTTTCAACCTTCAAACTTTAAACCTTGAACCTTTCAAAGAATTCAAACACCTAAACGGGTCTAAAACATACAACCCGAACACACAAACAAACACATAAGCATATAACCGAGGCTAGAACCCAAGAAGAACACTTAAAAACTTCGAATTCTTACCTTGAATTCAACTTTCTCCTTCTTCTTCTTTGAAAATCTGAGAGTTCTTTGCTTCTCTCCAAAACCGCATGAAAGTTGTGATGTGAGGATGGAGTGGGCGGCCATGCCCACTTTTACACCAACTTTTTATACTTTTTGTCCTTTTGACACCTTTAACCCCTCATCTTGAGTCTTATTGCATTTCTTCCTTTTTCCTTCACTTAAATTCTTTATTTCTTATCTTTTAAAATATTCGGGTGTTACAAATCTTGATTACTACATCAACTCACTGACTCAAGTTCCCAATTTCAATCCATATTCTTCTAGCCTATTATGTCAGCTTTCCAACTTGAACTAAACCAATCTGGATGTTCATGTTCAAGGGAATGAGATTCCAACATCTCGTATTCACAAGAACAATCCAACATCTTACATTATTGGTCATTTGAATGAGAGAACTACAAGGAGTAAATCAGAACAAGCAAATCTTTGCTTATACTCGTATTTTCTTTCTCAAATTGTTCCTAAAAACGTTACCGAAGCGTTAAAGACAATAGTTGGATTGAGGCTATGCAAGAAGAATTATGGCAATTCTGCAAACAAGAAGTGTGAAATCTTGTGGATTTACTTGAAGGAGAAAATGACATAGGCACAAGATGGTTGTTCAGAAACAAAATAGATGATCGAGCTATAGTCATTAGAAATAAAGCGTGACTCGTTGCATAAGAATAAACTAAAGAAGAAGGTATTGATTATGACAAAGTATTTGCTCCAGTTGCAAGACTTGAATCCACTCATGTCTTTCTGGATTATGCATCATTCATGCAATTCAAAGTGTATCAAATGGACGTAAAGGGTGCATTCTTGTATGGACAAATCACCGATGATGTGTATGTAAAGCAACCTCCAGGTTTTGAAGATTCGGAATTTCCACATCGTGTGTACAAGCTTACTAAAGCTTTGGGTGACATCCGTCACTCTCTGGTCCATTAATTAACCAGCGTCTCGTAATCATTCGTTTATCAATTTATTGTTTTGTGTAATTAATACATCTAATTAATACTTCATGATTACGTCTCTAATACCGTTAGCTAGTCGCGTCCAAATTCGAATTTGTAATATTATAATTTAGATTTGTATATTATATTACTATTGACATTATCATTACTTATTCTTCTTCTTCTTCTTCTTCTTCTTATTATTATTATTATTATTATTATTATTATTATTATTATCATTATTATTATTATTATTATTATTATTATTATAAATATTATATTTTCTTTGCTAAAAAAATCTATCAAATCGCGTTCGTGATATCGTGACTCTTGAACGCGCTTATTTCTTTCTGTGTCGCACTGTAGCTCAAGAATACTAATTCAACCTTAATGGGTTTGTTAAAGATTACGTTTTCTAAAAGTTCAGTTTATATAAAACAAAAATAAATAATCCAGGGTTTAATTGGCTATTAATGAAACTTGAAGGAATTAATTTTCTCATTTTTCAGGGACTAAAATGCAATTTAGGTAAACATGTATATATGCATCGTACACCTCCCGTGGCCCTAACCCCTCGTCGTGTGACTGTCGCCGAGACCACCTCCAACCGCAACCACTTCCGGCGACACGCCATCCCCCTCCACGGGCTCCTCAATCGTCGCAACTGACCCCCTCCATGCATATTTCATTGACCGCAAGTAATGTTTTATTTTTGTTGTGTTTCGTATTGATTTTGGTTATGTTCGGGATTGTTGGCGCAAAGGCGGTGTGTGTGTGGGCTTTGGGAGGGTCTAACAGTGGTGCATGGTGGTGTGTCCGTGTATGTGAGTGTGAATATATGGCTGTTGTGTGTGTATATGGCTGCTATATGTGTGTATATGGCTGCAATGTGTGTATACGACTATTGTGTACGTATATATGGCTGTTGAGTGTGAATATATGGCTCTTGTTTGTGTATATGACTGCAATGTGAAGGTATATGGCTATTGCGTATGCATATATGGCTGTTGTGTGTGTTTAGGGCTATTGTGAGCATATATATGGCTAGTGTGTGTGCATATATGGGTGTTGTGTGCGTGTATATGTCATATATGTGGATCATAATACATATATGTGTGTGTACGTAAATATATATGTGAGTATGATGATTCTTATGTGTGTGTATATATATAATATATATGTATGTGTGTATTTATGAGTATGTGTGTATGTATGTATTTGGGTGTGCATCTATGGATGTATATACATATATGCATGGATGTATATATGTATGGTGTGTGTTGTAATATGGCTGCCAATATATATATGTTTCGATTCATGTATATAGTGTGTATGTATAAAGTTATGTGATTTCAAGTGTGTGTTGATATATATATAGAGAGATAGATATACATATATATATATACATGTATATACATATATATAGATATACATATATATATACATATACATGCATATATATATACATATATATACATATATATACATATATATACACATATATATACATATATATACATATATATACATATATATACACACATATATATACATATATATACATACATACATATATATACATATACATATATATACATATATATACATATATATACATATATATACATATATCTACATATATATATACATATATATACATATATATACATATATATACATATATATTACATATATATACATATATATACACATATATATACATATATACACATATACGTATATATATATACATAAATATATATATATATATATATATATATATATATATATATATGTATTTATATATGTATGTATATATATGTATATATATACATATGTATATATATATGTATACATACATGTGCTTGTGTGTGAGAGTTATATCTATATAGATATTTGTGTATGTGTGAGTGTGTGTGTGTAGACATGTCAATTGGATCATAAAATAAACGTCAATTGGATTTTTTGTTCATCTAAGATCAAGAATTATGAGATTGAGATAAAAGGTTAATGACTGTAATTTAGAGAGTTTGCTGTCAGAAAATTGGGTCATTTTATGCGAGTGATAACTTTGTCATATCAAGTCCTAAATGAACTAATTTAAAGTCGAAAACTACGTTTAAAAAGTCTACTTTTCAACCCAATTGGTCTCGTCAAAAACATGAAGTTTTGAGCATCGAAACAGTTTATACAAAAAGATTGGTTAAAATTGAATTTCTGGAAGAATGTTTGGTCCGACTTTAGAAACACATATCTGTTTCAATGTTTATCAAAATAATCTTATTTTCTCCAGAAACCAAATTCTACATGTTATGTTTAAAATAAATTGGTTTCGTGTCATTTCGTTATTGTTTCGAACTCCAAACTTATTTTACAAAATCCATGTGCAAACAATAAGGTATGATAAATACTAAATTGAGGGATATATTTAAATAATAGGTGGTATGTTTATAACTACTAATTATATACACATATACTTGCTCGTGTTTAACAACGGGAGTAATCATATTAAGTAGGGATATATATATATATACACGTACATATATATATATATATGTATGTATATATGTATGTATGTATGTGTATATATATATATATGTATATATATATATATGTGTGTGTATGTGTATATATATATATGTATAGATATATATATGTATATATATACATATATATATACATATATACATATTTATTCATATATATACATATATATATATATATATATATATATATATATATTTATGGTGTGAGTCGCGTGTCAAATGCGAATCGACCCGAGAAAGATTGAACACATTATAGTGTTTATTAGACGTGTTACAAATTCAATTATATATTGTAATAGGTGTTTGATTGCTTGGGTTTATGCACGTTGCAAGAATTATTTTTGGTTTCATCACTTGATGTATCACACAAGTTGAGTTTCACGGCCCATTTTCAATACAATTTTATAAATCTTTAGGGGAAAAGTATGCTCACTCATTTTAGCTGTGTGGTTCTTTAGTCACAACTATTTAACTCCGGTGTTGACTAACCACGACACAGGTCTCCGCTTGTGTCGTGTGACGTCATTACACGTTGACTTTTCATCGATTAATGCATCTCTATTACTTAATAATATGTTATGACGATCCCGTCCGTTACATCCTCGTCTTTCCGCAATACGCGTGGGTGTGACAGATTGGTATGAGAGCCAGGTTTTAGAGAATTAGGTCGATTATTTGACCTAGACTATAACCTAAGTACCCGTATGTAGTATGCATAATAGGATTATGTGTGCAACAATATACATGTGAATGTTTTAAGTGCATTATTGGTTATGCTTACATAGCCTGTCTTACAAACCATCCATGGTATACTTATTTGAGAAGGCTATACGTGTTATATCATCTATTTATACCTTGAGAAAGCGCTTGATATTTAAATCCTATCGTTATGTGTTTGACTTATATTTGGTTTGGATTAATAAGGGTTCTTAAGGACTTATGTTGTTAATCCAAATTTTATTCCATGTGTCTGTCGATGTCGCATTCGCTATATGCTCCCTTATTTATAACTTGTTGGGTTGAATCTTGGAAGACAGACGCGCTGCCTAAGACGATGCCAGTAGATAAGAGACACAACGTACTCATATTAGATGACTAATTCATCATAGTTTGAATTAAAGTACATGGATTATTCCACTACTCCTTGCTTAAGTGAATACTTACTCAATCTATTCCTTTGTACAACTCCAGTTAATTAACTTTTCATTAGTAACCATACCCTTGATACTCAAATCATGGATAACACTCTGTACTTGACAAGATATGTTAACTTGGGTAGGTGGAGATGGGGTTGACCATGTAAAATAAATTACCATTACGGGTGCACACTTAACTTCAACATGCAGTGCATGTGAAGCCTGGCGAATCTTGCCATGAGATAACAATCATGGTTAGTACAAATCTTTCATTCTATACCTTGGGGCGCTAGACTCATAATCCTAATAAGACCTTGTTAATGACGATGAAACATTTATAAACTCTACTCTAATTCCAGAATAATATGAGCCCTAGAGGAACTTATGTTTCAAAGGCACCATATTAGTTAGCACTAATGCAAATGCAAGAATTATCAAGTAAACTACAAGAGCTCTTGGATAAAAGTTTATTTCGACCTAGTCACTCCCTATGGGGAGCACCAACCTGATTGGTTAAAAATAAGGATTGGTCGTTCCATTTGTGCATAGATTATCAAAAGATGAACAATATAAAAGACCAATACCCTTTTCCCAGGAATTATGATCTATTCAATCAGTTGCATGCATGATGCAACATACTTCACAAAGTTCAAACTCTGGTTAGGTTTTTACCAATTAAGGGTTCAAGAAGACGAGATCCGAAGACAACCTTTAGGACTCGTTATGGAAATTATGAGTTGTTAGTCATGTCGTTTGGGCTGACTAGTGCTCCGGTAGTGTTCATGGATTTGATGAACCGGGTATGCAAGCCGTATTGGATAAAGTCGTAATCGTGTTTGTAAACAATATCCTCATCTATTCCTGATCAAAATCCTCATCTATTCCTGATCAAAGGAAGATCATGATCAATGTTTACGGGCAATACTAAAATTATTGCTGGAAAAGCAACTCTACGCCAAGTTCTCCAAGTGTGAGTTCTAGTTGTGTGAGGTGAAGTTTTTAGGGCACGTGGTTTATGAATAGGGAATTCATGTTGATACTTCAAAGATCAAAGTAGTGAAGTAGTGGGATGCACCTAAGGCTCCCCTCAAATTTGGCTATTCTTAAGATTGGCTGGATACTACCGTGATTCATTATGAACTTATCAAAGATTGCTCAACTGTTGACAATGCTAACTTAAAAGGATAAGAAATTCAATTAGGGATTTTAGCAACAAAAGGCATTTCAAACACTAAGGTAAAAGTGGTGTAACGTTTCGATATTAATTTTCCCTGATGAGTCAAATGCCTTCATGGTATTCTATGACACCTCATATCAAGGGTTTGGTTCTATTCTAATGCAGAAAGATAAAGTGATTGCTTATTCATGAAGACAACTTAAAGTCTATGAGTAAAGTTTTACGATGCATGATTTGGATTAGGTACGGTAGTGTTCGCACTTAAGTTTTGGAGACAAAACCTGTACGGAACGAAATGTGTTATCTATACCGACCATAAGAGCCTTCGAAATATTTTTGACTAGAAGGAATTGAACATGCATTAGATGCGATGGGTGGAGCTTCTCAGTGATTATAATTATGAGATCCGGTATGATGCTTTGAGTAAAAAGGTACGTGTTAAACCATTACGTGCACGAGCTTTAAGAATGACCATACAATCAAACCTAAAGGGTAAGATATTGACGGCATAGAGTAAGACACTAAAGGAGGAATGATGCTAGTGAGGAGTTTCATGGGTCGGACAAACAGGTGGAACATAAGGAGAATGGTTTTTATTATTTCGTAGATTGTATATGGCTACCAAAGTAGGGAAATGTATGAACCCTAGTCATGAAAGAGGCACACAAGTCGAGATACTCTGTTTATCCTGGTACAAACAAGATGAATCAACATATTATGGAATTGTATTGGTGGCCTGGTATGGAAAAATACATTGTAACGTATGTAATAAAATGTTTAACCTCTTCCAATGTTAAGGTCGAACATTAGAAACCGTCAGGACTGCTGTAATAACCAAAAATTCCTGAATGGAAATAGGAGAATATAGTGATGGGTTTTATCCCTAAGTTTCTTAAACTAATAGTGTGCATGATTTGATTTGGGTTGTTGTGGATCGAATAACAAAATCCGCTGAGTTTTTTTCCATTCGCAAAGATTATAAGACAAAAAGGCTAGCGAGACTTTAATGGCTACGCATGGGGTTCCTGTGTCGATTATATCAAGTAGTGATAGTCAACTCACGTTGCGGTTTTTGTAGACTCCACAGATGGCAATGTCACACGGTTAGATTGAAATACTGCCTATCATCCACAAACAGATGGTCCAAGTGAACATACCTTCCATACCCTTGAAGACATGTCTAGAGCATGTTGGATTGACTTTGGTAGGAGTTAGGATACTCATCTACCATTGATTAAATTCTCCCATAATAAAAATAGTTGCCACACGAGTATTAGATGTGCTCCGTTTGAAGCACTGTATGGGATAAAGTGTTGTTCATTGATGATATGTTGGGCCGAATTCAATGAAAGTCAGTTAATAGGTCCTTAGATTATTTAGGAAACGACCAATAAGATATTATGAATCAAATATAAACACAAGTCAGCCAGAGATCATAAAAAATCAAGTGACATTATGATTGTTTGTTCATAAGAGCATAATATCTCTTATATGCATGATTGAATGATTGTTTGAACATCATATGTATTCTAAACTATGTATGCATGATTGTATGTTTGCATGATTATATGACTGAATGATAAAATAATAATCATAGAGAAGGATATGTATTGGTTATTTGTTCTGCCAATGATGATAAGAAACCTCAGGAGTGAGATGGTCCTGCTTCTTCTAACAGCTTCTTTGCCTCTTTCATAGCCTTGAAAGTGTCTTTAACGTCTTTCTCTATGGCTTGGTCAACTTCAGCTTCCTTCAATTTTTCTTTGAGTGTTGTAGTCTTGTATGCATTTCTATAGTTGACTATGTGTTCTACAAAGTACTTCACACCACTCTTTTGATCGTCATATTTGAAATCTATTTTCAAATGAATAAGGTATTCCAAAGTTGACTGATCGAGGCTTTGTACATCAATGTTGCTAACCAGTGTGGTTACAACATGATTGCCTTTCAAAATTTCTAAATTGTTGTTTTTAGATATTCTCATTCCTGTTATTCCCTCTATGTGTGTATGGGGTTGTTGATGTGTTTCCAATCATTGTTTCAATGCAACATTTACATACACATTGCCTAAAATTCTTAGCATGTGAATGAAATAGCAGCAATCTCTCTTACACAACACATTTTCAATTGCAGGGAATGTCTTTGTCTTCAGGAATGAGACATAGGATGGATGAAGCAACTTGATCTCAACTGGATCAAATAGTCTGATGTCTGTTGCTTCTTTTCCTTCAAGTTTCCTTTCCAGCACCACTTCAAAGTGACTTTCATCATAATACCATCTGGTACTAGGATGTTGGTATTGATTGCCATCTATCTTCTTCATTATAAGCTTCAAATCAGATGGCCATAAAGGGTAACCAACCCTATCAAGAAGATCAACATCAATTTCAGAAGAAGCTTCTTCCCTTACTTTTTTTGTTTGCTTGATGAAGCTTGTTCTCTTCTAAGCTTTGAGATGTGTACTTTATCTTCTCTACCCGCTTTAGCTTTCATCTCATGATGTTGTCTATTCATGTATGCTCTTATTATATGATAGAAATATGCACCTCTGGGATTGTTAGTGTGATTGACCATCCTCAATTGCATCAGGTCCAATCTGTCTTCATAGCTTAAAGTTCCCAGTTAGGATATGTATGATAAGTACTGAACAAGTCCAGATACTCTCTTTATCAGCATAGCATCCTAGATTTCATTATATTTCCATGCCATGATTTTTCTTTCATTGGCATCTGCTGTGAGAGTGATTTTGTCATAGAGCTTGACAAATTTGTTTTCTCACTTATCATCTCCCGAACCTCATTGCCTTCAGGCCATAGCCTGTGAGGCATGAATTGTCTTGGTTCCTCTATCTCATGAAGTTCAGGAGGAGCTTGATGATAAGTGGATAGAGAAGATGCAGGGTGAGGTCTGAAGGCCTGTGGCTTAAGAGCATTGACTAACATGTTTTGGTATATCTCTTTAGCCATCTCTTTCATTTGTGACAGTGTTCTCCCTGCATATGACCTATATGGTACTCTTGTATGACTCAACCAACTTTTCACCTAGGAGTAGGTCATCTTCTCTATCTGTGGATCTTTTGGCAAATTCTTTTCAAGTTATTGTTTATCCTTGATTTCTTTATATCTCATGTATGTTTGCTCTTGTTCGTTTTGCATGACTTATTGAATGTCTTTGAGCAACTCTTTAACCTCAGACAGGTTAAGATGAATGAATGAATCATTAGGGAATCCCCTAGTAGTCAGCTCTATCCCCATGAATGTTTGAGGATCATCAGTAAAGAGCTCTTGAGTGTTTTGCATTATATCATGCTTATCCCTTTCTTCTTCGTCCTCATCAGAATCACTGAGGATAATAATGGGAATTTGTTGTTCACCAGATTGATCTATCTTCCCCTCTTCTAGAATAGATGCTTTAGATGATGATTGAGGAGCATCTAACTCAACAGGTTCAGCCTTCACCTTCAGAAGATTTAAAGGAGGAGACTCTGGTTTTTCTTGTTCACCCTCAGTTTGTTTTCATTTGAGTAAAGAGGGTAAATAAGATCTCTTCCTTTTTTCTTTCATAGGTTCTCACATGAGTTTCAGATGATGATGATGCTTGATCTTTAGATGAATCTTTTAAAGCTTCACTAAATTGTTTGATTGTCACACCCCGGGCCCAGGTAGGGTGGGACGTCACAGACTAGCAACAACATACATGGCAGCGGAAACAAACCAATATAGGAGCTCAAAGGGAGAGAACATCACATGGCATTTAAAGTTTTAAAAAGATACCGGGTTGGAAATAGATCCAGTCCCAAATGTTTATATAGTTCAACAAAATAAAAATAGTCATTGAATCAAATTATTCAAGTCATGATTTTGGTCATACAAGCAAATGCCATGGTCTCAGGGGTTGAGTCTAAGTCTTCCATAATAGCTAAGCGTCTTAACGGGATACCTGAAACATGCTCAAAAGAAAATAGAGTCAACTAAAAAGTTGGTGAATTCAAGTGCTTTAAAGTTTAAAAACAGTAAAAGGGACTCTTAAAGTCCACATAAAAGTTTAGAATCATGTGTAAAAGCTTATAAAAAATCTCATTCGATTTTAAAAGCACCATTTTTAGAATCAATCATCGTGGGGTGTCAGAATCAACCCTGCACTCGGTCCCCGGTTGGCCTCTTCTAAACTTGTGTTTAACCGGATATTCCCGAACGAAGGAACCAAGCCTCAAATCAGAGAACCATACCTCCCAGGATGGTTCACCATAGTTCCTTAATCAAAACCTATTACATGCCATATACGATCCCTCAGGATCTCAGTAGGGTACCTTCCTGTAGCGGGAGCCACTGTGTGTGGGGGATTCCTCAAATAGATCTATCCACATAAAATAAGCGGTTCACAAAACAATTAATAATCATGACATAAGTATCAGGAGGTATCAATAAGTCCCACATACAAGCATCAATTTAAGCACAATCATAGTTCATAAAACAACAGAGCATGTTTCATCCCAAAAATAGTAAGTGAAAGGGGATCACTAGAACTCACCTTAGATATTAAGCAAAAGAATTCTTTGTGTGCCGGGAATATCTCAAGTCTAGCACCCTATCATGAATATATTAAGTGATTAGCTACTGTTCTAAACCTATTTAAGGTGTAACAAGAGTGCCTAAGTCTTATTTTGTTGGGTTCAGCTTTAATTCGATTAGGGTTTGCATAAAAAGTTTCCTTTTATGGAAAGTCAAGGTTTCTCATACAATCAAGGGTTTTTATAATATTAAGTCAAGAATATATGGTAAATATGCTATTCAAGTGCATTTGAGTTGATTATGATGTTTAACCAAATTTTACAGTTTAGCCCCTAAAGTTTTAAAATTGACAGTTTCAACCCTTAAGTTTGGTTTCTTGTATTAGATGACCTTTTTAACCAAAAATCAGGTTCATGACCTTAATATAACTTAACATTAAGAACATATACCCAAATTTTCAGTTTATGCACTCGGTTTATAAATTACGCGTTTAACGTTACCGGTTACGGTAAAACCGAATGGTTTAAAATGGTTACCTATGACTTTTCATGTTTTTTAGTCTAGGACCTGTAGCTAACTTTTTAAAGTCATTTTTAAAAGTTTCCAACCATTTAAATCACAAAGTTTGCCTCTAGTAGTTGAAAGACTCATTTTTACATTTAAACCGTTAAAACGCTTTTTTAACCGAGTTTGACCATTTTAAAAGCTTGTTTGACCAAACTTTCTACTTTATAAGTCATTTTACCATTTAACTTACTGAAATAACATGGTTTTTATAATATCTAACTTTATACTTATTTTTCTTAGATTTTCCTCAAATAACGTCACCCGGTTAGCACCCGTTTTCACTCAAAAATCCATTTAAAATACCTTTTGACCACTAAAATTTTCCATTGACTCCAGAACACTTTATTAATCCTTAATGAACCTGGAATTCTCTTTAAAAAGTTTATAGCCTAAGTTTTCTAGTTTTTAAGTAATTTTAACATGTTTTTGGGTCCCGAAAGTGACTAAAATGGGTCTAAACACGTCCTTTATTCCAGAGAGTAAACAATATTAACACTCTTAATATTCATCAAAAACTAATGAAATAACAGTCCCAAATCGTGGCCTAGTTGTTCTACACATCCATAGAATTCAAATATATAGAAAATGTCATAATCGACCATTACACATGTGTAAATCATTGTAACTTGAGTTTAACCATTACCAAAACTTCATCTAACTTAGAAATCAGATTGTTGGTGAGTTTAAAAGTTATTTTTTAGCAGGTTATGATGCTTGTTTGAGAGGGTTTTCAAGCAAGTGCTTAAAGTGTGTTGTTACATGTAAAATGGAGGGTTTTCTTAGATGTAATGCATGTTATAACCACATGTAGGTGGTGTATAGTCCTTGAGACTCTAAAAAAAGGTTATTAGTAGTCTTAAAACCCATTTATATGCAGGTTACACGTTTTGTTTTGAAGGGTTACAAGATACACAAGTTAGATGGTGCAAAAACACCCAAAAATAGGGTTTTCAAGGTGGAAATCGAGTTCCATCTTAAGAATGACCAATCTAACATGTAAGATACCTTTAGTGAAGTTAAAATCTCCTCAAGAACAAGATTATGGTGAGAAGTTTCTGCTACAACAAGAACAGGTAAGGTTTTTAGGTGAAAAATGAAGAAAACATGAGAAATGTCCAAAACCGAACACATGGAGCTTACACTTGATGTAACTCACGGTTTGGAAGGTGTTGATGGTCGTGAATGGCTAGAATCTCCTTGTACTTGGCTGTAGTACCTCGAACAAAAGCTGGAACCACAAGTCTAGCAAGTTGTAAGGACCAAGAGCTTCACATAGAGACACCTTCTTGCGGTTTTGGTGTTGGCCGATGTTGTTGTTGTTGTTGGTCGCGATTTTGCTGCTGGAATGAGGCTGAAATGGAGAGGGAAATGAGAGAGTGTGTGTGTTTTTCATCTGAGAATTCAAAAATGAGAGGAGAGAGTGAAAAGGAGGGTGTAGTGTGTGTATGGATATAGGAGAAATGCATGAAATGGGAGTGGGGAAAGAGGAGGGTGTGTGGTGATTGGTGGAGAGGGGTGGTGTGCCACATGGGGCTGCCGAGTTTGGTCTCTAGTGGGTCAATTTTCTTTTTATAATTTTATCAAAAACTATTATTAGGTGGTATTGTTTTCTAGTGTTGTGTAGAATGTAAGATGGTAAAATTTTCTAGTTAGTTGATTTGTCTTATGCATGATAATGCATGCATAATCTGAAAATTAATGTGTGCATGAGCAAACATGATAATTGTTTCAATTTGGATCTTAAATTCTAGCAAGGGTGACTAATCAACATTCCCGGGCACTAATTTTCTAAAAGGCAAGACTTAAAATAACTAAATTCTCAAAAATCACATAGAATCATAAAAATGGATCAAATAACAATTGCTAATTCTAATATTATTGATATAATTAAATTGTTTCCATTATTAGTACTCATAAGACCGGAAATGATGCAATTAAATTAGGGTTTAGAATAGTGACCTTGGGACCGGTTGTCACATTGATCAACTCTTTTTGTTTGTCTGACAACGGCTCATGACGAATACTACCAGTTTCTTGAGAAATTCGATCAGGAGTGTGAAAGTGTTGTCTCAAGATGGGTGAGTAGTGAATATTCTCATAAGGATTAGCCTCACTGAACAACTGATCCATTGTGTATCATTCTTCAGGAATGATCAGTGCTAAGCTTGTTTGTTCAGTTTGAGGTTGACTTGTTTTAGCTTCATTAGCCAACTTCTCATGACCACTCAGATCTTCATCAAGATCTGCTGAATATTCTTGCTCATTCAGCTGAGTGTCATTGTATTCAAGCTCTCTGTTTAGCCTTTGTATATCTTCAGATTGAGCTTCTATAATCTTTTTCAGCTTATCAATCTCCTGTTCTTTAGCTATGGTCTGATTTCCCCAGTTGTCAATCTCAGCCTTAGGAACAAGGAGTTCATTGTCTTTCTCATTTAACTTTTTCTTTGTTCGGCTTAGCTGTTCCTCTACAACCTTCACTATCAGGTTTTTTTCCTTTTGATCTGACTTAAGCTTTTCAATCTCCTTGTTTTTCTCTTTGATTCATTCTTTCAACTTCTTAGTTCTTTGATTTGATCTTTTAATGAGTTTATTGTACTCACTGAATAGAAAGACTTTGGAGTGCTTAATATCTTCTTCTGTGAGCATTTAACTGCTTGGTTCACCAAACTCAGTAGCAGTGGCTGCTTGTTCAGTTTCAAGCTCATGAGTTCATGTTCCAACATCTTCATGTTCATATGATTGTTGTGCAAGTGATGAATCTATATTTCTCAATATAGATGAAAGTGTTTGCTGATCTGATAGGTTTGGGTTGTGTGGTGGAGATGGAAAATCTGTTTGTTAATCACTGAATGATTGAGGGCTAAATGTTTGTGGGCTTAGTGGTTGTTGTGGTGATATTGGTTGTTGTTGAATCACTGGTTCAGGCTATATGATTGGTTCTTGTTGAATTATGGGTTCATGTTGAATGATTGGTTGTTGTTGAATGATAGGGGTAGGCTGTATGATTGGAGCTGGTTGGATGATAGGGGCTGGTTGGTTGGCTTGTTGAAATAGTATAAATGGTTCATCTTGTCCTGGAATTCTAAGAAATTCCTCAGGAACATGGATGTTATGGTCAATCATATGAGGAGGCACATGCACCTTATCCCCTTGATAGATGTTTGACCTTATCCTGTTAAACACATACTCATTAAGATGAGCAGACTGTAAAATGGATCCTTCTCCTGAGATGTTTGGCAAAATATCATCTATAATCATCTGTAGAAATCTTGTAAACATTAGAAATCTGTTTCTCACTTCTGTGATATTGTAGACAAGGCCATTTAGAAATTGAGAAGCAAAGTTAAATGGCCTTCTTGCAATGATACTTGCCAATGCACATGATGCCCTCAGGGATGTTGCATCCTATCCTGTCTTTCTGTTTGTCATGGTTTTCTGATAGGTGTGCATCTAGAACCTGAACTGAGCACACATATTTGCCTTCTTGATTTGCTTTCTTTCTATGGTTCCTGTATATCCTATTTGCCTGAACATGTACAAAATATAGTGTTCATCAAACTCAACTGGGCCTAAAGCATCTTCTTCACCTAATTGCAGCACCCTTCTGATCACTTCTTCAGAGATGATGATATCTTGATTTTGCATAGTAGATATAACTACTTGCTGATCATCTATCTCTTCAAGGTGTGCATTAGTCCAAAACTGGACAATATGATCTTCATAGATGTCTGGTTTGAAAGTCATGGCATGCACAAGTCCTGTTTGCCTAATTGCTTGGATCATATCTCTATAGTTCACTGACCTAGTAGAGTCAGGTATAAGAAATACACATATGTTATGATCTCTTACAAACACTAAATCAGCCATATCTGCAGTAAAGAGATTAAGTGTTAGTATTGAGTGTGCAAATAAATTGTAATGATGAAATGATGATAAAGTGTATGTTGGTATATTGAGTATGTTATGAGATGATTGAAAGTATGTTTAACCATTTGTGTGTTTATCTTCTTTGCAATTTGGCAATTTAGCCATTTTGACTTTTAAAAAGTCAACTGTTTGTCAATTTTAATTCATCAAATTCTTAACTGTTTCAACTTGCTTTTTATCCAAAGTTTATGATAATGAGTTAGTTTATCATCAACAAGTTGATTTAGTCATCCCATAATTCAGTCTGATATCATATCATTTGAATTGTGAATTTCAGTTTGACTGTCCAAAGTCAAACTTGACCATTTAATGCATATTCCATGCAAATGCATTTAATGTTATACGTTTAATGCTATGCAAAATCAATTGAATTTTCATGTTAGTTGCATCAATTTGAACAATTTTACTAAGTTATAACACATTTTAAGCAACTTTTAACATTTTCAAAGATCAAAATTCTGTTTTTGTTTAATTTTGGGCATGAACATTCTGTTTGAGTATGAACCCGATGAACATTTAATCAAATTTCATCAAATAACCATTTCAAACACAGTCGACTATGGTCATTGAACACAAATTCAGTGTTTGATTTTGATTTAAAACATCAAATGATTCATATTCTAGATTTTAGTTCAATTTTGACTTAGGTAAAACAATGTTTGACTTAGAATCACTTAACAGGATGTTTTCATGAATGTTAGACGTTATGAATCATGTTGTTATACCTAATCGATGATGAATCTGTAGATTTATCGATGTAAGGCCCCGTTCCCGGGACGCTTACAGTTGGTCATTCATTACACATCAAACAGATAGTTTACATTTACTAAGTAAAATCATGCAGCGGAATCGATAAAAAGGACATTCTCATTTCATCATTAAAGCTTTTGCAAAATAATACATCATTGATCAATTACAAAATACATATTTTTGCGTTACATAAACTTACAATGATTGTTGCGGAAACATTTAAAACTAAGAGGATTTCTTAAGTAATCCCGTTTATATGAATCCTCAACAAACACTGGCGTGCAACATAATGTGTTGCAACATTATGTACAAAGGAATGCCATCCCAAAAGAGCTGAGTAGCCGCCTCGTGCCATCCTCAGCAACACTACCTGCCAACAGGAAACACATAAAAAGTTAGTGTTGCTGAGTGAGTTCTAGTTTTATAGATAACATACTTTTCTTTTGTTTAACCGTTCTTTACATACATGCGGTCACACAACATACGTACAAATAGATAATATTATTATTATTTTCATCATTCATTCGTTAGCTTTTCATTTGTGTACCATTCATCATTATCATTTCTTCATACATTCGTTACATACATTTGTACGATCATTACATTCGTTCATACGTTCCTTCCATTCATACATTCATTACATACATACGTTCATTTCTTTCATTCATACGTTCATTACATTCATTCGTACGTTCATTACTTTCGGTGACATGTACATTACCCCAAACATTGTGCACTACTGCTGGTGCTGGACCTGTGATGATTAATCACGAACGTTGTGCACTACTGCTGATCCAGTCACCTAGGGCAAGTACATGCACCATTTATCTTTCCTCTTTCATTCGGGATCAATGCCATGCGCTATACCCCGAACATTATGCACTACTGCTGGTGCTGGTCCTCTGATGATCAATCACGAACGTGTGCACTACTGCTGATCTAGTCACCTAGGGCAAGCGGCAAGGATCCCATACATATGGTCAATCACAAAGACTGACCCCATTGTGCATCCTTCGGGGTAGCTAACCCGCACACCATTGAGCTAATACCTGCCAGGGGTGTGCACCTCCATACATTTGCTTGCAAGCCTTTTCTTACATTCATTCATTCATTAATGCATGCATTCATTCATCGTGTTCCTCTTTCATTATCTTTCACTTTACGTTTATTAATACTTTCATTCCATTCATTAACATAGCACGTAAAGTCACGGAAAGGGTAATCATACATCGACACAAGGAACATCGACATTTACCAGTCATCAGTCATTACCATCATACAGAGCCACATCATACTTAACATACATACATTATGCATATACATGCGATACTATCGTCATCATGCCCAATGTAACATCTAAGCCTCGACGGTTATCACACATGTGCCTATGGGAGCTATCACATCACTACTTACCCTTACTCTTTTCCCGAAGGCCAGTAACTGAACTACATCTCTCCTCGTACACAACGACCCTATTTGGGCGATTGGGCATGCTTCAGTCGCATGACCTCCACACGACTGGATCATGCGATTAGACACCTAAGCGAATGAACACCCAATCGTGCGAATGGACTCTCAATCGTGAGAATGAATACTAGGCGATTGGACATCATGCGAATGGGACTAATGCGGATGAGCACCTATGCGACTGGACTATCAGTTATGCGATTGGGCACTAGGCGACTGAACATCTATGCGACTGGGCTTCCAGTTGTATAACCTATCATGCAACTGGATCCCCAGTCACACGATTGAGCCTCAGTCGTGCGATTGAACCTCAGTCGTCCCTTAGTCGCGCGATTGAACCTCCAGTCGCCTAGCCCTAGCTGGGCAGTGACTGTAGTTCATCCCGAGCTGCAGCCGCGACATTCGGCCTTCAAACCCTTCCAAACTCATTCTAAGCCCAAATCAACCCTCCTAAACCTTAGGGAATCATATTATGACCTCATACAAGCACATACAAGTCCAAAATCGTACTTTAAACACACTACACACGATTACACTCAAATGGGTCAAACATACACATTTCAAAAACGGGTTTATATGTGTTCCAGCCCCAAAATCATGTGAAAACAAGTAAATGAGGGGTCCTAGAACTCACACAAACAAGAAGAAGATGAAGTGCTTCGTTTGGACTAGTTACTCGGCAAGTTTCGAGCCCGAATCACCACTTTTCTCTCTTTTTCTCTTCTTTCTCTCTTCTTTCTCTCTTCTCTTCTTTCTGACCATGTTTTACAAGTGTGGGGAGGGGAGATGGCTGCTCCCTCCCTTAAAGCTACAGTCCAGTCACCCAAACCCAGGCGTATGGGCACTCCAGTCGCCCGAACACCATGCGACTGGACCTTCAGTCCCCTGAGTTCCATGCGACTGGACCTCCAGTCGCATGATACTCAAAAATCAAATTTCCGGGCGTTACAAGTCCACCCCCCTTATTTAGGTTTCACCCCCGAAACCTGTTATTCCTCAAACAAGCGTGGGTAATGCTGTCTCATTTCCTCTTCTGTCTCCCATGTTGACTCAGATCCCTTCCTGTGCCTCCACTGTACACGCACAAGAGGAATCACTTTATTTCTCAGCCGCTTCTCTTTTCTATCGATGATTGCCACTGGTTGCTCCCCATAATTAAGCCATTCATCTACTTCGATATCCTCCAGTGGAACAATCATATCTTCATCTTCCAAGCACTTTCTCAGATGAGATACATGGAAGGTCGGGTGAATTCCACTTAACTCATCTGGTAACTCCAACCTATAGGCCACCTCTCCTACTCGAGCAATGATTCGGAAAGGGCCTATATACCTCGGGCTCAACTTGCCCCGCTTTCTGAACCGAATGATCCCTTCCAAGGTGAGACCTTCAACATAACTCGGTCACCCACCTGGAATTCAATCGGTCTACGTCGTTTATCAGCATACAACTTTTGTCTGTCTTTGGCTGCCTTCATGTACGCCTTGATCTTTTCAAGCTTCTCAGTCGTAGCCTCGATCACTTCGACGCTCCCCAATTCCTTCTGACCAATATCACCCCAACAGGCGGGTGTCCTGCACCTCCTACCGTATAGCATCTCATAAGGTGGCATGCCGATGCTGGCATGATAGCTGTTATTGTATGAGAATTCAGCTAACGGTAAGTGGTCATCCCAACTTCCCCCAAAATCAATCACACATCCCCGAAGCATGTCTTCCAATGTTTGAATGGGCCTTTCGGACTGACCATCAGTCTGGGGATGATAAGCCGTGTTGATGTGTAGTCTCGTCCCCATGGCGTCGTGGAATTTCTTCAAGAATTTGGAGGTAAACCGGGTGTCGCGATCAGACACAATAGACACCGGTACCCCATGATGAGCTATAATCTCTTTAATGAAAAGATCCGCCAACCTCTCGGATGAATATGTCTCACGGATCGGTAGGAAGTGAGCACTCTTCGTCAAATGGTCAACGATCACCCATATAGCATCATACCCTTTCGGAGTACGTGGCAACTTCATAATAAAATCCATGGTGATGTGCTCCCACTTCCATTCCGGTATATCCAAAGCTCGAATCTTCCCATACGGCTTTTGATGCTCTGCCTTCACTTGCAAACAAGTAAGGCATTTGCTCACATACTCTACTACATCGCGCTTCATACCCGGCCACCAATAGTCTTTCTTCATATCTTGATACATCTTTGTAGCACCGGGATGCATGGAGTATCGAGTCTTGTGAGCTTCATCCATAATCTTCACTCGTAGATCCCCAAGACGAGGAATCCACATACGTCCAAACCGGGTTCTAACACCAAATGTGTTTTCACCCAACTCCGTGACCAGACCTCTCATTCTTTCGGAGTTAAGATGATCTTCTTTTAGTGCCTCATCTTGAAACTCTTTGACTTGCTTCTTCACATCCGAGGTCATAATCAGTTGGTACGCCTTCACCCGAATTGGCTCAGGCCTCTCCTTTCGTCTAAGGGCATCCGCCACCACGTTGGCTTTGCCCGGATTATAATGGATCTCACAGTCATAATCCTTTATGAGCTCTAACCATCGCCTCTGCCTCATATTCAAATCCTTCTGCTCGAAGAAGTACTTCAAGCTCTTGTGGTCGGTGAAGATGGTGCATTTCGTCCCATAGAGATAGTGCCTCCAAATCTTTAATGCAAAGACCACAGCTGCTAGCTCCAAGTCATGAGTAGGATAGTTAACCTCATGAACCTCCAACTGTTGGGATGCATAGGCTATAACCTTTCCTCTTTGAATTAACACGCACCCTAACCCCGAGTAGGAAGCGTCAGAATAAACCACCAGATCTTCACTTCCATCGGGTAAGGACAGAACAGGAGCTTGGGTCAATCTCGTTTTCAACTCTTCGAACGCCTTCTCTTGAGCTTGACCCCATACAAACTTTACATCTTTCCGGGTCAACTTGGTTAGTGGAGAAGCGATGTTTGAGATGTCTTGAATAAATCTTCTATAATAGCCCGCCAAACCCATGAAACTTCGGATTTCGGATGGCATCTTTGGAGACTTCCATTGCATTTCCGCTTCCACCTTTGCCAGATCAACCATAATCCCCTTCGGATTCACCACGTGACCCAAGAACTCCACTTCACACAACCAGAATATGCATTTGGAGAATTTAGCATACAACTACTCCCTTCTTAACGTCTCCAGAACCTCTCGAATATGACCGGCATGCTCAGTCTCGTTCTTCGAATAAATCAAGATATCATCAATAAACATAATCACTGACTTATCCAACATCGGCCGACACACTCGGTTCATCAGATCCATAAAAGCAGCCGCCGCATTGGTCAAACCAAAAGACATAACAAGAAACTCGTAGTTACCGTAGCGTGTGCGAAAAGCCGTTTTAGGGATATCCTGCTCCTTCACCTTTCGTTGATGGTAGCCCGATCGAAGATCTATCCTTGAGAACCAACTGGCACCCTGAAGTTGATCAAACAAATCATCAATTCTCGGCAGAGGGTATCGGTTCTTCACCGTCAACTTGTTCAGCTCACGGTAGTCGATACACATCCTCATACTACTGTCTTTCTTCTTTACAAACAGGACCGGAGCACCCCAAGGTGAGATACTCGGTCTAATAAACCCCTTATCTAGCAGCTCTTGCAACTGGCCAAGTAACTCTTTCATTTCCGTCGGAGCCAATCGATACGGTGCTTTGGCGACAGGTTGGGCACCTGGTATCAGATCAATCTGAAACTCAATCTCTCGGTCAGGTGGCACTCCCGACATGTCTTCGGGAAACACGTCTGGAAAGTCACACACAACTGGTACATCGGACAGTTGTGGTGTTGGCGTTTCTACATCCTTTACATAACAAAATAGGTGCTACATCCACGCCTCATACACTTTCCCGCCACCACCATTGAGATCACCTTCGAAATCGCCGTGACCCGATCCCCATGAATAGTTACCGGACTCCCGTCAGGCGCTATCAGACGAATCTTCTTCTTTCGACACACTATATTCACCTCGAAGTCCGCCAACCAATCCATCCCAAGCACCAAATCAAAACCACCCAAGGTCATCATGAATTGTCTAACCAGAAATTTGTGGCCCTCTAATTCCACATCACAACCCTCAATCACCTCAGAAATCCTGGTAGACTTACCTATCGCAGTTTCTACATCAAACGGTACGTCAACGCGTCTACTACTAACAGGCAGTTTGGCACAGAAAGCCGTAGAAATAAAACTCCTACTGGCACCCGAATCAAATAATACAGAGGCTAAAGTTTGGTTCACCAGAAACATACCGGACACAAAATCAGGGTCCGTTCTAGCCTCCTCTTGCGTCATCGTGAATGCCCCGGTGTTTGCCCTCGGTCCTTCATTCCCCGTCTTCTTCACGCCGGAACCCTCAGCCCTCGGCTTCTTGCAGTCTTTACTCATATGACCACTCTCCCACAGTTGAAGCACCTCATGCTCCTACACTCTCTAGACATAGGACCAGGCTTCCAACACTTGAAACAGACGTTCAACCCTAGTCTGCACTCCCCGCTATGCTTCTTCCCACATTCACCACACCTTTTCAGTCCCGTACCCGGTGTGGCTACACAACCGTCATCCACCCGGGTCTTCTTGTTGGTCGTCGAGGCATCACCCCGAACAAACCGCTTCCCCTTCCAGTCTCGATCGCAACCACTCTTCTTACCGCCCTCTGTCGCCCTCACGACAGACCTTTCATCATGCAGTCTCCCCGCCAAGTCCACCGCCGACCTAAAGGTGTTCGGTCGGGCGGGTAACATATGCCTGCGAATATCCGCCGGCAATCCCTGAATACACCTCTGTATCTTGATCTTTCACGACAGAGGTGTCACCTGATCCAGCACCAGACGTGCCATTTCGTTGAACTTAGCTGTGTACTGTTGGTGGGTCATCGTCCCCGCCTCCAGCTGCAGGAACTCTCACTCAACTTTATCCATCTCTTGATGAGGACAGAACTCCTCGATCACCAACCTTTTCAGCTCGGACCACTTCATTTTTCCAAAGGCCTTGCTACCCTCGGCTTGGACTATGTTGTCCCACCAGCATAAAGCCGAATCTGTGAAAGAGTGGGTAGCGAACTTCACCTTTTGGTCCTCACGGCACTCGCTGATATCGAGGATAACCTCCATTTCCCTCACCCATCGGTGAGCAGCAGCAGCAGTGCCATTACCATCAAAGGTATGGGGCTTGCACCTCATAAACACCCCATAATTACAGCCTCATGCCGACCCCTACACAGGCTCCTCCTCCTCTTCCTCTTCATTATCAGAAAGAACCGTTTCCGGCCCTGATTGCTCCTGTCTTCCTGAGGACCTATTCCTCTCTTTTCTTTCTCCTTCCCGAACAGCCTTTATCACCTTGGTCACCACAGACGGTAAGATCGTCTGCATGACCTGATGCACCTCTTCAACCACTGCCTCTTTTACCGAGGCTCTCAGATTGGCGCTCTAGTCTACACCCTCCAGATGAGGGGTCTCGGGTTCTTCATGAACCACTTTCTCCACCCTAGGTCTTCCTTTTGTGGCTCGTGGTTCAGCACCACGTCCGCCACCACCTCCACCACGTGAAGCTTTAGATGATCTACCACCGGCCATCCTCTAACACTCACTGAAAGATTCAAACACCAACACGGTCATTCAAGGGAATAGCTCAGTTTATGTCAAGTATAGTAAGTCCCTAATTACAGTGGCCAGTTGTGATTAGCCACTTACTTTATTCTTCGTACCCTGAGCATTACCTATCCTGACTACATTAGTATCTAAATCTAACAGTAGCACATACACCATATAACACGCGCACATAATACCGGTTAGCTTTAAGAAAATACCTGATGGCACGCAGCTACTCAGATTGGCATTCCTTCCCTTTTTGTCCCATTCCCAGTTTAAGTTAAGGTTTATTTTGAAAATTTACCCGTCTCACTTAAACTTTGGCTCTGATACCAACTTGTAAGGCCCCGTTCCCGGGACGCTTACAGTTGGTCATTCATTGCACATCAAACATATAGTTTACATTTAATAAGTAAAATCATGCAGCGGAATCGATAAAAGGACATTCTCATTTCATCATAAAAGCTTTTGCAAAATAATACATCGTTGATCAATTACAAAATACATATTTTTGCGTTACATAACATTACAATGATTGTTGTAGAAACATTTAAAACTAAGAGGATTTCTTAAGTAATCCGGTTTATTTGAATCCTCAACAAAAAAGGCGTGCAACATAATGTGTTGCAACATTATGTACAAAGGAATGCCATCCCAAAAGTGCTGAGTAGCCGCCTCGTGCAATCCTCAGCAACACTACCTGTCAACTGGAGACACATAAAAAGTTAGCGTTGCTGAGTGAGTTCTAGTTTTATAGATAACATACTTTTCTTTTGTTTAACCGTTCTTTACATACATGCGGTCACACAACATACGTACAAATAGATAATATTATTATTATCTTCATCATTCATTCGTTAGCTTTTCATTTGTGTACCGCTCATCATTATCATTTCTTCATACATTCGTTACATACATTTGTACGATCATTACATTCATTCATACGTTCCTTCCATTCATACATTCATTACATACATACGTTCATTTCTTTCATTCATACGTTCATTACATTCATTCGTACGTTCATTACTTTGGTGACATGTACATTACCCCAAACATTGTGCACTACTGCTGGTGCTGGACCTGTGATGATTAATCACGAACGTTGTGCACTACTGCTGATCCAGTAACCTAGGGCAAGTACATGCAACATTTATCTTTCCTCTTTCATTCTGGATCAATGCCATGCGCTATACCCCGAATATTGTGCACTACTGCTGGTGCTGGACCTGTGATGATCAATCATGAACGTTGTGCACTACTGCTGATCCAGTCACCTAGGGCAAGCGGCAAGTATCCCATACATATGGTCAATCACAAAGACTGACCCCAATGTGCATCCTTCGGGGTAGCTAAACCGCACACCGTTTACCTAACACCTACCTGGGGTGTGCACCTCCATACATTTGCTTGCAAGCCTTTTCTTACATTCATTCATTCATTAACGCATGCATTCATTCATCGTGTTCCTCTTTCATTATCTTTCACTTTACGTTTATTAATACTTCCATTCCATTCATTAACATAGCACGTAAAGTCACGGAAAGGGTAAACATACTTTCACACAAGGAACATTGACATTTACCAGTCATCAGTCATTACCATCATACAGAGCCACATCATACTTACCATACATACATTATGCATATACATGCAATACTATCGTCATCATGCCCAACGTAACTTCTAAGCCTTGATGGTTATCACACATGTGCCTACGGGAGCTATCACATCACTACTTACCCTTACTCTATTCCCAAACGCTAGTAACTGAACTACATCTCTCCTCGTACACAACAACCCTATTTGGGCGATTGGGCATGCTTCAGTTGCATGACCTCCAAATGAACACCCATTCGTGTGAATGGACTCTCAATCGTGCGAATGAATACTAGGCGATTGGACATCATGCGAATGGGACTAATGCGGATGAGAACCTATGCAATTGGACTCTTAGTCGTGCGATTGGGCACTAGTCGAATGAACATCTATACGACTGGGCTTTCGGTCGTATAACCTGTCATGCAACTGGATCCCCACTTGCACGATTGAGCCTCAGTCGTGCAATTGAACCTCAGTCATCCCTCAGTCGCGCGATTGAACCTCCAGTCGCCTAGCCCTAGCTGGGCAGCGACTGTAGTTCATCCCGAACTGCAGCCGCGACATTCGGCCTTCAAACCCTTCCAAACTCATTCTAAGCCCAATTAATATCCCTTAACTAAGTCCATTATTATTAAATGGCTTGTTTTGACTTTCCGGGGCGTTACAAGTCTCCCCCACTTATTTAGGTTATATCCTTGAAACCTGTCAGTCATTAAACAATTGAGAATAATACTGCCTCATCTCCTTCTCGGTCCTCCATGTAGATTCGGATCCCTTTCTATGTCTCCACTGTACTCGTACCAGGGGAATAACTTTATTCCTTAAGCTCTTTTCTTTCTTATCAAGGATGGCAACTGACTGCTCTACAAAATTCAGTAATTCATTCATTTCAATGTCTTCTATCGGTACAACCACATCGTCATCTACCAATCATTTCGTTAGATGAGATATATAGAACGTAGGATGAATTCCAGTAAATTCATAGGGTAGTTCCAATCTGTAGGCCATTTCTCCTACTCTTGCGATAACACGAAATGGCCCTATGAACCTTGGGCTTAATTTCCCCTGCTTCTGAAACCTAATGATCCCTTTCTAGGGAGATAACTTGGGCATAACCTTATCACCAACCTTGAATTCTATCAGCCTAGGCCTCTTATCAGCATAAAACTTCTAGCGATCCTTTGCGACTTTCATGAATGCCTTAATCCTATTTAGCTTCTCGGTCGTAACCTCAATCACTTCAAACTTCCCAATTCCTTTTGCCCGATGTCACTCCAACACACGGGTGTTCTACACTTCCTACTGTATAGCGTCTCATAAGGTGGCATTACCAATGTTGGCATGGTAACTATTATTATATGAGAATTCTGCCAACGGTAAGTGCTCATCCCAACTTCCTCCAAAGTCGACTATGCACGCTCGCAGCATGTTTTCTAATGTCTGAATCATTTTTTCCGACTGACCATCCATCTGGGGGTAGTAAGCCGTAGTGATATGCAGTCTAGTCCTCATTGCGTCGTGAAACCTATTCCAGAACTTGGATGTGAGTCGCGTGTCTCTATCAGAAACAATAGAAGCTGGTACACCATGACGAGCCATGATCTTCTTGATAAATATCTTCACCACCCGTGTTGGTACACATGTCCCTAGTTCTAGTTCTAGTGAACTCAAATGTAATTGACTTTCATTTTGTAACACTTATGTAATGTTTGATATATGAAATGAAAAACTCTTCTTGAATGTTTATTGGTAGTTGAATGTTATATCTATTATTATGATTGATTGTTACACACTTATATGAACATGTTATATAGGTTTATAGTTATTAGACATAGTTCTGTATCATTAAAGGTTCAGGAATGTGCTTAACTAATTATCATGATTCAGTCGCACGACTAGACCATGAGAATGGGTCAGTCGCACGACTGAACCACGTGATTGAGTCAATCACATGATTGAGTCATAAGACTGACTCAGTCGTACGAATGAATCAATCGTACGACCCAGTCGCACGACTGAGCCATACGTATGGCTCAGTCGTACGAATGAGAGCTTGTACCTATAAATACCACTTAATTCGTGAAAAAAAAACTTTGATAATTATCAACCCTAGCCATTTCTGTTCGTCCAGAGAGTCCCTTCCAACTTCATAGAATGTTTCTGATCGATTCTAATCAATTCTTAACGTATTCTCATCGTTAGTTTTGATCGTATTAACGTTCTCCCTGATTAGATCGCCAATCACATAGGATTCTTCACTATTAGATCTGGTTTCACGTAGAATCAGTTAGTACTCCATCCGTACACGGTCCAAACAACCCGCTCAGACGAACACGTCTAACGAATTGGCAAGAAAATAGGCACTCTTTGTTAAACGGTTGACAATCACCCAGATCGTGTCACTCCCACTCGCTGTGCAAGGTAACTTTGTGATGAAGCCCATTGTCATGTGCTCCAAAGTCCATTTAGGAATGTCCAAAGGCTGGATCTTCCTATATGCCTTTTGATGCTTTGCCTTCACTTGCAAACCAGTCAGGCACTTGCTTACATAATTAGCCACATCACGCTTCATTTCCGACCACCGGTAATCTTTCTCAAATCCTAATTCATCTCCGCCACCCGCTCAGAGGAATACATCTCACAAATTGGCAAGAAAATAGGCACTCTTTGTTAAACGGTCGACAATCACCTAGATCATATCACTCCCTCTTTCCGTGCGAGGTAACTTTGTGAAGAAGCCCATCGGGATGTGCTCCCGTTTCTATTCAGGAATTTCCAAAGTCTGGATCTTCTCGTATGGCTTTTGATGCTTTGCCTTCACTTGCAAACAAGTCAGGCACTTGCTCATATACTTAGCCATGTCACGCTTCATTTTTGACCACTGAGAATCTTTCTCAAATCCTAATACATCTTTGTGGAACCGTGATGGATGGAATACTGAGTCTTGGGAGCCTCATCCATGATATTCCACCTCAGATCCCTATAGAGAGGGATCCACATTCACCTAGATTGAGTTCTAACACCCATGGTGTTTTCCCCCAAATCAGAAACCTGTCCTTTCATCCTTTCAGAGTTGACTCTATCAGCTCTCAATGCTTCATCTTGGAACTCCCTTATTTTCTTCATAACATAAGGTGTCATGATCATCTGATAAGCATTCACCCGAATTGGTTCGGGTCGTTCCTTCTGGCTAAGGGCATCAACAACCACACTGGCTTTGCCTGGATGATAATGAATTTTACAGTCATAATCATAACACATAAGAGGTCAAAGATCTTATCATCCATCACAGTCGTACTCACCAAGATCGGAGCATGAGCACTACAACGGACACAGCTACTCTTCTCCTCGATCATATTGGCATGGGTATGAATTTAAACATTATGATATTCATGATTATTGGGCACGAAGACATTATCCTAGGTTAGACACATAATATAAGTATGATACATATAGGAATAATGATTGGTATAATGGATATCATAGAAGACCACATCCATCAAAATATTATAATCATGATTATAATTCTTATCATGAATATGATCACATGCCTAGAAGAAACAAACATAATCAAGGACAAAGATCCTTTGCTACACCTCCATAAAAATTTCAAAAGGTAAATAGATTTTCTAAATAAACCAAAAGATTTTCAAAAGCCAAACAAACTCCTTTTGTTAGACAAACTAAAGTTGAGTCAGTTAGATTAAAATCAAAACAATGTTGGAGAAAGAAAACAATTTCAGGAGGTGAATCTGATACATCATCAGATAAAGCAAAATCATACACATACGAGCAAGTCACATGTAAAGATGCTAATGGACAGCTCAGGACAACTATGGCTTGGGTTGAAATATCTAACTGATTTGCTAGTGTAATAGGGACAATTATGGAGGCCTGCCAACCCAAGAAAAGTTAGCAATTGTTGATCCCTTCTCATGACAGAACGTACTTCCTCCTCATGATATTATGATACAATTGAGCCAAATGGAGCAGAAATTAACCAGAATTCAATGCAGGATATATATCACTCACAGAAAGAATGATGGGCAATGCAAGAAACAACCGATGTTTCATTCCATTTGCTTAGTCTGAGTGTATTGCTACATGGACTAACTGTTTATGATCTCTATTGAATTGATAACACATATGGCATTTCTCTATTTTCTCAAAAAAAATCCAAAAAATTAGAAAATCAAGAAAAATCCAAAAATATTTCAATTGAATCTTCGTGCATTTACATGAGAAATGATAGTACACTTATCTACTATCTTCTGCATCTATTTTTCAGATCAATAAAGACTGACAAGACTTTGTTTGATATATCAGTAGGCTTAGCTTGGATTGAAGACAAGCATATTTGTGATGAAGTAAATCAATATGCGTTGGGGACCAAAACCATCTTAGGGTATTGGTAAGCAATGACTTTTCCAAGTGTTTGCTTGGGTGGTTACCTAAACACACCATGCAAAATCGGTTTATAAATTTCTCATTGATAAAAGCATCTGTTTCTCCTTTGTTGTATGTAAATACAGACCTAGAGTAAACATGAGGACAACTTCTATTGTGCTAAGCACAGACCTAGTTGTCCTTGCACTAAAAGTGTTGATGCTAAAAAGAATCCTAATTTGGATCAATGCTAAAAGAATCACAATGAGGATCAACTTCCAATGTGAAGTATAAAAGAATCTCAATGCAGATCAAATATAAAAGAATCCCCAAAGTGGATCAAATCATGAGAATTTATACTCTAAGTAGCCTGGTTCAAGTTGTGAAAAAGTGTCATCTTGCATTTCATGAGGAGGGTTATTCTTCCATACTTCTGAGTGTGGGGTACAAAATTAGCATATCTAATCAAATCTTAACATAATAAATATCCCGAAGTATTGAAAATAGATCCTTGCATGAGGTTAAGTGGACAAACATACTTACAATCAACTCTGTTCTTTGTCTATGTCTATTCAAAACTTTAAACATTCTTAGATGTACAGGATTAATGATTAGTATGATCTCATTGTAGTTGAAGGATTCATGCTTGTAAATATCTTAATTTTAAAAAATCTAAAATACCAAAAAGATTTGTCATTTTTAGTATTTTTTCTTAGTTTTGGCAGATTTTCATGTGTTAACGATTTAGGAGTGAAACTTCGATGCAATACCACTACCGAGAGGATTTAGACTTTTGCAAGTGATGAGTTGGACGGCATGCTTGAGTTTCTTATTCAGTTCAATATGTAAAAAGAACACTCCCGCTTCCTTCAATGATCTCCTGCCAGTTGATGAGAACAAAGAATCCTCCTCTTGGTGTCTCATACACAAAAGTTCCTCGCCCTCCAAATCTTTTGTTAAGGGAGAGTTTATGTTAAGTTAGAAGAATTTCTAATGCTTCTCCTTCACCTCTGAAGTTTAGATAAAGCAGCTGATATTGCTACTTATGCAATCCACAGTGTATTCAAATGGCTGTATCTTCAAGTCTTCAAAATGAGACTAGAAGATCAAGCTGATGAAGCATACATCAAGTGCCGAACCAAAGTCTTTATGTGCCGAACGAAAGTCTTTATGTGCTAAAACAAAGTCCTTTTCTCAATGCCTTTTTATGAAGCCTCTAAGAAGATGCTACCAAAAAGGAGGAGAAGACTGCACTACAGGGCTGCACATCAATTAACATACAAGGTTTTGATAATCATGAGGTTTTGGCAACATCATCTTAGGGGAGTACTATTGGACTATTTGAAGAAGATACTTACCAAAACTTAAGCGCCAAATCTCATGATGATTACCAAAACCGACACGGTGAAAATATGCAAACGATATGATCAAAACGTAGAAAATTGAGCAAAGTCAAACTTGGTCAAACTTGGTCAACCGTGGTCAACGTCAACAGTCAACATCAGCGGTCGTCCCGAATGACGTCAGCACCCGGTAGTCACGCATCAGCAACAAAGAATTTATCAGACTTAGAACTATTTTTTTGTAATCATTTTGTGCTTAAATGTAATATTTTTCTATTTTTGTAAAGAGTATAAATGACTAGGTGTTGTCATTTATACTCAACGAGAAGAAGAACAAGAACCAACAAGTGCGAATAGAGTTTTACAGAGAGAAAAACACACACAAAAGGTGTAATCACTAACATTGAGAGAATTCAAGGTTGAGTGTGTGTGAGAGAAAATGTTTTCTCATAAACTCCTTTGAATTCCTGTTGAATATCACATATCTGAATGAATGAAATATTTCTGAATATGTGTTCTTCATTGTTCATCATTCATTCATCATCATACATCATTCATTGCATGTAGATCATCACGAAATCATTAACAGATCTGTGAGATTTCGTATCACAGATCTGATAAACGACAACAATACGATTGCAATATTCGATCCACAAGCGGTATCGATTTCCACAGTTAAAGACTGCACTACAAGACTGCACATCAATCAACATACAAGGTTTTGTTAATCATGAGGTTTTGGTAGCATCATCTTAGGGGGAGTACTGTTGGACTATTTGAGGATGATACTTACCAAAACCTAAGTGCCAAATCTCATGATGATTACCAAACCGACACGGTGAAAATATGCTAAAGATATGATCAAAATGAAGAAAATTGACCAAAGTCAAACTTGGTCAAACTTGGTCAACCATGGTCAAAGTCAACAGTCAACAATCAACATCAGCGGTCATCCCGAGTGACGTCAGCACCCGGCAGTCACGCATTAGCAACAAAGAATTTATCAGCCTTAGAACTATTTTTGTGTAATCATTTTGTGCTTAAATGTAATATTTTCCTATTTTTGTAAAGAGTATAAATGACTAAGTGTAGTCATTTATACTCGACAAGAAGAAGAACAAGAACCAACAAGTGAGAATAGAGTTTTACGGAGAGGAAAACACACACAAAAGGTGTAATCACTAACATTGAGAGAATTCAAGGTTGAGTGTGTGTGAGAGAGAGTGTTTTGTCACAAACTCCTTTGAATTCCTCTTGAATATCACACATCTGAATGAATGAAATATTTATGAATATGTGTTCTTGATTGTTAATCATTCATCCATCATCATACATCATTCTCTTGCATATAGATCATCACAAAATCATTAACAGATCTGTGAGATTCCGCATCACAGATCTTCTAAACGGTAAAAATATGCAGGTTTTTAAGTGGTAAAGACTGAGGATACAACTTTGAACTCTAGTACCAAGAGTTCAAGTTCATGTCCAATTCATCCCTGTGAAGGAATAAAGGCTGATCAGCTGTGTAACACTGCTATACAACATGAACCATCCACCTTCAAAGGCAATCTTCACCCTTGAAAGACTGCTACAGCATCTGAAAGGATGAGGATGGAGATGGAAAGTGATCAAACTCAGTCTTTCATTCACAAGAAGACCCTTAAAAGAGAGCAAATTGATTGCATTATGTGTGGCAGTGTAAGGATTGCATATACAATCCTAAAAGTACAGTCAACATAACAAAGAAGAAGACTTCTGGGAGGAACAAGAAGAAGAAAGCATCAGTAGAAATCGGTGTTTCTTTTGGAAGCTCCAAAATGAAAATGAAGACAGGTGAAAAATTACCTTCGAAAGAAAATTTGGTTTCGGAAGGAAGGAATGCTTCCGAAGCACTGGATCTTGCTACAGTGAAAGCAAGATCTTCTGAAGGGTCAGCCTCCAAAACGTCCAAAGTTGTAAAAACTTCCAAAGCTTTGAAGGTCAAATTTAATCTTCCAAAGATGATGTTGCAGATAAAACAACACCATGTGATTGAGAATTCTGTTTTAACAACAAATGATCCATAAAGTCTCAGTATAGGATCAATTACTGTTGCATTATCTTCGATTCATTTTAAAGAACCCATGACCATTGAGGCTTGGGTTTCCAAATATAACTAATTCTCCTTTATTGTGCCGGAACATCAGAGAACCAAGAAGAATGTATGGATTATTGATAGTGGTTGTTCCAGGCACATGACGGGCAATGGCTCTTTGCTCCAAAACTTTGAAAGAATTAATGGAGGGCCAATTGCTTTTGGAGGAGATGCTAGAGGTTATATTACTAGAAGGGGCAGGGTCATAAATGGTAACTCAGCATTGAAAAGGTAAACTTTGTTAAGGAGCTTGGGTGCAATTTACTAAGTGTATCCTGATTTTTTGCCTAGAGATATAACATGCTCTTTACTAATCATGAATGCATTGTTCTCAAGCCTGAGGTGGTCATTCCTCAAGAGCATATCTTGCTTAGAGTAACCCATCAGGAGAGGTTTCTTGCATTCTATCTAAGGACAATAGTGATGAGTCTTTCCTTTGGCATTAAAGAATGTTCCATGTACACTTTAAGAACATTAACAAATTAATTAAGAATGATTTGGTAACTGGAATGCCAAAAAAGGAGTTTACAAGTGATGATCACTCTGTTGCATGCTTGAAAAGGAAACAACACTTGGTGTCTTACAGCCTAAAGGAAAAGAACTATATCACTACTCCCCTACACTTATTACACATGGATCTCTTTGGTCCCACCAGTGTAATGAGTCTAGGAAGGACCTCTTATTGTTTAGTGATCGCAGATGATTTCACATGATTCATTTGGGTTTTCTTCCTTAGAACTAAGGATGAAACTCTTGAGATCTTGAAGAACTTCATTCTGAAAATTGAGAATCAAAGTGTTCAAAAGGTTAAAATCATAAGATGTGATCAAGGAACTAAATTCAAGAATAACATCTTTGACTCATTTTGTGATGAAAAATTTATTACAAGACAATACAGTGCTCCTACGACTCCTTAGCAAAACGGTGTTGCTGAGAGGAGAAACAGGACACTTATTGAAGCTGCAAGAACAACATTGTCTGACTCTAAACTTCCCATCACCTTCTGGGCAGGGGTAGTTGCCACTACCTGCTATGTACAGAACAAAGTTTTAGTAGTCAAGACTCATGGTAAGACTCCTTATGAACTGTGGCACAAAAGAAGACCTTTCATTGGTTTTCTCATCTTATTTGGATGTCCTCCACCATATTTAATACCAAAGTTCAAGTAGAAAAGTTTGATGAGAAATTAGATGATGGAAATTTTATTGGATACTCTTCCTAAGCTAAGGCTTATAGAGTATACTATCTCAGAACTAGAGCAGTTGAAGAATCAGCCTATGTGATCTTCAATGAGCACACTCCTTGTGTGAAGGAATCTAGTCCTGACTGGCTATTTGATCTTAATTTAGTACAACTATTTTTAAAATTCTTATGAAGATGTTTCAGGACCCAAGATTTGAGTCGCGAAGACCAAGTAAGAATACTACTTCAGTTCTAGCCGTAACTAACCTTGCAGGTGAAACTCCTCTCAGGACAACAATGATAAACCAAGCTGATCAATCTGAAGTGCCTGAAAATTCCAGCTCAGAGGCACAAAACACAAATGAAGGAACTTCAAATGTATGAGGACCTGGTAGTGGTGAAAGTAATCAAGAGTTTCTTAATGCTAACAACCACTCCATTGAAAACAACATCAATGATGTCACACACTCATTGGATCAAGCTTCTCTTGATAAGTGTGCTGATGTGGTGGGAGACACTTCATTGCCAGATCAAAACATCTCAAATTTAAACTGTCTAATCAACTTACTGGGATTCCTCAACTTAGTATCCACAAGTCACACCCTACCACAAACATCATTAGAGATCTTGACAATGGGGTGAGAACAAGAGGTGTCTATACTCTTGCTTCTTGTCCCAGATAGAGCCAAAGAAAGTTGATAAGGCTTTAAAGGATGTAACTTGGGTTGATAAGGCTTTAAAGTTGATAAGTGAATTTGGTCAAATTTGTGTTAGAACTTGTTCTTCATTCTTCAGACTGAATATCAATCAATAGATTGAATTGTTGTTGTTGTTTGATGATATTGAAGATAAAGGGCTGATTATTGATCAAATTGCTGCCTAATTGGAAGTTTTTAGATCAGTTAAACAAGTTTCGAATAATTTCAGGAGATTTGTGTTCGTTAAGTCATATGAATCTGTTAGATTTGTCGCATTAGGTTAAAACACTGCTGAAAATTGCCTAAATGTCTAGGCGCTTGACAACTGTTCAGGCATTTTATCACTATTCAGGCCTTTTGGGTCAGGCGTTTGACCACTGTTGAGGCATATTACCATTGTTTGGTCACTTTGGAACTTGCCAGAAAGAAAGTAATTCTAGGTGCATTACAACTGTTGAGGCGCATTTGAACTGTTTGGGCGTTTTTACACCAAGGCGTCTGACAACTATTTGGATGTTTCACAACTGTTCAGGCGCATTTCAAGTTAGGCGTTTTGAGAATTCTACTAAGGCAATCCCTTGGGTGTTTCTAAGTCAAAGTTAAAGATGTTTCATAATTGTTTGGCCCTTCATCACTGTTTAGGCACATCAACTCAACACTTAGAAAATTTTACAAAATTTAAAGTCCAAAAATATTTTCATTTCATTGTTTTAATTCAAAAACTTCAAAAACAACAAAAATATAAAATGGTGAAGTCTGAAGACTTAGAGAACAAGGTTCCAAAGTTGAAGAACATATCTGATTTTAAAAACTGGTCTCTTAGATTGAAGCATCATCTCAATTCTATTAACACTAACTTGTGAAAGTCAATAGAAAAAGGACTCACAATACTATTACTTCAGTTGGTCCTGATAGAGGGTTTGATTACATAAAAGATTCTACAGAACCATATCCTAAAGATGGATTGCAAGGTGATGATCTCAAGAAAGTGAAGAATGAAATTAAAGCATATTCCTTGATGTGTAAAGGTTTACCACTTGAAGTCTTGACTAGACTTGATGGATATCAAACAGGATATACCATGTATAAAGCCTTGAAGATAATATATGAAGGTGATAAGGAGATCCAAGATCTCAAGAAGCAGAAACTGAAGAGGAAATTAAAGCTGCTTCAGCACTTTTCTGGTGAAACAGTAAACCAAATGATGAACAAATTTATGCAACTTACAACTGAGATGTCAACTGCTGGCATTAAAATGATCTTAAAGATCTAAATCCGAGGCTTCTGATTGCTCTTCTCTCTTCTTAGAAGCAAACAGTAACACTGTTGAACCATACTGAGAAATTTCCTATGGATCTTGATCTGTTAGTTGCCAAGATTGAGTTAGTTGAGATTGATGAAAGCTTAAGAAACAATGACAGAGCAGCCTCAATGTCTCAGTACCAATATATTGCATCTCGAGCTAATACAGTGGAGAATGCTTTTGTTGCAAAGAATGAGAATTTACCAGAAGAAGAGGGTGACTTGTTTGTTAGAGCAGGATTCTTTATAGATTCATCATATACAAGTGCTCCTACTTATGCATCTCAACCTCAGTCTCCTCCTAAACCTCAAAGCTCTAAATAGCAAAGTTAAAGATGTTATTAACATCCTATTATAGGAAGAAGAGTCCAAATCTGCATTCGCTGCCTTTATGGCTAGCTTTCAAGCTTATCAGGGAAGTCATTTGACTCAATTTGATCTTGTTTTGCAGGACTTATTCGAGATGGATCCAGATGATGTGGAGGAAATGGATCTAAACTGGCAAATGGTGATGATTGCATACAGGACTCAGAAACACTCTTATGTCACTAGAAACTAGAAGCCAAGTGCTAACAAGTTTGTTGGATTTGACAAGTCAAAATCAAGATGTATCAACTGTAATAGCTATGGACACTTCTCACGAGAATGCAAAGCTCGCAAAACAAAGGAGGAAATGGCCAAGCTAGTTTAAGCAATCAGAGGTTTCACTAGTCATCTCAGAAGGCATTCTAAAAGCCATACCAAATTCTACCAATGCCTGAACTTAAAGATGAATCTAAGTCATCTGAAAAGCGAAAGAAAGCTCTAGTTGTTAGCATTAAGGATGGATATGATTGGTGTGCTTATGCAGATCAATTTACTGCTGATCTAAGCTCTAGTTTATCTCTTATTGCAGAAGTTCAATGAGAATATTGGCAAGAGGATTATGATCCTAAAGCTGAAGGTAATTCTAAGAATGAAGAGGAAGAATATGCCTGGAGTGATAAATCTGATCCTAAAGAGGACTAAGAAGAAGTTGCTTTTATGGCATAGTCAGATCAACCAAAGGTTGAATATTCATCTTCTAACTCAGAGAGAAATTACGCACAAAATCTTGCGTTGAACATGTAGAATATTATCGAACATACTCATAAAAAATCTGTGAAAAACTTAAGCAAGTGGAATTAACACATAACAAACTTAAAACTGATCATAAAATATCAGATGAAAAGATCGTTTCTCTAAAAAATTCATGGAACAAAACTTTGAAAGAATTAGAAATTGTTTCCAAATAACTTGAAGAAATGACCAAGAACTTGGAGTAGGAGAAAATAGCACATGCTGATACACAAGTTGATCTTTGCAAAAGTAAACAATTTCAAAACAATTATGTAACAACTGGTAAGTGAAAAGAAGGACAAACAAAAAGCAGGATTAGGTTTGACACATGAACCAATACCTGAATCTATAACTAACAGTTTACCAGAAAATTTCAATACGCATGATCACTCTCCTGAAAACAAGGCTAAACTTAAAGCTTTCCAAAACAAAATTAAGATTTCAGATAGTGAAGAAGAGAAAACAAATGTAAAAATCTTTGAAGAAAAAGATACTAAAAAGATCAAAAACGGTCATCTGATAAAAGTTAAAGCATAAGAACCAAAACAGAAAAGTAAGAAAATTTTTGTTCTAAAAGAATCTGTTGTAGGGATTTTAACATGTCTATCAAAGTTGTTTAACCATTTTAAACATAAAACGCAGCGGATTTTTAACATTTTGTTAGAAGTTTACATAAACCATTTATATTGATAAAACCCTTTATTGATGGATCTATTTGCATGAACAACTAACTTACAAATCAACCATAGAAAAGTGAAGAAAACTACGATTCAAGACTTTTCTTGAGATGAGAAGGATGATGATTTTGAAGGCAAGATTCCAACTAGCAATCCTCAAGTAGATGATACCCCAAGCCTTCCAACAAAACACCTTGAATGCTAGGATCCTTGACACGATTTTCAGCTACAAAACCCTTTTGCATTAAGCTGAAAAATTCTGCTCCTTTCTTTTCTTGCCCAAACCGTGAGATTAGAGGAGAGAGTAGAGAGGGAGAGCTTTTGGTGTGTGTTCTTAGATGTGAAGAAGAGAATGGGTGTTCTTGGAACCAAGACTTGCATGTCTTGGAATTAATAATATTGATGTATACAAGACCAAGGGGCGGCCGAATATATTCCCCTTTGGTCTTCCCACTCAATTCAAATATAACTAAAATATATACAATCACATCCATTGTTTTATAAAAATTAAAACCATTTTAATTTTATGAAATTAACACACATTATTATTTGCCATTGTTTAACTAATTTAAATAATGTACAAATAATCTTTTATGAACAAATTATCTACATAATGATGTTCATCTACAAAAGCTATAATTTAGAAAATCCAATTTTCTAAATTGGTGTCATTATTTATTTGTATGATCTTATCAACAAATAAATTAATTTTTGGTGTTTGTTTGGCTTGTTATTGGGTATGACCCGGCATGGATCATATCACACTAGCCACATCAATTTAATATGTATCTTGGGCAGATCAATTCCTTCAATCTCCCACTTGCACAAGACTCATAGAAAATTGATGCAAGCAGCAAATAACGCCTAGCAACGGTTTGCTACCCCTAATGTATATGACTAAGTGCCATTCAATAACATCATCCTTTTCAAGTACCTTACTTGAATATGTTTTAGGTGAATCAATCATCTATCCTTTTGTTCAGATGTCATGTTAAATCCAAGGACACAGAATGATCATTCCTTGTTGATTTAACTTAATCAGGCCTTAGACATCATACTCTCAACGAATAAGAGGAACAAATCCCATCTTGACCATATACGTTTCTCACAATCACCTTATGTCATACCTGAACATAGCTTTATGTACTGACAATTATTTCATATCAGTGAAGAACTAGATCAAGGTATAAAACTTGGTGAATATCAAAACCCAATATGTATCTCAGGTCGGAGGATACCAAATGATATTCGCCTTTACTCAAATTTACTTATGAGCCATCAACAAGATTCCATGTAGTAAGATTTGAGATGCGGGTCAGTCCAATATTCGTATCCCACGAATAACTATGAACCTTGGCAGCAACCAATTGCTCTATATTCATGCCTTATGAATATCCACCAATCCAAGTTCATAATAGTCTTACATTCACATTTGTTCCCACAAATATGACTGACTACGGACATTTAGAATAATAAAATTATTCATGGATGTAAACATGCTAAAAGGAACATCACTTAAAATATCGTAAATACATAGATAAGTTAAGTATTACAATTGTTCCATATTAATAATATTAATACTAAACAGATCAATTCCAATCACTAGAATATCGAAGTCCTAAGGCACAAGTATGACTTTCACGCTTTGCCCTTTCAAGGAGCTTCGGTACTGGATCCGCAATGTTTTGATCAGAGTGAGCTTTGCGAATACATATCTTCCCTTTTTCAACTTCATCCCTTATGTAGTTGAATCTCCGCTCATTGTGCCTAATCTTTTGATGTGCACGGGGTTCCTTGATTTGAACAATCACACACTCGTAATCACAAAAGATTTCTAAGGGCTCTTGAATGGTAGAGACCATCCTTAGATTGGTGATAAACCTTTTTATCCATGCAGCTTCCCAAGCTGCTAATGAGGCGGCTATGTATTCGAATTCTGTAGTGGACAATGCTACCCAATTCATAATGGAGACGTACCCTGATTGTGATTGAGGATCATCTCGATCAGTTTGGAAACTAGCATTCGTGTAACCCCTTACAACTAGTTCCTCTTCATCAGATCCGTATATTAGAAACATATCCTTAGTCCTCCTAAGGTATTCCAATATACTTTCAACAACCATCCAATGGCTGTTACTTGGATTCTGCTGATATCTACTTGTCATGCTTAACGCGCATGACACGTCCAGTCTAGTGCATATCATGGCATACATGATGGATCCTATAGCAGACGTACATGGGATGTCCTTCATACGACCTTGCTCATCCTTTGAGCTTGGACATTGAGATGCACTCAATATTGTCCCTCTTTGAATAGGTACTATACCTTTCTTAGAGCTTACCATCTTAAACCTTTTTAAGATTTTATCAATGTATGCATTTTGGTTTAACCCTATCAACCGCCTCGATCTATCACTATAGATCTTTATTTCCAAAATATAGACGGCTTCACGGAGATCCTTTTTGGAAAAACAATTTCCAAGTGTAGTATGTCATCAACATACAATACTAAGAACGTAATTACACTCCCACTAGCCCCTTGACACACACAATCCTCGTCAGCGTTCTTGATGAAACCCAATTTCTTGATCTTTTCATCAAAACGTTGATTCCAACTTCTGGATGCTTGTCTCAATCCATAGACTGATATCTTTAACTTGCATACTTTATCAGGATGATTTGGATCGACAAAACCTTCAGGCTGAACCATATGGATAGTCTCTTCGATATGTCCATTAAGAAAAGCGGTTTTGACATCTATTTGCCAAATCTCATTATCATAATGAGCAGTTATGGCAAACAATATCCTGATAGACTTTAGCATTGTCATTGGCGAGAAGGTTTCATCATAATCAACCCTTTGACTTAGAGTGAAACCTTTTGCTACAAGTCTTGCCTTGTAAGTATCCAAGTTTCCATGCATGTCAGTTTTCTTCTTGAAAGCCCACTTGCATCCAACCATTTTGGAGTTAAGTGAAGAGTCAACCAATTCCCAAACTTGGTTGTCATACATGGATTGCATCTCTACGTTCATGGCTCCTAGCCACATGTCACAATCCGAATTGAACATTGCATCATGGTATGTAGTTGGCTATTCGGAGTCAACAACGTAGCATCCATCTATGAAAAATCCACATCTTTCATGTGGAATGCTAACTTTACCAGATCTGCAAACGTTTTGTGTGTATTGATCAACCTCTTTGATCAAGATCAACAACCTCTTGTTGATTGCTAGTGTCAACCAAACGTGTATCGGCTTGTGGATCTTGATCCTCATCAAATTCCACTGTTCTATGCGTCATTCCTTCCATAAGGAACTTGGCTTCCAAGAACTCTGCCTTTTGAGCAATGAATACCTTTTGCTCTGTTGGATCAAAGAAGTAGTATCCTATACAGTCCTTTTGGATATCCAACAAATATACACTTAGTGAATTGACTTTCAGTTGGTTTGGGTGTTAAGCTTAACATAAGCTTCATAACCCATAATTTTAAATATGATAGCGATGGAACTATTCCATTTCATATTTCAAAAGGCGTCGAATCCACTTTCTTGGTTTGGACCATATTCAAAATATGAGCCGCGGAGAGTAGTGCGAAACCCCAAAATTATAGAGGTAGTGAGCTTATAGCCATCATAGGTGGAACTATATCCAACAGGGTTCGATCTCCTTTCAGACACACCATTATGTTATGGTGTTCTGTGAGGAGTAAGTTGTGAGACAATCTTACAACTTCCTAGATGAGCCCTAAAAGTCTCACTTAGGTATTCACCTTCTCTATCTAAACGGAGAACTTTGGCAGTTCTATCGAGTTGATTTCCTACTTCATTCTTGAAGTTTTTGACCATTTCAAATTCTTCATGTCTATGTGCCATCAAGTACATATAACCATAGCGACTATAATCGTCGGTTAAGGTAATGAAGTAAGTTTCACCATACCTTGTCATTCTCTTAAAAGGACCATATACATCCAAATGTATGACTCCTAATAAGTCTTTTGCCCTCTCATTAGTACCACTAAAGGGCGTGTTGGTCATCTTACCTTGTAAACAAGATTCACACTTATCAAATGAACGATTTTCATTTGTTTTCAAAAGACCATTCTTTTAAAGTGTTTAAATCCAATTCTTGTTTATGTAACCAAGATGACAATGATGAGAATAAGAGTCACTTAAACCATTTTAAGTCTCTTGGTGCATGATTGGTATAATATGTTATTATAGGATGAATCATCATGAACCAATTCATCAACATCATTAGAAGGCATAGCCTTGAAATAATATACATCATCCATATATATATAAATACCATCATTTACTAACTTTAAATCATAACCATATCGTTTTAATAGGGAAACTTAAATCATGTTCCTAGTCAAACTAGGAGCATATAACATGTTTTGACGAACAACTTCCAAACCTTTTTAAAGTTTCAAAACATAGTCTCCTTTCTTAAAGTGCTTATTTCTTTTGAACCCTTGCAACAAATTGCAATAGTGAGTTCCATATGTGGTATCCAATTACCGATGTGCTTTGAGGAAATAACACCTAAGTCAATATGGATTATGAAAGTTATGCTTAATGTTTGCCCAGCATCCCTTTTTTTTTCTCAACTCATTGAGATAGGTTGGATGAATCCCTTTCAAATGACCTATCTCACCATACTCAAAGCATGGATCGTTTTTGGTTACCTTAAGCTTCATAAGCTTAGGTTTTGGAGGTTCCGCTTTGATCTACCCCTACCCATTGCCTTTGATGTGCCCTTCTCCTTTGGCAACATTTGCCTTGGGATCGGGAATGGCCTTTCCTTATTGATCTAGAGAATAGGTAGAACCTTTCTACCCATCCCTGCCTTAGCTGTTGCGAGCATTGTGTGAAACTCACCAATGCTCTTGTCCTATCCATTCATATTGTAATTCATTATGAATGTCTCAAACTTTTAGTTAGGCCATTAAGGATCAAATCCTTGGTCAACTCCTTTGAGACAGGACAGCTAAGCCACTCGAGGCGGCCTTAACATCGTCGGGGTCGGGTTGGTTAGGAATAGGATCGTCAAGGACATTTGCCTTTGCTCTTGCTTGAGAACAATTCTCAAGTTTCGAGACCAGTCCATAAGGTTATTATGGTAGAAACGATCCCTCTCTAAAATAGTTCTCAGTGATAGGGTATGGACGGTCGGGGTGGTAGCATTATTGTTTGCGGTCATTCTAAAAATTTTACAAAGTTCTTTTTAGTATTTCTGAAAAATTTCATTTTCATTATTAATACCCTTTATGTCTCATAGACAATTAATAATTAAAATCTAGAATCCAACGTTACATTCCAATAATGGTTAGGTGACCTTTATCCCATTATTCAAATTAACAAGGTAGTCAACATTTGACAATTGCAACCTTTTGCAACTTCTAGCGGTATGGGATCGACTTTAAACATCATATGCAAAGTCGGCATGTTAATCCCATCAACACCTTTTATAAAACATATTTTAGGTGATCCATTCAATATATTTTACAAATCAAGTCGTCCTACTTACACACACGTGTGAGTTTACTACATAAGTGGTTAGGTGACCTTTATCCCACAAACATGGTATTCTCACCTCAAGTTACAAGTTCCCTCAAAGTGGTTAGGTGACCTTTATCCCACTAAGAGTTTGCAAGTAACCTAAGTGTTGTGTAAAAGGATGGTGTTTAACTTGTTTTCAAAAGTGGTTTACAATTTCACAATTCTTGTTTAGAAAAGTCTATGTACCATATGATTGTATGCATTCAACCATATGGTACCCTATTGGTTCTTTTAAATAAAACCCATTTTATTTTGCAAACCATTAACTCCTTTTATAGAACTATTCTATTTATGCTTAATGATTTGTGAACCAATTACTTGTTTGTTGTTTGTTTTAGTTGACGGTTTGTTAATCACATCCAAATATTCAAAACAAACATCATCATATGCATTCGACCAAACATAAACAAAACAAGTCATATATGCATAACAAAGCATACTAAGTTGATCACACTTGTTTAGCCAAAACAAGTGTGTCAAATGGTCATTGCCTAAGGGTTAAGAATCATGACACATGGTTGACCAAAGGGACTCCCACTTGAATCCACATCTTCAAGAATCCTCTTTGTTTAATCTTTTCTTCAAGTCTTGATCTTGAGCATCCTTTACAAAATGTGTATCCTAATACATCTTTCTAGTAAAGAAAAACTTCTAATCTATTTATTACATGCCATATGAATAAATAAATTACAAGACTAGACTTGAAAAAAAATAAATTATTACATGCCCAAATGAATGAATCATGACAACCATTAAATCAATCCACAAGGTCTAGGCTTTGTTATGCATAATCAAACAACATATCCAAATATGTAAATCATCCAACTCAAGCATGGTTTCATTTAATTAAAAAAATCCAACAAAAAAAAACCTTTTTTTTTATTCACTGCTGCGACAGCAGCATAATTTTTAAAAAAATTGGATTTTTTAACTTTTAACAAATTTAAAATCACAAGATTCAAGCCATCTCAATGCATATAAGATTAACCAACTTGAATCAAGAGAAACCAAGCTAAATCTTGAGTTCTAGGGTTTCTAATAACCCAAGAAAAAACTCAAAATTTCGATCTAAAGAAGTTAGTGTCCATGCAACCTGGCTCTGATACCATTGTAGGGATTTTAACATGTCTATCAAAGTTGTTTAACCATTTTAAACATAAAACGCAGCGGATTTTTAACATTTTGTTAGAAGTTTACATAAACCATTTATGTTGATAAAACCCTTTATTGATGGATCTATTTGCATGAACAACTAACTTACAAATCAACCATAGAAAAGTGAAGAAAACTATGATTCAAGACTTTTCTTGAGATGAGAAGGATGATGATTTTGAAGGCAAGATTCCAACTAGCAATCCTCAAGTAGATGATACCCCAAGCCTTCCAACAAAACACCTTGAATGCTAGGATCCTTGACACGATTTTCAGCTACAAAACCCTTTTGCATTAAGCTGAAAAATTCTGCTCCTTTCTTTTCTTGCCCAACCCGTGAGATTAGAGGAGAGAGTAGAGAGGGAGAGCTTTTGGTGTGTGTTCTTAGATGTGAAGAAGAGAATGGGTGTTCTTGGAACCAAGACTTGCATGTCTTGGAATTAATAATAATGATGTATACAAGACCAAGGGGCGGCCGAATATATTCCCCTTTGGTCTTCCCACTCAATTGAAATATAACTAAAATATATACAATCACATCCATTGTTTTATAAAAATTAAAACCATTTTAATTTTATAAAATTAACACACATTATTATTTGCCATTGTTTATCTAATTTAAATAATGTACAAATAATCTTTTATGAACAAATTATCTATATAATGATGTTCATCTACAAATGCTATAATTTAGAAAATCCAATTTTCTAAATTGGTGTCATTATTTATTTGTATGATGGTGTTTGTTTGGCTTGTTATTGGGTATGACCCGGCTTGGATCATATCACACTAGCCACATCAATTTAATATGTATCTTGGGCAGATCAATCCTTCATCTGTATTGGAAGAAGTGATGATTAACAACAAAGATAAAGCAAAACAAGAAGAAGGAACATCAGAGGATTCAAACTTTTATGATCTAAAAGAGAAAGAAAATGAAAAGAATCTTCACCTGAAGATGTTCAATCTCAAATAAAATCAAGTTCTACAAAATCAAGGAACCAAAGAAGAAGAAGAAAATTGACTAAAGCTAAAACTGATCAAAATAAAAGTCAAGAAAATCAGAAAAATCAAGCAACAAAATTTAAACCAATAAATTTTGTGTCTGCGGGTATGTTAAACATGAACTCAATTTAAGTAGTGAAACAAACTCCTAAGAAAAAATCAAACTTTGAACTAAAAACAGGTTTAGATTCAAATTCTTCCACTGTCGTTAAACGATTTGAGTCTAGGTAATCAAAGAATAAAGTTCATGTACAAAAGCCAAAAATTAATATGACAAAGAACAAATTGTCAAATGAAAAACAAAGTTTGTTAAACTAAAAACAACAAGTTAACTTTTTGACACCTCAATCTAAACAAGGATCATACGTTGTATCGACATTAAAAGTTAATAAACAGTTGTTTAAACACCACAGTGGTACTGTGAAATATGTGACATGTATAATCATAACACTGCTGATTGCTTTTTCAACAAGTACTGTCATATATGTGACATGAGAAATCACTCAACAGTAGATTATTATTTTAATAAGTCTGTACCTTCTGTAATGAAACAACTCATAATACAAAATATTGTTACTTTAGAAAAAGTTCACCAAGGATAGAATTTGCCAATACACAATTGAGCAAACATTATGTTAATCCTCAGTTTCAAAGAAACCAAACTGTTAGGTTTGAAAGATTAACTAGCCAGCCTTCCTTAGGTTTGAGATCTTTCAAAAGAAATCATTCTGGAAGACCAAACAATACATTCAAGATCAATTCATTGCAAGGTCTATAAGAATGTAAGAAAAGTTAAATCATAAGAACCAAAACAGAAAAGTAAGAAAATTTTTGTTCTAAAAGAATCTGTATTGGAAGAAGTGATGATCAACAACAAAGATAAAGCAAAACAAGAAGAAAGAACATCAGAGGATTCAAACTCTTATGATCTAAAAGAGAAAGAAAATGAAAAAGAATCTTCACCTGAAGATGTTCAATCTCAAGTAAAATCATGTTCTACAAAACCAAGGAACCAAGAAGAAGAAGAAAATTGACTAAAGCTAAAACTGATCAAAATAAAAGTCAAGAAAATCAGAAAAATCAAGCAACCAAATTTAAAGCAATAAATTTTGTGTCTGCGGGTATGTTAAACATGAACTCAATTTAAGTAGTGAAACAAACTCCTAAGAAAAAATCAAACTTTGATCTAAAAACAGGTTCAGATTCTAATTCTTCCACTGTCATTAAACGATTTGAGTCTAAGTAATCAAAGAATGAAGTTCATGTACAAAAGCCAAAAATTAATATGACAAAGAACAAATTGTCAAATCAAAACAAAGTTTGTTAAACTAAAAACAACAAGTTAACTTTTTGACACCTTAATCTAAACAAGGATCATACGTTGTATTGACATTAAAAGTTAATAAACAGTTGTTTAAAACACCACAAAGGTACTGTGAAATATGTGACATGTATAATCATAACACTGCTGATTGCTTTTGCACCAAGTACTGTCACATATGTGACATGAGAAATCACTCAACAGTAGATTATTATTTTAATAAGTCTGTACCTTCTGTGATGAGACAACTCATAATACAAAACATTTATTACTTTAGAAAGAGTTCACCAAGGATAGAATTTGCCAATACACAATTGAGCAAAGGTTATGTTAATCTTCAGTTTCGAAGAAATCAAACTGTTGGGTTTGAAATATTAACTAGCCAACCTTCCTTAGGTTTGAGATCTTTCAAAAGAAATCATTCTGTAAGACCAAACAATACATTCAAGATCAATTCATTCCAAGGACTATAAGAATGAATTATAAAATGTTGGAAATAAACATTTTTCAAAAGTTGGTCATTCAAACGATATGAATTCTCTTAATAATGATAAAAAATTATACATACCAGAATTAGTAAATTCATTAAAAATAAGCCTGATGTGAATAAACTCCATTTTAAGCAATTTACCATCGTTGATAAATTTGGAAAACCCAAGACCATCTTGGCTTGGGTAGATAACTCAACTTAATTTCTTTATTCTGCAGGTACGCCCGAGAAGGCCTATCAAGACATGATATGTGGATAGCGGGTGTAGCCGGCACATGACAGGCAATCATGCCTTGCTTCAAGACTTTAAGTTAAAAGATTGTACACATGTTGCTTTTGGTGGTGATTCAGGAGCAAAAATCACAGGAAAGAGAACTGTAACGTGATAATAAGCTTTGATAAAGTCAACTACTGCTCATAGTTGAACTTTAATTTACTAAGCGTTTTCTAAAATTGTGATAAATCATATTCTGTCCTTTTTAGTGCATGTTTGGGATTCCATTTGAAAAGGATCTTATGACTTTTGGAGGGGTAAAAAGATAGAATACCCCTCCAGAAGTCAGTAGAAGTTACTCCATCTTGACTTCTAGTGACTTCTGGAGGGGTATTTCTATCTTTTTACCCCTCCAAAAGTCATAAGCTCATTTTCAAATGGAATCCCAAACATCCCATTAATGGTTCTTTTTTTCTATATTTTAAAGCCAGGATTTCAGATTAGCAAAGACGGTGTGATTATTAAAGCTATTAGGGATCGAGATGTATACAAACTGGATAAGTCTCAAGTTGATCCATCTACAGAAACAACTTGCCTCATTGCTAAAGCTTCAAATGATGAAAGTCAGCTTTGGCATAGACTTCTCGGGCATTCTAACCTTAAGAATATGAACAAGCTTGTAGCAGGAAATCATGTTATTGGCCTTCCATCAAAGAAGTTTGCCACTACTAATCACTACTCAGCATGTTTAAAGTGGAAGCAACACAGAGCGTCTTATATGCCTAAGTAGATAAACCAAATTCCAAACCTTTTCAATTGTTGCATATGGACCATTTTGGACCAACCAACGTGAAGAGTATAGGAAGAAAATCTTACTCTTTAGCTATCATTGATGACTTTACAATATTTTCATAGGTTTTCTTTTTAAATGCCAAATCTGAAATGACTGAATTTTTAAAAGGATTCATCATAAAAGTTGAAAATCAATTAGAATAAAAAGTAAAAATAATAAGAAGTGATAATGGTACGGAATTCAAAAATGCTAATATTTACATTAACTGTGTAGAAAAAGGAATTACTCATCAGTTCAGTGCTCCCTGAACTCCACAACAAAATGGAGTTGCTGAAAGGAAGAACAGAACTTTGATTGATGCTTCACGATCCATGTTAGTAGATGCGAAAATTCCTATCACTTTCTGGGATGAAGCCATATCAAGTGCGTTTTTCGTACATAATCGTACTTTAATTGTGAAAGACAAACTCAAAACTCCTTATGAGTTGATATTTGGCAAGAAACCAAACATAGATTTTCTTAAATCTTTTGGTTGTCGAGTTATAATTTTAAACTCAAGTGATCATCTAGGAAAATTTGATTGTTGGATATTCATCTGTTTCAAAAGCCTATCAAGTTTATAACTCTATGACAAATATTATACTTGAAACATTCAAATTTAAATTCCTAAAAAATTCATTTCCATCAATTTCAAATGGTCCATTATGGTTATTTGATTTAGATTCATTGTCAAACTCTTTTCAATCTAACTTTTTTGATCAATCTAACTTGCTTGATTCTATAGTTGAAAAGAAAATTCAAGGAGATCTCGATTCTTTCAGTGATGATTCAGATTCTGATGATAATGATGACTCAAGCCCATATTATCCATTTTTGTCTTTTGTCAAAGATTCAATAATGCAGGTTAATAATAATGATCAATCTTATCAAGATGAAGATCATTCAGTTTCAGAAGATCAAGATGTTTCACAACCAATTCCTAATGATGGTACTGAAGTTGTACAACCTGAGTCTGGAGCATCATCCATTTCTGGTGATGTAGTTGATTCTGGTAATCTTGTAAGGCCCCGTTCCCGGGCACCTCATAGTTGGTCACTCATTGTACATAAAACATATTGATATACATTTCATTAAATAAACAGCAAAATTATGTTAGCAAAATCCCTTCTTTATTATTAAAAGATACTGTTGTTAAGCAATACATTAATGTTCGAGTTACAAAAGATTGTTTAATTGCATTACAAAATGACAATATCATAACTTAGGAATGGATCCAAGTCTTTTCCCGCCAAGTAGTTTCACCCCAGTGACATCCTCAGCAACAATTACCAGCCAACTGAAAATGAATAAAAGTCAGCGTTGCTGAGTGAGTTCTAGTTTTAAAAGTATTAAAATACCTTGTGTAATGTATATATCTGAAAATACTCTTTTTGTAAAAATGCACCTCTTACTCTTGTAACGTGAGCACGCGTTAACTATACAACAAGGTAATACTTTCTTTCTTTACTGTATGCCTTTGTTCATTTCGTACACTTTTAACTTTATCTTTCACTGTATGTGGACCAATGAGTAATACCCTAAACTATATGAGCGGGGAAACTGGTGATTGGCCTCTGGTCTCTCAATGGGCTATAATCACTATACACAAGGTTGGCCCAGTCACCTAGGGTATGCTGTAAGGGTCTGCCAATCTCAATTGATTGACCCTGTGTGCATCCTTTAAGGTAGCTAATCCGCATTATAGTTGAGCTAACGACAACATGGTCGTGCACCTCCTATATGCTTGCAGGATTTTTAACATTTTAATTATGTTCCACTTCTCTTTATGATTAATCTTCCTCTTTGTTAAGGATAATACTTGCATTTATGATCATAGGTACACCACATAAGTCACACAATAATAATCACTATGACCATAGGAACAACTTATAATAATACACATATAATAGCAATTAAAAACCCTAAGTCAAACTTGGGTCAAACTCTAATGATTCTGTTTTACTCAAAAATTTAGAAAATTGTTAAGTGTCTTAAGCGCATGAGCACTATACAGGAGCATGAGGCTTACTTAGGCGCATGGGCACTATTTTGGCGGTTTAACACTTAGGCGTTTAGAACATCTCAGACGCATGGGCACTATTTGGACGTTCGGTCACACTTAGGCTCTGAGTCTAAGTCTTAGACGCATGGGCTACTGTTCAGGCAGTTGGGCTTACACTTAGAATTTATAAGACATTTTCTAGACGGTTGGGGCACTGTTTGGGCGGTTGGGCCCTATTTAGGCGTATGGGCTGACTTAGAACTTTCTAAGGCAAATTTTAGGTGGTTGGGGTACTGTTCAGGCGGTTTTGCAACATGTTTAACATATTCTTAACATATTATCAATCCTAATCATTCTTCATACACGTTCTGGGCTTAATAACACTATTCTAAGTATAACTAACACATAATAACCATAAAATATCATCATGCATACATAAACACATACGGGTGTTCAAACAACTTTTGTAAAAATGGTTTTACATACATTTTAAGCCTTAAAAGAGTTAAAACATGTAAAAGTTACAGGGTCTAGAAACACACCTTTGCTACTTTCAACCTTCAAACTTTAAACCTTGAACCTTTCAAAGAATTCAAACACCTAAACGGGTCTAAAACATACAACCCGAACACACACACAAACACATAAGCATATAACCGAGGCTAGAACCCAACAAGAACACTTAAAAACTTCAAATTCTTACCTTGAATTCAGCCATCTCCTTCTTCTTCTTTGAAAATCTGAGAGTTCTTTGCTTCTCTCCAAAACCGCATGAAAGTTGTGATGTGAGGATGGTGTGGGCGGCCATGCCTACTTTTACACCAACTTTTTATACTTTTTGTCCTTTTGACACCTTTAACCCCTCATCTTGAGTCTTACTACATTTCTTCCTTTTTCCTTCACTTTAATTCTTTATTTCTTATCTTTTAAATATCCAGGTGTTACAAATCTTGATTACTTCATCACTCACTGACTCAATTTCCTAATTTCAATCCGTATTCTTCTAGCTTATTATATCAGCTTTCTAACTTGAACCAAACCATCTGGATGTTCATGTTCAAGGGAATGAGATTCCAACATCTCGTATTCATAAGAACAATCCAACATCTTACATTATTGGTCATTTGAATGAGAGAACTATAAGGAGTAAATCAGAACAAGCAAATCTTTGCTTATACTCATATTTTCTTACTCAGATTGTTCCTAAAAACGTTACCGAAGCGTTAAAGACAATAGTTGGATTGAGGCTATGCAAGAAGAATTATAGCAATCCTGCAAACAAGAAGTGTGAAATCTTGTGGATTTACCTGAAGGAGAAAATACCATAGGCATAAGATATTTGTTCAGAAATAAAACAGATGATCAAGCTATAGTCATTAGAAATAAAGCGTGACTCGTTGCATAAGAATAAACTAAAGAAGAAGGTATTGATTATGACGAAGTATTTGCTCCTGTTGCAAGACTTGAATCCACTCATGTCTTCCTGGATTATGCATCATTCATGCAATTCAAAGTGTATCAAATGGACGTAAAGGGTGCATTCTTGTATGGACCAATCACCGATGATGTGTATGTAAAGCAACCTTTAGGTTTTGAAGATTCGGAATTTTCACATCGTGTGTACAAGCTTACCAAAGCTTTGGGTGACATCCGTCACTCTCTGGTCCATTAATTAACCAACATCTTGTAATCATTCATTTATCAGCTTATTGTTTTGTGTAATTAATGCATCTAATTAATACTTCATGATTACGTCTCTAATACCGTTGGCTAGTCGCGTTCAAATTCGAATTTGTAATATTATAATTTAGATTTGTATATTATATTACTATGACATTATCATTATTTTTTTCTTCTTCTTTCTTCTTCTTTCTTCTTCTTATTATTATTATTATTATTATTATTATTATTATTATTATTATTATTATTATATAAATATTATATTTTCTTTGCTAAAAAATCTATCAAATCGCGTTCGTGACATCGTGACTCTTGAACGCGCTTATTTCTTTCTGTGTCGCACTGTAGCTCAAGAATACTAATTCAACCTTAATGGGTTCGTTAAAGATTATGTTTTCTAAAAGTTCAGTTTATATAAAACAAAAATAAATAGTCCAGTGTTTAATTGGCAATTAATTAAACTTGAAGGAAATAATTTCCTTATTTTTCGGGGACTAAAACGCAATTTAGGTAAACATGTATATATGCATCGTACACCTCCCGTGGCCCTAACCCCTCGTCGTGTGACAGTCGCCGAGACCACCTCCAACCGCAACCACTTCCGGCGACAACCCCTCCCCCTCCATGGGCTCCTCAATCGTCGCAACTGACCCCCTCCATGCATTTTTCAATGACCGCAAGTAATGTTTTATTTTTGTTGTGTTTCGTATTGATTTTGGTTATGTTCGGGGTTGTTGGTGCAAAGGCGGTGTGTGTGTGGGCTTTGGGAGGGTCTAACAGTGGTGCATGGTGGTGTGACCCTGTATGTGAGTGTGAATATATGGTTGTTGTGTGTGTATATGCTGCTATGTGTGTGTATATGGCTGCAATGTGTGTATACGACTATTGTGTACGTATATATGGCTGTTGAGTGTGAATATATGGCTCTTGTTTGGGTATTGGATGCAATGTGAAGGTATATGGTTGTTGTGTATGCATATATGGCTGTTGTGTGTGTTTAGGGCTGTTGTGAGCGTATATATGGCTAGTGTGTGTGCATATATGGGTATTGTGTGTGTGTATATGTCATATATGTGGATCATAATACATATATGTGTGTGTACGTAAATATATATGTGAGTATGATGATTCTTATGTGTGTGTGTGTATATAATATATATGTATGTGTGTTTATGAGTATGTGTGTATGTATGTATTTGGGTTTGCATCTATGGATGTATATACATATATGCATGGATGTATATATGTATGGTGTGTGTGTTGTAATATGGCTACCAATATATATATGTATCGATTAATGTATATAGTGTGTATGTATAATGTTATGTGATTTCAAGTGTGTGTTGATATATCTATACTATATTAATAAGTATTTGGGGAGGGTAAGATGGTCATTTCATCAAAAACTCTTAAATTTAAGAGTTTTACAACTCTTGAAACACAATGTACAAGTTTTTAAGTTTTGAGATCCCTTTTCCATTCTACAAAATTCAAATTCCCTCTTCTCAACCTCACTCATTTCAAATCAGTGGAGCAGCTCCCTTTCACCAAATTCCCACACCCAACAACCAAAACCCTTTGATCTATGTTGGCTCGCCGTGGAGACGGTGGAGAAGCTCGCCGGCGACCGACACGGTGGAGAAGCTCGCCGGTAACAGAGACGGTGGAGAAGCTCGCCGGCATCGGTCACTCTCTGGCAATGTTTCGCAACAACCATTAAAGGGCGGTTGTGACTCCTCCATGTTCACGGGTTGCGATTTGGCTTGGTTTCATGATTATTGCTCTTGATGATGGTTTCCACCCATGGGTTTCGATTTGTCTTGGTATATAAACCCCCACCGCTGCCGGACTTATCCACCACCACCAGACAACCACCACCTCCGCCAACGGCCGTCACAGCAAGGTCGACGGTCGTGGTCGCCGCATCCGTCTGCGCGACTAGGGTTTTCCAGCTAACGCGAGAGTGGGGGCACAAGTCCGATGGTCAGATGATGGTTTTCCAGCTCACGCGAGAGTTGGAGCCGTCGATTATCGCCGCCACCGGTACCAGTACGACGCTGGCAAGCTTCTCCACCGTCTCCATTTTTTGTGGTATAATTTTCTTCCTTTTTTTCCTTGTGAAACATATTTGCTTTTGTATCTAGATTGAACACAATGAGTCATCGTATGAGCTTTGGCTTATGTTCATCAATAGTCAGGTGATGAACATTAGGTTTTTGATTTATTGATTTGAGGTTTTTAATATGATTGATTAATGATTTTGGTGTGCTTAATGTGTTTAATTTCTTCTGTTTTGGGTCTAGAGTTCACTGCGGCCAAATGCTCACAGTGAAATGCACTATGAGAAGTTTACTAATTACATCCAAGCTTCACTATTGAGGTATATTCAATTTTGTAATATGTGGTTACTGGTTTGTGTTATTGAATTATAATGTGAGGTTTTGACATTTTGATGATTGTATTGGGCAATTGATGTTACACGAGAGTGGGAATAAAGGTGGACTAAATTGGTATTTTGTTTAATAATTATGTGTCTTGACCAATGGGTATTATGTATACACTTATCAACAGCTATTGATTAATTAGCACCCTTTTGATGGTGCTGATTCTTGTACACTTTTTATCAGATTGTTGATAGGTATAGACTATAGAATTGTCAAGAACATCAATTTATAATGGCATGTCATCTTGGTTTGTTGGGCCCAGGAAGTCTCATGTGGTTGCAGCTTCTGAAATTCTAGAGTATTCTTGAGACTGGAAATCTAGAGTGCAGGAAGAGTTTTTCCTTCCTGGGGAAGTAGTATTGGAGCAATGGATTGTTGTTGATCAGCTTTATTTCTTCTGTCATGGAAACCTGGTATTATTTTTATTAAGAGGTGTTAGATGACTATGTTCAAGGGTTGGAAGGTCGAACACAACACGGAAACCAAAATTTTGATATGAACTCTAACATAACACGAATTTTCATGGATTGACACAAACATGACCTGTTTACCTGAAACTTTATCTTATTATTTTGCATATTTGTACTCTAAATTACAACTTTATAACAATAACTACTAATATATGTTAATATTATGTTTTAAACTATAAAACCTTATGCATGTTTCTGTTTTTCATTTTAATTTTGCTAATAATACTCGATCGTTTAATTATGATATAAAACACATTTTAAAGAATTATAAAAATACATAAATTAAACAGGCCAACCATGAACCCACCAGGTCGACCCAGACATGACCTTTTAGCTAAACGTGTTCGGGGATTTGACCTAGAACTGACCCGCCATTGTTTGACTAAACTCAAATGCACGAATTCATGTTTGGTTCATGTTGTGTCACACTTCACACTCTTAAGTTTACTCATATTGCATTAATTTCTTATAAGATGAGAGTTATATTTGGAACATGAAGAGGTTGACAGGTTGTAGTTTGTAAAGATTGATCAGAAGAAACATATCAAATCTAAACTTCTTGACACATTTGGAGATGTTTTAGTTTTATGTAACTATCCACAACCATACATAGTTGCCGGCTTTTGCGGCTTGATAAACAAACTTTCATTAATATTCTTGGAATATATTTTAATATTGGAAGGAAGGTTTTAAATAATTTGCTAGAGGTGATCACTTAAAATTTTAATTCATATTCACATTGTTCTCTTTATTTATCTTGAACATATTCATGCAGATAAAGAAAGTGATGCTCACATGAAGCATATGTGATGCTCACATGAAGCATATGGTTATAGGTATCTCAGTTCATATTGGAATGCAAGAGGCAGAACTTGCACTAAGGCTCAATAGTGCAGCTTTTAATGGAGATTTGTCTCAGATAAAAAGCTTAATTCGATTCGTGGCTGACCCAAACAAGAAAGATTATGATGGAAGGTCACTCCTGGTATGTTTCTCATTTACCAATCTTACAAGTTACAAGAAAGATCATTATTTGTATAAAATAGTATTGTCTGGTCAATATTAAAATTTGTAGAACATGTAATAGAAAAGAAGTCTATTTTAAAAAAATTACTTTGACTTGTAGGAGTCAAAGAGTTCTCTTCTTAATTGTTAGTTGGTTCACTTAAGTTTTCTGATTGATATCATTTTATATTTTCAGGTCATGTTATTGGAAGGTTACATCACAGAAACCTTGTGAATTTCACAGACTACAGAGAAGGGATAACACATGCAGGCAGTCTATCTTTTCATTTATTGGTAACTAACAATTTAAGTTGACGGGCAGTCAAATTATGTTTTAGTTTCAAGTTTAGCAGTCAACTTATATTTTAATTTATTTTTAAAAAGTTGATGACTTGCCATTTACTTCATTTGTGTATATATGTCTCCATATGACATACAATTTAACTTTTATGTTATTTTAAATATTAGTTATCTTTAAACCAAGCATGCCTTTGCCATTTAATTTATTCATAAGTCGCAATATCAATTAAAAGCAAGAAAATTGTATGTTGGTTCAATGGTTTCGATTTATAACTTATATAAGCTTCATTGCTAAAATCTAGAAAAAATGTGTATGGAATTTGATTGGTATTGTGCATAAAGTTATTTGTAATATTTTACATACTTTATTTGATCTAAATTATAATCTCATTTCCACAAGGAACGTTAAAGTGGATAGTTGTAAACTCAATATCATAACTGAAGCATTTTGCTATTGAAACTTTGATTAGTAATGTTTACTAATCAATGTACGAAATATATGAAGTTGCAGGCCCTCAACCAACAATGTTAGTTTTGATCTCTTTATTATTTTGTGGTCAATAGAGTGTACATCTACATGCTTTATTCTTGTTCCATTATTATAGATTTGACGTTTTTTCTAAATCGACTTTGTTGATATTTTAATGTTGATAATTATGTTCTCGATTTACGTCATATTATTTCAGAATGATAGGGCACTCACTCATAAATATATGAAGAACCGACTATGAATGCTCTTACCTTAGCATTGTGAAATATGTCGATGTCATCGCCGCCGCATCGCGCGGGTTCCTTACTAGTATATATATATATATATATATTATATAATATATATATAGATATATATACTATATATACATATATATACATGTATATACATATTATAGATATACATATATATATATACATAGACATGCATATATTATATATGCATATATATACATATATATACATATATATACACATATATACATATATATACATATATATACATATATATACATATATATACACATATAATATATATACATATAATACATATATATACATATATACATATATATACACATATATATATACATATATATACATACATACATATATATATTACACATATATATACATATATATACATGTATATACATAATATACAATATCTACATATATATATAAATATATATACATATAATACATATATATACATATATATACATATATATACATATATATACACATATATATACATATATATACACATATACATACATATATATACATAATATATACATATATATATTATGTATGTATGTATATATATGTATGTATATATATGTATATATAGTATATATATATCTATATATATATACATACATGTGCTTGTGTGTGAGAGTTATATGTATATAGGTATTTGTGTATGTGTGAGTGTGTGTGTGTAGACGTGTCAATTGGATCATAAATAAACGTCAATTGGATTTTTTGTTCATCTAAGATCAAGAATTTTGAGATTAAGATAAAAGTTAATGACTGCATTTTAGAGAGTTTGCTGTCAGAAAATTGGGTCATTTTATGCGAGTGATAACTTTGTCATATGAAGTCCTAAATGAACTTATTGGTCTCGTCAAAAACATGAAGTTTTGAGCATCGAAACAGTTTATACAAAAAGATAAGTTAAAATTGAATTTCTGGCAGAATGTTGGTCCGACTTTAGAAACACATATTTGTTTCAATGTTTATCAAAATAATCTTATTTTCTCCAGAAACGAAATTCTACGTGTTATCTTTAAAATAAAATTGGTTTCGTGTCATTTCGTTATTGTTTCGAACTCCAAACTGATTTTACAAATCCATGTGCTAACAATAAGGTATGATAAATACTAAATTCAGGGATATATTTAATACTAGGTGGCATGTTTATAACTACTAATTATATACACATATACTTACTCATGTTTAACAATGGGAGTAATCATATTAAGTAGGAATATATATATATATATATATATATATATATATATCTATACGTATGTATGTACATATATATATATGTATATAGATATGTATGTATGTGTGTGTGTATATATATATATATATTATGTATGTGTGTGATTGTATATATATATGTATATATATATGTATGTATATATATATATATGTATATATATATACGTATATATGTATGTATATATATATGTGTGTGTATGTATAGTTTATATATAAATATATATATATATATATATATGTTTATATATTATATATATATATATATATTTATATATATTTGTGGTGTGAGTCACGTGTCAAATGCGAATCGACCCGAGAAAGATTGAACACATTATAGTGTTTATTAGACGTGTTAGAAATTCAATTATATATTGTAATAGGTGTTTGATTGCTTGGGTTTACGCACGTTGCAAGAAGTATTTTTGGTTTCATCACTTGCTGTATCACACAAGCTGAGTTTCACGGTCCATTTTCATTACAATTTATGAATCTTTAGGGGAAAGTATGCTCACTCATTTCAGCTGTGTGGTTCTTTAGTCACACTATTTAACTCCGTGTTGACTAACCACGACATAGGTCTCCATTTGTGTCGTGTGACGTCATTACACGTTGACTTTTCACGATTAATGCATCTCTATTACTTAATAATATGTTATGACGATCCCGTCCGTTACATCCTCGTCTTTCCGCTATACGCGTGGGTGTGACAGATTGGTATGAGAGCCAGGTTTTAGAGAATTAGGTGGATTATTTGACCTAGACTATAACCTAAGTACCCATATGTAGTATGCATAATAGGATTATGTATGCAACAATATACATGTGAATGTTTTAAGTGCATTATTGGTTATGCTTACATAGCCTGTCTTACAAACCATCTATGGTATACTTATGTGTTATATCATCTATTTATACCTTGAGAAAGCGCTCGATAATTAAATCCTATCGTTATGTGTTGACTTATATTTGGTTTGGATTAATAAGGGTTCTAAGGACTTGTGTTGTTAATCCAAATTTTATTCCATGTGTCTGTCGATGTCCCATTTGCTATATGCTCCCTTATTTATAACTTGTTGGGTTGAATCTTGGAAGACGGACGCGCTGCCTAAGACGATGCCAGTAGATAAGAGACACAACGTACTCATATTAGATGACTAATTCATCATAGTTTGAATTAAAGTACATGGATTATTTCCACTACTCCTTGCTTAAGTGAATACTTACTCAATCGATTCCTTTGTACAACTCCAGTTCATTAATTAACTTCTCATTAGTACCATATCCTTGATACTCAAATCATGGATAACACTCTGTACTTGACAAGAATGTTACTTGGGTAGGTGGAGATGGGGTTGACCATTAAAGTAAATTACTATTACGGGTGCACACTTAACTTCAACTTGCAGTGCATGTGAAGCCTGGCGAATCTTGCCATGAGATAACAATCATGGTTAGTACAAATCTTTCATTCTATACCTTGGGGTGCTAGACTCATAATCCTAATAAGACCTTGTTAATGACGATGAAACATTTATAAACTCTACTCTAATTCCAGAATAATATGAGCCCTAGAGCAACTTATGTTTCAAAGGCACCATATTAGTTAGCACTAATGCAAATGCAAGAATTATCAAGTAAACTACAAGAGCTCTAGGATAAAAGTTTATTTTGACGTAGTCATTCGCTATGGGGAGCACCACCTGATTGGTTAAAAAGAAGGATTGGTCGTTCCATTTGTGCATAGATTATCAAAAGATGAACAATATAAAAAACCAATACCCTTTCCCAGGAATTATGATCTATTCAATCAGTTGCATGCAGATGCAACATACTTCTCAAAGTTCGAACTCTGGTTAGGTTTTTACCAATTAAGGGTTCAAGAAGACGAGATCCGAAGACAACCTTTAGGACTTGTTATGGAAATGATGAGTTGTTAGTCATGTCGTTTGGGCTGGCTAGTGCTCCAGTAGTGTTCATGGACTTGATGAACCGGGTATGCAAGCCGTATTGGATAAAGTCGTAATCGTGTTTGTAAACAATATCCTCATCTATTCCTGATCAAAGGAAGATCATGATCAATTTTTACGGGCAATACTAAAATTATTGCGGGAAAAGCAACTCTACGCCAAGTTCTCCAAGTGTGAGTTCTAGTTGTGTGAGGTGAAGTTTTAGGGCACGTGGTTTATGAATAGGGAATTCATGTTGATACTTCAAAGATCAAAGCAGTGAAGTTGTGGGATGCACCTAAGGCTCCCCCTCAAATTTGGCCATTCTTAAGATTGGCTGGATACTATCGTGATTCATTGCGAACTTACCAAAGATTGCTTAACTGTTGACAATGTTAACTCAAAGGATAAGAAATTCAATTAGGGATTTTAGCAACAAAAGGCATTCAAACACTAAGGTAAAAGTTGTGTAACGTGTCGATATTAATTTTCCCTGATGAGTCAACCGCCTTCATGGTATTCTATGACGCCTCATATCAAGGGTTTGGTTCTATTCTAATGCAGAAAGATAAAGTGATTGCTTATTCATGAAGACAACTTAATGTCTATGAGTAAAGTTTTACGATGCATGATTTGGATTAGGTACGATAGTGTTCGCACTTAAGTTTTGAGACAAAACCTGTATGGAACAAAATGTGTTATCTATACCGACCATAAGAGCCTTCGAAATATTTTTGACTAGAAGGAATGAACATGCATTAGAGGCGATGGATGATGAGCTTCTTAGTGATTATAATTATGAGATCCGGTATGATGCTTAGAGTAAAAAGGTACGTGTAAACCATTACGTGCATGAGCTTTTAAGAATGACCATACAATCAAACCTAAAGGATAAGATATTGACGTCATAGCGTAAGACACTAAAGGAGGAATGTTGCTAGTGAGGAGTTTCATGGGTCGGAGAAACAGGTGGAACATAAGGAAATGGTTTGTATTATTTTGTAGATTGTATGTGGCTACCAAAGTAGGAAATGTATGAACCCTAGTCATGAAAGAGGCACACAAGTCGAGATACTCTGTTTATCCTGGTACAAACAGATGAATCAACATATTAAGGAATTATATTGGTGGCCTGGTATGGAAAATACATTGTAACGTATGTAATAAAATGTTTAACCTCTTCAAGGTTAAGGTCGAACATTAGAAACCATCAGGACTGCGGGCATGATTTGATTTGGGTTGTTGTGGATCGAATAACAAAATCCGCTCAGTTTTTTTTTCCATTCACAATGATTAAAAGACAAAAAGGCTAGCGAGACTCTAATGGCTAGGCATGGGGTTCCTGTGTTGATTATATCAAGTAGTGATAGTCAACTCATGTTGCGGTTTTTGTAGACTCCACAGATGGCAATGTCACACGGTTAGATTGAAATACTTCCTATCATCCACAAACAGATGGTCCAAGTGAACATACCTTCCATACCCTTGAAGACATGTCTAAAGCATGTCGGATTGACTTTGGTAGGAGTTAGGATACTCATCTACCATTGATTAAATTCTCCCATAATAATAATAGTTGCCACACGAGTATTAGATGTGTTCCATGTCACACCCCCGCTGGTAGCGGAAACACGATATTCACGACAACATAGCCATAAGCATAACTGTAAGGATCACATAACCATATAGAATAACATTGTTTAGTTTCCCACTACCCGAGAACAAGTGTTCAAAAGAATGTAATTGTTTAGTGGACTGCAAAAATGTACAAAAGGATTGTTCATCATGTATGTTCAGTCTCAAAAATGCTTCCTAGGGTCTCCACTAAGAGGCAGCACTCCTAGAACATCAATTACCTTGATACCTGAAAAGACATGATCAAAACGGTCAACAAATTGTGGTGAGCTTCGCAGGTTTAAGTAATAAAATATGTTAAGATGAAAACAGTAAGTAAGTTTAATAGAGCTACCACAACTACACTTATGTGTAGGTGGTTTTACCAGTTATAAATAGCTAAAGCCAACCTATTCATCGGTTCCACACGGGAATTGATGGCTGTATTGAGAGCATTCCCAAAGCGTAAATAGTTAAAATGACGTGGCAAGATCCACAAAGCACATACGTATAGTTTACAAAAAACCAATCCTTAGGTCCTATTACCGGGATTAAGGGTTGTATTGAAAGATTTTCCATAGCATAACAAGACGTAGCAAGATCCACAAAGCGCATACGTATAGGTTACAACTAAACCAATCCATGGGTCCCATTACCGGACTAATGGTTATTTGAAAGACAGTTTCACATGACGTAGCAAGATCCATGAAGCGCATACGTATAGATTACACCAACCAATCCTTAGGTCCTACCGGATTAATGGTTGTAATGGATGCTCAGAAAAGAAGAACCACAATAGACCCACAAAGAAGAACACACCGTCGAGAGCATCCAAGGTCAATAGCATTCACAAGTCATTATACAACACATAGCATCAAGTAATAGCGCATAGTAATGTAAAACCACCAAGTAATATACAAGGTAGCAACATAGCATAGAGTCAAGAGTCATGATAGCGTCATTCAACAAGATAAGAAGGATAAGTTACCATAAGAGTTGCAGCAGACTTCCACTAAGGAACATGCTTGAAAATGTGTTAGTATGCGAGCATTCTTTTCCCCCAAGTTTGAAAATGTTTAAAAGTTATGTAAGCGTAAAAATGGGCTACGAAACTCACAGAATAGATGATAAGCACCAAAATATTCCCAACAGTAGAATGCTATGAACAGTCAACACCTAGTGACAGTTACTAACAAGCATTATATAACATAAGGCATAAGATGATGTTCAATAGGTTCGGGCGGTTTCGGTTCGGTCGTGGGTAACACTTGCACACAAACACACACAATAGATCTTATGTAGATCTAGACACTAGTAACGTTGCCATTGTCGACAACATTTGTGTAAGTGTTACCATTGTCAGAAAAGTACTAGGTAAGCGTTTGTGTTATGATTCGTTTGTTACAAATTGTAAATTAAGTTGGTTGGATTTGATATAACATTGATTTGATAGTGTTAGTCTTACAGATTGTCATCAACCATGGCACCGTGTCGATGTCACCTTAACATCACACGACAACACACCCTACACCCAGGTGGGATTCACACACAATGACTCCAATTGCACGCCAGGACTAGACGCACTACTGGACACTTCATTCGCATGAATTAACTCTCAGCCGTGCGAATCAGCTTCATTCACACGATTGAACCCTTATTCGTGCGACTAAGCACTCAGTCGTACCACACAGCACCCAATCGCCCAACTTACCTTCTATTCGTACGATTCAGCCTTCATTCATATGAATAAGCTTCATTCGTACTACTGAACTCTCATTCGTGCGATACACACAATCGCACACAATCATCCGCATTGACTCAATCGCACACACTCTCAATCGCATGCATTCAATCGCAAGACACACACATACGCATGGACTCAGTCATACGACTTACCCAGTCGCACCACTCAATCGCACGATAGACTCAGACGCATGGACTCAGTCGCACGACTCACTTAGTTGCACGGCTCAGTCGCCTGAAAGGCCCAGTCACCCTGTACAGCAGGTCGCGACTGCTGAAGCACCGAGCAGCATCCAGCTGCTCCGGGCATGGGTTTCACCCATCAAGAACCTCAGAACACACTCATCTAACATATCTAAGTAAAATGCACACTCAAAAAGCTACACACACACCCCATGACCTCTTGTGCTTGGGTTGAATCCCAGCACCCGAAACCCTAGAATTCGCAGATGTAAATGAGCACAAATGGATGACCAGGGTCGTCTACCTGCTTGAAACGTGTTGTCTCGGCTGTAGTCGAGGTTCAACCGACGAAAACGAGACGAAACGGGGCGGTTCGGTGCTAAGATGAAGTAGAAAAGTGGAGAAGAAGGGAGTGAAGAAGAAGAAGCAGAATGTGAAGGCTAGGGTTGGTGTGGGGTATTTATACCCAACCCTAGTTTGGTAATGTCAAGTTTAGTCCCTGCACTTAGCCCCGAGTCCCCAAACTTGTTTCGGTTGATAACGACGTAGATACGCGCGTTATACTAATTATAAGGATGTGTTAATGTGTTTATATCTTGAATATGTTGTTGTTAATGATGTTTATATTATATAACATAATATATTAGTGATGTCGATTGTGATATTCATGAGCGTTTTGGATGATATGATTGCAAATATTGATAACACCACTGAAACGAAAACAAATCAACATGATGTCCTCATGAATAATCTATGAAGATGAAAAATGAACGCTCTAAGGATAGTTAACGTAATTCACGTCAATGACAGACCTTGAGGTGATGGATGTCACAATATCCCCCAGTTAAGAGAATTCGTCCCGAATTCAACTGGTGCTAGGTCCAAGAGTGTCATCCCCGAATAGATGTGGATATTTGAGCTTCATCTGGTCTTCTCGGTCCCATATGAATCTGGTCCTCGCTTGGAGTTCCATCTCATGCGAACGATCGGTATCTTGCTGCGCCTTAAGCGTTTGACCTTTCGGTCCATGATCTCGATAGGTTCCTTGATAAATTGAAGCTTTTCATCGATCTTGATTCCTCAATTGGTACGTGTAAGGACTCGTTGGCCAAACACTTCTTGAGGTTCAACACGTGAAAAGTATCATGTATATGTGAGTTCTTGTGGCAACCTCAATCGGTAAGCCACCGGACCGATTCTTTCTGTAATCTCGAATGGTCCTACGTATCGAGGGGCTAACTCCCTTTCTTTCCAAATCGTACAATCCCTTTCCTGGAGAGACTTTGAGTAAGACGTGATCTCCAACATTCAATTCTAGAGGCTTCCGACGGTTGTCGGCATAGCTCTTTTGGCGATCTCTAGCAGCTTTAAGTCCGTCTTTGATTTGGAAGATCTTGTCAATCGTTTCTTTAATGATCTCTGGGCCTGTAAGTTGGCTTTCACCAATCTCAGCCCAACAAACTGGGGATACATTCCTCCCGTACAATACTTCATATGGTGCGCATCCAATGCTTGTATGATAGCTGTTATTGTAGGAGAACTCAATCAATGGTAATGAGTGTCCCAGCTACCACCAAAATCGATTACACAAGCTCTGAGCATGTCTTCCAATGTTTGTATCGTTCGTTCACTTTAGCCATCTGTTTGTGGGAGATAGGCGGTACTCATATCTAATCGAGTGCCCATCGCTTTTTGTAATGTTGCCAAATCGTGAAGTAAATCGTCTGTCACGGTCGGATATGATTGATACCAGCACACCGTGCCGTGTCACGACCTCTTTAATGTACAACTACGCCAACTTTTCCATCTTGTAATCCTCCCGAACCGGTAAGAAATGAGTGGACTTCATCATCCGATCCACTACGACCATATCGAGTCGTGTCCGCTAGGCGTCCATGGAGTTTGGTAATAAATCCATGGCTATGTTCTCCCATTTCCACTTGGGAATTTCAGGTTACTGTAATAATCCGATGGTTTTTGATGTTCAGCCTTAACTTTCGAGCATGTCAAGCATCGGCTTACATACATAGCAACGTCTCTCTCATGCCTGGCCACCGTATAGATCCTTAAGAACGTGATACATCTTGTCTGCACCATGATCAACAGAATATTGTGACTTGTGCGCTTCCTCCATGATCAGGATACGAACGTCTCCCTATTTGGGTACCCATATGCGATCCATGAAGTATGTATGCCATCATCCTTGCAAATCATCTGTTTGTCTAACCCTCGGAATTCTTCTCCTGCAAGGTTTCTTTTTCAATGCTTCCTTTTATGCAAGTTGGATCTGAGCTTTCAAGTTCATTTGAATAGTCAATCCCAAAGCTCGAGCACGTAGTGGTTTCACGCGCTCTTTACGACTTAGGGCGTCAACCACCGCATTGGCTTTCCCGGATGATACCAGATTTCACAATCGTAGTCACTAAGTAGCTCTACCCATCGTAGTTGACGCATGTTGAGTTCTTTCTGATTAGGTCGTGTTGAAGCTCTTATGATCTGTGTAGATGATGCATTTGGTTCCATACAGATAGTGCCTCCATATCTTGAGTGCAAATACTACAGCGCCTAACTCCAGGTCATGAGTCGTATAATTCTTCTCATGCACCTTAAGTTGTCGTGAGGCATAGGCAATCACCTTGTCTTTCTATATTAGCACACAACCCAATCCTTGATGTGAAGCATCGTAGTACACCACAAAATCATCAGTTCCGTCTGGTAGGGACAATATCGGTGCGTTGCATAACTTCTCTTTCAACGTTTGGAATGCTTGTTCTTGGGCATATCCCCAATCAAACTTCTTGTCTTTCTGAGTCAACATAGTTAACGGTTGAGAAATCTATGAAAATTTGCAATGAAGTGACGATAGTATCCGGCCAATCCTAAGAATTACCGTATCTCTGAGGGTGTCTGGGGTGTATCCCATTTCTTCACTGCTTCAATTTTGTCGGGATCTACATTAATCCCATTCTCGTTAACCACATGCCCCAAAACTTCACTTCTCGAAGCTAAAACTCGCACTTCGAGATTTTAGCGAAAAGTTTCTCTTCTTATAACAAACTCAGTATGGCCCGAAGATGTTCCTCATGGTCTTCTTTCGATCGAGAGTAGATAAGTATATCGTCAATGAATACGATCACGAACTTATCCAAGTAAGGTTTGCACACTCGTTCATCAGATCCATGAACACGCTGGTGCATTAGTCAGTCCGAACGGCATGACTAAGAACTCATAGTGCCCATAACGAGTCCTGAATGCTGTTTTCGGTATGTCATCCTCAAAAACCCTTAGTTGATGATATTTAGAACGAAGATCAATCTTGGAGAAATATGTAGCTCCTTGCAACTGATCAAACAAATCATCGAGTCTGGGAAGAGGATATCGATTCTTCACAGTCAACTTGTTCAACTCGCGATAATCGATGCACATGTGGAACGACCCGTCTTTCTTTTTGACAAACAAACTGGTGCTCCCCATGGTGAATGACTCGGTCGAATAAAAACCCTTCTCCAGTAGCTCTTGCAGTTGGCTAGATAACTCTTGCATTTCGGATGGGGCCAACCGATATGGTGCTTTTGCTACCGGCGTAGCTCCAGGAACCAACTCTATACAAAATTCCACCTGCCGTGGAGGAGGTAAGCCTGACAAGTCGTCAGGGAATACATCCGGATAATCTCATACCACCGGAATATCTGCCAACTTGTTTCCTTCTTCTTTCTTTTCCACTACATGGGCCAGAAATGCGTAACACTGCTTCCATAAACATCGTCGCGTCTTCATGCAAGTGATAAGCTTCAGATTTCTTCCCGGTCGTTGTCCTTGAATCTTGAGTACCTCCGCGTTTGGCATGGGGATTCGTACTACTTTCTAACAATCTTGGCTCCGTGTTTCGACAACCAATCCATTCCCACAATCACATCGAAGCTCCCCAACTCGAAAGGTATTAAGTCTATGTCGAAGGCATGGTTCTCCAATATCATGGAGCACTGTCTAATAATCTCATCTACTTGTACAACTCTACCGTTGGCCATTTCTACAGAGAAGCTAGTTTATAGTCTACTAGGGTTCAAGGCGAGCATGTGTGCAAAATCAGAAGATATGAAACTATGTCTGCCCCAGTATCAAATAGTATGGATGCAAAGTGGTGATTGAGCAAGTACGTACCCGTAACAACGTTCGGGTCCTGACGGGCGTCATTTGCTCTGATAATGAATGCACGTCCTCTGGTAACATTTCCCTGATTCCCTTGGCCCGGATTACCAGCTATGGCCATCACTTCTGCTGGTTATTCCCTTGTTGACCCGGTGCCCTATTTAGTCTGGGGCACATGTTCCAGTAGTGACCAAGACCTCCGCACTCATAACAAGCCCTGGCATTCCCGGCGGGGTTAACTGCGTTGACGGGTGCTACCAGATTCGGCGCCGTTCTACAATCCTTCGCTAGGTGCACCGGGCGCCTACAATTCGCACACATCCGACACGACGTTACTGGGGGATGATGAAGAGTGCACCTATTACATTTCGGGTGCGGCCTAGCATATTCTTTCCTTTCTTGACTCACAGCCACAAAATTTCGGGTTGTCTTGGCCTTCTTATCAAATCTTCCGGCATTAGACCGGCTCGTTTCCCTAACCTCCTTTCTCTTCTCTACTCCCCTGCCCAACATCCCTATTCTTACCATCTCATCAGTTAGAGCGCCGGCCTTCAGGATTGCGCTCTGAATCGTGGGAGGAGCAGCTGCTGTTACTAATGCTCGGATTGAGGCGCGAGTCCCCAAATGTACCTTTCAATTCTCTTTGATTCCGGAGTTACCAAATGTGGAACCAGCCTTGCCAACTCATGAAAACGATCAGTGTAAGCTGCGTGCCCAGCTCCTACCATCGCATGGTTCCAGAATTCCTGCTCAAGTTTCTACATCTCGTTGAGAGGGCAGTACTCCTCACTAATCAGGGCTTTGAACTCATCCCAAGTCATTTGCATCGCAGATTCTCTTCCTCTAGCTTGAAGCTGGGTGTTCCACCAGGTTAGTGCCTTGCCCTGTAGTGAACACGTGGCATACTTGATTCTTTGGCTGTCGAGGCACTCACTGATGTCAATCACTGCCTCCATCTTTTCATGCCATCTAGTTAGGGCTATCACCCCACCTTTCCCATCGAATTCTCGGGGTTTGCAGGCCACAAGTTCCTTGCAAGAACATCCCCCTAGTAGTGTTGTTGACCCCAGTTCCATTCCCAGTTGTTCCACCAATCCCAGTGTCTTCCTCTGTTCCTTGGTTATGCTGATCATTAGTATCATGATCCCCCTGGAGATGATGATTTAGAAAGAGTGTCACTCACTTGAGTCACTATAGTTGGAATCAGTGCGGCTAGCTGCTGAGCAATCATGGTGGTCTACCCCTACCTCTGCCTTGTGGGGTCTCACCTTCTTGATTGGTACTACGTTGGCTCTTCTAGGTGGCATCTTCTAATCATAGAAAGGTGTAAACATGTAAACTTTAGTAAACATGTAAACCTTAGTCACTTTAAGATGCACGTATGATTCCACTCATCAAGTTCCAATAACCTATGCTTTGGTCCATCAAGATCATCACGTAGCCCAGCTTAAGCACATTCTTAGTATACCGTGATGCTTATATATAGGGTTCCCCGCGGCGTTCCCACCACATCCACGATATACCATGAATGACGCTTAAACCGGTCACATGACATCCTAATTTTCCTTAGCATAATCCCAATGAATAACATAATGTATGTGTAGAGAGTATCATCACTCCTCTACATTTCTTGAAGTCCACTTTCACTCTAAGCATTCAATCAGTTCCCTAGTTACTGAAATGCTAAGTGGAGGAATGTTTCGCGAAAGATAGATTCAATGTCATGATTGGAAATACCATGAAGGCTCTAAGTAGAACAGGACTTATGTAATAGTAGATGTTAGTAATGTTTTGTTGCCCTTAACGAGGTCTTACTAGAATTATGATCCTAGCACACCCTAGGGTATAGAATAGAGAACTTGTGATACTCCTGATCGTTACCTCATGGTAAGATTTGCTAGACTTCTCATGCACGGCGAATTGCAATTATGTGTGCAGCCGTAATGGTAATTTACCTTGCATTGTCACTGTAGCTCCACTTACCCCAAGTTAACATCATAGTATTGTCAACACTCATCAAGCATGGTTCGTGTAATGTCCTCATGTCCATGAGCCATTAGTATTCCGATAGTAGTATGTAATAGTATATAAACTCCAAGCATATAAGCACAATATGTCTAATGATAGTTGCATATCCTTCATACTTTAGGATTTCAGGCATAACCATGTTAGGGTCAGATTTAGTATCCGAGATCGATGCTACGCGTGATCACCGAGGTTCCCTTCTGCTTAGGTATCTCGACCTAATGATATGATGTTGTGCGTATACGAACGTAAAGTTCTAGTATAAAGGTATCCCGTGGAGAAAGACTAAGAGTAATAGTGTCTTCCTCAGGATGATCAGAACAAGCACATATGTATAGAATCACGTATAGAGACAAGAAACAAGTATTGAGGAACATACATGTAATATCAAATGCAAGCCAGTCCTCGCATGCATTCTACATGAAGGTTCCCAGGTTATAGTCTAGGTCAAGTGTATTGCCTAATTCTCTATAACCAATGGCTCTGATACCAGTCTGTCACACCCACGCTGATAGCAGAACACGGGGATGTGAGCGAGACGGGATCGTCATAACACATGGTATATGAAAGAGAAGCAATATAAATATGATGACAAGCGTGTCATGACGACACCCGAACACAAATGGAGACTTGTGTCGCGTTTAGTCAATATTCACGACAACATAGCCATAAGCGTAACGTGTAAGGATCACATAACCATATAGAGTAACATTGTTTTGTTTCCCACAACCCGGGAACAAGTGTTCAAAAGAGTGTTAATTGTTTAGTGGACTGCAAAAATGTACAAATGAATTGTTCATCATGTATGTTCAGTCTCAAAAATGCTTCCTAGGGTCTCCACTAAAAGTCAGCACTCCTAGAACTTCAATTACCTTGATCACCTGAAAAAACATGCTCAAAATGGTCAACATAATTGTTAGTGAGCTTCGCAGGTTTTAAGTAATAAAATAAGTTAAGATGATAACAGTAAGTAAGTTTAATAAGAGCTACCACAACTAAACTTATGTGTAGGCGGTTTTACCAGTTATAAATAGCTACAGCCAAACCTATTCATCGGTTCCACACGGGAATTGATGGCTGTATAGAGAGCATTCCCAAAGCGTAAATAGTTTTAAAATGACGTAGCAAGATCCACAAAGCGCATACGTATAGTTTACAACCCAACTAATCCTTATGTCCCATTACCAGGATTAAGGGTTGTATTGAAAGATTTTCCATAGCATAACAAGTTTAACAAGACGTAGCAAGATCCACAAAGCACATGCGTATAGGTTACAACCAAACCAATCCTTAGGTCCCATTACCGGAACTAATGGTTTGTATTGAAAGACAAGTTTCACATGACGTAGCAAGATCCACGAAGCGCATACGTATAGATTACAACCAAACCAATCCTTAGGTCCCATTACCGGGCTTAATGGTTGTAATGGATGCTTGGCAAAGAAGAACCACAAAGTAGACCCACAAAGAAGAACCACACCGTCGAGAGCATCCAAGGTCAATGGCATTCACAAGTGTCATCATACAACACATAGCATCAAGTAATAGCGCATAGTAATGTAAAGCCACCAAGTAATATACAAGGTAGCAATATAGCATAGAGTAAAGAGTCATGATAGCATCATTCAACAAGATAAGCAGGATAAGTTAACCATAAGAGTTGTAGTAGACTTCCACTAAGGAAGATGCTTGAAAATGTGTTAAGTATGCGAGCATTCTTTTCCCCCAAGTTTGAAAATTTTTAAAAGTTATATAAGTGTAAAAAGGGGCTACGAAACTCACAGAATAGATGATAAGCACGAATGAATATTCCTATCAGTAGAATGCTATGAACAGTCAACACCTAGTGACAGTTACTTACAAGCATTAATAATGAGCATAAGGCATAAGATGATGTTCAACAGGTTCGGGTAGTTTCGGTTCGGTCGTGGGTAACAGTTGCACACAAACACACACAATTGGTCTTATGTAGATCTAGACTCTAATAATGTTGCCATTGTCGATAACATTTGTGTAAAAGTGTTACCATTGTCAGAAAAGTACTAGGTAAGCGTTTGTGTTATGATTCGTTTTTTACAAATTGTAAAATGTTAAGTTGGTTGGATTTGATATAACATTGATAAATTTGATAGTGTTAGTCTTATAGATCGTCATTAACCAAGGCAACCGTGTCGATGTCACCTTAACATCACACGACAACACACCCTACACCAGGAGGGATTCACACACATTGACTCCAATTGCACGCCAGGACTTGACGCACGACTGGACACTTCATTCGCACGAATTAACTCTCAGTCGTGCGAATCAGCTTCATTCTCACGATTGAACCCTCATTCATGCAACTAAGCACTCAGTCGTACCACACAGCACCCAATCGCACGACTCAACCTTCCATTCGCATGATTCAGCCTTCATTCGTACGAATAAGCTTCATTCGTACGATTGAACTCTCATTCGTGCGATACACACAGTGGCACACAATCATCCGCATTGACTCAATCGCACACACTCTTAATCGCATGCATTCAATCGCACGACACACACATACGCATGGACTCAGTCGCACGACTCACCCCAGTCGCACCACTCAGTCACACGATAGACTCAGACGCATGGACTCAGTCGCACAACTCAGTCGCCTGAAAGGCCCAGTCGCCCTATACAGCAGGTCGCGACTGCTGAAGCACCGAGCAGGGTCCAAATGGTCCGGCACCGGTTTCACACATCAAGAACCTCCAGAAAACTCATCTATCATATCTAAGTAAATGCACACTCAAAAAGGCTACACACGCACCCCCACAACCTCTTGTGCTCGGGTTGAATCCCGAGCACCCGAAACCCTAGAATTCGCAGATGTAAATGAGCAAAAATGGACAACCAAGGTCGTCTACCTGCTTGAAATGTGTTGTCTCGGCTGTTGTCGAGGTTCAACCGACAAAACGAGACGAAAACGGGGCGGTTCGGTGCTAAGATGAAGTAGAAAAGTGGAGAAGAGGGGAGTGAAGAAGAAGAAGAAGCAGAATGTGAAGGCTGGGGCTGGTGTGGGGTATTTATTATAGGATTTGATCTGCCCAAGATACATATTAAATTGATGTGGCTAGTGTGATATGATCCAAGTCGGGTAATACCCAATAACAGGCTAGACAAACACCTGCAATATTTATTTATTGATTTGATCAGTTAAATAAATAACAACACCAAAACATTTAGAAAAATGGTTTTCTAAATTAGATGCACTTAAGAAATTAATAAATAACATGGGTTTATTTATTTTGAGAGATTGCTTTATAATTGTTATTTAATGGTTAATTAACATTTATAAAATAAAACAATAACATGGCATGTAAGGTGTTACAAATTAATTAAACCAAGTTTTAATTAATGTCATGTCAGTGTTAGTTGAGTGTACAAAATAAATTGTAATTGTTATAAATTTTATTTTGAGTTTAATTAAATACACGAGTGGAAGAACACATGGCATACCACCCAAAATGGCAGCCATATTCACGGTCAAAATGAGCTGAAAAAGGGTTCCACTTACTTGGTTTAAGTAAGCTTTTACACTTACAAGATATGCCATGCATTTACACATTATTCTCTCAAGTCTCAAGAGGATAATTCACTTCTTCTCTCTTCCTCTAGCTCACGGCAGCAGCAAGGCAAAAAGATGCTGAAAAACTTTCAGCTTTCAAGTAGTTTTAAGCTGAAAGGTGGTGTTGTAACATCCTAGCATCAAAGGGTGTTTTGTTGGTAGCTTGGGGTATCACCTTCTTGAGGCCTTCTAGCTTGAAGATTCAGCCATAAGTTCATCATAAACACCTTGACAATGTTGATTTCCAACAGCTCCAAAGCAGCAGTGAAAAGAGGGTTTTCTGGGCTTATTTTGGTGTCTTCTTCCTAGCAAGAAGGTGTTCTTGCAAAGAGCTTTGGGTATACAAGATTGAGGACTTCTATCCTTGAAGTCTTGGCTGCATTTTGGGCATCTCATCTTCATCAAACTTCTCTTTTGGTCGATGTTTTTGCTGCTGCAGTAAGGTATATCACAGCTCTATGTAGCTGTGATTTTATGTAGTTTTACATATGTTCATAGCTTGCTAATTCACATAAATGATTCTTTGATTTATGGGTTTGTTTTATACACTTGAATGGTCACTTGAAGAACATAATTTTCAGCTTATAAAATGAGTTTTAAAGCTATACTTCCGCTGCGTTTTCAGAAGTTTAAATGGTTAAACTATGATTTTATGTTCTAACAAACCCAACAATGGTATCAGAGCCGGTTATGTGAATAGCTTGCTTGTTCTTGTGCTTTAAAAATTAGTTTTAAAGGATGATTATAAACTTAGTATAGGCTGATTTTGGGCTTCTATGTTTTGTTTGAATGATTCCCCAAACTTTCAAGGTCATATCACACATGCTAGTGATTAGACCTTGAAAGATATATATTAGAAATGTTGGTTGTTTGGACAATGTTTAAAACTCAAAATTTCAGTTTATGTTGGCTGAAATTTTGTGGTTTTAAGTGGGGTTTCATTATATGTTTGGATGATATGATCATTGGATGTTAGTGTGCATAACCTAGCCATGGCCTTGTGTTGTTTGGATGCTTTCAATGTTTGTTTTGGTTGTTTTCAATTGGGTTGTAATATTATTCTTTTGTACTTTGTTTAAAAATGTAATTTGTCTATTTATTCATTGGATGTAATAATAGATTAGGAGTGTTTTTCTTTTACTAGAAAATATGTATTAGGATATATATATTTTGTAAAAGAAGATGCTCGGAAGGAAGCACAAAAAGAAGACACAAAAGAAGGACTTGAAGCATATGGATGCAAGTTCAAGTGGGATTAAATGAAGACCTCTATTTTGTGTTGTATTCAACCCTTAGGAAAGACCAAATGACCACACTTGTGATGGCAAACAAGTGTGGTCACAATAGTAGCTATGGTTATGCACATTGTGGTTGTTAATATTATGCTTGTTTGGTTGTTTGTTGTATGATTGTTGTTTGATATTTGGATATGCGTAACAAACACATTAGCAACTTAACAAGCTGAAAATTTAGGGTTTATAATCATTAAGTGGTTAATAAAAGGTTATAAAAAGGATTAATGATTTAATAAAAGAGGTTTTATTAAAAATAATCCATAGGATACCTTGCATTTAAAAGCATGCAAATACAAGGTATATAGAGTTTTCAAAACTAGAATTAATGAAAACCAAAAATCCCTTTTGAAACAAGTTTAACACCATCCTTTTACACGACACTCGAATCACTTGAGAACTATTTGTGGGATAAAGGTCACCTAACCACTTATAGGGAACTTGTGTGTTTAAGGTGAGTCTAACATACTTGTGGGATAAAGGTCACCTAACCGCGTGTATGTGAAAACTTACACATGTGTGTAAGTAGGACAACTTGAATTAGAAACCATGTGCATAGGGTCGCCGAAGCATGGCGTACAATGGTGTTGATGGGATTAAACAATGCCAAGCAAACATAAGATGTTTAACCGATCCCATAAAGGCTAGAAGTTGCAAAAGGTTGCAATTGTCAAAATTGACTACCTTGTTAATTTAAATAATGGGATAAAGGTCACCTAACCATTATTTGAATGTAACGTTGGATTCTAGATTTTAATTATTAATTGTGTATGAGACGTAAAAGGGTATTAATAATTAAAATAAAATTTTAAGAAATACTAATAAGAACTTTGTAAATTTTGTAGAATGGCCGCAAACAATAATGCTACCACCCCAACCGTCCATACCCTATCACTGAGAATCGTTATCAAACTAAGTAAAGGCCTATGTCCTTGACGATCCCATGTCTCACCAACAAACGCTGTTGATGTTAAGGCCTTTTGATGATTGGCTTAAGCACATTAAGGATTCTGTGCTAGTTTCCTACCTCATGTTGGGAATATGATTCCCGAACTCCAAAAGGGTTTGGAACATCATAGGGCATATGACATGATAATCTAGTTGAAGAAAATGTTCCTTCAACAAAAATTAGTAAGATTGCTTCGAAACGGTTCAAGCACTTTATGCATGTCACATGGAAAAAACCCAATCGATATCATCTTATATATTCTTAAGATGAAAAGCCACATTGATAGCCTCAAGATGCTTAAATGTCCTGTCTCAAAGTAGTTGGCAAAGGATTTGATCCTTGATTTCCTAACTAAAGGTTTGAGACATTCATAATAAACTGTAATATGAACGGATGGGACAAGAGCATCGGTGAAATTCACACAATGCTCAAAGCAACCGAGGCAGGGATGGGTAGAGAGGTTCTACCTATTCTATCGATCAATGAGGGAGACTAAAAGAAATGGCCAATCTCGATCCTAAGGCAATTATTGCCAAAAGAAAGGAATACATCAAAGCGAAGGTTAAAGCGAAACCTCAACAACCTAAGCTTATGAAGCCTAAAGTAAAGGAGAACGATCCATGCTTTGAGCATGGAGAGATAGGACAATAAAAGGGAATTGTCTCTCCAATCTCAAGGAGTTGAAAAATAAGAGGGATGCTAGGCAAACCTCGAATACAATTTTCATGATTCACATTGTATTAAATGTCATTTCTTCAAACACATGGGTATTGGATACCGGATGTGAGACTCATACTTGTAATTGTTGCAAAGGGGTTCAAAGAAATGTGCACTTCAAAAAGGGAAACTCTATTTTGAGACTTACAAATGGTTTGGAAGTTGTTCTCAAAACCTTTTGTATGCACCTAGTTTGACTAGGAACATAATTAATGTTTCCTATTAAAACAATATGGTCATGATTTAAAGTTTGTATATAATGGTATTAAGTTTTGTGGATGATGTATTTCATTTTAAGGATATGCCTTTTAATGATATTCATGAATTAGTTCATGATAATTCGTCCTATAATAACTCATTATACAAATTAAGCACCAAGAAACTTAAAATCGGTTTAAGTTATTACTATCTTTGACATTGTCATCTTGGTCACATAAACGAGAATTGGATTCAAACACTTCAAAAGAATGGTCTTTTGGAAACAAATGAAAATGTTTCATTTGATAAATGTGAACCAAAAGACTTATTAGGAATGATACATTTGGATGTATGTGGTCCTTTTAAGACAATGACAAAGATTGGTGAAAGGATACTTCATTACTGTTACCGACGATTATAGTCGCTATTATTGTGTGCACTTGATGACACATAAGAATGAAGCTTTTGAAATGTTCAAAATCTTCAATAATGAAGTAGAAAATCAACTCTACATAACTATCTAAGTTCTTCATTCTGATAAAGGAGAAACAGAACCCTATTTGGATATGGTTCAATTCATTAAGGCTATGAGCTTACCACCTTTATCATCCTGGGTTTTCCCACTAATCCCCACGGCTCGTATTTTGAATATGGCCCAAACCAAGAAAGTGGATTCGACACCCTTTTGAAATATGGCATGGAAAGAGTTCCATCACTATCATATTTAAAAGGTATTGGGTAGTGAAGCTTATGTTAAGCTTAACACCCAAAACAAATTTGAAAGTCGATCCACTACGTGTATATTTATTGGATATCCCAAAGACTGTATAGGATACTACTTCTTTGATCCAACAGAGCAAAAGGAATCATTGCTCGAAGGGCAGAGTTCTTGGAAGCCAAGTTCCTTATGGAAGGAGTGACGCATAGAACAATGGAATTTGATGAAGATCAAGATCCACAAGCCCATACACGTTTGGTTGACACTAGCTGTCAACAAGAGGTTGTTGATGATGATCAAGAGGTAGATCAATACACACAAAACATTCATAGATCAGGTAGACTTAGCATTTCACCTGAAATATATGGATTTTTCATGGATGGATGCTATGAGGTTGACTCCGATGAGCCAACTACATACCATGATGATATGTCCAATTTGGATTGTGACAAATGGCTGGAAGCCATGAATGTAGAGATGCAATCCATGTATGACAACCAAGTTTAGAAATTGGTTGACCCTCCACTTAACTCCAAACCGGTTGGATGCAAGTGGGTTTTGAGAAGAAAACAAATATGCATGGGAACTTGGATACTGACAAGTCTTGTGTGTATAAAAACGCTAGTGGGAGTGTAATCACATTCTTCGTATTGTATGTTGATGACATAATACTATATGGAAAGGACATTCCAACCATGGAAGGTGTTAAAACCTGGCTTGGAAATTGTTTTTCCATGAAAGATCTCGGTGAAGCCGCCTATATTTTGGTAATAAAGATCTATAGGGATAGATCGAGGTGGTTGATAGGTCTAAACCAAAGTGCATATATTGATAAAATCTTGAAAAGGTTCAAGATGGAAAACTCTAAGAAAGGTATGGTACCTGTTCAAAGAAGGACAATGTTGAGTACATCTTAATGTCCAAGCTCAAAGGATGAGCAAGAGTGTATAAAGGACATCCCATATGCGTCTGCTATAGGATTCATCATATATACGATGATATGCACTAAGACCGGACATGTCATGCGCGTTAAGCATGACAAGAAGATATCAGCAGAATCCAGATAATAGCCATTGGATGGCTGTTAAGAGTATTTTGAAATACCTTAAAAACACAAAGGATATGTTCTTAATATATGGATCTGGTGAAGAGGAACTCGTTGTAAAGAGTTACACGGATGCGAGTTTCCAAACTGATCGAGATGATCCTCGATCATAATCGGGGTATGTCTCCATTATGAATAGGGTAACATTGTCCACTACAAAAACAGAATACATAGCCGCCTCATTAGCAGCTTTGGAAGCTACATGAATAAAAGGTTTATCACCGATCTAAGGGTGGTCTCTACCATTCAAGACCCCTTAGAAATCTTTTGTGATAACGAGGGTATGATTGCTCAAATCAAGGAACCCCGTGCACATCAAAAGATTAGGCACAATGAGCGGAGATTCAACTACATAAAGGATGAAGTTGAAAAGGGAAAGATATGTATTCGCAAAGTTCACTTTGATCAAAAGATTGCGGATCCACTCACGAAGCTCCTCGAAAGGTCAAAGCATGAAAGTCATACTTGTGCCTTAGGACTTCGATATTCTAGTGATTGGACTTGATCAAATTTTGTATTTGAATATGTGGAACTCTTTATTATTTGAGTAAAATTATTTGGTTATAATGTTTCAATTAATGTTCCAATTTAGCATGTTTAATCCATGAGTAAATTATTTACTCTAAATTTCCGTAGTCGTTCATACTTGTGGGAACAAGTATGAGGGTAAGTCTGTTATGAACTTGGATTGGTTGATATACATAAGGATGAATATGGAGCAATGGGTTGCTACCAGGGTTCATAGATATTTGTGGTATACAAATATTGGACTAACCCGCATCTCAAATTTTACTACATGGAATCTTATCGATTGATCATAAGTAAATTTGAGTAAAGGCGAATATCATTTGGTATCCTCCGACCTGAGATACATGTTGGGTTTTGATATTCACCAAGTATTATACCTTGAGCTAATTCTTCACTGTCCTGAAATAATGGATAGTACATAAGGGTATGTTCAGGTATAACACGAGGTGTTTGTGAGAAACGTATGTAGTCAAGATGGAATTTGTTCCTCTTATTCGTTGAGAGTTAGATGTCTAGGGCCTGATTAAGTTAAATCAACAAGGAATGATCATTCTGTGTCCTTGGATTTAACATGACATCTGTAACAAAAGGATAAATGATTGATTCACCTAAATCATATTCAAGTATGGTACTTGAAACGGATGATGTTATTGAATGGCACTTAGTCATATACATTAGGGGTAGCAAACTGTTGCTAGGCGTCATTTGCTGCTTTCATTAATCTTCTATGAATCTTGTGCAAGTGGGATATTGTAGGATTCGATCTGCCCAAGATACATACTAAATTGATGTGGCTAGTGTGATATGATCCAAGTCGGGTAATACCCAATAGCAGGCTAGACAAACACCTGCAATATTTATTTATTGATTTGATCAGTTAAATAAATAACAACACCAAAACATTTAGAAAAATGGTTTTCTAAATTAGATGCACTTAAGAAATTAATAAATAACATGGGTTTATTTATTTTGAGAGATTGCTTTATAATTGTTATTTAATGGTTAATTAACATTTATAAAATAAAACAATAACATGGCATGTAAGGTGTTACAACTTAATTAAACCAAGTTTTAATTAATGTCATGTTAGTGTTAGTTGAGTGTACAAAATAAATTGTAATGTTACAAATTTTACTTTGAGTTTAATTAAACACATTAGTGGAAGAACACATGTCATACCACCCAAAGTGGCAGCCATATTCACGGTCAAAATTAGCTGAAAAAGGGTTCCACTTACATGGTTTAAGTAAGCTTTTACACTTACAAGATATTCCATGCATTTACACATTATTCTCTCAAGTCTCAAGAGGATAATTCACTTCTTCTCTCTTCCTCTAGCTCACGGCAGCAGCAAGGCAGAAAGATGCTGAAAAACTTTCAGCTTTCAAGTAGTTTTAAGCTGAAAGTTGGTGTTGTAACATCCTAGCATCAAAGGGTGTTTTGTTGGTAGCTTGGGTATCACCTTCTTGAGGTCTTCTAGCTTGAAGATTCAGCCATAAGTTCATCATAAACACCTTGACAATGTCGATTTCCAACAGCTCCAAAGCAGCAATGAAAAGAGGGTTTTCTGGGCTTATTTTGGTGTGTTCTTCCTAGCAAGAAGGTGTTCTTGCAAAGAGCTTTGGGTATACAAGATTGAGGACTTCTATCCTTGAAGTCTTGGCTGCATTTTGGACATCTCCATCTTCATCAGACATCTCTTTTGGTCGATGTTTTTGCTGCTGCAGTAAGGTATATCACAGCTCTATGTAGCTGTGATTTTATGTAGTTTTACATATGTTCATAGCTTGCTAATTCACATAAATGATCCTTTGATTTATGGGTTTGTTTTATACACTTGAATGGTCACTTGAAGAACATAATTTTCAGCTTATAAAATGAGTTTTAAAGCTATACTTCCGCTGCGTTTTCAGAAAGTTTAAATGGTTAAACTATGATTTTATGTTCTAACAAACCCAACATTTATACCCAGCCCTAGTTTGGCAATTTGTCAAGTTTAGTCCTGCACTTAGCCCCCGAGTCCCCAAACTTGTTTCAGTTGATAACGACGTAGATACACGCGTTATACTAATTATAAGGATGTGTTTAATGTTGTTTATATCTTGTATATATTGTTGTTAATGATGTTTATATTATATAACATAATATAATTAGTGATGTCGATTGTGATATTCGTGAGCGTTTTGGATGATATGATTGCAAATATTGATGACACCACTAAAACGGAAAACAAATCAAACATGATGTCCTCACGAATAATCTATGAAGATGAAAAATGAACGCTCTAAGGTTAGTTAACGTAATTTCACGTTAAATGACGGACCTTGAGGGGACGGATGTCACACTCCGTTTGAAGCACTGTATGGGAGAAAGTGTTGTTCATTGATATGTTGGGCCGAATTCAATGAAAGTCAGTTAATAGGTCCTTAGATTATTCAGGAAACAACCAATAAGATATTATGAATCAAATATAAACACAAGTCAGCCAGAGATCATAAAAAAGGAGGCAACACTGATAATCGACATAAACCTTTAGAATTCTATGTGAGAGATCGGGTCTTGTTGAAAGTCTCTTCCTAGGAATGCAACGTACGATTCAAAGAAAAATAACAAAAGGGAAAATAGCTCTGTGATAGAGATCATAGAAAGAATTGGCCATCTGGCCTATCGATTAAAGTTAGCTTAGGAATTAAGTGATGTGTATGATACGATTCACGTAGTAAATCATAAAAAGTGTTTGGCTAACGGTTCTTTTTATGTACCAATCAAGGAAATTCAAATCAATGATAAACATTATTTTATGAAAGAACCAATAGAATCACGGATTGAAAGGTTAAGTAGTTAAAGAGCGGTAAGATCCTAATCGATAGTGTTTGATGGAACTCTAAATGAGGCCCTAATTTTACATGGGAAATGAGAAGATCAGATGAAACTGAAGTACCCATATTTGTTATTGGATAGAGCTTTAGGATCGAACTTCAGCTAATTTTGGGACGAAATTTTCCCAACTAGGGGATACTGTGACATCCGTCACTCTCTGGTCCATTAATCAACTAGCATCTCGTAATCATTCGTTTATCAATTTACTGTTTCATGTAATTAATACTTCATGATTACGTCTCTAAAACCGTTAGCTAGTCGCGTTCAAATTCGAATTTGTTATATTATAATTTAGATTAGTATATTATATTACTATTTGTCGGGTTTGTTGGACCTAAACAATGTTGTTTAACCATTTTAAACTTGAAAACGCAGCGGATTAACATCAAACAAATATCATTTGAAATCTGAAAAACATGGTTCATTGCATGTCTACAACAAACCCAAGAATGCAAGGATCTTATATATGTGTTTGAACTAGTTATCACAAATAAAACAACCCAAAGAAGCAATACATACTACCTTGCAAAACTGCTGAAAATCGTGGATGCATGATGAAGATGAAGTTGTTCTTGGATGACCAAAACATCAACAATAGATGTTCTCAAGTGTTCATACCCACAAGCCTTCAAGAAAACACCATATTTGCTAGGATTTGAACACCAAATCGCATCAAGAAAGCTGTTGGAAACGAGTTCCAACTGTGAACCACCACAAAGCTGCTGGAACTTTGTTTCATCCATGAAATCCGTCTTCTAGATGAGGAACACTAGTCTTGGTGATCGATTTTGCATGTGAGAGAAGTCTAGATCAGATGTGTGTGTGTTCTTAGAGAGGATTTTTGTTTCAAAAACAAGAAAGGAGAGGAGAAGGGGAAAGGCCCTTGCGGCCGAAACACCAACAATAACCCTTTTAGGTTTTCCCCTTTAAAACCCTTCTAAGTTTTTACAAAATGTTTTAACATAATTAACCTTTTTAATTATACATAATGTGCACACACACACACTATTATTATTTGATGTTGCTTAACTAATTTAAACAACATAACAAATAATACCCATGAACAAACTATCCTCATAATTTGTTCTTTCTCACCTACAATTTATTTAGAAAACCCATTTTCTAAATTGGTGTAATTATTTAATTGTATGATCATATCATCAATTAAATATTAATTGGTGTTTGCTAAGCTTGTTATTGGGTATGACCCGACTTGGATCACAACGTACTAACCACATCAATGTTCTATGTGTCTTGGGCATACAGAATCCAACAATCTCCCACTTGCACAAGATACATAGAAGATTGATGCAAGCAGTAAATACCGCCTAACAACGGTTTACTACCCTTAATACGCATGACTTAGAAGCCATTCAATAACATCATCCCCTTCAAGTATCCAACTTGAAATGATTTAGGTGAATCAATCATTTATCCTTTTGTTACAGATGTCATGTTAAATCCAAGGACACAGAATGATCATTCCTTGTTGATTTAACTTAATCAGGCCTTAGACATCATACTCTCAACGAATAAGAGGAACATATCCCATCTTGACTACATACGTTTCTCACAATCACCTTATGTCATACCTGAACATAGCCTTATGTATTGACAATTGTTTCATATCAGTGAAGAACTAGCTCAAGGTATAACACTTGGTGAATATCAAAACCCAATATGTATCTCAGGTCGGAGGATACCAAATGATATTCGCCTTTACTCAAATTTACTTATGATCAATCAATAAGATTCCATGTAGTAAGATTTGAGATGCGGGTCAGTCCAATATTCGTATCCCACGAATATCTATGAACCTTGGCAGCAACCAATTGCTCTATATTCATGCCTTATGAATATCCACCAATCCAAGTTCATAATAGTCTTACATTCATATTTGTTCCCACAAATATGACCGACTACAGACATTTAGAATAATAAAATTATTCATGGATGTAAACATGCTAAAAGGAACATCACTTAAAATATCGTAAATACATAGACAAGTTAAGTATTACAATTGTTCCATATTAATAATATTAATACTAAACAGATCAATTCCAATCACTAGAATATCGAAGTCCCAAGGCACAAGTATGACTTTCATGCTTTGCCCTTTCAAGGGGCTTCGTGAGTGGATCCGCAATGTTTTGATCAAAGTGAACTTTGCGAATACATATCTTTCCCTTTTTCAACTTCATCCCTTATGTAGTTGAATTTCCGCTCATTGTACCTAATCTTTTGATGTGCACGGGGTTCCTTGATTTGAACAATCACACCCTCGTCATGACAAAAGATTTCTAAGGGGTCTTGAATGGTAGAGACCATCCTTAGATTGGTGATAAACCTTTTTATCCATGCAGCTTCCCAAGCTGCTAATGAGGCGGCTATGTATTCGTATTCTGTAGTGGACAATGCTACCCTATTCATAATGGAGACATACCCCGATTATGATCGAGGATCATCTCGATCAATTTGGAAACTAGCATCCGTGTAACCCTGTACAACTAGTTCCTCTTCATCAAATCCGTATATTAGAAACATATCCTTAGTCCTCCTAAGGTATTCTCGCATACATTCAACAACCATCCAATGGCTGTTACTTGGATTCTGCTGATATCTATTTGTCATGCTTAACGCGCATGACACGTCCAGTCTAGTGCATATCATCGCATACATGATGGATCCTATAGCAGACGCATATGGGATGTCCTTCATACGATGTTGCTCATCCTTTGAGCTTGGACATTGAGATGCACTCAATATTGTCCCTCTTTGAATAGGTACTATATCTTTCTTAGAGTTTACCATCTTAAACCTTTTTAAGATTTAACCAATGTATGCATTTTGGTTTAACCCTATCAACCGCCTCGATCTATCCCTATAGATCTTTATTTCCAAAATGTAGACGGCTTCACGGAGATCCCTTTTGGAAAAACAATTTCCAAGTGTAATATGTCATCAACATATAATACTAAGAACGTAATTACACTCCCACTAGCCCCTTGATGCACACAATCCTCGTCAGCGTTCTTGATGAAACCCAATTTCTTGATCTTTTCATCAAAACGTTGATTCCAACTTCTCGATGCTTGTCTCAATCCATAGACTGATATCTTTAACTTGCATACTTTATCAGGATGATTTGGATCGACAAAACCTTCAGGCTGAACCATATGGACAGTCTCTTCGATATGTCCATTAAGAAAAGCGGTTTTGACATCCATTTGCCAAATCTTATTATCATAATGAGCAGTTATGGCAAACAATATCCTGATAGACTTTAGCATTGCCATTGGCGAGAAGGTTTCATCATAATCAACCCTTTGACTTAGAGTGAAACCTTTTGCTACAAGTCTTGCCTTGTAAGTATCCAAGTTTCCATGCATGTCAGTTTTCTTCTTGAAAACCTACTTGCATCCAACCAGTTTGGAGTTAAGTGAAGAGTCAACCAATTCCCAAACTTGGTTGTCATACATGGATTGCATCTCTACGTTCATGGCTCCTAGCCACATGTCATAATCCGAATTGGACATTGCATCATGGTATGTAGTTGGCTCTTTGGAGTCAACAACGTAGCATCCATCTATGAAAAATCCACATCTTTCATGTGGAATGCTAACTTTACTAGATCTGTGAACGTTTTGTGTGTATTGATCAACCTCTTGATCATGATCAACAACCTCTTGTTGATTGCTAGTGTCAACCAAACGTGTATCGGCTTGTGGATCTTGATCCTCATCAAATTCCACTGTTCTATGCGTCATTCCTTCCATAAGGAGCTTGGCTTCCAAGAACTCTGCCTTTTGAGCAATGAATACCTTTTGCTCTGTTGGATCAAAGAAGTAGTATCCTATACAGTCCTTTTGGATATCCAACAAATATACACTTAGTGAATCAATTTTCAGTTGGTTTGGGTGTTAAGCTTAACATAAGCTTCATAACCCATAATTTTAAATATGATAGCGATGGAACTATTCCATTTCATATTTCAAAAGGCGTCGAATCCACTTTCTTGGTTTGGACCATATTCAAAATATGAGCCGCGGAGAGTAGTGCGAAACCCCAAAATTATAGAGGTAGTGAGCTTATAGCCATCATAGGTCAAACTATATCCAATAGGGTTCGATCTCCTTTCAGACACACCATTATGTTATGGTGTTCTGTGAGGAGTAAGTTATGAGACAATCTTACAACTTCCTAGATGATCCCTAAAAGTCTCACTTAGGTATTCACCTTCTCTATCTAAACGGAGAACTTTGGTAGTTCTATCGAGTTGATTTCCTACTTCATTCTTGAAGTTTTTGAACATTTCAAATTCTTCATGTTTATGTGCCATCAAGTACACATAACCATAGTGACTATAATCATCGGTAAAGGTAATGAAGTAAGTTTCACCATACCTTGTCATTGTCTTAAAAGGACCACATACATCCAAATGTATGACTCCTAATAAGTCTTTTGCCCTCTCATTAGTACCACTAAAAGGCGTGTTGGTTATCTTACCTTGTAAACAAGATTCACACTTATCAAATGAATAATTTTCATTTGTTTTCAAAAGACCATTCTTTTAAAGTGTTTAAATCCGATTCTTGTTTATGTAACCAAGATGACAATGACAAGAATAAGAGTCACTTAAACCATTTTAAGTCTCTTGGTGCATGATAGGTATAATGTGTTATTATAGGACGAATCATTATGAACCAATTCATCAACATCATTAGAAGGCATGGCCTTAAAATAATATACATCATCCATATAAATACAAATACCATCATTTACTAACTTTAAATCATAACCATATCGTTTTAAAAGGGAAACTTAAATCATGTTCCTAGTCAAACTAGGAGCATATAACATGTTTTGACGAACAACTTTCAATCCTTTTGAAAGTTTCAAAACATAGTCTCCTTTCTTAAAGTGCTTATTTCTTTTGAACCCTTGCAACAAATTGCAATAGTGAGTTCCATATGAGGTATCCAATTACCCATGTGCTTTGAGGAAATAACACCTAAGTCAATATGGATTATGAAAGTTATGCTTAAGGTTTGCCCAGCATCCCTTTTATTTCTCAACTCGTTGAGATAGGTTGGATGAATCCCTTTCAAATGACCTATCTCACCATACTCAAAAGCATGGATCGTTTTCGGTTACCTTAAGCTTCATAAGCTTAGGTTTTGGAGGTTCCGCTTTGATCTACCCTTACCCATTGCCTTTGATGTGCCCTTCTCCTTTGGCAACATTTGCCTTGGGATCGGGAATGGCCTATCCTTATTGATCTAGAGAATAGGTGGAACCTTTCTACCCATCCCTGCCTTAGCTGCTACGAGCATTGCGTGAAACTCACCAATGCTCTTGTCCTATCCATTCATATTGTAATTCATTATGAATGTCTCAAACTTTTAGTTAGGCCATTAAGGATCAAATCCTTGGTCAACTCCTTTGAGACAGGACAGCTAAGCCTCTCGAGGCGGCCTTAACATCGTCGGGGTCGGGTTGGTTAGGAATAGGATCGTCAAGGACATTTGCCTTTGCTCTTGCTTGAGAATAATTCTCAAGTTTCGAGACCAGTCCATAAGGTTATTATGGTAGAGACGATCCCTCTCTAAAATAGTTCTCAGTGATAGGGTATGGACGGTCGGGGTGGTAGCATTATTGTTTGCGGTCATTCTACAAATTTTACAAAGTTCTTTTTAGTATTTCTGAAAAATTTCATTTTAATTATTAATACCCTTTATGTCTCATAGACAATTAATAATTAAAATCTAGAATCCAATGTTACATTCAAATAATGGTTAGGTTACCTTTATCCCATTATTCAAATTAACAAGGTAGTCAACATTTGACAATTGCAACCTTTTACAACTTCTAGTGGTATGGGATCGACTTTAAACATTATATGCAAAGTCGGCATGTTAATCCCATCAACACCATTTGGAAACCATATTTTAGGTGATCCATTCAACATGGTTTGCAAATCAAGTTACCCTACTTGCACACACATGTGAGTTTACCAACACAAGTGGTTAGGTGACCTTTATCCCACCAATGTGGTATTCCCAACTTAAGTCATAAGTTCCCTCAAAATGGTTAGGTGACCTTTATCCCATTAAGAGTTTCCAAATGACTTAAGTGTTGTGCAAAAGGACGGTGTTAAACTTGTTTGAAAAGGGATTTTTAGTTTTCATTGATTCTAGTTTGAAAACTCTATTTACCTTGTATTTGCATGCTTTCAAATACAAGGTATCCTATGGTTCACTTTTAATAAAACCTCTTTTATTAAATCATTAATCCTTTTAATAACCTTTTATTAATCACTTAATGATTAGGAACCATAAAATTCAGCTTGTTAAGTTTGTTAATTAGTTTGTTATGCACATCCAAATGTCAAATAACAATCATACAACAAACAACCAAACAAGCACAATCATACAAACATATGTGCATAACTATAGCCACTAAATTGACTACACTTGTTTGCCATCACAAGTGTTGTCATAAGGTCTTTCCTAAGGGTTGAACACAATCACAAATGATGAGGTCTCCAAAGACTCCCACTTGAACTTGCATCCAAATGCTTCAAGTCCATCCTTTGTGTCTTCCTTTTGTGCTTCCTTCCCGAGCATCTTCTTTTACAAAGTATATATATCCTAATACATATTTTCTAGTAAAAGAAAAAATACTCCTAATCTATTTATTACATTGCCAAATGAATAAACAAATTACAACCCAAATAGAAACATCAAAAGGAATTATTACAACCCAAATAGAAAGAATACAACCGACATGACAATTCCACAATCAACCAAATCCAAAACATACATGGTCAAGGCTATGTTATGCACTAAAACATGTATCCATATACATCATTTCAAGAACTAAATGAACCCCATTTGACCCTAAATTTTCAGCCAACACAAACTAAGAATTTAGGGTCTTTTGTCCAAACAAAAACCAATCAACCAAATTGATATCTTTCCTTTCAAGATCCAATCATAAGCATGCATGATTACAACCTTGAAAGGTTGGGGCATCATCAAATCATCACAAAACAGCCCTAATAAGGTTGTTAAAGCCTCATAAAACCAATTTTACAAGAACACATGAAACTAGTCATCCACATATCCGGCTCTAGATGCCATTGTCGGGTTTGTTGGACCTAAACAATGTTGTTTAACCATTTTAAACTTGAAAACGCAGCGGATTAACATCAAACAAATATCATTTGAAATCTGAAAAACATGGTTCATTGCATGTCTACAACAAACCCAAGAATGCAAGGATCTTATATATGTGTTTGAACTAGTTATCACAAATAAAACAACCCAAAGAAGCAATACATACTACCTTGCAAAACTGCTGAAAATCATGGATGTATGATGAAGATGAAGTTGTTCTTGGATCACCAAAACATCAACAATAGATGTTCTCAAGTGTTCATACCCACAAGCCTTAAAGAAAACACCATATTTGCTAGGATTTGAACACCAAATCGCATCAAGAAAGCTGTTGGAAACGAGTTCCAACCGTGAACCACCACAAAGCTGCTGGAACTTTGTTTCATCCATGAAATCCGTCTTCTAGATGAGGAACACTAGTCTTGGTGATCGATTTTGCATGTGAGAGAAGTCTAGATCAGATGTGTGTGTGTTCTTAGAGAGGATTTTTGTTTCAAAAACAGGAAGGGAGAGGAGAAGGGGAAAGGCCCTTGCGGCCGAAACACCAACAATAACCCTTTTAGGGTTTTCCCCTTTAAAACCCTTCTAAGTTTTTACAAAATGTTTTAACATAATTAACCTTTTTAATTATACATAATGTGCACACACACACACTATTATTATTTGATGTTGCTTAACTAATTTAAACAACATAACAAATAATATCCATGAACAAACTATCCTCATAATTTGTTCTTTCTCACATACAATTTATTTAGAAAACCCATTTTCTAAATTGGTGTAATTATTTAATTGCATGATCATATCATCAATTAAATATCAATTGGTGTTTGCTAAGCTTGTTTTGGGTATGACCCGACTTGGATCACAACGTACTAACCACATCAATGTTCTATGTGTCTTGGGCATACAGAATCCAACACTATTGACATTATCATTACTTATTATTATTATTATTATTATTATTATTATTATTATTATTATTATTATTGTAGGATTCTATATGCCCAAGACACGTACAATACTGATGCGGTTAGTACGTTATGATCCAAGTCGGGTTATATCCAATAACAAGCTTAGCAAACATAAATTGATATTTGATTGATGATATGATCATGCAATTAAATATAAACACCAATTTAGAAAATGGGTTTTCTAAATTAGTTGCATATGAGATAGAACAACTTATTAAGATACTTTGTTCAAATATTATTATTTGAAGTGTTATTTAATTTAATTAGATGACATCAAATAATAAATTGGGTGTATGAGTTATACAATTAAGTGTTAATTGTACAACTTATTTAAATGAATAGTCTAATATTGGAGTTGTATAAAATTTTGACGGGGAAACCCTCCTAACCAAAATATTCAGCCGCCCCCTCTCTCTAATATCATTGGTCCTTTGCTTTCTTGATACTCTCCAAGATTTACTAGTTGAACACACTACCCAAAGGATCTCATTCATACATGCAAAAACTAAAAGAAACTCCTCTCTCTCTCTCAAAAGAGCTCACGGTAATAGCAGCTGAAAAGAAGGGTTTTTGGAGTTGTTTTTGGTGTTGATTCTTCCTAACAAGAGTTGTTTGCAAGTAAGCTTGGGGTATACAAGCTTGAGGGATCCTTTCCTCGGAGCCTTGGTCGGATTTCTTGCTTCACATCATCTCCTTTTGGTCGACTTTTGAGGCTGCTGAAAGGTAGTTTTTCACAGCTCATTGTAGCTATTATTTTATGTACTTTTACATGTGTTCATAGCTTGCTTATTCACATATAAGATCCCTTTTGTTCTTGGGTTTGTTTACACTTTAAACATCAAATAGAACATGAAATTTTCAGCTTATAAACAATGTTATAAAGCTATTATTCCGCTGTGTTTTCAGAAAGCTTAAATGGTTAAACTTGTTTTGTGTTCTATCAAACCCAACAATGGTATCAGAGCTGGTTATGTGGAATTTTCTTTTATGTTGAATCCCCAAACTTTCAAGGTCATATCACACATGCTTGTGATTAAAGCTTGAAAGATATGTATGATGATTTGTATATTGTTTGGACAATGTTTAAAACCCGAATTTTCAGTTTATGTTGGCTGAAAATCATGAGTTTTAGTGGGGATTCTTTGTTATATTTGGATGAGATTATGAATGTTTATATTGGTGCATAACCTAGCTTAGACCTTGTGTTGATTTGGTTTGGAATGGATGTTTGTTTTGGTTGTTTTCATTTGGGTTGTAATAATATTCTTTTGTGCTAGTTTTGGGATGTAATTTATTTATTCATTCATTTGTAATGTAATAGATAGATTAAGTGCATTTTCTTTATTTAAAAATTTTTATTAGGATATAAATTTTGTAAATGAATATGCACTAGATGGAAGCACAAGAGGAAGACACAAAGAGAAGGACTTAAAGCATATGGATGCAAGTTCAAGTGGGGGTCTATGAAGATCTCATATTTGTGTTGTATTCAACCCTTAGGAAAGACCAAACGACAACACTTATGATGGAAAACAAGTGTTGTCAACATAGTGGCTATGGTTATGCACATGTGGTTGTTTATGTTTAAGCTTGTTTGAATGTTTGTTGTTTGATTGTATGGTTGATATTTGGACATGCATTACAAACTAATTAACAAACATAACAAGCTGAAAATTGATGGTTCTTAATCATTAAAAGGTAATAAAAGGTTATTAAAATGATTTAATGATTTTAAAGATTAAAATAGGTTTTAATCAAAGGACCATAGGGTATCTTGTATTTGAAAGCATGCAAATACAAGTACATAGAGTTTTCTAAACTAGAATTATGAAACCTCTAAATATTCTAAAACAAGATCAACACCGTCCTTTTACACAACACTTAAGTCACTTGGGAACTCTTAGTGGGATAAAGGTCACCTAACCATTTTGAGGGAACTTATGACTTGAGGTGAGAATGCCATATTCGTGGGATAAAGGTCACCTAACCACTCATTTTGGCAAACTCACACGTGTGTGTAAGTAGGATGTCTTGATTTGGAAACCATGTTAAATGGATCACCTAGAATATGGTTTCCAAATGGTGTTGATGGGATTAACATGCTGACTTTACATATGATGTTTAAAGTCGATACCATACCTCTAGAAGTTGCAAATGGTTGCAACCGTCAATCGTTGACCACCTTATTAATTTAAATCGTGGGATAAAGGTCACCTAACCATAATTTAAATGTAATGTTGGGTTCTAGATTTTAATATGAAAATGACCTTAAAAGGTATTAATTATTAAAAAATAGCAATATCGAAAATACTAAAATAGATCTTTGTTAAATTTTGTAGATGGCCACCAATAATGATAATCATGATAACTCATCCACGTCCACCCAATCTTTACGAGCGATACTCCAAAAGGAACGTCTAAATCATAACAATTTCATTGATTCGTATCGAAACTTAAGAATCGTTCTCAAGCAAGAGAGACGATCATATGTTTTAGACGACCCTATCCCCGATCAACCTACTGAGGATGATGAGGAGGCCTATAACTATGGCTGAAGTACACTGAGGACTCCGTCCAAGTTTCTTGTCTCATGCTAGCGAGCATGACTCTGGATCTCCACAAGGAGTATGAACATCACGGAGCTTATGACATGATAACCCAGCTAAAGGAAACGTTCCAACAGCAAGCAAGGGTTGAGCGCTTCAAAACGGTTCGAGCACTCCACGCATGTCGTATGGACGACAACCAATCGGTTTCATCTTATGTACTTAAGATGAAAAGCCACGTTGACCGCCTCGAAAGGCTTAATTGTCCTGTCTCGAAGGAATTGGCCACGGATTTGATCCTTAATGGCCTTACCTAGAAGTTTGAGACATTCGTGTTAAACTACAACATGAATGCTTGGGACAAAAGCATTGGTGAGCTTCACTCAATGCTTGAAACGGCTGAAGCGGCCATGGGTAAAAGGGTTTTACCCGTTCTCACCATCAATGAAGGTGGGAACAATAAAAGGCCTCATCCCGCACCCAAGGCAAAAGTTGCCAAGGGTAAGGGACCCGTTTGGGGAAAAGGGAAAGGGGTGGAAAGGGTGCCACCCAAACCACAAGAGAAGAAGCAAAAGGTTGCTACTAATGAGGGATGCCGGGCAGACCTCAGGTCAGGTACAATATACATGACTCATATCGATCTTAATGTTACATCTTCTAACACATGGGTATTGGATACCGGATGTGGAACTCATATTTGCAATTTGTTGCAGGGGTTCACAAGAAGTAGGGACTTTAATCAAGGGGATGTTAGCCTCTTCGTGGGCAATGGAACTAAAGTCATAGTTGAAGCTCGTGGGGACTACATCCTAAAACTTACAAGCGGCTTGGATGTTATTTTGAAGAATGTTTTGTATGCCCCTAGTTTGACTAGAAACATTATTTTTGTATCCCAATTAAGACATTATGATTATGTATTATCTTTTGTTGAAAATGATATTCATGTTTCTTTAAATGATATGTTCTATTTTAAAGCTATTCCTATTAATGGTATTTATGAATTGGTTCATGAAAATACTGTAAATAGTTCATTGTACCAAACTAACACCAAGAAACTCAAGTTGGATTTGAGTAATACCTATCTTTGGCATTGTCGTCTTGGTCACATAAACAAGAAACGTATACAAACACTTCAAAAGAATGGTCTTTTAAAACAAATGAATGTGATTCATTTGATGTATGTGAATCTTGTTTACAAGGAAAAATGACTAAGGCACCCTTTAGTGGAACTAACGAAAGGGCAAAAGATTTATTAGGAATCATACATTCGGATGTGTGTGGTCCTTTTAAGCCAATGACTAGGAATGGTGAAAGATACTTCATTACCTTTACCGACGATTATAGTCGCTATGGGTATGTTGTAACACCCGAAATTTTGATTAAGACAAGGAGAAACAATAAGAAGAAAAGAAAAGAAAACATTTTGGAAGGAAAGGAAGAGAAAGAAAAGTGGAAGGGGGTTTTGTGTAAAAAGTACAAAGAAGAGGAAATATCTGATATACATAGGGAAGGCTGCCCATTCTTTCCCTCACAACCCCAAATCAGCGAAAGTTTTAGAGAGAGAAAGAGCAGACTACGAGTTTTGAAGGAAGAACAAGAAGAAGAAAAAGACGAATTCGAGGTACTGGGTTCTACGGCTACGGATTTCGAAGCAGCCATACCCAGCAACACAATGTGAGTTCTAAGACCCCTTCTTTTACGTATTTTTGAATGATTTTGGGGCTGGAACACATCTTTAAACTGTTTTCAGGATTTGGGTGTTAACCCGTGTGTGTATGTGTGTGATATGTGTATGTATGTGTATGTATACGTGTATATGACCTGTTCGGGAAGTGGGTGTGCACGTTTCAGAGAAGGTATATATATAGTCCACGCATGAATGTTCATAGGTACACTGTTACGGTATGCACTAGAATGGTATACATGATGTCTAGGTGAATCTAGATGCATAATATGATGATTCTGTCCTTTAGAGATGTTAAGATGATGAATGAGATATGAGAATGGTTGAGTTGCAGGTTTCCACACTCATCCGCATTGCTCAATGCGGACTGCCAAGGCAAAGATGGCCAAGGTGGTCATCCGCATTAGCCAATGCGTATGACCAAGCGAATGCGGTCAAGGCAGTGACCCGCATTGACCAATGCGGACGGCTAAGGAAATGCGGACCAGACATTATATCATCCGCATTGTCCTAATGGAAAGAAATGGCCAAGGCATCTCACCCGCATTGACTAATGCGGACGACCTATGAAATGCGTTAAGGCAATTGCCAGTCGCATTGACCAGTGCGGACAGTTCATGAACTGCGGCTAAGGCATTACTCATCCACATTGACCAATGCGGATAGTCAGACAAATGCGGATGAGTCAGAATGAGGAATGCGGATATAAGTTTAGCAAGACCTGATTTATTTGGGTAAACGAGTAATATAGGCAAGATGATGATGATGTTGCATGGGTATACCTACTGTATACTATATATGTATGATGCCTTGTATGATGATGAATGAATGTTATGTGTATGTTCCTTATGATTATGTATGTTTATCTTTCTAAAACTTTACAAATTATGGAAATGAACGAATGAAGTATTATGTAACGTAAAGTGAAAGATAATGACAGAGGAACATGATGATGAATGCATGTATTAACGAATGAATGAGAAGAAAGATGATGATGAATACATGCATTAATGAACGAATGAATTAAGTCTTTCAAACATAGAATAACGCGATTGGTCTTTCTCTGTGATTACCATGGTCATGGTACCACTACCGCTTACTTACTAGTACTGTGGCATACGTTTTGTTGTTCATATGTTGACTTCAGCCTAGTAGCTAATAATGATCGGGGTATGGCATATGGTATTGGTACAAAAACTTTTCAATGTGCAAGCGAAGATGAAACGGGATCCTTGTGATTCGACCACAATAATCATAGCCGAGTGCTATGAAGTGGGTAAAGCTTGACAGGATCCATATGAGAAGTTAAAGATAATGATGTATAATGAATGATGAAGATAATAATGAATATTGTCTCTGTGTACGTATGGTGTATGATCATGTGAAATAACGGTTTCTAATGGAAAGTTATTATGTTATTGTAAAACTAGAACTCACTCAGCAACGCTGACTTTTATGTGTTTCCAGTTGGCAGGTAGTGTTGCTGGGGATGGCACGAGGCGACTACTCAGTTCTTTTGGGATGGCATTCTCCGTTTGATCATGCTCCCACGCAATAGGATGCGGGCTCATAATGCATGCAACACATTATGTTGCATGCAAATGTCAAGTGTTCCTTGAGGATCCCGATAAACAGGATTATTTAAGGACCCTTCCTTGGAGATTCTGATAAACGAGATTACTTAAGGAACCTCCTTTATGATGAAAATCATAAAGGGTCTATACTAGAGGTCACTGTATGTGACCCTATGATTGCTGAGGATTCACATAAACGGGATTATTTAAGAAATCCTCAGTTTCATATGCTTTAGCAGCAATCATAGTAAAGATAGGCAATGTAAAGAAAGCTTGTATTTTGTAATCAGGTCAACGATGTAATGCATTGTAAAGGCTTTTATGATGAAATGAGAAAGTATTTCTTATTAATTCCGCTGCATTATTTTACTTAATATATGTGTTTATTTAAGATGCTTATGAACGTATACCAAAAGTATGCTTTATGTGCGATGAATGACCAACCGTGAGGTGCCCGGGAGTGGGGCCTTACAAGTTGGTATCAGAGCAAACGTTTAAGTAAAAACGGGTAAATTTTCAAAATAAACCTAAAAGTTAAACTTAAAATGGGACAGGAAGGAAGAGAATGCCACCTGAGTAGTTGCGTGCCATTAGGTATTTTCCTAAAGATTAACTGGTATTATGTGTGCATGTGATGTGATTTATGTGTACTGCTAGATTTAGATACTAATGTAGTCAGGACGGGTGATGCTCGGGGTGCGAAGAGTAAAGTAGGTGGCTAATCACAACTGGCCACTGTAATTAGGGACTTACTATACTTGACATAAACTGAGCTATTTCCTTGAATGACCGTGTTAGTATTTGAACATTTCAGTGTGATAGAGAATGGCGGGTGTTAGATCTTCTAAAGCTTCCCGGGTTGGAGGCGGTGGCGGATGTGGTGCTGAACCACGAGCCACAAGAGGAAGACCTAGGGTGGAGAAAGTGGTTCATGAAGAACCCGATACTCCTCATCAGGAGGGCGTAGATGAGAGAGCTAATTTGAGAGCGTCGGTAAAAGAGGCAGTGGTTGAGGAGGTATATCAGGTCATGCAGACGATCTTACCGTCTGTGGTGACCGAATTGATTAAGGCTGTCAGGGAAGGTGAAAGAAAAGAGAGGAATAGGTCCTCAGGAAGACAGGAACAACTAGAGCCGGAAACGGTTCTATCTGATAATGAAGAGGAAGAGGAGCAGGAGCCGGTACGAGAGACAACACGGGGTTGCAATTACGGGGCATTCATGAGGTGCAAGCCCCCTACTTTTGATGGTTCTAGCACTGCGGCTGATGCTCACCAATGGGTGAGGGAAATGGAAATGGTCCTCGATATCAGTGATTGTCAGGAGGAGAAAAAGGTAAAGTTTGCTACCCACTCTTTTACGGGGTTGGCCTTATGCTGGTAGGAAAATATAGTCCAGGCCGAGGGTAGCAGGGCCATTGGGAAAATGAAGTGGTCCGAGTTAAAGAGAATGGTGATCGAGGAGTTCAGTCCTCGTCGGGAGATGGATAAAATCGAAAGAGAGTTCCTGCAGCTAGAGGCAGGTACGATGACCCACCAACAGTACACCACCAAGTTTAATGATATGGCAAGAATGGTGCCGGACCAGGTGACACCGGTGTCTTGCAAAATCAGCCAGTATATTCAGGGGCTACAGGCCGACATCCGCACAAACTTGATTACTGCCCGACCGAGTACTTTTAGGTCGGCAGTAGATTAGGCTGGGAGATTATACGATGAAAGGGCTAGGGTGGTGAAGGCTGAGAGTGGTAAGAAGCGAGGTGGCGAGAAAAGTTGTCAGGGAAAGAGGTTTGGTCGAGGTGATACCTCGACAAGTAACAAGAAGGCATGGGTGGATGACCGCCGCGTGGTCATGTCTAGAGCTGGGATGAGGAAGTGTGGCCAATATGGTAGAGAGCACTCGGGGGAGTGGAAATAGGGATCCAACATCTGCTTTAAGTGTGGGAAGACAGGTCATATGGCCAAGGATTGCCGGATGGGCAAGTGTTTTAACTGTGGGGAAAGTGGTCATATGTGCGAAAATTGTAAGAGGCCTAGGGCTGAGGGCTCAGAGGAGAAGAAGACGGGAGGAGAAGCACCGAGGGCAAAGGCCAGGGCGTTCACGATGACGCAAGACGAGGCTAGGACGGACCCTGACGTTATGTCCGGTACGTTTTTGGTGAACCAAACTTTAGCCTCCGTATTATTTGATTCGGGTGTCAGTGGGAGTTTTATTTCTGCTACTTTCTGTGCCAAATTGCCTGTTAGTCGTAGACGTGTGAATGTACCGTTTGACGTAGAGACTGCTATAGGTAAAACTACCAGGATTTCCGAGGTGATAGAGGGTTGTGATGTAGAATTAGAAGGCCACAAATTTCCGGTTAAACCGTTTGCGATGACTTTGGGTGGTTTTGATTTGGTGCTTGGGATGGATTGGTTGGCGGACTTTGAGCGAATATAGTGTGTCAAAAGAAGATGATTTGTTTGACAGCGCCTGATGGAAGTTCGGTAACTGTTTATGGGGATTGGGTCATGACAATTCTGAAGGTGATCTCAATGGCGGTGGCGAGAAATGTATGAGGCGTGGGTGCAGCGCCTACTTATGTTATATGAAAGATGTGGAAACGCTAACACCACGACTATCTGATGTTCCGGTTGTGCGTGATTTTCCAGACGTGTTCCCGGAAGACTTATTGAGATTGCCACCTGACAGAGAGATCAAGTTCCAGATTGACCTGATACCGGGTGCTCAACCTATCGCCAAGGCACCGTATCGATTGGCCCCGATGGAAATGAAAGAGTTGATGGAGCAGTTGCAAGAGCTATTGGATAAGGGTTTATTAGACCGAGTATCTCCCCTTGGGGTGCTCCGGTCCTGTTTGTGAAGAAGAAGGATGGTAGTATGAGGATGTGCATCGACTACCGTGAGCTGAACAAGTTGACGTTGAAGAACAGATACCCCTTGCCAAGAATCGATGATTTATTTGATCAACTTCAAGGCGCCAGTTGGTTTTCACGAATAGATCTTCGATCGGGCTACCATCATCTGAAAGTGAAGGAGCAAGACATTCCTAAAACAGCCTTTCGTACACGCTATCGTCATTATGAGTTTCTCGTTATGTCTTTTGGTTTGACCAATGCGCCGACTGCTTTTATGGATTTGATGAATCGAGTGTGTCGGCCGATGCTGGATAAATCAGTGATTGTGTTTTATCGATGATATACTGATTTACTCTAGGAGCGAAGACGAGCATGCCGGCCATATTCGGGAGGTGTTGGAGACCTTGAGAAAGGAGAAACTGTATGCTAAGTTCTCCAAGTGTGCTTTTTGGTTACGCGAGGTGCAATTTCTGGGTCACGTGGTAAATGCGAAAGGGATAATGGTGGACCCAGCTAAGGTTGAGGCCGTGATGCAATGGAAGTCACCAAAGACGCCATTCGAGATTCGCAGTTTCTTGGGATTGACGTGCTACTATAGAGGATTTATTCAAGACTTTTCAAAGATAGCCTCACCTTTGACAAAATTGACTCGCAAGGACGTAAAGTTCGTGTGGGGTCGGGAACAGGAGGATGCCTTTGAGGAGTTGAAGACGAGACTGACACAAGCTCCTGTCTTGACATTGCCCGAGGGGAATGAAGACTTAGTGGTCTATTCGGATGCATCTTATTCTGGGCTAGGTTGCGTATTGATGCAACGCGGGAGAGTGATAGCCTATGCGTCTCGACAACTGAAGACCCACGAAGTCAACTATCCCATGCACGATCTAGAACTAGCTGCGGTGGTTTTCGCGTTGAAGATTTGGCGGCACTATCTATACGGGACGAAGTGTACCATCTTCACGGACCACAAGAGCTTGAAGTACTTCTTCGAGCAGAAAGATCTAAACATGAGGCAAAGGCGATGGTTGGAGCTCATAAAGGATTATGACTGCGAAATCCATTACCATCCGGGCAAAGCCAACGTGGTGGCAGATGCCCTTAGCCGAAAAGAAAGGCCTGAGCCGATTCGGGTGAAGGCTTATCAGTTAATCATGACCTCCGACGTGATGACATAGGTTAAGGAGTTTCAAGACGAGGCTTTGAAAGAAGATCGTCTTAACTCTGAAAGGATGAGGGGTCTAGTTACGGAATTAGGAGAGAACACTCTTAGTGTTAAGACCCGATTTGGGCGGATGTGGATTCCTCGGTACGGGGATCTACGAGGAAAGATAATGGACGAAGCCCATAAGACTCGGTACACCATTCATCCCGGTGCTACCAAGATGTATCACGATATGAAGAAAGATTATTGGTGGCCGGGCATGAACATGATGTGGTGGAATATGTGAGTAAGTGCCTGACTTGTTTACAAGTAAAGGCAGAACACCAGAAACCATACGGGAAGATCCAACCGTTGGATATACCCGAATGGAAGTGGGAGCACATCACCATGGATTTTATCACGAAGTTACCACGTACCCCGAAAGGGTATGATGCTATATGGGTGATAGTCGATCGATTGACGAAGAGTGCCCACTTCCTACCGATCTGCGCGACGTATTCATCTGAAAGATTGGCGGATCTATTCATCAAAGAAATCGTAGCTCGTCATGGCGTGCCAGTGTCCATCGTGTTTGATCGTGACACCCGTTTTACATCGAAATTTTGGAAGAGATTCCATGATGCGATGGGGACGAGACTACATATCAGCATGGCTTATCACCCTCAGACGGACGGCTAGTCTGAGAGGACGATCCAGACACTCGAAGACATGCTTCGGGCATGCGTGATCGATTTTTGGGGAAGTTGAGATGATCACTTACCGTTAGCAGAATTCTCGTATAATAACAGTTATCATGCCAGCATCGGCATGCCACCTTACGAGATGTTGTACGGTAGGAAATGTGGACGCCCGTATGTTGGGGAGACATTGGGCAGAAGGAACTGGGAGGTGTCGAGGTAGTTGAAGCAACGATTGAGAAGTTAGAAAAGATCAAAGCTTCATGAAGGCGGCAAAAGATAGGCAAAAGTCGTATGCGGATAAGAGGCGGAGACCGATAGAGTTCAAGTTGGGTGACCGAGTCATGTTGAAGGTCTCGCCCTGGAAAGGCATTATCCGATTCAGGAAACGAGGTAAGCTTAGCCCGAGATATATAGGACCTTTCCGGATCATCGCACGAGTAGGAGAGGTAGCCTATCCGCTTGAACTGCCAGACGAGTTAAGTGGAATTCATCCCACGTTCCATGTATCTCATCTGAGAAAGTACTTACCTGATGAAGACATGATTGTTCCACTGGAGGATATTGAAGTAGACGAATGACTCAATTACGTGAGCAACCAGTGGCATTATTGATTGTAAAGAAAAGAGGTTAAGGAATAAAGTGGTTCCTCTTGTGCGTGTACAGTGGAAGCACAGAAAGGGATCTGAGTCTACGTGGGAGACTGAAGAGGAAATGAGACAACATTACCCCCATCTATTCGAGGAATGACAGGTTTCGGGGACGAACCTTTATAAGGGGGGTGGACTTGTAACACCCGAAATTTTGATTAAGACAAGGAGAAACAATAAGAAGAAAAGAAAAGAAAACATTTTGGAAGGAAAGGAAAAGAAAGAAAAGTGGAAGGGGGTTTTGTGTAAAGAGTACAAAGAAAAGGAAATATCTGATATACATAGGGAAGGCTGCCATTCTTTCCCTCACAACCCCAAATCAGCGAAAGTTTTAGAGAGAGAAAGAGCAGACTACGAGTTTTGAAGGAAGAACAAGAAGAAGAAAAAGACAAATTCAAGGTACTGGGTTCTACGGCTATGGATTTCGAAGCAGCCATACCCAGCAACACAATGTGAGTTCTAAGACCGCTTCTTTTACGTATTTTTGAATGTTTTTGGGGCTGGAACACATCTTCAAACTGTTTTCAGGATTCGGGTGATAGCCGTGTGTGTATGTGTATGATATGTGTATGTATGTGTATGTATACGTGTATGTGACCTGTTCGGGAAGTGGGTATGCATGTTTCAGAGCAGGTATACAGATAGTCCACGCAAGAATGTTCATAGGTACACTATTACGGTATGCACTAGAATGGTATACATGATGTCTAGGTGAATCTAGATGCATAATATGATGATTCTGTGCTTTAGAGATGTTAAGATGATGAATGAGATATGAGAATGGTTGAGTTGCAGGTTGCCACACTCAACCGCATTGCTCAATGCGGACTGCCAAGGCAAAGATGGCCAAGGTGGTCATCCGCATTAGCCAACGCGTATGACCAAGCGAATGCGGTCAAGGCAGTGACCGCATTGACCAATGCGGAAGGCTAAGGAAATGCGGACCAGACATTATATCATCCGCATTGTCCTAATGGAAAGAAATGGCCAAGGCATCTCACCCGCATTGACTAATGCGGACGACCTATGAAATGCGTTCAGGGAATTGCCAGCCGCATTGACCAATGCGGACAGTTCATGAACTGCGGCTAAGGCATTACTCATCCGCATTGACCAATGCGGATGGTTAGACAAATGCGGATGAGTCAGAATGAGGAATGCGGATATAAGTTTAGCAAGACCTTATTTATTTGGGTAAATGAGTAATATAGGCAAGATGATGATGATGATGTTGCATGGGTATACCTACTGTATACTATATATGTATGATGCCTTGTATGATGATGCATGAATGTTATGTGTATGTTCCTTATGATTATGTATGTTTATCTTTCTAAAACTTTACGAATTATGGAAATGAACGAATGAAGTATTATGTAACGTAAAGTGAAAGATAATGAAAGAGGAACAAGATGATGAATGCATGTATTAACGAATGAATGAGAAGAAAGATGATGATGAATACATGCATTAATGAACGAACGAATTAAGTCTTGCAAACATTGAATAACGCGATCGGTCTTTCTCTGTGATTGACCATGGTCATGGTACCACTACCGCTTACCTACTAGTACTGTGGCATACGTTTTGTTGTTCATATGTTGACTTCAGCCCAGTAGCTAATAACGATCGGGGTATAGCATATGGTATTGGTACAAAACTTTTCAATGTGCAAGCAAAGATTAAACGGGATCCTTGTCATTCGACCACAGTAATCATAGCCGAGTGCTATGAAGTGGGTAAAGCTTGACAGGATCCATATGAGAAGTTAAAGATAATGATGTATAACGAATGATGAAGATAATAATGAATATTGTCTCTGTGTACGTATGGTGTATGATCATGTGAAATAACGGTTTCTAATGGAAAGTTATTATGTTATTGTAAAACTAGAACTCACTCAGCAACGCTGACTTTTATGTGTTTCCAGTTGGCAGGTAGTGTTGCTGGGGATGACACGAGGCGACTACTCAGTTCTTTTGGGATGGCATTCTCCGTTTGATCATGCTGCCACGCAATAGGATGCGGGCTCATAATGCATGCAACACATTATGTTGCATGCAAGTGTCAAGTGTTCCTTGAGGATCCCGATAAACAGGATTATTTAAGGACCCTTCCTTGGAGATTCTGATAAATGGGATTACTTAAGGAACCTCCTTTATGATGAAAACCATAAAGGGTCTATACTAGAGGTCACTGTATGTGACCCTATGATTGCTGAGGATTCACATAAACGGGATTATTTAAGAAATCCTCGGTTTCATATGCTTCAGCAGCAATCATAGTAAAGATAGGCAATGTAAAGAAAGCTTGTATTTTGTAATCAGGTCAACGATGTAATGCATTGTAAAAGCTTTTATGATGAAATGAGAATGTATTTCTTATTAATTCCGCTACGTTATTTTACTTAATATATGTGTTTATTTAAGATGCTTATGAACGTATACCAAAAGTATGCTTTATGTGCGATGAATGACCAACCGTGAGGTGCCCGGGAGCGGGGCCTTACATATGTGTACTTATTAAGGCACAAAGATGAAGCTTTTGAAACGTTCAAAATCTACAAGAATGAAGTAGAAAATCAACTCAACAAGTCGATTAAATTTCTCCGCACCGATAGAGGAGGTGAATACCTAAGTGATGCTTTTCAGGATCATCTTAGGAGTTGTGGGATTGTCTTACAACTCATTCCACCTGGAACACCACAACATAATGGTGTGTCTGAGAGGAGGAATCGAACCTTATTGGATATGGTCCGATCTATAATGGCTAGAAGCACATTGCCACTATCATTTTGGATATGCCCGACTGAGGGACGACTGAAGTCTAATTGCACGACTGAGGTTCAGTCGCTCGACTAGGGGTCCAGTCGCATGGGGAGTCATGCAACTGAGGGTCCAGTCGCATGGGTGTTCAGTCGCATAGGTGTTCATTCGCACGACTGAGAGCTTAGTCGCATAGGTTCATTAGCATAGTGTCCAATCACACGATTGACGGTCCATTCGCACGATTGGAGGTTCAGTCGCATGGGAGTCCACTCGCATTGGTCTAGTCGCATGATGTTCAGTCGCATGGAGGCCATGCGACTGAAGGGTGCCCAATCGCCGAAATAGGACTGTTGTGTACGAGGAGAGGCATAGTTTAATTACTGACCTTCGGGGAAAAGAGTAGGGGTAAGTAATGATGTGGTAGTTCCCGTAAGTACATGTAAGATGGCCGTCGAGGCTTTAGAAGTTATGTTGGGCACGACAATGATAGCGTTACATGATATGCATGATGTATGTATGTTAAGTATGATGTAGCCCATGTATGATGGTGATAACTGATGACTGGTAAATGTCGATGTTCCTTGTTTTGATGTATGTTTATCTTTCCTGTAACTTTACGTGTTATGATTAACGAATGAAATGCAAAGTATTATGTAACGTAAAGTGAAAGATAATGAAAAGAGGAACGAAATGAAAGAATGCATGCATTAATGAATGAATGAATGAAAGTAAGAAAGGCTTGCAAGCAAATATATGGAGGTTCACACCCAAGGAAGGGTGTTAGCTCAACCGTGTTCGGGTTAGCTACCCTAGAAGGATGCACACTGGGGGTCCAATCCTTGTGATTAACCATATGTATGGGATCCTTGCCGCTTGCCCTAGGTACTGGAGTCAGTTTCGTGCACAATGTTCGAGGTCTATGAAAGACCTCAGGCCCAGTAACCAGCTTCGTGCACAATGTTCGGGGTATAGCACATGGCATTGATCCGTAATGAAAGAGAAAATATAAGTGGTGAATGTACTTGCCCTAGGTACTGGAGTCAGCTTCGTGCATAATGTTCGAGGTCTATGAAAGACCTCAGGCCCAGTAACCAGCTTCGTGCATAATGTTTGGGGTATTGTACATGTCATCGAAAGTAATGAACGTACGAATGAAAGTAATGAACGTACGAATGAATGTAAAGAACGTACGAGTGAAAGTAATGAACGTACGAATAAGTGTAATGAATGTACGAATGAATATAACGAACATACAAAGGAATGTGAACGAAAGTAACAAATGTGAATGTTAACGATGTACGTTAAATGAACGAAATTTAACAAATGAATGATGAAGATAATAAAGATATTATCTATGTGTATGTATGTTGTGTGACCGCTTGTATAGAAAGAACGGTTTAACGAGAGTAAAGTATGTTTTATTATAAAACTAGAACTCACTCAGCAACGCTGACTTTTTATGTGTTTCCAGTTGGCAGGTAGTGTTGCTGAGGATGGCACGAGGCGGCTACTCAGCTCTTTTGGGATGGCATCCATTTATAGAATGCTTTTATGAAGTAATACAACAATGCATTTTGTAAACTAACTGACAATGTATTATTTGGCAAAAGTATTTACAATGAAATGAGATGTCTTTTGAATGTTTCCGCGGCATGATTGTTGTGATGATTATAATATGACGTGTTTTATATGCGATGATGACTAGCTGTGACGTGCCCGGGAACGAGGCCTTACAAGTTGGCATCAGAGCCAAAGTTTAAGTGAAACGGGTAAATTTTCAAAATAAACCTTAACTTAAATTGAGAATGGGACGGAAAGGGATGGGATGCCAATCTGAGTAGCTGCGTGCCATCAGGTATTTTCCTAAAGTTAACCGGTATTATGCGCGCATGTTATGTGTTTATGTGTTGCTGGTATATTAAGATACTGATGTAGTCAAGACAGGTACTGCTCAGGGTACGAAGAGTAAAGTAAGTTGCTAATCACAACTGGCCACTATAATTAGGAACTTACTATACTTGACATAAACTGAGCTATTCCCTGGAATGACTGTGTTGGTGTTTGAATCTTTCAGTGTTTGATAGAGGATGGCTGGTGGTAGATCATCCAAAGCCTCACGTGGTGGGCTTGCTGCTGCATCGCGCCCAAAAGAGGCAGGCCTAGAGTTGAAAAGGTGGTTCCTGAAGAACCCGAGACCCCTCATCCGGAGGGTGTAGACGGAGCACCAATTTGAGAGCCTCGGTAAAGGAGGCTGTAGTGGAGGAGGTGCACTAGGTCATGCACACGATCTTACAGTCTATGGTGGCCGAAGTGATAAAAGCTGTAGGGGAAGGAGAACAGAAGGAGAGGAACTGGTCCTCGGGAGGACGAGAACAAACGGAACCTGAAACGGTTCCTTCTGATGAAGAAGAGGCGGAGGAAGAAGAGCCTGTGCCGGGGGCGGCACGAGGCTGTAACTACGGGGCATTTCAAAGGTGCAAGCCCCTGCTTTTGATGGTAACGGCAATGTTGTTGCTGCTCACCGGTGGGTAAGAGAAATGGTGGCTTTTCTGAATATCTGCGAGTGCCGGGAAGATCAGAAACTGAAGTTTGCTGCCCATTCTTTTGTGGACTCGGCTCTGTGCTGGTGGGACAATATAGTCCAAGCCGAGGGTAGCAGGGCTATTGGGAGGATGAGATGGTCGGAGTTAAAGAAGTTGGTTATTGACGAGTTTTGTCCTCACCAGGAAATGGATAAGGTCGAGAGGGAGTTCCTGGAGGCGGGAACGATGACACACCAGCAGTACACTATAAAGTTCAATGAGATGGCACGTTTGGTGCCAGATCAGGTGGCACCTCTGTTGTAAGGCCCCGTCCCCGGGCACCTCACAGTTGGTCATTCATCGCTCATAAAACGTACATTCAAATAAAATGATGCAGCAGAAACATTCAAAAGAGACATCTCATTTCATCATAAAAGCTTTTAGAACGTATTACATCGTTATCATTTACAAAATGGTCATAGACAGTGACCTCTAGTATAGAAACATTAAAACTAAATTTAAAGAAGATTCCTTAAGTAATCCCGTTTATCGGGATCCTCAAGGAACACTTGCATGCAACATAAGGCGTGGCAGCATTATCAAAAGGAGAATGCCATCCCAAAAAAGCTGAGTAGCCGCCTCGTGCCATCCTCAGCAACACTACCTGTCAACTGGAAAAACACATAAAAAGTCAGCATTACTGAGTGAGTTCTAGTTTTATAATAAACATACTTTGTCTTCGTTAAAATCATTCTTTACCTTCACGCGATCATTCATCATACGTACGCATAGATAATATCTTTATTATCTCTTTCGTTTGTTTATTCATTCGTTCCTTATAACTTTGCTTGTACATTGGATATCATTTGTACCAATACCATAGGCTACACCCCAAACAGTCTTAGCTACTGTGCCAAAGTCAATCCATAGACAGCTAAGTGTGGTGCCACAGTACTGGGCCGAAGTCAACAAATGAACAGCAAGCGTATGCCACAGTGCTGGGCCGAAGTCTATGGAGAGACAGCTAAACGTGGTGCCACAGTACTAGAGGTAAGCGGTAGAGGTACCATACGTATGGTCAATCACAAAGAGGACCCTTTTTCCCTATCCAATGCTTGCAAGACTTATTTCATTTGTTCATTAATGCATGTACTCGTCATCATATTTCTCTTTCATTCATTCATTAATACATGCATCCCTCATCATGTTCCTCTTTCATTATCTTTCACTTTACGTTACATAATACTTCGTTCATTCATCATCATAATTCGTAAAGTTTTGGGAAAGATATACATACCATATCATAAGGAACATACACATGTCATTCATACATCATCATGCAAGGTGTCGTACATACATAGCCTACATCAACAGGTACTTAAGAAAACTTCTATGTCAGGACTTACTACTGCACTTTACCCCGAAAGCCAGAATTCAACTATGCATCTCTTTGAGTTCAACAGCCCTAATTATCCCTCCTAAACCTTGGAGAATCACACTAGGACATCATACAAACACATGCAAGTCCATAATCGTACTTTAAACATACTAAACATGATTACACCTAAATGGGTCAAACATACACATTTCAAGAACGGGTTTATATGTGTTCCTGCCCCAAAATCGTTTGGAAATGAGTAAACGAGGGGTCCTAGAACTCACCTGTACTTGATGAGTAGCTTCTCAATCAAGCTTTATAAGAGCGGGTTGCACTACACCACCTGCAGATAAGTTAACACTCAAAGGAGTTAATTTCTGCCTAATTTCACCGATAGATTCGCTGCTAGATTCGCTACATGATCAGTAGTTTCGCTGCTAATTTCGCCCGCAATTTTGCTACTAGTTTCGCCAGCAGTTTCGCTGGTAGGTTCGCTGGCAGGTTTACTGCCAGTTTCGCCCAACTTTCGTTGGATAACATTGTCGGCGAAATTACCTGCGAAATTATAGTTTCGCTGGAATACCCATAGTTTCGCCGGAAGAATACATAATTTCGCTGGATGAACCACCAGTTTCGCAGAACGGGCTGAAAACTACGAACCAACCCATTTTTAAACCAAAACTTCAATCTTTTACACCCAAACCTTGGTTTATCATCTATGAAGCTATATCTAAGCTTTTTACATGTTTTCTTACATAAAAACGTGAGTTTTTGGACGATTCTTGCCACTTTCAAAAACCCCAAAACTAGAATCCTGGTTTACATCAAAGGAATGATAAAATGATGTTTCTTACCTGGATTCTTGGTCTTTTCTTGTTGTTAGGATGCCCACGAACACCGATCTTCAATCCCTTGATCAACCGAGCCTCGAATCACCACTTTCTCTCTCTACACTCTCTCTCTAGAAGTTGGGTGTTGAGTGCAAATGAGAGCTGCTCAAGCTGATCCGTCTATATATATACCAGGCGTTCCAGGACCCTAAACTCGTCAAGCTCATAACCCGAAGAGCTAACTCGGCCTAACCCTCATAGCCATCTTATTTTCATTACATGTTCTTGTCTAAGCCCATTATTATTATTTGGCTTGCTTAGAAAATTTTCCGGGTGTTACAAGTCCACCCCCCTTATATAGGTTTCGTCCTCAAACCTGTTTTTCCTCAATCAGATGAGGGTAATGTTGTCTTATCTCTTCTTCTGTCTCCTATGTGGAATTAGATCCCTTCCTGTGCCTCCACTGTACACGTACAAGAGGAACCACTTTATTTCCCAGCCTCTTCTCTCTTCTATCGATGATTGCCACTGGTTGCTCCACATAATTGAGTCGTTCATCTACTTCAATATCCTCCAGATGAACAATAATGTCTTCGTCTGCCAAACACTTTCTCAGATGAGATACGTGGAATGTCGGGTGAATTCCACTTAATTCATCTGGTAACTCCAACCTATAGGTCACCTCTCCTACTCGAGCAATTATTCGGAAGGGGCCTATGTACCTCGGGCTCAACTTGCCTCGCTTTCTGAACCGAATGATACCCTTCCAAGGTGAGACCTTCAACATAACCTGGTCACCCACCTAGAACTCAATCGGCCTGCGTCGTCTATCGGCATACGACTTCTGTCTGTCTTTAGCTGCCTTCATGTAGGCCTTAATATTTTCAAGCTTTTCAGTCGTAGCCTCGATCACTTCGACGCTCCCCAATTCCTTCTTACCAATATCACCCCAACAAGCGGATGTCCTGCATCTCCTACCGTACAACATTTCATTAGGTGGCATGCCAATACTGGTATGATAGTTGTTGTTGTACGAGAATTCAGCTAACGGCAGGTGGTCAACCCGACTTCCTCTAAAATCGATCACGTACGCCCGAAGCTTGTCTTCGAGTGTATGGATCGTCCTCTCAGACTGACCGTCCGTCTGAGGGTGATAGGCCGTGTTGATATGTAGTCTCGTCCCCACCACATCATGGAATCTCCTCCAAAACTTCGATGTAAGACGGGTGTCACGATCCGACACGATGGACACCGGCACTCCATGACGAGCTACGATTTCTTTGATGAATAGATCCGCCAATCTTTCAGATGAATACGTCTCGCGGATCGGTAGGAAGTGGGCGCTCTTCGTTAAGTGATTAACTATCACCCATATAGCATCATACCCTTTCGGGGTACGTGGTAACTTTGTGATGAAATCCATGGTGACGTGCTCCCACTTCCATTTGGGTATATCCAACGGTTGGATCTTCCCGTAGGGTTTCTGGTGTTCTGCCTTTACTTGTAAGCAAGTCAGGCACTTACTCACATACTTCACCACATCACGCTTCATACCCGGCCACCAATAATCTTTCTTCATGTCGTGGTACATCTTGGTAGCACCGGGATGAATGGAGTATCGAGCCTTGTGAGCATCGTCCATAATCTTCACTCGTAGATCCCCGAGATGAGGAATCTACATTCGTCCAAACCGGGTCCTAACACCAAATGTGTTTTCACCCAACCCCGTGACAAGACCTCTCATTCTCTCGGAGTTAAGATGATCTTCCTTCAGTGCCTCATCTTGAAACTCTTTGACTCGCTTCATCACATCTGAGGTCATAATCAGCTGGTATGCCTTCACCCGTATCAGCTCAGGCCTCTCCTTTCGGCTAAGGGCATCCGCCACCACATTGGCTTTGCCCGGATGGTAATGAATCTCATAATCATAATCTTTTATAAGCTCCAACCATCGCCTCTGCTTCATATTTAAATCCTTCTACTCGAAGAAGTACTTCAGGCTCTTGTGGTCGGTGAAGATGGTGCACCTCGTCCCGTAGAGATAGTGCATCCAAATCTTTAATGCAAAGACCATAGCTGCTAGCTCCAAGTCATGAGTTGGGTAGTTAACCGCATGAACTTTCAACTGTCAGGATGCATAGGCTATAACCTTTCCTCTTTGCATTAACACACACCCCAACCCCGAGTAGGAAGCGTCAAAATAAACCACCATGTCTTCACTTCCATCGGGTAATGCCAATACAGGAGCTTGGGTCAACCTTGCCTTCAATTCTTCAAACGCCTTCTCTTGAGCTTGACCCCATACAAACTTTACATCTTTCCGGGTCAACTTGGTCAGTGGAGAAGCAATCTTGGAGAAGTCTTGAATGAATCTTCTGTAATAGCCGGCCAAACCCACGAAACTACGGATCTCGGATGGCGTCTTCTGAGACTTCCATTGCATCACCGCTTCCACCTTTGCCAGATCGACCACAATCCCCTTCGGATTAACCACGTGACCCAAGAATTGGACTTCGTGCAACCAAAATGCGCACTTGGAGAACTTGGCGTACAGTTTCTCCCTTCTCAACTTTTCCAATACTTCTCGAATGTGACCGGCGTGCTCTATTTTGCTCCTTGAATAGATCAGGATATCATCAATGAACACAATCACTGATTTATCCAACATCGGCCGACACACTCGGTTCATCAGGTCCATAAAAGCAGCTGGCACATTAGTCAAACCAAAAGACATAACGAGGAACTAGTAGTGACCGTAGCGCGTACGAGAAGCCGTTTTAGGGATATCCTGTTCCTTCACTTTTAGCTAGTGGTAGCCCGATCGAAAATCTATTCGTGAAAACCAACTGGCGCCTTGAAGCTAGTCAAACCAATCATCAATTCTTGGCAAGGGGTATCTGTTCTTCGCCGTCAACTTAGTCAGCTCGCGGTAATCGATACACACCCTCACACTACTGTCTTTCTTCTTTACAAACAGGACTAGAGCACCCCAAGGTGAGATTCTTGGTCTTATGAACCCCACCTATTTAGTAGCTCTTGCAACTGCTCCATCAACTCTTTCATTTCAGTCGAAGCCAGTCGATACGGTGCTTTGGCGACAGGTTGAGCACCCGGTATCAGGTCAATTTGGAACTCGATCTCTCGGTCAGGTGACAATCCCGATGAGTCTTCCAGGAACACGTCTGGAAAATCACACACACAACAGGAACATCGGATAGTTGTGGTGTTGGCGTTTCCACATCCTTTACATAACATAAGCAGGCGCTGCTAATTTCGCCCGTAATTTCACTGCTAGTTTCGCCAGCAGTTTCGCTGGCAGGTTCACTGCCAGTTTCGCCCAACTTTCGTTGGATAACATTGTCGGCGAAATTACCTGCGAAATTATAGTTTCGTTGGAATACCAATAGTTTCGCTGGAAGAATTTATAATTTCGCTGGATGAACCTCCAGTTTCGCAGAACGGGCTGAAAACTACGAACCAACCCATTTTTAACCCAAAACTTCAATCTTTTACACCCAAACCTTGGTTTATCATCCATGAAGCTATATCTAAACTTTTTACATGTTTTCTTACATAAAAACGTGAGTTTTTGGACGATTCTTGCCACTTTCAAAAACCCCAAAACTAGAATCCGGGTTTACATCAAAAGGAATGATTAAACAATGTTTCTTACCTTGATTCTTGGTCTTTTCTTGTTGTTAGGATGCGCACGAACACCGATCTTCAATCCCTTGATCAATCGAGCCTCGAATCACCACTTTCTCTCTCTACACTCTCTCTCTAGAAGTTGGGTGTTGAGTACAAATGAGAGCTGCTCAAGCTGATCCGTCTATATATATACCAGGCGTTCCCAGGACCCTAAACTCGTCAAGCTCATAACCCGAAGAGCTAACTCGGCCTAACCCTCATAGCCATCTTATTTTCATTAAATGGTCTTGTCTAAGCCCAATATTATTATTTGGCTTGCTTAGAAAATTTTCCGGGTGTTACATCTGTCATGAAAGATTAAGAGGTACATTCAGGGTTTGCCTATGGATATTCGCAGGCACATGATCGCTGCACGACCGAGCACGTTTAGGTCGGCGGTGGACTTGGCGGGAAGACTGTACGATGAGCGGGCTGTAGTGGTGATGGCGGAAGGTAGTAAGAAGGGTGGTGGTAATCGAAACTGGGGTGGAAAAAGGTTTGGTCGGGGTGATGCCTCGACGAGTAGCAAAAGGGCACGGATGGATGATCGCCGAGTAGCCACGCCGGGTACGGCACTGAAAAAGTGTGGCAAGTGTGGGAAGGAGCACAATGGCGAGTGTAGATGGGGGTTGAATGTGTGCTTCAAATGTGGGAAACCAGGTCATATGGCACGGGAGTGCAAGGTGGGGAAATTTTTTAACTATGGCGGGGAGGGCCATATGAGCAGAGACTGCAAGAAGCCAAGGGATGAGGGCTCCGGGATGAAGAAGATGAGAAGTGAGGGACCGAGGGCGAGCGCCAGGGCATTCACAATGACGCAGGTGCAGGCTAGGATGGACCCTGATATTGTGTCCGGTACGTTTCTGGTGAACCAAACTTTAGCTTCTGTGTTGTTTGATTCGGGTGCCAGTGGAAGTTTTATTTCTACTGCTTTCTATGCAAAACTGCCTGTTAGTAGTAGATGTGTTGACGCGCCCTTTGATGTAGAGACTGCCATAGGTAAATCTACCAGAATTTCTGAGGTGATAGAGGGTTGTGATATGGAATTAGAGGGTCATAAATTTCCGGTTAGACCTTTTGTGATGACCTTATGTGGTTTTGACTTGGTGCTTGGGATGGATTGGTTGGCGGAATTCGAGGCGAATATAGTGTGTCGAAAGAAGATGATTCGTTTGATAGCGCTTGACGAGAGTTTGGTAACTATTTATGGGGATCGGGTCACGACGATCTCAAAAGTGATCTCAATGGCGGTGGCGGGAAAGTGCATGAGGCGTGGATGTAGTACCTGCTTGGCATATGTGAAGGATGTGGATACGCCCACACCATAACTGACTGAGGTACCGGTTGTGTGTGACTTTCTAGATGTGTTTCCCGAAGACTTGTCAGGAGTGCCACCTGACCAAGAGATTGAGTTTCAGATCGATCTGATACCAGGTGCCCAACCTGTCGCCAATGCACTGTATCGATTGGCTCCGACGGAGATGAAAGAGTTGATGGAGCAGTTACAAGAGCTGCTAGATAAGGGGTTCATTAGACCGAGTATCTCTCCTTGGGGTGCTCCTGTTCTATTCGTGAAAAAGAAAGATTGTAGCATGAGGATGTGTATAGACTACCGTGAGTTGAACAAGCTGACAGTGAAGAATCAGTATCCATTACCGAGGATTGATGATTTATTCGATCAGCTTCAAGGTGGCAGTTGCTTCTCACGGATAGATCTTCGATTGGGCTACCATCAGCTAAAGGTGAAGGAGCAGGATATTCCTAAAACATCTTTTCGCATGTGCTACGGTCACTACGAGTTTCTTGTTATGTCTTTTGGTTTGACCAACACGTTAGCTGCTTTTATGGATCTGATGTACAAAGTGTGTCGGCCGATGTTGGATAAGTCAGTGATTGTGTTTATTGATAATATCCTGATTTATTCAAGGAGCGAGATGGAGCATGCCGGTCACATTCGAGAGGTGTTGGAGACGTTGAGAAGGGAGAAACTGTATGCCAAGTTCTCTAAATACACGTTCTGGTTGCACGAAGTTCAATTGTTGGATCATGTGGTGAATCCGGAGGGGATTATGGTGGATCCGGCAAAGGTGGAAGCGGTGATGCAATGGAAGTCTCCAAAGATGCCATCCGAGATCCGTTGTCTGATGCAGCCAAAACACTCTTGTAACTATCTACTGATCATAACAACTGAAGTTAACAGCTGAAGACATCTACTAAAGTTAACAGCTGAAGACATCTACTGAAGTTAACAGCTGAAGACATCTACTAAAGTTAACAGCTGAAGAAATCTACTGAAGGTAACAACTGATAACAACAGCTGAAGACATCAGCTGAAGGCAACAGCTGAAGGTAACAGCTGAAGACATCAGCTGAAGACAACAGCTGAAGCCTCAGATGAAGTGTCAATGAGCAGAGGAAATCCAGCAGCCAAGAACCCCATGCTGGTGATGAGAGTGAGGACTTAGGTCTAATTCTCTCATCCCCCCATGATTCTTCTGATGAAGATGAGGGGAATCTGAGACTAAAAGTGCAACAACTGACACAAACATGCACTTACTTGGTCTCACAGGTTAGTCATCTTGAATTTCAAGTGACTACCTTACAAAATAGGGTCAATGATCAGCAACTTGAGATATCTTATCTAAAGGAAAAACTGGCTGAGAGACCTTTAAGAAGAGCTCAACCAGGAACACAAGAACCTGAGGATGTGGCTGACCTAACTTCTAGCTCACCTATACAAGAGGGTGATGCTACCAAAAAGGGGGAGAAAGTCACTACAATCACAGAACCTGGGAGTTCTTCAAGGAGTATGGACATTGAGGACTCACCATCCTCTCTTGTAATTGTTCCTACTTAGCAACCTCCTCAAGTTCACATTGATGTGAACATCCTAGACTGCTTGTTTCAAAGTCTTTTTGGGGAGGGTGCATCAAGGCAAGAAGCTGAAGAAGATAGACCAAGGCAATCAGGTAATATCATTGGTCAACTGGATGTTGAGGCAGACCCTGAGATTAGCTTCAAAGGGAAAACCTTGACTGAAGGCCCAGTGATAGAGCCTGAAAGTCCTGTCTTACAATCAACTGATGAATTGACAGAAATTCAAACACCTATCACCACAACAATTACTTCAGCAACTCAACTCCTCAATGAAATACCTGCTGGTGAAGGTGTATCAGAGCTTGGATGCTACACCAAGCAATGAAGGCCAAAGCTCTCTCCACCCTGTGTCACAAAGGTCTGTGGGTGACAAAGGGAAAAGGGTTATAACCCCTGAGGAGATTGAGGAGGAGGAAAGAGAGAAAAAGAGGAAGCTAAGGGGAGTAAGTTCCACTGGGTCTTCAAGCTTCATGCAAGCTGCAATCAGGGCTGCTCACAGACCAAACACTTAAAATGATGAGTTGAGGGCAGTCAGGATTACTTACTTACAGACCAGGAACTATGACATAGATGAGATTATATCTCTCCCCTTAGAGGAATTAAATGATCTGGCTGACATGGAAATGTCAAGAGAAAGGAAGGAAGCTGAAGATGCAAGAATTCTTCTTGAGATTAAAGAGAAGAAAAGACAACAAAAGTTATACAAGCATATTCCTACTCTCTCGCCAGTTCAAGAAAGTCCTGTGCAAGAGGCTGTGGCTGCTACACAAGAACCTCAGGTAGATAAAGAAACAGATAAACAAAGAATGATAGACTACCTGACTGCCACAGGCTCCTACCAGGCAGAAGCACTTCTTCCTTTGTCCTTTGAGTACATTGAGTTTGAGTATCTCAAACAACTTGAACTTCAAGTACTCAAAGAGCAGAAGTTAGCAAAGAAGAAAATAAGGGAAGAAGATGCCAAGTCAAGAGCTCTCATTGAGAAGAACTTGAAAAAGTCTGATGATAGACAAAGAATGATGAGCTTCTTGAAGCTGTATGGATTCTCTGGAAGGAGACTTGGCCTTATGTCTCTATCTACTATGGATGAGCATATCAGGGTGATCAAGCAGAAGATCAAGAGAGGAGAGCTTGCTGACTTGCACACTCCTCCAAGTCAAGCTCTACCTCAAGTAGAGGTTAAGTTTGAACAATAAGAGACAACTCAAACAAGAACCTCGAGCTTCATCTTCTGATCCACAGCAGGGTCATAGGCCAGCCTCTTCAACTATTGATCAACAGCAAGGTCAAAGGCCAGCCTCAACATCTGACCCATAACAGAGTCAAACTCCCTCTCCTTCTGAACCTATGAGGGAGGAACACCCAACTGAGGAAGACACAACTAATCTACAAGGTGCTGCAGGCCAGTCTTCTCAGTTAAAGACTGCAAAGAGGAAGAAGAGGATGGCTTCTAAATCTGATGCAAAGAAGAAAAAGAAGTCAAAATCAACCTCCTGTGATCCTCAGGATGAATCAGAACATCCTAAGGAAGTGCAAGAAGAAAGAGCCAAATCATCTCCAATTCAAATGGCTCCTCTTGCATCAGGAAGACAGTAAGCTGCTGAATATCCTCAAGTGTTTTGGTAGCATCAGCGTAGGGGGAAAGGATTCCTAGAAGTCTGATGCAGCCAAAACACTCTTAAAATCATCTACTGATCATAACAACTGATGAAGACATCAGCTGAAGACAACAGCTGAAGGTAACAGCTAAAGACATCAGCTGAAGACAACAGCTAAAGGTAACAGCTGAAGATATCAGCTGAAAACAACAGCTGAAGGTAACAGCTGAAGACAACAGCTAAAGGTAACAGCTGAAGATATCAGCTGAAAACAACAGCTGAAGGTAACAGCTGAAGACATCAGTTGAAGAAAACAGCTGAAGGTAATAGCTTAAGACATCAGCTGAAGACAACAGCTGAAGCTAACAGCTGAAGACATCAGCTGAGGACAAAGTCTAAAAAAGTCTGAAGACAGTTTTTAGTAGTTATCACAACAACTGAAGAAGTAATCTTCAGTAGTTGTGATGATCCTCCTTCAATAGTTATCACAACAGCTGAGGAAGTATTCTTTAGTTATTGTGATGATCCTCCTTCAGTTGTTATCACAACAGCTGAGGAAGTATTCTTCAGTAGTTGTGATGATCCTCCATCAGTAGTTATCATAACAGCTGAGGAAGTATTCTTCAGTAGTTGTGATGATCCTCCTTCAGTAGTTATCATAATAGCTGAAGAAGCATTCTTCAGTAGTTGTGACAAGTTCTTCTTTCAGTAGTTCTATGAAATGATCAGGTCTTCCTGCATGCTGCACAGAACATGAAGTAGTATTGCTACGAAAGTTTTACACCAATTCAGAAACATTTCAAGTGTAAAATCTTGCATAGCCAAGACCAATATCTTCAGAAGCCAGAAATGAAGTCTTAGCTTCAAGTCAAAGTATGCTGAAGCCAAGAAACCAAGACAGATTCTTCCGAAGACTTTTATCATACATGCTTTATCTGATGTACTTTTTCTGCAAAGCTAAACCACTTTGCCGCTGCCCACTCTGGTTGGTCACTAACTTGTATGAGTTGGTGAAAAGGTCCATGCTTTAGGAAAACTGTACATTGAGGTCTTGGGTCAAACCTTTCTACTTTATGTATTTTTATCCTTTTTGTAATACATTAGGATGTGAGCTATGGCATGTCATAGTCACTAGCCAAAAGGCAAATCTGCCTTTTGACTCTACATGGATTGTGTTGTCTAATTTGTGTATCCAGCTGGCTTTCAAAGTATGGCCGTCTGTAGGTTGTAGTATAAAGTATCTCAAAGTCTTATAATGTATGTATGCTGAATATTTGTAACTTGAATTTGAGAAGCAATATACAACATCCTTGAAAACCAACCACTTGTGTTGTTATCTTGTTCTTTTCTTTTTGAAGTTACTTTTGTGTTCTTAAGCATCATCATAACCGGTTCCCCATTTGATCTGTTAAGTGTTCTAATACACTCTCCTCATTGTGTTGTTGTGTTGTAAGTGCTAACCCTTCACCCGGTCCTGCATTTGGTATCAGAGCTTCCAGGCTCTTGATATAAGATCTCACCATCTTAAGATCCCTCACACATACATAAAATACTTAACAAATCAAATAGCGGCTCTTTCTAAAGCTGATATGGAAACTGGTACTATGACCAAGTCCTCACTGATCACTCCTGAAGATTTTGACACATGGTGCACAAGAATATTTTAATTCATTGAAGAAGAGAAAAAATATAGTGGAAAGCAAGCTGAGGAAGAACAATTTATGATTGCATTCAGTGATCAATACTTTGATAAGGTTACTACTCCTGGATTGAAGTTGATTTAAGGAACTCAAAAATCCAAACTAATTTTGAGATGATTCTACAATGCAGATATGTTTGAGTTAACATTAGTTCGAGATCTAGATGATTTGAATCGTGATATGATTTCATAATTTAGGGTGTTCGAATTAAAGCTTTTACATCCTAGTTACATCTTATTTTTGTCATTCCAGAGGTTTAAAAAAGTAGTACCAGAAGTGGCAGAGAATGAGAAAAAAATAGTTCTTGTCCATTATCAAAGTGATGAATGCAGCAATGGAAAGAATATCATTGTGGATTGTGAAGAAGGATATAAAAGCAATAGAATTCATGAGAATATCAATTGTCAGGATCTCAGCCTCTCTCGTTGATCAATTAGATTATGTTTGCAGCGGATTTAGCTCATTAATTAGCAATTAAGCAAGAACATAAAAGATATTTCAAATTAAAGCATGAACATAGAGAGAAGGGTTTCTGCAAAACAATAAATATTCTATTGGTTCGCACGTTTCGGCCATTAAAACAGTATGGTTGCCCATCCTTTTATAGGCGGCAAAAGGATGGGCGTGATGTCCTTTTTCTGACATCACGGAATATTCAAATTACAACTGACAAAACATAAAACTACTGAAGATGTCAACAACTGACATCTTCTTACAAAAGTTCCTAAGTACTGACAAAAGTAAACTACTGAAACTATAACAGCTGAAGAACATTCTCTTCAGCTGTTGTACAACTACTGACACAAAATAAACTTCGGAAAAGGAAAAACCACCACAACAACTGAAGAGGACTTCTTCAGTTGTTGAGACAAACTCTGTCTTCAGTACTTGGTCTTCAGACTTGGCTTCGGAAGATGAAACTTCGGAAGATGTTACTTCGGAAGATGTAACAACTGATGACTTCAGTAGATATCATCAGTTGTTGTCTTCAGTCTTTTTCTTCAGACTTTGCTTCGGAAGATAGAACAGCTTCGGAAGATGTAACAACTGATGATCTCAGTAGATATCATCAGTTGTTGTCTTCAGTCTTTGTCTTCAGACTTTGTGCTACGGAAGATCTTCAGTTCTTTGGATCTTCAGCCTTTTGATATCTTCAGCTGATGATCTTCAGTTCTTTTGTTCAGAATTTGTGCTTCGGAAGATCTTCAGTTCTTTGGATCTTCAGCCTTTTGATATCCTCAGCTGATATTCTTCAGTTCTTTGATCTTCAGAATTTGTTCTTCAGACTTCATCATCTCAGCAGAGAGCTGGCACTAAGATGCTCTCAAGCCTGACATTCAAGCAAGAGAACACAATAGCTGATGAGAGTCCTCAGTTCCTCTCTGACCTTCCGGCAAGAGAACACAATAGCTGATGAGAGTCTTCGCTTGTTGTTGTAGTGGCATGTGGGACTTAGAGGTTTTCCTGATCTTGGCTCATTGGTTCTTTTGGTCCAACAAACTCCCCCTGAACCAATGCAGCCAAAACCTCTAATTATTGGATGTCCCACTTATTGGTGGCATAAAGATTGGTCTATTTCCTCCTAGATCAGATTAGGAGTTGACCCAGATAAGCACTGGCCGGAGAGGTAGTCTCAAGTGTTTGTTTGGCTAAGTATGGATGGGAGCTCTGTCTTGGGGAATTGGACACAGAGCTGTTCTCCCATCCATGAGATCTACCTCCCATGTACAAGCCGGTAGGATTCTCGGGTGTAGGCCTGAAGAAAGATCATTTCTTCTTCTTTGGACATGTCTTCAGGCTCACCATCAAATAATCCTTCCCGACCGTACAGCTCTGAGATGAACTTGACCTGTCTTCCATTTTTGAGCTCAAGTGTTGTGGTTTGTCTGTATGCAAACTCATCAGGATGTTTACCCTCCAACAACAAATTGAGCTCGTCCCTATGGAAATTCTCAAGCCTCTTATAGACCAGACCCTTCCTGACCACCCTATCATCTAGCATTGAAAAGGGTGATCGGCCGGCTCTATAGGCTTTCTCGAATTCCTCTACTATTTCCCAGGGTGTTATTACAAAAGCCACAGAGATCACTTCATCTACGATTCTCTTTAGTTGGCTTTTGTATCTCACAGGCATGTCCTTTTTGACTATCCTGTAAGACACCCTTGGGTCAGGCCAAGTTCTCACCTTATCCCTTTCATATTGATAGGTTTGTTTCAAGGTGAATAATCTCAGAGCTTCTTTCTGCATATTTATTATAGAGGTCGAAGCAGCATAACATTTGTCAATGCTTTTCAGCATTTCCTCATCATGTCGCTTTTGCTGCTCCTCCTCTTCTAACTTAGCCCTCACAGTGTCCTGCTGTGAGGTGGGAGTGATGGTTTGTGATTTGGCTCTGGGTAAAGGTATAACTGCTGAAATAGGCAAGCTATCCTCCTCATCCTCCTCTTCTTCTTGCAGCCTCAACACCCTTCTCTTCTTCATCAAGGGTGGATCATTGGCTGTGGGTTTTGGTGGTGAAGGGGTTGGTTTTGTGGGTTGTGGTTTGGTGGTTGGTGTGGGAATGTTGGCAGGCACTGCTAGCAGCCTAGAGATAAGGGCTGGTTTAGTCAGCTTGACTAGCAGTGTCCTGTTCCCAGCACCGGCTTCAGATAGGGCCTCTGCGACCAGTCCCTTGGTAAAATCACCAGCTGAACAGATCTTGGTGGTTATTGCCAAGAGTCTGTCCCTGGTCCATGCCTTGACATCAAGGACTGGTCTGCCCAGGTACTTCGAAGTGAACCTACTCATAGCCTCAAGTTTTTGTCTTTCCTCTTGGCTAAGAGTAGTCCATCGGTACTCAATCTCCCTCTTCTCCATATTCCTGATCTCTTGATCTAGCAAGGCAGTGTCCTTGTCAAAGCCTTGCCTGAACAGCTGTTCAATGACTTTGTTCATTGAACGGGTATGTTCAGCATCAGCCTCCTTGACAAGGGCTGCTAGATCAGGATCAGCCACCTTCTTTCCCTTTCCCTTATTCTTATCAGTGACACTGAAATCCTTTTGGATGTCAGTCACTTTTATTGGCTCTACCTCCCTCTCTTTCCTCTTCCCCTTCTCCCTCACCTTCCCAGTCTCCTCAACCAACTCCCTCTCAACCACCACCTCTTTCTCTGCCTCTCCCTCTTCCTCACCCCTCTTCCTCTTGGCTTGCACTGATGTCTCCCCCTTTTTGGGTGCATTGGTTGGGGTTTGACTATCAGCAAGCGCCTTAGAAACGGCAACCTCCACCAAGGGTTGTATGTATGTGGGAAGCCTCTCATCAAGGGTCTTAATTACTATATTTTGAAGTATGGGTGTGATGAGAGGTAGGGATTTCTAGAAGATAGCATCCAGCTGCTCAGGGGGGTTCTGACCCTGAGAGCTAGTGCCAGAAGCAGGGGCTGGTGGCCGAGTTTGTGGGGTTGGCTCAGTGTTTGTGAGACCTTCGGGTGAAGGTGCCATCTGTTGGGTAGTGGTGGCAGATGGACTTCTATCCTGAGTCATCTGAGCAAGCAGCTCTTTGAGTCTGCTTATCTCATCCTCTAGGATAGTGTTTTGAGCAACTACATCAAAGAAGAAGCTCAGGTCATCATCAGCATAAGCTGAATCACCTGACCTCCTGACATTGTCAGGATGAACATGTCCTGAGTGTGGCTCAGTAATGACATGTGCCCCTTGATCTTGGTACTGGGGACTTCTGGCCTCCGGATTGGATCCATCATCGGCCATTGCCTCTGGTGAGGTCTTAGAGATGTTACCAGCTTCACCCTGCTCAGATGTTGATGCAGAGGAAGTGGCAGCCTCACCAGATTGTTCTATCTCCCTAACCACACTGGGAGAGTGAACTGATTCTCTGTGCTGTGGGCTCCCATCGGCACTTGTACCCACCCCCTCTTCGGTTGGAGTCTCCCCAGGTGTAATAGGTTGCTGGGGAGAGGGTTGTGGAGTGCTCAGATCGGTCAGCACTTTGGCTATTTCCAATGTTGGGCTTAGTGGGGCGGTCTCATCAGGAGAAGGGCTAGAAGCAGTGTGCACATGGGGAGGACTGTGCTCTTCAATGGTAGTCTTCTCAAGTGAGATAGACCCCAGTAATGTGGTTGCCCCTATATTGGCTACATCAGGCTCCTGTTGAGAGGAAGCCTGTGCGGTTGTGGTGGGTGGAGTCGTGGTACCTGCTGGGAGAATCGAACCAGCCGGCATATCCTGCCTTTGTGTGGCAGGGGCATCCTCAGGGGACTCATCTCCCTGAGTAGCCTTTGTTGGCTTCTTTTTGGCTTTTGGCTTGGTGGGGACTTTGGATTTGGAGGTGGAGGCTGTGGGTTCCAGCTGCGTGGGTTTTCGCAGCCGGCCAGCCTGTTTGAGTGTGGGGTCAGTGTTGTGCCTGGAGTATACCTCAGCTTGAACAGCCATGGCAGGGACCCCAGTGCCAACTAGTCCCTCAGCCTGAAGCTGGTATTCGATCATGGCCATTATGAACCGTGGATACAAGTTCCAACGGTTAGAAAAAGATTTTGTGGCCATGTCCTTGAGTTCCAAAAATAAAATATCAGTAAAATTTAGTGGTTGTTTCTCAAGGATAGAATACAATACCTGTTGCCACCTTGTTGACATCTGGTCCCATGAGAAGGTTTTGGGAGCCAGACAAACATTTACCATGTGGAAGATCAATCGTTGAGGGTCAGGGAAGTGTTTCTTCAACAGGGTAGAGGCTGATAGGTTACCCTGATAGTCATGAGATGTGAAGGAAAGATCAAGGGTACCTTTGGGGTAGGAAGTTGGGTGAGTGGCATCATCCAGCTCTAGGGTTTGGCGTAGAGTAGCTGGAGTGATAACCACCGGTTTGCTATTGACGGAGGACCGGAGAGAGACCTCGCCATCATGCTCTCCAGTGTGGATGGTCACATTTGTCCAAAACTCCGTCAAGGAGTCGGTGTATATGATGGGGTTGATGAGAAATGCCGTTTTGTATGGGGAGTCGTGCATGAGATCGACGGCATTGTGAAACTTTGGCCATAATGGCGATTTAGTGAGATGTGCGACACAGTTGTGTCTAGGCTTTATGTGCAAGGACGCCATTAATGGTGGATTTTCAGAGGGTTTGGTAAGATTAGGGCAAGTGAAGTAAATGCTCTGAAAGTAAGATATTTATAGGGTAGGCTAAAGGTTGAAAGGAAACTACGGAAGGTTTTGGTGTTAGTCATCAGTTGTAATGACACCTGATGACGTGGTATTAACCTTCAGTGTTTGTATCTTCCGAGGACTTGGTATTAGTCTTCAGTAGTTGAAACTACTGAGACCTTGGTTTTGTCCTTCGGAAGTTGTAAACGTCGGAAGAATTACTATCTTCAGTAGTTATGAACTACTGATGAACTAGTAGTCTTCTTCAGACGTTGTAACAACTGAAGACTTGGTGTTAGCCTTCAGTAGTTGTGAACTACTGAGATCAGTAGTTGTGAACTACTAAAGACATGGTTTTGTCCTTCAGTTGTTTGTGTATGAAACATCAGCTGTTGTTATCAGCTGATGAGAAATTACTCATCAGCTGTTTCCGTCAAGTCAGTTGTTTCATACTAGCCTCCACATTTACTCATCAGCTCTTTGGCTGACTTTCAGATGTTTCATTGACCCTTCAGCTCTTGGGAATATGCCTTCAGCTCTTGGGAACAGATGTTCACAAGTGCTGATAAAATAGTCTTCCGAGCTGGTGAACAAATTTTGCAGTACTTCCGAGCTGTGTAAGATTACACATCAGTACTTGTGAGCAAAATTTGTTCTTCCGTACTTATTTATTGAAAATCAGACAACAGTAGTTGTAATCCACTTCACTACATCAGTTGTTTACAATAAATTAAGTACATCAGTACTTTGAGTTATTTTAGTCTTCAGTTGTTGTGAAAGTGCTGAAGACTAAATTACTCATCAGTACTTGTATTTGACCTTTGCTCTTCAGTAGTTGTGAGTTTGAGAGCATCAGCATAGGTCAAATCAATCAAGCTGCAGCATACCAAGCCTTAGTACCAAATTTTGGAATGTGGCACTATCTAAAGGCTTAGTAAAAATGTCTGCAAGCTCATCAGCACTAGGCACAAACTTAGGATCAATCAGACCTTTCTCATAACAATCCCTAATAAAATGATGTCTGATTTCAATATGTTTGGTCCTAGAGTGCTGGACTGGATTCTTAACAATACAAAGAGCTGAAGCACTATCCATTAATAATGGAGTCTTAGTCTCAGTAATGCCATAATCCAGAAGTTGGTTCTGAAGCCAGAGTATTTGAGAGGTACAACTTGCAGCAGCAATATACTCAGCTTCAGCAGTGGATGTAGCAATTGATGTTTGTTTCTTACTCTGCCAAGAAACTAAACAGTTGCCTAGGAATTGGCAACCACCAGAAGTGGATTTTCTGGTGACTTTGCATCCTGCATAGTCACTATCAGAGAAAGCAACTAATTTGCATGAATGCCCAGCTGAATACCAAAGTCCTAGTGATTGGGTACCTTGCAGATATCTAAAGATCCTTTTGACTGCAATCAAATGGGATTCTTTAGGTGCAGCCTGAAATCTAGCACAAGCACATGTTGAAAACATGATGTCTGGTCTAGAAGCTGTAAGGTACATCAAGGACCCAATCATACATCTGTAAAGGGTTTCATCAACCGCTTTACCTTTCTGATCGACATCTAGTTGTGTGATGCTGCTCATGGGAGTAGAACAGGGCTTACAGGACTGTAAATCAAACTTATTCAGCAACTCTTTGGTATACTTGGACTGATGGATGAAGATTCCATCATCCAGTTGTTTGATTTGCAATCCCAGAAAGTACTGTAATTCTCCCATAGCACTCATTTCAAATCTCAGCTTCATAAGCTTTGTAAATTCATCACACAACTTTGGATCAGAGGATGCAAAGATGATATCATCAACATAGATCTGAACAAGGAGCTTATGTTGTCCCACAGTCTTGATGAATAAGGTTTTATCAATGGTGCCTCTAGAGAACTTGTTCTCTAGAAGAAAGGTTGAGAGTGTCTCATACCAGGCTCTAGGTGCTTGCTTCAGCCCATAAAGAGCCTTATCAAGCTTGTACACCCAATCAGGATGTTTATTGTCCTCAAAGCCTGGTGGTTGACACACATAAACCTCTTCTTTGATTTTTCCATATAAGAATGCACTTTTGACATCCATTTGATAAACCTTAAGACTGTGAAAGGCAGCATAAGCTAAGAATAGTCTGATTGCTTCCAGTCTTGCCACAGGTGCAAAGGTCTCATCATAATCGATGCCTTCCTCCTGTGCAAAACCTTGAACAACCAGTCTTGCCTTGTTCTTGACAATTTGGCCCTTCTCATCTGTTTTGTTCCTGAATACCCACTTGGTGCCTATAGCACACTTACCTTTGGGTAATGGAACAAGCTCCCACACTTGCTGTTTCTTGGATTGAAGTAGCTCAAGCTGCATAGCTTCCACCCATCCATTGTCTCTTAACGCAATATGATAGTTCTTTGGTTCTTGCTGACTGATGAAGAGAGCATAGAAACAAAAGTTGGACAATTGATTCCTGGTTGAAACTCCAGCATGAATATCACCAATGATTTGTGAAGTGGGGTGATTCTTGAGCTCTTGGTAAACTATGATATCTGTGCAAGTGTTTGTAGACCCATCAGCAGCAACAGATGGTGATGGAGATTCCTGAAACCATGTAGAGGATGGCAGCTCAAATGAAGTAGAGCAAGCAGAAATCTCATCAGCATTTGTGGTGGATGGAGCTGCTGAGGCTACAGGAGCATCAGGTTCAGTGGAATTAGGCAGGTTGTCACTGAACTTGAAGAGGTGATTACTGACTTCATCATCTTCAGTACCACCAGGTGGAGATCTGTTAACAGGCTCAACAGATGGAGGTTGATAAGGAACATATTGCAGTATGTCCAGATCAAACAGCTCCACAGGGTTTTGTGGAATCTTGTCCTTTGGAGATTCATTGAACTTAACATGCAAAGTTTCTTCAACCCCTTTGGTTCTACAGTTGAAGACTCTGTATGCTTTGCAAGTTGATGAATAACCAACAAAGTACCCTGCATCCACCTTACTAGCAAACTTATGGAGTGGGTTGCTAGTGTTGAGAATGAAACAAGGACACCCAAAGGCTCTAAAGAATGAAATAAGAGGAGCCAAATGATGAAGAACTTCATAGGGAGTCTTCATCAACCTCTTATTTACTAAGGCTCTATTCTGTACATAGCAAGCTGTATTGACAGCTTCAGCCCAAAAGGTCAGTGGCAATCCTGAGTCAGCCAACATTGACCTTGCTGCTTCAATGAGAGTCCTGTTCTTTCTCTCCACCACTCCATTCTGTTCAGGAGTTCTAGGAATGCTAAACTGCCTTCTAATTCCCTTGGACAGGTAGAAGTCATCAAGTGTGTGGTTTCTAAATTCTGTTCCATTGTCACTCCTCACACACTTGACCTGTAGGGAATACTGCTTTTCTACTTGTAACACAAAGTTCATTATAGTCTTTGCTGCTTCATCCTTGGAGTGCAAGAAGAAAGTCCATACAAACCTGGAATAATCATCCACAATTACCAGGCAGTATTTCTTCTTTGCCATGCTCATCACTCTGACAGGACCAAAGAGATCCATGTGCAGAAGTTGTAAGAAGGCAGTGGACTTTGGTTCTTCTATTGAAGGGAATGAAACTTTGTGTTGTTTTCCTTTCAAGCAAGCAGTGCAGTCATCTTCACACTTGAACTCCTTCAGAGGCAATCCTCTTACTAAACCATGGCTTATAAGCTGATTCATGTTCTTGAAATTAACATGCCCCAACCTTCTATGCCATAGTGTAGACTCTTGAGGAGATGCCTTGGAGAATAGGCAAGGATGGCCTTTTAGATCCATCTTTTTGGAAAGATCTAAGGCATACACTCTTCCTGTCCTGTTGGCCTTCAGGAGAGTGTGTTTATCCAATGCCTTGTCAATCAAACTCAGAACTTTGGATGACAGAATCCTACAGTTCTGGCTTGTGAAAAGAGCAACATGGCCTTTGTCACACATTTGACTGACACTCAAGAGATTGTACTTGAGATTCTCCACATGGTTAACATCATCAAACCTTATTTCCCCGTTGGAAACAAAGCCTTTTCCGACGATGTAACCCTTTGCATCATTGCCAAAAGAAACAAATCCCTTCTTTCCTTGAGAATAGTCATTAAGAAGGGAGCTGCTTCCCGTCATGTGCATGGATCCTCCACTGTCTACATACCAGATGCTTCTTTGGCATGTTGAAGAACCCTGCAAACACAACCATGTGTTAGTTAGTCTTGGAGACCCAAACCTGCTTGGCCTTGGGTCTGATCTCAGCTACAGATGTAGCACTAACAGGTGTGTTATGTGTGACAGCTTGAGGTGAAGAAGATGGTACAGAAGAGGAAGCTTTTGGCTTGGACTTCCTTTTCTGTGGTTTCAACATAGGAGCATCTAAGTGGTTGACTCTTCCCACTAGTTGCTGAACCATCATCACCAACTGTGTCTGGTTTTGTGATAAAGCCTTCAGCTCTTCAGACACATTGGAGTTTACTGATGATGAGTTCCTATGTTGTACCATCTTTTTCTGAGCAACCTCAGCTGTTGTCTGAGAAATCCCTACCTTAGATTTAGCTTTGGGCTTAGGGATTTCAGACTTGGATGTTGCCAGTACAAACTTGGTTTCAAACTCATTCTTCATTTTATTGATGCTCTCAGTAATTTGCTCCTTCTTTTTGAGTTTGGAACCCCTTTTGTACCAGCAATCATCAGTAAGATGATTGAACAAGCCACATATCTCACATGGCTTTTTCTTCATCTTATGCTGATCATCAGCTGAAGAGGATTTAACTGCTGAAGACTTGTTCTTCAGCTGTTTGTCATCAGTACTAGCAGTTTTCTTCCTAGTGCCTGCTTTCCAGGTATCCTCTTTAGCTGTCTTCAAACCTTTCCTACTGTTAGTTTTCTTCTCTTTAGTGCTAACAGTATTTGAGGTTTGAACTTCAGATGTTGTCACTTGCTCTCTCCAGTACCTTCAGTACTTCTAGTGACAACTTCTGAGTTGATCAGCCTTTTGGTCATGTGATAGTCTATCTCTGATGATGCTGATTCAGAGGATAGTAAGTCACATGATGAGAAGGATTGGTTATTGCTCTCCCCATCAGATTCAACTTCTGCTCTTGAAATGAAGTCTGTGGGAGGAGCAGTGTGATTATAACCAATTCCAAACTTCACATTGGAAGCTGTTTGCTTGCTAAGAAGCATTTCAAAACCCTTGCATGATTGCACCCATCGATCACACTCAACTTGGGTGGAAGCAAGAGTTTCCTTGAGATCTTTGTACTTCTCAAGAAGTACATCTTCCCTAGCTTTAGCATCTTTGATTTGGCAGTTAAGCTTGTAAATCTCATCATTTTTATCTTTTAGAACAACCTCAAAATCAGCTTTTCTTTTGGAAATAACGTGCTCAAGCTCAAGATTTTTATTTATTAAAGCTACATTTGCTTCTCTAATAGAAGCAAATGCTGCTATGCATGACTCTGAACAAAGCTTGGCTTTTGCCTCAGTGGATACCTGAGATGAGGCATTGGATGATGACCCTTCAGCAGAATCAAGGGCCATCAGAGCAAGATTTCCAAAAGGTTGGTCACCACCATGTTGACCAGCACCTTGGAGTAGTGGTTCCTGACCAGATAGCTCTTCTGGTAGACTACTCCAGTCAACAGCGGTTGGGGTGAAAAAGCTTTGTTGTTGAGGTTGTGTGTGTTGATGAGATTGGGAAGAATGAGGCTCTGGAAGAGCATGAGGTGGTTGAGCCGGGGGTGCTTGAGGTTGACCAGGCTGAGGCATGTAGTAACAGGGGTAAGAATAAGGCATATGACCCTGTGGCACAAAATAAGCAGGTGATGCTTGTGCTTGAGATGGATGGGGAGAACTGTAGGAAGGTTGCCCTTTGTGCTGTGAGCTATTGCTGGGAAAAGTCACAAAGGGTGCAGATGAGTTAGATCCAGATGATCTACACTCTCTTGCAAAGTGTCCAAGCCTTTGGCACTTGTGACACCTCAACTTGCTCTTGTCAAAACCAACTTTGGTTCTGCCAGAGAGTCCTGGGAATTTCCTACCAGTTCTTTTGTAGAACTTCTGAGATCGGATATTTATCATAGCCATTTGGTTCAAAATATCCATCTCTTCCAGATCATCATCTGGAATGCCCTTCAAATCCTCCATCAGAAAGCACAAGTTGTCACCACCACCTCCTGAACTACTAACACCAACAAAAGCTTGTCCTGAGTTGGTAGAGAAATCGATATGCTCATCATAAGAACTTTCAGATGAAGCATATTCTGACTCATGACTTATCAAGGCAGTATTACCTTGGACAAAGTCATCAGCAAGTTTGCCAGAAGATGACAACTTCCTCTTTTGCTCTACTTCTCTCTCAAAAGTGAGTAGCTTCCCATGAAGTTGGGTGAGAGATAGAGTGTCAAGGTCAGCACTAGAGCGTAGGACAATGGTATATGTGTCCCATCTCTCAGGTAATGACCTGAGGAACCTGTTGTTCATCTGGCTTTTGGAGTACTCTTGTTTAACCATCTTTAGCTCAGAGATTAAACAAGAGAACCGTTCATACTGCTGGGTCAGAGTCTCACCCTTTCTATATGAGAAAGTCTCATATTGTTGGGCAAGGATTTCCCTATTGTTTGCTAAGACCGAGTCAGTTCCTCCAAATTGTTCCTTTAGAGCAACCCATAGGTCATGAGCAGACTCATGATGCAAGAGCCCTGAATATATCTCGTTTGGAATGGCCATGGCTAAAATTCCATGGGCTCTGGCATCAATTTCGAACAGCTTTAGATCTTCGTCCGAATATTGTTCAGGTTTCTTGGCAACCTGCTCATTAGACTCCGGGACGTTCACCATAGGCTTGTATGGCCCATGCACCACTGACTTCCAACAACCAGCACTGTTGACAGCCAAGTGATGCAGCATACGTCTTTGCCATATGTTATACTCGTTCCTAACCAGCATCGGAGGCTTGGTTGAGGAACCAGTATTGTGAGGATCATTGGTTGGTGTTGTCATCTCAGGTTTTGGTCAAAAACAAGTTTAAGCACGACAAATGTAACTCAAAACCACCGAAAGATCTCAAGATTTTGGCCGGAAACTGCAGAAACTTACTCTCTATGACTAACTCTTGCAAATTGCTAATTCGATCAAACTGAGAGATCAAAAGAGCAGTTTCAAATGATCAATGTTGAAATCGATCAATGATTAACCTGGCTCTGATACCATTTGTCAGGATCTCAGCCTCTCTCGTTGATCAATTAGATTATGTTTGCAGCGGATTTAGCTCATTAATTAGCAATTAAGCAAGAACATAAAAGATATTTCAAATTAAAGCATGAACATAGAGAGAAGGGTTTCTGCAAAACAATAAATATTCTATTGGTTCGCACGTTTCGGCCATTAAAACAGTATGGTTGCCCATCCTTTTATAGGCGGCAAAAGGATGGGCGTGATGTCCTTTTTCTGACATCACGGAATATTCAAATTACAACTGACAAAACATAAAACTACTGAAGATGTCAACAACTGACATCTTCTTACAAAAGTTCCTAAGTACTGACAAAAGTAAACTACTGAAACTATAACAGCTGAAGAACATTCTCTTCAGCTGTTGTACAACTACTGACACAAAATAAACTTCGGAAAAGGAAAAACCACCACAACAACTGAAGAGGACTTCTTCAGTTGTTGAGACAAACTCTGTCTTCAGTACTTGGTCTTCAGACTTGGCTTCGGAAGATGAAACTTCGGAAGATGTTACTTCGGAAGATGTAACAACTGATGACTTCAGTAGATATCATCAGTTGTTGTCTTCAGTCTTTTTCTTCAGACTTTGCTTCGGAAGATAGAACAGCTTCGGAAGATGTAACAACTGATGATCTCAGTAGATATCATCAGTTGTTGTCTTCAGTCTTTGTCTTCAGACTTTGTGCTACGGAAGATCTTCAGTTCTTTGGATCTTCAGCCTTTTGATATCTTCAGCTGATGATCTTCAGTTCTTTTGTTCAGAATTTGTGCTTCGGAAGATCTTCAGTTCTTTGGATCTTCAGCCTTTTGATATCCTCAGCTGATATTCTTCAGTTCTTTGATCTTCAGAATTTGTTCTTCAGACTTCATCATCTCAGCAGAGAGCTGGCACTAAGATGCTCTCAAGCCTGACATTCAAGCAAGAGAACACAATAGCTGATGAGAGTCCTCAGTTCCTCTCCGACCTTCCGGCAAGAGAACACAATAGCTGATGAGAGTCTTCGCTTGTTGTTGTAGTGGCATGTGGGACTTAGAGGTTTTCCTGATCTTGGCTCATTGGTTCTTTTGGTCCAACATCAATTAAAGGGGTGCTGGAAGTGCATTCAAAAGAGAATCCAAAACCACCTAAATTATATGCTAAAATTGACATTGTAGGTTTATCTAAAGAAATAATGGAGGTGATGAATAAGATGGAGCTCAAGACGAATGAATGTAAACAAGAACAAGGTATTCTAGCAAGCAAGTTCAAGTCTGGTATTGCTAATGCCTTGAGGGAGCAAAAACCAATGTTCTCAATCAAAGATGAACCAGAAGATTTTTGAACACAACGGAGAAAAGACTAATGATTAAAGAATTTTGAAGACAAAGTACAGAAGGTTGATGATTTTGAAGACTGAAGACAATGTCAATCGTAGGGGGAATGTTGTAGAAGCCTCTTGAAAATTAACATTTAGTCTTTATTAGTCTTTTGTATAGTTTTATCATAGTTTTGGGGATGTTTATGTAAATAGATGTTCCTTATGTTTTCTTGATAGTATAAATAGCATAGATATGTATTGTGTAGGTAGACCAGGGACACGAGTCAGTTGAACAAACTTGTAACTATTTCTAAACTTGTATTGTCATTGCTTACTATCAATGAACAACTATGAATTTTTATGATTTGATTGCATTGATTTGATTACTGCAAAGCCATGATCCCGGAGACCTCACAGTTGGTCAATCATAGCATTATTTCATAAAGCAATACATCTTTCATAAAACGATACAGCGGAATTTGGTTAACAAAAACCATTCATGCATATAATTAATGTTGCAAAGTAATTCATTGTTATAAGATAGAGTTACAAAATAATCAATTAGTTGTATTAAAATACAACAAAATCATTAAGCATGAACAGATTGGCAGTCTTGCGCTGCCGAGTAGCTTCACCCACGTGCCACCCTTAGCATCAATTACCTGCCAACTGAAAATGCATAAAAGTTAGCATTGCTAAGTGAGTTCTAGTTTAAAAGTGTTTAAAATACCTTATATACATTATATATAAAAATGCCCATTTCAACAAAACACTTCCTTTACTTTCGTACATGCGTATTCATCATGCATACATCAAAGTATAAGCTCATTATCTTTCATTATCGTACGTATTCGTTCATTTCGTACTTTTTCTATATCTTTCACTATTTCTAGATCCTGTCATAACTATACACCATCGTTGGGCACAAAACCACCTCTTCCTCAAGGTTAAGCGACAAGGATCCCGTTTCATACTATGGATCAATCACCAAGACCGATCCCCGTGTGTGTGATCCTCTTTAAATTTGGCTTGCCAGACTTTTCATTCATTCATTATGTTCACTTTAATTAATCATTAATCTTTCACTTTCTTTAAATGATAGTATACGAATATAATCACACCACGTAAAGCACATAATTATATAATATGGAACAAAAATACAGCCCAAAAATATGCATAAAATAAAAAAATATAAGCCAGAAGTCAAATCAGGGTCACTCCCTGAAATTCTTTTTTTCCCAAAATTTCAGAAAATTTTCTAAGTTTTTCTAGGCGCATGAGCACTATGCGGGCGCATGAGGACGGCTTAGGTGCATTAGCAATATGTGGGCGCATGAGTCAACACTTAGGTGCCTTGGAATACATCCTGGGCGCATGGGGTACTATTCAAGCCCATGACTAACACTTAGACGCCTGAGCAAAATGGTTGGGCGCATGGGCTACTGTTTGGACGAATGACTACTATTTGGGCGCATGGGCTCGACACTTAGAATATTTTCGCAAAATCTTAGGCGCATGGGAACTATTTTGGCACATGAATTTCACTTGTGTTTTCTATGTCAAATTTCTAAGCTCGTGGATCCTATTTGGGCGCATGGCCAACCGTTATACCTATTTCTAAACCATTTTTATTCTCAACCTACTTTCTAACATACATTCAACATAAACTTGTTATTCTATGCATCAAAACAAACTTAAAACCTTAAACATAAGAATTCGCATACACAAATACATACAGGATCATACATAAACCATTAAAACATTTTTAACATGCATTTTCAGCCCAAAAAGATTAAAAACACATAAAAAGCGGGGTTTAGAACTCACCTCTTGAAACAACAAATTAGATTTGAATTTCTGCTTCAGTCACTTGGTATGATCAACTATGAAACAACAAATTAATGTTTTCAAACATCAAAATCAAACTGTCTTGATTTTGTCAATGTTCAAAACAATTGTCTCACTTATATCCTTTTCAAAATCAAGATAACATGCAAACTAATCATTTATAACATTAAATCACACATACACTTCATGAGAAATGATAGTACACTAGCATAGCTGTTCACTTGAATCTTTTTCCACTAATAAAGACTGATGATACCTTGTTTGATATGTGGATAGGCTCAGCATGGAACACCTAACATCAGATACAATAGTGAAGAGCTAAATACTCATGATTGTATGATCAACAACATAACTTGGTTTATGGTAAGTATTGATTTCTTTAACATAGATAGCTTGAAATCTAACTTCAATACACCAAGTGAAATAGATTATAAATTGCTCACTTACGTGTCTCCTCTGTTATGATAATCATAGACCTGGAGTACACCAAGACATTCTTTGTTATGCTGAGCACATATCTGAATGTTCTTAATCTTGATCTATAAAAGATTCCCAATGAGGAACACATCCTATAAGGATGATCAATCAATAAAGTCTTTCTGACTAGCTTCTAAAGTGAAGTGCAAAAGAATCCTATAGTGGATCACCCAATAAACATCACTCAAGTATTGACATTACTTTCTAGCTTACCTGGAGGAGAATCATACATATCATACAATCAGATATGGGGTACACACAACTTATGTCAATCAACCCAAAACATGATAATCAATCACTGTTTAAACCAACCAATAATACCATGCTTGAGTTTAAGTGGATCAATATATCTACAATTAACATTGTACTTGTCTATGTCTATTCTTCAACATCAAAGAAATAACTTCGTGAAGAACTAAAGACTAGTATGATCTCATGGTATGTGCACAAGATTCATGTGTTTTATGATTAAACATGCATTTTGAGTGAACAAAGGATAAAATTCTTGATACATCACAAGTAAATCACTCTTAAACATATATAAATTTTTGTCAAATTTTTATAAATATGCAAAAATTTAGGGGGAGAAAATGAATATTAAAAATATCAAAGGTAGCAAAATTGTGCTTTAACATACAGTTTATCATACATTTGCAATTTGAAAGATAAACAAAGCCAAAGTCAAGCCAACACTAACAAACAGTAGGTTGACAAATATATATTGCACAATATTGCTCTAGAGTGATATCAAATCATCCATATATTAAAGTGTTAAAATTCAATATTTTAACATATGTTTAAAGATTTTGAAAATATTCAAAATTAATTTGAATATATAATTTAAAGATTTTAAAAAATACAAAATTAATTTGAATATATAATTTTTCAAACAGATCAAACAATCACAACATTCAAAAGTTTCTTAAAATTTTTGAAAATCTTCTCAACTGTTCATACAGTGGATGAGGAAAAGGTCATCCGCTGTGAAGAAACTAGCAAAACTCTTTAAAATCAAACATTTTGACAACTGTACATATAGCGGACAACCAAAATATTCATCCGCTAAAGGTATAGTAACAAACAAGTGTTTACGGCGTATGAACATTTGTCCATCCGCTATGAACATATCAAAGCAAAGTGTTTACAGCGTATGAACATTTGTCCATCCGCTATGAACATATCAAAGCAAAGTGTTTACAACGCATGAACAAAAGTGTATATTCGCTGTGGAAACAGTTAAAAATAAAGTCATACACAGTGCATGAACAAAATTGTTCATCCGATGTATGAACAGTGCATATGTAAAATGCAGAGCGTATGAACAAATTTGTTTATCCGCTTTGTGAACACTGCACAAGTAAAATGCACATCGCATGAATAAAATTGTTCATCCGCTGTGTGAACAATGCATATGTAAAATGCACAATGCATGAACAAAATTGTTCATCCGCTTTGTGAACAGTGCATAAGTATTATGCACAGCGCATGAACAGAATTGTTCATCCGCTTTGTGAACAGTGCACACACAAAGGGGTCCACAACATATAGCCAAAATATACAATGGACATTGTGTCCACAACGGACACTGTTCACATAGCGGATAACCAAAATCATTCAAATTTTTACACATAGGACAAGCACTGTATACACAGCGGACGCACAAATTGTCCGTTGTATATATAGTTCATACTTGTAATTTTTTCATTCACCACGAATGAAAGTGAGAAAATTAGTAAAAATTCAAAATTTCAAAACCTGCGATAAACCCTTAAACCTCTATTCTTCAAAACCATAATTCTAGTCGATTTATCATCTGATTCACAATCAATTAGGTATAACAACATGATTCAATTTTAAAAAAACCATTAAAACATCTTGTTTTATGACTTTAATCAGACATTGTTCGACCTAGGTCGAATATCAAACCGAAATCATAATCATGAATTATTTGAAGTTTTAAACCAAATCAAACATTGAATTTGTGATAGATGACCATTATTGATTGCGTATGATCTGTTAATTTGATGAAATTTTGATCAAGTATTCATCCGGTTCATGTTTTGACATGATGTTCATGCTTAAAATCTTACAAAAATTGATTTTTGATCCTTGAAAATGTTGAAAGTTACTTAAAAATTTTATAAGTTAGTAAACATGTTCAAAATGACGTAACAAACATGAAAAATCAGTCAATTTGGCATGACATTCATCAGACAAACATTAAATGAATCTTCATTCTGTGTGCATTAAATGATCAGGTTTGACTTTAATAGGTCAAACTGAAATTCATGAACAAACAGATATGAGATCAAACTTATGTATGTGTTAAACAAAACAACTTGTTGATAATGAACAAACACAATATAACACTCTTTGAATAAAATCAATATAAATTAGACAAGATTTACGAAATCAAATTTGACAAAATGTTGACTTTTGAAAAGTCAAACTGGTTCAATTAGATAATTGCAAAGAACATACGCACACAAGTGTTTAACCATACACTCAATCATCTCATAACATTAACAATATACCAACATACACTTGATCATCATTTCATCATTACACTTTATTTGCGTACACTATTCTAACACTTAATCTTTTACTGTTTAGATATGGCTGATTTAGTGTTTGTAAGAGATCATAACATATGTGCATTTCTTGATCCTGACTCTCCAAGATCAGTGAACTACAGAGACATGATTCAAGCAATTAGACAAACCAGACTTATGCATGCTATGACCTTTAGACCAGACATATATGAAGATCACATTGTCTAGTTTTGGACCAATGCATACCTTGGTGAGATTGATGATCAGCAAGTAGTTATATTTAATATGCACAACCAAGAAATTATCATCTCTGAAGAAGTGATCAGAAGGGTCTTACAATTAGGTGAAGAAGATTCTCAAGGCCCAGTTGACTTTGATGAGCACTATGCGTTACATGTGTTTAGGCAATACGCTATACAGGAACAATAGAAAGAAAGCAGATAAAAAAGGAAAACATGTATGCACAGTTCAGGTTCTTGATGCACACTTATTAGAAAACAATGAGAAACAGAAAGACAGGATGGGATGCAACATCCCTAAGGGCATCATGTACATTAGCTTGTATCATAGCAAGAAGGCCATTTAACTTTGCTGCTCAAATTCTCAATGGCCTTGTCTATAATATCACAGAAGTGAGAAAGATATTTCTTATGTTTCCAAGATTCCTGCAGATGATCATAGATGATTTATTGCCCAACATCCCAAGAGAAGGAACCATTTTAAAGCCTATTCACATCAATGAGTAAGTTTTTAACAGGATAAGATCTAGCATCTACCAAGGGGATGAGGTGCCTGTGCCTACTCATGTGATTGATCATGACATCCATGTTCCTGAGGAATTTCATAGAATTCCAGGACAAGATGAACCATTCACGTTATTTCAACAAGCCAATCAACCAGGCCCTATCATGCAACCACAACTAATCATACAGCCTGAACCAATCATTCAACCACCACTAAACATACAGGCAGATCAACCAATATCACCATAACAACCTCTAAGCCTACAACCATTCAGCCCTCAATCATTCAGTCCTCAACAAATACATTTCCCTCTCCACCACACAGCCCAAACCTATCTGATCAGTAAACACTTTCATCCATATTAAGAAATATAGATTCAGCACTTGCACAACAAATAGATTAGCATGAAGATGTTGGAACTTCATCTCATGAACCTGAATCTGAACAAGCAACTATTGCTACTGAATTTGTTGAATCAAGCTATGAGATGCTCACAGAAGAAGATATTGAGCACTCCAAAGTCTTTCTGTTCATTGAGTATAACAAACTTATTGAAAGATCAAATCAAAGAACCAAGAAGTTAAAAGAAAGACTCAAAGAGAAATATAAGGAAATTGAAAAGCTTGATTCAGATCATAAAGCACAAAAGCTGATTGTGAAGGTTGTCGAGCAACAGCAAAATCAAACAAAGAAGAAATTAAAGGAGAAAGACAATGAACTCCTTATTGCTAAAGCAGAGATTGACTACTAGGGCAATGAGTCAATAGCTAAAGAACAGTAGATTGATGAATTGAAAAAGATCATAGAAGCTCAAGCTGAAGAAATTCAAAGATTTAACATAGAGCTTGAATACAATGACACTCAGTTGAATGAGGAAGAACATTCAGGAGATCTTAGTGAAGATCTGAGTGATTATGAGAAATTAGATAGTGAATCTGATACAAGTTAACAACAAACTAAACAAACAAAATTAGCACTGATCATTCCTGAAGAATCATACTCAATGGAACAATTATTCAGTGATGCTAATCCTTATGAGAACATACACTACTCACCCATCTTGAGACAACACTTTCACACTCCTGATCCAATTTCTCAAGAAACTAGTAGTATTCCTCATGATCCTTCGACAGACAAACAAAAGGAGTTAATCAAACACTTCAGTGATGCTTTAAAAGATTCATCAAATGATCAAGTATCATTATCATCTGAAACTCCTGTCAGAACTTATGAAAGGAAAATAAAAAGATCTCATTTACCATCTTTACTCAAAGGAAAACAAACTGAGAGTGAATAAGAAAAACCAGGATCTCCTCCACTAAAGCTTCTAAAAGTTAAGTCTGAACCTGTTGAGTTAGATGCTCCATAATAATCATCTAAAGCATCTATACTAGAAGAGGGGGAGATAAATCAATCTGTTGAACAACAACAAACTCCCATTATTATCCTAAGCGATTCTGATGAGGAAGAAGAAGAAAGGGATTAACATGAAATAATGCAAAACATACAAGAGCTCTTTACAGATGATCCTCAAACCTTGATGGGGATAGAGCTGACTACCAGAGGTTTCCCTTATAACTTATTCATACATCTCAACCTATCTGAGGTTAAAGACTTGCTCAAAGACTTTCAAGAAGTTATGCAAAATGAACAAGAGCAAACATACAGGAGATACAAAGAAATCAAGTTCAATTAAGAGCTTGAAAAGAATCTGCCCAAATATCCTCAAATATAGAAGATGACCTACTCCCAGGTGAAAAGCTGGTTGTGTCATACAAGAGTCCCATATAGGTCATATGCAGGGAGAACATTATCTCAAATGAAAGAGATGGCAAACGAGATATACAAAAACATGTTAGCAAATGCTCTTAAGGCACAGGTCTTCAGACCTCACCCTGCATCTTCTCTATCCACTTATCATCAAGCTCCTCCTGAACATAATAAGATAGAAGAACCAAGACAATTCAAGCCTCATAGGCTATGTCCTGAAGGCAATGAAGTTCGGGAGATGATCAATGAGAAAACAAATTTTGTCAAGCTGTATGAAAAAATCACTCTCACCGTAGATGCCAATGAAAGAAAGATTATGGCATGGAAATATGATGAAATCTGGGATGCTGTACTAATGAAGAGTCTTCAACAAGTAAACAAAAGGAAGTCAGGGAAGAATCTTCTTCTGAAATTGATCTTGACCTTTTTGAAAGGGTTGGTTACCCTTTAAGGCCATCTGACTTAAAGCTAATCATGAAGAAGATAGATGGCAACCAATACCAGCATCTAATAACCAGATGGTACTATGATGAAACTCATTTTGAAGTGGTGCTGGATAGAAAGCTTGAAGGAAAAGAAGTAGCAGACATAAACCTCTTTTATCTAGTTGAGATAAAACTGCTTCATCCATCTTATGTCTCACTTCTGAAGACCAAGACATTCCTCACAATTGAAGATGAGTTGTGTAAGGGAGACTGCTGCTATTTCATACACATGTTGAGAATTTTGGGAACTGTGTATGTGAATGCTGCATTGAAACATAGACTGGAAACAAATCAGCAACCCTTAACACACATAGAAGGGATAACAGGAATGAGAATATTAGAGAACAACAATCTGGAGATTTTGAAGGGCAATCATGTTGTAACTGCACTGGTTAGCAACATTAATAGTCTTGATCAGTCAACTTTGGAACAGCTTGTTCATTTGAAAATAGATTTCAAATATGATAATCAAAATAGTGCTGTTGACTATTTTGTGGAACACATAGTCAATTACAGAAATGCATACAAGACCACAACACTCAAAGAAAAATTGAGGGAAGCTAAAGTCGACCAAGCTATAGGGAAAGACATTGATGATACTCTCAAGGCTATGGAAGTAGCAAAGAAACAATCAGAAGAAGCTGGACCATCTCACTCCTGAGTTTCTTATCATCACTGGTAGAACAAACAACCAATACATATCCTTCTCTATGATTCTTAGTTTATCATTCAATCATACAATCATGCATACATATGTTATAATACATGTAATAATCATAAAATCAGTCAATCATGCATATAAGAGATCCTATGCTCTTATGAACAAACAATCATAATGTCATATGATTTTATGCATATGACAAACACACAAGCATACATACATATGTTTTATAACATACACATGGATTCAAACAAACATTCATGTGTTGTTGATATAAACACATGACATTCATGCAAACATACATGATCACACACAATCATTCACATTACTTGTGATAAGTTAACACATGTAATCATATAACCAAAATCAATCATTTCAAACATGTGTTGTAAAAATAACCTCATGAAATGTGAATGATTACACTTGTTCAATCTTATAAATAATCAATTAATCAACACAGACAAGTGTTACACTTGTAATCAATAAATATACACAAAATGTACATAATGTTTAGGGGAGTACTGTTGGAATTAATGCAAGATCATACTTCGGGGGAGTACTATTGGATTCAACAAAGTGCATTAAGAATTAATGCAAGAAAGTATGATGCTTGCCATTATCAAAACATGTGTTTCAACACATAATTCATACATTAGAAACACATTAACATCATTAACATTCATAATACTCACTAACATCTATGTCAATTATCTTTTTCAGATTTGTAGATAAAGAATTTTTGCCTAAGTCAACCAATGCGGATGAAGGAATTCCGATAGGGATAAAGAAGTTCTACAGCGGATAAAGAATATGTTCACGTAGCGGATGAAGTCTCTACTCCCACAGCGGATGAAGAACTTCACAGCGGATGACTATTCCCACAGCGGATGAACAAGTCATCACAGCGGATGAACAAGTTCACAGCGGATGAACAATTCCCACGTCTGATGATCAAGTCATCACAGCGGATGAACAAGTTCCCACTGTAGATGAACAAACTGTTCCCACAGTGGATGAAGAACCTCCATAGCAGATGACTTATTCCACAGCGGATGACTTAGATACTTAGGATTATGTTTATGTAATTTTTATTTACATAAGGGTAGATTAGTAATTGTATATAGCTTTTGTGTTTAGGCTATAAATAGCACTCTACCCTAATCCTTTATAAGCTTTTTAAAGAATTATCAATCAACCAAGCATTTTCAATTCCGTATTCTAACACACACATCATACACAACACACACATACACACATACACTAAAATCATATGGGTTTCCGCACAATGTTTAGTGTTTGTTGATTTGTGAGAGATTACAAAGATCCTTGGAGAAATCAGCAGATTTATATTGAATATTGTTCTTACAAAGTTTATATTCAATTATGCTTGACTGAGTTGATTTTCATCAACATCTTCTTCCGAAAGGGGAGTAGCTTCGGAAGAGAAACCAAAAAGAATTTCAAAGAATAAGAAAGCACCTCTCAAACCTTTCGAAAAGAAGACTGCTTCATAAGAAAATGGTCTGAAGGCTTCTTTCGAAGAGAAAGAAACTTCAGAAGAATGCTCTCCAACCCAAGTTTCATCAAGCTCATCTTCAATGATCAACCAAAGGATGAAATGGAAAATCAAAGAAGATGTTGTAGCACAAACCTCCTCTTCCCAAACTACTATTAAGCCCCCATGCTTACACTTTGGTTCAATTGCGTTATCATCATTGGAAGAACCCAGACCAACGAGGCTTAGGTTTCTAATAAGAACTAACTGTTTCACCCTTGTGCAGGGACATCCATATGATAAAATGGAAACATTTGGATTATGGATAGTGGATGCTCCAGGCACATGACAGGGAACAGATCTCTTCTTCAACAATTTCACAATTTTGATAGAGGTCCTGTTCAGTTTGGAGGTGAAGCCGGAGGATACATCTCTGGTAGAGGTAATGTGTCTAATGGTAAGTTAACAGTTGACAAAGTACACTTTGTCAAACAGCTTGAGCACAATCTCTTAAGTGTTTCTTAATTCTGTGACCAAAAGCATCAAATGCTTTTTATAGAACATGAGTGCATTATCCTCAAACCTGGGATAACAATTTCTAAGGAATTGGTGCTTCTTAGATCTCATAGGAAAGGGGATATGTACAAGATGGATATGAACAATGCTTCCCCACTGGCTGAAGTATCATGCTTTCTTTCCAAAGCAAATAGTGATGAGTCAACTCTTTGGCACAAAAGAATGTGTCATGTTAATTTTAAGAAAATGAATAAATTAGCTAAGAATAACTTGGTACATTGTATGCCTAAAAATGAATTTCTCTATAAAGACAACTGTGTTGCTTGTCTGAAAGGAAGCAACATAGGGCATCTCATAAACCCAAAGAAGTTAACTCTGTCAATACCCCATTACACTTATTGCACATGGATCTATTTGGTCCTAGAAGTATAATGAGCATTGGAAGGAAATCATATTGCTTTGTGATAGTTGATGATGTTACTAGATTTACATGGGTATTCTTCTTAAGAACTAAGGATGAAACTGCTCAAACCTCAAAATATTTTATTCTTATGATAGAAAATCAAATTGATCACAAAGTAAAAATAATCAGAAGAGATAAAGGGACTGAGTTTAAGAATCAAGTTCTTGACTTATTCTGTAACTCAAAAGGGATTACTAGACAATATAGTGCTACTAGAACTCCTCAACAGAATGGTGTTACTGAGAGGAGGAACAAGATACTTATTGAGGCTGCAAGAACCATGTTGGCTGATTCAAAGTTGCCTCTAACTTTCTGGGCAGAGGCAGTCAGCACTGCATGCTATGTGCAGAACAGGGTTCTCATTGTTAAGCCCCATGGCAAGACCCCTGGCCACCGTTCATTGGCTTTCTAAGGTCCTTTGGCAGCAGATGCATCATACTTAACACAAAGGATAATTTGGCAAAATTTGATGAAAAGTCAGATGATGCTATCTTTGTTGGATATTCTTCAAGCTCCAAAGCTTATAGAGTACACAACATCAAGAATCAACAATTTGAGGAGTCATCCAGTATAGTTGTAAATAAGCACACTCCTTGTGTTAAGGGAAATGGTCCAGACCATATGTTTAACTTAGAATTGTTTTCCAACTATTCTAAACAATCTTTTTGGAATGTTTCAGCTGGAACAGGAACTCAAAGTGACTCTGATGATGATTAAATGTTTGAGTTACCCAGACCTATTCCAAATTCTCCAAGAAGGAATGAAGAACAAGCTCCCACCACTACAAGTCCTGAAAGTCTGAATCTCTCAGGAAATAATAGCGCTTCAACCAGTTGTCAACTGAATGAGCATCAAGTCACTTCAGATGCAACTCTGCTTCTCAACACCAAGCTAATAAATATAGCTACTTGGAGGAGCAGGCAACTGATGATGCTATTTTACAATAGAACAATTTTGATGATGTTACTCACTCATTCAATCAATCTTCATTGAATGAAAGAGAAAATTCAGCTAGAACCAATGTTAACAATTCTTATATGAATCATTGAAATCTTGATCTATCTATGCAACTAGATGTTATTCCCAGAATCACGATTCACAACACTCATCCCGCTGAAAACATCATTCATGACGTCTTAGAAGGTGTGAGGACCAGAAGACAAACTCACAATGAGAAGGTTTGCTTGTACTCATGCTTTCTCTCTCAAATGGAACCTAAAAAGGTAGAAGAGGCTCTCAAAGACAACAATTGAGTTGAATCAATGCAAGAGGAATTGCTTCAATTCAAAAGGCAAAAGGTTTGGAATCTATGTCCACTACTATCTGGTCAAGTTCCCATTGGTACATAGTGGGTATTATGGAACAAAAGGGATGATAGAGGTTTGATTATCAAGAACAATGCTAGACTTGTAGTTTAAGGATACACATAAGAGGAAGGAATTGATTACACTGAGGTATTTGCACCTGTTGCAAGACTTGAGGATATAAGAACCGTTCTTGCCTTTCCTGCATCCAAGAACTTCAAAGTGTATCAACTTGATGTCAAATGTGCATTTTTGTATGGGAACATCGACAGAGAAGTCTATGTGTGTCAACCACCTGGCTTTGCAGACCCATAACACCCCCACTATGTGTGCAAATAAGATAAAGCTCCTTATGGGTTGTATCAGGCACCAAGGCTGTGGTATGAGACGTTGTCTCAATTCCTCCTGAAGAACGGCTACACTAGAGGCACCATAGACAAGACATTATTTATAAGCAGATCAGGGAAGGACATGTTGCTTGTTCAAGTCTATGTTGATGACATCATATTTGGTTCCTCAAATGACCAAATGTATAAAGACTTTGAAAGCATCATGAGAAAGAAGTTTGAAATGAGTTTCATGGGAAAGAAGGATTTCTTTCTGGGAATTCAAGTGAGGCAGATGGAAGATGGCTTCTTTATAAATCAATCTAAATATGTCAAGGACATTTTAGAAAGATTTGAGATGAAAGACTTTAAGCCGGCTAAGACACCTATGTTGGGTTTGATAAAACACAGAACATAGTTTAACCATTTAAACTTGGTAATAAGCAGCGGAATAATAGCTTTATAACCTTCTTTATAAGCTGAAAATTTCAAGTTCTATTTGATGTTTTAAGATGTAAACAAACCCAAGAACAAAGGGGATCTTATATACGTGAAAGAGCAAGCTATGTAAGCACAAATAACAACATAATATGACAACCATAGAGGGCTGCCAAACTACCTCTTCCAGCAGCTTAATGTCGACAGAAAGGAGGTTGTTTGATGCTTAAAATCGGCTAAAGGCTCCAAGGTAGGACCTCTCAAGCTTGTATACCCCAAGCTTGATAGCAAAACACCTTTTTGCTATGGAGAATTACACCAAAGAAGCACTCAAAACTCCAAAATCCTGCTGCTATTGCCGAGAGCTTTTAGAGAGGGAGAGAGAGCTTCTTTTGATTTGCATGTATTGAGATTAATGAGAAATAAAGTGTTCAAGACTAGTTATGATGTATGTTGTTTACTAGGCAAAAGATCCAATCAAATAAAGGGGGGGGGGGTGGCCGAAAATATATTTAAAAAGGGGGTTTCCCTCTTTAAATTAAACACACACTATGTTAAACTAGTCTTGTAACTATTTATACAATTAACCATTTAATTGTATAAGTATTTTCTAAATTGATGTAAATATTTAAAAAGGAGGTTTCCCTCTTTAAAAACCCCTTTTTTCTAAATTGATGTAAATATTTAATTGTATGATCATATCATCAATTAAATATTAATTGGTGTTTGCTAAGCTTGTTATTGGGTATAACCCGACTTGGATCATAACGTACTAACCGTATCAATATTCTATGTGTCTTGGGCACATAGAATCCTACAATCTCCCACTTGCACAAGATTCATAGAAGATTGATGCAAGCAGTAAATACCGCCTAACAACGGTTTATTACCTTTAATACGCATGACTTATAGCCATTCGATAACATCATCCCATTCAAGTATCCTACCTGAAATGATTTAGGTGAATCAATCACTTATCCTTTTGTTACAGACATCATGTTAAATCCAAGGACACAGAATGATCATTCCTTGTTGATTTAACATAATCAGGCCTTAGACATCTTGCTCCCAACGAATAAGAGGATCAAATCCCATCTTGACTACATACGTTTCTCACAAACACCTCGTGTCACACCTAAACATAGCCTTATGTACTGTCCAATATTTCAGGACATTAAAGAACTAGCTCAAGGTATAATACCTGGTGAATATCAAAACCCAATATGTATCTCAGGTCTGAGGATACCAAATGATATTCACCATTTACTAAAATTTACTTATGATCAATCTAGAAGATTCCATGTAGTAAAATTTGAGATGCGGGTAAGTCCAATATTTGTATCCCACAAATATCTATGAACCTTGGTAGCAACCCTGTCAGGATCTCAGCCTCCTGTTTGATCAACTATGTTGTATTCGCAGCGGATTTAGTACAAGAATTAGAACAAACAAGCAAGAACACAATAGATTTAACAATAAAACAGTAAGTTATAGAGAAAGATAGAAGTTCTGCAAAAGAGAATATTTCATTAAATGCATGCTTCGACAGCGGCTACAATTAGGTCATCTTCCTTATATAGGAAAGAATGACGTCAGCTGATGTCACTTGACAGTGACATCAAACAGTTATTAACAAACTACTGATAACAAACTAAACTATTACAAGAACTGAAAAGAAACTACTGATAACTACAACGACTGAAGAACAAACTCTTCAGTCGTTTTACAAACTACTGAAACATAAAAGAAACAACTAAAAAGTCTCCCTCTCCTTCTCTCCCTTCTTCTTCTTGTAAGTGACATGAAAGTCTTTTTGACTTTCAGCCACTTTAATCAATTCAGCTCTCTCCTCCCTCTCCTTCTCCTTCCCCTTGTTGGTCTCCACCACCAACTCCCTCTCGTTTTCCACCTCTACCTCTACTTCTTTCTCCTTCACTTCCTCCTCTACTCTCTTCCTCTTAGCTTTCACTGATGTCTCCCCCTTTTTGGTGCATTGGTTGCAAGGGTTTGACTATCAGAAAGCGATTTGGCCACAGCAGCTTCCACTAACGGCTGTATTGTAGAGGGAAGCCTCTCATCCAGGGTTTTGATCACAATATCAGTGATCATGGGTGTGATGAGAGGCAAGGATTGTTGAAAGATAGCAACTAATTGCTTAGGAGGGTTCTATTCCTGAGAACTAGTGCTAGAAGTAGAGGCAGGTGGCTGAGTTTGTGGGAGTGGTTGTGTGTATGTGAGACCTTCAGGTGAAGTGCCATCTGTGGGTTTCTTATGGTGGCAGATGGACTTGATTCTTGGGAGAATTTGGCAAGTAGCTCTTTGAGTCTACTCACCTCCTCCTCAAGAATGGTGTTTTGAGCAACTACATCGTAGAAGAAGCTCAGGTCATCATCAGTGATAACTGAATCACCTGACCTCCCGACTAAGTCAGGATGTACATGCGCTGAGTGTGGCTCAGTGTTCGCATGTGCCCCTTGTTTTTGGTTCTGGGGACTTCCAGCCTCCGGATTGGATCCATCATCGGCAGTTGCCTCTGGCGAGGACTTAGAGATGTTACTAGCTTCTTCCTGTTCATTTGCTGATACAGGGGAAGTGGCAGCCTCACCAGATTGTCCTATCTCCTTTGCCACACTTGGAGATGAGATATTTGATTCTCTGTGTTGTGGGCTCCCATCAACACTTATATCCACCCTCTCTTTGGTTGGAGTTTTCCCAGTTGTGATTGGTTCCTTGGGAGAGGGTGGAGTGTTAAGATGAGTCAACACTTCTACAATTATTAATGTAGGGCTTTTAGGGGCGGTTGTAGTGGGAGATGGGGTAGAAGCAGTATGCACCAGGGGAGATTGGTGCATATCAATGGCAACCTCCTCAATTGAGAAAGGTTCCAGATGTGTAGGTTCCCTAAAAATGGTAGCTTCAGCCTCCTGTAGAGAGGATGCCTGAGCGGTTATGGTTGGTGGAGTCGTTGTAATTGCTGGGAGAATCGTACCAGCAATTACTTCCTGCCTTTGTTGTGCAGGGGCATCCTCAGGGGACTCATCTCCCTGAGTAGCCTTTTGGTTTTCTTGGGTTTGGGTTTGGTGGGGACTTTGGACTTTAAGGTGGAGGCTGTGGGTTCCAGCTGCGTGGGTTATCGCAGCTTGGCAGCCTTTTTCAACGTTTGGTCTGTGTTGTGCCTGGAGTATACCTCAGGCAATACAACCATGGCAGGGACTCCAGTGCCAACTAGTCCCTCAGCTTGTAGCTGGTTCTCTATCATGGCCATTATGAACTGTGGATATAAAATCCAATGGTTTGAAAAAGGTTTTGTGGCCATGTCCTTGAGTTCCAAGAAAATTATTTCAGAAAAGTTTAGTGGTTGTTTCTCAAGGATAGAGTATAATACCTGCTGCCACCTTGTGGACATTTGATCCCATGATGATGTCTTTGGGGATAAGCAAACATTTACCATGTGAAAGATAAGTCGTTCGGGATCATGGAAATGTTTCTTCAGCAGGGTAGAGGCTAACAGGTCACCCTGATAGTCATAGTGTGCAAAAGCAAGATCAGTGGTGCCTTTTGGATAGTCGGTGGGGAAGGTGGCATCATCCAATTTTAGGGTTTGTCGGATGAATGCGGGATTGATGACCACCTATTTGGTGTTGATGAATGACTGGAGAGAGACCTCCGCGTCATTCTCTCTAGTATTCACGGTGACGTTCGTCCAGAACTGGGTAAGGGAATCGGCGTAAATGGTAGGATTTAGTAGAAAGGCCGTTCGGTAGGGTGAGTCGACCATAAGATCTATAGCATGATGAAATTTGGTCCAGAAAGGTAATTTTGTGAGGTATATGACACGGTTGTGTCGTGGCTTTAGTTGCATGGTCGCCATTAATGGTGTGTGGGAGGTTTCAGAGTTTTTGAAATTTTAGGTCAAGTGAGAATGAAAAACTCTGAAGGTAGGGTTGGGTATTTATAGGGTATGGAAACGACTGAAAGAAAACTACTGAAGGTTTTGGTGTTAGTCATCAGTTGTTGAAACGACTGATGACGTAGTTTTAACCTTCAGAGGTTGTAACATCTGAGGACTTGGTGTTAGTCATCAGTAGTTGAAACTACTGAGACCTTGATTTTGTCCTTCAGATGTTGTAAACGACTGAAGACTGGTTGTTAGTCATCACTAGTTATAAACTACTGAAGACATGTCTTCAGACGTTGTAAACAACTGAAGACTTGGTGTTAGTCATCAGTAGTTGTAAACTACTGATATCAGTAGTTGTAAACTACTGAAGACATGGTCTTGGCTTCAGTTGTTGTAAACAACTGAGGACTTGGTGTTAGTCATCAGTAGTTGTGAAACTACTGAAGACATGTTTTGTCCTTCAGTTGCTTGGATATGAAATAGCAGATGTTGGTATCAGCTGAAGAGTGAAGTTACTCATCAGCTGTTGCCGTCAATTCAGTTGTTTCATTCTGACCTCCACATTTACTCATCAGCTCTTTGGCTAACTTTCAGCTGTTTCATTGGCCTTCAGCTCTTATGAATATTTATTCCTCAGCTCTTGTGATCAGATGTTCATAAGTGCTGATGAAATAAATTATTCTTCAGAGCTTGTGAACAAATTTTGCCTTCAGTACTTATGTGTAATATTGCACATCAGTACTTGTGAACAAAATTTGTTCTTCAGTACTTATTTGTTTGAAAATTAGACATCAGTAGTTATAACCACATCAGTAGTTGTAACTACATCAGTTGTTTTCAACAAATAATATACTTCAGTACTTTGAAGCATTTTAGTCTTCAGTAGTTATGAAAATGCTGAAGACTAAATTACTCATCAGTACTTATTTTTGACCTTTGCATACTAAGCTCATCAGTACTTGTGAACTGAGAGCATCAGTATTAGTCAAATTATTCTAACTGCAGCATACCAAGCCTTAGTACCAAATTTTGAAATGTGGCACTATCTAAAGGCTTAGTAAATATGTCTGCAAGCTCATCAGCACTAGGCACAAACTTTGGATCAATCAGACCTTTTTCATAGCAATCTCCAATAAAATGATGTCTGATCTCAATATGTTTGGTCCTAGAGTGCTGGACTAGATTTTTAACAATACAAAGAGCTGAAGCACTATCCATTTATAATGGAGTCTTAGTCTCTGTAATGCCATAATCCAAGAGTTGATTCTGAAGCCAGAGTATCTGGGATGTACAACTTGCAGCAGCAATGTGCTCAGCTTCAGCAGTAGATGTAGCAATTGAAGTTTGTTTCTTACTCTGCCAAGAAACTAAAGAATTGCCTAGGAATTGGCAACCACAAGAAGTGGATTTTCTGGTGACTTTGCATCCTGCATAGTCACTATCAGAGAAAGCAACTAATTTGCAAGAATGCCCAGTAGAATAACAAAGACCTAGTGATTGGGTATTGCAAATATATAAAGATCCTTTTGACTGCAATCAAATGGGATTCTTTAGGTGCAGCCTAAAATCTAGCACAGGCACATGTTGCAAACATAATGTCTGGTCTAGATCCTGTAAGGTACATCAAGGACCCAATCATACATCTGTAAAGGGTTTCATCAACCACTTTACCTTTCTGATCAACATCCAGTTGTGTGGTGCTGCTCATGGGAGTAGAACAGGGCTTACAGTTTTGTAAATCAAACTTATTCAACAGATTTTTTGTATATTTGGACCGATGAATAAAGATACCATCAGCTCTTTGTTTGATTTGCAAACCTAGAAAGAACTGTAATTCTCACATGGCACTCATTTCAAACTTTTGCTTCATGAGCTAAGTGAATTCATCACACAACTATGGATCAGAGGATGCAAAAATTATATCATCAACATAAATTTGAACAAGGAGCTTATGTTGTCCAACGTTCTTTATAAATATAGTTTTAGCAATGGAGCCTCTAGTGAAATTATTTTGTAGAAGAAAAGTTGATAATGTTTCATACCAGGCTCTAGGAGCTTGTTTCAGCCCATAAAGAGCCTTATCAAGCTTATACACCCAATCAGGATGTTTATTGTCCTCAAAACCTGGTGGTTGACACACATAAACTTCCTCTTTTATTTTACCATACAAAAATGCTCTTTTGACATCCATTTGCTAAACTTTAAGACTGTGAAAGGCAGCATAAGCTAAAAACAATCTAATTGCCTCCAGTCTGGCTACAGGGGCAAAGGTTTCATCATAATCGATGCCTTCCTCTTCTGCAAACACCTGAACAACTAGCCTGGCCTTGTTCTTGACAATTTGGCCGATTTCATCAGTTTTGTTCCTAAACACCCATTTGGTGCCTACTGCACACTTACCTTGGGGTAAAGGAACAAGCTCCCACACTTGCTATTTTCTGAACTGATGAAGCTCAAGCTGCATTGCTTCGACCCATCCATTGTCTCTTAAGGCAACATGATAATTTTTAGGCTCTTGCTGACTGATGAAGAGAGCATAGAAGCAGAAATTGGACAATTGACTTCTGGTTGAAACTCCAGCATTGATATCACCAATGATTTGAGACGTTAGGTGATTCTTCAGCTCTTGATAGACTATCAGATCTGTGCAAGTGTTTGTAGGACCTTCAGCAGTAACAGATGGTGATGAAGATTCTTGAAACCATGTAGGAGATGGCAGCTCAAATGAAGTAGAGCATGCAGAAATCTCATCAGCATTTGTTGTTGATGGAGCTGCTGAAGCTACAGGAGCATCAGGTTTAGTGGACTCAGGCAGATGGTCACTAAACCTAAAAAGGTGGGTACTGACTACATCGTCATCAGTACCAGCAGGTGGAGAACTGTTGACAGGAACAACAGCTGGATGTTGATAAGAAACATATTGCAGTATGTCCAAATCAAACAACTCCACAGGGTTTTGTGGAATCTTGTCCTTTGGAGATTCATTGAACTTCACATGCAAAGTCTCTTCAACCATCTTTGTCCTACAGTTGAAAACTTTGTATGCCTTGCAAGTTGATGAATAACCAACAAAATACCCTGCATCCACCTTTGAAGCAAACTTCTGGAGTGGATTGCTTGTGTTGAGAATGAAACAAGGACACCCAAAGGCTCTGAAGAAGGAGATCAAAGGGGCCAAATTATGGAGTACTTCATAAGGAGTCTGCATCAACCTCTGATTCACTAATGCTCTATTCTGCACATAGCAAGCTGTGTTAACAGCTTCAGCCCAAAAGGTCAGTGGCAATCCTGAGTCAGCCAGCATTGACCTTGTAGCTTCAATGAGAGTCCTGTTCTTTCTCTCAACCACTCCATTCTGTTCAGGAGTTCTTGGAATACTGAACTGCCTTTTAAGTCCCTTTGACAGGTAGAAGTCATCAATTGGAGGGAATGAGACTTTGTGTTGTCTTCACACTTGACCTGAAGGGAATACTGCTTCTCCATAAATAACACAAAGTTCATTATAGCCTTGGCAGCTTCATCTTTGGAGTGCAAGAAGAAAGTCCATACAAATCTGGAGTAATCATCCACAATTACCAGACAGTATTTCTTCTTTCCCATACTCATTACTCTGACAGGACCAAAGAGATCCATGTGCAGGAGTTGTAAGCAGGCAGTGGACTTTGGTTCTTCTATTTGAGGGAATGAGACTTTGTGTTGTTTCCCCTTTAAACAAGCAGTGCAGTTGTCTTCACACTTGAACTCCTTCAAAGGCAACCCTCTTACTAAACCATGGCTTATCAGCTGATTCATGTTTTTGAAGTTAACATGCCCCAACCTTCTATGCCATAGAGTAGATTCTTGAGGAGAAGCCTTGGAGATAGGCAAGGATGGCCTTTTAGAACTATTTTCTTGGAAAGATCTAAGGCATATACTCTTCCTGTCCTGTTGGCCTTCAGGAGAGTATATTCATCCAACACCTTGTCAATCAAAATCAGAACTTTGCATGACAGAATCTGATAGTTCTGGCTTGTGAAAAGGGCAACATGGCCTTTATCACACATTTGACTAACACTCAAGAGATTATACTTGAGATTCTCCACATGGTTAACATCATCAAACCTTTTTTCCCCATTGGAAACAAAGCCTTTTCCGATGATGTAACCTTTTGCATCATTGCCAAAGGAAACAAATCCCTTCTTTCCTTGAGAGTAGTCATTAAGAAGAGAGCTACTTCCTGTCATGTGCATGGATCCTCCACTGTCTACATACCAGATGCTTCTTTGGCATGTTGAAGAACCCTACAATCATAACAAATTAGTTAGTTTTAGAGACCCAAACCTTTTTGGTTTTGGATCTGTTCTCATCAATAGAGGCAACACTAACTGGTTGGTGATGTGTGACAGCTTGAGGTGAAGGACATGGTGTAGAAGAGGAATCCTTTGGCTTGGATTTCCTTTTCTGTGGTTTTAACACAGGAGCATCTAATTGGTTGACTCTTCCCATTAGATGTTGAACCATCATCGCAAGTTGTGTCTGATTTTGTGATAAAGCTTTTAGCTCTTCAGACACATTAGTGCTTGCTGGAGATGGATTCCTGTGTTGCACCATCTTCTTTTGAGCAACCTCAGCTGTTGCCTGATTAACCCCTACCTTCTTTTTGGATTTCCTTTTGGGCTTAGGGGTTTTAGGTTTAGATGTTGCTGATACAAACTTGGAATCAAACTCAGTTTTCATTTCATTCATTTTCTCTTTAATTTTCTCTTTTGTTTGAGTTTGGATCCCCTTTTATACCAGTAATCATCAGTAAGATGATTGAACAAGCCACATATTTCACATGGCTTCTTCTTCATCTTATGTTGATCATCTACTGAAGAAGATAAAACTGCTAAAGACTTGTTCTTCAGCTGTTTGGTGTCAGTACTTGCAGTTTTCTGCATTGCAGTACTTGCTTTCCTGACATCCTCTTCAGTAGTCTTCAAACCATTTCTATTCGCTATTTTCTTCTCTTCAGTACTGGCAGTAGTTGGGGTTTGAACTTCAAGTGTTATCACTTGCTCTCCAGTACTTTCAGTACTTCTAGAGACAACACCTGAGTTGATCAACTCTTTGATCATGTGACAGTCAGCATTTGAACCATCAGCTATTTTAGCATCAGCTGATTGGTTTTGTGAGGAATGAATGCTGACTTCTACTTCTGATGATGTTGTATCAAATAGTAGGTCACATGATGAGAAGGATTGGTTATTGCTCTCTCCATCAGATTCAACTTCTGCTCTTGAAGTAAAATCTGTAGGAGGAGCAGTGTGATTATAACCAATGCCAAACTTCACATTGGAGCAGATTGCTTACTAAGAAGCATTTCAAAACTCTTGCAGGATTGTACCCATCGATCACACTCTACCTGGGTAGCTGCAAGTGTTTCCTTGAGGTCTCTGTACTTCTCTAGAAGTACCTCTTCCCTAGCCTTATCATCTTTGATTTGGCATTTAAGCTTATAAATCTCATCATTTTTATCATTAATCACAGCCTCAAATTCAGCTTTTCTTTAGGAAATGGTTTGTTCTAGCTCAAGGTTTTTATCAATTAAAGCTACATTTTCCTATATAATAGAAGCAAATGCTGCTATGCATGAATCAAAACAGAGCTTGGCTTTAGCCTCAGAAGATACCTCTGATGAAGCATTGGAGGATGAACCATCAGCAGACTCCAGGGCCATGAGAGCAAGGTTCCTAAAAGGATGATCACCACCATGTTGACCAGCACCTTGGAACAGTTGTTCATGACCAGACATATCATCTGGTAAACTGCTCCAGTCTACAACTCCTGGGGTGAAGAAGCTGTGTTGTTGAGGTTGGGTTTGATGATGAGATTGGGAAGGTTGAGGCTCAGGGAGAGCATGTGGTTGCTGAGCAGGAGGTGCTTGAACTTGACTTGGCTAAGGCATGTAGTAGCAGGGGTATGGGTATGGCATATGACCCTGAGGCATAAAGTATGCAGGTGATGCATGTGCTGATGATGGATGACTGGAACTGGTGGAGTGTTGCCCTTTATGCTGTGAGCTATTGTTTGGAAAAGTCACAAAGGGTGCAGAGGTGTTGGATCCAGATGATCTACACTCTCTAGCAAAAGTGTCCAAGCCTCTGGCACTTGTGACACCTCAACTTGCTCTTGTCAAAATCAACTTTGGTTTTGCCCGAGAGACCAGGTAATTTCCTCCCAGTTCTCTTGTAGAACTTTTGAGATCTGATATTTATCATAGCCATTTGACTCAAAATATCCATCTCTTCCAGATCATCATCTGGATTGTTCTTCAAGTCCTCCATCAGAAAGCACAAGTTATCACTGCTACCTCCTGAACTACTATCAACACCAACAAAAGCATGTTCAGAATTGGTAAAGAAATTAATATGCTCATCATAGGCACTCTCTGATGCAGCATATTCTGACTCTTGACCAATCAAGGCAGTATTGCCTCATACAAAAGCATGTTATAACTTCCTTTTCTATTCTATCTCTCTCTCAAATGTAAGCAGTTTCCCATGAAGTTGGGTGAGAGATATAGTGCTCAGATTTGCACTAGAGCGAAGGACAATGGTATAAGTGTCCCATCTCTCAGGCAGTGATCTGAGGAATCGGTTGTTCATCTGACTATTGGAATACTCTTGTTTGACCATCTTCAACTCAAAGATCAAACATGAGAATCGCTCAAACTGTTGAGTCAGAGTCTCACCCTTCCTATGAGAGAATGTCTCATATTGTTGGGCGAGGATTTCCCTTGTGTTTGCCAAGACCTCATCGGTTCCTCCAAATTGTTCCTTCAGAGCAACCCAGAGATCATGGGCAGTTTCATGATGCATGAGCCCAGAATAGATTTCATTAGGCAGTGCCATGGCCAGAATTCCATGGGCTTTTGCATCAATCTCGAACAGCTTAAGATCTTCGTCCGAATATTGATCGGGTTTCTTCCGAACCCTCTCATTAGATTCAGGAACGCTCACCATCGGCTTATAAGGTCCATGCACCACCGATTTCCAACAACCAGCGCTGTTGATGGACAGATGATGGAGCATATGCCTTTGCCAGATATTATACTCACTCCTCACAAGCATCGGGGGCTTGGTTGAGGAGCCAGTATTGTGAGGATCGTTTGTTGGTGTTGCCATTTCAGATTTCAGTCAAATTCAAGGTAAACAAAACAAATCTAGCTCAAAAACCACGGGAGCCTCAAGTTTAACGGCCAGAAGTAGCAGAAACTCAATCTCTATAACTAATTCTTGCAAATTGCTAATTCTATCAAACGTAGATAGCAATAGAGCAGTTTCAATGATTAATCGTTAAATCGATCAATTATTAACCAGCTCTGATACCATTTGTCAGGATCTCAGCCTCTTGTTTGATCAACTAGGTTGTATTCATAGTAGATTTAGTACAAGAATTAGAACAAACAAGCAAGAACACAATAGATTTAGCAATAAAACAGTAAGTTATAGAGAAATATAGAAGTTCTGCAAAAGAGAATATTTCATTCAATGCATGATTTGACAGCGGCTACAATTAGGTCATCTTCCTTATATTGGAAAGAATGACGTCAGCTGATGTCACTTGACAGTGACATCAAACCGTTATTAACAAACTACTGATAACAAACTAAACTACTGAAGATGTCACAACTGCTGACATCTTCTTACAAAATGCTAAGTGTCAAACTATTACAATAACTGAAAAGAAACTACTGATAACTACAACGACTGAAGAACAAACTCTTCAGTCCTTTTACAAACTACTGAAACATAAAAAGAAACAACTGAAAAGGAAACCATCACAACAACTGAAGAAGTATCTTCAGCTGTTATGACAAACTCTGAAGCTTCAGCACTTGTCTTCAGACTTTTACTTCAGTTGTTTCATCAGCTGATGACTTCAGTAGTTGTCATCAGCTGATGTCTTCAGTCTTTGTCTTCAGTCTTTGTGTATCAGCCGTTGATCTTCAGTACTTCAGTCTTCAGCTGTTGATCTTTAGTACTTGAGTCTTCAGCACTTGAAGCTTCAGTACTTGAGTTCTTCAGTTCTTGATGCTTCAGTAGATGAGTCTTCAGTACTTGAAGTCTTCAGCACTTGAAGCTTCAGTACTTGAGTTCTTCAGTACTTGATGCTTCAGTAGATGAGTCTTCAGTACTTGAAGTCTTCAGCTGTTCATCTTCAGTTCTTTGACCTTCAGCTGTTGAAGTCTTCAGTCTTTGTCAAACTGCTGATGAAGTCTTCAGCAGTTGTTGTGATGTCTTGTGGGACTTAGAGGTTTTTCTGATCTGGCTCATTGGTACTTTTGGTCCAACAAACCCATTGCTTTATATTCATCCTTATGAATAACAACCCATCCAAGTTAATAATAATCTTACCCTCACACTTGTTCCCACAAGTATGAACGACTATGGACATTTAGAGTAAACAATTTACTCATGGATTAAACATGCTAAATTGAAACATTAATTGAAACATTATAACCAAATAATTTTATTCAAATAATAAAAAGTTCCACATATCCAAATACAAAAATTTAAAGATCAAATCCAATCACTAGAATTTCAAAGTCCCATGGCACAAGTATGACCTTCGTGCTTTGCCTTTTCAAGGAGCTTTATGAGAGGATCCGTAATGTTTTGATCTGTGTGAACTTTGCGAATACATAACTTTCCCTTTTCAAATTCATCTCGTATGTAGTTGAATCTCCGCTCAATGTGCCTAGTCTTTTGATGAGCACGAAGTTCCTTGATTTGAGCAATCGCACCCTCGTTATCACAAAAGATCTCTAGGGGGTCCTGAATGGAAGGGACAACCCATAGTCGACAATGGATTTCTTCAACCATGCAGCTTCTTGAGCTGCCAATGAGGCGGCGACGTATTCAGATTCTGTAGTTGATAAAGCCACCACATCCTGTTTGGAGCTCTTCCAAGACACCGCTCCTCCATTCAGAATGAAAATATATCCCGATTGTGACCGTGAATCATCACGATCGGTTTGGAAACTCGCATCTGTGTAACCTTTTACAACGAGTTCCTCATCACCAGATCCATAGATTAGGAACATATCTTTTGTCCTCCTTATGTACTTAAGTATGTTCTTAACAGCCATCCCATGACTGTTTCTAGGATTTTGCTGATATCGGCTTGTCATACTTAAGGCGCATGACACGTCCGGCCCAGTGCATATCATTGCATACATGATGGATCCAATAGTAGATACGTATGGGATTTCCTTCATTTTACCTTGCTCATCTTTTGAGCTAGGACATTGAGTTGTACTCAGTATCATTCCTCTTTGAATAGGTACTGTACCTTTCTTAGAGTTCTCCATCTTGAACCTTTTCAATATTTTATCAATGTATGCACTTTGATTTAAACCAATCAACCGCCTTGATCTATCCCATTAGATCTTTATTCCCAGAATATAGGCGGCTTCACCAAGATCCTTGATGGAAAACAACTTCCAAGCCAGGTTTTTACACCTTTCAAGGTTGGAATGTCATTCCCAAATAGTAGTATGTCATCAACATACAATACTAGGAAAGTGATGATGCTCCCACTAGCTTTCTTATAAACACAAGCTTCATCAGCGTTCGTGATGAATCTGAATTTAATTACTTCTTCATCAAAACGGTGATTCCAACTTCTTGATGCTTGTTTCAATCCATAGATTGACTTTTTTAACTTGCATACTTTATTAGGATGTTTTGGATCGATAAAACCTTCAGGCTGAACCATATGGACATCTTCCTCAAGATATCCATTTAGGAAAGCGGTTTTGACATCCATTTGTCAAATCTCATAATCATAATGAGCAGCTATGGCAAACAATATCCTTATAGACTTTAGCATCGCAACAGGTGAGAAAGTTTCATCATAATCAACCCCTTGAGTTTGAGTGAAACCCTTTGCTACAAGTCTAGCCTTATAAGTATCCAAGTTTCCATGCACATCGGTTTTCTTCTTGAAAACCCACTTAGTTCCAACTACCTTGGAATTAAGAGGTGGTACAACAAGTTCTCAAACTTGATTGTCATACATGGATTGCATCTCAACGTTCATGCCTTCAAGCCATTTGTCACAATCCGAATTGGACACTGCATTATGGTATGTGGTTGGTTCATCTGAATCTATCACATACCATCCATCCATAAAAAATCCGTATTTTTCAGGTGTATTACTAGTTCTAACACTTCTGCGAACATTTTGTGTGTATTGATCAACCGCTTGATCATCTTCAACATCCTCATGTTGAGTGCTAGTTTCAACAAAACGTGCATCAGGTTGTGGTTCTTGATCCTCCTCAAGATCCCTTGTTCTACTGCTATTTTCTTCCATAAGGAACTTTGCTTCTAAGAACTCACCCTTTCTAGCAACAAACACCTTTTGTTCCAGTGGATCATAGAAATAATATCCCATAGAATCTCTAGGATATCCAACAATGATACACTTGGTGGATCGGACTACCAATTTGTTTGGGGTGGGAGTCTTAACATAAGCCTCACAACCCTAGACCCTTAAGTATGATAGGGATGGAACTCTTCCATGCCATATCTCAAAGGGTGTCCTTTCCACCTTTTTGGTTGGGGCTATATTTAGAATACGGGCCGCTCAGAGCGGAGCGAAACCCCAAAATGATAGAGGCAATGTGCTTCTAGCCATCATAGATCGGACCATATCTAATAAGGTTCGATTCCTCCTCTCAGACACACCATTATGTTGTGGTGTTCCAGGTGGAGTGAGTTGTGAGACAATCCCACAACTCCTAAGATGATCTTGAAAAGCATCACTTAGGTATTCACCTCCTCTATCGGTGCGGAGAACTTTAATCGACTTTTTGAGTTGATTTTCTACTTCATTCTTGAAGATTTTAAACATTTCAAAAGCTTCATCTTTGTGCCTTAATAAGTACACATACCCATAGCGACTATAATCGTCGGTAAAGGTAATGAAGTATCTCTCACCATTCCTAGTCATTGGCTTAAAAGGACCACATACATCCGAATGTATGATTCCTAATAAATCTTTTGCCCTTTCGTTAGTTTCACTAAAGGGTGCCTTAGTCATTTTTCCTTGTAAACAAGATTCACATACATCAAATGAATCACATTCATTTGTTTTTAAAGACCATTCTTTTAAAGTTTTTGTATACGTTTCTTGTTTATATAACCAAGACGGCAATGCCAAAGATAGGTATCACTCAAATCCAACTTGAGTTTATTGGTGTTAGTTTGGTACAATTAACTATTTAAAGCATTTTCATGAACCAATTCATAAATACCATTAATGGAAATAGCTTTAAAATAGAACATATTATTTAAAGAAACATGAATATCATTTTCAACAAAAGATAATACATAATCATAATGCTTTAATTGGGATACAGAAATAATGTTCCTAGTCAAACTAGGAGCATACAAAACATTCTTCAAAATAACATCCAAGCCACTTGGAAGTTTCAGGATATAGTCCCCACGAGCTTCTACTTTTACTTTAGTTCCATTGCCCATGAAGAGGCTAACATCCCCTTGATTGAAGTCCCTACTTCTTTTGAACCCCTGCAACAAATTGCAAATATAAGTTCCACATCCGGTATACAATACCCATGTGTTAGAAGATGTAACATTAAGATCAATATGAATCATGTACATTGTACCTGAGGTCTGCCCAGCATCCCTCTTTGCTTTCAACTCTGGAGATGAAAAGGACAATTCCTTGCCCAATGTCCAATCTCTCCACACTTGAAGCATGGGTCATTAGTACCAAACTTTTTCTTCTGTTCTTGTGGTTTGGGTGGCACCCTCGCCACCCCTTTCCCCTTTCCCCAAACAAGTCCCTTACCCTTAGCAAATTTTGCCTTGGGTGCGGGATGAGGCCTTTTATTGTTCCCACCTTGATTGATGGTGAGAACTGGTAAAACCCTTTTACCCATGCCCGCCTCGGCCGTTTTGAGCATTGAGTGAAGCTCACCAATGCTTTTTTCCCAAGCATTCATGTTGTAGTTCAACACGAATGTCTCGAACTTCTTGGTAAGGCCATTAAGGATCAAATACTTGGCCAATTCCTTCGAGACAGGACAATTAAGCCTTTCAAGGCGGTCAATGCGGCTTTTCATCTTAAGTACATAATATGAAACTGATTGGTTGTCGTCCATACGACATGCATGGAACGTTTCGAAGCGCTCAACCCTTGCTTGCTGTTGGAACGTTTCCTTCAGCTGGGTTATCATGTCATAAGCTCCATGATGTTCATACTCCTTTTGGAAATCCGGAGTCATGCTCGCTAGCATGAGACAAGACACTTGGACGGAGTCCTCAGTGTACTTTAGCCAATCGTTATAGGCCTCCTCATCATCCTCAATAGGTTGATCGGGGATAGGGTCGTCCAAAACATATGATCGTCTCTCTTGCTTGAGAACGATTCTCAAGTTACTATACCAATCTATGAAATTGTTATGATTCAGACGTTCCTTTTGGAGAATCGCTCATAAAGATTGGGTGGACGTGGATGAGTTATCATGATTATCATTGTTGGTGGCCATCTACAAAATTTAACAAATATCTATTTTAGTATTTTTGATATTGCTATTTTTAATAATTAATACCTTTTAAGGTCATTTTTATATTAAAATATAGAACCCAACATTACATTTAAATTGTAGTTAGGTGACCTTTATCCCACGATTTAAATTAATAAGGTGGTCAACGATTGACGGTTGTAACCATTTGCAACTTCTAGAGGTATGGGGTCGACTTTAAACATCATATGTAAAGTCGGCATGTTATTCCCATCTACACCATTTGAAAACCATATTGTAGGTGATCCATTTAACGTGGCTTGCAAATCAAGTTACCCTACTTGCACACACATGTGAGTTTTCCAACATAGGTGGTTAGGTGATCTTTATCCCACAAATGTGGTATCCCCACCTCAAATCACAAGTTCCCTCAAAATGGTTAGGTTACCTTTATCCCATTAAGAGTTTCCAAGTGACTCAAGTGTTGTGCAAAAGGATGGTGTTAGACTTGTTTCAAAATATTTAGAGATTTCTTAATTCTAGTTTCGAAAACTCTATGTACTTGTATTTGCATGCTTACAAATACTTGGTACCCTATGGTTCTTTTAATAAAACCCATTTTATTATGAAATCATTAATCCTTTTAATAACCATTTATTAACACTTAATGATTAACCATTTATTAACACTTAATGATTAAGAACCATTTTTATATTAGCTTGTTAAGATCATTTTTATTAAGATCATTTATCAAATCCAAATATCATACAATCACTCACAAAATCACAATCAAACAAGCATAATATAAACAACCACATGTGCATAACCATAGCTTCTATGTTGACAACACTTGTTTGCCATCACAAATGTGGTCATTTGGTCTTTCCTAAGGGTTGAATACAACACAAAGATGAGATCTTCATAGACCCCAACTTGAACTTGCATCCATATGCTTCAAGTCCTTCTCTTTGTATCTTCCTCTTGTGCTTCCATTTTGTGCATCTTCATTTACAAAATTTATATCCTAACACAATTTTTTAAATAAAGAAAATACAATTAATCTATCTATTACATTACAAATGAATGAATAAATAAATTACGTCCCAAAACTAGCACAAAAGAATAATATTACAACCCAAATGAAAACAACCAAAACAACACAAGGTCTAAGGTAGGTTATGCACCAATATAAACATTCATCATATCATCCAAATATAATAAAGAATCCCCACTAAAACCCACGATTTTCAGCCAACATAAACTGAAAATTCGGGTTTTAAACATTTTCCAAACAATATACATATCATCATACATATCTTTCAAGGTTTAATCACAAGCATGTGTGATATGACCTTGAAAGTTTCGGGATTCAACATACAAGAACATGGCAGCCCCTAAAAGGGGTTTCATGGTCCATAACCAAATTTTTAAAGGATAATACAAGCTAGCTATCCACATAACTGGCTCTAGATGCCATTGTTGAGTTTGATAGAACACAAAACATAGTTTAACCACTTAAACTTGGTAAAAACGCAGCGGAATAATAGCTTTATAACCTTATTTATAAGCTGAAATTTTCAAGTTCTATTTGATGTTTTATGATATAAACAAACCCAAGAACAAAGGGGATCTTATATATGTGAATAAGCAAGATATGTAATCACAGATAATAACAAAATATGACAACCATAGAGGGCTGCCAAACTACCTCTTCCAGCAGCTTAAAGTTGACAGAAAGGAGGTTGTTAGATGCTCAAAATTGGCTAAAGGCTCCCAGGTAGGACCTCTCAAGCTTGTATACCCCAAGCTTGATAGCAAAACACCTTCTTGCTAGCGAGAATTACACCAAAGAAGCACTCAAAACTCCAAAATCCTGCTGCTATTGCCTAGAGCTTTTAGAGAGAGAGAGAGCTTCTTTTGATTTGCATGTATTGAGATTAATGAGAAATGAAGTGTTCAAGACTAGTTATGATGTATGTTGTTTACTAGGCAAAAGATCCAATCAAATAAAAGGGGGGGCGGCCGAAAATATATTTAAAAGGGGGTTTCCCTCTTTAAATTAAACACACACTATGTTAAACTAGTCTTGTAACTAGTTATACAATTAACCATTTAATTGTATAAGTAGTATACTCTCATTATTATTTGGTATATTATTGAACAAAATATCCTAATAAGTTGTTCCTTCTCATATGCAACTTATTTAGAAAACCTATTTTCTAAATTGATATAAATATTTAATTGTATGATCGTATCATCAATTAAATATTAATTGGTGTTTGCTAAGCTTGTTATTGAGTATAACCCGACTTGGATCATAACGTACTAACCGTATCAATATTCTACGTGTCTTGGGCATATAGAATCCTACAACCTACACAAAGAAATCACAATCTTTGTCCTAACTCCGAGGGGGAGGATACTGACCAGCGTCAGTACAGGGCAATCATTGAATCTCTAATGTATCTCACTACAAGCAGACCTGATATCATGTTTGCTACATGCATATGTGCAAGATATCAAGCTGCTCCCAAGATATCTCACCTCATCACTGCTAAAAGGATACTTAGATACTTCAAAGGAGCTACCAAACTGGGCCTTTGGTATCCTAAGAATGACTTCAACCTATATGGTTATACTAAAAGTGATTATGGAGGTTGTAACATCAACAAGAAATCCACATCAGGAGGATGTCAATTTCTTGGTGGAAGGATCATCTCCTGGCAATGTAAGAAGCAATCATGTGTCTCTACATCAACTGCTAAGGCTGAATACATTGCTGCAACTAGCTGCTGTGCTCCACTGCTATGGATTCAAAATTAGATGTTAGACTATGGTATCAACTTTATGGAGACTCCCATTCACATAGACAACAAGAGTGCTATTTCAATAACTGAAAATCCAGTCAAGCACTCTAAGACAAAATATATCGACATCAGGTATCATTTCATTAGAGATATTAATGAAAAAAATCTAATCAAAGTGGTCAAAGTTGACTCAAATGAACAATATACTAATTTGTTCACCAAAGCTTTTGATGAACAAAGATTTAAGTATTTAATTACAGCTATTGGGATGATAAATCTTGACTAATTATTTCATACCAAATGTTAAGTTAAATGTGTCTATTTACAACTTAAGCCCTGTTACAAAAGGTATTTCTTCAAAAATTTTAATATAAATTCTTCCGAAGAGAAATTTACCCTTGGAAGATAGTCTTACTCTTCTTCCGAAGGAAAATTCCTCTAATCTAGTCAAAGAATTATGCTTCGGAAGAAAACTTGAACATGGATCAACCTTCTTTCGAAGGAAATTTTATACTTCTACGAAACCACATTTTCCCTTCGGAAGCAAAATAGTCTCTATGACAGATTTTGCTTCGGAAGCAAAATTTAGCTTGGAAAGATTGTCAGGAGAGAGAAACCTTAAAGTTCTCTCGGAAACAGATATTGTAGAAAGAATACTTTAAAATTGTAACAGAAACATTTGGGCCCCACTCTTCAAAAAGTAAGATTTTATAAAAGATTGTTAGAGTATTTTGAATAAAACATCCTTACCGCCTCCGTCAAATCAAGCCGCATAGTGTCATTTCACCTTATCGGTTTGATCTTTTACTCCATATTTAAAGGACTCCAACTCTCTTCTATACTTTCTTTACCACTGTCAAAACCCTAGCCTACTATTTTCACTGTAATCTTCAAGCTTAAATCTTTTCCTTCTCAAAATTCCTAAACAATGGCTCTAAACCCATAACATAACCAAGTTGCTATCCTTGATTCATCTACAGATAGTGACTTTTCTCAAATCATCCAGTTCCTCACACAATCCATATACCTTCCCGCTCTCACAATAAACCCTACCATCTACTCTAACCATATGTCTGAAATCTGGACAAATGGTCAAAATGAAGTCATCAAACAATGAGAGGGTAATTCATTCGAGAATCTGTGGACAAGAGATAGTGGTGAGTGAAACCACTATCAGGGAACATTTGGAGCTTCATGATGCTGGAGCTCCAACTGAATTTCCAAAGCCTGATTTAGAAGACACCTATGCTCAAATGGGATATGGTGGTGATGTCAGTAAGTCTACTGTCTACAAATTCAACTTCTCCTACAACTGGAAGTACTTACTACACATTGTCCTTCATAGTATGTCTAACAAATCAGGCGGTTGGGATCAAATCCCCTATGAACTAGGCTGTTTAGTTCATGGGTTGGTCAAAGGCCTGAGGTTCAACTATTCCAGGTTTGTTTTGAATAACTTGAGGGGAAATCTTATCAAGGATACGTTCTACATGTATCCTCAGTTCATTGAGCACTTTGTCAACTGTGAAATAGACCTGGATAAACTAGAATATAAAGATATTCTACTGGTTCCTTAAATGCGGTCGGGTATCTTCCAAATGCTGAAGAAGATATCCACCAATTTCACTGGAAGGTTCACTCCTCTTCTTCCAGGTATGCTTGAGCCCATGGCTCCTGGTGACATCCCTGTTAAACCAGCAGGTGATGAACCACACCAGTAATCACCACCCCACTCCAAAAGGCCTCCTTACCTATCAAATACTTTTACCAAAGACGTCCTAAGCGAGCCATTGCTCAATCTACTCTGATTGAGCAAGTCCTCTCTACTCTACCCAAAAAAGGCTACAGTAGCACACTGGGCTCCCACTCAGCCTGAGGTCCAACCTTCCCCTCCAATTGACCTCAGTATCAGTGTAGAATCTCCTCAGTCTCAACCTGATGAGCCCATTACCCAAACCTTAAGCCCTCAGGATGAGTCACAATACTCTCCTGAGCAACCAAAAAGGGACAGCCTCATCACCGACTATGAGTCCTTAGATGTTGACCAAGGTCCCGGGTCATTAGGAATGCCTATCATATCCTTCACAGACCTTTTAACCCAAACTGATGAAGATTTCATGTTTTATCAAAGCTATGAAGTTGATCTATCACACCTATCTCTAGATCAATAGAGCCAAAGGAAACCTCTGCTCTCTGACCCATATCAGCAACTAATAACTAAGGTGAGTCCCACCGATATGCAGGGGACTCATGTAGGCTTAGCTGCTACTTCTAAGAATTGAGCTCTCAGGATAGTGGTAACATCAATGAGACTGAGTGTACGGCAACTCTGCCCATTGACATCTCTAAAAGAGACATCCTTGAGCAAAGGAATCCAGGGTGCCAAGAAACCACTACTGGTGATGAGGGCGTACATACTAGGTATGTTGTCTTGTCTCCCCATGATTCTTCATATGAAGATGAGGGAAGACTGAAACTCACCATTAAGTACCTGCTCTCTAAGGTCTCAAACCTTAAATTCAAGGTTAGGATCGTAGAAACCAGGTCTGCCACTTAACAACTAGAGATTAAAGTTCTCAAGGTAAAACTAGCTGAGACACAAATTAAGTAGTTTGTCAGGCATGTACCCACTCAAGATTCTTTAAGTTCTTCCTCTAGCTCATCTACTTCTCAAGATGATGTTACCAAAAAGGGGGAGAATGTACAGAAACAAGCGCATGAGGAACCTAAAATTTCTAAGGAACCTCAATCTTTGACTCTTACAACTTTATCCTCCCTTTTCCCTACACAAAAGTAATCATCCACTGTTTTCCCACAACCACCTCCTTTGAGTTTTCAAGTGGATCCAAGTATACGTATCAACCTTCACAAAATTTTCACACAATTTCTAATGAGCTCCTCACTTGAACAATCATCCCCTAATGTTGCCATAACCTAGTTTAGAGCATAAGAGCTTCAAAGGCTCAGTGTACCACTTACCACTCAAGTGGAAGTTGGTCAACCTAAGGTCACTATGGAACCTAAGATTCACTTCAAATGGGAAATAGGGACTGATGGCCCAGCAACTACCTCAGTTAGGACAGATGGTGCAACATCAGCTTCTTCTGAAGTAGAAATTTCAGCAGCGGAAGTAATTGTTGAACTATCACCCCTGTCTGATGAACTGATTTTCACAGAGGCCTTTCTTGATCTAGAATTTGAGGTGAACAGTGAGGACTTTCTTACAACTCCTATTCTTCCACAAATACATCAAGATCAACCACAAACTTCTCAACCTCATCTTTATTCCTCTCAACCTCAACCTTCAAAACCAGAATCACCAAAGGAAGTATCTCCTCATGATTACAAAGGTAAGAGGAATATGACTGATGAGTAACTTCTTGAAGATGAGAGGCTAAACAAATTAAGAAGAAAGGGTAGACTCCATACTAAAAAGTTGTTGGCTGCAAGCAGCAAAGCAGCAGCAACATCTCAGGAGTCTATCAATGAAAAGATGAGGTTGGAGGCAGCTGATAGACTGATCAGCCAGGGAGAAGCAACTGAAGAAATGCTACTACTCCCACTTGATGAGCTTATCAAATTAGAAGAGGCAACCTTGCTGGAAAAACAAAAGGAGGATGCAGTAAGGAGAGCTAAAAAGGAAAAGGCAAGAAAGATGAAAGAAGAAGCTGAGTTGAGGAAAAGGATGGAGAGGATAGCCTTCCTATGCTCAAGAGGTTACTCTCAGGAGGAACTGAGTCCTCATGAGAATGAGATGATCCTGCTTCTTGTCAACAGAGAGCATGAACAAATTAGTAAGGAAAGAAAGAAAGCTGCCAGGGAGAAAATACAGGAGAGAAAGAAGAAAGAGGAAGAGGCAAAGCTTGCAGCTACTAAGAAAGTAGGAGATAAATCCTGGATGAAGGCTTTTCTCAGGGCACATTGCTTCACTGGCAGGCAAGTTGGGAAAATGTCAGAGAAGACCCTACAACAACATGTCAATGATATCAAAGTTGACATTCGCTTAGGAAGAAGGAATGAGGTATCTCAGGAGATACGGAGGATGAAACCTAAACCAGAACCCAAACCACTACCCACAACAACTGAAACCATCACTGAGCCTATACCCTTCTCTTTCCCCATCAAAACTGAACCCATCACTGAACCATACACCCCTGAACCCACACCATCCACACTACCACCACCACTTCCCCTGCCTCTCAACAACCAGCATCACTACATATCCTACAACCCAAAACAACCCAAAACACAACCCAAAAACCAAACAATACCAAAATCATCCTCTAAACCATCAAAAACTCCAAGCTTAGAATAAATTGGGGAGATCAAAAGAAGACTCAACAACTATTCAAAAGTGAGTAGCATCTCTTATGAGGGAGGGTTCATCACATTACAATACGTTGATGGATCCCCAAGCTCTCTCACAAGAAATGCCTTCCTAGATCTACTTTGAGAAACCCTACACCAATCATTTAATCTTCTAGCCTTAAGCTCTGTTTTAATAAATGAAGAAGAGAAAAGGCTAAGAAGAAAATGGGTGAGCTTGCTGGACATTAGGAATGGAGATAGACTACCAAACTTGCCCCTCATTCCTAGGAACACAATAATCCAGTGGAGGTTTGATGAACCTTCTCACAACATCCTTGTGAAGAGGAAGAATGGAGAGGTAAACAGGTTCAATGCTTCCTCTCTACTACACTTAAGCAGATGTGATATTGCTGAGCTAGTAGAGAGACCATTCACCAATCCCTCTAAGTCGATGATAACTGCTCACATCAGAAGATTTATTAACAGCCTTCATCTTGCCGAATTAAACAAAAGGAAAGAACTGAAGAGGAGTTAAAAGTTGAAGAAGGAAGTGTAGTTTTGGTTGCATCAGCATAGGGGGAGTTTGTTGGATCTGTTAAGGCTGATGCAACCAAAAACAACACTTAGAAGAAATCTGTACAAACTAAGAGAAGTCTTCCAAAGGCAATGTTGCGGCTTCCGAAGGAAATGCTGCAACTTCCGAAGCTTCTATGGTGATCTTCCGACGAGCTTCCGAAGGATGAACTTAGTCTTCCGAGACATAGAAGATCTCCTTCCGAAGTAAAACACTTAGAAGAATGAAGACAAAGTCTTCCGAAGACTAAGCCTCGAAAGAAGCTGTGTCTTTTGAAGTATAAAATGGTTTGGAAGAATTTATTCTTCCGAAGCCATTTTACCTTCGGAAGAAACACAGTATGAACCAGTGGACAAAGCATGGTCTGACTGACACTTACTTCCTACTCTGATTCTCTGCAAGATACCTTCCACGTTCATGTGGTTGACCTTACCTTTGTCTACTGTCCACCATTTCTTAGTTAGTACAGCTGCCACCATTAGTTGGTGACCAAAAGGTAAGTCATGGACCTGTCATGACTACCTTATCTTAGATAATATTTTATATAAGATACCCTACCTCTAGAAATATAGTATTTGTTTAGAAGTAAGTCCTAGCATGTTATCTACGTATAACAAGCTGTAGATAGTAGTATATATTGTCGCTCATTATAACTTAGTATCCATGCTTCTGCATGAGTCTTGTAATACTTAGTTAAGAGATAATATATACAAGTATCTTGAAAACCACTTCTTGTGATTCTTTACTTATTATATTATTATCAACTGAGTTCTTGATTTTGCATTCATCAAACGAGTGATATTTAACAGTTTGTAAGAAACACTAAGTGTTGAGAGAACAATATCGATCCTGCACACTTTTCTACCCCTACCATCGAAATCACTTGCGAAACCATAGTAGCTCGATCACCGTAGATCATCACCGAACTTCAATCGAGCACGGTCAATCAAATCATCTTCTTGCGAAACACGATATTGGCCTCGTAGGTTGCTAGCCAATCCATCCCTAAAACTATATCAAATCCACGTAAGGTCATCACAAACATTCTCCCAGGAAACTTATGACCTTCTAATTCTATCACGCAATCCTCTAAAGCATCAGATGTCCTAGTGGACTCACGAATAGCAGTTTCTATGACAAAGGGCTTATCAATATTTCTACTACAAACAGGAAACTAAGCACAGAAAGCAATAGAAATAAAACTCTTACTAACACTAAAATCAAATAACACAGAGGCACAAATTTTATTTACTAGGAACGTACCTGACAAGACATCGGGGTTCACCCTAGCCTCCTCTTTGGTCGTAGTGAATGCTCTGGCGCTGGCTCTCTGTGCTTCTTTCCTGGTCTTCTTCTTCGCTCCAGAACTTTCAGTCCTCGGCTTCTTGCAATGCCTACTCAGATGACCCTCTACACTGAAGTTATAACACCTCACAACCCCACATTCTCTGGCCACATGCAATGGCTTACCAGATTTGAAGCAGACGTTCAATCCCCACTTACATTCCCCTGTATGCTGTCTTCCGCATTTACCACACCTTTTCGTCCCCGCACATGATGTAACCACCCTTCAATCATCCAGCCTTGCCTTCTTCTTATTTGGAATTGTCACATCCCGGTGGAAGCGTGAACGATACGGGTGGAATGTGACTAGCTTTTATCAGAGTGCAAAGGTTTATCTTATATAAACACAGATATAACCGAAACATAATACGACATGATTTTTATTACTTAATATTCGAGATTACATCTTTTACATAATATACCAAAATTGATGTAATCAATTACAACTAAGTTACAGCATACTTAAAATCTATGAAAATGTGCGTCCACGTACACAGCCCCATCAACGATGTTGACGGTCAGTGTTACACAGACTCGTCCCACGACTTCGCCCCAACCATCATGAACCTCAAAGCTGAAATCAAATGTATTACTCATTTCCTGAAAAAGTACACTTAAACCAGTCAACAAAAATGTTGGTGAGAACATAGGTTTAATCCAGACAAAATATTTTGTTGATGTATCAATTACAACCAAACCTGTTCACAACATAATCATACTGTCACGAAATAATCATAAAATCAGATAATATTACATCCTAACCCCCATTCGGTTAGATGCAGGAAAATAGTAGCAACCCTCATCCGGTTGGTACAAATATTCTCCTAAGTAACGTTACCAATATTATTGACCGGTTCCTCATCCGAACTAATGGTTGTGTCGCAAATGACAGTAAGCAAACGAAATATTTTCAAAACAATACATCAACTCAACAGTATACTTTTCCCCCAAAACGTTACGGAATACCAAATGGTTGAAAATGGGGCTATGAACTCACCGTGTCTTCTCACTTAAAACTAACAAGATAATTCACAGTGTTAGACAATACTTCAAATATTCTTCTGGTTTTCACTGACTGTAAAAAAATTTATTCCAGATTTTTCCAAAAATCACAAAAATAGCTACTGATGTCCAAAAATCACCAAATTTTGTAGAACATCAGTTTGAATAGCTTGTATCTTCCCATAACTTTCACAACTTCAAATCCCTCATAAATTATTTCCCATAAATCCCACAATATTCTCAATATTCATCATAATACCTTCTGCTGTCCAATTGTTAGGTCCCTTAAAAGCTTAACATTTAGTCTTTAGTGTCTAGTTTTGTAGTTTATACTAGTATAGGGACTTTTTGTGTAAATTTAGTTCCTTAGGTTGTAGTATAAATAGCATAGACGTAGTATAGATTGAAAGGTTGTTGTATGTTTTTATGAGAACTGCTCTCTATCTTTTGTAATCATCTTTTGCTATCAATGAAATATGAATTTTGTTGATTTTGCTTGATTTGATTACAATTGCTTGTATTTTGCTTTGAATTGTTCATATAATTGTTACAGATTGCTCTAATTGATCCTATCAATTGGTATCAGAGCTCTCGGTTGAGTGTTTTTGAAGGTTCTGTCGAAGATAGAAACTTCAAAAATCCACTGAAATCTGTAATCAATTGACAATTCAAGTGAAATATTGTGAATCAGAGCTTTGTTTCATCATTAGAAACTTGCTTTGAATCACAAATTGCAGTTTATCTCATCAAAATTGAGTGAATTAGTGAAAAATAGATCGAGAAAGTGTTCTTGAGTGTTCGACCTAAAATTTTCGAAATTCATTGATAATTGTGGATAATTACTGAAATTGAAGTTACAGGATTGATTATCGGTATAATCATGAACTAATTGTAAAGTTTCAGCTAAATTCATCAAGAATTGAAGGATTTTGAAATTTCTGAGTTCGGTACATTCATATGAATCTGATGAATGTGTCGTATTAGGGCTGAAAAACACTGAATTTTGCCCAAGTGTTTGGCCGTTTGAGAACTGTTTAGACTTTTCTCAACTGTTCAGTCGTTTTACCCATAGTCGTATTACCACCGTGAGTTTCACTGGTTGGACATATCATCACTGTGTAGTCGTATTACTACTGTGATAGTTTCACTGTGGACGTATAACTACTGTGTGGACATATAACCACTGTGCGATAGTTTCTATTGTGTTGGAAATTTCTAAGGCATTCCCTTAGACTTATCAGCTGGTCGTTTTACACTGTTGAGACGTTTTACACTGTTGGGACGTATCACCACTGTTCGGACATATCAGCCTTGACACTTGGAAATTTTTCATAAAATTTCAAAAATCCAAAAATATTTTTTTTAAGTCTTTTTCTTAATTCAAAAGCTTAGAAAACGACAAAAATATAAAAATGGTGAAATTAGAAGATTCTGAGAAAATAGTTCCAAAACTTAAAAACAGAGCTGATTTTAAAAACTGGTCTCTTAGACTGAAACATCATTTGAATTCCATAGACACAGATCTGTGGAAATCAATTGAAAAGGGACCATACATTCCTGTGACTACTGATGGTCCAGACAGAGGATTTGTGTATACAAAAGATACACAAGAACCATATCCAGAAGATAACCTACATGGAGAAGACTTAAAGAAGGTGAAAAATGATGTTAAAGCCTATTCTCTCATGTGTAAAGGGCTACCTTTTGAAGTATTATCCAGACTTGAAAACTACCAAACTGGATATACAATGTATAAAGCTTTGAAGATCATATGTGAAGGAGGGAAAGAAATTCAAGATCTGAAAAAGCAAAAACTGAAAAGGCAATTGGAACTATTTGAGCACATCTCAGGAGAAACAATAAATCAAATGATGAATAGGTTTGTGCAATTAATCATAGAAATGTCTAATTTGGGAATCAAGAATGATCTTGAGGACCTAAACAACAGACTTCTGAATGCACTACCATCTTCTTGGAAACAAACTGTCATTTTACTGAAACATACTGAGAAGTTTCCAATGGATCTTGACCTTCTCATTGCTAAAATTGAATCTGTAGAGATTGATGAAAGTTCAAGAAACAATGATAGACATGCATCAACAACTCAGTATAAGTATGTTGCTTCACCAGCAAATACTGTAGAGAATGCATTTCTGGCTAAAGACCAATCAACTCCTGAAGATGAAGGTGATCTGTTTGTGGGAGCAGGATTCTTCACCAGTACACTGCTTACTCCACTCAACCACAACCACAGTCTTCACGTAAAGCTCAAATGCCTAAACCTTCAACTGAGATGCCATCCTCCTAAAACTCTCCCAATCCAACTAAAGTGAAAGATGTGATCAACATTCTTTTACAAGATGAAGAGTCAAAAACTGCTTTCACTGCTTTCATGGCAAGCTTTCAAGCTTATCAAGGCAGTCATCTGACTCAAATGGAGCTAGTTTTACAAGATTTGTTTGAAATGGATCCAGATGATGTAGAAGAAATGGATCTTAACTGGCAGATGGTCATGATAGCTTACAGAACTCAAAAGCATTCTTACACTAACAGAAATTACAAACCCAGTGCAAACAAAACTGTTGGGTTTGATAAATCAAAATCAAGATGCTTTAACTGTAACAGCTATGGTCATTTTTCAAGAGAATTTAAAGCTCCAAGAAACCAAGAAGGAAATACTCAAGGCAGCTCAAATGGTCAAAAATATCAGCAACATGCAAACAAGACTTTTCAGAAGCCATATCAAAGTCTACCAATGCCAGAACCCAAAGAAGAGAAGAACAATGAGGAAACTAAGAAGGCACTGGTTGTAAACATCAAAGATGGTTATGACTGGAGTGCATATGCAGAGCAATTTACGGCTGATCTCACTGCTAATCTGGCACTAGTTGCTGAAGTTGATGATGAAGACTGGTCTGAAGTTAAAGATCCTAAATATGATGAATCAGATCAAGAAGAAGAGTATGATTGGAGCGACAAATCAGACCCAAAAGATACTACTGAAGAAGTTGCTCTTATGGCTCAATCAGAACAACCAAAGGTTGTTAACTCTTCTTATACTAAATCTTCAAACTCATATCCTGAAATACCAGTAGACGTGAGAGAGAAAATGTGCACAAAAGCATGTTTTGAACTACTTGAACACTACAGAACATATTCATTCAAAATATGTGACAAGCTCAAACAAGAAGAATCAAGGCACAATTAACTAAAATCAGATCACAAAATTGTTGATGAAAAGATAATGTCTCTTCAAGCTTCATGGAACAAAACTATTAAAGAACTTGAACTTGCAAAGAAACAACTTGAAGAGTTGAACAAAACACTTGAACAAGAAAAATTGGCACATGCAGCAACTCAAATAGATTTAGGCAAAGTTAAAAGCTCAAAGAAAATTGTTGAGCAACCGGTGAATGAAAGAAATGACAAAGATAAAACAGGACTAGGATTCACACATGAACCTATGCCTGAATCAATCACAAAAACATTACCAGAGAATTTCAATACACATGATCATTCACCGGAAAACAAAGCTAAACTGAAAGAATTCAAGATCAAAAGAACTTTAAAAAGAAAAATGTTGAAGTTTATGAAGAAACTGACTTAGACAAGATCAAAAATGGTCATCCAATCAAAGTCAAATCGTATGAACCTCAACAAAAGCAAAAGAAGCTGTTTGTACCAAAAGGTGAAACTGTTATTGAACAAAGTGAACAAATGCGTGAAAAATCTACTGAATTTAATAACAAACTTAAAGGAAAATGTGAAGAAGGTAAAACAGATAATAATATTTCTGATGATTCAAGTTCAAATGAACTAACTGAAGTACAAGAGTGTCAAAAGGAATCTTCTCAAGATTCAACTAAACTTCAAAGCAAGAAAACTTCATCAAGATTGAGAAATCAAAGACAAAGAAAAGCTGCAAAAGCAAAGAAAACTGAATCAATTAATCAGTCACAGAACAATACTCAAATTAAACCTGTGAAGTTTGTGTCTGCAGGAACTTTTGACTTGAACACAAACAAAAAAATGACACCTACACCTAAGATCAAATCTAACTCTGATCTGAGAACAAGTTCAGATCATAAGACTTCCGCTGTGTATAAAAGATTTGAATCAAAGGAGTCAAAGAATTTTGTTCAAGTTCAAAAGAAAATTCCTAAAGATCAAAAGACCAAATTCACACCAATTAAACAACAAATTAAATTGCCTAACCCAAAATTTAAACAAGAATCAAATGTTGCTTCAACATCAAGGGTTAATAAAATGTTGTTTAAACATTCTGAAAAGTATTGTGATATCTGTGACATGTACAATCATGACATTTCAGAATGTTACTTTAACAAGTATTGCTACATATGTGATATGACAAATCACACAACAGCTGAGTGTTATTTTAACAAATACTGTGCTTTGTGTGATGAAAGAAATCACAATACCAATGATTGTTACTTCAGGAAGAACTCTTCAAGGAAGGAATTCAATAATCAAGGCTTTGAAAATCAACAATTTATAAGAAATCAAAATATTGGATTTAAATTTTCACAACAACAATCTACCTTGGGTTTGAGATCTTTCAGAAGAAACAATTCTGATTATGATAATAATCATTTTGTCAAATCACAGCAATACAATCAAGAAAAGTTTATTCCTCGATCTGTGAGAATAAACCAAGGAACATTCTCAAATGATTCATACAAGAGTTCAAGATTTCTTGATAATGCTTTGAAATCAAAATCACAAAGAGATAATCAGTTGGTTTCTCAAAAAGGATTTGAACATGTTAAAATTCAAAAGAAACCAGATGTCAACAAACTTCATTTCAAACAATTTACAATTGTTGACAAGTTTGGCAAGCCCAAGACCATCTCGGCTTGGGTTACTAACTCACCTTAAATGTTTGTGACTGCAGGTACGCCCGCGGAGACCAATCAACTCATGGTATGTTGACAGTGGGTGTAGCCGGCATATGACAGGCAATCAAGCCTTGTTGCAAGACTTTAAGTTAAAGGATGGTACTCATGTTGCGTTTGGAGGTGATGCAGGTGGAAAGATAACAGGAGAGGGAACAGTGTCCAATGGGATTATCAGTTTTGATAAAGTCAACTTTTGCTCACAGTTGAACTTTAATCTTCTAAGTGTATCACAAATTTGTGACAAATCTTATTCTGTTCTTTTTGATGAATCTCGCTGTTATGTCTTGAAACCAGGTTTTCAGATTAGCAATGACTGGGTGATAGTTAAAGCTGCTCGAGATAGAGATGTATACAAACTGGATATGTCTCAAGTGGATCCTGCAACTGAAACTCCTTGCCTGATTGCTAAAGCTTCAAATGATGAAAGCCAGCTTTGGCATAGACGTCTTGGTCATTCCAACTTCAAAAACATGAACAAGCTTGTAGCAGGAAATCATGTTATTGGACTTCCTTCCAAGAAGTTTCAACAACTGATCATTGCTCAGCATGTCTGAAGGGAAAACAACATAGAGCGTCTTATAAGTCCAAACTGATAAACTCAAACACCAAACCACTCCAGATGTTACATATGGACCTTTTTGGACCAACTAATATTAGGAGTATTGGTCGAAAATCATATTGTTTAGTCATCATAGATGATTATACAAGATTTTCATGGGTTTTCTTTCTTCAAGTTAAATCTGAAACTGCAGATCTTCTAAAAGAATTCATTAATAAAGTTGAAAATCAACTTGAACAAAAAGTAAAGATAATAAGAAGTGATAATGGAACTGAATTTAAAAATGCTAACATTGATTCGTTTTGTGCAGAAAAAGGGATAGTTCATCAGTTCAGTGCTCCCAGAACTCCACAACAAAATGGAGTTGCTGAAAGGAAAAACTGAAATCTGATTGAAGCTGCCCGGTCTATGTTAGCTGATGCTAAAATTCCAATCACTTTCTGGGACGAAGCGATATCAACAGCCTGTTTTGTTCAGAATAGAATCTTACTTGTTAAAGATAAAAAGAAAACTCCATATGAGTTAATGTTTGACAGGAAACCAAACATAAACTTTTTAAAATCATTTGGCTGTCCAGTTATGATTTTAAACTCAAGTGATCATTTAGGAAAATTTGAAGAAAAAGCTGATCATGGATTTTTCGTTGGATATTCATCAGTTTCCAAAGCCTATCGAGTTTATAACTCTAGGACAAATACTATTAATGAAACATTCAACGTTAAATTTCTGGAAAATTCTTTTCCATTAGTTTCAAATGGTCCTGCATGGTTATTTGATATAGATTCTTTGTCAAACTCATTTCAATCTCACTTGTTTAATCAATCTGATGATTTTTCAGGTAAGAAGAACTCAAGAGGAGATCTTGGATCTTTTAGTGATGATTCAGATTCTGATGATTCAGATGATTCTCACCCAGATTATCCATTTTTTTCATTTGTCAAGGATTCAGTAATCCAATTTAATGACAATGTTCATGATTCTTCAGCATCAGATCATTCAGTTTCAGCTGATCAAGAAGCATCACATTCTTTTCCTAATGATGGTACAGAAATTGGACATCCTGAGTCTGGCACATCTTCCATCTCTGGAGATGCAATTGATCATAGTAACTTTGATTACTTTATCAATTCACCAACTCAAGTTCCAAATTTCAATCCACATTCTTCTACCTTATTGCAACAGCTCTCCAACTTGAACCAAACCAATCTTAATGTTAATGTTCAAGGAAATGAGATTCCGATATCTCTTATCCACAGGAACCATCCAACATCACAGATTATTGGTCCTCTAAATGAAAGAACTACTAGGAGTAAATCTGAACATGCAAATGTTTGTTTATACTCTTGTTTCCTTTCTCAGATTGTTCCTTAAAATGTCACCGAGGCATTACAGGACAATGGTTGGATTGAAGCTATGCAAGAAGAACTTCTTCAATTTCGAAAACAAGAAGTGTGGAAGTTAGTGGAATTACTTGAAGGAGAAAATGCCATAGGCACAAAATGGTTGTTCAGAAATAAAACTGATGATCGTTGCATTGTAATAAGAAATAAAGCAAGACTTGTTGCACAAGGATACACACAGGAAGAAGGAATTGACTATGATAAAGTATTTGCTCCAGTTGCAAGACTCGAATCTATTCGTGTTTTCCTGGCTTATGCTGTTAGGACCGTGTACGTACGGAGTACTAATTGATTCTAAGTTATACCAGATCAAATAGTGCGGAATCCTATTTGATTGGCGATCCAATCAGGGAGAACGAAATCAAGATCAATCCTAACGATTAGAAAACGTTAAGAATGGATTAGGAATGATCTAGGACATTCTGTGAAGTTGGAATAGACGAACAGGGCGCTCTGGGTCGACTAGGGTTATGAATATTCGAAGTATTTTGTTTTTCCACGAACTAGGTGGTATTTATAGGTAAGGGTTTCTCATTCGGGCGACTGAACCATTCGCATGGTTCAGTCGTGCGATTGAGCTATGCAGTTGATCCATACGCACGACTGAGCCTTCAATCGTACGACTGGTTCAATCTCATGCTTCAGTCTTCCGACTGATCCAGTCTCATGGTTCAGTCGTATGACTGAGCCATTCGCATGAAATTATTCATGCGTATGGTCCATTGGCATGGCCCATTCGCATGATAACTTCATCATGTTATGTTTGAATGTGTTAATCATTACCACATTATGCATACCAATTCAAACAACCACAAACCTGTATATAATTAGTCATTACACAACCCATTAATGAAATATATAAACATTATAATATAAACAACTAAATGTATTTCATTAATCAATATTCAATTACATATAATCAAGACATTACAAAGATATTACATTCAGCTCAGAATCTAGGTGCACATGTATCAACAAACTCCCCCTTGGACCTAGATTCCTCTATTGTCTTGCTTTACCCATTACCTCTTCGTACTTCTTGAATTTCTGCTCTCTGGTTACGCCTGCATGTATTTCAAATACAAAGCAGAGGCGTATGACGTGCTGATACTGGAGAGCTTGTACGATATCCTGCGAGTCATAGAACAGTGGCCACTTGTAGAGTGTATAAACATCATTAGCCGACAAGTTCGTAAGCCACATCGGGTCAAATACCCGGATGACATCCATCTGTCCATCTTTGTTCAACACTATGACCGCTTCAGCTGTTCGTCAATCGTAGTACCACCATTTGAAATGCGAAGTGATGTCCTGAGGCATTTCCCTTAGAGGGATCTTCGACATGGTGCGCGGAGGACGCCACTTCAACACAATCTTTGGCTTCCCAGTTCGTGGATCAACTTCAGACCTTCGAATGTACCTCGTAGGTTGTTGAGGCCTGAAGTTCACCCACCGGGTGTGGTACTCTTTCTTTAACGCAGCTTCGAACCAACCTGACATCTTTCTGGGATCAGCATAAAGAAGCTTTACCTTTGCCAGTTGGTTGAGCTCAAACCCAGGTAGAGTTTTTAGATCGTGTGGGAATCTAAAATACTCGATACTTTTCTCTCTTTTAACTGCATAAACGTTAAGGTCATCAAAATACGCCCACGATATAATTTTGCCAGACACCTTTTGATGTTTCTTTACTCTGTAGAGCTTGGTGTAGGCATCAGACATTGGAGCACTTCGTTGGGCATGAAGATCCGCAAAACAAGCAGCCCATTCAGCCTTTCTCACTTTGACTTCCTCCTCAGTGGCTCTGGCTGTATCTTCTTGTTTGTCGGACTCTTCTTCCATCTTATCCAGAGTATCAAACGTCTCGCTGACCAGATTGTCATCCAGATTTGGAATGACATTACCTTCAGTGTCAGTGTACTCTGGATAGCATTGGTCTGTTATATCCTCTATCTCAATCTCATCTACATCATGTAGTTCTTCTTCACTATCAACTTGAACTTCGGGAGCGTCTTTCACTATGTCGTCGGGGTTGAGTTTGAACATTTTTGCCAACTGTTCCTTAGTGAAGTTGTGAATAATCTCTCCCTCTTCTGGGGTATACTCAACTGATCTTCTTACGATTCCCGGTAGATCAAGAAGCATTGTTAATTGACTCTTGACCTGTTGTAGGGGTTCGACATCATATTCATCTCTTTGAAAGTTTGGATCTGCTTGATTTAAACATGCAACACAATATTTGTTAGTAAGTAATCAAACACAATCATTATTAAGACAAAAGATATAAACATTAATTACACAAGTGTTACACAATTTTCCAAATACAAAAGCCTTTTAAATACAGAAACATAAATAACTAATCAGTACTTTTGTCTTGAATTTCAGGAGTATCTTTAGGTGGGGCAGACGTAGAGGTTCCTTGGTCTTGACGTTGTTTAGTACGCCTCTCGTCTGCTGCTTCATCACTTTGTTCTCCTGCAGCCTCTCCTCCTTCATCATCATCATCATCTTTCTTGTCATCACTATCACTACCTTCATCACTTTCATCATCCTCATCATCGTCATCCTCTTCATCATCGTCCTCCTCTTCATCGCCCCCTTCACCAATCTTGAGGGGCTCACTCTGATTGCCTTTCAGCTTCAGCAATAGAGACTTGTGCGCCGCCTCCAGCTTTTCAATCTTTGCATCTGACTCAGCCTCGTGTTGAAGCAAGCCAGTGATCTGATCTGTCTGTGAGGTGATCAACTGGGCTTGCGAAGAGGTCAACTCCCTCAGTTTCTCAATCTCAGCTGCTTGTGATGAACTTTGCTCTTGCAGCTGGAGAATCTGAGCTGTCTTAGCCTTATCAGAGGCTAGCAGCTGGAGCACCATGCTGTTCAGAGCAGCAAGTTGCTCAACCACCGAGACAGGTGGTAGAACTGAGCTCGAGGGGGCAAATGAGGGTTGGGTTTGGTGAGTAGTGGTTGTAGTGTTGGCTGTAGTGTAGATGGGAGGAGATGGAATGGCTGTAGTGGGGCGTACAGTGGTGGTGGTGGAAGATATGTGAGTATGATGTGGTGGTATAGTAGTGGTGGTGGTTTGGGGTGTTTGGGATGTGGTCGATGTGGTGGATGTGGTGGATGTGGTGGATGGTGTAGAGACGGAGGTGGTGAATCGAAGCCTCTTTCCCTTCTTACCATGCGGTCTGGCCATGGTTTTCTTCCTCTTCCCTGTAGATACCGGGGCAGCAGTCTGTGTACTGGGTGCATCAGGGGAGTATGCGGGATCTAATTCTGTTTGTGTAGCCCCGATGTCCCAGTCTGCCCTCCAACAGCCCTCATCCCCTTTTCAGTGGCAACCACCTTGCTGCCTTGCCTTCGGGTCAAGCCCTCTTCCTCACTCTCTTCCTCATCCTTATTAGGTGGACTGAAGTGAGGTACAAACCCAGCAGCTGTAGTCACAGTATCAGGAGATGGCTGGGTGGTATGTGTAGATAGGCCCTCAGATGTAACCAGCCTAGCATCGCCATCATGGCTGTCATCATCATCAGAATCATCTGATGGAATAGCAATCACCTCAGAATCAGAATCACTATCCTCATGACGCCACCTGCGTCTTCCTGGGGCTACATAATCAGCCCGGGCCAGATGCCCAATCAATCTCTTCATAGCAGGCTTCACTTGCTTGCCTCTATACACCTTCATCCTTCCCAAGGTGGTGTCATCCATGATCTCAAGAGGCACAGCATCGCTCTTGTCCTTTGGGAGGTCGGGCAGCTTCTCGTTGAAGATAAGCTGTAAGAATCTGGGGTACATACAAAACCCCTCCTTCCCCTTAGCTTCGAGATTCTCTATCAGGTATGTAAATGTCATGTTGGAGAAGCTGAAAGGGTAGTTGAGGACCAATGCAACATACGCATTCTGAATTTGGTCCGATAAGTCATCGAAACCACCCCTCCGCGAAGCAATGCACTTTAGGATGACGTGCGCCAAGTACTTGTACGGGGGGCTCAGGTTGCTCTTGTTTAGCACACCTGAAGTGATATCCCCACAGTACCCTATCCTCAAGAAGCATCCACGTACAGTAAGCGGGTGGATCTTGAGTGGGTGAGACTCATCATCATCAAATCCTAAGACTCTCCTGATGTCAGCAGCACGTATCTCAATCTCCCTATCGAAGATAGAACTTCATATGCAGTAGGGCTCAGCTGATCTATCCACTGTAGCACCTTCCCAAAATGCCTGATGTACTGACTGATACGGTCTACAGGGTGTGGAAATAGCTCGGTAAATCCTATATCTCCTCAAAAAATCTATAATCCCCGAAAAGTCTCCTCCATTCCTTGAGGTGGAATACAAGTTAGCACAGATGTTGTGCTTTGGATTTATAGTCCACCTGTTAGCCATATTCCTGTAATCAATAGCAAACATACGTCATATACTTGAAAAACAGAGTTTGACTAATTTGGAAAACAGACTAATTCAATCGTGCGATTGAACTAACCGACTGGGTTCAGTCAGTTGGACATATATGCGACTGAACTTCAATTTGGTTGATCATGTATGCGACCGACTTTCATTCGGATGATGAGTCATGCGATTAAGTTGACTTGTGAGACTGAACCTGCGATTGACTCGGTCGACCGAATGAACCCATTCGCATGTTTCATTCGGTCGACTGGATGAATCGTCCCTTTCAATCGTGCGAATCAGATTCATTCTGGAGTCCAGTCGTATGACACAATCAACCCATTCGTATTCTTCATTCTTTTTGTGTTTTTGGATTTTATACGACATGGGAATTAAAAAATAAAAAAAAATGAAAGAAAAAGAAAATAAAACAAATAGACACGAGTCGGACTATGTATCTGCTTCTTCAGCAATCACATCACTTTTCTTTTTAACGCCGTTGACCTCTAGCAGATATAAAAATATTGGTTTACCAAACGGTTTGGTGTAAAGGTCAGCGCGCTGAAAATCCGTGTTAATTTTAATCACATCAATTAATTGTTTTTCATAGCAATCGCGTACGAAATGATATTTAATCCCGATGTGTTTTGTTTTTGGGTGTTGAACAGGATTTTTAGTGACGGCTATGGCAGCAGAATTATCAACATAAATAGGAGTGTTAGAAAATTTCAAACCGTAGTCGCGCATTTGCTGTTGAATCCAGATAATCTGAGAGCAGCAACCTGCAGCAGCAACATATTCAGCTTCACAAGTTGATAAAGCAACCGAGGTCTGCTTTTTGCATTGCCACGTGACTAACCGTCTTCCAAAGAACTGACACCCTGCTGATGTAGACTTGAAATTCATCTTGCAGCCACCATAATCTGAATCGCTGTGCGCAGTAAGCTCGAAGTCATCATCATAAGGATACCACAATCCCAGTGTTGGAGTACCCTTCAGATAACGAAAAATCCTTTTCACCCCAATCAAGTGATTCACTTTTGGCTTCGCTTGATATCTAGAACATAAACATGTGGCATACATGATATCTGGACGCGAGGCAGTAAGATACATGAGAGATCCGATCATCCCACGATACATAGTGGCATCCACCAAATCCCCATTCTCATCAGGAGCCACATCATGATTTGTGGCAAGAGGGGTACCGGCAGCAGACGCATTTTCCATGTCAAAGCGACTTAGAATATCGCCGACATACTTGGACTGATGTAAGAAAATGCCGGTTGGTGTTTGATCCACCTGTAATCCCAGGAAGAACTTCATTTCTCCCATTGCACTCATTTCAAACTCTGCCTTCATCACAGATTCGAACTCTTTGCACAAAGCTTCATTTCTAGATCCAAAGATGATGTCATCCACATAGATCTGCACCATAAGCAAGTCACCATCCTTTTCTTTGATGAACAATGTACAGTCAATCACACCCCTGCGAAAACCATGTTTCAACAAATGAGTGGAGAGCTTTTCATACCAAGCTCGAGGAGCCTGATGTAGCTCATACAGAGCTTTGTCTAACTTGTAGACTCTGTCCCGATGATAAGGATCTTCGAATCCTTCGGGTTGACTGACATATACCTCTTCCCGGATTTCCCCATGCAAGAATGCACTCTTAACATCTAGTTGATAAACTTTGATCTTCATGTAAGAGGCGTAGGCTAGAAAGATACGTATAGCTTCCATTCTAGCTACGGGAGCAAATACTTCATTGTAGTCGATTCCTTTGACTTGTCTAAAGCCTTGAACAACCAACCGTGCCTTGTTTCTGATAACAACACCCTGGTCATCCTTCTTACACTTTAGTACCCATTTGGTACCAATTACCTTGACTCCTTTCGGCCTGTCAACTAGTGTCCAGACTCCAAGTTTCTTGAACTGGAGTAGCTCTTCTTGCATGGCATTGACCCAGGCCTCATCTTTCAGTGCGTCACAGACATATTTAGGCTCGATTTGTGAAACAAAACATGAGAAAGCCCCGTCATTGACATAACCCTTCTCCATGACTGCAGCATAATCAGCAGAGTACAACTGATTTCTTGTCTGCACACCGGATTGAATGTCCCCAATGATAGACGTGGGGGGATGATTCACACTGATTCTAGTCACTGGTGTGGTAGGAACCACAACCTCAGAATCCAGATTGGTGACTACTGGTTCAGTATCCAGATTTCCTACAGCTGGTTCAGCAGCTGATGACTCACTTTGTTGATTAGCTGTATGCTCAGGGTTAGAATCAGCTGCTTCTTCATCACCTGATGAATCATCACTCTCGTCATGAGCAGGAGTTGAGGAACTTGAGGCACCATCAGTAGGTGTGATGTTGCTTGAATCCAGATTCGGTGAGTTAAGAACATCATACATCATCTGGGTAGCAACATCATCCTCTGAATCAAATTGTGGAAGATTGAAGGATTTGAAAAAGCCATCATAATCAAAGAATGATGATAGACATTTTCCAGCAGGAGGGTTGATGTATCTCTGAACATCCACGTTGCACCACACCTCTACCTGACCTGTCGAGTTATTGTAAACTCGCTTATCTGGGATGCTGTATCCTAAGAATATTCCTTGATAAGCTTTCTCGCTGAACTTGCCATCCTGAGTCTTCTTCAACAATGCACATGGAGCTCCAAATGGTTCCAGATACTCCAAATTTGGCTTTCTCTTCTGAAGTAGCTCATAACAAGTCTTGCCATGCCTTTTGACTACTAACACACGATTTAGCGTATAGCAGGCATTTGCAACCGCCTCATTCCAGAACTGAACTGGGAGCTTTGAATCAGCTAACATGGTTCGCGCAGTCTCAATTAAGCTCCGATTCTTTCGTTCTGCAACTCCATTCATCTGTGGCGTGTATGCGGAAGTGAAGTGATGAACAATTCCCTTTTCCTTGCAGAAAGCATCCATCCACTGATTTTTGAACTCTGTGCCATTGTCAGAACGGATCTTCCTCACCTTCAGGTTGTAGAGTGACTCCAAAGTCGTGACGAGCACCTTGAATGATTCAAACGTTTCTGATTTAGCTTTCAGAAACATCACCCAGGTGAATCTTGAGTAGTCATCTGTGACTACAAAGCAGTACCAGTCCCCTGCTATACTCTTTGTGTTGACTGGACCAAAGAGATCCATGTGTAGTAACTCCAGAGGCATCTCAATTGAGTTGACGTGCTTGGTCTTGTGAGATTTCCTGGTCTGCTTTCCCTTCTTGCATGGGACACAAAAATTAGGAAGTTGGAAGTTCTTTACTGTAACTCCTTCAAATAGGTTGTTGTGAATTAGATGGTTCATCTTTCTGTGATTGATGTGTCCCATCCTTCTGTGCCATGAGATGGATTCCTTCTCTGTCGATTTTGATAGAAAACATTAAGCTGTAGACTCAGAGGTAGAAACATTAGACATATCCAATACATATAAATCATTGTACCTGGATGCAGACATCAAAACCTGTTTCTCTGGAATCTCCATCTCCTTATTCAGTATGTAACATTTTCGGTTGTCAAACATAACTTTGAAGCCCTTGTCACATATCTGAGACACTGAAAGTAAATTGTTTTCTAGTTGTTGAACAAAAATTACTTTATCAAACTTTACCTTCTCATTACCTACTTCGCCCTGAGCGGTAATGTATCCTCCTTTATTACCAGCAAATGAAACGTGTCCCCCTTTAATTTGTTTGACATTGAAAAGGAGAGACTTGTTTCCCGTCATGTGCCTGGAAGCTCCGCTATCTACGATCCATGTATTTGTAGATGCACTATAGCGGACAACCTGCACATATGAGAAAATCATCAGTTAAGGAGGGGGACCCAAGCCTTGACTGGCTTGGGTTTCCCAGAGGAATCAACAATCATGAATTCGACCCACTGTCCTTTATCAGTGGGTGGAATCTCAACTTTCAGATTATCCTTGCTTTCAGACACACTAGCTGTCTTGGCTTTCCATAAACCATCCCTGTGAAAAGATAGTTTGTGGTAAACCTTAGACTGATTTACGGTTTGAGCATACGGTTTAGATTCAGAAACATGCTTTACCTCTGGCATCACGGACTTGTCGAGGACTTGTCTGTTTGCCTTTTGCGAGGTGGAGACGAAAAAGACCTAGAAGGTGTTTTAGACCTAATAGGGGTTTTCGATCTAACTGGAGTCTTAGAACGCTGTTCTGAATCTATTTTGACTTTGTCGTGTAGCTCAACCTTAGTTCTTGGTGTCTGATAGCGAGGACAGTTAGTCAAAATATGACCGCGCTTACCACAAGTATAGCAGGATCTCCATTCATCAGGGCTAGGAGATCTCTTATGGGGTAGGGAGTAAACCTCAGGAATGGGCATTTTGGTCTCAGTCTTTGGACATTTACCCTCATTAACAAACTTAACTTGTTTAATGTTTTGATTAATTTGTCTTGGAGGTTGAATATTATCCCTTTTAACTGATTTAATTTGAGTGGTTTTAGATATCTTGGTTTGTGTTATATTTGATTTTGACTCCAAACCAAGAGATGTTTGAACATTTGCTTCCACCCGTTTCTCAGCATTGACATTTCTTGATGCTGAGGTTTTCTGATCATAATCCGGAGAAGCAGGCTTAACTGCTGTGTCCGGATCACGAACCAGAGGAGTTGTCACCACATGATCCTTTATTTGTTTGTTATTAATTGGACGTTGTTTTGTGTTCAAAAGGATCTCATGTGGTGGTGGAACTTCCTTGTAACCCAATCCCTCCCCATTGTTGCGTTCTTTAACCAAGTTTTTCAAAATGTGCGAAGAACTCGCTAAACTATGTAGTTTTTGTTTCAAAGACTCATTTTCTACTTGTAGAACCGCTTTTTTCCTTTTATTCTCCTCAATGGTCTTTAAGTAGTATTTAATGTCATTTTCTTGATTAAAGGCAACAACTTCAGTTTCCTTTAGTTGCTTCTGCAACGCATCTAACTTCTCCTTATAACTGCTCTCATTTTGTTTTAAGACACGATTAGCTTCTGAGCACAGTTTTAAGTCATTTACTAAGTTATTGTTGTGTTCTAACAACATAGCAAATTTTAGATCAATGCTTTCCCTAAATTTATCACATCCAACACAAGCATGTTTATCAAATAATTCATATTTAGATTGTACCTGTGTAGATGTCGACGTGCCAGCCATGAAAGCATTCTGAGACGTAGGTTGAGCTTCAGATTCTGAATTCAACTCATTCTGGACAATTTCATCAACAGCATCAAACGTCTCTTCCAAATCAGTAGTATCAACCTCAGCTAAGCTTTCCCCTCCACTTGCTGAGTCTTCGTTCAAGTCCTCCACAGACGCTATGTTAGCCTCATCAGACACGAATCGAAAGGACCAGTCTTGTCCTTCATCTCCTTGTGCTACCATAGCTTTAGAATCACTTCCCGTGGACGTTGGTTTCTTGTCTTTATCTTGCCTGTTGAACGAGGAAAATGGATTCCCGTTCCCAGTCTTCTTAGGCTTCGAACACTCCCTTTTAAAGTGGCCCTTTTCTCCACAATTGAAGCACGTGACTTTAGACTTGTCAAAACCAAAGGTTTTATCTTTAGTAGCCACGAGATTTTGCCCTGTTTTTTCAAAAATTTCTTGGCTCTTCGGACAGCACTTGCAAGAGCCCACATAATGTCCATTCTTTCCAGCTCATTCTCATCTACTTGCTCGTAATCTTCATCAGCAAGGTGGCAATTACTAATCTTGCCCGCTACCAAACCATCATAAGTGTGCACAACAGCAGCAAGTAGATCCATGTGCTCTTTAGCAACCTCCACTGTTACTTTTCCCAGATTTTCTGTTGTTAACTTTGCAGACTGAGTAACAATGGGACTTTGAATAACTACAGATGCACCATGAGACTCATTTGCAGAAGATGAGCCTTGTTCAGCAATTGGAGATGCATTGGACACGAAGGTTGTTTGCAGAGGAGCACCGGAAGACTTTGCAGCAGGGGTGGAAGTAGGACTGACATTGTAGAGTGAGGGGTCTTGAGCATAAGAACCCTTATTTGCCTTGTACTTTTGTCGCACTTCTTCCTCTCTCAGTTTTAGAATAAAGTCATTTATATCCAAGGTTTCTAAAACTGAGTTGTATCGCAAAGTGGAAATGAATGAATCCCACTTTTCAGGTAGACCATCTGCCAAGCTTAACACTTTGTCTTCCATTGACGTCTTAACACCATGAGTGTGAAGTTCACTCATCAAATGATAGAAATGATCGACGATTTCATCCAAGCTTTCATTCCCAATTGCTGAGAAGTTATCAAACTCCTTCTTCAACGCTTTACCTTTCAGTGCCTTTAAATTAGAATTTCCATCATACCTCTTCTCAAGAACTTCCATCAGTTTTTTACTTTGCTTGTGCTCTGAGTATTGGTGAAAAATAGGCTTGGGAATGGACTGAGTCAAAATAGCATAGGCCTTCTTCTCTGCATTGTAGGCAACTTTCTGTGTATCGGTGAGTCCACTCAAAGTCAAAGGAACACCATCAGCTCCCACGGGTATTTTATAACCAACCTCAATAGAGTTCCATAAGTTAGTATCCACGCCATTAAGATAAATCTCAAAACGTTGTCTCCATTGTGGAAAGTCCTCTATAGTCAATAGTTTGGGTGGCTTGTTATGGTTTCCTATCTCATTCTCCAGTAACAACAAGTTCTGTATCCTCGAGTCCTTTGCAGCTGACATGGCATAATTTTCTGAGTCCATTCTTTTATTAATTTAACTTGTGAATTAAACTGCTAATGCGAATGGGATGTACGACTGGGATGCGACTGAAACTAGCTGTATGCGATTGGACTCAAACGTATGAATGAACAGGCGACTGAGATACTTAGGCGACTGAACAGACCGAACGAATCAGCTGTGCGACTGGAGTTGGCGATTGACTCAATCGGGTGACTGGCTATATGACTGACTCAATCGGGCGACTGAACTGGGCGACTGGGTTCAGTCGTACGATTGAGATAATCGTGCGACTGGGTCGGCTGAAAGCGAGATTTTTCGCAAACTTTGACCTAGAATGCAAGTTTTTGCACCCTAGACGGCTGAAACTCGAAAAACACTAATTTTTCAGAACATGCACACGTAAAGACTCGATTTTTAGCAGAAAGAATGGATCTTTTCGCGTAAAAACGTAGACTTTTTCACAAAAACAATTGAATCAATGAAGAATCAAGAGCCTAAGCTCTGATACCACTTGTTAGGACCGTGTACGTACGGAGTACTAACTTATTCTAAGTTATACCAGATCAAATAGTGCGGAATCCCATTTGATTGGCGATCCAATCAGGGATAACGAAATCAAGATCAATCCTAACGATTAGAAAATGTTAAGAATGGATTACGAATGATCTAGGACGTTCTGTGAAGTTGGAATAGACGAACAGGGCGCTCTGGGTCGACTAGGGTTATGAATATTCAAAGTCTTTTGTTTTTCCATGAACTAGGTGGTATTTATAGGTAAGGGTTTCTCATTCGGGCGACTGAACCATTCGCATGGTTCAGCCGTGCGATTGAGCTATGCGGTTGATCCATACACACGACTGAGCCTTCAATCGTACGACTGGTTCAATCTCATGCTTCAGTCTTCCGACTGATCCAGTCTCATGGTTCAGTCTATGACTGAGCCATTCGCATGAAATTATTCATGCGTATGGTCCATTGGCATGGCCCATTCACATGATAACTTCATCATGTTAAGTTTGAATGTGTAATCATTACCACATTATGCATACCAATTCAGACAACCACAAACCTATATATAATTAGTCATTACACAACCCATTAATGAAATATATAAACATTATAATATAAACAACTAAATGTATTTCATTAATCAATATTCAATTACATATAATCAAGACATTACAAAGATATACATTCAGCTCAGAATCTAGGTACACATGTATCAACATATGCATCATTCATGAAATTCAAGGTGTATCAAATGGACGTCAAAGGTGCATTCTTGTATGGTCAAATCACTGATGATGTGTATGTGAAGCAACCTCCAGGCTTTGAGGATGCAGAATTTCCACATCGAGTGTATAAGCTTAGCAAAGCTTTATATGGCCTACATCAAGCTCCTAGAATTTGGTATGAGACATTATCTCAACACTTGATTCAACATGGATACACAAGAGGAAAAATCGATCCTACTTTATTCATAAAGAAGGATAATGATGATCTCTTATGTGTGCAAGTGTATGTAGATGATATCATATTTGGTTCTACCAGTCCAACTCTGTGCAATGAATTTGAAGAAATCATGAAATCTCGTTTCCAAATGAGTTCTATGGGAGAAATCAATTTCTTTCTTGGATTGCAAGTTCAACAATCTGCAGATGGTATTTTTATCAATCAGGAGAAATTTGTTGATAAACTTTTGAAGAAATTCAAACTGCATGATTGTCAGTCCATAAGAACTCCAGCTGATGTAAACACCAAGATTGAGCCTGATCCTAAAGGAAAATCAGTAGACAAAACATTATACAGATCTATGATTGGTTCTTTGATGTATCTTACTGCATCAAGACCAGACATCATGTATGTTGTATGTGTTTGTGCTAGGTATCAATCAGACCCGAAAGAATCTCACTTAATTGCTGTCAAAAGAATATTCAGGTATCTCAAAGGTAAACCAGCTTTAGGGCTTTGGTATCCTTACGAGGGTAATTTTGAGTTACATGGATACACAGATAGTGATTATGGTGGATGTTGTCAAGACAGAAAATCTACAACGGGTGGTTGTCAGTTTCTTGGACCCAGATTAGTTTCATGGCAATGTAAGAAACAAACAAATGTTTCTGTCTCAATTGCAGAAGCTGAGTACATAGCTGCATCAGCAGGATGTTCTCAAATCCTTTGGTTGCAAAACCAACTGCTAGATTATGGGTTCAATTTTCTTAAGACACCCATTTACATTGATAACACTGCTGCTATGTTCATTACAGCTAATCCAGTTCAACACTCAAAAACAAAACATATCGAAATTCGATATCATTTTTAAGAGATAATTCTGAAAAAGGTTTAATCATTTAGATTCAAATAGCAACTGAAAAACAGTTGGCAGACCTATTTACTAAAGCTTTTCTACCAGGAAGGTTTGAGTATTTAGTGGAGTCAATTGGCCTTATTAACCATGTGTAAACCTGGTTACAAATTTGATCAAATACTTTCCTAAATCTGATATTTCATAAGGGTAACTTTTCATAGTTATTTGCCTGATTGTTTGTGTGTGTGCTTTCTTTTATAGAAAAACAAATACAAAATTAGAAAACTCAAAACTCAAATAGAAAATTATAAATCAAAAATCCAATAATAGAGTGCTTTTATTTTTCATTCATTATTTTAGGAATGAATCTGTGTTTGCCTTATGTGAGAAATGATAGTACATTAGTAAGATCAGTTGCATACTTCACTCACTAATAACGTCTGACATGATCAGGATTTGATGTGTAGACACTATCATGCTAGTATACTGAACAAGTAAATTCTTATGATTACCCACATCCTTATGCTTGTTTGTGTATTCATCTAAGTATTTTTTAGTGTATTAGCTTATCAGATTGACTGCTTGTTAAGCTACTCCTGCTCACACCTAATGGTAATTTGACTAATCATGAGATCTGTTACAAGCATCAATTACTTCTCTGTTATGAGTCATCATAGACCTGAAGTGCTGAGATATCCTCTGTTGTAAGTCATTACAGACCTGGATATTCTCCTTTGATGCAAAAGATGCCAATGTGCACAACCCATTCAAAAGGATGGTTAGAGTTGATCAAATGGTTATCCATGATCATTCTCTGTTCAATTCAGTAACATGAACTCTGATTATGCATATTTGTTAGGTAATAAGTTGAGAATATGTGCTTTCTTGCATGTCATGATGATGGTTGATCCTCTAAGTCTAGGTATGAGTCACATCTTGTCATACCCTTCTACCATACTCATCCAAGAATTGAAAAAGTAAGTGAGCTGATAGTTTATGTCAAAAACACTCATTTGCTGTCCTTAGATCTTGTGTCTCCTTTGCTGTGATATCACTGACCTGGAACACACTTGATCAGGATTTAATCATTGTCTATGACTATCCATATAATTTTTATTTTAATGTTCTGATCTTATCTAATATGATCTCACTGCAATCTATGATTCTATTGTAAATATTAGATTTTCATTCTGCTTTCATTTTGATTTTATGCTTGTTTTCTTGTGTACAGGCAATATAACATTGTTAAGTGTGATATTCTTATGATCTATTGGTAAACTTCTAAGTTTTGAAAAACTTAAAAGTTTAGGGGGAGTAATAAACCAATAAGAATATTCTCAGAAAATCAAAATGATCATGTTGAATTAAAAGGAAGATGCTTTAATTTCAAAGCATGTATGTGTTTATCTATGATAAAATGAGCTCATAATTTTTAGCAAGTGGAAAAGCATCTTTGAAAAGTTGAAAACAAGACAAATTTTGAAATATTTGGTTCGTTCGTTTTGAATCTAAAATGAAGGGTCAAAATATAAACAGTTAAACTTTGAGGGTTAAAAATGTAAATTTGAAATTTTGAGGGTCAAAATGTAAAAAGTTAAATTTTGAGGGTCAAAAGTGTAAATTTGAGGGAAATGAAAAAAATTATGCAATATTGTTTGAATATTAGTATGAAATATTACTAATGTGTTTGAACAGTGTGCAGGTGGAAGATTTGAAAAATACAAGTGCAAAAATGCATGAACAGTTGTTATGTGGCTGAACAGTTGTCGTATGTTCAAACAATTGTTATGTGTATGAGAAGTTGGTTTGTGGACATTTCAGCATCATTATACTACTGAACAGTGCTTATACTACTGAACAGTTCTCATAAGTCTGAATAGTTGTCGTACGACTGACCTTATACGACCAAACAGTGCTAATACGACTGGCCTCATAATACTGAATAGTGCTCATATGTCTCAACACTTAGTAAAATTTGTGACCTAATAAGTCTGAACAGTTCTTAAACGACTGTACAGTGATTATACGGCTAACATTTTTTTTACTTAGTATAAAAAGCACACTTGTGTTATTCATTTCATTTTTATCTCAAAACCCTCACAAAACCTCTCTGACCTTTCAAACTCTCGAACATTCGACAAAAAACCCTCATTCTTCGTCCATTTCGAGCACAAATCACAGATTATTGATAGAGTTTTTGTGATTGTAAACGTAAGTTCATGATTATCATTCATCTGATTTCGTGTTTTAATGAAAATTGTGTGATAGGCGTTCGACTCCTGTACGGTCGTTTAACCCTAAACACTTCAAAAATTTCAGATTAAACTTTCAAATCGAACAAATGTGCAAAATTAATGATTGAATCTTGTTTGTCTGGTGATTTCGATCATGATATTACGTTAAACTTGTTTTAATCTGACATTTGATTGAATACTCTGTTGATATTCTTCGATGAACAGTAACAGTAGATGAAGAACCGATGAAGAAGATGAACAGATTCATGAATTTTTTTTATAAAAAATAAAAAAAAAATTTAAATTGATAAAAAAATCATCATTTCAGGAACTTATGAGTTTTAATAAAATGATATGAGATAAAATAAACAAAAGTGTTAATTTTTTAAATCAAAATCAATTTTGAAAATTCATCTTTTATTAAAATTAAGTGTTTACACTTAAAATTTAAATTTCAAGTTGATTTTAAAATTCAAATGAATTTTAACACTTCAGTTTATAATATCTTAAATCATTATATTTCTATACTTACATTAAATCATTTGCTTCAAACACACAGATTGTCTAATATTTTGATTTTAAATTTTGCAGATGGCTCAGTTAAAGTTTGCACCAAAGCATAACATTGCTGCATTGCTTGATGAAGAAGCACAAGATGCATTGTCTTATGAAGAGATGATAAGATTTCTTCTAAGAACAAAATATGTGTATGCAATGTGCTACAAAACTGTGATCTATGACAGACTAATTAGACAATTCTGGAACACTGCCAGAGTTGAAACAGGTGATGATGGCAGGAAAGTTCTTAGAGGGTTTGTGACCAGAGACAGAATGATGGAAGTGTCTGAAGCTTCTATCAGAAATGCTTTAAGACTAGGTCAAAATGATCCTGAAGATCTCTGTGAGTTGACTTTTGATGAATGTAGAGAGACTTTCATGGCTATGGGTCGTCCAGACCAATTTCCTAAACATCAATTTTTTAGAGCAAGGGTCTATAACCACTAGAAACTTTTATGCTATATCTTTCAACATTGCTTGTCCAAAAGGAGTGCAGGATGGAATTCATTTTCTGTGGACATTGCATCACCTATTGTTGCCTTAATCACAAATAGAAGATTTAATATGGCAAGATGGATTCTTAATGGATTTGTGTTTAATTTAGGAAAAGGAACAAGACACAAATACTTGATGTATCCAAGATTCCTCCAAATGATCATCAATGAGGAATATCCAGATATACATGTTTATGGTGTTGGTGGAGATCAGATGGAATTGGAAAACATGTCTGAAATGACATATAAGAAGTTAACAATGATAACAGGTGCTCAGAATGTTCCTATGTTTGACTACATGTTAAATGTAGCAAATGATGAAGTTGACATTACTGTAGAACATTATCATTTGTTAGAGGGTGAACCAATTGATCCTGCTGATCTGATAGATGAGTTTTCTATAGAAGAAGATGATCAAGATGAGGAAGGTGATCAAGATGATACTGATCAAGATGATGATGATGCTAATGATGATGATGATGGTGGTGTAGCCAAGACACACCAAGATATAAGTCTTGAATCACCAATGTCTGAGCATGAAAATGAAGCTCAAAATGAAGATGAAGAAATAGTTGGTGATGAAGTTCATGATCAGGAAAGTGAGCATGATGCAGTTGATTATGAAATTGAGCATGAAGAGGTAGAGGCTCAAACAGAGATAGATCATGATATGAATGTTGATAATCAAATGTTTGATTATGAGTTCATTGAGCCTTTCCAAATTAATCAAGATATTCCAGTTTCAACAACACACCATGTGGCTGTTCAAACTGAGGAAATTCTTTATATTGATGAACTTGTAAGACTAAAAGATGAAAATGAAGCAAAAGAAAAGGAGATTGATGATCTAAAGGCTGAGATTGATATGATAAAGAAAGAAAATGAAAAGTTGAAAGAAGATAATTTGATGAAAGATGAAAAGATTGTGTATTATGCTAAAGACAAAGAGGATGTCATCAAGAACTTTGAAGTTATGATTAAAGATTATGATGTTCTTGAAGAAAAATTCAAGAAATTGGATGAGGAAAATGAAGGTTTGAAAGAAGAATTAATGAAATTGAAAGAATTAGCAAAACCCAAGTCTCCAGAAGTTGAGATTATTTCAGAGCATATTCCAATTGATGTAGAAAAAGCTGCTAAAGTGGAGAAAGGGAAACGAAAGATAGATGAAATAGAAGCTGAACATGTACCTGAAACTTCTTCAAAAGTTCAAAGAATTGAAGATGTTATTGAAGAAGATACTCAAGAGAGCCAAGAGCCAATTGTTCAAGACAAAATTGGTGCATTGGAAGATTTGGAAGATGAATACAATGATGATTAGTACAATGAAGTATTGGATGATGAAGATTTGATTGAAGAAATTGAAAATCCATCATTAAGAGAGTTTGATCAAAGTCATGATGGTGTTCCAACAGACTTTGAAGAAAGATATAACTTCTTGGTGAAAATGAAGTACAACAGAGTGTTCTTAGATGGACTAACTGTTTCTCAAATCAATGATGAATATGAGAAGTGTTTAGCTGCTGAGTCTTCTGCACCTGTTGATCCAAACGAAATAAGCTTGTAACATGGTGAATGGGATAGAAGACAGGAGAGCATAAACGTTGAAGAAATTTCTAGTTCTGAATTGCACCATCCAGATCCAGATGAGATGAGCATAACTGCTTTACGATCTTGGTTGCAAGCTAGAAATTATCCATGGAAAAGATTGAAGAGATTACAAGGAGAATCTTTGAGGAATTTAGTAAAAAGTTTTCAATTGACTGAAAAGCAATCGAACAAAATGATCATTCTAGATACTGATAATCCTCAGTATTTAGACATTACAAAAAGAACTCGGATCTTGAAACCCCAAGAAATCAAACAGATGGCTCAAAAATCTAGTATGCTTGAAAGAAGGAAAGAATTGATGAGCATGTTTCCTCAAACAAAGAAACAAGTATACAAAGCTTCTTCTGATCAAATTCAAATTTTTGATAAGTCAATATCAACTAGTGATCTAGTGAGAAATGTTTTACAGAGAGGACAATCAGTTGCTGAGCTTTTAAATGCAATGATTGCTCCAGATTTTACAAATCAAGTTAAAATCATAGCATGGAAGTATGATGAGATTTTTGATGCATTTTTGATAAAACGAGTAAATGCTGTGTGTGATGTATATCACTTCTACTCGAGCATCATTAAACTTCCAGTGCAAGATTTGAAAGAGTTAAGTAAGCTTGACATGATAAACCCTACTGAATCAAAAAGAGGATCAATGTTTGTAGAACTCTTGAGAAGAGGATTAGCAAGGACTAGTAACTTTCTTGAAACAAGATGCGATCAGAAAGATAAGGAGTACTTTGCTTTGCTAAAGAAAAACAAAAAGTTAAGGGTTTACAATCAGAAGAAGAACATTTTATGATTGAATTTTCTGATAAGTATTTCGAAAAAGTAACGTCACCGGGATTGAAGGTCATTGAAGGAAATCAAAAGACGAAACCAATTTTGAGATGGTTCTATAACACCTCAACTTTTGAGTTGAAGTTGGTCCGAAATCTCACAAACTGGGATGAGGACATGATTTCATTGTTTGGTACTTTTGAACTAAAACTTCTTCACCCGAGTTATATTTCATTCTTGGCTGTACAAAAGTTTTAGAAAGTGATTCTTGAAATTGCAGAACAAGATAAGAAATACTTTATCTCAATCATTAATGTGATGAATGCTGCAATGGAGCGAATTTCGTTGAGAAAGGCTCTTGCATATGCCAACATAGTAAAAAGAGATATAAACGACATTGAGTTTATGAGAATTTCTTGAAAAGGAGTTTTGGAAGTGTACTGCAAAGAAAGTAAACATCCTATAGAGTTATATGCTAATGTTGATATAGCATGTCTCTCTAAGGATACATTGGAAAGAATGAAGACGTTGGAAATCAAAACAAATGAATCAAAACCAGAACAAGCCATGCTTGCTGGTAAATTCAAGTTAGCGATTGAGAATGCGTTGAAGGAAATTGAAATGTACAAGCAGAAGCCAATGTTTAAAGTAAAAGAAGAGCCTGAGGATTTCTTTACAGATTGAAGACTAAAGAAGAATGAAGAGAGAAGATCAAAAAAAAAAAAGACGAAAAGGATGCTGATTGAGAGAAGAAATAAAGAAAAAGATTTGAAGACAAAGGAGATCTGAAGTCTGAAGACTATGTAAATCTTAGGGGGAGTATTGTTAGGTCCCTTAAAAGATTAACATTTAGTCTTTAGTGTCTAGTTTTGTAGTTTATACTAGTATAGGGACTTTTTGTGTAAATTTAGTTCCTTAGGTTCTAGTATAAATAGCATAGACGTAGTATAGATTGAAAGGTTGTTGTATGTTTTTATGGGAACTGCTCTCTATCTTTTGTAATCATCTTTTGCTATCAATGAAATATGAATTTTGTTGATTTTGCTTGATTTGATTACAATTGCTTGTATTTGCTTTGAATTGTTCATATAATTGTTACAGATTGGTCTAATTGATCCTATCTCCAATAAATCCTCAAAATTTCATAGAATTTTTTCTAAAAAGTCAGTAACATCACATAATGTTTATAGTATCTAACTGCTAACAGATTATTTTCTGTAAATTTCATAATATTCCCATAAATGATTAAAAATAACTTCTATTCACGAAAAATTCCGAAAATTTTTCAAAATATTTACTTTATAAAATCAATCATCATATATTTATCTCAAAGTCCAGATCATAACAGAGCAGTTTCTGTAATTTCTACAATAATTGAAATATTTACCAAAAATATTATACTGATCCAAAAATTATGAAAACTATATATTCTGTAGTTTCATATTTAATATTACATCTATGATTTTATCAGAATTTATTATTCAATTTAAGTATTTATTCTGATTTATTTACTGCAAAACATATAAAAATTCATATCTTAATAACACTAAGGAATAAAATTCTGAAATAATTCCAGAGGCTTTTATACCTCAAAAGAATCATTCTGTGATTTTATCAGAATTTTTCCAAATTTATTTCTATTTTTGATATTTTCTTCTATTTTCCATTATAAAATAATTTATATAAATTATTTCACTTATCAAAACTTTATCAAAATTTCCAGTTTAATATTTCAGTATAAAAACAAGAATTTTCAATGTTTATTCCTATAATTGTAGTTATTTAATATTTATTTGATTTTTCCTTAAATAATTACAAGATTTACTTGTAAATTCAAGATACATGTATTTTTTAATCATAAGTTACTGAGTTTTGGCAACTCATTACTCATGATTCATGGATTAAAGCTTCTCAAAATTGGTTTTGATGGTTAAACCTTTTATATACATACATATCAATATGTATGTATACTTGTTTTGTAACATATAGGTAATCAAAAATTATTTAATAACCTTTGGGATATTGATTGAGGGTATGCTTGATTCTTGAATCCGAGAGACATCCTTGGAGGTGGTGGCTGATGATGGCAGGTGATGGTGGTGTGTGGTTGTGCTTGTTTGTTGTTGTGGTGGTCGGGTTTTGTTGTTGTTGTTGTTGTTTGTTATTTGTGTTGTAATCCGAGAGTGAGAGAGGCTAGGTTGGTGGTGTTTAGCTTGGTATTAGAGATAAAGGATGGCCGAAGTGAGTGAAGGTTGTGGTTTAGAAAGTGGTGCCTCAATGAAATCCCGAAAGAGAGACAAGAATGAATGATTAATTGGTGCTCAAGTTGTTGGCATATATTCCCTCGGTCGGCCGCCTCATGGAACATAGCTTTGATGAATCATGCTTGTAGTATGCTTAGGTGTCAAATAAAGAGGCTTAGCGGTGATTCCAAGAGACTTCCAAGGGATAGGTTTGCAAGATAATACTAGAAGTTGACTTTCAAGTGTGAATAGGAGGTTCCTTAGTTAGGATGATAACTTAGGTGGCAATTGATGTCTTGAAGGTGCCCGAGAGTTCCTTTGGGAGTGCCACATATCTCTTGCAATCATGAAGGTTCATGTATCTTATGGTGGTTTGAGGTGGAAATTTAGAAGGGTACCCGAGAGAGAAATGGGAAGGTGGCAAACTAGGGAATGGCCTATGGTGTGAATGCAAGAAATATATAGTGTGAAAGTAAGAATATTTAGTGTAAAGGGTGATATTGTAAGGTGTGAAAACAAGAGATTTTGTTTTTAGTCAAAAGGATAACTTAGGTGATAAAGTGGTGTGGTAAACCAAGAGTGGTTTGGTTTGGGGTTTTCGAATGGTGGTGGTTTTGGATGTTATGGTGACAAGAAACTGAGGTAGGGTGGTGGTGGTTTTCGGGTATGGTTTAGCATAAAGTGGCCGAGGGTATGGGGTCAAGGTTATGGTAGTATGGTGTTTTAGTTTTAGGTTTTAGGTTTTAGAGTTTTTGATTTAGTTTAATGTGTACATATATACATATATATACCTGTAAACATATATATAAATGATTTTCATATTCATGTATATATGTAATCATGCACACGTACAAACTTGTATATATATAACTATACGGATGGGTTTTGGGTATAAGCACATACATGCATACGTGAATAACAAACTTGTATGCATGCATGCAAGCATGCATACATATATCCATAATATATACATACTAAACATAATATTTTCGCGGCTTCTAACGTAATACAATAAAATTTTGACGTAATATTTATATAAAATTTTTAGGGTTGTCACAGGAATAAAACCACCACGACCAAACCACTTCCCATTCAAATTCTTGTCACCACCAATCTTCTTCCTAATCTACGCCACAGCCACCATCTTCCTCTCATCATTTAGTCTTCGTGCCAAATCTACTACCGACCTAAATGTACCTGGCTGGACGGCGATCAGATGTATGCGGATATCTACCGGCAGACCCTGAATGTACCTCTTGATCTTCCTTGATATCGGCGTCACCTGACCTGACACCAGCCTTGCCATCTCGTTGAATTTTTTGGGATACTATTGGTGCGTCATAGTTCCCGACTACAGCTACAGGAACTCCCTCTCAATCTTATCCTACTCACTCTGAGGACAGAACTCCTCAATCACCAGCTTCATTAGTTCTGGCCACCTCATCCTGCCAATGGCCCTGCTAGACACATCCTGGATAATATGTTCCCACCAGTAGAAGGATGAATCCATAAATGAGTGGGTAGTGAACTTCACTTTTTGATCTTCCCGGCACTCGCTGATATCAAGTACCGCCTCCATCTCCCTCACCCATCGGTGAGCCACTGCAGCACTGCCATTTCCATCAAACGTTAGGGGCTTGCATCTTTGAAATGCCTCATAGTTACAGCCCCGTGCAGTTTCCTTCATAGCTTCTTCCTCCTCCTCCTCACTAGAGATAACTGTCTCAGCCTTCGGTTGTTCTCCTTCTCTTCTCTCAGCAGTCTTCCTCTTCTCCTTCTTCTTCTTCATTTCATCCTCCCTCACCACCTTAATCACTTCAGTCATCACAGATGGCAGAATCGTCTGCATGACTTGATGAACCTTCTCAACTACTGCCTCTTTCACCAAGCCACTCAAGTTCGTACTCTCAACACCAACTTCATGGTGATGGATCTCGGGCTTTTCACGTGTCGTTTCAGTAGCTCCAGCCCTGTTCTTTGTGACACGCGGCCCGTCACCATGTCCACCACATACTCCACCACTAGAAGCCTTAGACGATCTTCCTCCAGCCATCCTCTAAATACTATGAGATTCATACACTAACATGGTCATTCTAGGTAATAGCTCAGTTTATATTAAGTATAGTATGTCCCTAATTACGATGACCAGTTGTGATTAGCCACTTAATTTACTCTTCATCTCCAGAGCATTTCCTATCGTTACTACATTAGTATTCAAATCTAGAGCACATAAAGTAAATAGCACATGCACATACTACCGATCATTTACGAAAAGAAGTACCTGATGGCACGTAGCTACTCGGGGTGGCATCCCTCCCGTCATCTCATTTTCAGTTTAAGTTTAGGTTTTTGAAAATATTTACACATTTCTCTTAAACTTTGGCTCTGATACCAACTTGTAAGGCCCCGTTCCCGGAGGCCTCACAGTTGGACATTCATCGCACATAATATTTAAATCATATTAAGAATCATTAGAATACTAAAAACGTTACAGCAGAATAATTTAATAAAAACCACCTCATGCATTAATATTTACTTTTTCCAAGTAATACATCACTGTTAAAGTTATAAAATAATATTTAGTTGCATTAAAAGACAAAAATAACATGTATGCATGTGATAGATGCCAGTCTCTTATTCGTTAAGTAGCTTCACCCCCGTGCCATCCTCAGCAACGTATTACTGCCAACTGAAAATGCATAAAAATCAGCGTTCATGAGTGAGTTTTAGTTTAAAAGTGTTTAAAATATCTTGTATACGTTATATATGAACATACCCGTTTTAACAAAACACTTCCTTTACTTTTATACATGAGCATTTATCATACATACAACAAAGTATAAGCTCATTATCTTTCATTATCGTACTCATTTGTTAGTTTTGTTCTTTTTCTTTATCTTTCACTATTTATAGATCCGGTCATAACTATACGCCATCATTAGGCACAAAGCCCCCTCTTCCTCGAGGTTAAGCGTCAAGGATCCCGTTTTGTACTATGGATCAATCAGCAAGATTGATCCCCCTGTGTGTGAACCCTTATTGGTTAGCCAAGATCGCACGCTATAAGACACATAATTGAGCTGACAACCCTCAATGAGTTGTGATCCTCTTTAAATTTTGCTTGCAAGACTTTTCATTCATTCATTATGTTCCAGTTTACATTATCATTAATCTTTCACTTTCTTTAATGATAATACTTTACGTATACGGATATAATCACACCACGTAAAGCCACATAGTTATATAATATGAAACACAAGAAAACCTAAAAACATATATAAAATAAACAAATATCAGCCATAAGTCAAATCAGGGTCACTCTTTAAAATTCTATTTTTCCAAAAATTTCAGAAAATTTTCCAAGTGTTCTAGGCGCATGAGCACTATGCAGGCGCATGAGGACTGTTTAGGTGCATTAGCACTATGTGGGCACATGAGTCAACACTTAGGCACCTGGGAATCCTTGCTGGGCGCACGGGGTATTGTTCAGGCGCATGACTAACACTTAGGCGCATGACTAACACTTAGGCGCCTGACTAACACTTAGGCGCCTGAGCAAAATGGTTGGGTGCATGGGGTACTAATTGGGCACAGGACTACTATCTGGGCGCATGGGCCCGACACTTAGAATATTTTGGCCAAATCTTAGGCGCATGGGAACTATTTGGGCGCATGAATTTCACTTATGTTTCTATGTCAAATTTCTAGGCGCGTTGACCCTGTTTGGGCGCATGGCCAACTGTTATACCTATTTCTAAACCATATTCAGTCCCAACCTACTTTCTAACATACATTCAACATAAACTTGTTATTTTAAGCATCAAGACAAACTTACAACCTTAAACATTAGCATTCACATACACAAATACGTACGGGATCATACATAAACCATTAAAACATTTTTAACATGCATTTTCAGCCCTAAAAGTTTAAAAACACATAAAAACCAGGGTCTAGAACTCACCTCTTTCTGCTAACAAGTAAAACGCCTCCAAACTTGTGTGCACAAGAGTTTAAACACCTAAAACAAACAAAAATAAACAACCAAACAAATAGAACACTTAAAAATCAGTTTAAGGATGAAAACCCAACAAAAACAAACCAAGAACACAAAGAAACACCTACCATCAAGAATTTCAACTTCTTCTTCTTGAAAAACCCGAGAGAACTGCTATTCTTTCTTCTTTCTTGTTTTCAGCCGAAGGTGGGTGTAGAAAAAGCAGATGCATGGGAGACCATACCCCTTTTAAACATAAAACAATAAGTTTTGCATCTTGTACACTTTACCGCCTTCATCTTATGTTTATTTTCCTTTCTTTCTATTACTTTTCTTTTATTTAATTTTGACAAGGATTTTGAGTGTTAGAATTACTTGTGTATGTTTTGATTGATTTGCATTACAATATCATCATAGATTGATACATTTGATCCTATCAACACAAGAAAAAGGAATTTATTGCACTGATGTCTTTTCTCCAGAAGCAAGACTTGAAGCTATTAGGATATTCCTAGTGTTTACTGCATCGAAGGACTTCAAGATCTACAAACTTGATGTCAATGCTGCATTTTTATATGTGGTGATTGATGAAGAGGTGTATATCAAACAACCACCTAGCTTTGCAGACCTAGATCATCCTGATTATGTTTGCATGCTTGATAAAGCTCTTTATGGGCTGCACCAGGCTCCAAGAAAGTTGTATGAAACACTATCTCAGTATATCTATCAACATGACTACAAGAGGGGTACAATAGATAGAACTCTCTTCGTCAAAGGAACATGGAATGACTCAATGCTGGTTCAGTATATGTAGATGACATTATCTTTGGGTCAAGTAATCCAAATCTCTTCAAAGACTTTGAGAAGCTAATGAAGAATAAATTTGAAAGGAGTGCCATGGGGGAACTCAATTTCTTTCCAGGAATTCAAGTGAAGCAAGTTGACAATGACATCTTCATAAGTCAGTCAAAGTATGTAAAAGACATACTTACGAGATTTAACATGACTTAATGTAAGGTGGTAAAGACACCCATAGCCAGAAACCACTCCCTTGGACCTGATCATGAGGGGGAGTATGTATGTGAACATATTTATAGGGCTGTGATTAGGTCTCTTATGTTCCTTACAGCCAGCAAGCCTGATATCATGTTTGCTATATGCATATGTGCAAGATATCAAGCTAACCCCAAGATGTCACACCTGATTGCTGTCAAAATAATTCTTAAATATCTCAAAGGTGCTCCTAAGCTAGGCCTTTGGTATCTAAAGAATTTTGACTTCAATCTGTATGCTTATATAGATAGTGACTATGGTGGCTGCAAGATGACTGCAAAGTCCACATCTGGTGGATGTCAATTCCTTGGTGGAAGGATAGTCTCATGGCAATACAAGAAACAATTCTATGTATCTGCGTCAACTACTGAACCTAAATACATTGCTACTGCAAGCTACTATGCTCAAGTAGTTTGGATTTAGATTCATAGGTTGGACTATGGATACAAATTCAAAGAGACTCCCATCCACATAGACAACAACAGTGCTATCTCTATCACAGAGAATCCTGTGCAGCACTCAACGACAAAGCACATCAACATCAGGTATCATCTAATTAGAAATAATCATTGAAAGGGATTGATAAAACTAATCAAAGTTGACACAAGTGAACGATATGCTGATCTGTTCACAAAGGCTTTTGATGAACAAAGATTGAAATATCTTATAACAGCTATTGTGATGATTAACCTTGAATACATTTTCTTAAATGTTAATCTATATTATTTCTAAAAGGAAGTGTGTGTCCTAAGTTGTCTAATTTATCACCTACATAAGCCTAGTTTATATTAGGAGAAATCTTTTTCAAATGATATTTCTTAGCATTTTGAAAAATAACCAAGTGTATTTTCTTTCAGAAGATATTCACATTGCCCTCGGAAGAATTTTATGTCTTCATATCACATAACTACTTAAAGGAGATTTACTTTCGGAAGAAATGCCATACTTCTTCCAAAGCCAAAATATGTTTCTAAGTACTTATGTGTATTTGAAGAAAAAAATTCTTCCGAAAGCAATTGCTTCCGAAACCAAATACTCTTCGGAAGAGAAATTGCTTAAGTAATTTTTTCATCCGAAGCCATTTTTCACTAAGCTTAGGAATATCTTCCGAAGTCAAAATTTGGCTTTGGAAGATTTTCACAAATCTTTCAAAGACAAATTACCTTCGGAAGAATTTCAACTTACAAGAAAACTACCTTTTTGGGCACTTCATCAGAGGTGGGACAGACATTCGGAATTCAAAGTTTATCCTTTTGCATTAACTTTTTCACAAGTCCACTTCATATAAATATACCCAACGATTCTCCCCTCTTTCATTATCTTCTTCATCTGCGACTTTTCTAAACCTAAAATCCCATTCACCACCTTTGCTCTTATTTTTCTTCACCTTAAAACTATCACAAATGGCCAACCATGACCATTAAAACCAACCAGATTTCTCTATGTAGCTTCACAAACAGCACAATCAGGTCGCTCTATTAAACTTTGAGAAAGATACAAGTTTCTCAGAGGTTTGTCACTTTCTTTCTCCGTCAAACTACTTCACCTCCATCACGATTGATCCAATACTCTATGAGGATCAACTTATGAAAATTTGGAGGACCAGTGAAGAGGTTACCATGGATGGGGAGAAGGCAATGTTTGATATGGTACAGGGGAGGACAATCTTCATCACTCTAGCCTCCGTTAACTCTCAACTATAACTACTTGATGTAGAAGGTGAATTGTCCTTTCTAAAATCTGCTATAAACTACTCCTTTGAGCAGATGGGCTGTAAAGGTGACTTCTCAGTCAATACATTTAAGAAAGGGAAGGCTTCCCCTAAATGGAAGTACCTTCTCCATGTTATTATTCATAGCTTCTCTAACATGCATGGAGGTTGGGATCAAATTCAAGAAGACCTCTCTTTCATAGTCCATGGAATGGTTCATGGGGTCAAGTTCATGTATTCACAAATTGTGTACAATAATTTGCTTGAAAACTTAGACTCCTTAGAATATTACATGTTCCCTAGATATGTCCAGCACATTCTCCACTGTGAACTGGGCTCACAGTTGAGGGGAAAGGGTAATGTTCTAAATTTAGGATAGATGAAGCTCGTCAAGACAATGAGAAAGCCAACTATTGGCTTCTCAAGGGTAGAAACAACACTGGTCCCAAAAATGATAGAGTTTATTGCTCAAGCTGACGACCTAGCATCACCAGCTAGTGTTGAACCCACACCTTCCACTTCAAGACCACCTATACAGCCACAAACAACCCTTACCCACCAAAGAATATCCAAACGAACCCCTGCATAGGTTATTCAACTTATGCGGACCCCCATATCACCACCCATACAAGAAGAAGTGGACACTGGAGCTCCTACTTCTGCTGAGGAGCAAACCACTCCCATTTCACAAATGATCAGTTCTAAGGTTCCTCAAGCTCAGGCTGATGAGCTCATCACCCAAGAAGCCTTAAGCCTTCACTTAGAGTCTCAATACTCTAGTGAACAAGCTTTAAGGGAATGTTACCATCCCCAGCCTCTAGATCTTAACGAAACAATGCTCAGCCTTGAATTCTATGATGATGAGGATATGGCACTCAGTGCATACCATGAATCTCTCTTCTCTTTCCCTACTCAAAGGGAGATGAATATTTATGAGTCACCCATATCTAGCCCACATCATCCACGCCCCACTAAGGTGGATCTTCCTAAACCTGTTCAGGAGATACATATGGAAAAGTCTTTTGCTTCTAAAAGTGATTACACCATTAAGACCTCAAGCCTGGGAACCCCGCCCATTGACATTTCAACTGAAGCTATCAGTGAGCAGGGGAAAACAAGAAGCCAAGAACAACTAGCTGGTGATGAGAAAGAAGACTTAGGTCTAATTATCTCATCCCCTAGTGATTCTTCTACTGAAGATGAGGGGAATCTCATGCTAAAAGTGCAAAAACTGACCAAAACATGCACCTATTTAGTCTCCATGGTCAGTCACATAGAATCTCAAGTGACTACCTTGCAGTGATTTCGAAACCGGACCGGACCGGCCGGTCCGACCGGTTCGACCGGGAACCGGTGTCGGAGCCGGTTCGGTTCGGTGCTTTTGGACCGTTTTCCGGTTAACCGGCCGGTTCGCGCGGTCGACCGGTCCGACCGGAACCGGCGAACCGGGTTGAACCGGTTTTTGGTATTTTTTTTAATTTTAATAGAAAAATATTATTGGATATGGATTAAGAAACACCGGTTCGTTAATTTGGACTATATTTACTTGAATGGTATGTATTTTGGATGTTGTTTTGGATTAAGGAACACCGTTTAAACATGATATATTGTTTAAAATTGTTAATTTTGGTATGTATATGATATATTGTGTTAATTTGGACTATATTTACTTGAATGATATGTGTTTGTAGTTTTATAAATATTTAGAATTTTTTTATATTTTTTTAAATATTTATGACGTCATCCGGTTCGTAATCCGGTCCGACCAGTCCGACCAGTGAACCTCTAGGCCGTCCGGTTCGCTTTCCAGTCCGGTTTTGAAAACATTGCTTGCAAAGGAGGGTCAATGATCAGCAACTTGAGATTTTTGATCTCAAGGAACAACTAGCTAGGAGACCATTCAAGAGGACTCAACCAGGAACACACGAACCTGAGGATATGATAGACTTAATCTCTTGCTCACCTATGCAAGTGATTGATGCTACCGAAAAGGGGAAGGAAGTTGTCATAATCCCAAAACCTGAGAGTCCTTCTTAGAGTATGGACATTGAGGAATCACAAACTCACTTGCAATTGTCCACAATCAGCAACCTCCTCAAGTTCACATTGATGTGGACTCGCTCATACAAAGTCTGTTTGAGGAGGAAATACCAAGGGCAATGCCAACCCCACCATATTGAGCTGCAAATGAAATTTAAGGGTGGAGGTATGATACAGATAGAAGAGCCCTAGTACTGTATAGATTTGAAGGGAAACAGGAAGTCTTAAATGTTAAGACCTTGAACTTATATGATAGTCCCTCTCTAGACAATATGCCCCTAAGGAAAGCTGACATATTAGTTAAGAGAGTTGAAGAAAGGATTGTTGAAGAACTCAGCCAAACAAAAAGACAACTGCAAACAGGTAATGTCATTGGTCAACTGGAGATTGAGGTGGAACCTGACATTAGCTTCAAAGGGTGAGTGAAGGCCTAGTTACAGACGCTGTGAGTATTGTCATAGAAACAACTACTTCAACATCCTTCACCCTCAGTGATGCACCAATTGGTGAAGGTGCTTCACAACCTCTCTCTGGCTAGAGCTTGACTGCTGAACCAAAAAATGAAGGCAAAAGCACTCTCAACCCTGAGTCATCAAGGCCTATGAGTGACAAAGGAAAGTGGAAAATGTCCTCTGAGGAGATTAAGAAGGAGGAAAGAGAGAGGAAGAGGACGCTGAGGGGAGAGAGTTCAACTGCTTCCTTTGGCTTCATGGAAGCTACAATCAGGATAGCCCAAGGCCAAATTCTTAAGATGATGAGTTGAGGGCTGCTAGATTAAACTATTTAGGAACCAGGAACTACAACATTAATGAACTTATCTCTCTTCCTTTAGAAGAGTTAAATGAACTACAGACTTAGAGCTGACAAAGGAGAGGAGGGAGACAGAAGATGCAGAGTTGCTCCTCAAAGTCAAAGAAAAACAAAGGAAAAAGAGGCTTTGCAAACACGATCCTCCCCTCTCCCCAGTTCATGAAAGCCCTAAGAGAGAGGTTGTGGCAACTAAACAACCTTAGGTAGATAAGGAGGCTGACAGACAAAATATGATCAACCGCATGTGTACCACAGCACTCTATTAGGCATCTTCACTTCTTCCCCTCTTATATGAATACATTGAATTTGAGTATCTGAAGCAGTTGGAACAACAGTTCGTAGATGAACAAAAGGCTGCTAAGAGAAATCTGAGGGAAGAAGCTGCAAAGTCAAGAGCCATCATTCAAAAGAGTCAAAGGAAGTCTGCTGATAAACAAAGGATGATAAGCTTCTTAAAGCTGTATGATTTCTCTGGAAGGAGGCTTGGTCAAATGTCTCTATCCACTATGGATGAGCACATTAGAGCGATCAAGCAGAAGATTCAAAAAGGAGAGCTTGTGTACTTGCATTCTCCACCAAGTAAAGCTCTTCCTGAGGTAGAGGTTAAGGTTTAACCAACACAGACAACACAACCTAGACCTTCAGCTGCATCTCAGTCAACCTCATCTTCTATTCCATAGTAGGGTTCTACTCCTTATCCTTATAAACCTGCGAGGGAAGATGACCCAACTAAGAGAGGCATAATAGAACAACCTGTTACTCAAGACCAGCCCTCTCAGTTAAACACTCTAAAGCGGAAGAAAAGGATGGCCATGAAGAAAGTATCCAAGAAAACAAAGGCATCCACTTCCAAACCTTAGGACGAGTCAGAGCATCCGGAGGAAGTGCAACATGAGGTTGATGACCAACTCCTACTCTAGTACAGTCTCTTGCAGAAGGAAGACCTATCCTGTCTTGGACTTTCGCTACTAATCCAGACAGATGGTATGTCATCAGAGATCATGGTGGTCAAGATGTCTACTTCTAGCAGGACATACTTGATCTACATCTACATGATCTCCATGACATGAGAAGACACTATGAAAGTCTAAGGGATCGTAACCAGATGATGAAGAAAGGAATGGGCTCTATTCTAATGAGGATAATCAACTGAGAAATAATCTTCTCTGTGTTGGTAGCATCAGCCTACGGGGAATTTGTAACGATTATATAAAGGCTAATGCCACAAAAGCAACCGAAGACTTCCTGCATGTATGCGCTCACTACCAAGTAGAAGATGCTCCGAAATTTGTATACTTAGAACAAAAGTTATTCTAAGTATAAAATCTTCCGAAGAAAAAGTTACTCCGTAAGCTTTATACTTTACACAAGAAAAATTTTAAGTATAAAGTCTTCTGAAGCCAAAGACTATCACACCCTCAAAATTCACGTGCGGGGATATACTGCGACGGGTGTGAACAAACCAGGATCCTAGTCATTAGTTACTCAGAACGACACTATACGCAACATTTAAAATAAAAACCAACCAGAGTTTAAAACTTGAAAACCATGCGGAAACTTTTGTAAGTAAATCAAACCCTAAGTATTTAAAATGTAACATTGGCAAAATGCGCACCAAACCATTATTTAAAAACTTATAAATAATAGTACTGGTGTCATGACATAATATGAAGCTTTGTAATGCATGCTCCACCGTGATGTGCTCCTACTGGCAATCAGAGTTAACGACCTGAGAATAGCATACTAAAAGTGTCAACATAATGGTTGGTGAGTTCAAGAGTTTGTGTTTAACATAAACAGTAACAGTTATAAAACATAAGAAGTGCATTGAAATAGATAGCTAGTCGATATTCATAAGTAATAACTATAGTGATTTCATGATCGAAGCTGACATGTGTTTCGTTTGTTTGCCTCCCATCACAACCTACCAAGTTGGAATGATGTTTGTGTCTATGACTATATTGCACCTGTTTGACCTCCAGTCACACGAGTGGGGCTTGTCAGGCGCAGTAGTACTACCCAGTATTTCCTGCTAGTTACAAATATTAACGATCCGAAAGTGTGAGGGATTTCATGCTGTGTTACACTATGTTATACTAACAATACTTATCAATCTAATGCATTTGTGAAAAACAATACGCTATCTCCACTAAAAAGGAAGTAAGTAAAAACAGTAGGGCATGAACTCACCTGGTGTTCCAACTGATAGTACAACATAAGCAAATATATAATGAGAGGACAACCCTTCAAAGGTTACCTCGATCACGTGAGTTTGTATGTATACCAGACTATAATAGTTGAGTAGACCATAAGTACTTAAGATAGCATATTGGCCTATGCGGTTTAGAAAGGAAAGACATAGTTGATCAAGTTGACCCGTTTGATCCGTCCATGACATAATAGTTTTATTCCCATTTAATCAAGTGTAGCAATGCATCACACACGATAATTATACAAGTTTCCACGTATGTCACATCATCAACTCAAGTTCTACCAAGATCATCGTACAACATTAGTTTATCATAACCACACTAATCAACAAAATTTATAACAACCAACATTCATAACAATTATAAATTTCAATCCAATCAGAATTCCCTAATAATCCACCATGTCCAACATCATGTATAGTCACCAAGAACCTAAATTCTCTAAAGGATCAATCAAGCATCCATACAACCTAAGTAACACATTCCGCCATATTAGACATCATCCATAAGCATTCTAACATGATCCTATCATCATGAACATGCCTAAATCCTCATATCCAATGTTCTTCAAACTAAAGTTTCCCTTTTGGAAGAGTAACATCCAAAACCCAACATTCATCAATTTCAGTGCAAATTCACCAACAACACACCTAGACTAGTTCATGGATACCATTTAAACACATAACCATTCACTATTGACCAAAACATGGATTTACAAAAATCCATAGGTTACTATTTCTTGAAATTTATGATCAAGATACCTAACTTCACCCAATTTCTTGCATAACATGCATCAACCAACATCCATTAAACATTATTAGCATCCTACTATCATCAAGAATTGCCCAATTTCAAGATCAAAAGTGACTATTTAGGGTAAGGTATTAACTTAGAACTCATAATCATGGATTTTCTTGGAAAATCATCATAAACTAACATCAATACAATCCAACTAACATCAAAACTCCAGGATCAATATTGTTCTATCAACACAATATTATCTCTCAAACTCAATAAGTTTCACTCTTGATGAAAGAAGAATCTCAAACTAAGTTGATAATAATATACTAAGTAAGCAGCACATAAGAAATAGTTTTCAAGATACTTGTAGATATTATTTCTTAACTCTAGGTGTACAAGACTCTTACAAGCATATGCAAATGAGTTACAATGAGAAACTATATATACTACTATCTACAACCGGTTATACTTTGAAAACCAGCTAGAAGCTACATCTAAACAATTACTACATTGCTAGACATAAGGTATCTAAGATAAAATATTATCCTAGTTTAGGTAGTCATGACATGTCCATGACTTACCTTTTTGCTACCAACATAACGTGGTAACTGTACTAAATGATAAGGAATGAACAGTGGAATTGTAGGGTTTGTTGGACAAAAAAAACATAGTTTAACCATTTAAAATTGTGAAAACGCAGCGGAAATGAACTTTATAAAGTTACAAACAAACCCAAGAACAACGGACCTTTTATATGTGAATAAGACTAGCTATAGAAACACAAAACACACATTATGGACAGCCATAAAGTGGCTGCCATAAACTACCTTTCAGCAGCAAATGGGACGAAATGGATGAAGATGGGGCTGTTGTTGAACGACCAAAACACCAAGAAGAGGTGTCCTCAAGCTACCATACCCACAAAGAACATGTCACCTGAGTCGCTACAACATGTCGATGAGTCGCTACAACAATTGGAGCCCCTTCCTGGCGAACTCACCGAACTAACTTTCTGGACTCCACACGGAGTTATTTCTTGACTCTCGTGTGGCGCTTAGATAATGATCTATGTAAGCCGGTATGGTGTGGTTTGGTTTATAGTGCAGCGGAAGACTTGTAAGTTTAGCAAGGTTTTGCTAGAAGATTGGTAAACAAGAGTTACCAGGAAAGTACTTGTATATTACAAGGAAACAAGATTACAAGGCTTTGAGTTTACAAAGATGTTGGGTGATCTCCAAATGAAGCCTCATTACCTATTTATACTAGTTCTTCTAAGTACCTAGATCATTCTATGTCTAGAATGATCTTACATAATTCTTAGATATTTACATGATAACTTCTAGTAATCTCTAGTAAACACCAAGGTCCTCAAGCATGATCTTGGAAGCTTCATGGTTGCATCTAGAGTTTCTTCATAACTCATAAAAATCAGAATATTGTAGCCCGTTCTAGAATCTTCCGAAGCTGATTTTGGTGTTTATGGGGCTGCACGTTTTGGGCAGAATTGTGCAGCCCTTTCCAGCCATTTCTAGGCCCTTTGAAGGTTGGTCTAGCAGCTTCCGACGTCCCTTCAGTAGTCCAGAAAGTTAGGGGCTGTTCCTGGTTCTTCCGAGCAGCCTTTGATGCCTCTAAACGTGCCCGGAACCTTCTGGAGTATGGTGTAACGACCTGAAATTTTGGTGAGTTCGCCACACGAGAGTCAAGAAATAACTCCGTGACAGTCATGACCCGCCAAAATTTCAGGTCGTTACACCATACTCCGGAAGGTTCCGGGCACGTTTAGAGGCATCAAAGGCTGCTCGGAAGAACCCGGAACAGCCCCTAACTTTCTGGACTACTGAAGGGACGTCGGAAGTTGCTAGACCAACCTTCAAAGGGTCTAGAAATGGCTGGAAAGGGCTGCACAATTCTGCCCAAAACGTGCAGCCCCATAAACACCAAAATCAGCTTCGGAAGATTCTAGAACGGGCTACAATATTCTGATTTTTATGAGTTATGAAGAAACTCTAGATGCAACCATGAAGCTTCCAAGATCATGCTTGAAGACCTTGGTGTTTACTAGAGATTACTAGAAGTTATCATGTAAATATCTAAGATATTATGTAAGATCATTCTAGACTTAGAATGATCTAGGTACTTAGAAGAACTAGTATAAATAGGTAATGAGGCTTCATTTGGAGATCACCCAACATCTTTGTAAACTCAAAGCCTTGTAATCTTGTTTCCTTGTAATATACAAGTACTTTCCTGGTAACTCTTGTTTACCAATCTTCTAGCAAAACCTTGCTAGACTTACAAGTCTTCCGCTGCACTATAAACCAAACCACACCATACCGGATTACTTAGATCATTATCTAAGCGCCACACGAGAGTCAAGAAATAACTCCATGACAGTTGGTATCAGAGAAGAAACGATTCGTTAGGATGGCTGAATCAAAACCAGTTGGCACCAACACCGCTACCGGCGAAGACACTCGCAAGGGAGGGAAGATGACGTCCAAGGAGATTATGGCTAGCTTGGACAAAAGAGTCGAAGATGCTGAAACATCCATGGTTGAGTATAAAAACCATGTCAATGCCTTGAAAGCAGAATTCGACACCTACAAAGAACATGTCGATGAGTCGCTACAACAATTGGAGCCCCTTCCTGGCGAACTCACCGAACTACAAGAAAATTTTAGACTCGCACTTGCAGTCATACGTAACGAGATAAAAGAAGTACTTACAAAGGAGCTGGGTCAACTAAAAAGCAACATCGAGAAAGACCTCGCTGGATGCCATGAAAGCTTCAAGGAATTGCAAACCGAAGTTAGTATCTTAAAGAAGGCACTAGCAAATAACGGAGATAGCACGAGCATCACTTCCACAAAGGTAAAAATCCCAAAACCTTCACCTTTCATTGGCAAACGAGAGGCGCGGGCTGTGGACGACTTCCATTGGGAAATCGAACAATATTTTGATGGCATTGACGTCACTGATGATGCCAAGAAGATCAAGATGGCGTCCCTCTACTTAAAAGACACGGCTGCACTATGGAGGAGACGGATGCACATGGAAATCGACAAAGGTACGCTCATCATCTCGACTTGGGTTGATTTCGTAAAAGAAATCAAAAAGCAATTCTATCCGGAGAATGCCCCATACGAAGCGAAGATTTGACTTCGTAATCTCAAACAAAAGGGCACAATCAAAGACTATGTCAAAGATTTTTCAACTCTTGTGCTCGAAATTCCGAATCTATCTCCCCAAGATGCGCTCGTGTACTTCATAGATGGCTTACAATTCCGGGCAAAAACCAAGCTAGAGCGTCGGAATGTCCAAGACCTGTCGACAGCCATCTCTGCTGCTGAAAGTCTACATGATCGTAACGAAACACGATCACCTAAGTCTTCGAATGAGGACATCAACAACACAAAAGGTGGGGGAGCCAGACCCATCAACAATAACAATCAATTCCGAAAAGAAGACACTCGGAAACCTTTACAAATAGCTAACGAACCATACAAAGGTTGCGTTATATGCGACGGGCCGCATAACCCACGTTATTGCCCAAAGAAAAACAGCCTAAATGCAATGACAAAGACAAATGAGGAATCAACCGAAACCGAGGAGGTTCACCTGGGAGCAATGCAGTTATAAGTACTCAACGCTTTAACTGCAATCGAAGGAAGACCCCTCGAAATGGTGAAAAATGAGAAAAAGAAACAAGTCCAGAAACAACAATGGACAACACTACGAACTCGAAAGCAAAAGGCCTTCGATTCGTAACCATCGAAGTCAAGGGACAAAAAGCAAAGGCGCTTGTCGACACTGGGGCAAGCCATAACTTCATCTCACCTGAGGAGGCTAGAAGACTCGGTATGCCTATTACATCCCAAGAAGGTTTTATCAAGCCCGCATTGGAGACCCGCAGACGATCGAAGGATACTCATGGAATGTAAAGACAAAAATCGGGACATGGACAGGCAAGTTAAACTTCTCTGTTGTGCCTCTTGACACTGGGGCAAGACTGTCACGGAGTTATTTCTTGACTCTCGTGTGGCGCTTAGATAATGATCTAAGTAAGCCGGTATGGTGTGGTTTGGTTTATAGTGCAGTGGAATACTTGTAAGTCTAGCAAGGTTTTGCTAGAAGATTGGTAAACAAGAGTTACCAGGAAAGTACTTGTATATTACAAGGAAACAAGATTACAAGGCTTTGAGTTTACAAAGATGTTGGGTGATCTCCAAATGAAGCCTCATTACCTATTTATACTAGTTCTTCTAAGTACCTAGATCATTCTAAGTCTAGATCATTCTAAGTCTAGAATGATCTTACATAATATCTTAGATATTTACATGATAACTTCTAGTAATCTCTAGTAAACACCAAGGTCCTCAAGCATGATCTTGGAAGCTTCATGGTTGCATCTAGAGTTTCTTCATAACTCATAAAAATCAGAATATTATAGCCCGTTCTAGAATCTTCCGAAGCTGATTTTGGTGTTTATGGGGCTGCACGTTTTGGGCAGAATTGTGCAGCCCTTTCCAGCCATTTCTAGGCCCTTTGAAGGTTGGTCTAGCACCTTCCGACGTCCTTTCAGTAGTCCAGAAAGTTAGGGGCTGTTCCGGGTTCTTCCGAGCAGCCTTTGATGCCTCTAAACGTGCCCGGAACCTTCCGGAGTATGGTGTAACGACCTGAAATTTTGGCGGGTCGTGACATTCTCCCCCACCTAAATTCACAACGCCCTCGTTGTGATTCTTGAATGGTTTACAGCTCCTCATGAGTTGCATTGCGGATATCGTCTTTCCCAGATGCCTTGTTTCTAGTGGCGCCGTATGCACTTGGTTTTCCTTGATGAGGTATAATGTGTTTATGAAGGTTGCTGGAATGGCTTTGGCTTTGCGGAAAAAGTCCATTCCAAGCACAATAGGGAAGTTGTCAAGAGGCACAACAGAGAAGTTTAACTTGCCTGTCCATGTCCCGATTTCTGTCTTTACATTCCATGAGTATCCTTCGATCGTATGCGGGTCTCCAATGGCGGGCTTGATAAAACCTTCTTGGGATGTAATAGGCATACCGAGTCTTCTAGCCTCCTCAGGTGAGATGAAGTTATGGCTTGCCCCAGTGTCGACTAGCGCCTTTGCTTTTTGTCCCTTGACTTCGATGGTTACGAATCGAAGGCCTTTTGCTTCCGAGTTCGTAGTGTTGTCCATTGTTGTTTCTGGACTTGTTTCTTTTTTCTCATTTTTCACCATTTCGAGGGGTCTTCCTTCGATTGCAGTTAAAGCGTTGAGTACTTGTAACTGCATTGCTCCCAGGTGAACCTCCTCGGTTTCGGTTGATTCCTCATTTGTCTTTGTCATTGCATTTAGGCTGTTTTTCTTTGGGCAATAACGTGGGTTATGCGGCCCGTCGCATATAACGCAACCTTTGTATGGTTCGTTAGCTATTTGTAAAGGTTTCCGAGTGTCTTCTTTTCGGAATTGATTGTTATTGTTGATGGGTCTGGCTCCCCCACCTTTTGTGTTGTTGATGTCCTCATTCGAAGACTTAGGTGATCGTGTTTCGTTACGATCATGTAGACTTTCAGCAACAGAGATGGCTGTCGATAGGTCTTGGACATTCCGACGCTCTAGCTCGGTTTTTGCCCAGAATTGTAAGCCATCTATGAAGTACACGAGCGCATCTTGGGGAGATAGATCCGGAATTTCGAGCACAAGAGTTGAAAAATCTTTGACATAGTCTTTGATTGTGCCCTTTTGTTTGAGATTACGAAGTCAAATCTTCGCTTCGTATGGGGCATTCTCCGGATAGAATTGCTTTTTGATTTCTTTTACAAAATCAACCCTAGTCAAGATGATGAGCGTACCTTTGTCGATTTTCATGCGCATACGTCTCCACCATAGTGCAGTCGTGTCTTTTAAGTAGAGGGACGCCATCTTGATCTTCTTGGCATCATCAGTGACGTCAATGCCATAAAATATTGTTCGATTTCCCAAAGGAAGTCGTCCACAGCCCGCGCCTCTCGTTTGCCAATGAAAGGTGAAGGTTTTGGGATTTTTACCTTTGTGGAAGTGATGCTCGTGCTATCTCCGTTATTTGCTAGTGCCTTCTTTAAGATACTAACTTCGGTTTGCAATTCCTTGAAGCTTTCATGGCATCCAGCGAGTTCTTTCTCGATGTTGCTTTTTAGTTGACCCAGCTCCTTTGTAAGTACTTCTTTTATCTCGTTACGTATGACTGCAAGTGCGAGTCTAAAATTTTCTTGTAGTTCGGTGAGTTCGCCAGGAAAGGGCTCCAATTGTTGTAGCGACTCATCGACATGTTCTTTGTAGGTGTCGAATTCTGCTTTCAAGGCATTGACATGATTTTTATACTCAACCATGGATGTTTCAGCATCTTCGACTCTTTTGTCCAAGCTAGCCATAATCTCCTTGGACGTCATTTTCCCTCCCTTGCGAGTGTCTTCGCCGGTAGCGGTGTTGGTGCCAACTGGTTTTGATTCAGCCATCCCAACGAATCGTTTCTGCTCTGATACCAACTGTCACGGAGTTATTTCTTGACTCTCGTGTGGCGCTTAGATAATGATCTAAGTAAGCCGGTATGGTGTGGTTTGGTTTATAGTGCAGCGGAAGACTTGTAAGTCTAGCAAGGTTTTGCTAGAAGATTGGTAAACAAGAGTTACCAGGAAAGTACTTGTATATTACAAGGAAACAAGATTACAAGGCTTTGAGTTTACAAAGATGTTGGGTGATCTCCAAATGAAGCCTCATTACCTATTTATACTAGTTCTTCTAAGTACCTAGATCATTCTAAGTCTAGATCATTCTAAGTCTAGAATGATCTTACATAATATCTTAGATATTTACATGATAACTTCTAGTAATCTCTAGTAAACACCAAGGTCCTCAAGCATGATCTTGGAAGCTTCATGGTTGCATCTAGAGTTTCTTCATAACTCATAAAAATCAGAATATTATAGCCCGTTCTAGAATCTTCCGAAGCTGATTTTGGTGTTTATGGGGCTGCACGTTTTGGGCAGAATTGTGCAGCCCTTTCCAGCCATTTCTAGGCCCTTTGAAGGTTGGTCTAGCACCTTCCGACGTCCCTTCAGTAGTCCAGAAAGTTAGGGGTTGTTCCGGGTTCTTCCGAGCAGCCTTTGATGCCTCTAAACGTGCCCGGAACCTTCCGGAGTATGGTGTAACGACCTGAAATTTTGGCGGGTTGTGACATCAAGCTACCATACCCACAAGCCTCAAGCAAACACCCTTTTGCTAGGATTTTGACACCCAAAAACCGACCAAGAAAGGATGAAATCCGAATTTCAGCTTTGATTTTTCTTCATGAAAGTAGAGAGAAAAATGTTGTTCTTGGTCCTTTGCATGTATGAGACAGAGAGAAGGAGTGTGTGACTTGACTTAATGAAGTTGTAGTTTCAAGAAGCAAAACGAACCAACCCCTATGAAAGGGGTGGCCGAATTCAAGTCCAATTTTTTGGCTTTCCCCCAATTTTGTCTACATTATATTTTAACTAGTCACTAGTTATTGAATTAGTTATGCAATCAATCATTTAATTACATAAGGCACACACATTCTATTATTATTTGGCATTATTTAACCAACTTAAATAACATCACAAGTAATCCTCATCAACAAAATATCCCTATAAGTTGTTCCATCTCAAATGCAACTTATTTAGAAAACCCATTTTCTAAATTGGTGTAATTATTTAATTGCATGATCATATCATCAATTAAATATTAATTGGTGTTTGCTAAGCTTGTTATTGCGTATGACCCGACTTGGACCATGACGTACTAACCACATCAATGTTCTATATGTGTCTTGGGCATAAAGAATCCAGCAATCTCCCACTTGTACAAGATCCATAGAAGATTGATGCAAGCAGTAAATACCGCCTAACAACGGTTTACTACCCTTAATACGCATGACTTAAAGCCATTCAATAATATCGTCTCCTTCAAGTACCATACTTGAAATATTTTAGGTGAATCAATCATTTATCCTTTTGTTACAGATGTCATGTTAAATCCAAGGACACAGAATGATCATTCCTTGTTGATTTAACTTAATCAGGTCTTAGACATCTTGCTCTCAACGAATAAGAGGAACAAATTCCATCTTGACTACATACGTTTCTCACAAACACCTCGTGTCACACCTGAACATAGCCTTACGTACTGTCCATTATTTCAGGGCAGTGAAGAACTAGCTCAAGGTATACCACTTGGTGAATATCAAAACCCAATATGTATCTCAGGTCTAAGCATACAAAATGATATTCGCCTTTACTCAAATTTACTTATGATCAATCTAGAAGATTCCATGTAGTAAAATTTGAGATGTGGGTCAATCCAATATTTGTATCCCACAAATATCTATGAACTTTGGCAGCAACCAATTGCTCTATCTTCATTCCTCATGAATATCCACCAATCCAAATTCATAATAATCTTACCCTCATACTTGTTCCCACAAGTATGAACGACTACAGACATTTAGAGTAAACAATTTACCCATGGATTAAATATGCTAAATTGGAACATTTACTGAAATATTATAGCCAAATAATTTTATTCAAGTAATAAGGGAGTTCCAAATATCCAAATACAAAATTACAGATCAAATCCAATCACTAGAATATCGAAGTCCCATGGCACAGGTATGACCTTCATGCTTTGCCTTTTCTAGGAGCTTCGTTAGAGGATCCGCAATATTTTGATCTGTGTTAACTTTGCAAATACATATCTTTCCTTTCTCAACTTCATCTCGTATGTAGTTGAATCTCCACTTAATGTGCCTAGTCTTTTGATGAGCACGAGGTTCCTTGATTTGAGCAATCGCACCCTCGTTATCATAAAAGATCTCTAGGGGGTCCTGAATGGAAGGGACAACCCCTAGATCGGCAATGAATTTCTTCAACCATGCAGCTTCTTGAGCTGCCAATGAGGCGGCGACGTACTCAGATTCTGTAGTTAATAAAGCCACCACATCCTGTTTAGAGCTCTTCCAAGAGACCGCTCCTCTATTCAGAATGAAAATGTATCCCGATTGTGATCATGAATCATCACGATCGGTTTGGAAACTCGCATCTGTGTAACCTTTTACAATGAGTTCCTCATCACTAGATCCATAGATTAGGAATATATCTTTAGTCCTCCTTACATATTTAAGTATATTCTTAACAGCCATCCAATGACTGTTTCCAGGATTTTGCTGGTATCGGCTTGTCATGCGTAAATTTCATACATGATGGATCCAATAGCAGATGCGTATGGGATTGCCTTCATTTTATCTTGCTCATCCTTTGAGCTTGGACATTGAGTCGTACTCAATATCGTTCCTATTTGAATAGGTGTTGTACCTTTCTTAGAGTTCTCCATCTTGAACCTTTTCAAGATCTTATTAATGTATGCACTTTGATTTAAACCAATCAACCGCCTTGACCTATCCCTATAGATCTTTATTCCCAGAATATAGATGGCTTCACCAAGATCCTTGATGGAAGAACAACTTCCAAGCCAGGTTTTTACACCTTCCAAGGTTGGAATGTCATTTCGAAATAGTAGTATGTCATCAACATACAATACTAGGAAAGTGATGATGCTCCCACTAGCTTTCTTATATACACAAGCTTCATCAGCGTTCTTGATGAATCCAAATTTAATTACTTCTTCATCAAAACAGTGATTCCAACTTCTTTATGCTTGTTTCAATCCATAGATTGATTTCTTTAACTTGCATACTTTGTTAGGATGTTTTGGATCGACAAAACCTTTAGGTTGAACCATATAGACATCTTCCTCAACAAATCTATTTAGGAAAGCGGTTTTGACATCCATTTGCCAAATCTCATAATCATAATGAGCAGCTATGGCAAACAATATCCTAATAGATTTTAGCATCGCAACAGGTGAGAAAATTTCGTCATAGTCAACCCCTTGAGTTTGAGTGAAACCCTTTGCTACAAGTCTAGCTTTATAAGTATCCAAGTTTACATGCATATCAGTTTTCTTCTTGAAAACCCACTTACTTCCAACTACTTTGGAGTTAAGAGGTGGTACAAGCAAGTCCCATACTTGATTGTCATACATGGATTGCATCTCAACGTTCATGGCCTCAATCCATTTGTCACAATCCGAATTGGACAATGCATCATGGTATGTGATTGATTCATCGGAATCTATCCCATAGCATCCATCAGTGGAAAATCCATATCTTTCAGGTGCATTTCTAGTTCTACCAGATCTGTGAATGTTTTCTGTGTATTGATCAACTATTTGATCATTTTCAACATCCTTATGTTTAGTGCTAGTGTCAACCAAACGTGTATCGGGTTGCAGTTCTTGATCCTCTTCAAGATCCACAGTTCTACTACCAGTTCCTTCCATAAGGAACTTGGTTTCCAAGAACTCACCCTTTTTGGCAAAAAAAGTCCTTTTGTTGTATTGGATCATAGAAATAATATCCCATAGAATCTCTTGGATATCTAATAAAGATACACTTAGTGGAACGACTTTCTAACTTGTTCGAGGTGGGAGTATTAACATAAGCCTCACAACCCCACACCCTCAAATATGAAAATGATGGAACCCTTCCATGCCATATTTCATAAGGTGTCCTTTCCAATTTCTTGGTTGGGGCCATATTCAAAATACGGGCCGTGGAGAGAAGAGCAAAACCCCAAAATGACAGAGGTAATGAGCTTCTAGCCATCATAGATCGAACCATATCCAATAGAGTTCGATTTCTCCGCTCGGACATGCCATTATGTTATGGTGTTCCCGGTGGAGATAGTTGTGAGACAATCCCATAACTTCTAAGATGGTCCCTAAAAGCATCATTCAAGTATTCACCTCCTCTATCGGTGTGGAGAATTTTAATTGACTTATTGAGTTGATTTTGTACTTCATTATGAAAGATCTTGGATATTTCAAAAGCTTCATCTTTGTGTCTTAACAAGTACACATACCCATATCGACTATAGTAGTCAGTAAAGGTAATGAAGTATCTTTCATTGTACCTTGTCATAGGTTTAAAAGGACCACATACATCCGAATGTATGATACCTAATAAATCCTTTGCCCTTTCGGCTTTCCCACTAAAAGGTGCCTTGGTCATTTTACCTTGTAAAAAAGACTCACATACATCAAATGAATCACACATTTGTTTTTACAAGACCATTCTTTTGTAGTGTTTGTATTCTTTTCTTGTTTATATGACCAAGACGGCAACGCCAAAGGTAAGTGTCATTCAAATCCGATTTGAGTTTCTTGGTACTAGTTTGATACAATAAGCTATCATTCAATGTATTTTCATGAACCAATTCATAGGTAGCATTGATAGGAATAGTTTTAAAGTAAAACATGTCATTCAAAGTAACATGGATTTCATTTCCAATAAATGATAATACATATCCAAAATGTTTTAATAGGGCTACAGAAATAATGTTCCTAGTCAAACTAGGAGCATACAAAATATTGTACAAAATTACTTCCAAACCATTTGGAAGTTTCAAGATATAGTCACCATGGGCTTCAACTTGAACTTTAGCCCCATTGCCCATGTAGAGGCTAACAACCCCTTTGTTGAAGTTGCTACTTCTTTTGAACACCTGCAACAAATTGCAAATATGAGTTCCACATCCGGTATCTAATACCCATGTGTTAGAGGATATCAAGTTTAAATCAATATGGATCATGTATATGGTACCTGAGGTCTGCCCGGCATCCCTCTTTGCTTTCAACTCTTGGAGATGGATAGGAAAATTTCTTGCCCAATGTCCAATCTCCCCACACTTGAAGAATGGGGCATTGGAAGCAACCTTTTGCTTCTTCTCCTGTGCTTTGGGTGGCAACCTTGCCACCCCTTTCCCTTTTCCCCATACAGGTCCCTTACCATTGGCAACTCTTGCCTTGGGTGTGGGATGAGGCCTTTTCTTGTTCCCACCTTCATTGATGGTGAGAACAGGTAAAACCCTTTTACCCATGGCCGCCTCGGCCGTTTGAGCATAGAGTGAAGCTCACCAATGCTTTTGTCCTAAGCATTCATGTTGTAGTTCAACATGAACGTCTCAAATTTTTTGGTAAGGCCATTGAGGATCAAATCCGTGGCCAATTCCTTAGAGACGGGACAGTTAAGCTTTTCGAGGCAGTCAATGTGACTTTTCATCTTAAGTACATAAGATGAAACCGATTGGTTGTCGTCCATACGACATGCATGTAGTGCTCAAACCGTTTAGAAGAGCTCAACCCTCGCTTGCTGTTGGAACGTTTCCTTCAGTTGGGTTATCATGTCATAAGCTTCGTGATGTTCATACTCCTTTTAGGGATCCGGAGTCATGCTTGCCAACATAAGGTAAGACGCTTGGACGGAGTCCTCAGTGTACTTCATCCAATCATTATAGGCCTCCTCATCATCCTCAATAGGTTGATCGGGGATAGGGTCGTCTAAAACATATGATCGTTTCTCTTGTTTGAGAATGATTTTCAACTTTCGATACCAATCCATAAAATTGTTATGATTTAGACGTTCCTTTTGGAGAATCGCTCGTAAAGATTGGGCGGACGTGGATGAATTATCATGATTACCATTATTATTGGTGGCCATCTACAAAATTTAACAAAGATCAATTTAGTATTTTTGATATTGTTATTTTAATAATTAATGCCTTTAAAGGTCATTTTCATATTAAAATCTAGAACCCAACATTACATTCAAATAGTGGTTAGGTGACCTTTATCCCACGATTTAAATTAATAAGGTGGTCAACGATTGACGGTTGCAACCATTTGCAACTTCTAGAGGCATGTGATCGACTTGAAACATCATATGTAAAGTCGGCATGTTAATCCCATCAATAACATTTGGAAACCACATCGTAGGTGATACATTTGACATGGTTTGCAAATCCAGATACCCTACTTACGCAAATGTGAGTTTGCCAAAATAAGCGGTTAGGTGACCTTTATCCCACGAATATGGCATTCTCACCTCAAGTCACAAGTTCTCTCAAAATGGTTAGGTGACCTTTACCCTACTAATAGTTCCTGAGTGACTCAAGTGTTGTGTAAAAGGACGGTGTTGATCTCATTTTTAAAATATTTAGAGATTTCATAATTCTAGTTTAGAAAACTCTATGTATTCATATTTGCATGCTTTCAAATACAATATACCCTATGGTACGTTGATTAAAACCCTTTTAATCTTTAAAATCATTAAACATTATTAATAACCTTTTATTACCTTTTAATGATTAAGGATCATTTAGATAGTTTGTTATGCTCATTGAAAGAATTGTAAAGCAAACATCATATATAAGCAATCAACCACAATACCATAACCAAACAACCATGAATCAACCAAATATTAGTACATGACCATAACATCTAAAGTGGCCACAGTTGTTTGCCATCACAAGTGTGGTCCATAGGACATTCCTAAGGGACAAAACACAACACAAAAGGGCTTCCATGAACCTCCCACTCTTGTTTCTTCCCTTTGTGCTTCTAACGCGTACATCTTCATATTACAAGATATTATATCCTAATACATGATTTCTAGTAAAATGAAAAGTACCTAATCTATTTATTACATCCCACTAATAAATAAATTACACTTTAAACAAAGCACAAATAAATGATTATACAACCCAATTGAATGAATAAATACAACCATTACAATCATCCAAATAATACAAGGTCAAGGGCTAGGTTATGCACCATAATAAACAATGATTATATCATCAAAATAACAATGAATCCCTACTAAAAACCATGAAATTTCAGCCAACACAAACTAAAATTTCGGGTTTTATCTTGTCCAAACAAACAAACAATACAACATACATGTCTTTCAAAGTTTAATCACAAGCATGTGTGATATAACTTTGAAAGTTTGGGGATTCATAATACATGAACATAGCAGCCCCTAAATGGGTTTTAAAGTTCCATAAAACAAATTTTTCAAGGACAAAACAAGCTAGCTATCCACATAACCGGCTCTGATACCAATGTAGGGTTTGTTGGACCAAAAAAACATAGTTTAACCATTTAAACATTGTGAAAACATAGCGGAAATGAACTTTATAACATAATTTATAAACTGAAAATCGAGTTCTATTTTGATATTATAAAGTTTCAAACAGACCCAAGAACAAAGGACCTTTTATATGTGAATAAGACTAGCTATAGATACACAAAACACACATTATGGACAGCCATAAAGAGGCTGCCATAAACTACCTTTCAGCAGCAAAAGGGACGAAATGGATGAAGATGGGGCTGTTGTTGAACGACCAAAACACCAAGAAGAGGTGTCCTCAAGCTACCATACCCACAAGCCTCAAGCAAGCACCCTTTTGCTAGGATTTTGACACCCAAACACCGACCAAGAAAGGCTGAAAGCCGAATTTCAGCTTTGATTTTTCTTCAAGAAAGTAGAGAGAGAAATGTTGTTCTTGGTCCTTTGCATGTATGAGAGAGAGAGAAGGAGTGTATGACTTGACTTAATGAAGTTGTAGTTTCAAGAAGCATAAAGAACCAACCCTTATGAAAGGTGCGGCCGAATTCAACTCCAATTTTTTGGCTTTCCCCCCAATTTTGTCTACATTATATTTTAACTAGTCACTAGTTATTTAATTAGTTATGCAATTAATCATTTAATTACATAAGTCACACACATTCTATTATTATTTGGCATTATTTAACCAACTTAAATAACATCACAAATAATCCTCATGAACAAAATATCCCTATAAGTTGTTACATCTCAAATGCAACTTATTTTGAAAACCCATTTTCTAAATTGGTGTAATTATTTAATTGCATGATCATATCATCAATTAAATATTAATTGGTGTTTGCTAAGCTTGTTATTGGGTATGACCCGACTTGGACCATGACGTACTAACCACATCAATGTTCTATGTGTCTTGGGCATATAATCCAACAGGAATAAAGTATGGTCAACTACATGGGCGTGGAAAAGCACCATGCAGTATATCAGAGATTGCAGCGGCGTGTCAGATGGGCCACACTTATATCCGCTGGTTCATAGTAGATTCGTCCGAAGGTAAACTGGCTTTGGAAGAAAAATTTCTTCCGAAGCCATTTAAACTTTGAAAGAGTCTACTTCTTTTGAGACTTGTGCTGTTCTTCAAGACTTTATCCTTCAGAAGTCTTTTGCCTTGAAGTCTTCTAAGTGTTTATCTTTGGAAGATGGCTTCACTTTGTCTTCAAAAAACAGAGTTACTTCTTCGGTAGTTCTTCTTTATTAATCTTTAGAAGTGCAGCTTTGCCTTCGCAAGTCTTTTTCACTTGTACCAAAATTGTTCTAACTGTTGTTTTGGTTGCACCAGCCTTACTTGACCCAACAACCTCCCCTTAGGCTGATGTTACCAAAACATCACTCTCTTCTGCCTCTCAAAACTTTCAGCACCATGGAAAGTAAGTAATTATCTGTTTATTTGTTCTCTCCGTAGGTGGTGCTGAGAAGTTGGTACAGATTCTTTGTAGATAAGAGATCTAATCTGTTACTTTGGATAACATGTTCCCTTTGGTATGACCCTTGGAAGAGAGTTAGTTGATAGGAGTCACGCTCATACTCCCATCTAACTATAGGTTCTATGTTAGGGCCTTCAACCATTTGCAGGAAGGCTTTCCCTTGACTGACCCATCCTTTTCTACCTTCTCTCTTTGTTTCAACTCTTGTTCAATCCTTGCTCTTGTGGTCAACTCAACAAGGTGAAGATTGCTTAGATGATTCCGAATGTGAGTAGCTATCTGAGAGTTGGAGGGATTGGAGAATCGCTTCTCAGCTAACTCACCAATGTCAAATCTGCTTGAGTGTAGCAGAGAAGAAGCATTGAGTCTGTTGACTGTTCCATTCTCTCTTTCCACAGCAAAGTTGTTATAAGTGTCTTCAAACCTCCATTCGACAATTATCTTCATACGAATATCGGGTTGATTTGGTAGCATGTTCCCCTTCCTGGGGTCCAAGAGAGTTATCAGTCTTCTTCTAAGCTTCTTCTCTTCTTCATTGAGTAAATCAGAGTTAGCTGCCAACAGCTGAAGTGCCTGGTCCAGAGTAACCCTAGGCAAATCAAGAATTTCCTCTCTTGTCAGCGAAAGTGGAAGATCCATCTATTAATGTTTATTTGATGGACTCCTCTTCATAAGAGATTTCACTCAGAGTATTACAATTAATGAGCCTATCCTTGATTTCCTTGTATTTTTCCAATGTTAGAGGTTTACTTGACTCAGAGGGTGGTTTTGGTGATGAGTGGATGGTTGATTGTTGAGTAGAAGAGGGTTGAGTTTTGGGAAGTGCTTTGGGTCTTAGAATGGGTAGTGGAGGTTGTTGTTATGAAGTAATAGGTGAGGGTGAGGTTATGGCTGATAGTGTAGGGTTAGGGGGTGTATGGTTCAGTGGTAGGTTCAGTTTTTATTGGGAAGGGAAAGGGTGTTGTCTCAGGTTTAGTTTGGGAATGAGGTTGAGGTGCGGGTTTGGGTGTTTTTCTCTAAGAGCTTGGGTAAACCTCCTTCCTTCTTACTGAGCGAATGTCAGCCTTGATGTCACTGACATGACGCTGTAGGGTCTTTCCAGACATGGGGCCAACTTGTCTGCCAGAGAAGCCATGGGCTCTGAGATATGCTTTCATCCATGCTTTATCTCCTAACTTCTTGGCCTCTACAAGTTGTTCTTTATCTTCCTTCTTCTTCTTTTCTCTAAGCTTTTCCCGGGCCGCCTTTTTCCTCTCCTTATCCATTTGATCTTGTTCTTTGAGGAAAAACCACATGATCATGTCATTGTCATGAGGAGTTAGTTCTTCAACAGAGTATCCTCTAGAGTATAAGAAAGCTATTCTTTGATCACTTAGCTGCTGCTTAGCTTCGTATTTCTTTTGTTTCTCTTTCTCTTCAAAGGCCAACCTCGCTGCTTCCTCTTCTTCTTTTTGCAACAGGGTTGCCTTTTCTAACTTCACTAGCTCCTCAAGTGGTAGGAGAAGCACATCTTCATTTTCTACTCCCAGATTGACAAGTCTGTTAATTATCTCCTCTCTTTTCTTGTTATTGATAGCCTCCTGGGCTGCCTAAGTTGCTTTGCTACTTGCAGCTAAAAGCTTTTGAGTAGTGAGTCTACCTTTTGGTTTGAGTTTCTCCATCCTTTCATCCTTTAACAGTTCTTTTGCAGTCATCTTCCTTTACCTTTGATGTGTTTGGAAACTTGAGCCTTTGGAGATTCTGGTGCAGAGGATTCAGGTTGGTGAGTGGTGATTTGAGCTTGTGGTGATGAAGGTATTTGAGTGAGAGTGGATTTAAGAAAGTCTTCACTATTTACCTTAGAGGCTAGTTCAAGAATTGCTTCTGTGATAATTAGATCATCAGACAAAAGAGGATAGCCCTTTTGCAGCTTGGATTTCAGCTTTAGAAGTTACTGTGATTGCACTACCTGCCCTAACTGATTCGGTTGCTAGGCCATCAGTCCCTATATCCCTTTCGAAATCAATTTCTAGTTCAATATAGACCTTAGGTTGACCAACTCCTTCCTCAGTAGTAGGTAGTGCATTCAACCTTTGAAGTTCTTCAACTCTAAAGTATGCCATAACAACATCTGGACTTGGTTGTTCAGTGAAGAGCTCATAGGAACTTAGTCAAAAATCTGGTAAGATCCATAAGTATCTTTAGGTCCACTTGAAGAGTGATAGGAGGTGGATCGGGAAAAACAGTTGCTTGTTGAGAAGGGTATCTTGAAGAGATTGTTAAAAGAGCAAAGCTTTGCTCCACATGTTTTTCACTCTGAACATTCTCCCCATTTTTGGTAGTATCTCTCAATCTGCGTCTCAGGTAGTTGAGCCTTGATATATTTAATCTCAAGTTGTTGAGTGGCAGACCTATCCTCTAAAGTCTTAACCTTTGGTTCAAGGACTGAGGCTTTAGAAAGTAGGTCTCTTATGATGAGTTGCATACTTCCCTCATCTTCTGTAGAAGAACCACTGGGAGATGAGATAACATACTGTGTATGTTCATCTTCACCATCAGATGTGGTTTCTTAGCACCCTTTTTTCCTCTATAAGGTGATGTCTCTTTCAGAGTCATCAATAGGCCGAGTTGCCATAGGTTCAGTCCTATGCATGTTACCACTGTCCTGAGGGTCTAATGAGGCATGCTCAGTAGTGGTAGCTGAATCTACATGAGTCCCCCCCACATTAGTGGGACTCACCTTAGTTTGGCCTTCCTAATGGCGGCTAGAAGTCAGAAGTTTCCCTAGGCTTAGTTGATCTTTAGATGCGTGTTGTAGATCAACATCATGGGCTTGGAGGAACATGATATCTTCATCAGTACCGGTAAGTAGGTCAGTAAAAGATATGGAGGTTATGCCTAATGACACGGGACTTTGATCAGTATCTAGAGGCATAAAGCCTATGATTTGGCCTTCCCTTTTTGGTTGCTTAGGGGAGTATAGTGACTCACCCTGAGGGCTTTCAGTTTTGGGTTTGGGGCTCTTGGGATTGAGACTGAGGAGACTCAATACCCATATTGAGGTCAATTGTGAAGGATGGTTAAACCTCAGACTAAGTATGTTGCATTCCTCATGAAATTGTTAAAAACTGAAAGCCCCAAACCCGGGACTTTAATCTTTAGAGTGGAAAAATAGGCTCCTACTTAGTCTGAGGTTTAACCATCCTTCACAATTGACCTCAATATGGGTATTGAGTCTCCTCAGTCTCAATCCCAAGAGCCCCAAACCCAAAACTGAAAGCCCTCAGGGTGAGTCACTATACTCCCCTAAGCAACCAAAAAGGGAAGGCCAAATCATAGGCTTTAGGCCTCTAGATACTGATCAAAGTCCCGGGTCATTAGGCATAACCTCCATATCTTTTACTGACCTACTTACCGGTACTGATGAAGATATCATGTTCCTCCAAGCCCATGATGTTGATCTACAACACGCATCTAAAGATCAACTAAGCCTAGGGAAACTTCTGACTTCTAGCCGCCATTAGGAAGGCCAAACTAAGGTGAGTCCCACTAATATGGGGGGGACTCATGTAGATTCAGCTACCACTACTGAGCATGCCTCATTAGACCCTCAGGACAGTGGTAACATGCATAGGACTGAACCTATGGCAACTCGGCCTATTGATGACTCTGAAAGAGACATCACCTTGTAGAGGAAAAAAGGGTGCTAAGAAACCACATCTGATGGTGAAGATGAACATACACAGTATGTTATCTCATCTCCCAGTGGTTCTTCTACAGAAGATGAGGGAAGTATGCAACTCATCATAAGAGACCTACTTTCTAAAGCCTCAGTCCTTGAACCAAAGGTTAAGACTTTAGAGGATAGGTCTGCCACTCAACAACTTGAGATTAAATATATCAAGGCTCAACTACCTGAGACGCAGATTGAGAGATATATTAGGCATGTACCAGTTCAAATCTATCTGACTTCTTCCTCTAGCTCACCAAGCTCTGCTCTTTTAACATTGTATAGTCAAATACTCGTTTAGATAATGATTGTAAACAAAGAAGTTGTTGTCTTTCAACTCACATTGATACCGAAGATCCACTTACAGATCCAAACAAACCAGACAGCAATATGCAAATCCCCTACAAAAACAACACATAAAACATCAAAAGTCAAACAGACAACTTTGACTCATTCGAGTACACTTATTTTCTTAAATAACTGGCATCTTTATTTTGTTTTACAATTTTAAATAACGAATATAGAAAAAGTGACAGTTACCTGCCAACCCACACCACGGCTTAGAATGGATGGCGGCACATGAGTTGCACTTGCATATCTTGAACCGCAATGAAGCCACCAGTAGACTGATTATACCATTAAACACGCAATATAAGTATCTTGAAATGAACTAAAATATAAGTAAATATGAAAAACATAAGTCAAATGTCTGTTGATGGCTTGCAACCTTGAAAAGAACTAAAATATAAGTAAATCTTGATGATCTAACTATCTATCATTCAATAAAATTAACGAAAACCATGAACTTGATATGTTTATAAACATAAAAGAAATACAAAAAACAATAAACAGACCTCTACAAGAGCGACAAAAGCAGTCATCATCATGGCAAAAGATTCACCAGCATTGAAGGAGGGCGCGCCCCATTGGAAAGGATATGGAGCTCTTATCCTGAAAATAAGCGGGTCGGGTAGCTGGTAAAATTGGCCAAAAACGGGTTAGAATGGGTCGGGTTGTTGACCATCGACCCACCAACTTTTTGGCCCTTTTTGGGATCTTATATGTCACTAATATATTATGATACAGATAATGTCTTCTAACCATGGAGCAGCATGAATTAGACCAGATCGATCCGTACAACAGCTTGTTTGTGTCCTCAGCGTCGTGTGATTGTAGGCCCCACTAACCGTAAGTATGTGAGCGTAAATCCAAACGATTGCAACAGAAAGCAAAACAGCAAAACGCTCCAATATATTCTTTCCGGAATGTATCATATGGGATAGGTACTGCACTTAACAATTCAGGAAACTAAACTGTTAAAGAATGTTTTAGCATACCAAATATGTTTCTATTTTTTAGAAATATTACCTGAGATAGAAGTACTATAATAATAAGCTGAGGAAACCCAATTTCAACACATCTAGCAACCTGAAAATACAAAAAAAAACACACACACACATTTTTATTATAACATTTTCAATTTTTTATGATATGAAGATATGTACTCACCCCTGGGAACCCGAATTCATACAGCCCGAAGCCAGCAAGAGCAACCAAAGGAACCGCAGATAGTGGACTCAACAACCTACAAAAAAGAACAATGTAACTCTTTGATGGAAGTCACCAACTTTTGTTTGATTTAAAGATAACCTTGCAACGTCACGCCAAAGACCACTGAACCCAAGGATGATCTGAATTGTTGAAGCAATAATCAACGCACCCTGGATCGCACGCATTGTCTTCTTGAATCTCTGAGCACAAGAATCATAACAATATATTTGTTAAAGTATTAGTATATAAAAAGATTCAAAAGAAGATGCAACACGGACCGCTATAGGATTGGGATCGCTCCACCTCCCGGATAGAATAATTGTGATCACTGACGGAACATAAGTGTATGAACTCCCAATGACAGCAGGTAACCTAGTCCCGAACATAGTTTGCAGCAATGTGTTCAATCCAGCAACGAAAAGCATCGTTTGAATCACGTCGGCCTTCTCTCTCTATAGGAATGGAGATCATTGTTCCAATTCAAATAAACTACATGTTAGTTGTCCCTAAACTACATATTTATCAACTTGAACAATCATAAGTCATAATAGGTGCTTGCTTATTTTCGCACATGATTTACTTTCACCATATATGATTGTCTTCCTTAAAAAGCAATGTCCAAACATGGTTGTGGAACTGAAGAAATATCAGCTCAAATCCCCATATGAAACTAGCAAAATCATTAACCTCAAAGACTTTCTTCATTATACTAATAACTAATTATTCACAAGCAAATTAGTAAGAACGAATGCAAAACCCAGATCCCTATTCTCACTCAAACAATTAAAACACAAACTAAACAAAAATCAAATTAAACACAAATCTATGCCACAATTAAAGAAATACCGATGTTATGATGATTTAGGTCGACCGATAGGATGGAGTTGAGCCAAATCGTAACAAAATGCAAGTTTGGAGAGCATGTTTTTTGTGATTAACCTGAGCAAAATTCGTTCAGATTAATTAACCTGTTTACAAACCCTAAATTATCATTGAATCATATGTAAAAGCTTACCGCGATAGGGATTAGATTCCAGAACTCACAACCAGGTGCTCTTTTGTTTACAAACCCCAAATCATCCAAATAAACCAGGACGGTCTCCACGTAGCTTGATGATGATGGAGGGAACTGAAAATCGTTGGATTCTTCAGAGAGAAGTCTGTAGAGACAAGAACCCTATTTGAATTTTCAAATAGGGCAGTGAAAGGCGCCTTGTTTGAACGGGGTTAGGGGTGTTGGGTGGGTGGGTTTCAAGGAAGTTTATGACTTGTAACATGTGCTTGTACCATATGCAACACAACTTGTACCTCTTAATTTTAAGAGATTTTGTAAAATTACCTTTTTGCCCTAAAGAGATGCTTATATATATAGTAGTAGATTCACGGATGGAGCATGCATGTGCATGCCTAATAATAACCAACTAACTAAATATTACCGTCTTATATTATACACAACACTATAAAACAAATACCACCAAATACTAATTTTAACTAAAAATTTAAAAAGAAAACCCTCACTAGATGACAATTCCGGCCGCCCCCCTTGCCCCCAATGGAAGCTCTTGCTTGCCACTACACATAACCCACACCATCCATCCTACAACACACATGCAATCCTTCACTTTTGCAAGACACTCACTGCTTCTACTCCCCCCTCTCTCTCTTGGATTTTTCTCTCCAGAAAACACACACTTACACCTCGGTTCCCAGCTCATTTCAGCAGCAAAAATCATGAAGAACAAGCTTGCATCCATCAGCCAACATCAAAACCACAAGAAGGTGTCCATTTGGTGAAGTTTTGGTGCTTGAATCTTGCAAGACTTGTGGTGTCCAGCCTTTGTTCAACTTCTTCAGCCTTGTCCAAGGAGTTCCAGACCATTCTTACCTCTCTACAACCTCCAAATCGTGAACCCCGCAAAGAGTAAGGTTCATCTCACCCGAAACAAGCTATATCTTGAGTTTTCATCATTTTTCACTCAAAAACCTTACCATATCTTATTCTAACAGAAGTTTGCTGCTACGACCTTGTCCTTGGAGAGCTTTTCACGTTCTTGAAGGTATCCTAGAAGTATAGCATGTCTATCTATAGGTGTAACACGAGTTACACCTAGAAAACCCTCTTTTTGGGTGATTCTCACCATCTAACTTGTGCATCTTGAAACCACGGGAAGCGAGACATGTAACCTACTTTTTAATGGTTCATGACACTTCTAATAACCTGTTTTAAAAGTTACAAATGGGTATACACCATGAATGGGAGGTTATAGCATAAAAACACCTTGAAAATCCTTCTTTCTACAAGTAACAACACACCTTAAACACTTGTTGAAAACCCTCTCAAACAAGATTCATAACCTGCTCAAAAATGACTTTTAAACACCCTGATAATCTGATTTTTAAGTTAGATAAAGTTTTGGTAATGGTTAAACTCAAGTTACAATGATTTACACATGTGTAATGGTCGGTTATGACGTTTTCTATATATTTGAAGTCTATGGATGTATAGAACAACTAGGCCACGATTTGGGACTGTTATTTCAGTAGGTAGCCGTTGATAAATCCGCCTTAGCCTCAGGTAGTTGATACTTTCAGGGGGAGCAGGATCATCATTTCCACTAAAGTCGTGGAACCGGCGTTTTGATGAATATTAAGAGTGTTAATATTGTTTAATCTCTAGAATAAAGGACATGTTGTGTTTAGACCCATTTTAGTAACTTTTGGGACCCGAAAACTTGGGCTATAAACTTTTTAAAGAGAATTCCAGGTTCATTAAGGATTAATAAAGTGTTCTGGAGTCAATGGGAAATTTTAGTCGTCAAAAGGTATTTTAAATGGATTTTTAATTGAAAACGGGTGCTAACCGAGAGACGTTTTTGAAAATCTAAGAAAAATGAGTATAAAGTTAGAAATTATAAAAGGCATATTATTTCAGTAAGTTAAATGATAAAATAACTTATAACGTAGAAAGGTTGGTCAAACAAGCTTTTAAAATGGTCAAACTCGGCTAAAAACGTGTTTTAACGGTTTAAATGTAAAAACGAGTCTTTCAACTACTAGAGGCAAATTTTGTGATTTAAAAGGTTGTAAACTTATAAAAATGTCTTTTAAAAGTTAGCTACTGGTCCAAGACTCAAAAACATGGGAACTCATAGGTAACTATTTAAAACCCTTCGGTTTTACCGTAACCGGTAACGTTAAACACGTAATTAATAAACCAAACCCATAATCTGAAAATTTGGGTATATGTTATTTAAAAAAAGTTAGTATAGTGTCATGAACCTAATTTTTAGTTATAAAAGTCATCTAATACAAGAAACCAAACTTGAGGGTAGAAACTGTCAATTTTGAAACTTTAGGGGCGAAACTGTAAAATTTTGCCAAACTTTGTAACCGACCCAAAGGAGACCTTTAGTCAATAGAATAGCATATTTACCATATATTCTTGACTTAATAATGTAAAAATCCTTGATTTCATGAGAAACCCGGACTTTCAATAAAAGGAAACTTTTTATGCAAACCCTAATCGAATCAAAGCCGAATCCGACCAACTAAGACTTAGACACTCTTGTTGCACCTTAAATAGGTTTAGAGCAGTAGCTAATCACTTAATATATTCATGTTAGGGTGCTAGACTTGATGTATTCCCGGCATACGAAGAGTTTCTTTTGCTTAATATCTAAGGTGAGTTCTAGTGATCCCTTTTTATTTACTATTTTTGGGATGGAACATGCTCTATTGTTTTGTGAACTATGATTGTACTTTACTTGATGTTTGTATGTGGAAATTATGGATACCTACTGATACTTATATCATGATCATTAATTCTTTTATGAATCGCTTGTTTTATATGGATAGATCTATTTGGGGAATCCCCCACACACAGTGGCTCCCGCTACAGGGAGGTACCCCACTGAGATCCTGAGAGATCGTATGTGGCATGTAACAGGTTTTGATTAAGAAACTATGGTGAACCATCCTGGCAGGTATGGTTCACTGATTTGAGGCTTGGTTCCTTCCTTCGAGAATATCCGGTTAAACACAAGTTTAGAAGAGGCCAACCAGGGACCAAGTGCAGGGTTGATTATGATACCCCACGATGATTGATACTAAAAATGATGTTTTCAAAAATCAAATGAGATTTTTCATGAGCTTTTATAGTTGATTCTAAACCTTTAATGTGGACTTTAAGGGTCCCTTTTTATTGTTTTAAAACTTTAAGCACTTGAGTTCACCAACTTTTTAGTTGGCTCTCTTTTATTTTGAGCATGTTTCAGGTAACCCGTGAAGACTCTTAGCTATTATGGAAGACTTAGACTCAACCCCCGAGACCATGGCATTTGCTTGTGTGACCAAAATCATGACTTGAACCATTTGATTCAATGACTATTTTTATTTTGTTGAACTATGTAAACATTTGGGGCTGGATCTGTTTCCAGCCCGGTGTCTTTTAAAACATTAAATGCCATGTGATGTTCTCTCCCTTTGAGCTCCTATATTGGTTTGTTTCCACTGCCATGTATGTTGTTGCTAGTCTGTGACGTCCCACCCTACCTGGGCCCGGGGTGTGACAGATTGGTATCAGAGCCAAAGGTTGTAGAGAAATCGGGAATACCATAGTAGACCTTAGGCTACAACCCTGATACCCTAGGAATGTCCTTGTGGGAAAGTGTTGGGATGATCGGGTTGGGTAAATTGATGATTACACTTGATCAACGTAATCATGAATTTACCTGACGCATAATTTCCATCACGAACCTCTAAGTTATGTTTGGGCTTTTCTGTTTAATGCCGGATAATTTTGAAACTTATTTTGACTGAGGATTTGAAATGGATTTTAAAGATGAACTATTTTACTTGACATTATTTTGAGAAGCAATTGATTCTAATATCATTGATGAGGAATACATAGAGGTTCTTGATACTAATGCCATCACAGGTACTATGAGTATAATATTATTAATAAGACTATCATGAGCTATGAGAAACCAAATTACTCATGATGTCTTTTTACAGGAGACAAACTATGGCTGACAAGTGAAAAGCACCTGCTTACCCTACTGAGAGCAGTGCACCAACAGGGGACACCAAGAAGGCAAAAGCGCGCACTGAGTATGAGGAATACCTTAGGAGGTGTGGACACCCGGGTTGGATATCCGTCACGTCAGAGGATACTGAAGCTTCTGAGGACTCTTCTTCGACGACACCTTCTAGGAGCCGACGCGCTCCACTGGCCGAATGTTACCGCTCCGTCCCACTCACCTATCCCGTCTATTGGGAATAAGGGAGCACGCACCATCACTCGTCCATGTAAGAGTGCTAGACCTAGACCTTCGGTCTCATTTAGGATGCCACCTCCTCCTCTACCAGCCGTTAGGACTCCTATACCCGCACCACCGCCGTTCGAGCCACTCCGACGCCACCCACAGGAGGAGCCCTGGATGCCTCTGAGGCACAGCATGTACGACGGCGCTAGCGTACTGGTAGGGGATAGGTACTCCAAATCCAGCCGCCTAGCAAGTGACGTAGGACCCACTGATGCAACACTGGAGGAGCTCTTAAGGACTGTCCGTCGCCATGAGCTGACTCTTCAGCACGCTACCCGGACCTCCCAGTCTGTTCAATTCCAGGCTATGATGGCGTCACATGGGGTGCAGAGGTTGGAGCAGGAGCAGAAGAAGAAGAGCTCTGGATGGATGGGATGGCTAAAGAAGAAGTGGATGTGAAGGTGACATGTAGAAGGAGGAAGAATATCTGTCTTGAACAGTTAAAGGAAACAACCTTATCGTTATCTGACACTATTATTATTATTATTATTATTATTATTATTATTATTATTATTATTATTTATTATTATTCATGGGGGTGATGGCACCTTCCACTTTGTAAGAGCTAGACTCTGATACTATTGACTTTGTCTTCTTTTGAACTGATTGCTATGATACAATGCTGTTGAAGCATTTTTGATTATCTGCCATGTGTTGTTTATTTCATGGTGTTGGGCCATGCCATTCTTGATGACTGTTTAAACTGTTTAAATTAGTAATCTGTGGGAAATTAGAAGGTGGTGTATAATTATACACCATATTCTCTCCTCATATAGAGGGAGCCTTGTAGGGAATTGATGCATAGATTGTTTGAAACATATTATGAGATGCTAAAATGACTGTATTGGTGATACTATCAGAATGCCTACCAGAAGAGGAACACGTATCGGGAGATAAGGAGCCTACCAAGGTCGTCATGAACGAGCAAGGCGAACCAGGAATCAACCTCCTACTCCTCCAGAGACTCCAATTGGGGGGAATGCTAACCCAGGGAATGACGAGAGGATAGCAAATCTCGTAGCACGGCAAATTGCTCACGCAATACCAACCATCATCGCTCAGATCAATGCTGACCGGAACGATGCTGGAGGTAGTAATAGGACTGAAAACAATGAGGAATCTAAGGCGTTAAGGAATGGATGCTATAATACCTTTATGGCATGCAAACCTAAGGACTTCTATGGCACTGAGGGTGCTATAGAGACTTACAGATGGATTGACGAGATGGAGGCTGTACTGGACATCTGCGAATGTAAATTGGACAACATGGTGAGATTCTCTTCTCAGTCACTGAAAGGATCGGCATTGGAGTGGTGGAAGTCGATCACTCAAGCTCGGGGAAGGAATACTGCAATGAAAATGAGCTGGACCGAATTCAGAGAACTGATAACCAACAAGTGTTGCCCCCATCAATTTTCTTGAGAAGCTAGAATCGGAGTTCCTGAGCCTGGAGATGAAAGGTCCCAATTACACGGAGTATATCAATTGTTTCTTAGCCCTATCCTGGCTGGTACCACATCTGGTGACACTCGAATCTAAAGGCGTAGCATGATACATCTGGGGGTTACATCCCAGAGTTAGAGAAATGGTCCGATCTCCCAAGCCCTTGACTCTACAATCCGCAGTTGACCTCACCAGCAGTTTGACCGATGACCTAGTTAGGGCTGGATGGACTGAGCAAGCTAGGAGTGATGAGAAGAAGAAGTTTGATGGAGAGAAAAGAAGATGGTTTGAAGCAAAGAAAGCAGTTGGAAGTAGTAGCGGGTCAGGAAGGAAGAGTTTTGAAGGTGTGAGACGTGATGATCAGGGAAGCAACACCCCAAGACTGTATACAGGGACAAGCCCATTTTTAGGTTCATCAAGGAAGTCGTAGCTCGTTATGGTGTGCCGGTGTCTATTGTGTTTGATCGCGACACCCGGTTTACCTCCAAGTTTTGGAAGAGATTTCATGATGCAATGGGGACGAGGCTACACATCAGTACAACATATCACCCTCAGACGGATGGTCAGTCTGAGAGGACGATCCAAACACTCGAGGACATGCTTCAAGCGTGCGTGATCGATTTTGGAGGAAGTTGGGATAATCACTTACCACTGGCAAAATTCTCGTACAACAACAGTTATCATGCCAGTATTGGCATGCCACCCTACGAGATGCTGTACGATAGGAAATGTAGGACGCCCGTATGTTGGGGAGACATTGGGTAGAAGGAACTGGGAGGTGTCGAGGTAGTTGAAGCAACGACTGATAAGTTAGAAAAGATCAAAGCCTTCATGAAGGCGGCGAAAGATAGGCAAAAGTCGTATGCTGACAAGAGGTGAAGACCGATAGAGTTCAAGGTTGGTGACCGAGTCATGTTGAAGATCTCACCCTGGAAAGGCATTATCCGATTCAGGAAACAAGGTAAGCTAAGCACGAGATATATAGGACCTTTCCCAATTATCGCACGAGTGGGAGAGGTAGCCTATCGACTTGAACTGGCAGATGAGTTAAGTGGAATTCATCCCACATTCCATGTATCTCATCTGAGAAAGTGCTTAGCTGATGAAGATATGATTGTTCCACTGGAGGATATTGAAGTAGATGAGTGGCTTAATTATGTGGAGCAACCAGTGGCAATCATTGATCGTAAAGAAAAGAAGTTAAGAAATAATGTGGTTCCTCTTGTGCGTGTACAGTGGAAGCACAGGAAGGGATCCGAGTCTACGTGGGAGACTGAAGGAGAGATGAGACAACATTACCCACATCTGTTTGAGGAATAACAGGTTTCGGGGACGAAACCTATATAAGGGGGGTGGACTTGTAACACCCGTAAATTTATTTAAGTCGAATAAAAGAATAAAAGAAAGAGAAAAGGGGAGAAATGAATTTCAACCCAAAGATGAGGGGTTAAAAGTGTAAAAAGGGTGGAAAGTTGGTAAAAGTTGGTAATAAGGAGTATGGCTGCCCATTGTTCTGCACAACCACTTTCATTCGGATATTTTTGAAAGAGAAAGAGCAGAAGTCGAGCATTTGAAGAAGAACAAGAAGAAAATCAGATTTAAGGTATAAATTAGTGATTTTTAAGTTGTGTTTTAGCTAAGGAACTGAAAGTATGTGTTCTTATGTGTGCGTATATGTGTTCGGGTGTGTTTATGGGATTTTATAGGTGTTGAATTTGTAACAAACGGGGTTTTGAAGAAGTCAACACCCGAGAGACTGCTAAGGTGAGTTCTAGACCCCATATTTTCACATGTTTTGTACGTTTTTGGGGCTGGAAATACATGTAAAATGTTTTTAAAGAATAAATGTATGAACCCGTATGTGCCCATGAATTTATGATGATGTTTACGAATGTTCATGTTAAGTTCATGCTTAGTATAGTGTGTATATGCTTAGAATAAGGCATTATGATGTTTGGGACTGGAATAGACTTAAAAACATGTAAGACGGGTTGCTAAAACGCCTAAGACTCATGATCCTCAACAGTGCTCATGTGTCTGAAAATAAGTTAAGTATAAGGTGATGAGTCTCAACAGTGCTCATGTGTCTGAAAATAAGTTAAGTATAAGGTGATGAGTCTCAACAGTGCTCATGTCTCTGAAAATAAGTTAAGTATAAGGTGATGAGTCTCAACAGTGCTCATGTGTCTGAAAATAAGTTAAGTAAAAGATGATAAGCCCAAACAGGGCTCTTACGCCTGAAAAGTAGGCTAAGAAGTCTAGTGTGAGATGATAAGTCTAAACAGTGGCCTCATGAGTCTGAACAGTGGTCATATGCCTTGAAAAGTTAGCCGGATGGCTAAGTGTAGGGTCATGAGTCCCAACAGGGCTCATACGCCCAACAGCTTATACACCCAAATGAAAATATTTCTAAGTGTAGGCTGGTGAGCCTACATAGTGATGAAAAGTCTGAACAGGGCTATTACGCCCAAACACTTAGAATTTTTATAGAAATGCTTCTGGGAGTTTGTGCCTTAGGGGTTGACCGAGGTTGACTAATTACTTATAAATGATGATGTTTTATGCATGCAATGATGATTAATGATTGACCCTTGTTAATTGTTACTGATATCAGTATTTGTTATTGTTAACAATATTATTATTATATTGTCAAGTATAAAAATATGACAAAGAATGTTTAAAATTTAACGAGGAGTATAATCATTAATAAGAATAATATTAATGATGAAGAAAAATGGAATGTAAATGAATAAGTAAATGCTTGCAAGCAAATGTATGGAGGTGCACACCCCTGGCAGGTGTTAGCTTAATGGTGTGCGGGTTAGATACCCCGAAGGATGCACACTCGGGGTCCAGTCTTTGTTACTGACCATATGTATGGGATCCTTGCTGAATACCCCAGGTGACTGGATCAACATACGTACACAATGATCATGATTAATTACCGCAGGTCCAGCACCAGCATTAGTGCACAACGTTCGGGGTATAGCACATGGCATTGATCCAAAATGAACAAGGAAAGATAAGTGGTGCATGTACCTACCCTAGGTGACTGGATCAGCATACGTGCACAATGATCGTGAGTAATTACAACATGTCCAGCACCAGCATTAGTGCACAACGTTCGGGGTATTGTACATGTCATCAAAAGTACGTATGTAATGAATGTATGAATGAAATGAACGTACGAACGAATATAATGAACGTACAAATGAATGAAATGGACGTACGTATGTAATGAATGCATGAATGAATGAACGTACGAACGAATGTAATGAACGTACAAATGAAAGAAATGGTAGTACGTATGTAATGAATGTATGAATGAAATGAACATACGAACGTATGTAATGAATGAATGAATGAAAGTAAGATACGTACGAATGAAAGAAAGAATATGAAAGAATACGAATGTTAATGGTGAACGGCACACGAATGAAAGTTAATGAATGAACGACGAAGATAATAATAATATTATCTGTGTGTACGTACTTGTGTGACCGCATATAAGTAAAGAAAGGTTTAACGAATGAAAAGTATGTTTTATTACAAAACTAGAACTCACTCAGCAACGCTGACTTTTTATGTATTTCCAGTTGACAGGTAGCGTTGCTGAGGATGGCGCGAGGCAGCTACTCAGCTCTTTTGGGATGGCATTCTTTTGTTAGAAGCTTTTGTGACGTAATACAACAATAGATATTTTGCAATTTATGTGCGTTGTATTAACTGGCAAAAGCATTCATAGTAAAATGAAAGTTTATCATAGAATTTCCGCTGCATGGTTTTTAATAAGTTAATGTAAATATATGTTTTATGTGCGATGATAGGCCAGCTGTGAGGTGCCCGGGAACGGGGCCTTACAAGTTGGTATCAGAGCCAAAGTTTAAGTGAAATGGGTAAATTTTCAAAATAAACCTAAACTTAAACTGAAAATGGGACAGGAAGGGGAAGAATGCCATCTGAGTAGCTGCGTGCCATCAGGTAGTTCTTTTCTTAAAAGTTAACCGGTATTACGTGTGTGTGCTATTTGACTTATGTGATCATAGTAGATTTAGATACTGATGAAGTCAGGATAGGAAATGCTTAGGGTGTGAAAAGTAAAGTAAATGGCTAATCACAACTGGCCACTGTAATTAGGGACTTACTATACTTGACATAAACTGAGCCATTACCTTGCATGATTGTGTTAGTGTTTGAATCTTATAGTGCTTAGGAAATGGCTGGGAAGAAACCTTCCAAAGCTTCTAGAGGTAGAGGTCGACCGCGAGTGACCAGGAGCAGTGCCAAAGGTGCTGAGACGACCCATGAGAACCCTGAGGTTCATGACCGGAATGAAGAAACTGAGAATGTGAGACTGAATGCTTCAGCCAGGGAGGCGATTGCTGATGAGGTACATCAGGTCCTGCAGGCTGTTATGCCGTCTATAGTGACCAATGTTATTCGAGCTGTGCAGAATGAGGAAAGAAAAGAGAAAGAGGACAGGAAGGATTCGACAGGGAAGGAAAGCAATAGAGAGGAGGGACGACCAGAGTCGGAGACGATAGTGTCTGACGAGGAGGAGGATGTTGTAGTAGGGGTGACAACCAAGGGATGCAGTTATGGGGCATTCCAAAGGTGTAAGCCCCGACTTTGATGGTAATGGTGATGCTGCTGCTGCTCACCGCTGGGTGAGGGAGATGGAGGCAGTGCTAGAGAGCAGTGAGTGTCGCGAAGATCAAAAGGTGAAGTTTGCGACTCACTCTTTTGCCAACTCGGCATTGTGTTGGTGGGACAATATTCTCCAAGCTGAGGGCACTTGCTGCTCGATCGGGAAAATGCACCTTTAGATGGACTTAGAAGAGGCTAATAATTGAGGAATTCTCTATGTCCTCATAGAGAGGGAAGTGATGGTGGTGGAGGCTTAACCGGACCATTGAGAATGGGATCAACGGTATCGAAAAATTAACCGGCGTGGTTGAACTTACCCCCGAATAACAAGAATGATGAGGTGGTGGAGGGAAAGCCGGTGACCGTAGGGTGGGGTCCCCGAATAACAAGCTCGGGACCCAAAAGATGTGACAAGTGTGGGAAGGAGCATGGTGGTGAATGTAGATGAGGCTAAACGTCTGTTTCAAGTGTGGAAATCCGGTCATATGGCTAGAGACTGTAAGGCCACGAGGTGTTTCAACTGCGGTGAAGTCCACACGAGTAAGGATTGCAGGAAGCCGAGGGCTGAGAGTTTCGGGGGAAAGAAGATGGCCGGAACTGAAGGGCAGAGGGCGAGTGCCAGAGCTTTCACCATGACCAGGGAGGAGGCTAGGACGGACCCCGACGTTGTGTCAGGTACGTTTCTAGTAAACCAAACTCTTGCTTCTGTGTTATTTGATTCTGGTGCTAGTAGGAGTTTCATTTCTGCTACTTTCTATGCTAAATTGCCTGTTAGTAGTAAATGCATTGATGAGCCCTTTGAAGTAGAAACCGCTATTGGTAAGTCCACTAGGGTTATTGAGATGATAGAAGACTGTGCCATAGAGTTAGAAGGTCATAGGTTTTCTGCTAGATTACATGTGATGTCACTAGGTGGATTTGATGTGGTGTTAGGGATGGATTGGTTAGCACCCTATGAGGCGAATATCGTGTGTCGTAAGAAAATGATTAGACTAACAGCATCCGACGGAAGTCTGGTGACAATATACGGCGATCGGGTGACAATATTCCGAAGGTGATTTCGATGGCGGTGGCAGGCAAGGGTATGAGGCGTGGGTGCAGCGCCTACTTATGTTATGTAAAGGATGTGGAAACACCAACACCACAACTATCCGATGTTCTGGTTGTGTGTGAATTTCTAGACGTGTTCCCAGAAGACTTATCAGGATTGCCACCTGACCGCGAAATCGAATTTCAGATCGACTTGACACCCGGCGCCCAACCTGTCGCTAAGGCACTGTATCGATTGGCTCCGACGGAGATGAAGGAGTTGATGGAGCAACTACAAGAATTGCTCGATAAGGGTTTTATCAGACCGAGTATCTCTCCTTGGGGTGCTCCAGTCTTATTTGTGAAAAGAAGGACGGTAGCATGAGAATGTGTATCGACTACTGTGAGTTGAACAAGCTAACGGTAAAGAATCGGTATCCGTTACCGAGGATTGACGACTTGTTCGATCAGCTCCAGGGTGCCAGTTGGTTCTCGAGGATAGATCTTCGATCTGGCTACCATCAGTTGAAAGTGAAGAAGCAAGACATTCCTAAAACAGCTTTCCGCACGGGTTATAGACACTATGAGTTTCTTGTTATGTCCTTTGGTTTAACCAACGCGCCAGCTGCTTTTATGGATTTGATGAATCGAGTGTGTCGGCCGATGTTAGATAAATCAGTGATTATGTTCATCGATGATATCCTGATTTATTCAAGGAACGAAGAAGAGCACGCCGGTCACATTCGGGAAGTGTTGGAAACTCTGAGAAGGGAGAAACTGTATGCTAAGTTCTCCAAGTGTGCTTTCTGGCTACGCGAGATGCAATTTCTGGGTCACGTCGTAAATGTAGAGGGAATCAAGGTGGACCCAGCAAAGGTGGAGGCCGTGATGCAATGGAAGTCTCCTAAGACGCCATCCGAAATTCGTAGCTTCTTGGGATTGGCGGCTACTACAGGAGATTTATTCAAGACTTCTCCAAGATAGCCTCACCTTTGACAAAATTGACCCGCAAGGACGTAAAATTCGTGTGGGGTCGATAACAGGAGACTGCCTTTGAGGAGTTGATGATGAGTCTAACACAAGCTCCTGTCTTGACATTGCCCTAAGAAATGACGACTTAGTGGTTTATTCGGATGCATCTTATTCTGGGCTAGGTTGCGTGTTGATGCAACGTGGAAGGGTAATAGCCTACGCATCCCGACAACTGAAAACGCACGAAGTCAACTATCCCACACACGATCTAGAATTAGCCGCGATGGTTTTTGCGTTGAAGATTTGGCGGCACTATCTATACGGGACGAAGTGCACTATCTTCACAGACCACAAAAGCTTGAAGTACTTCTTCGAGCAGAAAGATCTAACACATGAGGCAAAGGCGATGGTTGGAGGTCATAAAGGATTATGACTACAAAATCCATTACCATCCGGGCAAAGCCAACGTGGTGGCAGACGCCCTTAGTCGAAAGAAAGGCCCGAGCCGATTCGGGTAAAGGCTTATCAGTTAATTATGACCTCTGATGTGATGACCCAGGTTAAGGGTTTCAAGACGAGGCTTTGAAAGAAGATCGTCTTAACTCCGAAAGGATAAGAGGTCTAGTTACAGAATTGGGCGAGAACACTCTTGGTGTTAAGACCCGATTCGGACGAATGTAGATTCCTCGATACGGGGATCTACGTGGAAAGATCATGGATGAGGCCCATAAGACTCGATACTCCATTCATCCCGATGCTACCAAAATGTATCATGATATGAAGAAGGATTATTGGTGGCCGGGCATGAAACGTGACGTGGTGGAGTACGTGAGTAAGTGCCTGACTTGTTTACAAGTAAAGCAGAACACCAGAAACCTTACGGGAAGATCCAACCGTTGGATATACCCGAGTGGAAGTGGGAGCACATCACCATGGATTTCATCACGAAGTTACCACGTACCCCGAAAGGGTATGATGCTATATGGGTGATCGTCGACCGATTAAGGAAGAGTGCTCACTTCCTACCGATCCGCGAAACATACTCGTCCGAAAGATTGGTGGATTTGTTCATCAAGGAAATCGTAGCTCATCATGGTGTGCCGGTGTCTATTGTGTCTGATCGCGACACCCAGTTTACCTCCAAGATTTGGAAGAGATTTCATGATGCAATGGGGACGAGGCTACACATCAGTACAGCATATCACCCTCAGTGTCGGACGGTCAGTCTGAGAGGACCTCCAAACACTCGAGGACATGATGCAATGGGGACGAGGCTACACATCAGTACAGCATATCACCCTCAGACGGACGGTCAGTCTGAGAGGACGATCCAAACACTCGAGGACATGCTTCGAGCGTGTGTGATCGATTTTGGAGGAAGTTGGGATAATCACTTATTGTTGGCAGAATTCTCGTACAACAACAGTTATCATGCCAGTATTGGCATGCCACCCTACGAGATGATGTACGGTAGGAAATGTAGGACGCCCGTATGTTAGGGAGACATTGGGCAGAAGGAACTGGGAGGTGTAGAGGTAGTTGAAACAACGACTGAGAAGTTAGAAAAGAACAAAGCCTTCATGAAGGCAGCGAAAGATAGGCAAAATTCGTATGCCGACAAGAGGCGAAGACTGATGGAGTTCAAGGTTGGTGACCGAGTCATGTTGAAGGTCTCGCCCTGGAAAGGCATTATCCGATTCAGGAAACGAGGTAAGCTAAGCCCGAGATATATAGGACCTTTCCGAATTATCGCACGAGTAGGAGAGGTAGCCTATCGACTTGAACTGCCAGATGAGTTAAGTGGAATTCATCCCATATTCCATGTATCTCATCTGAGAAAGTGCTTAGCTGATGAAGATATGATTGTTCCACTGGAGGATATTGAAGTAGATGAGCGGCTTAATTATGTGGAGCAACCAGTGGCAATCATTGATCGTAAAGAAAAGAAGTTAAGAAATAAAGTGGTTCCTCTTGTGCGTGTACAGTGGAAGCACAGGTAGGGATCCGACTCTACGTGGGAGACTGAAGTGGAGATGGGACAACATTACCCACATCTGTTTGAGGAATAACAGGTTTCGGGGACGAAACCTATATAAGGGGGTGGACTTGTAACACCCGTAAATTTATTTAAGACGAGTAAAAGAATAAAAGAAAGAGAAAAGGGGAGAAAATGAATGTCAACCCAGTTGGTAATAAGGAGTATGGCTGCCCATTGTTCTGCACAACCACTTTCATTAAGATATTTTTGAAAGAGAAAGAGCAGAAGTCGAGCATTTGAAGAAGAACAAGAAGAAAAATCAGGTTTAAGGTATAAATTAGTGATTTTTAAGTTGTGTTTTAGCTAAGGAAGTGAAAGTATGTGTTCTTATGTGTGCGTATATGTGTTCGGGTGTGTTTATGGGACTTTATAGGTGTGGAATTTGTAGCAAACGGGGTTTTGAAGAAGTCAACACGGAGAGACTGCTAAGGTGAGTTCTAGACCCCGTATTTTCACATGTTTTGTACGTTTTGGTGCTGGAATTACATGTAAAATGTTTTTAAAGAATAAATGTATGAACCCGTATGTGCCCATGAATTTATGATGATGTTTACTAATGTCATGTTAAATTCATGCTTAGTATAGTGTGTATATGCTTAGAATAAGGCATTATGATGTTTGGGACTGGAATAGACTTAAAAACATGTAAGACGGGTTGCTAAAACGCCTAAGACTCATGAGCCTCAACAGTGCTCATGTGTCTGAAAATAAGTTAAGTATAAGGTGATGAGTCTCAAAAGTGCTCATGTGTCTGAAAATAAGTTAAGTATAAGGTGATGAGTCTCAACAGTGCTCATGTGTCTGAAAATAAGTTAAGTATAAGGTGATGAGTCTCAACAGTGCTCATGTGTCTGAAAATAAGTTAAGTAAAAGATGATGAGCCCAAACAGGGCTCTTACGCCTGAAAAGTAGGCTAAGAAGTCTAGTGTGAGATGATAAGTCTATACAGTGGCCTCATGAGTCTGAACAGTGGTCATATGCCTTGAAAAGTTAGCCGGATGGCTAAGTGTAGGGTCATGAGTCCCAACAGGGCTCATACGCCCAAACAGCTTATACGCCCAAAATGAAAATATTTCTAAGTGTAGGCTGGTGAGCCTACATAGTGATGAAAAGTCTGAACAGGGCTCTTACGCCCAAACACTTAGAATTTTTATAGAAATGCTTCTGGGAGTTTGTGCCTTAGGGGTTGACCGAGGTTGACTAAGTACTTATAAATGATGATGTTTTATGCATGCAATGATGATTAATGATTGACCCTTGTTAATTGTTACTGATATTAGTATTTTGTTATTGTTAACAATATTATTATTATATTGTCAAGTATAAAAAGGATATGACAAAGAATGTTTAAAATTTAACGAGGAGTATAATCATTAATAAGAATAATATTAATGATGAAGAAAATGGAATGTAAATGATAAGTAAATGCTTGCAAGCAAATGTATGGAGGTGCACACCCCTGGCAGGTGTTAGCTTAATGGTGTGCGGGTTAGATACCCCGAAGGATGCACACTCGGGGTCCAGTCTTTGTGACTGACCATATGTATGGGATCCTTGCTGAATACCCCAGGTGACTGGATCAACATACGTACACAATGATCATGATTAATTACCGCAGGTCCAGCACCAGCATTAGTGCACAACGTTCGGGGTATAGCACATGGCATTGATCCAAAATGAACAAAGAAAGATAAGTGGTGCATGTACCTACCCTAGGTGACTGGATCAGCATACGTGCACAATGATCGTGAGTAATTACAACATGTCCAGCACCAGCATTAGTGCACAACGTTCGGGGTATTGTACATGTCATCAAAAGTACGTGTGTAATGAATGTATGAATGAAATGAACGTACAAACGAATGTAATGAACGTACAAATGAAAGAAATGGACGTACGTATGTAATGAATGCATGAATGAAATAAACGTACGAACGAATGTAATGAACGTACAAATGAAAGAAATGGTAGTACGTATGTAATGAATGTATGAATGAAATGAACATACGAACATATGTAATGAATGAATGAATGAAAGTAAGATACGTACGAATGAGAGAAAGAATATGAAAGAATACGAATGTTAATGGTGAACGGCACACGAATGAAAGTTAATGAATGAATGACGAAGATAATAATAATATTATCTGTGTGTACGTACTTGTGTGACCGCATATAAGTAAAGAAAGGTTTAACGAATGAAAAGTATGTTTTATTACAAAACTAGAACTCACTCAGCAACGCTGACTTTTTATGTATTTCCAGTTGACAGGTAGCGTTGCTGAGGATGGCGCGAGGCGGCTACTCAGCTCTTTTGGGATGGCATTCTTTTGTTAGATGCTTATGTGATGTAATAAAACAATAGATATTTTGCAATTGATGTGTGTTGTATTAACTGGCAAAAGCATTCATAGTAAAATGAAAGTTTATCACAGAATTTCCACTGCATGGTTTTTAATAAGTTAATGTAAATATATGTTTTATGTGCCATGATAGGCCAGCTGTGAGGTGCCCGGGAACGGGGCCTTACAATTTTGGATGCGAGAGATCTAATTTCTTGGGCATATAGTGAATGAGAAAGGGATTCAAGTTGACCCTTCCAAGATTAAGGCTATAAAGAATTAGAAGATTCCTGAAACTCCCACTGAGATTACGCAATTCCTGGGATTGGCCGGATACTACCGACGATTCATAAAGGACTTACCACGCATTGTGCAACCCTTGACCGCACTGACTAAGAAGAACAAAACCTTTGTGTGGGAACCAAAGCAAGATGAAGCATTTGAGACCCTTAAGGAAAAGTTATGCAGTGCACTTGTTCTGGCCCTTCCAGAAGGAGTCGAAGACTTCATAGTCTACTGTGACGCCTCGCGTCAAGGGTTAGGATGCGTGCTAATGCAACGCAACAAGGTCATTACCTATGCATCTAGACTGCTAAATGATCACGAGAAGAACTATACTACGCACTATCTGGAATTAGGTGCCGTGGTGTTTGCTCTCAAAATGTGGAGGCACTACCTCTATGGCATGAAGTGCGTCATTTACACTGACCATAGAAGTTTGCAACACATTCTCGACCAGAAGATGCTAAACATGCGTCGGAGAAGATGGGTTGAGTTGTTAAACGACTACGAGTGTGAAATCCGCTATCATCCTGGTAAGGCCAGTGTGGTGGCAGATGCTTTGAGCAGAAAGGAGAGAGAAAAACCTCTTCGTGTACGAGCCTTAAGGATAAGTGTGTACACTGACCTAATTGCAAGGCTGAAAGAAGCTCAAAGTGAAGCGTTAAAGGAGGAAAATTTAGCAGGAGAAGGATTAACTGGAATGGAAAAGCGATTTGAAACAGGAAATGATGGTACATATAAGTGCGAAGGGAGAACTTGGGTGCCAAAGCATGGGGGAATTCGAGAGGTAATTCTCGACGAAGCTCACAAATCTAGGTACTCAGTTCACCCTGGAAGTGATAAAATGTACCAAGATTTAAAGGCACTTTTCTGGTGGCCTGGAATCAAGAAATCAATCGCTGTTTATGTCGGAAAATGTCTAACTTGTGCCATGGTAAAAGCTGAAAACCCAAAACCATCAGGGACGTTACAGCAGCTAGAAATCCCAGAATGGAAATGGGATAACGTCACGATGGATTTTGTTACTAAGTTACCCAGAACGTCTAGAGGTAATGATACTATTTGGATAATAGTGGATAGACTAACTAAATCAGCTCACTTCTTACCAATTCGGGAAGATTATGACATGTCAAGATTGGCTCAAATGTATATCCATGAAATAGTGGCTAGGAATGGTGTGTCACTATCAATAATCTCCGACCGTGATAGTCTTTTCACTTCGCGTTTCTGGAAATCACTCTAACAAGCCTTAGGAACCCGTCTGGACATAAGCACGGCTTACCACCTGCAAACTGACGGTCAAAGCGAAAGGACTATTCAAACTTTAAAAGATATGCGGAGAGCTTGCGTGATTGATTTTGGTGGGAACTCGGATAACCATCTCCCATTGGCAGAGTTCTCCTATAATAACAGTTACCATGCAAGCATCAATGCTGCTCCGTATGAGGCTCTCTATGGTAGGAAATGTCAGTCACCATTGAGTTGGAATGAAATTGGTAATAGCCAAGTATTGGGACCCGATATCATATTGGAAACCACCGATAAGATTTTCAAAATCAAGGAACGTCTACGGGCAGCAAGGGACCGTCAAAAGAAATACGCTGATAGGAGACGAAAACCATTAGAGTTTCAGATAGGTGACAGAGTAATGCTGAAAGTAGCACCATGGAAAGGAACCATGAGGTTCGGAAAAAGAGGAAAGTTAAGCTCGAGATACATTGGACCATTTGAAATACTTGCAAGAATTGGTCATGTGGCTTACAAATTGAAATTACCTCAGAAGTTAAGTTATATACACAACAACTTCCACGTGTCAAACTTGAAGAAGTGCCTGGTAGACAAAACCTTGGAGCTACCGTTGAAGGAAACAAGAATCAATGATAAGCTGAACTTCGTGGAAGAACCCATAGAGATCACGGACCGCTTGGTTAAGCAACTCAGGCAAAGCCGCATACCCAAGGTCAAGGTTAGATGGAACTCGAGACGAGGGCCGAAATTCACTTAGGAACGTGAAGACGAGATGAGAAAGAACTACCCGCATCTCTTCAAACCCACCCGTTCAGATTCTAATCGAAGCTAAAATTTCAGGACGAAATTTCCTAAACGGTGGGAGAATGTGACAACCGGTTCCAAGGTCACTATTCTAAACCCTAATTTAATTGCATCATTTCCCATCTTATAAGTACTAATAATAGAAACAATTTAATTATATCAATAATGTTAGAATCACCATTTGTTATTTGGTCCATTTTATGATTTTATGTGATTTTTATGAGTTTTAGTTTTTTCAAGCCTTAACTTTTAGAAACTTAGTGCCCGGAATATTGAGTAGTCACCCTTGCTAAATTACTTAATCTTAATTGAAACAAATAAAATGTGCGCATACACACACATACTTACAAATTCACGGATGGAGCATGCATGTGCATGCCGAATAATAACGAACTAACTAAATATTACCATCTTATATTCTACACAACACTACAAAACAAATACCACCTAATACTACTTTTAACTAAAAATTTAAAAAGAAAACCCTCACTAGATGACAATTTCGGCCACCCCCCCTTGCCCCCAATGGAAGCTCTTGCTTGCCTCTACACACAACCCACACCATCCATCCATACAACACACATGCAATGCTTCATATTTGCAAGACACTCACTCCTTCTACTCCCTCCTCTCTCTCTTGGATTTTTCTCTCCAGAAAACACACACTTACACCTCGGTTCCAAGCTCATTTCAGCAGCAAAAATCATGAAGAACAAGCTTGCATCCATCGGCCAACATCAAAACCACAAGAAGGTGTCCATTTTGTGAAATTTTGGTGCTTGAATCTTGCATGACTTGTGGTTTCCAGCCTTTGTTCAACTTCTAAAGCCTTGTCCAAGGAGTTCCAGAACATTCTTGCCTCTCTACACCCTCCAAATCGTGAACCACACAAAGAGTAAGGTTCATCTCACCCGAAACAAGCTATATCTTGAGTTTTCTTCATTTTTCACTCAAAAACCTTACCATATATTGTTCTAACAGAATTTTGCTTCTACCTCCTTTTCCTTGGAGAGCTTTTCACGTTCTTGAAGGTATCCTACAAGTACAGCATGTCAATCTATAGGTGTAACACGAGTTACACCTAGAAAACCCTCTTTTTGGGTGATTCTCACCATCTAACTTGTGCATCTTGAAACCCCGTGAAGCAAGACATGTAACCTGCTTTTTAATGGTTCATGAAACTTCAAATAACATGTTTTAAATGTTACAAATGGGTATACACCATGAATGGGAGGTTATAGCATCAAAACACCTTGAAAATCCTTCTTTCTACAAGTAACAACACACCTTAAACACTTGTTGAAAACCCTCTCAAACAAGTTTCATAACCTGCTCAAAAATTACTTTTAAACACCCCAATAATCCGATTTTTAAGTTAGATAAAGTTTTGGTAATGGTTAAACTCAAGTTACAATGATTTACACATGTGTAATGGTCGATTATGACATTTTCTATATATTTGAAGTCTATGGATGTGTAGAACAACTAGGCCACGATTTGGTTCTGTTATTTCAGTAGGTTTTTATGAATATTAAGAGTGTTAATTTTCTTTAATCTCTGGAACAAAGGACATGTTGTGTTTAGACCCATTTTAGTCACTTTCGGGACCCGAAAACATGGTAAAATTAATTAAAAACGGGAAAAATTGGGCTATAAAGAGAATTCCAGGTTCATTAAGGATTAATAAAGTGTTCTGGAGTCAATGGTAAATTTTAGTGGTCAAAAGGTATTTTAAATGGATTTTTAATTGAAAACGGGTGCTAACCGAGAGACGTTTTTGAAGAAAATCTAAGAAAAATGAGTATAAAGTTATAAATTATAAAAACCATATTATTTCAGTAAGTTAAATTATAAAATAACTTATAAAGTAGAAAGGTTGGTCAAACAAGCTTTTAAAATGGTCAAACTCGGTTAAAAACGCGTTTTAACGGTTTAAATGTAAAAACGAGTCTTTCAACTACTAGAGGCAAATTTTGTTATTTAAAATGTTGGAAAATTATAAAAATGTCTTTTAAAAGTTATCTACTGGTACAAGACTCAAAAAAATGGAAACTCATAGGTAACCATTTAAAACCCTTCGGTTTTACCGTAACCGTAACGTTAAACACGTAATTAATAAACCGAACCTATAATCTGAAAATTTGGGTATATGTTCTTAAAAATAAGTTATTATAAGGTCATGAACCTGATTTTTAGTTATAAAAGTCATCTAATACAAGAAACCAAACTTGAGGGTAGAAACTGTCAATTTTGAAACTTCAGGGGCTAAACTGTAAAATTTTGCCAAACTTTGTAACCGACCCAAAGGAGACCTTTAGTCACTAGAATAGCATATTTACCATATATTCTTGACTTAATAATGTAAAAATCCTTGATTTCATGAGAAACCCGGACTTTCCATAAAAGGAAACTTTTTATGCAAACCGTAATCGAATCAAAGCCGAATCCGACCAACTAAGACTTAGACACTCTTGTTGCACTTTAAATAGGTTTAGAGAAGTAGCTAATCACTTAATATTCATGTTTGGGTGCTAGACTTGAGGTATTCCCGGCATACGAAGAGTTTCTTTTGCTTAATATCTAAGGTGAGTTCTAATGATCCCTTTTTATTTACTGTTTTTAGGATGGTACATGCTTTATTGTTTTGTGAACTATGATTGTGCTTTACTTGATGTTTGTATGTGGGACTTATGGATACCTGCTGATACTTATATCATGATCATTAATTCTTTTGTGAGCCGCTTGTTTTATATGGATAGATCTATTTTGGGAATCCCCCACACACAGTGGCTCCCGCTACAGGGAGGTACCTCACTGAGATCCTGAGAGATCGTATGTGGCATGTAACAGGTTTTGATTAGGAAACTATGGTGAACCATCCTGGCAGGTATGGTTCACTGATTTGAGGCTTGGTTCCTTCCTTCGGGAATATCCGGTTAAACACAAGTTTAGAAGAGGCCAACTGGGGACCAAGTGCAGGGTTGATTATGATACCCCATGTTGATTGATACTAAAAATGATGTTTTCAAAAATCAAATTAGATTTTTCATGAGCTTTCATACTTGATTCTAAACCTTTAATGTGGACTTTAAGGGTCCCTTTTTATTGTTTTTAAACTTTAAACACTTGAATTCACCAAATTTGTAGTTGACTCTCTTTTATTTTGAGCATGTTTCAGGTAACCCATGAAGACTCTTAGCTATTATGGAAGACTTAGACTCAACCCCCGAGACCATGGCATTCGCTTGTGTGACCAAAATCATGACTTGAACAATTTGATTCAATGACTATTTTTATTTTGTTGAACTATGTAAAAATTTGGGGCTGGATCTGTTTCCAGCCCGCTGTCTTTTAGAACTTTAAATGCCATGTGATGTTCTCTCCATTTGAGCTCCTATATTGGTTTGTTTCCGCTGCCATGTATGTTGTTGCTAGTCTGTGACGTCCTACCCTACCTGGGCCCGGGGTGTGACAACCTGTTAATCGTATAGGGATGTCACCAAGAGCCATTGGCTTAATCATACCTGGAAGAAGTGCGGTTTGTCTTATGGTGAAGTTAGTGGACACCCTCTTCAAGGTCTTGAAGATGCCCGACCCCATGTGAGGGTTAGGAAGAGTAGCTGCAAAGACAAGGATCTCCTGATCTAGCTCAGAGTTGATTTGCTGAATAAACCAGGGATACATGTAAAATGTCTCCCTTTAAAGGTTTCCTCTCAGATTGTTTAGCACAAATCTTGAATAGTTGAACTAGAGGCCTTTTACCAATCCATAAACTAGGCATCCTAGACCATAGGGAATCTGATCCTATCGCCAAAATTTGTTTGATAGACAATGTAGAATTATGTGAAGCAGGAACTTCCAGTTATAGGAGAAGTTGAACTTGTAAACTGTAGACTTGCTTACATCTCCACCATATCCCATCTGAGCGTATGTGTCTTCCAAATCAATTTTGGGGAATTTAGTATGAGATCTGTTATTATGAACCTCTAAGTGCTCTTAGATGATCTGTTCAGATATGACCAACTCATGGCCATAGATCGTTGACCTGATAACCCTAACTCCGTTCAAGGTGTCAATTTGACCATTTACCCAAAATTAGGCAATATGGTTGGAGTAAATAGTGGGGTTGACAGTGAGGGCTATCTAGTAGGTGGACTGGATAAAAAACTTGATGATTTCCGATTCAGTATCCTTTGAAGAGTCAAGGAGTGCGACTTGGTTATGCTGAGGGTTTAAAGCCATTTTGGAAAAACTTTGAGATTGGTAAGGTAAGTTGAGAGTGAGAGTGAAGATGAAGAACACTTAGGGCTTGTAAATGGGTAAAAAGATTAAAGAAACAAGTCGAAAGTATTTAAGCAGGGTAAAATAATGGATGGATAAAGTGAAAGGATAGTTTAGGTCATGATTTGGCATGGCGGTAAGGATACGTCATTTAAATATTTCAACATCATTAAGGAAATCTTTACATTTTATTGAGTGGGGCCCAAAGATTTATGTTACTCAGTAAAGATTTTCTTCTAAGAGTATAAGTTTACTAAGTGTAATATCTTCCAAAGCCAAACTTGCTTTCGAAGGTAAGATAAGCTTACTTCCGAGAGTAAGAAGGTTTTCTGAGTGAAAAGTTTTATCACTTTGGGAATAGATTTGATAACACTTTGAATGTTCTTCCCAAGCTTAAAGCTTTTTCAAAGATAATACAAGTTTAAAAAGTTTCCTTTGAAGATAAATAAAGATCTCTTCCGAGGGAAAGTTTCTCTTCGGAAGAACTCATACTTAACAAATTTTGGTAGAAATACCTATTGTAACAGGGCTTAGATTCTATGACATAGACAAAACACATAATAAAAGGCTTATTATAAAAGATAAGTTAGTCAATGTTTATCATCCCAATAGCTGTAATCAGATACTTAAATCTTTGTTCATTAAATGCTTTTATAAACAAATAAGCATATTGTTCATTTGAGTCAACTTTGACTAGTTTGATCAGATTTTTCTCATGAATATCTCTAATAAAATGGTACCTGATGTCAATGTGCTTTGTCTTTGAGTGCTTGACCGGATTTTCTGTAAATGATATGGCACTCTTGTTGTCAATATGAATAGGAGTCTCCATGAAATTGAAGCCATAATCCAACATCTGATTTTGAATCCACAGCAGCCGAGCACAGCAACTAGCAGTAGCAATGTATTAAGCTTCATCATTTATGTTTAAACACAGGATTGGATCTTACATTTCCAGGAGATTATCCTTCCACAAAGAAATTAACACCCTCCTGATGTTGATTTCTTGTTGAGGTCGCAGCCACCATAGTCACTATCAGTTTATCCATAGAGATTATCCTTCCACAAAGAAATTAACACCCTCCTGATGTTGATTTCTTGTTGAGGTCGCAGCCACCATAGTCACTATCAGTTTATCCATAGAGATTAAAGTCTTGATTTCTAGGATAATAGTGACCCAGCTTGGGAGCTCCTTTGAGGTATTGAAGTATTCTCTTGGCAGTAACTAGGTGAGACACCTTTGGAGCTATCTAATATCTTGCACAAATGCATTTTGCAAACATAATATCAGGTCTACTCACTGTGAGATACACAGAGATCCAATAATTTCCCTATACTGATGTTGATCAGTATCCTCCCCCTCGGATTCAGGACAGAGATTGTGATTTCTGGGTATAGGTGTTTTTACTGGATTACAATCCTTTATTTTAAATCTTTCTAAAATCTCATTGATATATTTAGGTTGATTGATGAAGAACCCATCTTTCATCTGCTTCACCTGAATTCCAAGGAAGAAGTCCATTTTTTCCATGGAACTTATCTCAAATTTCTTCTTCATAATGCTTTTAAAGTCCTTACGTATTTGATCATTTGAAGTACCAAATATGATGTCATCATCACATACTTGTACTAGCAAAATGTCTTTCCAGTCTTTCTTATGAATAAAGTCTTATCAACGGTACCTTTGGTGTAACCATTATTTAGGAGAAACTGGGACAAGGTCTCATACTATAGCCTAGGTGCTGGTGTAGCCTATAAAGAGCTTTATCTAATTTGCACACGTAGTTAGGATGTTGTGGGTCTTCAAATCCTGGGGTTGGCATACATAGACTTCTCTGTCTATATCCCTATATATAAAAGCACACTTGACATCAAGCAGGTAAACTGTAAAGTTTTTGGGTGCAGTATAAGCAAGAAAGATTCTTACTGCCTCAAGTCTTGCAACAGGTGCAAAGACATCAATGTAATCAATTCCATCTTCTTGTGTGTATCCTTGAACTACCTGTTTTGCCTTGTTCTTGATAATCAAGCCTCTATCATCCTTTTTGCTTCTGAATACCCACTCTGTGCCAATAGGGACTTGACCAGGTGGCAGCAGACATAAGTTCCACACCTTTTGTCTCTTGAATTGAAGCAACTCCTCTTGCATTGCTTCTACCCAACTGTTGTCTTTGAGATCTTCATCCACCTTCCTGGGTTCCATCTAAGAGGGAAAGCAGGAGTACATACAGACATTCCTATTATGATTTTTCCATAGAGTTTTCACACCTTGTGTGACATCTCCAATGATGTTTTTAGCTGTATGAGTGTCGTTAATCCTGAGTCTTGGAATCACATCTAATTTCATAAATAGATCCAAGTTTGAAAGATTATGCTCTGGATTGTAAACATTAGTTCCAGCTGATGTCTCGCACTCATTCAATGAGGACTGATTGAATGAATGAGTGACACCATCAATGTTATTTTGATGTGAAGTAGCATTAACAATTGCCTGTTCCTTCATATTACTATTTTGATGTGAATTTTGAGGCTCTATTGACTGATAACTTATTGAAGTTCCACCATTTCTTGTGATATTCACACTTTGGTGTTGAGTGTTTAAGTTGTCAACTGATGAATTTTGAGGCTCTTCTGATTGATAACTTGTTGAGGATCCACCATTTCCTGTGATATTTACACTTTCAGGACTTATAGTGTTTGGAGCGTGTTCTTCATGTTTTCTTGGAGAAATTGAAATAGGTTTAGGTAACTCAAACAATTGATTATCATAGGAGTTATTTTGAGTTTCTATTCCAGCTGAACATTCTCACAAGATGATTTAGAATAGTTGGAAAACAATTCTAAGTCAAAAATATGGTCAGGGCAATTCCCCTTAACCCAAGGAGAGTGCTCATTTACAATAATGTTGGATGATTCCTCAAATTGTTAATTCTTAATGTTGTATTCTCTATAAGCTTTAGAGCTTGATGAGTATCCAACAAAGACAACATTATCTGACTTTTTAGCAAATTTTGCTATATTTTCTCTTGTGTTAAGTATGGTACACCCGCTGCCAAAGGACCTTAGAAAGCCAATGAACCGTGGCCTCTTGTTCCATAGCTCATAAGGGGTTTTTCCATGGGGCTTAACAACAAGAACTTTTTTCTTCACATAGCATGTAGTGCTGACCACCACTGCCCAGAAAGTTAGAGTTAGCTTTGAATTAGCTAACATAGTTCTTGCAGCCTCAATAAGTGTCTTGTTCCTCCTTTCAGCAACACCATTTTGTTAAGGAGTTCTAGGTGCACTGTATTGTCTGGTAATCCCTTTGAGTTACCGAATGAGTCAAGAATGTGGTTCTTAAACTCAGTCCCTTGATCACTTCTCATAGTTTTTACCTTGGATTCAGTTTGATTAATATTTTAAGAATAAAAGATTTTAATGTTTCAGCAGTTTCATCTTTAGTTCTTAAAAAGAAAACCCATGTGAATCTTGTAAAATCATCAACTATGACAAGACAATATGATTTCCTTCCAATGCTCATTATATTGTAGGACCAAAAAGATCCATGTGCAACAAGTGTAATGGAGTGGTGACAGAATTAGCTTCTTTAGATTTGTGGGTTGCCATATGTTGTTTTCCGTTAAGACAAGCAATACAATTATCTTTATAGAAAAACTATTTTTTAGGCACTCGATGTACCAAGTTATTTTTCACCAGTTTATTTATGGTTTTGAAATTAACATGACACGTTCTTTTATGCTAAAGAGTTGATTCATCACCATTTACATTGAAAGTAAAGCACGATACTTCTCTCATAGGGGAAGCATTATTCATATCCAACTTGTACATATCTTCTTTCCTGTGAGATCTGAGAAGCACCAACTTCTGAGAAACTGATATCACAGGTTTATGGATAATGCACTCAAGTTCTGTGAAGAGCATTTGGTGTTTTTGATCATAGAATTGAGAAACACTTAAGAGATCGTGTTCAAGTTATTTGACAAAGTGAACTTTGTCAAATTTTAACTTACCCTTGGATACATTACATCTACCAGAAATATATCCTCCAGCTTCACCTTCAAATTAAACAGGACCTCCATCTAAATGTTGAAATTGTTGAAGATGAGATCTGTTTCCTATCATATGCCTGGAGCATCCACTATCTACAATCAAAATGTTTCTATTTTTGTCATGTGGATGTCCCTGCACATAACGTGAAATGATTAGTTACTATTTGTTGGTACACATGTCCCCAGTTCTAGTTTAGTGAGCTTAAATGTAATAGACTTTCTTTTCTTGTAACACTTATGTAATGTTTGATCAATTGAATGAGAAACTCTTCTATATATGTGTATTGGTTGTTTAATGTTATATCTATCTATATTGTTGATTGTTACACACATATATGACAATGTTATATAGGTTTACAGTTGTTAGACTTAGTTCTAAACCATTAAAGGTTCAGGAATGTGTTTAACTAAGTTATCTGATTCAGTCGCACGACTGGACCATGCGAATGGGCCAGTCACACGATTGAAGCAGGAGATTGAGTAAATCGTACGATTGAGTCATAAGACTGACTCAGTCGTCCGAATGAATCAATCGTATGACTCAGTCGCATGACTGAGCCAGTCGTCTGGCTCAGTCGTACGACTGATAGCTGTAACCTATAAATACCACTTAATTCGTGGAAAAACGTAACACTTCGAATACTTGAAACCCTAGTCGACCCAGAACGTCTAGATCGTCCATTCCATGTTCATAGAACGTCCCAGATCATTCCTATTCCATTCTTAACGTTTTCTAATCGTTAGGATTGATCTTGATTTTGTTATCCCTGATTGGATAGCCAATCAAATAGGATTCCGCACTATTTGATCTGATATAAATCAGTTAGTACTCCATACGTACACGATCCTAACAAGTGGTATCAGAGCTTTGGCTCTTGATTCTTCATTGATTCAATCAAGTTTTTGTTAAAGTCCACATTTTTCGCGAAAAGATCCAATCTTTCTGCTCAAAACCGAGTCTTTACGTGTGCATGTTCTGCAAAATCAGTGTTTTTCAACTTACACCCGTCTAGGGTGTCACAAAACACGTTTTAGGTCAAAAGTGTGAAAAATCTCGATTTCTGCAGTCTCAGTCGCCCGATTATCTCAATCGTACGACTGAAGTCTAGTCGCCCATTCATTCGGCCGATTGAGTCAATCGCTTCGTCCAATCGCCCGAGTGAGTCAATCGCACAGTTCTGTCGCCCAGTCGAGTCGTTCGGTCAGTTTAGTCGTCTAAGTCTCTCAGTCGTCTGTTCAATCGTACGTTTGAGTCCAATCGCATACAGCTAGTGTCGGTCGCATCCCAGTCGCACTGCTCAATCGCATTAGCAGATTCTTTCACATGTTAAAGTAATAATATAATGGACTCAGAAAACTTTGCAATGTCAGCTGGAAAGGACTCAAGGATACAAAACCTGCTTTTACTGGAAAATAAGATAGGGAACCATAACAAGCCACCTAAGCTATTGACTATAGATGAATTTCCACAATGGAGACAACGTTTTGAGATTCGTCTAAATGGAGTGGACCCGAACTTATGGAACTCTATTAAGACTGGTTATAACATGCCTGTGGGAGCTGATGGTGTTCCTTTGACTTTAAGTGGACTCACTGATACACAGAAGGTTGCCTACACTACCGAAAAGAAGGAATATGCTCTTTTGACCCAGTCCATTCCCAAGGCCATTTTTCACCAATACTCAGAGCACAAGCAAAGTAAAAAATTGATGAAAGCTCTTGAGAAGAGGTATGATGGGAATTCTACTCTAAAGTCCCTAAAGGGTAAAGCGTTGAAGAAGGAATTTGACAACTTCTTTGCAATTAGGAATGAAAGCTTGGATGAAATTATCGATCGCTTCTATCACTTGATGAGAGAACTTCACACTCATGGAGTAAAGACGTCAACGGAAGACAAAGTTTCAAGCTTGGCAGATGTTCTACCTGAAAAGTGGCATTCATTCATTTCCACTATGCGACACAACTCAGTTTTAGAGACCTTGGATATTAATGATTTTATTCTAAAACTGAGAGAGGAAGAAGTGCGTCACAAGTACAGGACGAAAAGAGGAGCGTATACACAAGACCCATCACTCTACAATGTAACTCCTACTTCCACTCCTGCTGCAAAGTCTTCTGGAGCACCTTTGCAAACAACATTTGTGTCCAATGCATCGTCATCTACGGATCAAGGCTCATCATCTACAAACGAGTCTCATGGTGTATCTGGGGTTCTACAGAGTCCAATTGTTACTCAATCTGCTAAGTTGATGACAGAAAATTTAGGAAAAGTAACAGTGGAGGTTGCTAAAGAGCACATGGATCTACTTGCTGCAGTTGTGCACTCTTATGATGGTCTGGTTGCTGGTAAGATTGGAAATTGCCACCTTGCTGATGAAGACTACGAGCAAGTAGATGAAAACGAGCTTGAAAGGATGGATATCATGTGGGCTCTTGCAAGTGCTGTCCGTAGAGCCAAGAAGTTTATGAAGAAAACAGGGTAGAATCTCGTGGCTACTAAAGATACAACCTTTGGTTTTGACAAGTCAAAAGTCACGTGTTTCAACTGTGGAGAAAAGGGTCATTTCAAAAGAGAATGCATGAAGCCTAAAAAAACTAGGAACGGGAATCCATTCTCCTCGTTCAATAGGCAAGATAAAGACAAGAAGCCAGCATCCACAGGAAATGATTCTAAAGCTATGGTAGCACAAGGAGATGAAGGACAGGACTGGTCCTTTCGATTCTTATCTGATGGTGAAGCGAACATAGCTTCTGTGGAAGACTTGAACGAAGACTCAGCGAGTGAGGGGGAGAGCTCAGCTGATGTTGATACTGCTGACTTGGATGAGACGTTTGATGCAGTGAATGAAATTATCAAGAATGAGCTGAATTCAGAATCTGAAGCTCAACCTACGTCTCAGAATGCTTTCATGGCTGGAACGTCCATAGCTGCACAGGTACAATCTAAGGATGAATTATTCGCTAAACATGCTTGTGCTGATTGTGATAAATTTAGAGAAAGCATTGACTTAAAATTTGCTAGGTTGTTAGAACACAATGATAACTTAGTAAATGACTTGAAACTATGCTCAGAAGCTAATCGAGTGTTAAAACAGAATGAGAGCAGTTATAAGGAAAAGATCGATGCCTTAAATAAGCAATTAAAGGAAACTGAAGTTGTTGTGTTTAACCAAGAAAATGACATTAAATTCTACTTAAGGACCATTGAAGAGACTAAAAAGACAAAGCGGTTTTACAAGTAGAAAATGAGTCATTGAAACAAAACTACATAGTTTAGCGAGTTCCTCGCATATTTTGAAAAACTTGGTTAAAGAACGCAACAATGGGGAGGGCTTGGGTTACAAGGATGTTCCACAACCACATGAGATCCTGTTGAACACTAAACAACGTCCAATAAATAATAATCCAATTAAGGATCATGTGGTGACAACTCCTTTGGTTAGTGATTCGGACACAGCAGTTAAATCTGCTTCTCCGGATAATGTTCAGAAAACCTCAGCATCGAGAAATATCACTGCTGAGAAACGGGTGGAAGAGAATGTCCAAACAACTCTTGGGTTGGATTCAAAGTCTAATAGCACACAATCCAAGATGTCTACAACCACTCCAGTTAAATTAGTTAAAAGAGATAATATTCAGCCACATAGACAAATAAACCAAGATGTTAAACAAGTTAAGTTTGTCAAAGGAGGTGAAAATCTTAAAAAACAAAACAAGCGATCTAAGAATCCTATTAGATCGAAAACACCTACTAGGTCTAAAACACCTTCTCGGTCGTTTTTGTCTCCTCCACGCCAAAGGCAGCACAAACAAGTCACTGATAAGTCTGTGATGCCAGCGGCGAGACCTGTTTCTGAATCTAAACCATATGCTCAACCTGTGAATCAGTCTAAGGTTTACCACAAACAATCCTTTCACAGGGATGGTTTGTGGAAAGCCAAAACAACTGATGAGTCTGAAAGTAAGGACAAGTTGAACGTTTAAATTCCATCCACTGATAAAGGCCAGTGCGTCGAATTCATGATGGTTGATTCCTCTGGGAAGCCCAAGCCAGTCAAGGCTTGGGTCCCCCTCCTTAACTGATTATTTTCTCTTATGTGCAGGTTGTCCGCTATAGTGCGTCTTTAAATACATGGATCGTAGATAGCGGAGCTTCCGGGCACATGACGGGAAATAAATCCCTCCTTTTCAATGTCAAAAAAATTAAAGGGGGACACGTTTCCTTTGCTGGCAACAAAGGAGGATACATTACTGCTCAAGGAGAAGTAGGTAATGAAAAGGTAAAGTTCGACAAAGTCAACTTTGTTCAGCAGTTAGAAAACAATTTGCTTTCTGTGTCTCAGATTTGTGACAAGGGATTCAAAGTCATGTTTAATAATCACAAATGTTACATTCTGAAGAAAGAAATGGATATTACAGAGGAACAAGTATTAATGTCAGCTTCTAGATATAACGACTTATATGTTCTAGATATGTCAAATGCCTCTACTAGTTCTTCTACTGTTCAATGTTTCTTGTCTAAAGCTACAGAGAAGGATTCCATTTCGTGGCACAGAAGAATGGGACACATTAATCATAGGAAGATGAATCATCTGATTCATAACAACTTAGTTGATGGAGTTCCTGTCAAGAACTTCCAGCTTCCTGATTTCTGTGTCTCATGCAAGAAAGGCAAGCAGACCAGGAAATCTCACAAGACCAAGCAAGTTAATCCTATAGAGATGCCCCTGGAGTTGCTACACATGGATCTCTTTGGTCCAGTTAGCACAAAAAGTATCGCAGGAGACTGTTACTGCTTTGTAGTCATAGATGACTACTCCAGATTCAACTAGGTGATGTTTCTAAAAGCTAAATCAGAAACATTCGAATCATTCAAGGTACTCGTCACGATACTGGAGTCACTCTACAACCTGAAGGTAAGGAGGATTCATTATGACAATGGCACAGAGTTCAAGAATCAGTGGATGGATGCTTTCTACAAGGAAAAGGGGATTGTTCATCAGTTCACTTCAGCATACACGCCACAGATGAATGGAGTTGCCAGAACGAAAGAATCGAAACTTGATCGAGACTGCACGAACCATGTTAGCTGATTCTAAGCTTCCGGTCCAGTTCTGGAATGAGACGGTTGCCAATGCTTGCTACACACTTAACCGTATGTTAGTAGTCAAAAGGCATGGCAAGACTTGCTATGAGTTGCTTCAGAAGCGCAAGCCTAACTTGGAGTATCTGGAACCTTTTGGAGCTCTTTATACACTGTTGAAGAAGACTCAGAATGGCAAGTTCAGTGAGAAAGCTGATCAAGGAATATTCTTAGGATACAGCATACCAGACAAACGAGTTTACAATAATTCGACAGGTCAGGTAGAAGTGTGGTGCAACGTAGATGTTTCGAGATACACCACCCCCCTGCTGGAAAAGGTCCATCATCATTCTTCGATTATGATGGCTTTTTCAAATCCTTTAATCTTCCTCAGTTTGAGTCAGATGATGATGTTGCTACCCAGATGATGTATGATGTTCTCAACACACCGAATCTGGACTCAAGTAACATCACACCTGCAAGCGGTGCCTCATGTTCTTCGACTCCTGCTCAAGACGAGAGTGATGACTCATCAGGTGATGAAGAATCAGCTGAACCAGACCTTGATCACAATGTTAATCAACAAAGTGGGTCATCAGCTGTTGAACTAGCATTTTGAAATCCGGATATGAACCTGTAGTCACCAATCTTGACTCTGAGGTTGTGGTTCCTTCCACACCAGTGACTAGGATCAGTGTGAATCATCCCCCCACGGCTATCATTGGGGATATTCAATCCGGTGTGCAGACGCGAAATCAGCTGTACTCTGCTGATTATGCTGCGGTCATGGAGAAGGGTTATGTCAATGACAGGGCTTACTCATGTTTTGTTTCACAAATCGAGCCTAAATATGTCAGTGACGCCCTGAAAGATGAGGCCTGGGTCAATGCTAAGCAAGAAGAGCTACTCCAGTTCAAGACACTTGGAGTCTGGACCCTCGTTGACAGGCCAAAAGGAGTTAAAGTGATTGGTACCAAATGGGTACTAAAGTGCAAAAAGGATGACCAAGGTGTTATTATCAGAAACAAGGCACGCTTGGTTGTTCAGGGATTTAGACAAGTCGAGGGGATCGACTACAATGAAGTGTTTGCACCAGTGGCAAGAATGGAAGCAATTCGGATCTTCCTTGCCTATGCAGCGTTTATGAAGATAAAAGTCTATCAGTTGGATGTGAAGAGTGCATTCCTTCATGGGAAAATCCGTGAAGCGGTCTATGTCAGTCAACCCGAAGGATTTGAGGATCCGTATCATCGGGACAGAGTCTACAAGCTGGCTAAGGCTCTGTATAGGCTACATCAAGCTCCTCGAGCTTGGTTTGAGAAGCTCTCCACCCATCTGTTGAAACACGGTTTTCGCAGGGGTGTCATAGACTGTACATTATTCATCAAGGAAAAGGATGGTGATTTGCTTATGGTGCAGATCTACGTGGATGACATCATCTTTGGGTCTAGGAATGAAGCATTGTGCAAAGAATTCAAATCTGTGATGAAGGCAGAGTTCGAAATGAGTGACATGGGAGAAAAGAAGTTCTTCCTAGGTTTACAGGTGGATCAAACACCAACCAGTATTTTCCTACATCAGACCAAGTATGTCAGCGATATTCTGAGTCGGTTTGATATGGAGAATATTTCCACTGCCGGTACCCCTCTCGCCACAAATCATGATGTGGCTCCTGATGAGAATGGGGATTTGGTGGATGCCACTATGTATCGTGGGATGATCGGATCTCTTATGTACCTCACTGCCTGGCATCCAGATATTATGTATGCCATATGTTTATGTTCTAGATATCAAGCGAAGCCAAAAGTGAATCACCTGATTGGTGTGAAAAGGATTTTTCGTTATCTGAAGGGTACTCCAACACTGGGGTTGTGGTATCCTCATGATGATGACTTTGAGCTTACTGCATACAGCGAATCAGACTATGGTGGCAGCAAGATGAACTTCAAATCTACATCAGCAGGGTGTCAGTTCTTTGGAAGGCGATTAGTCACGTGGCAATGCAAGAAGCAGACCTCGGTTGCCTTATCAACCTGTGAAGCTGAATATGTTGCTGCTGCAAGTTGCTGCTCTCAGATTATCTGGATCCAACAGCAAATGCGCGACTACGGTTTGCAATTTTCTAACACCCCTATTTATGTTGATAATTCTGCTACCATAGTTGTTCTAAAAATCCTGTTCAACATCCGAAAACAAAACACATAGGTATTAAATATCATTTCATACGCGATTGCTATGAAAAACAATTGATTGATGTGATTAAAATTAACACGGATTTTCAGCGCGCTGACCTCTACACCAAACCATTTGATAAACCTAGATTTTTCTATCTGCTAGAGGTCAACGGCGTTAAAAAGAAAAGTGATGTGATTGCGAAAGAAACAGATACATAGTCCGACACAGTCTTTTGAATTCTTTTATTTCTTTTATTTTAATTTTTTTTAATTTCCTTGCGTTATAAAAATCCAAAAACACAAAAAGATTTTCTGTTTTAGTATTTTAGGGGGAGATTTATTTCAGTCTTCATTTACTTAAAAAAAACGGGGAGGTAAGTAAAGCCGAAAAGGCATAGACATCTAAACTGGAAATGTGACTCGATAAATTATGGAAAATGATAGTACACAGGCATCGAGTTACTTGGAACACCAAAAGGATTTTCGGTTCTGTAAAGTTAATTAAATCACAGAAAAATTATAAATCCGAGAAGTCTAAGTCTAACAAGATGGGAAGATGATAGTACGCTTGGTTGGTATTGTAACTACTCGGAGAAAGTTGATCTAGGGAGGTGCTAGTTCACTATACGATGTGTCGGTAGATTCAACACAATAGACGAGTAGACGTCATTGGTAAACTTAATCTAAACTAAACGGTTCAATCAACTGTGGGTTCCCATCTTATCACTGGTTAACACAATCAGCCATTTCCGATAAGGGATAACGAGCAAATAAACGCCACCAAAGGTGAGCGTGTGATTGCAAAAAGAGCAAAAGAAAAAATGAATACAAGCGCAATCATACTGATAACAAAATGTTGTTGGTGCGTTATGTGAAAAAGAAAAATAAGAAATGCTCTAACAAGGAGATAGGTTGTGTGCCTCTCTGCTGTGCGATGGCACTGACCTGAGGATAAGCATAACCTACATATTCGAGAATTCATTGTTGTTTGCCGCCTCTCTGCTATGCGATGGCACTGACCTGAGGCTTGGCTTCTCTTTGAAAGCTCTAAGAATAGTTTCTTCTTGTCAAAATACCTATAGACCGCTCGAAAGTCCTATAAGGAATACTGATTACCATATAAGCTTGGGATCCACAAATGTTGGTTGAAATAACATAACTTAATTTGTTACCAATATGTGTCAAAAGTCTGTGTATGAATTTAAGTGGACAAGTATACTGACAATCGTCATGTATGCACTGACTGAAGTCGATGATCAAAGTATGTTATGTATCATATCAAGCATGATTCCCAGTTAGATTTCAGAAGTCTTAGATAAGTGAGAAAGCTGTGATATGCAAGTGTTTAAAGTTCAATTCTAATCAAAGGTTCCAAGTAATGCTGGTTATGCCTGTCTGATTCCATATGAGTTTGTCCTTGATATGATGTCAATGCTAATAAGCTACACAAACGTGACCCAACGAAAACAACAAAAACATGGTCATTCTATTCGTAGTTTTAAGATTTTTCAATTATTTTAGTGTAATGTGTCAATGTCGGTTTGTGTGTATTGTTATCTGCTAAACGTCACCAAATATGCTTAACGTTTACTTAACAAATTGTTTCTGAAAGGTTAAATGGGTCATGTCTGAGATGATCAGGTGGATAAATGGGTCATGTCTGATATGATCAGGTGAATAAATGGATCACGTCTGAGGTGATCAAACTGTTTTATTAAATTGGTCACGTCTGAGATGATCAACTTGTTCATAACCTTTTATCTACTATTAAATGGAACTAAATGTCGTTATGGTAACATGGTCAAAAGTTGATAAGGATGACCCAGTCGCACGACTGAACCATAAGTATGGTCCAGTCATCCGATTGGAACACACGTATGAGTCAAATCGTACGAATGGGCAGTGTGAATGAATCTAATCGAACGATTGAAGTGACCGACTGTAACAGTCATTTGGATGCACTTCAATCGCCCGATTGGAGATGAACGATTGGGTTAATCACACGACTGAGACTCAGTCGCCCGACTGACCAATGCGACTAGGCTCAGTCGCCGACTGACCAAAGCGACTAGGCTCAGTCGCCCGACTGGGATTTGCCCTAGTATAAATACAGGCCGAATCATCATCAGTCGTTCATTCACCTAAATCGCCTCCTTTATACGCACGACCTATAGAACCGCTGTCCAAATTTCTTTTGATTCATTTTGACCTCCTATTGGTGTGCTCTAACACTCATTTGTGGTTAAACAGGTAATCGTCGTGGTGTTTCATCATTGAAATCGTTCAATGACTTCGAGAATCACGTGAATTCTGACCCAACAGTAACCAAAAGTTTAATGACCAAATAGACAATCAAAACAGATCTAAACGTTCAAACAAAAGTTAAAATATGCTTAATCGGTCATTTCTGAGTCAAATGAGCCAAATTTCGACGTTTAACATCAAGTATGGCTCAAAATACAAATTTGAATTGACAAACCGTCGAGTAGGCGACTGGACACACTGATGAACTCCAATCGCCCGACTAAGAAGACGACTAGTCTCAGTCGCCCGACTGAGATGGACGAATGATTCAATCGCACGACTAGGTTCATTCGCTTGACTTAGTCATCCGTATGAATCAATTACTCATATAAAAGCTCAGTCGTTCTACTCAGTCGTACGACTATGTTCATTTGGTAGCTCAGTCGCCCGACTTAACCAAAGTGTAAAACCCATGACTTTTAATTTGCTATCTTCTGCATGCACTGACTTTTACTTACAATGTGACAAATGGCAAGTCGTTGGATCATAAGCACGAAGCACAACATCTGTGCCCATCTTGATCTGACCTCCAGGAATGCAGCTGAGTTCACTGGCATAATTCATTCCTACGGAGATCGAGGATCTTCAGGGCGATATCTACACCCTGCACTCCATACCGCTCATCACAGCAGGCATTCTGGGAGAATGCTGTTGTAGATAGATCATTCGAGCCCTATCGGATCAAAAGCTCCATCCTTGGTCATGCTATATAGATCACTGAGGAGGACTTAAGGACAGTCCTCGAGTTTGGAGATGATAGCGACTGTCCTACTCGTTTGCACCCGATGACTGTTAGAGGGTGTTTCCTACGGGCAAAGTACACTGGGGACATCAACTCAGGGATGCTCAATAAGAGCAATCTCTGCCCCCAGTTCAAGTATCTTGCCCAGGTCATGCTCAGATGTATTGCCTCAACGAAAGGAGGATTCGATGAACTCTCTGAGCAGATGCAGAACGCCTATGTTGCGTTAGTGCTGAACCATCCCTTCAGCTTCTCCCGGATGATCTTCACTTACCTAGTGGAAAACATAGAGGTGAAGGGCAGAGAGGGTTCTACATGTATCCTCGCTTCCTGCAAGTGATCTTTGACCAGAAGCTTCCTATATTACCGAAGGAGAAGGAGGATGCAGTTGTGCTCGAGGTGATGGATGATACCACTTGGGCAGGATGAAGGTTTACAGGGGAAAGCAGGTAAAACCCCCTGTCAGGCGTTTGTTTGGGCATTTGGCCCGTGAGGATTACGTGGCGCCAGCTAGGAAAAAGTGGCGTCACGATGATAGTGACTCGGATGTCGAGCCGATTGCTTTTCCCTCTGATGACTCCGACGATGACGATGATGGTACTGATCAAGGGGGAGTTGGTCAGGGAGGACCAGAACCAGCTCCAATTCATCCTGATTTCGATATGCAAGAAGAGGAGGACTCTGATGATGTGCCACTTACCGGACTATGGGCAGTCGGGTAGTGGCCACTGAGCAGGGAATACGAGCGGTTGGTGGACGGCCAGGAGAGTCTGGGAGCTCTTCAGCTGATCCATCTTACACCCCAGCCTCTCCCGGCAACCGAAGGGAGCCTCCGCGTCAAGGGGGACGCGGAGGAAACATATGGCTCGGCCTCATGGGCTGAAGCCGAAACGCCAAAGGCTTAATCTCCTCACTACCACCACCACACCCACTATCTCTACACCACCTACTACCACAGCCACCACATCCACCCCATCCCAAGCACCTCAAACCACAACCACTATCCCTATATCTCAGACTCCCACAGCCACCACCACCACCACTGTACCCCCTACTACATCATTCCCACCGCCTCCCATATTCACCACAGCCACCATAACCACCACCACTCACCAAACACAACCCTCATCTGCACCCTCTAGCTCATTCATTCCACCTGTCTCTATGGTCGAGCAACTTGCTGCACTGAACAGCAAGGTGCTCCAGTTGCTAGCCTCCGACAAGGCCAAGTCTGCTCAGATTCTACAGCTGCAAGAGCAAAGTTCTATATAAACAGCTGAGATTGAGAGACTGAGGGAGTTGACATCTTCACAAGCCCAGTTGATCACTGCACAGATTGATCAGATCACAGGCTTGCTTCAACATGAGGCTGAGACTGATGAGAAGATGGGGAAGCTGGAGACGGCTCACAAGACTCTATTGCTAAAGCTGAAAAGCACTCAGAGTGAGCCCCTCAAGATAGGAGAAGGTGAAGGTGATGATGACGAGGAGGATGATGAGGATGATGATACTGATGATGATGACGAGGAAGGTGATGATAAAGATAAAGATGATGATGATGATGAAGGGGACGCTGATGCATCTACCTCTGCCTCTGGTCATGAGCAACGAACCAAGAAAAGACAAGACCAGGGAGCATCAACTGCTGCACCACCTCCCTCCCCTTCTGCCGGAGATCCAGTAATGATCCAAGACAAAAGTACTGATTAGATGTTTTATTTCTAAAGCTTTTGTACATCTGATTCATCTTTTGACGTATATGAAACTCTTGTAAATATTTAATGATTAATGTTTAATTAACTTGAGTTTATACTAATGTTTGCTACTGTACATGTTGATATTAAACAAATAAGGGATTTCAGCAAGATGAGCATGATGTTGCTCCCCTCCAACAGGTCAAGTCTCAACTCACAATGATTCTTGATCTGCAGGGGATCGTCAGAAGGTCAGTGAGTTATACTCCTGAAGAAGGAGAAATTATTCACGACCTTACTGATGAGCAGCTTGCTGAAATATTTCGTCTGAATCCAGACGAAATTGTTAAGGATGCTCCAATTTTTGATGATGCTGATGATGACGAGCTCAACGATGTCGAAGAAATCGAAATTGAAAGATATCACAGATCAGCACTATCCAGAATACACTGATCAAGAGGGAAACGTGTTTCCAGATTTGGTAAACAACCTTGACAGTGACATTCTGGATAAACTCAGCGATAAGGAGAAAGGAGCAGAAGCCTCAACAAGTCAAGCCCATGCTTCGAACGCCGTAGTCGATATTCGAAAGGCTGAATGGGCGGCTTGCTTCGCCGAGGTCCGAGCCCAACGTGCTACAGCGACACAGAATACCTACACCAAACTCTACAAAGTCAAGAAAAACATGAAGGTGTCAGGGAAAATTATAGCATGGGCTCACTTTGAGGATCTTGGGGTTTATGCTGTGAAGAGAGAAAGGGGAATAGAGTACTTCAGATTCCCTCACGATCTGAAGACTCTCCCTGGTTTTGAGCTGAACCAGCTGGCGCGCCTAAAGCTAGTATACGCTGATCCGAAAAGATGTCAGGCTGGTTTGAGGCTGCCCTAAAAAGGGAGTACAGGACTAGATGGGTCAACTTCAGACCACAGCAGGCCACACGTTACATCAGATGGTCTGAAGTGAGTCCCATTACTGGTCAACCGAAGATAGTCCTGAAGTGGCGACCTCCGCGCACAATGTCCCGAATTCCACTGAGGGAGATGCCACAGGACTTTACCCCACACTTTAAGTGGTGGTACTATGACTGGCGCTCAGGAGAGGCAGTCATTGTTTTGGAGAAGGACGGGTCGATGGACACAATAAGGGTGTTTGACCCTATGTGGCTAATAAACTTGTCAGCGTCCAATGTTTATACGCTGTACAAGTGGCCACTATTTTTTGACACGCAGGATATAGTGCAAGCACTGCGGTTTCAGCATATCATACGTCTATGCTTCGCACTGAATATCCATGTCGGGGTTTCTAAAGAGGAGAGAATAAAGAGATTTGAAGAGTTCAAGAAAGAAGTAAAAGTCTAGATAGAACTAGGTCCAAGAGGGAGTTTGTTGGTACACATGTCCCCAGTTCTAGTCTAGTGAGCTTAAATGTAATAGACTTTCTTTCTTGTAACACTTATGTAATGTTTGATCAATTGAATGAGAAACTCTTCTATATATGTGTATTGGTTGTTTAATGTTATATCTATCTATATTGTTTATTGTTATACACATATATGACAATGTTATATAGGTTTACAGTTGTTAGACATAGTTCTAAACCATTAAAGGTTCATGAATGTGTTTAACTAAGTTATCTGATTCAGTCGCACGACTGGACCATACGAATGGGCCAGTCACACGATTGAAGCAGTAGATTGAGTAAGTCATACGATTGAGTCATAAGACTGACTCAGTCGTCCGAATGAATCAATCGTATGACTCAGTCGCATGACTGAGCCAGTCGCCTGGCTCAGTCGTACGACTGATAGCTGTAACCTATAAATACCACTTAATTCATGGAAAAACGTAACACTTCGAATACTTGAAACCCTAGTCGACCCAGAACGTCTAGATCGTCCATTCCAAGTTCATAGAACGTCCAGATCATTCCTATTCCATTCTTAACGTTTTCTAATCGTTAGGATTGATCTTGATTTCGTTCTCCCTGTTGGGATCGCCAATCAAATAGGATTCCGCACTATTTGATCTGATATAACGAAGAATCAGTTAGTACTCCGTACGTACACAGTCCTAACACTATTGGAAGCCCAAGCCTTATTGGTGTTGGGCTCTTCTAATGTTATTGACATAAGAACCAAAATGTAAGCAAGGGGGTTCAACTAGGGTTTAGGAAGAAGTGGTTTGGGCTACATCATCTATCTGATTGTCCATTCTATCCTATGATTGGTGTAGATGAGCCTGAAGAGGCTTGAGCAGCATGACTGTCTTCCGAGGCTTCTCTTTTCTCGGAAGAAGTTAACACCCCTTTTCTTCCGAAGCAATCTTCTTCACGGAAGATTTCAAAGGATTCCTTTATTTCTTTTCTTGCTCTTAGGCTTTTCTTCCAAAGCTATTTTCCTTCGGAAGAATGAGTTTCTTCCGAAAAGCAACTTAGCTTCGGAAACAGCTTTCCTTTCTTAACATTTGAACCATGTGATAGGGTCAAATGTGAAACTTCATTGATTCCTTCTTTCTTAACATTATTTGCATAATGTGTTCTTGCAGGATTGTAGTAGCAATCTTTACCATGTGATTATGTAGTCCACATATTGTGCATTCAATGTTAACTTTGGTTGGGGATGAAGGCTGCTGTTGCTTGCACTTCTTATCTTCTTCAACAGCCTTTCCCTTCAACTTCTGATTCTTCAACTAGATAGGAGTACTGGTACTACATTCCTTTCCTAAATCAGAGTTTCCAGTCACTTGGAATCCAGCTGAAAAAACACACCCTTTTGCCTAGGGTCTATCTTCATCTTTGACTCAACCACCTTGTTAGCAGTTTTCTTAGCTGCTTTGATCTTGTTCCTTTGTCTTTGGTGGTCAGAGGTTCATCTTCAGCTGTGTGGATTAGGTTTTCTAACTCGTCCTTCACTGTGGTGGTGGTCTTCAGTACTACATCATTCTTCTCTTCAAAAGAGAATGGGTCAGCTATTGGAACCACCTACTCATTATTTGCATACCTTGGTTGTCTGATAGACATATAAGAGTGTGGTGGAGCAATTTCATTGGTTCCTAATCCATTCTTGTTCTGATTGCACACCTTTGAGTGGGAGGATGACGCAATAATGGTGTTGAAGTTATGCTCTTGAAGAGCATACTTCTCTACTTTAGCCTCAATTGTTACTAGTTGGGCTTGAGCCTCAATCAACTTAGAGATCAATTCTTTTATTTGAGTCCTGTACTTTGAATGTTCATGCCTTAAAGAGGATAAATATTTCTCTAACCCATCAATTTTAAGTTTGTTGTCAAATTATGCTATCTTGAAAATAGATTTTAGTATATTTAAGGACTCAACACTAGATTTGATTTCTATGTTGTAGTCCTGATACATTTTAACCTTAGCTATGCAGGCAGGAGTGCAAGATGTTCATATACCTTAATATGATCAGTTCCAGCCACGAAAGCTTGAGCTGAAGTTATATCTTGCACCATGAAGCTCTAGTCAACTTCCAGAGCCACAGCTGCAGTTTGCTGCTCAGTTTGTTTGGTTACAGCCTTTGGATTAGCATGTTGTTGAGAGGCTTGAGCAGCTCCAGGTTTGGATCTTAGAGCTTTGCATCCCTTGCAAAATGACATGTTTGGTTACAGTTGTAACACTTGGCTTTTGACTTATCAAACCCAAACTTACTGTTAGTTGGGTTCTGGGGAAACTGCATTCCAGTTCTTTTAATGTCACACCCCGGGCCCAAGTAGGTTCGGATGTCACAGAGTAGCAACATACATGGTAGTGGAAAACAAACCATTATAAGAGCGTACAAGGAGAGAAATAACATGGCATTACATTTTTAATGTCAAATTGGCTGTAACAGTCTAGCCAATCATACAAGAGTACAAATTTGTTACATAATCTAAAGTGTTTAACAACAATAAATCAAATTGTTCAAAATGTTTTCAATTCAAGTAATGCCATGGGTAGTCATAATTCTAGGTCATCCAAATCCGGTTCTCCAATCAAGCCACATCCATTAGGAACTACCTAAAACATGCTCAAAAAGATTTTATGTCAACTAAAAAGTTGGTGAATTCAAGTGCTAAAGTTTAAAAACAAAAGGACTCTTTAAAGTCCATAAATAAATTTTAAAATTAAAGCATCACTGTTGTGGGGTCACAATCAACCCTGCACTCAGTCCCGGTTAGCCACTTCTAGAGTTGTGTTTAAACGGTTATCCCTAAGGAAAACTGAGCTTCAAATTGTGCACCAAACCTGTTGGATGTTCCACCGTAGTATGTCACAAAAACATATTACATGATAGAAACGATCCTTCAGGATCTCAATATGATACCTTTCTTGTCTAGAAGGCACTGTGTGTGGGGGATTCCCCAAGTAGATCTACCCATATAGGACAAGCGGTTCACACAAGAATTAATAATTATGATACAGATAATAGCAGGTTCAAAATTAACCACAACATATAAGTGTCAACAACAACACATTAATAGTTATAGTTCAACCAAAGCATGTTTGATTCGAAATCAGTAGTAAAAAGGGAACACTAGAACTCACCTTAGTAAATCAACCGTTCTTCAGTCATAGGAATGATTCAAGTCCTAGCACCCTATGATCAAGATACAAGTAGTAATCTATATGTTCTTAGACTATTTAAAATGTAACTGATTTTATTTTATGGTTATAAGTTCATGTGGCTTTATTTCTTAGAAGTTTGCGTCAAAAGTTTCATTTTTAGAAAAGTTAGGGTTTTGGCATGTGAATGACAAGTTCATATATTTCTTATAAATGTGTTTACATAATAATAAGTTTAATATTAGCTTCTTGTCATTAAGTTACTGAAATTTAGTTATGTTTGCAGAATTTACACTTTGGTCTCTCAAGTTTCAGAATTTACAATTTTTACCCTAAAGTTGCATTCTTTTCGTTTCTTGACCCAAATGTGGTCCTTATTAGTTCCTAGGGGTTTTTATATTACTTTTAGGCTTATTTCAACTTGTCATTTCCTGATTTTATCTTTGAGAGTTTTAAACTTAAATTCAAGTTAACAGTTATGGTAAAACCGACGTTTATAACAGTTTGTTTTAAATCCTTTTGTTTTCATCCAATCAATCTTTAAACATAGTTTAATGACTTATAGTAAGTCTAATAAGATGTAAAAAAATATGTCTTTGGGCTCTTTAGACTAAAACCATCATTTTCTATGATTTACTCGTTAAAACGCGTTTTTACCCGGAACCGAACATCCGAATATGTTTTAATTCAAGTTTTCATATATTTCTTGACTAAATGTCTGTAACGTAAAGAAATATTTTGTTATTTATGGATTACAAGTCTCTTTTATTATTTCTAAGATGTTACCCAACTTTAACCGGTTAAGTCCCGTTTTTAACGTTTAATTTCCATTTACTCTTGAGTTTAACCCAAATATCATCAAATCCGACCATTATACCCATGATTTTTATATTAGAGCCTTGAATTCTTTTTAATATACGAATTCCTTTATTTTGCTATTTTGAGTGATTTTCCCCTTGTTCGGTTTCAAAATAAGTCTATTTTGTTCCCTAGTTCTTTCATTTTACATTTACAGCCATATCCCCAATTTAGAATATTTCATATTACCCAAACCTACTGAAAATACATCAAAACTCTCAGATCTAACATGTATCACATATATGTTGCTTTTACTAGATGATTTACACAATTTACACTTGTGTAAACCCTATATATCATGCCCAAACATCACCTAATCATTTTGTAGCTTTCAAATAAGATTTTTTGTTGTGCATAAACTGTTTTTGAGCAGGTTTTACGACTTGGTTGGGGATTTTTAAACATGTACATAAATTGTGTTATTTCATGTAAAAAGAGGGTTTTCTAGGTGTTAACTTGTGTTCCAACCAAGACAGGGAGAGGAGTGTGAAATGAAATGGGTTGCATGTATGGGAGAGTGGGAAAGGGTGGTATGTAGTTTTAAGTTGTGTAAGAAGAAAAGAGAAGGAGATTGGAGGGAAAGGGTGGTGCGGCCGAGTGTGTGTGGGTGTGTATGGGTTTTGTTAATTTTTTATTTTTATAAATTAATTATGTAGTGTAGTTTTGTTGTGTAGTGTAGTTTTTAGGTGGTAGTTTCTAGTTAAGTGTTTTTAAGTTTTAGATGTGTATGTATTTAATTAATTCGTGAATTATGCGTGTGTACACATAAATAATTGTTTTCAACTTGATTCTAACATCTTGACGTGTTTAATTATAATTTCAGAATGTTAAATTATTCTATTCTAAGGCAAGACTTAAAGTATTATCTCGGAAAATTAAACACATAATAATAATCATGGAAAAATAATCTAGTAGTAATAATAATATTACTGATATTAATAATAGTAGCAATAATTATTGGAGGTCAAAGTTTAGAATGTTGACCTCGGGGTCGGTTTTTAAATTCTCCATCCGTTTAGAAAAATTGTCCCTAAATTTAGCTTCAATTTAAATTCCGAACGGGAGGGTTTCAAGAGGTGTGGATATTCCCTCCTCATGGTGATGTTAGCTTCAATTTTGTAAATTTGTAACGAAACCCATGGCAATTTTGAAGAGGTGCGAAATTTAGCTTCAATTAAGGTCCTTGGCAATTTGTAACAAAATCCATAGCGATGTTATCCCATTTCCACTTGGGGATTTCAGGTTGTTATAAGGTTCCTGGCGGTTTTGGTTTTCAGCCTTTACCGTGACACACGTCAGACACTTTCCCCACAAGGTGGCAATTGATTTCTTAATTCCGGGCCACCAAAATAGAGTCCTTATATATTGATACATTCTGTCGCTTCCCGAGTGAATCGAGTATCTAGATTTGTGGGCTTCATCTAAAATCACCTATCTAAGTCCTCCATTCTTTGGCACCAATGCTCTTACATCATACTTGTGTAGTCCATCATCGCTCACCTCCAGACATTTTTTTCATTCCAATTAACAACTCATCAGCTAATTTATCCCTTTTAGAGCTTTCTCTTGTGCCTCATTTAGTGTAGTGACAAGGTTAGTCCCCAAATGAAACGGGTTACTCCCTTTGCTTCTGGCCTCACCAGATGTGGCACTAATCGGGACAAGGCCAGGAAATGGTTGATGTACTACGTGTAATTCAGGCCTTTCATCTCTAAACTCAATATTCGAACTCTAGTTTCTCTAGTTGATTAATTGGACAGTACTTGTTGGTTATTAAATCTCTATATTCAATCCAATTCATTTGACCGGATGCGTTCCTTCCTCTAAGCTGAATAATGGTTTTCCACCATTCCAGTGCGGGTCCATTGTGTGATTGGGAAGCGAACCTCACCATGTGCTCGAGCTTGCACTCACTGATGTCTAGTACAACCTCAATCTTGTCCAGCCATCTGTAAGTCTCGATTGCACCCTCGGTGCCATAGAAGTCTTTCGGTTTGTAGGCTATTAATGTCTTGTAGGAACATCTGTTTCTTATGCCATTAGTGTCATCATTGTTGCCTCCATCATTCCCGGTCCATCATTCCTGGTTGTATTTCCGCGATCTGCGTTGATCTGGGCGATGATCGTTGGAATGGTGTTAGCAATCTGCTGTGCCACTAGGTTAGCAATCCTCTCATCGTTCTCAGGGTTGACATTTTCACCATGTCGGGTTCCTGGTGGAGTAGGTGGTTAGTTCCTGGTCTGTCTAGCTTCCTCATGTTAACCTGTAGCAGGTCCTCGTCTCCTATACGAGTTCCTTGTCTGGTCAGCATTCTGGTAGCATCATAGATAAATTCATTTAGAATCTCATTTATTTTTGTTTCAAATATTCCATTATGTCGAATTTACCCTTATTAGTCGCGCCAACCAATTACATGGAAGTATAATGCATACAACACGACACAAACAAATATATTTCTTAAATCAACATGGGGTGAATCATTCATGGTACACAATTTTTCATCACATAACATATTGCAATCCAAATCAAGTCACACTGCAACATTAGCATCAATAGCAATAGTTTCTTAGGTAGTTCAGACATAGTGTCAACTAGACAAAATAGTAAGCGTCATAGTTTCACAATTGGAAGGTGCCATCACCCCCATAAATAATAATAGTCTCTGAAATAGATAATAAGATAGTTTTTTTGAATAGTTTCTAATGCTATAGCCCATAAGCAACATCATCATATCATCACTACCATTTCTTCTTTAGCCATCCAAACCTACTCGAGCTCTTCTTCATCTACTCTTGCTCTAAGTGTTGTGTTAGGACCGCGTACGAACTGAGTACTAACTGATTCAACGTCAAACCAGATCAAATAGTGCAGAATCCTATTTGATTGGCGATCCAATCTGGGAGAACGTAATCCGATCCAAACTAACAATTAGAATACGTTAAGAATTAGAATTGATCAAAAACGTTCTATAAAGTTGGAAGAAACTCTCTGGATGAACAGGGATGGCTTGGGTTAAGAATTCTCGAAGTGTTTTTTTTCCACGAATTAAGTGGTATTCATAGGTTACAGTTTTCATTCGTACGACTGAGCCATGCGTATAGCTCAGTCGTATGACTGAGTTGTATGATTGATTCATTCGTACGACTGAGTCAGTCTTATGACTCAATCGTGCGTATGGCTCAATCACCTAGTTCAGTCGTGCGACTGGCCCATTCGCATGGTCCAATCGTGCGACTGAATCATGAGACTTAGTTAACATATTCCTAAACCTTTAATGATACAAAACTATGTCTAACAACTGTAAACCAATATAACATGTTCACATAAGCATGTAATAATCAATCATAAGAATAATATAACATTCAATAACCAATAAACATTCAAAGAAGAGTTTTCATTACACATATCAAACATTACATCAGTGTAACAAAATGAAAGTCAATTATATTTAAGCTCACTAGAACTAGAACTAGGGACATATGTACCAACAAACTCCCCATTGGACCTAGTTCTATCTAATCTTTGACCTCCTTTTTAACTCTTCGTATCTCTTAACTCGTTCTTTTCTTGAAACCCCAGCATGAATATCAAGTGCAAAGCATAAACGTATAACATGCTGAAACTGAAGTGCATGGACGATATCCTGCGTGTCAAAAAATAGTGGCCACTTGTACAATGTGTAACATCAGCTGCAGACAAGTTTGTGAGCCATATTGGGTCAAATACCCTTATTGTCTCTACCGTCCCCTCCCTGTCCAGAACTATGATGGCTTCTCCAGTGCGCCAGTCATATACCACCATTTGAAATGGGGTGCAAAATCTTGTGGCATCTCCCTCAATGGAATACGAGACATTGTGCGCGAAGGGTGCCATTTCAAGACAACCTTTGGTATTCCTGAGGTAGGGTCAACCTCTGTCTCATGAATGAACCTTTTGGGCTGTTGAGGTTTGAAGTTGACCCACCTCGTATGATATTCCTTTTCATAGCCTTCTCGAACCATCCTGATATCTTTCTGGGAACAGCATAAAGGAGGTTCAAGTTGCTAGACGTTAAGCTCAAATCCAGGGAGAGTTTCAGATCGTGTGGGAATCTGAAATACTCTATGCCCTTCTCTCTCTTGACAGCATATACCTTGAGGTCCTCAAAATATGCCCAGCTTATGATTTGGCTAGACACTCTCTGATGCTTCTTTACCTTGTAGAGCTTGGTGTAGGCGTTTGACTTTATAGGCTCTCGCTATTTCTTCATTTCCTCCAGGCACGCTGCCCACTCATCCTTTTTTATGCTAGATCAGCATCATCCTCCTGAGGAACTTCTTCTGTAGCTTCTTTTCCAGCTATCTTTTCTTCCATTTTGTCGAATGCACTGCAGCCAAATATTTCTCCCAGATCTGGTAGAACTTCGCCTTCGGTGATAGTATACTGGGATAATGGTCAGCAGTAACATCCTCGATCTCCACCTCGTCGACATCTTGTAGTTCCTCATCACTACTACGTCGACTTCGGGAGCATCCTTCACCAACTCATTTGGATTTGGACTGAACAGTTTGGCAATCTGTTCATCAGTCATATCTTGGATTATCTCTCCCTCTTCAGGTATGTAGCTGACAGAGTGATGTACTATCCCTTACAAATCAAGAATCATTGTCAATTAAGACTTGATTTGTCCATGGGGTACCACATCATGCTCATCAGCCTGTTTGGTTGAACCTGGTAAAGAAATAAACAAACACAGTAAGTGTTAGTATACATGATGCACATGACAAATGACAGTTCAACTTTTCATTTATTTATTTAAATAAACATTGATACATGATTTCAAGAACAAAAGTTTATTAACATAAAGACATCTAAGCTTTTATTTTGCCTTGAATCATAGCCGGGTCTTCTGCAGATGGGGAGGTAGGTGGGGCAGACGACGATGCTCCTTGGTCTTGACTCTTCTAAGTTCTTTTCTCTTGACCATGAGTAGACGCAAATGCAACTGCATCTCCTTCATCGTCCTCCTCATCATCTTGCCTCCCTCTTGCTTCTTGGAGTAGTAGTGGTGGGAGGTATGTGGTGGTAGGTGGTTGTAGTGGTAGATGGTGTAGTGGTAGAGGTGGTGGAGGTGGAAATTAGTTTGAACCTCCGTCTCTTCGGCTTCATCCCATGGGGTTGAGCCATCCTCTTCCTCCGAGTCCCCCTTGACCCGAGGCTCCGCCTTGGCTACTGGGCTGGTCTGGGGTGTTGAGGATCTGAAATAGCCTCCCAGACGTCTGGACGTCCACTAATGTTCTAATCCCCCCTCGGTGGCAACCACCCAGCTTCCCACCGTCCGAGTCAGCCCTCATCTTGACTCATCCTCTTCATCAGGTGGAAGTCCTTATGGAATCGCGCAGCCTCTAAATCACCTTGCGGAGATGGTGGAGATGTGACATCAACAGTGGTCTGAGTATGAGATGGACCTGTATCTCCACCATCACCACTATCATTATCGTCAGAGTCATCATCAGGTATAACTATGCTCTGTATCTGAATCACTATCGTCGGGCGCCACTTCCTCTTCGTGGCCACATAGTCTTCATAGGCCAGATGCCCAAACAGACTCCTTACCGGGGGCTTACCTGCTTACCCTGGTACACCCTCATCCTCCCAGGGTGGTATCATCCATCACCTCGGGATAACAGATCCTCCTTCTCTTGGCAGCGAGGGGAGCTTCTGATCTATGATCACGCAGAAAGCGTGGGTACATGCAGAAGCTTTCTTTCCCTTTGCCTCAATTTCTCCACTATGTAGTGAAGATCATCCTCGAAAAGCTGAATGGATGATTCAGCACCAACGCCATGTAGGCGTTTGCATCTGGTCGGAGAGCTCGTCGAAGCCACCCTTCTGGAGGCGATGCATCTCAGCAGAACATGGGCTAAGTATTTGAACTGGGGGCACAAGTTGCTATTGTTGAGCATAGTTGCATTGATGTCCCCGTGTACTTAGCCCTCATGAAGCAACCTCTAACAGTAAGGGGGTAATCGAGTGGGGCAGTCAGTTTCATTCCCGAACTCTAACACTGTCCTGATATCCTCCTCTGATATCTCTATGGCCTCCCCAAATATGGAACCTGATACGATGGGCTCTGAGGACATGTCAACTACAGCGCTATCCCAGAAGCCTGCTGTATGATCTGTAGGTGTGCACTATGTCGAGATAGCTCGGAATATCCTCGATCGACTAGAAAAGAGATAATGCCGGCAAACTCCACTGCATTGCGGGATGAGAGATCAAGATGAGCACAATGTTGTGCTTAGTGCTCATCGTCCAACGACTCGCCATCTGTAAACAAAGTAAATAAACATTAGTTCGTGTCAAAGAATACTAAATTTGTTCCATGAACATGAAAAATTTGTTTAGCCGTGCGACTGAGCTGAGCGACTGAGATCTAGTCGTGCGAATGAGCTGTGCGACTAAGATCTAGTCATGCGAATGAGCTGGGCGACTGAGATCTAGTCATGCGAATGAGCTGTGCGACTGAGTTCTAGTCGTGCGAATGGTCTCAAACGTATGACTGAGTCATGCGACTGGACTTAGTCGTATGTTCCCTTATGTTTTCCCTCAGTCGTGCGATTGAGTCATACACATGGTTCAGTCGTTCGATTGAACCATTCATCCATCTCAGTCGTGTGGTTGAGCCATTCGCATAGGCATCGTGCGATTGAAGTCATCAGGGTGTCCAATCGTATGTCCGACTGTTGGTCGTTAAATTCAATTTTTTCGCAATACATGATGTTAGACGTTGTGGATTGACTCATTAGGTTCACAGATGACCGACTAAACCCTAATAATTTAATTGATCAAATGCTTAGTTTTAGTGGTTTTATAGTCACATTTGTTCGGTTAACATTAGGTCATTATTTCGATCTTTTAGACGTTGTAGTAACTGATTTTTCGTACTAACATGTCGCGCAGTGCCTGAATAATTGAAAAAATGTCAGAGAGTGCAAAAATGGTCTATACGATCAAATGAATTTTTGGCAATATGGGTTTAAGTCGTGCGTCTGAGAAGCGATTTAGGTGAATGAAACGACTGGCGACCCTCTATTATACTAGGGCAACTTTAGCGTGCGACTGAGCCTAGTCGCACGATGGATTCGTGCGATTGAGCTTCAATCGTGCGATTCGCCATACGGTAACCTCCAATCATACGATTGAGGTCATTCGTGCGACTGTCACAGTCGGTCACCTCAGTCGTGCGATTGGGTTCATTCGAATGGTCCAGTACGACTGGTCCATACTAACTGTTAGGACCGTGTACGAACGGAGTACTACTGATTCACTTGTGAGGACCGTGTACGAATGGAGTACTAACTGATTCAACGTGAAACCAGATAAATAGTGCGGAACCTATTTGATTGGCGATCCAATCATGGAAAACGTTAATCTGATCAAAACTAACGATTAGAATATGTTAAGAATTGATTTGAAGTGATCAGAAATGTTCTATGAAGTTGGAAGGGACTCTCTAGACGAACAGGAATGGCTAGGGTTAAGAATTCTTGAAGTTTTATGTTTTTCCACGAATTAAGTGGCATTTTAGGTTTCAGTTTTCATTTGTACGACTGAGCCATGCGTATGGCTCAGTCGTGCGACTGAGTAGTACGATTGATTCATTCGTATGACTGATTTAGTCTTATGACTAAATCGTGCGTATGGCTCAATCACCTGGTTCAGTCGTGCAAATGGGTCATACTTATGAAATTTTACTTTTTTGGCCCTTTGACACTTAGCCCCTTATAACAGTAGATAAAAATTTGAGCAGTTGATCATCTCAGACATGACCATTTTAAATTAAAGAACCTTTGATCACCTCAGACGTGATCCATTATCCAACTGATCACCTCACGTGATCCATTTATCCACCTGATCACCATCCTTTTACCTTTTCAGAAGCAAGTGATTTAAGATTAAGGTTAAGTTCATTTGTGACCTTTACAAAGATGATAATATAGCACAGTCCGACACTGACACACTTTACAAATAACTTGAAAACTAAACTAAGTCAAATAACATGTTTTTGTGATTTTGTTAGGGTAGGGTAGAATAGCCTATTAGCATTAACATCATTTCGAAGATAGATTCATATGGAATCAAACAGGCATAAACGTAATTTCTTGGAACTTTTGGTATATATTGAAAGAAAACTACATATTTACAGATCACATTTTTCACTCAACTAAGACTTCTAAGCTCTAACTTGAAATCATGCTTGATCTGATATGTAACACACATTATTTTGAACATCAGGCAGTGTAGCCACGACGATTGCCAGTATACTTGTCCACTTAAATCCATACACAGCATTTTGACCACACTGGTGATTAATTAGGTGAATTAGATCAACAAGTATTTGTGTGTCCCACAGGTATATGGTAATCAATCTTTCTCAGGAGATTTTTGAGTGCTCCAGGGAATAAGAAGATTTGATTCTAAAACTATCAAAGAGATGCTAAGCCTCAGGCCAGTGCCATCGCACAGCAGAGAAGCGCAAACAACAATGAATTCTTAGAAAGGATAGATTATGCTAAGCCTCAGGTCAGTGCCATCGCACAGCAGAGAGGCGCAAGATCTATCTTCTTCTTAGAGCAATATATATAATATACATTTAAGCAGTGACTTTTGTCATCTTTTGCTCAGTTTTTCGGGTCTTTGCACACATTATGGCATTCAATTGCTCCCCCCCTTATTGGAAATTGATTGATTGTGCAACCAGGGATACTATGGGAACCCATAACTTGTTAATTGATTTAATTTTAAGTTGAATCACCAATGATGTCTACTAGTTATTGTGTTGAATCTACCGACACATCGTATGAATAGCACCTCCCTAGATCGACTTTCTCCATGTAATTACAGTAAAAATAAGTGTACTGTCATTTTTCCAATATGTTAGCCTTAGGACAGTCAGACTTATGATTTTCTGTGATTTAAATTAAACATTACAAATAATAGAAAATCTTTTTGGTGTTCCAAGTAATCGACGCCTATGTACTATCACTTTCATTGTATTGAATCTCATTCTAAATATGTTGTTTTTGCCTTTTTGACTATCTGTCCTTCCCCACCCCCCCTTTTTTTTAAGTAAATAAATACTGAAACTGAACTAATCTCCCCCTAAATTTTAAACCAAAAATATTTTTGTTTTTTGAATTTTTAAGACAGGAAATTAAAAAAATGAATAAAAAAAATAAAGAAAAAGAAAAAGAAATTAAAAACGTGTCAGACAAAGCATTTGTTTCTCTAGAAGACGTCACATTTCTTTTTCACGCCGTTGACCTCTAACAGATAGAAAAATAGTGTAGAGGTCGGCGCGTTGAAAATCCGTGTTTATTTTAACCACATCAATTAATTGTTTTTCATAGCAATCACGTATGAATGATACTTATGCCGATGTGTTTTGTTTTAGGGTGTTGAACAGGATTTTTAGTTACAGCTATGACAGCAGAGCTATCAATAAATATCGGGGTATTAAAAATTGCAAACCGTAGTCCCGCATTTGCTGTTGGATCCAAATGATCTGAGAGCAACAACTTGCAGCAGCAACGTATTCACTTCACATGTTGACAAAGCAACGATGTCTGCTTCTTGCATTGCCAGCTGACCAATCGCCTTCCAAAGAACCGACACCCTGCTGATGTTGACTTGAAGTTCTTCTTGTAGCCGCCGTAGTCTGAATCACTGTACGCAGTTAACTCAAAGTCATCATCATGAGGATACCACAACCCCAGTGTTGGAGTACCCTTCAAATAACGAAAAATCCTTTTTACCCCGATCAGATGATTTACTTTTGGTTTTGCTTGATATCTTGAGCACAGACATGTGGCGTACATGATATCTGGACGCGAAGCAGTGAGATACATAAGAGATCCGATCATCCCACGATACATGTGGCATCCACCAAATCCCCATTCTCATCAGGTGCCACATCATGGTTTGTGGCAAGTCGGTACCGGCAACAGTAACATTTTCCATATCAAATCAACTCAGAATGTCTCCAACATACTTAGTCTGATGCAAAAAATACCGGTAGGTGTTCGATCCACCTGTAATCCCAGGAAGAACTTCATCTCTCCCATGGCACTCATTTCAAATTCTGCCTTCATCACAGATTCGAATTCTTTACATAGTTCTTCGTTTCGAGAACCAAAGATTATGTCATCCACATAAATCTATACCATTAGTAAATCTCCGTCTTTTTCTTTGATAAACAACATGCAGTCAATCACCCCCCGCGAAAACCATGCTTTTACAGGTGGGTGGAGAGCTTCTCATACCAAGCTCGAGGAGCTTGGTGTAGCCCATACAGAGCCTTGTCCAGCTTGTAGACTTTGTCCTGATGGTAGGATCCTCAAATCCTTAGGGTTGACTGATGTAGACTTCTTCACGGATTTCCCCATGAAGGAATGCACTCTTTATATCTAGTTGATAGACTTTGATGTTCTATAGATGCAGAGGCTAGGAAGATGCAGATTGCTTCCATTCTAGCCACATGTGCAAATACTTTATTGTAGTCGACTCCCTCGACTTGTCTGAAGCCTTGAACAACCATCTTGCCTTGTTTCTGATTACGACACCTTGGTTGTCCTTCTTGCAGCATAGCACCCATTTGGTGCCCATTACTTTAACTCCTTTGGGCCTGTCAATGAGTGTCCACACTACAAGCTTCTTGAACTGTAGCAGGTCTTCCTGCATAGCATTGACCCAAGCCTCATCCTTTAGGGCATCACTTACGTGTTAGGGCTCGACTTGAGAAACAAAACATTAGAAAGCCCCATCATTCACGTAGCCCTTTTCCATAATTTCAGCATAATCACAGAGTAGAGCTGACTTCTCGTCTGCACACTGGAGTGAATATCCCAAATGATACTGTAAGGCCCCGTTCCCGGGACGCTTACAGTTGATCCTCATCGCGCATAAAACCTTCATTTACATGTGCCTTATAAAAATTGTTGCGGAATATTCAAAAATGACATCTCATTTCATCAAAAAACTTTTGCAAGATAATACATCGTTAATCAATTACAAAAATATATTGTTGCATTACATCACAAAGCATTATATAAATGGATGCCATCCCAAAAGAGCTGAGTAGCCTCCCCGTGCCATCCTCAACAACCTTACCTGCCACTGGAAACAAATAAAAAGTCAGCATTGCTGATGAGTTCTAGTTTTATAAAAAACTACTTTACTTTCGTTAAAACGTATATTACTTTCTGGCTATCACGCATCATACGTACACGTAGATAATATCATTATTATCTTCTCTATTCATTCATTCATCATTACATCTTTTCTTGCGCACCAGATATCTTCCGTACCAATACCATATGCTATACCCCGAACTATTTAGCTACTGGGCCGAAGCCTATAAAGAGACAGCTAACGTTGTGCCACAGTACTAGGGTAAGCGGTAGGTTCTATAAAATGGTCGATCATAAAGAAAGACCCCGATGTGCATCCTCCCGGTGTAGCGACCCACACACCGTTAGGCTAACACCTTAATTGGCGTGTCCTGATATCCAATGCTCGCAAGACTTTCATTACTTTCATCATTCATGCATGCATTCGTTCATCATGTTCCCCTTTCATTATCTTCCACTTTATGTTACATAATACTTTGGTTTCATTCATTAACACAACACGTAAAATTACGGAGAGATAAACATACGTCATAAATAGGAACATCAACATACACTATAACATCAACATACAGGGCATCATCATACATACTTAACATACATCATGCATAATATGTAACATCATCATCATGCCTTACATCCCATCTAAGGCCTCCCAAGGTCATCTTACATGTACCCAGGGGGACTTCACGTCAAAACTTACCTCTGCACTTTCCCCCGAAAGTCAGTACTTTTACTATGCCCCTCCTCGGGTACTACATCCCTATTTAGGCATATGGACACCCTTCAGTCGCATGGCCTCCTTGCGACTGAACATCATGCGATTGGACTCATACGGATGAACACTGTGCGAATGAATACCCATCGCGCGAATGGACTCTCAGTCGTGAGATTGAACACTATGCGAATGGACCTTATGTTAATGGACCTTATGCGAATGGACCTCATGCGAATGAGCACCTATGCGACTCGGCTCTCAGTCGCATGACTCCCCATGCGACTGGACCTCCAGTGGTGCGACTGAACCTCAATCATGCGACAGAACCCTAATCGCCCTCCAGTCAGCCGTATGGCCTCCAGTCGGTCGCCAAGCCCTAACTGGTGTAGAATGCAGTCCTTCCGAACTTAATCGCCATTTTCGACCTCTAAGCTCATCCAAACCCATTCTAAGCCCAAATCAACCATCCTAAACCTTAGGATGCATACTATGACACCATTCAAGCACACACAAGCCCAAGAACACACTCCAAACGCATCAAACACAATCACACCCAAATAGGTCAAACACACACACTTACAAAAACAGGTTTACTATGTGTTCCAGCCCCAAATCAGTTGAAAACAAGTAAAATAGAGGTCCTAGAACTCATACAAACTACAAGAAGAAGAAGGGCTTCGTCTAGACCCGCTACACGACGATTTGGCATGCTTAAATCCACTCGAATCAAGCCTTTTCTCTCTTTTTCTCCCTTTCTCTCTTCTTTCTCTCCTTTTGGCTGAGTTTTCACAAGAGTGGGGAGGATGTGGCTGCCCTCCCCCTCTTAATCCCCCACTTTTACCACTTTTCCCCCGTTTTGGCAAGTTTGGTCCCCCTAACTTTGGACTTTATTTCTTCTTCTTCTTTCATCGGCTACAAGGAAAATATCTAGGTGTTACAGATACTCTTCGGATGATGATTAACACTGATCCTAGTCATGGGTGTCGTAGGAACGAGAACTTCAGTATCCAGATTTGAAATGGTAGGTTCAGTATCCGGATTCCTTAATGCATTTTCAGCATCTTTTAAGCTTCCATCTTGATTAACGTTATGCTCATTGCTTGTCTCAACTGCGTCTTCATCATCTGATGAATCATTACTCTCGTTCTGAGCAGCTGCTGAAGATCCCGAAGCACCACAAGCTGGTGTCACATTGCTGGTATCCAGATTTGGTGTATTTAGGACATCGTACATCATCCGAGCAGCAATCTCTTAATTTGAATCTATCTGAGGAAGGTTAAGTGATTTGAAAAAGCCATCATAGTCAAAGAATGACGACGGACCTTTTCCAGAAGGGGGGATGGTGTATCGTCACACATCGACGTTGCACCACACCTCTATCTGACCTGTCGAGTTGTTATAAACCTGTTTGTCTGGTATGTTGTATCCAAGAAAGATCCCCTGATCTGCTTTCTCACTGAACTTGCCCTCCGGAGTTTTCTTCAGTAACGTGCATGGAGCTCCGAATGGTTCCAGATACTCCAGGTTAGGTTTGCGCTTCTGAACCAACTCATAGCAAGTCTTCCCATGCCGCTAAACTACTATCACATGATTAAGCGTGTAGCACGCATTGGCAACGGCTTCATTCTAGAACTGTACTGGTAGTTTTGAATCTTCCAACATAGTCCTTACAGTCTCGATCAAGCTCCTATTCTTGCGTTCAGTAACTCCATTCATCTGTGGCGTGTATGCAGAGTTGAATTGATAAACAATTCCCTTCTCCTTGCAGAAAGCATCCATCCACTGATTCATAAATTCAGTTCCATTGTCTGAATGAACCTTCCTGACCTTCAGATTGTAAAGAGACTCCAGTGTGGTGACGAGCACCTTGAACGATTCAAATGTTTCTGACTTAGCTTTCAGATCATCACCCAGGAGAAAGTGAGTAGTTATTTGTGGCTATAAGGCAGTACCAGTCTCCAGCGATACTCTTTGTACTGACCGGACCAAAAAGATCTATATGCAGTAGCTCCAGGGGCATCTCGATAGAGTTAACGTGCTTGGTCTTATGAGACATCCTGGTCTGCTTTCCCTTCTTGCACGAGACACAAAAATCTGGATGTTTGAAGTTCTTTACAGTAACTCCCTCAACTAGGTTGTTATGAATCAGATGATTCATCTTCTTGTGATTTATGTGTCCCATTCTCCTGTGCCATAAGATGGATTCCTTCTCTGTTGCCTTTGATAAAAAGCACTGAACAGTGGACTCAGTAGTAGAAGCATTTGACATATCCAAGACGTACAAATCATTGTACCTTGACGCTGACATTAATACCCGCTCCTCAGGAATCTCCATCCCCTTCCTCAGAATGTAACACTTCCTATTGTCAAACATTACTTTGAAGCCCTTATCACATATCTGAGAAACTGAAAGCAAATTGTTTTCCAAATGTTGAACATAATTTACTTTATCAAATTTTACCTTTCCATTACCTACTTCTCCTTGTGCGGTAATGTATCCTCCTTTTTTTCTATCAAAAGAAACATGTCCCCCTTTAATTTGTTTGACATTGAAAAGGAGAGACTGATTTTCCGTCATGTACCTGGATGCTTCGCTATCTACTATCCATGTGTTGGTAGAAGCACTATAGCGGACAACCTACACAAAATAGAAAATAATTAGTTAAGGAGGGGGACCCAAGCCTTTACTGGCTTGGGTTTCCAATAGGCATCACACATTACAAACTCGACCCACTGTCCTTTTGGAGTTGGAGAAGTGTCATTTTTCTGCTTATCAACACTATCAGACACATCAGATGTTTTAGCTTTCCATAGACCATCCTTGTGTAAGGCTTGTTTGTGGTAAACCAATTACTGATTTACAGTTTGAACATTAGATTTATTTTCAAAAACAGGTTTCACCTCAGGCATCATAGACTTGCCAGTGACTTGTCTGTATTGTCTGTGGTGTTGGGGAGATCATAAGACCGAGCAGGTGTTTTAGTCCTAGCAGGTGTCTTAGATCTCTGTTTTGAAGAAATCAATTTAACTTCCTGATCTAGTTCAACTTTAAGTCTAGGTGTCTGATAGCAAGGACAGTGTGAAGAAATGTGGCCTCTTTGCTCATAAGTATAGCATGATCTCCTCTCAATAGGACTAAAAGATCTCTTGTGTACACTTCAGGCATGGGTCTTTTGGTCTCAACTTTAGGTTTTTCACCTTCTTTGACAAATTTGATTTGTTTAACATTATGATTACTTTGTCTTTTAAAATGATTGATATCTTGCTTAACAGATTTGGACAGAGTAGGTTTCGCAGTCTTACGTTGTGTTACAGAAGATTGTGAACTCGACCCAAGAGATAAATTATCATCATTTTTCACCCGGTCCTCAATGACGGTTTTATCCTTTGTGCCTGATGTTAAAGTCTTCTGATCGGCAGTCGGAGAAGCAGGTTTAACTGTAGTGTCCGGATCACTAACCAGTGGGGTAGTCACCACATGGTCCTTGATGGGATTATTGTTAACCGGTCTTTGTTTGGTGTTCAGGAGGATCTCATGTGGTGGAGGCATAACTTTATAACCCAGCAAAAAAAAAACTTCCCCATTTTTTCTTTCTTTAACCAAGTGTTTCAAGATGTGAGAGGAACTAGCTAAACTATGTAGTTTTTGCTTTAAGGATTCATTTTCAACTTGTAAAACAGCTCTGTCCTTTTTAGTTTCCTTAATTTTTTTATGTAAAACTATATGTCATTTTCTTGGTTAAAAGCAACAACCTCAGTCTCTTTTAATTGTTTTCTCAGCAAATAAATTTTCTTATTAAATCTGCTTTCGTTTTGCCATAATGCTCTATTAGCCTCTGTGCAAAGTTTTAAGTCATTTACTAAGCTACCATTATGTTCTAATAACCTAGCAAATTTTAGATCGATGCATTCCCTAAACTTATTACATTCAACACAAGCATGCTTATCAAAGAGATCGTCTTTCGATTCTACCTGTGGAGATGTAGAGGTGCTAGCCATGAGAGCAGCCAGGGGTTCCTGGTGTGCTGCAGATTCTGCATTTAGTTCATCCTCCACTAGCTGATCAATAGCAGCCATAGTCTCATTCATATCAGCAGTATCAAGCTCAACTGAGTTCTCCCCCCTCACTTGCTGAGTCGTCATTCAGATCATCAATGAATGCAATGTTAGCTTCACCATAAGATTAGAAACGGAAGCACCAGTCTTGTCCTTCATCACCCTGTGCTACCATTGCTTTGGAGTCATGGCTGGTTGATGTTGCCTTTGGAGTCTTGTCCTTATCCTGCCTGTTAAATGATAAAACGGGTTGCCATTTCTTGTCTTCATAGGTTTGACACTCTCTCTCTTGAAATGGCCTTTTTCACCACAGTTGAAACAGGTGACTTTTGACTCGTCAAATCCAAAAGTTGTATCCTTTGTAGCCACCAGGTTCTGTCCTGTCTTTTTAACAAACTTCTTAGCTCTACGTACAGCACTAGCGAGAGCCCACATAATATCCATTCGCTCCAGCTCAGTTTCATCCACTTGCTCATAATCTTCGTCGACCAAGTGGCAGTTACCAATCTTTCCTCCTACTGACCCGTCATAAGAATGTACCATAGCAGCAAGTAGATCTGTATGCTCCTTAGCCACTTCCACAGTTACATTGCCCAGATGCTCTGTCATTAACTTCGTTGATTGAGCTTCTGCAGAACTGTGTTGAACCCCTGATGAAACATTTGACTCACCACCTAAAGATGCACTTTGAACGGTTGCAGATGTGTTAGACATGAAAGCAGTCTGCAAGGGTGCACTAGAAGAAGCTGTAGTAGGGGTCATATTGTAGAGAGAAGGATTCTGAGTGTAGGTTCCCTTCTTAGACTTGTACTTATGTCAAACCTCTTCCTCCCTCAATTTCAGAATAAAATCATTTATGTCCAATGTCTCCAGCACAGCATTATGTCTTAAAGTGGAAACAAATGAATCCCACTTATCAGGTAACCCATCAGCCAAACTCAACACTTTATCTTCCATGGACGTTTTAACCCCGTGAGTGTGCAGTTCACTCATCAAATGATAGAAGCGGTCGATCACATCATCCAAACTTTCATTCCCAGTAGATGAGAAATTATCAAATTCCTTCTTCAAAGCTTTAGCCTTTAGAGACTTAAGTGTTGAATTTCCCTCATAACGTTTCTCAAGAGCCTTCCATGACTTTTTGCACTGCTTGTGTTCTGAGAACTGATAGAAAATGTCTTTCGGAATGGACTGTGTCAACAATGCATAGGCCTTCTTCTAAGCATTATATGCAAGTTTTTGTGAGTCACTCAAACAACTTAGAGAAAGTGGAATACTATCAGCTCCAACTGGCATAGTGTAACCAGTCTCAATTGTGCTCCATAAGTTTGTGTCCACTCCATTCAGATGAATCTCAAACCATTGCTTCCATTAAGGGTATTCGTCAAGAGACAGAAGCTTTGGTGGTTTGTTGTGATTCCTGATCTTATTCTCCAAGAGCAAAAGATTCTGAATTCTGGAGTCCTTCCCGGCTGAGAGAGCAAAGTTCTGTGTATCCATAATGAACTAGTCTGAAAACTTGACAACACAACTGAGTATGCGACTGGGGACGCGACTAGGGTGCAACTGAGACACAACAGTGCGATTGAGCTTAGTTGTATGAATGAGCAGATGACTAGGACAATCGTGCTAATGAACAAACGACTAGGCCAATCGTGCGATTGAACTTTGCGAATGAAGTTCATTCGTGCGATTGGGTCAATCGTCCGACTGAGACCGCTGAGTTCGAAATTTATCAACATTTTCACTCAATTCGACCTAAAAACACAATTTTGAAAACCCTAATCGGCTGAAACTCGAAAAAGACTAACTTTTGAAGACATGCACTCGTAAAAACTGAATTTTAATGCAAAAAGGATGGATCTTTTGATTGAAAATGTTGACTTTTGCAAAAACGCGATTGAATCCGCATAGAATCAAGAGCCAAAGCTCTGATACCACTTGTTAGGACCGTGTATGAACGGAGTACTAACTGATTCAATGTGAAACCATATCAAATAGTGCGGAATCCTATTTGCTTGGCGATCAAATCAGGGAGAACGTTAATCCGATCAAAACTAACGATTAGAATACGTTAAGAATTGATTAGAATTGATCAGAAACGTTCTATGAAGTTGGAATAGACTCTCTGGACGAACAGGGACGGCTAGGGTTAAGAATTCTCAAAGTGTTACGTTTTTCCACGAATTAAGTGGTATTTATAGGTTACAGTTTTCATTCATACGACTGAGCCATGCGTATGGCTCAGTCGTGCGACTGAGTTGTACGATTGATTCATTCGTATGACTGAGTTAGTCTTATGACTCAATCGTGTGTATGGCTCAATCATCTGGTTCAGTCGTGCGACTGGCCCATTCGCATGGTCCAATCATGCGACTGAATCATGAGACTTAGTTAAACATATTCCCGAACCTTTAACGATACAGAACTATGTCTAACAACTGTAAACCAATATAAAGTGTTCACATAAGCGTGTAATAATCAATCATATGTGTACAAAGACAAGTTTTCATTACATATATCAAACATTACATCAGTGTAACAAAATGGAAGTCAATTACATTCAAGCTCACTAGAACTAGAACTAATACATGTGTACCAACATGTTGAACACTATGTGACGCCATCATCGCCTGAAACTAGGCGGACTAGAAAGTTCGGCTACTGACTGGGGATGTTTATAATGAGTCTTCTGATGGTTTGGTGTCATTAGAGGTCACAGATATCCAGATCCTATGTCCACACCTTCGTAGGTACACCTCATACTCTGTCTGGGGCTTTTCCTCCTAAGGTTCCTAACAGGGGCAGTCTTATCTGTTGGGTGTGCAGGTGTTTTTCCCCTATCAGCCATAGTCTTGTTATCCTGTAAAAATTATCATGAGTAATTTGGTTTCTCATAGCTCATGGCAATAATAATAATAATAGTACTAATAGTAATAGTGATGGTAGTAGTGTCAATAACCAGTAGTATCATCAAGCAATAACATTCATGAAAGTTTAATTAAAATTAGCTTTAGACCATGTTAAGAAAATTCCTTAAGTCATCTACTCCAAAAATCACACTATGAGTTTCGTGCTGGAATTTACGCGTCCGATAATTTCATGATTACGTTGATCAAGTGTAATCATCAATTTATCCAACCCGCTTACTCTAACATTCACCAAAGCAAGGACAGTCCCTGGGTCTACTAAGGTAACCCTGACGTCTCTATAACATGTGGCTCTGATAGCAATCTGTCACACCCTGGGCCCAAGGTGGGTGGGACATCACAGATTAGCAACATACATGGCAGCGGAAATAAACCATCATAAGAGTGCACAAGGAGAGGAATTACATGGCATTCCATTTTTAATGTCAAACCGGGCTATAAGTCTAGCCCACCATTCAAGAGTACAAATTTATTACATAATCCAAAGTGTTTAAAAACCACAAATCAAGTTTTTAAAAATGTTTTCAATTCAAGTAATGCCATGGGTAGTCATAATTCTAGGTCATCCAAATCTGGTTCTCCAATCAAGCCACTTTCATTAGGGATTACCTGAAACATGCTCAAAAAGATTTTGTGTCAACTGAAAAGTTGGTGAATTGAAGTGCTTAGTGTTTAAAAACAAAAGAACTCTTTAAAGTCCATAAGTAAATTTAAAAATCAAAGCATCACTGTTGTGGGGTCACAATCTACCCTTCACTCAGTCCCGATTAGCCTCTTCTAAGGTTGTGTTTAAACCGGTTAACCCTATGGAAAACTGAGCCTCAAACAGTGTACCAAACCTACTAGATGGTCCACCATAGTGTCTCATAAAAACCTGTTACATGACATAAACGATCCCTCAGGATCTCAATGGGGTACCCTTCCTATTCGGAAGGCACTGTGTGAGGGATTCCCCAAGTAGATATACCCATATAGGACAAGAGGTTCACACAAGAATCAATGATTATGATATAGGTAAGAGCAGGTTCAAACATTATCCACAACATATAAGTGTCAGCAACAGCACTGTAATAGTTATAGTTCAACCAAAGCATGTTTCATCCTAAATCAATAGTAAAATGGGAACACTGGAACTCACCTTAAATAAATCAACCGTTCTTCAGTCACAGAAATGATTCAAGTCTTAGCACCCACTGATCAAGATACAAGTAGTAAGCTATGTGTTCTTAGACTAATGAAAGTGTAACTAATTGTATTTTTATGGTTATATGTTCATGTGGCTTCGTTTCTTAGAAGTTTACATCAAAAGTTTCCTTTTCAGGAAAGATTGGGTTTTGGCATATGAATAACAAGTTCTTATGATTCTTATAAATGTGTGTACATAATAATAAGTTTAATATCAGCTTCTAGTCATTAAGTTACTACAATTTAGTTATATTTTCAGAATTTACACTTTGGTCCCTCAAGTTTTAGAATTTACAATTTTTACCCCAAAGTTGCATTCTTTCCATTTCTTGACCCAAATGTGGTCCTTATTAGTTCCTAGTGGTTTTATATTACCTATAGGCTTATTTAAACTTGTCATTTCCTGATTTTATCTTTGATAGTTTTAAACTTAAAATTCAAGTTAACGGTTACGGTAAAACCGACGTTTTTAACAGTTTGTTTTATATCCTTCTGTTTTCATCCAATTCACCTTTAACATCATTTAATAACTTATAATAAGTCTAATAAGCAGTCAAAAATATGTCTTTGGGCTCTTTTGACTAAAAACTTCATTTTTATGATTTACCCGTTAAAACGCGTTTTTACCCAGAATCGAACGTCCAAATACGTTTTAATTCATGTTTTCACATATATTTGAATAAATGTCTCTAAATTACTGAAATATTTGATATTTATGGTTTCCAAGTATCTTTTATAATTTTTAGGATGTTACCCAACTTTACCAGGTGAAGTCCCGTTTTTAACGTTTAATTTCCATTTACTCATGAGTTTAACCCAAATATCATCAAATCTAACCATTATGCCCATGATTTTTACATTAGAGCTTTTAATTCTTTTTAATATGCAAATTTCCTTTATTTTGCTATTTTTGAGTGATTTTCCGCTTGTTCGGGTTTCAAAATAAGTCCATTTTGTTCCCAAGTTCTTTCTTTTTAAATTTCCATCCATATCAGCAATTTAGAATATTTCATATTACCCATATCTACTGAAACATACATCAAAACTATCAGATCTAACATGTATCACATATATGTTGCTTTTACTAGATGATTTACACCATTTACACTTGTGTAAACCCTATAAATCATGCCCAAACATCACCTAATCATTTTGTAGCTTTCAAATCAGAATTTTAAGTTGTTCATAAAATGTTTTTGAGAAGGTTGTACGGCTTGGTTGGGTGGGTTTTTAAACATGTACATAAATTGTGTTATTTCATGTAAAAAGAGGTTTTCTAGGTGTTAACTTGTGTTCCAACCAATTATTTACCAGCTTATCATGATGTATACCTCATTTGATATTAAGAGCACCTCAAGAACAGGTTATAAGCCGCAAGATTCTACTAGAAACAAAAATGAAAGGGTTTGGTTGTTTATTGAAGTAAAACACAAGAAACAACTTGATTCGGGTGTGTTAAGGCTTACCTTTCCAATGAACCGTGAGTTTGAGAGTTTATGAGTCTAGAATCAATGATGAACTTTGAACATGAGCGGGAGCACCTTGTTATTGCAAGAATCATGTACACAAGTCCCTCAAATGTCACTTCCTTGCACGGATTAGGCTTTAATGATGATGAAATGTTGATGTTCTTCACGATTTGGCTGAAAATATGTGAAGTGTGTGTTTGTTTCGGATGGGAACCAAGAGCAAAGAGATGGAGAGAAGTTTAAAATGAAATTGTTTGCATGTATAGGATAGTGGGAAAGAGTGGTGCATAGTTGTAAGTTATGTAAGAAGAAAAGAAAAGAAGGGGATTGGAGGGGAGGGGTGGTGCGGCGAGTGTGTGTAGGTGTGGGAGGGTTTTGTTTATTTTTTTTAAATAAATTATGTTGTGTAGTTTTGTTGTCTAGTGTAGTATTTTATGTGGTAGTTTCTAGTTAAGTGTTTTTAAGTTTTTAGATGTGTATGTATTCAATTAATTCTAAATTATGTGTGTCTACACATAACTAATTGTTTTCAACTTGATTCTAACATTTTGACATGTTTAATTATAATTTAAGAACATTAATTATTCTATTCCAAAGCAAGACCTAAAGTATCATCTAGGAAATTGAACGCATAATAATAATGATGGAAAAATAGTCAAGTAGTACTAATAATAATATTACTGATATTAATAATAGTAGCAATAATTGTTAGAGGTCAAGGTTTAGAATGTTGACCTCGGGGTCGGTTGTTACATTTAAAGAACTTCATTGCTATGTAGGTTAAAAGAGCTATTTGTTGGAAAATGTCCATGTATTCAACCTCCTCTGGACTTAAACACTCTAGATCATCAAAACAGAATTGAAAGTCACTAGAGTGGTCATTTCCTGAGACAAAAGCACAACTATCCTAAAAAGGACTTTGTTGAACTTGTTGAGACCTGGGTTTCTCTGGAAATATGATGTAGGGCCCGGAGGAGCAAGATGGTTTTTGATTGTTATTCAGCTACATCTAGGGCTAAGGAGTTCTTGAACCTTCAACAACACATAGGGTATTACTGAGAGAAGGGTTTGAGCATCTATTCATCTGATGGCCTTATTGTTTCTCCATATCCATACAGTATCCATTAAGGATTTCGTAGAGTTCAGGCATGGTGAGTGTGTTCAAGTTTTTAGTTCTCTTGATAGAGACACAATAGAAAGTCCACTCATGAGGAAGTGCACTCATGAACTTTCTGACTATGTCTCTCTTCTCAAGAGTCAACCCGTAGACTGAGGAGATGTAATTAGATACATGTATCTGAAGTAGTATTGGCTTAAGGTCTCACCAGCAATGTAAGTGAAGTTTTCAAACTTCTGCTTCAGTACATCCTTCTTGGGCTCTTTGGATTCTAAAGAACCAGAGTACATCAATATCAAAGCATCAAAGAGTTCTTTGGTTGTAGTGTAATGCTCAAATACTGCCATTATGGAGTTTGGTATGGCAGTGAGGAATACAATCATTGCTTTGCTATCGATATCCATCTTCTTGAAGTCTTCATCTAAGTAATCCTAAATTTCCTTCTCTATCATAGTCCCATCACCGGTTGAGGAAGCCACATTTGGTTTGTAAGGACCATGAGTGATAGATTTCCATATCCGGGTATCTTAATACTTGATGAATCCTTCAATATGTTGACACCAGCATCTGAAATTATCAGGGGTGATAATAGGAGCCTTAATCATGGTTCCCATCTCAGTTTCAGAATAAGTTTGATTTATGGCCATTTGGGGAGAGTGAATGAGTTCTAAGAAGTAAGGGTGATTTGGGATGGTTAGATCTCACAATCAAGAGCGTGGATGCTCTGATATCAATTGCAGGATTGATATTGTTCTATCAACACAATATTATCTTTCAAACTCACTAAGTTTCACTCTTGATGAAAGAAGAATCTCAAACTAAGTTGATAATAATATACTATGTGAGCAGCACACAATAAAATAGTTTTCAAGTTATTTGTATATATTACTTCTCAACTCAAGGTGTACAAGATTCTTACAGGCATATGTAAATGAGTTACAATGATAAACTATATATACTACTATTTATAGTCGGTTATACTTTGAAAACCAGTTGTAACATTCATCTAAACAAATACTACATTGCTAGACATAAGGTATCTAAGATAAAATATTATCCTAGTTTAGGTAGTCATGACATGTCCATGACTTACCTTTTTCCTACCAACTAAACGTGGTAACTGTACTAACTGATAAGGAATGAAAAGTGGAATAAAGTACGGTCAACTACATGTGCGTGGGAAAGCACCATGCAGTATATCAGAGATTGCAACGGCTTGTCAGAAGGGCTACACTTATATCCACTGGTTCATAATAGATTTTTCCAAAGGCAAACTGGCTTTGGAAGAACAATTTCTTCCAAAGCCATTTATACTTCGAAAGAGTCTACTTCTTCCGAGACTTATGTTGGTCTTCAAGACTTTATCTATCGGAAGTCTTTTTCCTTGAAATCTTCTAAGTGTTTATCTTTGTAAGATGGCTTCACTTTGTCTTCGGAAGACAGAGTTCCTTCTTTGGAAGTTCTTCTTTATTAATCTTTGGAAGTGTAGCATTGCCTTCAGAAGTCTTTATCAGTTTGTAGGGCCCCGTTCCTGGGCACCTCACAGTTGGTCATTCATCGCACATAAAACATACATTTATTCAAAACATCACAGCGGAAATTAATTAAAACCATTTCATATATTAACGACAGCTTTTGCAAAGTATTACAATACAGTTAACCGTTATAAAAGATCATAATTGCATTACATCACAAAACATCATTGTTATACTAATGGATACCATCCTAAAAATGCCAAGTAGCTGCCCCGTGTCATCCTCAGCAACTCTAACCTGCCAACTGGAAAATACATAAAAGTCAGCGTTGCTGAGCGAGTTCTAGTTTTATAAAATATAACATACATTACTTTCGTTAAAACCCTTCTTTGCTTTCATACGCGATCATGCATCATATATACAAATAGATAATATCGTTACTATCTTTCATTAACATTCATTAACTTTCCTCATCATATTCATTCTCTCATTCCATTTCATTTACATTCTCTTTCGTATACATACTTTCGTTTCATACTTTACATTATCTCTTTCTTTCTTTCTTATACTTTCATAACGTTCTTTACATCATTCTTTACGGTTCTTACTTTCTTACTTTCTTTTGTACGTTACTTCATTCTTTTACTTTCATACGGATCGATAAACAATACCCCGAACATTATGCATGTAGCTGATTTGGGCCTGTGGTAATTAAACCATGAACATTGTGCATGAAGCTGACCCAGTCACCTAGGGCAAGTCATCTCTCCCATTCATTCAAACCAATTGGTAATACCCGGAACATTGTGCATGAAGCTGATGCTGAGTCTGTGATAATTAAATCACAAACATTGTGCACGAAGTTGACCCAGTCACCTAGGGCATACCAAAGGCCTCGTCAATCTTAATGATTGACCCTGTGTGCATCCTTTGGGGTAGCTAACCCGCATCACAGTTGAGCTAACGACAACATGGTCGTGCACCTCCTTTTTATTTGCTTGCAAGGCATTCTTTCATTCATTACGTTTTACTTCTCATCTTTGTTATCTTTAACTTCGTTACGTTATCCTTTACATTCTTTCATACATTTGTCATACTACGTAAAGTAATAACATAATATTTAACGTATTTTATAATATAATATAAATACATTTGAATATCATTAAAAGATAACACATTATACATACCACACATCATTCATACATACTATAACCCTAAACCATCCCATAATCATGCTTATGGGTAATCATAGCCCATAGGTCAAATTAGGTCAAACCCTACAAATTCTGGTTTTCCTAAATTTCAGAATATTTTCTAAGTGTTTGGGTGCATGGGAACTGTTTTTCTGCCCTGTTTAGGAGTTTTGGCACTATATGGGCGCCTGAGCTACACTTGGTCTCTAACACTTAGGCGCATGAGCCCTTGGGCGCTGGACATTATTCAGGCGCATGGGCCTGACTTAGGCGCATGGGCACTTAGGCGATTGGGCACTATTCAGGCGTATGGACTTGGGACGGTTGGGCACACTTAGACAGTTTTTGACCATTGGGTGCATGGGCCATTGTTTAGGTGCATGGGCAACCAACTTGCACCTATTCAACATAATTCAGTCCCAATCAAACATATGTCATGATCTAAACTTAACACTAACATTCTAAGCATCATAACATGAACATAACTACAAATTAAACTCAAACTTACACCCACCCACATACAAATTCATACATACCCATACATGAGAAAAACCCGTTTTTGTAAAACATTCTTACATGTATTTCTAGCCCCAAAATCGTTTAAAACATGTAAAAAGGGGGTTTTAGAAACTCAAATTTTTTTCATTCATGTTCAAACTCTTTAACTTGAGCTTTCCCAATGGATTCGAACGTCTAGATGTGTCTAAAACACACAACCCAAAACCACATACACATATAAGCATGCAACCGAGGCTAAATCTAGCCAAGAACAACTTAAGTACACAAATTCTTAACTTAAACCTGGTTTCTTCATGTTCTTCTTCAAAGATCCGAGAGCTTTTTGCTCTTTGTCTCTCTAAAACCGCAAGAAATGATATGTGCAGATGGAGTGGGCGGCCATGCCCACTTTTGTACCAACTTTTGATACTTTTTGTAATTTTAACACTTATAACCCCTCTACTTGGGTAACATTTTCTTCTATTTTATTCGAGTTTATTATTTCTTTCACGTCTATAAAAATATCCGGGTGTTACACAGTTGTACCAAAATTGTTCTATGTGTTGTTTTAGTTGCATCAGCCTTACATGACCCAACAAAAACATCATCAAACAACATCAATTGCACAATCTCATGATCAAAAGTTAATATTTTCGGTAAGGTAGGAACTAGGTCTTCAAAATCATGGATTTCTTGCAAATCAACCTAGATAAACATTCATATAACCTAACTAACATCAAATCATCATCAAATCATCATCAATTTCATCCCAATTTACGAATTAGGGTTCATCATCATAAAAAATTATGAAAAACTTGATAAAACATACCTTTAGGTGTGTTTAGATGATGATTAGCACTTGTATTCACCTTGTACAACTTGAATTTCAATCAAAATTGACTTGGATGCTTGTTCTTGGATCAATTTCTCAAATGTAATGGGGGTTTGGGGCTGCTTGCGGGCAAATAGAGGGTGGGAGGGTTTAGGGTTCAATTTTGGTAACATTTAGTTAATTGGTAATTATAAAATAAACCCCTCTTGTTAATCTTTTATAAAAGTTAATCTTTTAGCACTTTTTAAATAGTTTTAACTACAAAATATAGTTAGTATTAGTCAATAATAATAATCATAAACCTTTATCAACAAATGAGAAGCTCATAAAATATATATTGCATGTAGTCACGCTATTAAATAAAATTCACAAATAATACTTAAACTTTATAAATCACATAACTACAAATTAATCTTATTAATTAACTTATTATCTGATAATCATTATTAGATGTTATTAAGTCACCAATGTTTAATTACAACTGGTGTGTGCTCACGACACGTGTATGCAAGACCTAACAGAACAAACAGAGTTTGGTAACGAAAAAGTACCGGATGTAACATTAACCCCATGTTGAAAGAATTTTCGTCTCGAAAATTGGGTTAAATGGTTGAGTTACATCCCTTGTCTACTGCATTGGTATAAGAAGATCGTGTGAGTTTTGAGTGAGGTGTCACATTATCCCCATATTGAAAGAAATTTCGTCTGGAAATTTAATCTTTACCTTTGCCGGTAGTAGTCGTTGCTTCAAACAGATGAGGATACTTGAGCTTCATCTGATCCTCATGTTCCCACGTGAACTCTGGTCCACGTTTTGCGTAACAGGGAACCTTGACGATAGGGATCTTGCTTTGTTTCAATGTCTTGACCTCTCGATCCATTATCTCAACCGGTTCTTCAATGAATCATAATTGCTCATTGACTTGTACTTTCCCGAGCAGTACAATCAAGGTTTCACTAGGTTTCACTAGATAAACACTTCTTCAAATTCGAGATATGGAACATATCATGAATTCCACTGAACGAATCAGGTGGCCTTAATCAGTATGCCACCGGGCCAATTCTTTCTATGATCTCGAATGGTCCAACAGACCATGGGGTAAGCTTTCATCGTTTTCCAAAACGGATCACACCTTCCCATGGTGAGACCTTTAACAAGACTTTATCACCATCTTGAAACTATACAGGTTTCCTTTGTTTTATTAGTGTAGCTGTCATGTCTGTCTCGGGCTGCTGCCATACGGTTTCTTATCTGTACTATATTCTCGGTGGTCTCATTTACTAACTCAGGGCCAGTCAATTGACTATCACCAACCTCTTCCCAACAGACTGGTGACCTACATTTCCGCCTGCACAGTGCCTCCAACGGTGCCGCTTGGATACTGGTGTGGTAACTATTGTTATAGGAAAATTCCAACAAAGGTAAATGAACTTCCTAATTGTTACAAAAATCGATTACAAACGTTCGTACCATAACTTCCAAGGTCTGTATGGTGTGCTCGCTCGGTCCATCAATCTGAGGATGATATGCAATACTCATGTCTAATTGTGTACGCAGGAATTTCTGTAATGATTGCCATAAATGTGAACTAAAGCTAGCATACAATCTAAAATAATTGAGATTGGTAGTCCATGCCGAGACAGCTTCCTTTAGGTAAATGTGAGTCAACTTATCCATCTTATCCGTTTCTTTGATTGCCAAGAAGTGAGCAGACTTAGTCAACCTATACATAATCACCCATATCATGTCACACCCACTAGGAGTGCTGGGTAATTTGGTAATGAAATCCGTAGAGATCTGCTCCCACTTCCATAAAGGAATCTCAGGTTGTTACAGTAACCCACATGGCTTTTGATACTCAACTTTCACCTTGGAGCAGGTTAAACACTTGCTCACCTAGGTAACTACATCTGCCTTCATGTTAGGCCACCAATATTGCGTCTTAAGATCATGATACATTTTGTCTGAACCGGGATGTATTGAGTATTTTGATTTTTGCACCTCACTTATAAGCAAATCCATTAAATTCCCATAGGAGGGCACCCAAAGCCTATCAATGAAGTAACCAAATCCTATCAGCTTACACCTCAAGTTGCTTATTCATCCCACACATGACTCAAGCTTGATATTTTCTATTTTAAAAGCTTCTGTCTGTGTTTCCTTCATTTGTTCAGGCAGTTGAGTGCTGATAGTAAGCTGTAAAGCTCGCAGTCGCCTAGGCTTGTTGTTTCCTTCATGCTTAGAACATCGGCAACCACATTTGCCTTCCCCAGATGATACTTGATATCTCAATCATAGTCATTCAATAACTCCACCTAGCACCGTTTCCTCATATTTAGTTCCATCTTCTCAAAGATACGTTGAAGACTCTTGTGATCGGTGTAAATAGTGCATTTGGTACCGTACAGGTAGTGTCTCCAGATCTTCAAAGAAAAAACCACTACACCCAATTCCAAGTCATGGGTGGTATAGTTCTTCTCGTACATTCAATTTTCTTGAGGCGTAGGCTATCACATTATCTGGCTGCAAAAAAGACACAACCCAGTGCCCGAATGGATGTATCACAGTACACCACAAAATCATCCATCCCTTTTGGTAATGCCAGTATCAGTGCGCTGACCAATTCTTAATTACATCCACCTTTGCAGGATCTACTTGGATTCCTTTTCTCATTCAAATATGACCCAAAAACTGCATCTCTCATATCTAGAAGTCACACTTAAAGAATTTAGCGTACAATTTTTCAATCTTCTACAGTTGTAAGATCAACCGTAGATGCTCTTCGTGTTCCTCCTTGGTCTTGGAATAGATCAATATCTCATCGATTAACAAAATAACAAACTGATCAAGGTAGGGTTTAAACACACGGTTCATAAGGTCCATGAATACCGCCAGTGCATTAATCAACCCAAACGGCATGACCAAGAGTTCATAAAGGCCATAACGGCACTTGAATGCCGTCTTCGAGATGTGTTCTTCTCGGACTCACAATTATGATAACCAGATCTTAAGTTAATCTTAGAATAGTAACTGGATCCCTAAAGTTGATTGAACAGATCATCAATTGTAAGGCTCCATTCCCGAGCACCTCACAGTTGGTCATTCATAACAATAAACATACATAATATTATACATTACATAAAACATTATAGCGGAATTACATTAACAAAAGCCTATTCATTTCATTAATAAATTACTGTTGTTATGCAATACAACATTGTTAGGTTACAAAAGAAAACATCCATTAATTGCATTACAAAACAACAATAATAACATGCGTGAATGGATACCAGTCTTGCCCTGCCAAGTAGCCTCCCCGTGTGCCATGCTCAACAACATTACATGCCAACTAAAAATGCATAATAGTCAGCGCTGCTGAGTGAGTTCTAGTTTTGTAAGTATCAAAATACTTTATACGGTTCATACAAGAAAATACTTCCTGTACATGCTTACATAATCATTCATCGTACATACAACATGGTTTTACCTTATTCTTTATTCCTTATCTCACTTATTCATTCGTTTCGTACTTTATCATTATCTTTCGCTATGGTTCATTTCGTACTTCATCACTTCGTTCCTTTCGTACTTTATCATTTCGCTCGTTTCGTACTGTATCTAGATTCCGTCAAGCTTTTCCCCCATCGTGGCCCGAAGCCACCATTCCGGGCACAAAGCCTCATCACTATTTGGCACAAAGCTCATGGCCCGAAGCCACCATTCTGGGTACAAAGCCTCCGTATTTCTTGGCACAAAGCCCGTGACCCGAAGCCACCATTCCGGGCACAAAGCCTCATTTTTTTCGGTGTCGAATGACAAGGATCCTATTTCATACTATGAATCAGTCACCAAGACTGATCCCCTGTGTGTGAACCCTTATGAGTTAGCCAAAATCGTACGCTATAAGACACAGATTTGAGCTGACAACTCTCATGAGTTGTGTTCCTCCTTTCATTCTGCTTGCAAGCCTTTTCTTTCTTTCACTACATTATACTTTATGTTCATTCATTCATTCATCATACTACGTAAATCATAACATAATACTTAACGTATATTATATATACGTTTGAAAATCATTAAAAGATAGCACTTCATACACATATGCATATCATACATTCATCATAACATCATGCATATTCTATTCATAGAACCTTTCATATACATGCTTAAAATAGGCCAAAACAGTCCATAAGTCAAACTATGGTCAAACTCTAAAATTCTATTTTTCCAAAAATTGAGGAAAATTTTCTATGTCTTTGGGCGCATGAGCACTATTTGGGCACATAAGGACTGTTTGGGCGTTTCTCCACTATGTTGGTGCATGAGTCTCACTTAGGCGTTTCAACACTTAGGCGCATGAGTCTCTTGTGCGCATGGGCACTATTTAGGCGCATCAGCTTTCACTAAGAAATTTCTAAGGCATTTCTAGGCGCATGGACTACTGTGTGGGCGCGTCATCATATACTTAGACTTTCTAAGTCATATTTTTAGGTGCATGGGCCCTGTTTGGGCGCATGACCTTACATAGAACTTTTCTAAGGCAAGTAACTAGGCACATGGGCCCTATTGGGCACATGACCACCAACTTATGCAATTCTAATATATTTATCAGTCCCAAACAACATCTTAACATGTTCTAAGCTTATACAACTATCCTAAATATCAAACCAAGCATTTATAACCTCAAAACATTTAAACACATGCACATGTACATACGGTTAGTCATATTACATTTATAAAAATAATTTTACATGCATTTTCAGCCATAAAAACCTTCAAAAACATATAAAATACGGGGTCTAAAAACTCACCTTAGCTGCTTTCAATCTCAACTCTTCAACTTGAACTTCCCAAATATTTCAAACATCAAGATATGTCTAAAACACACGACCGAGCACATACACACACATAAGAGTATGTATAACTCGGTTTCATGGTAAAAAAATCCATAAAAAGCGAACCAAAGACTCATAAAACACTTACCTTAGGCCGAACAGCTGCTTTCTGTCTCTAATAATCGAAGAAATCAGGTCTTCTTCTTGTTCTTTTCTTTTGGTCGACAAAACAACAAGAGAGAGGTTGTTATGGGCGTCCATACTTAAAGTAAAAATAAAATAATTAAGTTTTTGTCCTTTTTACACTCTATTCCCTCCACTTTGGCTTCTTTTTTTTCTTTCAAGAAGCTTTCCCTTTTCTTTTCTTATTATTTTTCTTTCTTTCATTTAGATAAAATTTCCATGTGTTACAAGTCCACTACCCTTAAAGAGGTTTCGTCTTCGAAACCCGTAACTCTTCAAATAACTGTGGGTAATGCTGTCTCATCTCTTCTTCAGTCTCCCACATGGACTCGGAAACCTTTCAGTGTTTCCACTGCACCCGCACAAGTGGAACCACTTTGTTGTGTAGTCTCTTCTCTTTTCGATCGATGATTGCCACTGGTCGCTCTATATAATATAGCCGTTCATCAACTTCAATGTCATCCAGTGGTACAATCATATCTTCATCAGCTAAGCACTTCCTTAGATGAGATACATGGAATGTCAGATGTATTCCACTTAACTTATCAGGAAATTCTAATCGATAGGCCACCTCTCTACTCGTGTGATGCTTGTGAAAGGTCTTATGTACCTCAGGCTTAGCTTAACTCGCTTCCTGAATCGGATAATCCCTTCCAAGGTGAGACCTTCAACATAACTCAGTCACCCACCATAAATTCAATCGGTCTTCGCCTCTTGTCGGCATACGACTTTTGTCTATCTTTTGCTGCCTTCATAATGGCTATGATCTTTTCTATCTTTTCAGTGGTAGCCTCGATCACCTTAAGGCTTCCCAACTCTTTTCTCCAATATCACCCTAACATACGGGTGTCCTACACCTTCTACCGTATAGCATCTTGTAATATTGCATGCCAATGCTGGTATGATAACTGTTATTATACGGGAATTTTGCTAATAGTAAGTGATCATCCCAACTTCCTCCAAAATCGATCACGCATGCTCGAAGCATGTCCTTGAGCGTTTGAATCATCCTTTCCGACTGACCGTCTATCTGAGGATGATGATAAGTCATGCTAATGTGTAGCCTCGTCTCCATCGCATCATGGGATCTCTTCCAAAACTTTGACGTGAATCACGTGTCACGATCCGGCACGATAGACACTGCCACACCATGATGACCTACAATATGCTTAATGAACAAATCCGCCAGTCTCTCAAATGAGTATGTCTCACGGATCGGTAGGAAGTGAGCACTCTTTGTGAGACGATCTACAATCACCCATATGGTATCGCACCCCTCACCACTTCCACTTCCACATGGTAGGAAGGTATGTTGGAGCATATATAGTCATATATAGTGTGTCCGTCGCTTGACGAATAGTCTAGGCTTAATGCTATACACCTTGTAAACACATGAAACTGGGTCATTCGCAGGAGCATATGCGAATGAGACTCAGTCGTACGACTGAGCCATGCTAATGGACCAGTCGTGCGACTGAGAGATGCGATTAGGACATTCGTAAGACTGAACCATGAGAATGGTCCAGTCGTACGATTGAACCATACGCATGGGCCAGTCGTACGATTGAACCATACGCATGGTCCAATCGCACGAATGGGCCCAGTCACATCTAATATGGGCCGAGGCCTATATATACCAGTTTCAATGTGTAGAAACCGAAAGGGTTTTAGAGAGTGTGCCCGGCGCCCAGGTGCTGCCGGATGAGAGGGGAGATCATGCTCGATCTCCCCTTGCCAAAAGTCTTGATTCTTAAGTTGTAACGAGCTTAAAATCGTTATGTTTTATCAATAAAATCATTCGATTATTGTTCGTGTTATTGATTATCTTTTGGTTTTTATCCTTCCGTCAAGAACGTGCTCGGATGTTTACCGATCCAGTGACTTCACAATTGGTATCAGGGCATAGGCTCTTGATTCTTCGTTGATTCAATCGTTTTTGTGAAAAAGTCTACGTTTTTACGTGAAAAAAACCAATCTTTCTGCTAAAAATCGAGTCTTTACGTGTGCACGTTCTGAAAAATCAATATTTTTCGAGTTTCAGTCGTCTAGGGTGCAAAAACTTGCGTACTAGGTCAAAGTGTGCGAAAAATCCCGTTTTCAGCAGACCTAGTCGCATGATTATCTCAATCGTACAACTGAATCCCAGTCGCTCTGTTCAATCGTCCGATTGATTCATTCGTTTGTTCAATCGCCCGGTTGAGTCATTCGGTCTGTTCAGTCGCTCAGGTTTCATAATCGTCTCCCCAGTCGTCCGTTTGGGTTTTCAATCGCACACTATTAGTATCAATCGCCTGCACTGTCATACGACTGAGTCAATCGCACGATTGTATCTCAGTCGGTAACCAATCGCCCTTTCCAGTCCCATACTCTTCTGTGTTTTTCAGGTTTAAATCAACATTCATCATGGACTCAGAAAACTTCGCATTCTCAGCAGGGAAAGACTCAAGGATTCAGAACCTACTACTTCTGGAGAATGAGATTGGTAACCACAATAAGCCGCCTAAGCTTCTATCCATTGATGAGTTCCCGCAGTGGAAGCAAAGGTTTGAGATTCATCTCAATGGCGTGGATACTAATCTATGGAATTCTATTGAGACTGGTTACACCATGCCAGTTGGTGCTGATGGTTTGCCATTAACGTTGAGTGGAATGACTGATGCTCAAAAGACTTCCTATAATGCTAAAAAGAAGGCTTATGCTATGCTCACCTAGTCTATTCCTAAAGAGATCTTCCATCAGTATTCGGATCAGAAACAGAGTAAAAAATTCTGGAAAGCTCTCGAGAAAAGATATGAAGGGAGCTCAACTCTGAAATCCTTGAAGGCCAAAGCTCTCAAAAAGGAGTTTGACAATTTCTCTACTATTGGGAACGAGAGCTTGGACGACATCATTGACCGCTTCTATCATTTAATGAGTGAACTTCACACTCATGGGGTTACAACGTCTAAAGAAGAAAAGGTCGCCAGTTTAGCTGAAGGTCTTCTAGAAAAATGGGATTCATTTATTTCCGCCTTGAGACACAATTCAGTTCTCGAGACTTTGGATATAAATGACTTTATTATGAAACTGCGAAAGGAAGAGGTCAGACATAAGTATAAGGAGAAGAAGGGTGCATATGCTCAGGATCCTACTCTTTACAATGTGACTCCAACTCCAATTGCAAAGTCTTCCAATGCTCCTCTGCAGACTGCATTTGTTTCTAATACATCTGGTCAAAGCTCATCGTCTGGGGTTAAGTCATCTGTTTCATCAAGGGTTCAACACAGTATTACTGAAGCTCACTCGACAAAGTTAATAACTGAGAACCTGGGTAAAGTCACTGTGGAAGTTGCCAAGGAACACGTGGACCTACTTGCTGCAGTGGTTCATTCCTATGATGGTTTGGTTGCAGGGAAGATAGGAAACTGCCACTTGGCTGATGAAGACTATGAGTAGGTGGATGAAAATGAGTTGGAGAGGATGGACATTATGTGGGCTCTCGCAAGTGCTGTGCGACGAGCAAAGAAGTTTGTGAAGAAGACAGGGCAGAATCTCGTGGCTACAAAAGATACTACTTTTGGGTTTGACAAGTCCAAATTCATGTGTTTCAACTGCGGTGAGAAAGGACATTTCAAGAGGGAATGTGTGAAGCCTAAAAAGACTGGGAACGGAAATCCATTCTCCTCGTTCAACAGGCAAGATAAAGATAAGAAGCCAGTTCCAGCAGGAAGTGATTCCAAGGCTTTGGTGGCACAAGGTGATGAAGGACAGGACTGGTCCTTCCGGTTCTTATCTGATGGTAAAGCCAACATAGCTTCTGTCGAGGACCTAAATGAAGACTCAGCAAGTGAGGGGGAGAACTCAGCTGAGCTTGACAATGCTGAATTGGATGATGACATAGCTGATGTTGATCAGCTTGTGGAGAATGTACTGAATGTTGCGTCTGAAGCACAATCTGAATCCCAAAATGCTTTCATGGCTGGAACATCTACATCGGCACAGGTAGAATCAAAGGATGAATTATTTACTAAACATGCTTGTGTTGAATGTGAAAAATTTAGGGAAAGCATTGACCTGAAATTTGCTAGGTTATTAGATCATAATGATAACTTAGTAAATGATTTAAAATTGTGCACTGAAGCAAACAGAATCTTAAAACAGAATGAAAACAGTTATAAAGAAAAGATTGATGCTTTAAAGAAACAGTTAAAAGAAACTGAAGTTGTTGCCTTTAACCAAGAGAATGATATCAAGTTTTATTTAAAGACAATAGAAGAAACTGAGAAGGAACGAGCGGTTTTACAAGTTGAAAACGAGTCTTTGCAACAAAGACTCCACAGTCTAGCTAGTTCCTCACATATTTTGAAAAACTTGGTTAAAGAACGCAACAACAGGGAGGGTTTGGGTTATAAAGTAGTGCCACTACCACACGAGTCCTTTTTAAACATCAAAAAACATCCAATTAATGATAACCACATAAAGGATCATGTGGTGACAACTTCTCTAGTCTGTGATCCGGATACAATAGTCAACTCTGCTCCTTCGGTTCCTGACCAGACAGCTTCTGCATCAAGCACAAAAATCACTGGCAAGGGAGTGGAAGAGAATGTTCAACAGTCTCATGGGTTGGGTAAAAAATCAACTTTCAAACAACCTAAGATTTCCAAAGACACTCAAGCTAAACCAGTGAAGCAAGATAATCACCAATTTCCAAGACCAAACACAAATCATGTTAAACAAGTTAAATTTGCCAAAGGAGGTGAAAATCTTAAAAGTGATAATAAAAAGAAAGAATCTGAGATTTATTCACCGCTCCACAAGAGATCTCCTAGCCCTGATGAATGGAGATCCTGCTATACTTGTGGTCAGCGCAGTCATATTTCAACTAATTGTCCTCGCTATCAGACACCTAGAACTAAGGTTGAGCTACACGACAAAGTCAAGGTAGATTCAAAACAGCGTTCTAAGACTCCAGTTAAATCGAAAACACCTATTAGGTCTAAAACACCTTCTAGGTCTTTTTCGTCTCCACCTCGCTAGAGGCAAAACAGACAAGTCCCTGACCAGTCCGTGATGCCAGAGGTAAAACCTGTTTCTGAATCTAAACCATATGCTTAAACCGTAAATCAGTCTAAGGTTTACCACAAACAATCCTTTCACAGGGATGGTTTATGGAAAGCCAAGACAACTGGTGTGTCTGAAAGCAAGGACAATCTGAAAGTTGAGATTCCACCCACTGATAAAGGACAGTGGGTCGAATTCATGATGGTTTATTCCTCTAGGAAACCCAAGCCAGTCAAGGCTTGGGTCCCCATCCTTAACTAATGATTTTCTCATATGTGCAGGTTGTCCGCTATAGTGCGTCTAAAAATACATGGATAGTAGATAGCGGAGCTTCCAGGCACATGACGGGAAACAAGTCTCTTCTTTTTAATGTCAAACAAATTAAAGGGGGACACGTTTCATTTGCTGGTAACAAAGGAGGATACATTACCGCTCAGGGCGAAGTAGGTAATGACAAGGTAAGATTCGACAAAGTCAACTTTGTTCAGCAATTAGAAAACAATCTGCTTTCTGTGTCTCAGATTTGCGACAAGGGATTCAAATTCATGTTTGATAATCGCAAATGTTACATTCTGAAGAAAGAAATGGATATTCTAGAGGAACAGGTATTAATGTCAGCATCTAGATATAATGACTTGTATGTTCTAGATATGTCTAATGCCTCTACTAGTGCTTCTACTGTTCAATGTTTCTTATCTAAAGCTACAGAGAAGGACTCTATTTCATGGCACAGAAGAATGGGACACATTAATCATAGGAAGATGAATCACCTGATTCATAACAACCTAGTTGATGGAGTTCCTGTCAAGAACTTCAAGCTTCCTGATTTTTGTGTCCCATGCAAGAAAGGAAAGCAAACCAGGAAATCTCACAAGACCAAGAATGTCCATTCTATTGAGATACCCCTGGAGCTACTGCACATGGATCTTTTCGGTCCAGTTAGCACGAAGAGTATCGCTGGAGACTGGTACTGCTTCGTAGTCACCGATGACTACTCACGATTCTCGTGGGTGATGTTTCTGAAAGCTAAGTCAGAAACATTTGAGTTATTCAAAGTGCTGGTAACCACTCTGGAGTCACTTTACAAACTTAAAGTGAGAAAGATTCGCTCAGATAATGGAACCGAGTTCAAGAATCAGTGGATGGATGCGTTCTACAAAGAAAAGGGAATTGTTCATCAATTCACCTCTGCATACACTCCACAGATGAATGGAGTTACTGAGCGAATGAACAGGAGTCTGATCGAGACAGCCAGGACTATGCTGGCAGACTCAAAACTGCCAGTACAGTTCGGGAACAAGGCTGTAGCCAACGCCTGCTACACACTTAATCGTGTGTTAGTAGTGAAGAGGCACGGGAAGACTTGCTATGAGTTGCTACAGAAGCGTAAGCCAAACCTGGAGTATCTGGAACCTTTCGGTGCTCCTTGTACTCTTCTGAAGAAAACTCAAAAAGGCAAGTTCAATGAAAAGGTAGATCAGGGGATCTTTCTGGGATACAGTATACCCGACAAACGAGTTTACAACAACTCTACTGGTCAGGTAGAAGTATGGTGCAACGTTGATGTTCAACGTTTCACTATTCCCCCTGCTGGAAAAGGTCCATCGTCATTCTTCGACTACGATGACTTTTTCAAATCATTCAATCTTCCTCAGATAGTTTCAGATGATGATATTGCTACTCAGATGATGCATGATGTTCTCAACTCACCGAATCTGGATGCTAGCAATACCACTCCTACAAGTGGGTCATCGGGATCTGCCTCAGCCGATCAGAATGATAGTGAAGACTCATCAGAGGATGAAGAAGCATCTGAACCACCACAAACACCTAATGTTGATCAAGAAGGGAGCTCTTCAGGTGCTTCACCTGCATCTGGCACCACAGACACTGAACCTCCAGTCACGACTATGGACTCTGAAGTTGTCGTTCCTACAACTCCTTTGACTAGGATCAATACAAGTCATCCGCCAGATGCTATCATTGGTGATCTCCACTCCGACGTGCAGATTAGAAGTCGATTGTACACTGCTGATTAGGCTGAAGTAATGGAAAAGGGCTACGTGAATGATGGAGCTTACAGATGTTTTGTCTCTCAAATTGAACCCAAACACGTAAGTGATGCCCTTAAGGATGAAGCTTGGGTCAATGCTATGCAAGAGGAGTTGCTACAGTTCAAGAAACTTGGAGTGTGGACTCTTGTTGACCGACCCAAAGGAGTCAAGGTAATTGGTACCAAATGGGTACTAAAGTGCAAGAAGGATGACCAGGGTGTTGTTATCAGAAACAAGGCACGGTTGGTTGTTCAAGGCTTCAGACAAGTCGAAGGAATCGACTACAATGAAGTCTTTGCTCCCGTAGCTAGAATGGAAGCAATTCGTATCTTTCTAGCCTACGCCTCTTACATGAAGATCAAAGTTTATCAACTAGATGTTAAGAGTGCATTCTTGCATGGGGAAATCCGTGAAGAAGTATATGAAAGTCAACCAGAAGGATTCGAAGATCCTTATCATTAGGACAGAGTCTACAAGTTAGACAAGGCTCTGTATGGGCTACATCAGGCTCCTCGAGCTTGGTATGAAAAGCTCTCCACCCATCTGTTGAAACATGGCTTTCGCAGGGGTGTGATTGACTGTACATTGTTCATCAAAGAGAAGGATGGTGATTTGCTTTTGGTACAGATTTATGTGGATGACATAATCTTCGGCTCACGAAACGAAGGGTTATGTAAAGAGTTTGAATCTGTGATGAAGGCTGAGTTTGAGATGAGTGCCATGGGAGAAATGAAGTTCTTCCTAGGAATACAGGTGGACCAAACACCTACCGGCATCTTTTTGCATCAAACTAAGTATGTCGGTGACATTCTTAGTCGCTTTGATATGGACAACGTCACTGCAGCCGGTACCCCTCTCGCCACAAATCATGATGTGGCTCCTGACGACAATGGGGATTTGGTGGATGCCACCATGTATCGTGGGATGATCGGATATCTCATGTACCTCACTGCCTCTCGTCCAGATATCATTTATGCCACATGTTTATGTTCCCGATATCAGGCAAAACCTAAAGTCAATCATCTGATTGGAGTCAAGAGGATTTTTCGTTATCTGAAGGGTACTCCAACACTGGGGTTGTGGTATCCTCATGATGATGACTTTGAGCTAACGGCGTATAGTGACTCGGATTACGGAGGCTGCAAAATGAATTACAAGTCTACGTCAGCAGGATGTCAATTTTTTGGGAGAAGATTGGTAACTTGGCAGTGCAAGAAGCAAACATCAGTTGCTCTATCTACCTGTGAAGCTGAATACGTTGCCGCCGCCAGCTGCTGCTCTCAAATCATTTGGATTCAACAGCAAATGCGGGATTACGGTTTGCAGTTCACTTCTACTCCTATCTATGTTGATAATTCTGCTGCAATTGCAGTAACTAAAAATCCGGTTCAACATCCTAAGACCAAACACATAGGCATAAAGTATCATTTCATACGCGATTGCTATGAAAACACACTTAATTGATGTGGTCAAAATTAACACGGATTTTCAACGCGCTGACCTCTACACCAAACCATTTGATAAACCAAGATTTTTCTATCTGCTAGAGGTCAACGGGGTTAAAAAGAAAAGTGATGTTATATTAGAAGAAACAGATACATAGTCCGACACCGTTTTTCTTTATTTTTCGTCTTTTGTTTTATTTTATTTTTTAATTTCCTTGCTGTTCTAAAAATCCAAAAACACAAAAAGATTTTCTGTTTTAGAATTTTAGGGGGAGATTAGGTTTAATTCAGTATTTATTTAATTAAAAAAAAAAGGGGGAAGGTGAGTAAAGCTGAAAAGGCAAAGACAACAAAACAGGAAATGTGACTCGACAAAAATTGGAAGATTATAGTACACATGCATCGAGTTATTTGGAACAACAAAATGATTTTGAGATCAAAAATGTTAATTAACTTACTGAAAATATAAAAATCAGAGAAGTCTAAGTCTAACAAAATGGGAAAATGATAGTACGTTTGATTGTTACTGTAATTACACGGAGAAAGTTGATCTAGGGAGGTGCTAGTTCATTATATGATGTGTCAGTAGATTCAACACAATAGACAAGTAGACGTCATTGGTAAACTTAATCTAAACTAAATGGTTCAATCAACTGTGAGTTCCCATCTTATCACTGGTTAACACAATCAGCTCTTCCGATAAGGGATAACGAGCAAATAAATGCCACCAAAGGTGTGCAAATGACCACAAAAAGAGCAAAGCACGAAAAAATTGAATACTAGCGTAATCAAGCTGATAACTTATGTTGGTGCGCTATGTGCAAAAGAAAATAAGAAATGCTCTAACAAGGAGATAGGTTGTGTGCCTCTCTGCTGTGCGATGGCACTGACTTGAGGATAAGCATAACCTACATATTCTAGACTTCATTGTTGTTTGCCGCCTCTGTGCTTTGCGATGGCACTGACCTAAGGATTGGCTTCTCTTTGAAAGATCTAAGAATAGTCTCTTCTTGCAAAAATACCTAAAGACCGCTCGAAAGTCCATTAAGGAATACTGATTACCATATAAGCGTGGGATACACAAATGTTGTTTGAAATAATATAACATAATTCATTACCAATGTGTGTCAAAAGTCTGTGTATGAATTTAAGTGGACAAGTATATTGACAATCGTCTTGTATGCACCAACTGAAGTTGACAATCAAAGTGTGTTACGTATCATATCAAACATGATTCCCAGTTAGTACTTAGAAGTCTTAGATCAGAACAAACTGTGATATGTCATCATGAAAGGTGAAATCAACTCATAATGTTCCAAGTAATGGTGTATATGCCTGTCTGATTCCAAATGGGTCTGTTTCTGACATAATGTCAATGCTGATAGGCTACACAAACCTGCCCTAACAAAAATCACAAAAAGATGTTCATTTTGTTCGTAGTTTAATATTTTAAATTTGTGAGTACTAGTGTGTTAATGTCGGACTGTGTGTATGGTTATCTGTTAATGTCACTAAACGAGCTTAATGTTTACTTAAAATTGTTTCTGAAAGGATAAAAATATCACGTCTGAGGTGATAAGTTGGTTAAATGGATCACGTCTGAGGTGATCGGGTGGTTAAATGGATCACGTCTGAGGTGATCGGGTGGTTAAATGGATCACGTCTGAGGTGATCGGGTGGTTAAATGGATCATGTCTGAGATGATCAATTGCAAATAATGTTTTACAAAATGTTGAAGGAAAACTATGTGTCAATAACTGAAATGACTATGATGGCACAAGTATAGCCCAATAGCATAACTTCATGTTGAGTATGATCAGTCATACGAATGGGCTATACGATTGAAGACAATCGTACGATTGGGACATGCGAATGAGCCCAATCGGCCGATTGAATGTGACCGACTAGGTCAAACGTGCGAATGGGGTGTGCGAATGAATCTAATCGAACGATTCGACGTGACCGACTGTAACAGTCGTTTGGATGAACCTCAATCGCCCGATTGGAGATGAACGATTGGGTAGATTGAACGACTGAGACTCAGTCGCCCGACTGACCAAGGCGACTAGGCTCAGTCGCCCGACTGGAATTTGCCCTGGTATAAATACAGGCCGAATCATCTCAGTCGCTCATTCACCCAAATTGCCCCCTCTATTCGCCCGACCTTACGAACCGCTGCCAAAATTTCAATTGATTCATATTTACCTTCGTTTTGCGTATTCTAACTCTCATTAGTGCTTATACAAGTAATATTCGTGGTGTTTCATCTTTGAAACCGAAAAATGGCATCAAGAATCACTCGAATTCTGACCAAACAGTACCCGAGAACATAATGAACGAATAGGCTGTCCAAACTAACCTAAACGTTCAAACAAAAGTTAAAACATGCTTAATCGGTCATTTCTGAGTTTAATGAGCCAAATTTCAACGTTTAACATCAAGTATTGCTCAAAATACAAATTTGAATTGACAAACCGTTGAGTAGGCGACTGGACACACTGATGAACTCCAATCGCCCGACTAAGAAGACGACTAGTCTCAGTCGCCCGACTGTGATGGACGACTGATGCAATCGCACGACTAGGATCATTCGCTTGACTTAGTCGCCCATATGAATAAATTACTCATTTAAAGCTCAGTCGTTCTACTCAGTCACACGATTGTGTTCATTCGGTAGCTCAGTCGCCCGACTGAACCAACGTGTAAAGCTCATTGACTTTAACTTTGCTATCTTCTTCATGCACTTACATTTACTTACATTGTGTGACAGATGGCAAGTCGCTGGGTAATAAGCACGAAGCACAACATCTGTGCTCATCTGGATTTGACATCCAGGAATGCCGCAGAGTTCTCTGGCATTATCGCTTTCTTGAGGAGATCTAGGATCTTCAAAGCTATATCTACTTCCTGCACTCCCTATCGCTCGATACAGCAGGCATTCTGGGAGAATGCGGCTGTAGACAGATCCGTCGAGCCCTACCGCATCAGGAGCTCTATCTTTGGCCAGGCCATCGAGATCACAGAGGAAGATCTTAGGACAATCCTGGAGTTTGGGGACGATAGTGACTGTCCAACTCGACTACACCAGCTGACTGTTAGAGGGTGTTTTCTACGGGCTAAATATTCTGGGGACATCAACTCAGGTATGCTCAACAAGAGCAATCTGTGCCCCCAGTTCAAGTATTTGGCCCATGTGCTTCTACGCTGCATTGCCTCGAGAAAGGGAGGCTTTGATGAGCTTTCGGAGCAGATGCAGAGTGCATATGTTGCATTGGTGATGAACCTCCCCTTCAGCTTCTCACGGATGATTTTAACCTATTTGGTGGAAAACATCGAAACCAAGGGGAAGGAAAGCTTCTGCATATATCCTCGCTTCCTGCAAATGACTATAGACCAGAAGCTTCCCCAGCTCCCAAAAGCTAAAGATGATGCTGTCGTCCTGGAGATCATGGACGACACTACTTTGGGAAGGATGAAAGTATACCGGGGCAAGCAGGTCAAGCCCCCGGTGAGGAGTCTGTTTAGGCATTTGGCCCGTGAGGATTACGTGGCGCCAGCTCAGAGAAAGTGGCTTCACGATGATAGTGACTCGGATGTCGAGCCGATTACCTTTCCCTCTGATGACTCAGACGATGACGATGATGGTACTGATCAAGGGGGAGTTGGTCAGGGAGGACCAGAACCAGCTCCAATTCATCCTGATTTTGATGTGCAAGAAGAGGAGGATTCGGATGATGTGCCACTTACCCGGACTGTGGGCAGTCGGGTAGTGGCCACTGAGCAGGGAATACAAGCGGTTGGTGGAAGGGCAGGAGAGTCTGGGAACTCTTCAGCTGATCCATCTTACACCCCAGCCTCTCCCAGCAACCGAGGGGGAGCCTCCGCGTCAAGGGGGACGCGGAGGAAACATATAGCTCGGCCTCATGGGCTGAAGCCGAAACGCAGAAGGCTTAATCTGCTCTCTACCACCACCACACCCACTACCTCTACACCACCTACTACCACAGCCACCACATCCACCCCATCCCAAGCACCTCAAACCACCACCACTACCCCTACATCTCACACTTCCACCACCACCACCACCACCACTGTACCACCTACTACTTCATTCCCACCACCTCCCATATTCACTACAGCCACCACAACCACCACCACTCACCAAACACAACCCTCATCTGCACCCTCGAGCTCAAGTCTACCACCTGTCTCTGTGGTTGAGCAACTGGCTGCGCTGAACAGCATGGTGCTCCAGTTGCTAGCCTCCGACAAGGCCAAGTCTGCTCAGATTCTACAGCTACAAGAGCAAAGTTCTACACAAACAGCTGAGATTGAGAGACTGAGGGAGTTGACAGCTTCACAAGCCCAGTTGATCACTGCACAGACTGATCAGATCACAGGCTTGCTTCAACACAAGGCTGAGACTGATGAGAAGATGGGGAAGCTGGAGGCGGCTCACAAAACTCTACTGCTAAAGCTGAAAGGTACTCAGAGTGAGCCCCTCAAGATAGGAGAAGGTGAAGGTGATGATGATGAGGAGGATGATGAAGAGGATGATAGTGATGCTGATGACGAGGAAGGTGATGATGAAGATAATGATGATGATGATGATGAAGGGGACGGAGATGCATCTACCTCTGCCTCTGGTCATGAGAAACGAAGCAAGAAACGACAAGACCAGGGAGCATCAACGGATGCCCCACCTACCTCCCCTTCTGCTGGAAGTCCAGAAAAGATCCAAGACAAAGTACTGATTAGATGTTTTATTTCTAAAGCTTTTGTACTTGATTCAGATTTTGACATATATGAAAATCTTGTAAATATTTAATGATTAATTTTTAATTAACTTGAGTTTATACTAATGTTTGATACTCTACATGTTGATCTTAAACAGATAAGGGATTTCAGCAAGATGAGCATGATGTTGCTCCCCTCCAACAGGTCAAGACTCAACTCACAATGATTCTTGATCTGCAGGGGATCGTCAGAAGGTCAGTGAGTTATACTCCTGAAGAAGGAGAAATTATTCACGACCTTACTGATGAGCAGCTTGCTGAGATATTTCGTCTGAATGCAGATGAAATTGTTAAGGATGCTTCAATTTTTGATGATGCTGATGATGACGAGCTCAACGATGTTGAAGAAATCGAAATTAAAGACATCACAGATCAGCATTATCCAGAATACACTGATCAAGAGGGACGTGATTCCAGATTTGGTAAACAACCTTGACAGTGACATTCTGGATAAACTCAGCAATAAGGAGAAAGGAGCTGAAGCCTCAACATCATAGAAACCCTAGTCGACCCAGAACGTCCAGTTCATTCGAGAAAAATAGAGACACTTTGAATACTTGAAACCCTAGTCGACCCAGAACGTCCAGTTCGTCCATTCCAACTTCATAGAACGTCTGAGATCATTCCTAGTCCATTCTTAACGTTTTCTAATCGTTAGGATTGATCTTGATTTCGTTCTCCCTAATTGGATCACCAATCAAATAGGATTCCGCACTATTTGATCCGGTATAATGAAGAATCAGTTAGTACTCCGTACGTACACGGTCCTAACAAGGTAGCTTTGTAATTAAGTCCATGGTGATGTGCTCCCACTTCCATTGAGGTATATCCAACGGTTGGATCTTCCCGTATGGCTTCTCATGTTCTACCTTCACTTGCAAACAAGTAAGGCACTTACTCGCGTACTCTTCTACGTCGACCTTCACTCCCGACCAGCAATAACCCTTCTTCATATCCTGATACATCTTCGCGGCACCAGGATGAATCGAGTATCGTGTCTTATAAGCTTCATCCGTAATCCGCCCCCGTAGGTCTGCGTAACGAGGGATCCATATCCGTCTATTTTGGGTCCTAATACCAAGAGTGTTTTCACCTCATTCTGTGACAAACCCTCTCATCCTTTTAGAGTTAAGGCGATCTTCTTTCAATGCCTCTTCTTGAAAGCCTTTCACTTGGGTCATCATATCAGCGGTCATAACCAACTGATAAGCTTTCATCCAAATCGGCTCGGGTCTTTCCTTTCGACTAAGGGCATCGACCATTACGTTGGCCTTACCCAGATGGTAATGGATCTTATAATTATAATCCTTGATGAGCTCTAACCACCTCCTCTGTCTCATGTTGAGATCCTTTTGCTCTAAGCAGTACTTCAAGCTCTTATGGTCGGTGAAGATGATGCACTTCGTCCCGTATAAGTAATGCCTCAAAATCTTCAGCGTAAAGACCACAACTGCTAACTCCAAATCATGGGTAGGGTAGTTGACCTCATGGGTTTTCAACTGCCGGGATGCATAGGCTATTACCCTTCCACGTTGCATCAACACGTAACCAAGTCCCGAATAAGAAGCATCCAAATATACCACCAAGTCTTCACTCCCATCAGGTAATGTCAAGATAGGAGCTTGAGTTAAACTTGTCTTTAACTCTGCAAAAGAATTCTCCTGTTTCTGACCCCACACAAACTTTACATCCTTGCGGGTCAATTTAGTCAAAGGCGAGGCTATCTTGGAAAAGTCTTGGATGAATCTCCTGTAATAACCCGCCAAACCCAGGAAGCTACGGATCTCGGATGGCGTCTTTGGAAACTTCCATTGCATCACTGCCTTAAGTTTTGCCGGGTCCACCATATTTCCTTTAGCATTCACCACGTGACCCAGAAATAGGACTTCGCGCAACCAGAAAGCACACTTAGAGAATTTAGCATACAACTTTTCTCCTCTAAGTGTCTCTAATACATCGCGTATGTGGTCGGCATGTTCTAACCCGCTCTTCAAATAAATCAGCATATCATCAATAAACACAATCACTAATTTATCTAACATTGGGTGACGCACTCAGTTCATCAAATCCATAAAGGCAGCTGGTGCGTTAGTCAAACCGAAAGGCATAACAAGAAACTCATAATGTCCATAACATGTGCGAAAAACTGTCTTAGGAATATCACGCTCCATCATCTTCAACTAATGGTAACTAGATCAAAGATATATCCTCGAGAACCAACTGGCACCCTGGAGCTGGTCAAACAAGTCATCAGTCCTCAATAGCGGATACCGATTCTTTACTGTCAGCTTATTCAGCTCTCGGTAGTCGATGCACATCCACATACTACCGCCCTTCTTCTTCATAAACAATACCGGAGCACCCCAAGGAGAGATGCTCGGCTGGATAAACCCTTTATCCATCAGCTCCTGCAGTTGAGCCATTAGCTCTTTCATCTCTATAGGAGCAAATCGATACGTTGCCCTGGTAAAGGGTTGAGCACCGGGTATCAGATCAATCTAAAACTCAATCTCATGATGCGGTGGCACACCTGGCAAGTCTTCTAGGAACACGTCCGGAAAGTCAATTACAACTGGCACATCGGACAATTATGGTACAGACGCGTCCACATCTTTCATGTAGGCCAGGTAGGCACTGCATCCTCGTCTCATGTACTTCCCTGCCACCGCCATCGAAATCACCTTCAGAGTTGTAGTAATGCGATCACCGTAAATTGTACTAAACTTCCATCAGGCGCAACTAAACAAACCATCTTCTTGCAGCACATGATGTTTGCCTCATAGGCTGCTAACCAATCCATCCCTAGTACTAAATCTAATTCACCTAAGGGCATCACAAGTAATTTAGCAGAAAACCTATGACCTTCTAGTTCTATGACACAATCGTCTATCATATCAGTAATTCTAGTGGACTTACCAATATGAGTTTCTACATCGAATCGCTTATCAATACTTCTATTACTAACTGGAAACTTAGCACAGAAAGTAGCAAAAATGAAACTCCTTCTTGCACTAGAATTAAATAATACAGAGGTACAAATTTGGTTTACTAGAAACATACCTGAAACAACGTCGGAATCCTCTCTGGCCTCTTCCCGTGTCATCGTGAAAGCTCTAGCAGTTGCCCACTGTCCTCCTTCCTCTGGCTTCTTCTTCATCTTAGAACTTTCGGCCTGTGGCTTCTTACAGTCCTTGCTCACATGGCCCTCCTCGCCACAGTTATAACATCGTATAGCTCCACACATCTTAGCCATATGACCAACCGTCCCACACTTGAAACATACACTCAATCCCTATTTACACTCATTAGAGTGCTCCCTCCCACATTTACTACAATTCTTTATCCCCGAACTAGATGACACCACCCTACGGTCATCCACTTTCCTCCGTTTGTTGTTTGGAGTGAAACCACCACGTTGAAACCTCTTCCTGTCCTAGCTTTTGTCACTATCACCCGCCTCCTTCACCTCGACTACTACCATCTCCCTCTCATCATACAACCTACACGCCAGGTCTGCGACCGATCAAAAGGGACCCGGCCGGGCAGCGATCAAATTCCTGCGGAGCTCAGCTGGCAATCCCTGAATGTACTTCTTGGTCTTCCTTGACACCGGTGGCACCTGATCCGGCACCAACCTTGCCATCTCATTAAACTTGGTGGTGTATTGTTGGTGTGTCATGGTGCCCTCCTCCAATTGTTCGAACTCCCTCTCTATCTTGTCGACTTCCCGGTGAGGACAAAATTCCTCGATCACCAGCTTCTTCAACACTGGCCATCTCATCTTTCCAATGGCTCTTCTACCCTCGGCCTGGACAATATTGTCCCACCAGCATAAGGCCGAGTCCACAAACAAGTGTGTGGCAAACTTAACCTTCTGATATTCTAGGTACTCGTTGATATCAAGTATCGCCTCCATCTCCCTCACCCATCGGTGAGTAGCAGCAGCACTGCCATTTCCATCGAATGTTGGGGCTTGCTTATCTGAAATTCCCTATAGTTACAACCACATGTAGTTTCCTGCACAGCTTCTTCCTTCTCCTTCTCACTCGAGACAATCGTCTCGGTCTCTGATCGCTCCCTTTCCTCCTTTCCGGTGGTCCTTCTCCTCTTTCTCTTCTCATCCTTCCTTACAGCATTGATCACTTCAGTCATTACAGATGCCAGAATCGTCTGCATGACTTGGTGCACTTCCTCTACCACTGCCTCTTTCATTGAGGCCCTTAAGTTCGCACTCTCATCACCACCCTCCTGGTGATGCATCTCGGGCTCTTCATGGGCCCTCTCAGCAGTCTTAGTCTTATTCCTAGTAACACACAGTTCAGCACCATGTCCTCCCTATACCCCGCCCTAGAGGCCTTAGATGATTTACCTCTAGCCATTCTCTAATCACTATAAGATTCAAACATTAACATGGTCATTCAAGGAATAGCTCAAATAATGTGAAGTATAGTAAGTCTCTAATTACAGTGGCCAGTTGTGATTAGCCACTTACTTTACTCTTCACACTCCAAGCATTTCCTATTCTGACTACATTAGTATCTAAATCTACTATAAGCACATAATCAAATAACACACGCACATAACTCCAATTAACTTTGAGAAAAGAATTACCTGATGCACGTAGCTACTCGGGCTGGCATTCCTTTCCTTTAGTCTCATTCTCAGTTTAAGATTAGGTTTTTGAAAATATTTTACCCAATTCACTTAAGCTTTAGCTCTGATACCAACTTGTAAGGCACCGTTCTCTGGCACCTCACAGTTGGTCATTCATAGCACTAAACATACATAATATTACATATTTCATAAAATATTGCAGCGGAATTACATTAATAAAACCCCATTCATTTCATTAATAAATTGATGTTGTTATGCAATACAACATTGTTAAGCTACAAAAGAAAAAATCCGTTAATTGCATAACAAAACAACAATAATAACATGCGTGAATGGATGCCAGTCTTGCCCTGCCAAGTAGCCTCCCCGTGTGCCATCCTCAGCAAGATTACCAGCCAACTGAAAATGCATAAAAGTCGGTGTTGCTGAGTGGGTTCTAGTTTTGTAAGTATTTCAGTGTTGCTGAGTGGGTTCTAGTTTTGTAAGTATCAAAATACTTTATACGGTTCATACAAGAAAATACTTTCTTTACTTTAGTATGTAAGCATTCATCGTACATACAACAAGGCATAACCTTATTCTTTATTCCTAATCTCACTTATTCGATCGTTTTGTACTTTATCATTATCTTTTGTAAGGCCCCGTTCTCGGGACACTTACAGCTGGTCAATCATCGCGCATAAATCGTATATTTATACATTAACATTTATAAAACGTCGCAACGGAATAACTTTTCATTCAATTTAAATGCTTTTGCAAGTTAATACAACATTCATTACAATACATCGTCTGTTCGCATTACAATGCAAAAACATTATACAGAAGAATGCCATCCAAAAAGAGCCGAGTAGCCGCCCCATGCCATCCTCAGCAATCGTTACCTGCCAACTAGAAAAACATAAAAAGTCAGCGTTACTGAGTGAGTTCTAGTTTTAAAATAAAACATTATTATCTTTCATTCATGATCACACATCATACATACACAGATAATTTCATTATTATCTACATCATTCATTCGTTAACTGTCTTTCATTCACCGTACGTCATTACCATTCACATTCGTTACTTTCATTCACATTCGTTCATGCTTTCTTACTTTCATTCGTACGTTCATTACTTTCGATGACATGTACAATACCCCGAACATTGTGCACAAAGCTAGTTACTAGGCCTGAGGTCTTTCATAGACCTCGAACATTGTACACGAAGCTGACTCCAGTACCTAGGGCAAGTACACTCATCACTTATCTTTTATCTTTCATTCAGGATCAATGCCATGTGCTATACCCCGAACATTGTGCATGAAGCTGGTTACTATGCCTGAGGTCTTTCATAGACCTCGAACATTATGCACGAGTACCTAGGGCAAGCGGCAAGGATCCCGTACATATGGTCAATCACAAGGATTGGACCTCAGTGTGCATCCTTCTGGGATAGCTAACCCGCACACAGTTGAGCTAACACCCTTCATTAGGTATGAACCTCCATACATTTTCTTGCAAGCCTTTCTTACTTTCATTCATTCATTCATTAATGCATGCATTCTTTCATTATGTTCCTCTTTTCATTATCTCCCACTTTATGTTACATAATACTTTTCATTCATTCATAAACATTCAACGTAAAGCCACGGGAAAATAATCGTACATAACCAGGAAGATAAACAAAAACATACCAAGACATCACCATACAAGGCACCATCATACATACATAACATACATCATACCTATCGACATGCACAAGCATCAATCATACATCATCATACATGCCCAACATATCACCACTGACCTCAAAAGCCAATATACGTGAACACCCGGGAACCTCCCAAGTCAAAGCCTACATCTATCCATTCCCCCAAAAATCAGAAAAGTAAACTATGTCCTTTCAGGCATATAAGCCCTATTTGGGCGTATGAGCACCACTCAGTCGCATGGCCTTCCAGGCGCATGAGAACACTTAGGTGAATGGACACTAAGGGCGAATAAATGCTTAGGCGTATGGACTCTTAGTTGCATAGCCTTCATGCGTATGAATCTCAGTCGCATGGCACTCAGGCGCATGGACTTCAATCGTATAACATCAAGGCACATGGCCCTCAGTCGCATGACCTTCATGCGTATGAACCTCAGTCGCATGGCACCCAGGCGCATGGACTTCAGTCATAGGGATTTCAGTCGCATGGCTTCCAGTCGTGTGACCTTCAGTCGCATGCTATTCTGTCGTATGGCCTCCAGTCGCATGCCACTCAGCCGTATAGCCTCCAATCGCATGCCATTCGATCTGATGGCTTCCAGTCGCATGACCATAGCTGTGAGCAGAATGCAGTCTTCTCGAACCTGAACTACAGTTTTCAACCTCCAGCCCCATTCACACCTGTTCTAAGCTAAAACCAACCATCCTAAACCTTAGAAACACAACAACAACATCATTCAAGCATCACAAGCCCAACATGAGTCCCACCCGTTCGCACACAAACACACAACCATATACATACGGGTTCAACACCCAACACATAAAAAAACAGTTTCGTATATGTTCCAGCCCCAAAATCAGTTGAAAACATGTAAAAGAGGGGTCCTAGAACTCACCTTAACAGCCTCTTCGAGAAGAGCTTCCTATAAACCCACTTGACTTTGACTTTTGCACCTTGATTCTTCAAAAACCCAAAGTTTTGCCCCTTTTCCTTCCCCTCACTCTGTTGGCCAAAATTTATGGTGAATGGGAGAGGGGAATGAGCTGCCATCCCCTTTTACCCATTCCTCCAACCCTTTTCTTCTTTTTGGCAAAATTGGTCCCTCAACTTGGACTTTATTTCTTTTCTTTCTTTTCATTCTTTCCTTGGCTTTAAAGGAAAATAACCGGGTGTTACAAGTCTACCCCACTTATATAGGTTTCGTCCCCGAAACCTGTTATTCCTCGAACAAACATGGGTAATGTTGTCTCATCTCTTCTTCAGTCTCCTACGTAGACTCAGATCCCTTTCTGTGCTTCCACTGTACGCGCACAAGTAGGACCACTTTATTTCTCAATCTCTTCTCTTTACGGTCAATGATTGTCACTGGTTTCTCCACATAATTGAGTCGTTCATCTACTTCGATATCTTCCAGCAGTACAACCATGTCCTCGTCTGCCAAGCATTTCCTCAGATGAGATACGTCGAATGTCGGATGAATTCGACTTAACTCTTCTGGTAACTCCAGTCTATAGGCCACCTCTCCTACTCGAGCAATGATTTGGAAAGGCCCTATATATCTTGGGCTCAGCTTGCCCCGCTTTCTGAACCGAATGATGCCCTTCTAAGGTGAGACTTTCAACATAACTCAATCACCCACTTGGAACTCAATCGGTCTACGTCGTTTACCAGCATACGACTTATGTCTATCTTTGGCTGCCTTCATGAAGGCTTTAATCCTTTACTTTTTAGTCGTAGCCTCGACCACTTCGACACTCCCTAACTCTTTATGGCTGATATCACCCTAACAAACAGGTGTACTACATCTCCTATTGTATAGCATCTCATAAGGAGGCATACAAATACTGGCATGATAACTGTTGTTATATGAGAACTCAGCTAACGGTAAGTGGTCATCCCAACTCCCTCCAAAATCAATGACGCATGCCCCAATCATATCTTCCAGCATTTGAATGGTCCTTTCCGATTGACCGTCCGTTTGGGGATGATATGTTGTGCTGATATGCAACCTCGTCCCCATCGCATCATAAAATCTCTTCTAAAACTTGGATGTAAACCGGGTATCACGATCAGACACAATAGACACCAGTACAACATGACGACTTACAATCTCCTTGATAAAAATAGATCCGCTAATCTTTCGGAAGAATACGTCTCTCGGATCGGTATAAAGTGAGCACTCTTCGTCAAACGATCAACTATCACCCATATGGCATCATATCCTCTCGTAGTACGCGGTAACTTCGTGATAAAGTCCATGGTGATATGTTCCCACTTCCACTTGGGTATATCCAATGGTTGAATCTTCCCATACGGCTTTTGGTGCCCGGCCTTTACTTGTAAACAAGTAAGGAATTTACTCACATACTCCACGACATCACGCTTCATACCAGGCCACCAATAGTCTTTCTTCATGTCTTGATACATCTTTGTAGCACCGGGATGAATAGAGTATCGAGTCTTATAAGCTTCATCCATAATTTTCACACGTAGATCCCCAAAACGAGGAACCCACATCCGCCAGAATCGGGTTTTAACACCGAGTGTGTTTTCACCCAATTCCACAACCAGACCTCTCATCCTTTTAGAGTTAAGATGATCTTCCTTTAATGCCTTATCTTGAAACTCTTTGACTTGCTTCATCACATCAGAGGTCATAATCAGCTGGTACGCTTTCACCCGAATCGGCTCGGGTCTTTCCTTTCGGCAAAGGGCATCCGCCACCACGTTGGCTTTGCCCGGATGGTAATGGATCTCACAATCATAATCCTTTATTAGCTCCAATCATCTTCTTTGTCTCATATTCAAATCTTTCTGCTCGAAGAAGTACTTCAAACTCTTGTGGTCAGTGAATATGGTGCACTTCGTCCCATATAGGTAGTGCCTCCAAATCTTTAACGTAAAGACCACTGCTGCTAGCTCCAAATCATGAGTAGGATAGTTAACCTCATGAACCTTCAACTGTCAGGATGCGTAGGCTATAACTTTTCCTCTCTGCATTAACAAACACCCCAACCCCGAGTAGGAAGCATCAGAATAAACCACCAGATCTTCACTTCCATCGGGTAATGACAATACAGGAGGTTGAGTCAACTTGGCTTCAATTCCTCAAATGCCTTCTCCTAAGCTTGACCCCACACAAACTTTACATCTTTCCAGGTCAACTTGGTTAGTGGAGAAGCGATCTTAGAGAAGTCTTGAATAAACCTTCGGTAGTAGCACACCAAAACTAAGAAACTAGGGATCTCGGATGGCGTCTTTGGAGACTTCCATTGCATCACTACTTCCACCTTTGCCCGATCCACCATAATACCCTCCGGATTCACACCCAAGAATTGAAACTCGCGCCACCAGAACGCGTATTTGGAGAACTTGGCATACAACTTCTCCCTTCTCAACGTCTCCAACAACTCTCGAATGTGACCGCCATGCTCTATCTCGCCCTTCGAATAAATCAGGATATTATCGATAAACACAATCACTGATTTATCCAACATCGGTCGACACACTCGGTTCATCAAGTCCATAAAAGCAACTGGCGCGTTGGTCAACCCAAATGACATAACGAGGAACTCGAAGTGACCATAACGTGTACGAAAAGCTGTTTTAGGAATATCCTGCTCTTTAACCTTTAGCTGATGGTAGCTAGATCGAAGATCTATCCTTGAAAACCAACTGGCACCTTGAAGCTGATCAAACAATTCATCAATCCTCGGTAACGGGTACCGATTCTTCATCGTCAACTTTTTCAGCTCACGGTAGTCTATACACATCCTCATACTGCCGTCTTTCTTCTTTACGAATAAGACCGGGGCACCCTAAGGAGAGATACTCGGTCTAATAAACCCCTTATCAAGCAGCTCTTGCAATTGCTCCATCAACTCTTTCATCTCAGTCGGAGCCAAATGATACGGTGCTTTGGTAACAGGTTGGGCACTTGGTATCAAATCAATCTTAGACTCGATCTCACGGTCTGGTGGCACTCTTGGTAAGTCTTCAGGAAACACATCTGGAAAGTCTGACTAGACTTTTTGAGAATGATATTCTCTGTTGATATGAATTAACAAGGATCGAATATGAAGATTGAGTTAATGATTGAAAGGCAGAATCAAGCAATCAATGAACATAGAACTCTTGATATACTCATAAATGCATTGTTGTATTAATTAGATGAACTGTTACAGAGTAAATGCTAGGGTTTAGCAAGCTATAGTAATAAGATAGCTAATATGGGAGAGAAACAAAGTAAATTCTGATTGTCTATTTTCAAAAGTTGTTTAAACAGTCACACAAAAAGTCACCCTCACATACGGGGTTTCTATTCTATTTATAGGCTGACTCACAGCTTGTACAAAATGACTAAACTACCCTTAGTCTAAGTCTTCATAAGCATTTGTTCTTTGTCATCCGTATTGACTAATGCGGATGAGTAATTCTTCATCAGCATTGGTCTTCTATTAGCCGCATTAGTGTTTGGTCATCAGCATTAGTTAATGCGGATGGGCAAACACTTGGCCGCATTTGTTGCTGGTCATCCGCATTAGTTCATGCGGATGAACAAATGCCTTGTCTGTATTTCATCGGCTGTCCGCATTTGTTAATGCGGATGAACAAATACTTGTCAGCATTTGTTCATGGTCATCCGCATTAACAATTGCGGATAGCCGACACTTGTAATTTTCTTCTTATGCAGGATCTTCTTTATATGCGTTTCTTCTTGGACCTTGGGAGGAACCAGCAGAACAACCATCCACTTACTTGAATTGGCATGTATGATCCTTTCAGGGTCTAACAATACTCCCTCTAAGGATTATACAGCCTACGTACTTCAAGGGTTTGAGCGTGGATCAGGTTGTGAAGATTCTGCTGGGTCTTGTGCAGTAGGAGGAGATGACACAGGAGCTGGGTCTGTGTATGAAAGATCCAGTACAGCCTTGATCATGTTACAGAACTGTCTTGCATCATCCAGCTTCTCTCTACTTAGTACATGGATCTTCATTTGTCTCATAGTATGGATTGCTTCAATGGGCAGCTTCTTCAATGAGACAGGCTCCCAGAATGACATAGTTGACAGGCCATCTCTTTGAATCAGTAAAGATCCATCAGCATCTACCTCCAATTTCACAATGTTTCCAAACTGCAAAGAAGTCTTCTTCTTCCTCCTTTGCTCTCTCTTCTTGATAATTCTGTCATAGGCCATTTTCAGGAGTTTTATGCACTTTGAAAGAAGTACATATCAACTTCACCAAGCTTATTTCTGATCTCCCTGAAGTACCTAGAGCAGATGTAGTGGATATAGGATTCATCTAACAGTCTTACCTCATATCCACTGAACAATTTGATCTATGCTCCTTCCTTTCCTCCCCACTTCCTTTCAATCACCAACTCATATGTTTTCTCATCATAATAAACATTAGAGATTGGCACAGAAGTGTGAGTACCAGCAACCATCTTTCTCTTTAATGATTCAGTGTGTTTTACCCTAAGTTCAGGGAACACCACCTTTTCTGCTGGTTTCCTTTGCTTCTTATCAAGGGGATTAACAAATGATCTATCCTTTCCCAAGCAGATAGAATTCAAGGATTTGAAGTTGTCAGTTCTCTTGAACATCCTTAGAATGTCCTCAAACTCATATCCCCTGAACATAGCCTTGTGAGTAATCAGTCTTAAATTGGCTAGTTCCTTCAGATCATGGATCTCCAGAGATTTCACCAGAGCAGAGTACTCTGTGAAGAATTGGACTAATCTAGATAATCTCTTTACCACGAACATATTCCAATCACTATCATACTTCCAGGAAATAATTTTCTGATCTGTCTTGCCTTTTGGAGTAGACACACCCTTGATCATTTCAGCAGTTGTGAGTCCTTCATGTAGTTCTAGTTGTGAAGGCTCAGCAAACCACTCTGGGTATCTATGAAGAATGGGTGCCAGGGAATCATGATCTCCCTCAGTGAGGCTCATATCTTGAGCTGAAACTCTTGTTCTCAGTTGGGTTCTGGTGATCTCCTCCTCCATCTTTTTCAATCTGTCTTTCTTTTCAAGTATCATCCTAAGGACAACAGCCCTTAGGGAATTGGTTTTCATGTTCCCTAGTTTTCTTTTAGTGAATCCTTGAGCAGACAGATAATCCTTCTTCTCCTTATCTGTCATGCTATATGGATCGAGATACATGGGTTGAGGAGAAGTAGCAGCTTTGGAATTTGTTGCCTTGATCTAAGAAGCTTTGGGAGATTGAGTTTTCTCATATTCAGTTTCAAAAGTTGGATCTAGCAGCTTGGTTAACTTTTCTTCTTCAGCTAGCATCCCTTCATATGTCATCCCGAAGACTTCATCAGGGTCATAACCACGGTCAATCAGAAATATGGCCTTTTTCATCAAATCATCAGACTTTACCTTTTCAGCAGTCTTAAAGATAGAAGGTTCTTCATTCACAGGGATTTCACTGATCACTAGCTCATCAACCATGTATCCACCTGGAATTTCTCCTTATTCTAAGTCAATCACCTCAGCATTCTTTTTCAATAAGGCCTTTGCTTGTTCATGTTCATCCAAGAATCCGGCAATGGCTCCTAGACTTCTTGGGTCATCTTTCTGCTTTTTCTTCACTGGTTCTTCCTCTACCCTTATGATGATCTAGATAGGTCGGACTCACCTAGTTTAGTTTAGCTTTTCTTATCTTCTATGTAATAGGACTAATGTTAGATAACTTTTATTTATGTAAGTAATGTATTAGTTTCGCACTGACCCAGCGAAACTACGAGTGAATCTACTGATTCGCTCGTAGTTAGCTGATGAAGGTCACCCGGCGAAACTGTTGTTCGCTGCTGGGTGAACTTACTTGTTGGTCAAGGTAGATTCGTTGTAGCGAATCTACCAGCGAATTTGTCTCTGTTTATATATATGCAGTTCATGTATCTTTGGCAGCAAGTTTTGCCAAACCTAATTGAAATATACTTTTGCATTACTGTGTTCATAGCTTGTTTGGGCTGGAATTGCATTTGTTTTTCACATCTTTGAGCCTTATTTGTTAGTATTAAATGAGTTTACATCATATGGTTATACTTTGAAACTCATTTCTTTGTTTTGCTCTGTTGATTCAATATTTGTGGGATATCTCTGTGTTTATCATTCTTAGCACTGAAATCGATCACCAATGGACCAACAATATGGTATCAGAGCCTTTGTGCTCTTGATTTGTTGAGTTTTTGGGGTTTTGAGGTGTTTTTGAAGAAAATTCACTGTTTCATTCTATTTGTTATCATCAAAGTGTGTTTTACTTACTGAAATTCATAGAAAAATCATTACTCAAGTGGTAAGGAGATATCCCAATCATCCAATCACTAATTCATAGCGATTTGGATGAGTTTAGAGTGATTTTCAGACCGAATACTGTTGTTTGTTCATCGGGCGAATTTATTGTTTTCCCACTGAATTTGTGACCTTTCGAGTGAATCTAATTTTCTTTGTGTTTTTAGCGAATCTGCATTCATTGAACGAAAGTTCACCTTTGTTGCCTAATTCTCAAGCGAAGATACTGTCGAATTACCACTAGAACGAAAGTTCTACTAGTTCTGTGCACTTATTGAGCGAACTAGAGCTTCAATAGCACTGATTCGAGCGAATCTGCTGTTGGTTTGCCAAGCGAATTTACTGGCGAACTTACGGGCAAATTTATGGGCGAATTTACATCTTTTTCAGCGAATCTAATTTCTGACTCTATCATGTCTACTTCAATTGTGAATTTGACTGATATGGAGTGTGTTCAACCAAACAGGCCACCGAGGCTTGTCAACGGAGAGAATTTTGAGGATTGGAAACGATGCTTGAAAGCTTTCTTCTTCTACACTGATCATGGTCAGTGGGAATCTATCACTAATGGACCTCACCTACCTACAACAACTGTCGGATCTGTCACTTCACCAAATCAGGATCCTAGCACTTATACTGAGATTGACATCAAGTTGCTCGATCATGACAAGAAAGCTCTTGGAGCTTTGATTCTGTGTCTGCATCAAGATATTTATAACAGGTTTGCTGAACATACCACCGCTAAGGCGTTGTATGATGCGTTATGTGAATTTTATGATGGGAACGAAGATCTGAAGAAAGACAAGAAAGCTCAAGCTCAAAAGAAGTTTAACTCATTCGTGGGATATAAGCATGAGACACTTACTGATATAACAAACCGCTTTCTGTCAGTTTCAAGCAATCTGAAGAAGTATGATGAACAACTTGGCAATCATGAGCAAGTGGGTAAACTGTTAGACTCTCTTCCTGCTCAATGGAGTCTGCAAATTAAATTGCTCAAGCAAGAAAGGAATTTTGCTGAATACAAGTTGATGGATGTTATCAACAAGTTCAAATCATTCGATCTTGATGTGAAGAGAAGAGAGTATAATCAGACCATGATGTCTCCCAATGTCCCTCCTCCAAATGTTGCATTGTTTCATCCGCTGCAAACTCTTGCTATTATGGTGCAGCTTGTGGGAGTTCATCTGGTAACGGTATTTTTGCTAACTCTAGGTATGGTAAGAATGTCAACTGTGGTAGTGGTTCTAAGGATGCTAGGTCAAGTTCAAATGCCTTAGCTTCTACTCAAATTCCACATGATACTATGGCACTTTTTGGGTTATTTTTGCACAGTTATGACGCTTTGATCGCTGAAGAATTGAAGGGACGTGGTATGACCGTGGAAGACATGTATGAGGTTGATCCTGATGACCTTGAAGAAACCGACATTCAATGGCAAATGGCCATGCTTACTCTTTGTGCTAGGAGGTTTATGGAGAGAACCGGGAGGAAAAACTTTGGAAACCAGAATCAGAACAACGCCCTAGGATATGATAAATCTAAGCTCAGGTGTTTCAACTGTAAGCAGCTCGGTCATTTTAAAAGAGAGTGTCCTTCTCCCATCATCACCAAACCTGTTAAATCTGGAAACTCCAGAACCATTCCAGTCATGGATAAAGTTGAAGAAGCTAAGCCCAAGAAAAAAACTGCTTTGTTGACCAACTTTGATTGGAGTGCAGAAATTGAAGAATCAAATGAGGAAATCAACCATGCATTGATCGCTAAGATAGTGGAGGAACAAACTCTTGATGATAAGTACATTGACTGTTTTGATCTTTTCAAAGAGTTCTACGGTGAAGCTGACATTGAAGTTAATGACAAGGGTGAATCTATTGGGTCTAAGGTTATTCAAGATCAACAGGTTAAGAAAAGTACTGGTGTGGTTTAGAAGGCTGTGGGTCATGAAGCTATTGTTCAAACTGGTTTGGTTTGTGAAGCTGTTAAAGATGAGATTAAACTGGTTTGTGAATCTGCTACAAAGAAGGCTAGTGAAAAAGAGGAGCTAAACATGGATTCAATAATTGAAGATGCCAAGAAAGCTGCTGTGGAGGAATACAAGAGGAACACTCCCTACTGCCAATGTGATCACGCTCTTGCAGCTGAAAAACTGGTAATGGATCTCCCTTATGAAATTGTTGAAAACATGTGCTCCTCTGCATGCAAAATTCATTTGGTTGGTATATATAAAGCTAACAGGTTGCTTATGATGAATGAAAATGAATTAAAGAAAACCAATAAAGAGCATAAACAAAATGAGTCAAAATATTTTTTTTTCAAATTAAGAGAAGCTTTGAAAGAAAATGAACACTTAAAAAGGACTCTTTTGGAAAAGAACTGTGAAGTTAACTATTTAACTGAACAAGTTACGCTTGCTGAATTTGAAGTTAGAAAACTTAAAAATAAATTAGAACAGTGGTCACTTTCGAGCATGAAAAGGGAGGAATTATGCAAAAAACAAAGGGGGGCAAGGATCAAGACCGGTTTGGGTAATGAAAATGATGCATTGGTATATCCTCCACCTAGTACTTTCTGTTATTCTCCTATGCCCACTCCTCCTCCTTCAAATGAGTTGATACAAGAGATTATACAGAATGATACTAATAGCTCTATTGCAGGTTTAGAAGGAGATAATTCTAAGGAGTTGCGAGAAGGATATGATTATGGTGGCAGTAGTGGTCTGGGCAGCTCTAGTAGTCATGATTTTAATTCCAAGAAGTCGTTTGTAGACATTAGTTTAAGTAATCATTTTGTGTCTAGTGGAACTATTTTGGATTCAAACTCTGGGCATGTAATAGTAGCTTAGGATGTTTTGTTTCAAACACTTATGATGACTTGAATGTTTTAAACTCCACATTTGATGTTAATGTGTGCATGAATGATAAAGCTCAACTTTCAGGTCATGTCTCTGAAAGTAAAACAAAAACCAACTGCTTTAACAAATTCTTTTCTCATCCAATCCCATCTTTTACACCAATAAGGATTTCAAATCCTAAAGAGAAAGAAATGTCTTCTTCCACTGAAAATAACAAAGATAAAATTGAACAAAAATCAGTTAAAGTGGAAGTTATCACAGGGAAGTCAAACGAGTCATATGACTCGTACAGTGATTCAGATTTGAGACTGTCTGAATGTGATGAAGAAATATCTGTTGATAGAATTCCTTCATCAAATTGTTCTAAAACAAAGTTGAGATCTCATTGTTTTAAATGTGGAAAGGATGATCACTTAATCAAGAAATGTCCTAAATCAGATGGTAGTAGTACACAGAATAAACCTTTTGGAACTAGATTGATAGCTTTTGTGAATGGTTTCTTTTGCAGAAAATCTGTTACTCCACGACCTAAGTACACTAAGACTTGGGTTCCAATTTCCAAAGCCTAACCAATTTTTTAAATGTCAGGAACATTCAGAGGCCGCTGTAAATAGTTATTGGCATGTAGATAGCGGATGTTCCAGACATATGACTGGGTTGAAGGACCTGCTGACAAATTTTAGAATAATTGATGGTGGCTATGTTGCTTTTGCTGGAGATAAGAAGGGTGGAAAGATGATTGGCCAAGGAGATGTCTCGAATGGTTCCCTCACTTTGGAGAAAGTCAACTATGTTCCAGAATTAGCGTTCAATCTTCTCAGTGTATCACAAATCTGTGATAAAAATATTCGTGTGATGTTCCTTGCCAATGAATGTCTATTCTTGAAATCAGAGTTTTCTATCCCTGAAGGGATGGTGATCATGCGAGCTCCAAGGAGAAATTATACCTATTTGTTAAATATGGGATCAAAGGAATCATCGTCCACCGTGACCTGTCTTTTATCAAAAGCTTCTTCTCATGAATCCTTTCAGTGGCATAAAAGATTAGGGCATATCAATTTTAAATTGATAAATAAGTTAGATAAGAACAATTTAGTCAGGGGACTACCACTGAAAGATTATTCTGTGGTAGAAAAATGTATGGCTTGTGCAAAAGGAAAACAGCACAAAAAACCACATAAACTTAAACTTCAAAACTCGATTTCACATCCCCTTGAATTGTTACATACTGACCTATTTGGCCCTAGCAGTGTTAAATCAATTGCTAAGAAATCTTACTGTCTTGTTGCCACAGATGATTACTCTAGGTACTCTTGGGTGAGATTTCTGTCTAACAAAAGTGAGACTGCTGAGGAGTTGATGAAGCTGATTCCGCTGATCGAGGTTCTTGGGAAAAGAATGGTTCAATCCATTAGGAGCGATAATGGAACAGAATTCAGAAACCATATTTTCAATTCATTCTGTGAGCAAAGGGGTATTCTCAGACAGTTCAGTGCTGCCAGAACACCTCAACAAAATGGTGTTGCTGAACGTAAGAACAGAACACTAATTGAAGCAGCCAGAACGATGTTGATCGAGTCAAAGCTTCCAATCATCTTTTGGGCCGAAGCAGTTAATTGTGCAGCTTATGTTCTCAACCGGGTATTGATCGTCAAGAGCAAGATGAAGACATCATATCAGTTGTTCCGAGGAATTAAGCCTCTCATTTATTTTCTACACCCCTTTGGTTGCTCTTGTACTCTATTGAATACTCAAGATCAGAATACGAAGTTTGGTGCAGTCTCTGATGAGTGTTTCTTTGTTGGGTACTCAGAAACACAAAAGGCGTATCGTGTGTACAATAAACGGTCGCAGATTGTGCAAGAGTCCTACTATGTCGACTGGCAAGAATCTAACTCTACAAGCATTGGAAGTGAGCCTGCATGGTTTTATGATTCTACCACTGTCTTCAACTCATTCAATTTGCCAATTCCCGATGACGATGATGTTATTTCTCACCCGCCTGTGAATCTTATTCCACCACCACCGCAACCGTCTGACACATCATTACCACCCACTTCATTTGATATGCCATCTCCACCACCTCCACCATCTCAATCATCTTCATCTAATCCTACAATCTCCTCTACCATTCCACCCACATCTTCATCCATTTCAAATCCTCCTATCGATCAAATCCCCACAAATTCATCCCCTACAGTACAACAATCCAGTACCGCATCCACATCTCAACATAACCCTTCATTGCTTAACACTAATTTTAAAACCTTAAAAGATCACCCTCACGATTACATCATTGGATGTATCACAGACAGAGTAAGGACTCGGAGTCAGAGTGGATTGATAAATGAGTGTCTTTATATAGCTTTTCTATCGTGGATTGATAAATGAGTGTCTTTATACAACTTTTCTATCTTAGATTGTTCCAAAGAATTACAAACAGGCACTTGAAGACCCAAGCTGGGTGGACTCTATGCAGTCTGAGTTGTAGCAATTCAAAAAGTCAAAAGTTTGGGAGTTAGTTGATCTTCCTCCAAACAAATGTCCCATTGGTACCAAGTGGGTATTCCGGAATAAGCCAGATGATCGTGGTGTTGTTATCAGAAACAAAGCCAAATTGGTTATTCAAGGATTTGCTAAGGAGGAGGGAATAGACTACACTAAAGTGTTTGCTCCAGTTACTCGAATCGAAGCCATCAGAATTTTTCTTGCACATGCAGCAAACAAGAACATTAAAGTTTTTCAGATGGATGTGAAGTGTGCATTTCTATTTGGAAACATTGATGAGGAGATCTATGTTTGTCAGCCACCAGGTTTCGAGGATCCAGATTTTCCAGACAAAGTATACAAGCTAGACAAATCACTGTATGGGTTGCATCAAGCTCCCCGAATCTGGTATAAGACCTTGACACAGTATCTCCTCAGCAAGGGTTTCTCTCGTGGGACTATAGATAGACACTATTCAAGAAGGAGGTAGATGGTGAGATGCTGATTGTTCAAGTGTATGTCGATGATATTATCTTTGGATCGACAAATGAAAAGTTGTGTAAAGAATTTGAAGAAGTAATGAAGGATCGCTTTAAAATGAGCATGATGGGGGAGATGTGCTTCTTCTTAGGTCTGCAAGTGGAACAGAAACCTGAAGGCATTCTTATACACCAAGAGAAGTACATCAAGGAAATCATCACAAAGTTTGGCATGGACGATTCAAAGCCAGAACTTAATCCCTTCACTGCTCAGACATGCTTGTCTCCTGATGATAATGGGAAGTCCGTGGATGCTCATCGATATCGCTCGATGGATCGGATCTCTCATGTATCTGACTGCAAGCCGTCCAGATATCACATTTGCCGTGTGCTACTATGCTCATTATCAAGCCAATCCCAAAGAATCACATGAGCTAGCTGTTAAACGCACTTTTCGTTACCTTAAGGGTTCCTTTCGTTTGGGAATCTGGTACCCAAAAGGTGGGAACTTTGATCTACATGCTTTTTCTGATAGTGATCATGGTGGTTGCAAGATTAACAGAAAGTCAGTCACCGGTGGATGCCAATATCTGGGTGATTGTCTTGTTTCGTGGCAAAGCAAAAAGCAAACAAAAGTGTCCTTATCCACGGGAGAAGCTGAATATATCGTTGCATCAAGCTGCTGTTGCCAAGTGCTCTGGATTCAACACCAGATAATGGATTATGGCATCAATTTCCTTCACACTCCAATTTTCTGTGACAATGAAGCCGCTATTGGAATTGCCAAGAATCCAATTCATCATACTTGAACCAAGCACATCAAAAAAAGAATTCATGCCATCCGTGATGCTTAGGAAAAGGGGTTCATTGATATTATTCCTATTGAAACAAGGAAGCAGAAGGCAGATCTTTTCACTAAAACATTTGATAAACCATGTTTTTATGAATTGATCTCTATGCTAGGATTAATATCTTTCTGAAAAACCTTTTCTGAGCAAAACTACCGTTTAATCTATAGATATGTACATATTTTCTTTTCGGTCTTGATTGTTGTCTGCCTTGTGTCCCATAGATCTTTACCTTTTATTCTTATTTTTCTTTTACTTTGGTTGTTAGGAAATTTTCTATTTAGTAAGCTGTCAAATGAAAATTTCAGGGGAGATTCATATTAATAATAAGTTTTAACTTTTATTCTCTCAGGAATTCAAGAAAATGAAGTAAGAAAGAGGAGGGGAACATCTTACGCTGGGATATGCATGATAGACTCATCCCAAAAACGAAGTAAACAAGTGATCATGCAGCCAAACTAAAGATCATAACTCAGTAATAAGGATTATCCTCATGATATTTTGGCCTGCACAAAGATACAAGTCTTGTCTAAAACTTGGTTGAGAGTTGCATATTGATGTCTTGCTCCTTTACTGTGTTTACTTTTAGGATTAGATTATTGATGTGAAGCTTATGGTGTTTCCCACTGGGATGGTGACTCGGTGATAACGCCCTCTAAGTCAAACATTAAATAATCTGAAATAGCCCATTACTGTATATACTTTCATACTTTTAGGATTAGATTATTGATGTGAAGCTTATGGTGTTTCCCACTGGGATGGTGACTCGGTGATAACGCCCTCTAAGTCAAACATTAAATAATCTCAAATAGTCCATTACTGTATATAGTTTCATACTTTACATAAGAAAAGATGTGTGTTTATCTCATCTGCTATGCGAAAGCATTGACCTGGAGTGATGATCTTCTCTGCTATGCGAAAGCATTGACCTGAAGTTCTCATCAACACACCTAGATGATCTTCTTTGCTACGCGAAAGCATTGACCTGAAGCTCTCATCAATTAGTTAAAGGTTGAGTCTGCATCTCATGTGTATTTCTTGCATATATGTGTGTCTGCATCTGTACATTATAGTGTCCCATATGTATATATACTAGTCATTGTGTTTGCATTAAGTCGATTCAGTACAGTGAGCAGGCAAAATCAATGATTATGCTGAATAAACCTTGATGACGAGACTAATTTTTTATCAAATATAAGTGGGGACCAAGTTGCTGAGTTTCTAAAACAATTCAGAACATGATAAACAGTTGCAGATCATACGTTGAAAAGAACAGGGAATGGGTTTAAGCAGATAAACATATCAGCAATCTCGCTAAGTCATGCCCCTCTGAAAAATGATAGTATATCCTTCTACCATTTAATTTTAATTTTTATTCTAATTTTATTACTATTTTATAATTTTAGTTTTATTTAATTTTATCATGGGGCAATAAGGTATTCATAGGCAAATTTTATTATTTTTATAATTATTTTTTTTTATTTTATTTCAATTTTATTTTATTTTACTTTATTTTATTTTAATTTGAAATTTTTAATTTTTAGTCGGGCGAAATTAAGATTCGCCTTAGCGAACCTATAGTTTCGCCAGTAAGCTCGACCAGTTGCATGTCAAACCAACATGTTGAGTTTACCGGGCGAATCTATAGATTCGCTACAGCGAATCTATGTCTTATAAGAGGCACAGTGAACGTGAAATTGTTCACAGTAACCTCAAACCCTAACTGCCTGTTCATCGTGCGAAATTTAAGAGTGCTCCTTTAGTGTTGATTTCCGTTGGATTCGTGTGTTATAAAAGATTTAGGTGGGTGTCGCGAACCTCGGTGAAAGATTTAATCGGTGTAATTTACTTCGCATTGTGTGATTTGGCATGTTCGCCTGGATTAGGGTTCGGGAACCCTCATTCAGCGAAATTGCTGATCTTCAGGCGAATCTGAACGAAAGTTCACTTGAACTCGAGCGAATTTGCAATTTCACCCAACAACTTCGCCTGTTCACTTAAACCGAGCGAAACTATAAATTCACCTCAGCGAACTTAAGTTTTCCAACCAAATTAAACTAAAAGTCACTTAAGTTCAAGCGAATCTATGTAATCACCTCTGTAAATTGACTAAGGTCGAGCGAATTTGAATGAAAGTTCATATGATCCGAGCGAATCTATAGATTCACCTTAGTGAATTTATAGATTCATCTTAGCGAATTTATAGATTCAATTGAGCGAATTTAATTTATTTCTTTTGTTTTTGCTTTTACATATTCTCACACATTTATCATGTTGTATACTTAGACTTTTCTAATTTGTTTTCAGCAATCATGGCTAACCTAAAGTTTGATGAGAAGAACAACACAATAGCTCTATTGGATGAAGACAGTCCCAAAGCTGCAGGGTTCAGAGATTGCATAAAGTGGTTGAAGCAGTCTCCAATTTATCATGTTGTCACTCACTCACCATCCATCTATGTGAATCCAAGGATCGCAATTCAGGAATTATCAGTATTAAAATAAATCAATTTAATGATCGCGGAATTATCATTAATTGACGTTTAATTGTTTGAATGATTAATTATGAACACAACCACAGAAACACAATAAATGCAAAATCAATAATTATTCAAAAGTATTTCATTAACTATAACGTAATGATTACAAAAGAATAATAATGAATACTATAAACAATCGAATACAGTGTATCAAATAATGTTGATGTTGATGGGACGGCGATTAGGGTTGCACAAAGGTGTAACTTGACAGCCGTAATATTGATTGATTGTGTTCACCGAGATGTGAAACCTAGGACTCATATTTATAGATGTTTGAGTCGGCTAAGGAAATACCGGATCTCTCGGGATTTGTTGTTGATCTTGTTGACTTGTTTGACTTCTTGGAATTGATAATCACGCAAGTATAATGGTCTTCCGCAGGAGTCTTGCCTTCCGCAGATCTTCTGTTCTTCCGTAGATGATTTGCTTTTCCGTAGGAATGTTGTTCTTCCGTAGATAATCCTCCTTCCGTAGGAGTCTTCACTTCATGGAACTTGATCATCCGTAGGAACTTACACGGTCATTTGGTCTTGTATGATACATATCTACGGATTAACAAAATTGTTCATCCGTAGATGTTTCCTACACGGTCAGTTTTATCAAATCCATCCCAAGAATATTGTTTCTCCTGTCAAAGCACAAATCAACACACATACATATATGGGGTTAACCTATAGATTCAAATCACATATATATATATTTTGTCTGTTACAAATGTTAATTACAAGACTTGATTTTCAAGTACTAAGCCTATACAAAATTGATCTAGCCATATACAATCTAGACCTAACAATACTCCCCCTTAGGCTTAGCTTCTTGTAATCAGTCCTTCAAAACAGCAAGCTCCTTAACTCTTGCTATCATTTTATTGTAGAAGTAAGATACAGCAGTTTTCTGATCATCGTACTTGTACTTTATCTGCATCCTGCTGATCTTCTTCAGTGTGTCATAATTGAGTCCCAAGACATCTTCTTCCGTAGTGAGTGTTTCCACTACACTATTATTATGAACAATCTCTAACTCATCTTCTTCAGATATTCTGAGCTCAGACACATCATCTATGTTTGTTCCTTTCAGTAACCCAGCCTCATGTTTTCTTCTCTTGTATGCCTTTGCATGCAATTTATCTATCACTTGAATTATATGCACATACAAGCAGAGGTCATTCTGGGCTTTTTCATCTGATAGCTTTGGGAAGAATTTATCATGTAGGTATGATATGTAGCTTGGATGCAGCATCTTGAGTTCCATTGGATCAAAAATTCTTATCCTGTCACCCTTCTTCCCATCTACATTTCTCAGCAGCACCATCTCTTTATTCTTTTCAATGTATCCCCATTCCGAGATAGGACAAGTGAATTGATTTCCTGAGATGCTTTTGATGATGTGTGAGCTTCTGGTACATCCCACTCTTCTTAGCAGATCATCATCTACAAGGGATGAGACTTCAGCTGTTTTTCTTTTCTGATTTTGTTTCATTCTGTTGTGCTCCTTATCATTTCTCTTTGCTTGCATGAGCACATCATCAGAAAAGCTTGTCTTCATACCATTTACAGCTGCAGAGAAGTCTCTCCCCCTGAGATGGATTGGAAAGTTGAACATTGGGATGCTCTGAAGATCCCTGATGTCTTGCTCTGGAAGGCTGAGCAGGGCTTCTACATCATGGAAGTATTGAATCCTTCCAGATGTCCTCTTAATTATTGCACAATCCCAGTCTGGATCATATTTCCAGGCCATAATCCTGTTTTCTTCCACAGAACTAGGAGTTGTGATATGATCATACAGCTGTACGAGAGTTGATTTCTTCTCTGTAATCTCTCGTACAGTTGTACCCAGAGGCCATACCTTTCCGGGAATCAATGCCCTTGGCTTTCTGATAAGTGTTTCTTTTTCCTTGTGCTGATCCTTTGGGTCAACTGTTATTGGATCAGCAACAAGTTTACTTTATTGTTCTTTTGGATGTGGAGCAGTGGTTCTGAATTTTACACCAGTTTCCAGCTCCACCTTCATCACGTGCTCCATCATCCTCCGCAGCTCACCAGTAGTTCTACCTTTAAGTTCATGCGGCTTGTAATTGTGACCCTGTAACCAGCAAGTCATATTGTACTTTGAAAGTTTTGCTGTGTCATAGTGGCCCAATTCTTTCCTTATTTTCTCCAATGATTGAAAAGTGGTAAAGGCTTCATAATCACAATTTGGGATTATGAACCTTGCAAATTCAAATTCTTTCAATGCATTGGCCATTTCTGTTCTGTTCATCCTCTCAACCATGTCATACGGAAACCCATGGTTGATGAGGGTCATAAACATGCTGGAGTCAGGCCTCTCTTCCAAGATATCAGCAGTTGTTAGAAGGTCATCGGCCTTTCCACTCTTATCAGCAGTGGGAGACTCCATCCTCATTAATTCCTCCCACTCTTTATCACTTTCTTCTTCTTCTCCGGAGGATACCTTCACTGCAGAAACTTCTGCTGAAGGTGTAGGATCAGGAGATGGAACTTTTGATTTCTTTGGGGAGCTTTCTTCTTCTGGTTTCTTTTGTGTGGCTCCAAAGTATTTTCTTTTTCGGGTGTAGGATATCAGCGGCTTAGTAGCTCTACCCGATTGTTTTTCTGGTTCAGTACTTGAATCCACTTTTGTTTTCAAATCAGAGAGTTTTCTTTTCAGGCTCTCTATCTCCAGATCCTTTTGCTTAATTAGCTCGGCCTTTTCAGTTTGCTCTTGTTTTAAAGTTGCCTCCAGCTCCCGTTTTGTTTGGAACAATGCATCAATAATCTCATTGTTGCATTGTGCATCTTCTCTCAGCCTTTTCAAACTGGCATCCTTCTTTGTCAGTTCTTCATCCTTTTCTTGGATAACTCCGTATAGCTCCACAATTCTTTGTTTTCTCTTGTTGGATTTAAGCACCAATTTGTTGTATTTTGCAACCAGAAAACTTTTGCTCACAGGAATGTCACTGTCACTTAAGTCATCTTCATTGTAAGCAGTGACATCCTGAGCAGATTCTTGAATATCCCCGGGTTCATCAGCAGGTATTGGCTCGGTATGAGCTGATGAAGGTTGTTCATCTGTGTGAGTTGGTGAGAAAGGAACAGTGCTGGCTTCAGATAGTATTTTGGTGTCTCCTGAGTGTACAGAGTGTACAGACTCAGTCACCTCAAGTGGTTCAGTCCCAGCACTTTCCGGTGATTGGGGTTTTGTGGATTCTGGTGGTGGTTGTATGGGTGATTGGATTTGGAGTGGAGAGAATGGTTGAGTGTGATGAGATGAAGATTCGGAGGATGATGAAGATATTTGTACTGGAGATTGATGGTGGTGAATTGGGGAAATTGGTTGGGTGTTAAGGCTTGATGGTGATTGTGGTTGTTGAGTGGATGATTGGCTGGATGATGCATGTTGTAGTGGTGGTGTTTGGATTGGTGATTGTTGGTGGTGTTGTGGTGTTTGGTGTGGTGAGTGAGAAGATTGAGCAGAATCAGCAGATGATTCAGCTTCATCTGCCCACGCCAACTCTTGTGGCAGATCAGCATGTGGATCAATAACATGAGCAAACATAGGCATATCAGGACCCTCATACTTTCCACTAAGTTTATTCAGCACTGATTTGCTCAGGTGAGCTTGAACAAACACTTCTCCAACCCTGTTCAAGCTTGGGAGCTCTGAGTTAATCACCAATTGCAGGAATCTGGGGAACATGTACATCTTCTCATTCTTTTGTAATTTGACTTGCTCGCACAAACAATTGAAGATGTATCTTGCATAATTGTAGATTCTTCCCTCGAACACCCCAATAATTCCTGATGAGATGTGTCGAGAAAATCTGTCTAACCCCGACTTCCTGTTCGACATGCACTTCAGGTAGGTGTGACATAAGAACCTGTACGGTTTGCACAGCCTACCCTTCTTGATTTCTCCTTTCTCATAATCACCATCGTACCCCATGAGATTGAATACCTTTTCTATGTATTCATTCTCGAAAACGTCCGGGTGTCCTATCTCTCTATCTCCGAGTTCCAAACATCTTCGTAAGGTGCTTTCATTCACTCGAAGACGCTGACCCTGAACTTCAGCCACTATTACCTCCTCATCGTTTTGTTCTTCCACTCGAGCTGAATTCCAAAATCCGATTATGTGCGACTGATGGATCACAGGCTCAGCCGTCAAGGCGTAGAAGAGCCTGGATCGTCGGAGATATCTGATGATATCTCGACATCCTTCCGCTGCTGGATCATCAGCGTTCAAGTATGCGCACACATTATGCTCCTTAGCAAATCTATTTGCCATCTGCAAAGAAAATCAAGTTAGAAACCACGCAGTTGAATCGTTTGAATGACAATAATCGATTAACCAGTTCCGTATTGATGTTTACGACATGATTTACCTTTGCAGTATCAGTAATCGGTTACTGGATAATGTTGAATTTTTTGAAATTTTGAAAAAGAGGGAAAATGGGCGAATTTCTAGGTTAATCTGAAAAAGAGCTCTGTAAAAGTTATAAATGAATTTCAGGTCAGAAACCTTATTTATAGTCGAACATAATTAACATCTTTTATTAATTATGTTGGGCTCATATTATGTTGGGCCCACTTTCATTTATTCCTTTCCGTATCCCAAGTGTTTAGAATGCATTATCTCTTCCGCAGAACATCTGCGGAACCTTGACATCTGCGGATGTCAACATCTGCGGAACCTTAAATCTCAAGTTCAAATAATGCATGTTTTGTTTTGCTGCTGAATCAGAAATCACATATAATACTTCCTACGGATGAGAGATATTACTGTGACTTCTGCGGATGCAGAAATTTCACTATTACTTCTACGGATGAGAAGTATTACTGAAACTTCTGCGGAGCTTAAAGTTTAGAAAACTTTAAATGTATGATATCTACTTAGTAGACTCAATTGTTGATGTTGGACATTGTTGACTTCATTTGCATGGCAATGTAGTACAAGAAAGCAAGTGTCCTGTATCCTGCATTCAAGTTAGTGCTCAAGATCCAATTCCTTCACATATAAGTTAAAACAATTATCAGCTTTGTATTGATTTTCATGCATGAACTACTCCCCCTAAATTTGTGATTAATGTTAAACGGTTGCATTTATCATAAATTTAAGTTGTGAACAGGCATGACAGGCATATGACATTCTAAATGAGAGAAATTCTGTTGAAATAACAATTAAGCATCTGTGAAACAGGTACATGCATGCATATATATATAGAGGGATCATACTATAAATTGGCTTCTGCTAATGTTGTTAGTTGATTCAACACATATCTGATTGCAAGTATATAAATCCACTTAAATTCAAACATGAGTGTTGTATCAACTAGGCATGCAATTTATCATGTTGTGAAGTTTGTTAATCAGTAGTAATCATGAGTCCCACATTCAATTATCGTTAGAGTATGTCTTCCGTAGATGAGGCAAATCACTACATTCCACACTTAATGACTATGTACATTAAGTTATAAGTTCTATCTTGAGATAATGTTCAGTCTCATGAATGCTTTGATGTGATAGCTCTTGAGCTTGATGTTCAATGGATCACAAGTGATTCCTTTTTAAAGCTGAAATATGATCTTCATAGTCACCAGGTCTTTACTTTCGTAAAACAGAGGTGAACTTTAACCCAGGTCTTTGTTGACACAAAACAGAGGGAGAATGAAGATCACACTTGTTAATCACATTCCCAGGTCTTTGTTCACACAAAACAGAGGGAATATGACGTTACAAAGATAGAATATTATAACTTATTTTACATAGTGTGCTTGTGTAAGTGATTTGATCACAGCAGGAGAGAACATACATTCATGATTCTCAAATGGAATCCTCACAGACAGTTACCTCATGTTTTTAGTTTGGCATGCTCTAAGCTTTGTTTCCACTCAAGTTGAACCTACTCACATATCAGTATGATATAAGTCAGATTGAGTGTTTGTTTAATAGCCAAGTATAGTCTACTATCATTTCCCATATATAATGCATGTATAGATGTTCTAACAGACACTTAAGTTATCCTCAGCGATTACTCTTCACAAAGTCAGTCATATGCTTTTGTTGATTTATTCTAAGTTAATCATTCCCAAAGATTCTATCAGAAAATTAAATCTAACAGAATCAAATGCTTTAGTGAACAAATCAGCAAGCTGATTTGTGGTATCTACTTTGACTAACTTAATTAGACCCTTTTCTGAACAATCTCTTAGAAAATGGTATCTAATTTCAATGTGTTTAGTTTTACTATGTTGAACTGGGTTAGCAGTTATAAACATAGCAGCTGAATTATCAATATGAATTGGTGTGTGAAGGAAATTGTAACCATAATCAAGTAATTGGTTTTGCAACCAAAGTACTTGAGAGCAACCTGCTGAAGCAGCTATGTATTCTGCTTCAGCTGTGGATACAGAGACATTGGTTTGCTTCTTGCACTGCCATGAAACAAGTCTTGGTCCTAAAAATTGACATCCACCAGTTGTGGATTTTCTGTTGTTGTTACACCCTCCATAGTCACTATCTGAATAGGAGTATAGGCTAAAATCTCCATCTTTGGGATACCAAAGTCCCAATGCAGGTTTGCCTTTCAGATATCTGAAAATCCTCTTCACAGCATTCAGGTGGGACTCCTTTGGGTCAGATTGGTACCTGGTACAAACACAAACAGCAAACATTATGTCAGGTCTACTGGCAGTTAGATACATTAAAGAACCGATCATAGATCTGTACAATCTTTGATCTACGGATTTGCCAGCAGGGTCAGGCACAATCTTGTCTATTGTTGATGCTGGTGTCTTGCAGGAAGTGGAATCAGCTAGATTGTACTTCTTCAAAATTTGATGAATGTACTTTTCTTGGTTGATGAAAATGCCATCTGGTTTCTGATGAACTTGTAAGCCAAGGAAGAATGTCAATTCTCCCATGGAGCTCATCTGAAATTTAGATTTCATTAAGTCTTCAAAGCTTTGACATAGCTTCTTATTGGTGGATCCAAATATGATGTCATCAACATATATTTGAACAACCAAAAGATCTTGATGTTCTTGTTTGAGGAAGAGTGTCTGATCAATAGTTCCTCTCTTGTACCCATTCTTCAGCAGGAAGGATGATAGTGTATCATACCACTTTCTGGGTGCTTGATGAAGACCATACAAGGCTTTGTCAAGCTTGTATACTCTATGTGGATAATCAGGGTCTTCAAAACCAGGGGTTGTGCCACATAGACTTCTTCATCAATTTTCCCATAAAGGAAAGCACACTTGACATCCATCTGATAGACTGTGAACTTCTTGAATGCTGCATAGGCTAGGAAGACTCGTATAGCTTCAATCCTTGCAACTGGGGCAAAGACTTCATCATAGTCTATTCCTTCTTCCTGAGTGTATCCCTGTGCAATGAGTCTGGCCTTGTTTCTTACTATGATACCTCTGTCATCCAGCTTGTTCTTGAAAAGCCATCTTGTGCCAATTGGATGTTGACCTGAAGGCAAATCGACAAGAGTCCACACTTTCTGTTTTCTAAATTGTTGCAACTCTTCTTGCATGGCCTCAATCCAGCTGTTGTCTTTCAGTGCAGCTGTGATGTTTGCAGGGACTGTTTGAGATAAAAAGCAGGTGAACAAACAAATGTTTGCCACACCTCCTTTGCTCCTTGTGGTTCTGGCATGCAGGTCCCCAATGATGTTGTCTGTTGGATGAGATTTGTGTACTCTGCTTGTTGAAACAGCATCAACTTGAACTGTGGAGTCTAAGTTTGAGAAGCCCATTGAAGCAGATGGTGTTAGCTGAGTTGAGTCGATGAAATAATCAAAAGACTCATGGTCGTTAGGATCAGCTGGTGTTTGATTGGCTGCTTTGTCTTCTTCCGCAGGAAGTTCTACGGAAGCAGTATTTTGTTCTTCCGCAGGAAGTTCTACGAAAGCAGTATTTTGTACTTCCGTAGGAGTTACATCATCCACGGATGAACAATGTTGGTCAGCTGGTAATGGTGGTTGGATGACTGCCTCCTCTTCATCTCTAGCATCAGTAGTGACATCTACGGATGAGGGAACATCTGCGGATGAATTTACATGTGCTGGGGATGAAGAGTTTGCTTCTCCAGAAATAGCTTCATGCTGCTGACTTGATCTTTGCTGTGGTTCAGGTGGCACACGTGCTCTTGGTGGATCAGCTGTTAAAGGCACTTCATTCACACTTGGGGGCACAAAGGGATAACATGTATCCGAAGCACCTGCATTGATCAAATAACCAGTGTTAAATGATTCTGTTAATGCATCTATATCAAATAACCAAGATGATCCTTTTACATTGGTAGTAAACATGGATTCATCAAAAGAAACATTGGGAGTTTCTTCAACTATGTTATGTTCTGGAATGTACACCCTGTAAGATTTAGAAGTGGATGAATATCCAACAAAGAAACCATCATATGCTTTTTCAGAAAATTTTCCCAATTGTTCTTTAGTGTTTAAAACAGACACATGACACCCAAAAGCTCTAAGATATCCTATAAAAGGTTTTCTTTTAAATAAGAGTTCATAAGGTGTTTTATTATGTTCTTTGACTATCAAAGTTCTATTTTGAACATTGCAAGCTGTATTCACAGCTTCTGCCCAGAATGTAATGGGCAACTGAGAATCAGCTAGCATTGTTCTGGCTGCTTCTATCAGTGTTCTATTTCTCCTTTCAGCCACTCCATTTTGTTAAGGAGTTCTTGGGGCACTGAATTGTCTAGCTATGCCTTTAGTCCTGCAAAAAGAATCCATATCAGCATTAACAAATTCAGTTCCATTGTCACTCCTAAAAATTTTAACTGTTAAATCAAGTTGATTCTCAATCTTGATGACAAAGTCCATTAAGGTTTCAGATGTTTCACTCTTATGTTTTAAGAAAAAGACCCATGTAAATCTAGTGAAATCATCAACTATCACCAAACAATATTGCCTTTTTCCAATGCTCAGCACATTGGTTGGACCAAAGAGATCCATATGAAGCAATTTGAGTGGTGTAGTGTTAGTGTTGATTGTTTTGGATTTGTGAGACACTCGGTGTGTTTTCCTTTATAACATGAAGAACAGTGATTAGAACAATGAAATTCTTTCTTTGGTAATCCAATGACTAAGTCATTTTTCACCAATTTATTCATGTTCTTCGTGTTGGAATGGACAAGTCTTCTATGCCACAATTGAGATTCATCTTCGGACGATTTGGATAGTAGGCATGTCTCATGTTGTGTGAGTGTTGTGTTGTTCATATCCAATATATATGTGTTGCCTTTTCTTGATGCTTTAAGAAGTATCCAGTCTGCTGGAACGGTAAACCCTGGCTTAAGAATGTAACAGTTAGTGTTAACAAAGAGTGTTAAATAATTTTGATCACAAATTTGGGAAGCACTAAGTAAATTATACTGCAAATTTTCACAGTAATTTACTTTTTCAAATGTTAACACACCGTTAGTTACCATTCCCTCACCAACAATTTTACCTCCCTTCTTATCCCCACCAAATGCCACATAAGAGGCATGTTTATGTTTGAAGTCATGGAGAAGTGCACAGTTGCCTGTCATATGTCTGGAACAACCACTGTCAACATACCACTTGTTGTCAGCTCTCCATAATTGTTCCTGCACACAAAAAGAAAACTAATTAGAATTGACAACCCAAGGCTTAATTGTCTTGGATTTGCCAGTTGTGTCAACAATAGTTACTCCTTCATGAATTAATCGTGAAGTTTCAGTATTAGTTGTTTCTTTTTGATCTGATGTTTGTGAGGATGATTCTGTTAAAGATGATTCGGGTTTCTGAGTGTCTTCATGCTTATCCGAGTATTTCTTCAACTTAGCTTGTTTTGGTTGGTATCTTAACTTTGAAGAAGATCCTGTAGTCTTGAAGGTTTCTTCATCTTTCTGTTTTGATTGGGACACAGGAGTTCCTTTATCAAAGTTGTCAAAGAAATCATCAACAGCTTCCGGTTGTTTATCAGACAAATCCACCTTTTTATGAGGTGTCTTAGCCTGTGTTGGCATTTTCTTCTTCACAGTCTTGTCAGCCACAGATGATCTTTTCTTTGAATTTTGTTTTTCCTTCTCAGGCTTTGTCTCTTTGTCACTTTCTGAGTCTGATGATGCACCTTGTGATTTCTTGTTGCTCTTTTTCTTGTTCTTCTTATTAAAATAACATTCCTGAGTGGAATGGTTATTTTTGTCACATATGGCACAATGTTTGTTGAAGAAACAGTCATCAGTCATGTGATTGTTCATGTTGCAAATGGAACAGTAACTACTGAAGTAGCATTCATCAGTGCTGTGATTCTTCATATCACACCATTTGCAATATTTCTCAGAATTTTCTTCAGCCTTCTTTTTGGTCTTTTTCTGACTAGCTGAGCCATCAGTTGATTTCTTCTTGGGTTCATCAGCCGGTAATTCTTCATGTTTATTTGTGGATGGCTTCTGTTGTTTGACATTTAGCTTTTTGTGAGCATGTTTGATGTTTTCCCTTTTTATCACATTCACAGTATCAGTATCTTTCTTCCGTTGTTTTTCTGCGGAATCATTAGTCTTTGTCTTCCGCAGATGATCTACGGACTTGGCAGTTTTTGCTTTCCGCAGATGTTCTACGGATTCCTCAGTCTGTTCTTTCCGAGGATTCTTGTTTGAATATTTCTTACCTTTATCAGATGACAAAGGTGATTTTGTGCTTGATCCGCAGCTGTCGATCTTGGGAAGATGCAGTTCTTGTAATCCTTCATTAAGTTCAGCAATCCTCTTACAAATGGTCTTCAGCATGTTCCGTTGCTTTGGCGGATATTGCAGCTTTGATTCTTCAAGGACTCGTGGAAGACCAGGTTCAACTTGAACATTCTTACCAATGTTCAGTTGAACATTATCATGTTCATCAGAATCATCCAGGTCATCATAGTTATCAAAATCTGATTCATTATGTTTAATTGACTCTGATTCAGTTGATTCAGTTTCACTCATCTCAGCTTTATTGTTGTTTATTTGACTATCTTTTATGTCAATGTTGGTGCTTTGCACAAAATGATTTGACAAGTTGTTAGTCATTGTTTCAGGTAAAGGTGTGTAGTTATTATTAATAGGTGGTGCCACTGCATTATAACCCAACCCTGACCTGTTCTTTGATTCAATATGAGAATTGAGTAACTTCTCATATTGCTGAGATGATAATTGAAACTTCTGAAGTTTCACTTCAGTAGATGCATGATCAGCCATGGATTTTGTTAAGGAAGTGGTCAGATGCTCAACTTGTGCTTTTAGGCTGTAGTTTTCAGAAACATATTTTTCTAAATCTTTTTGTAAAGAGTTTATTTTGATTTGATATAGTTTCTGTTCTCTTAAGTGTGATTCATTTAAAATCATAGTTTCTTTTACTTTATCAGCCAGTTGTTGAGCATGGACTCTATATCTTTCAACTTCCTCAACACAAGTTGATGAACATAACCTCTCTTTTACCTCTTTGGCCATTGGAGGAACTTTGTTTTCCATATGTGCCATCAGTGCTTGATTCTCCTCTATCACTTCCTTCTCATACAAACTCCAGTCACAAGTTCCATCCTGAAGTATGATCAGCCCTGTCTCTTTAGAGTTACTTGGTCCTGCTGATGTATTTGTGGCTGGTGGGGATGTGAGCTGAGGTTGTCTATGCAGAGATCTTTGAGAGGTTGGCTGCTAATTTTGTTACTGCTGCTGCTGATGCTGTGGATTTGATTGTTGGTTGCATTCTCTAGAAAAGTGACCATAGAGATTGCACTTATAACATCTGACTTTAGACTTATCCACTTCGATCTTCGATGTTTTGCTAGCTGCTGCCAGATTTTTGTTTCTTCGAAGATATTGCTTGGCTCTGTAGGCAATCATAGCCATCTGCCATTGTAGATCCATCTCTTCGACTACATCCGGAGGGAGTTCCTCCAAGTCTTGCTGACAGATGTTTGCTGCTGTAAGGGAACTGCCAAGATATGCTTGAAAGCTTGAGCTGAAAGCTGCAAAGGCTGCTTTTTGTTCTTCTGAATCCAATATCACAGTGATTGGTTCTGAGTTGGCTGTTGCTGATGTCTCTCTTTTCTCTGTAGCTTTCCCTTTTTCCTTTTGATTTTTACTTTGAGATGACTTCTTAGTGGGTTTAGATGCATAGAAGCTTACTTCTTCTTCATTGTCACTCAGAGCACAAGAGTTATCATCTTCATTATTAGATATAAATGCACTACCAGCATTCTTTGTTTCCTTGAAGTGATAAGGTGAGACATGAGTTCTCACACTCTTGTTTCTTGATTGTTCATCCAGTTCAAGTGCTTCAACCTTGGCAACTAGTGTATCTAGACCAGTTGTCTTCAGATCTATGGTGTTTTTGAACATGGAGACGGTTTGCTTCCAACTTTCAGGCAAAGTATGGAGCATCTTCTTGTTCAGTTCCTCAGTTGTGTATTTTAACTCCAAGATGTTCATCTCAGTGACGAGTTGCATGAATCTATGGAGTTGCTGAGGAATTGACTCACCCTCAATATGATGAAAAGTTTCATACTGTGATCTAAGGGTGTCTTTCCTTATGCTTCTGATTTCATCACTCCCTTCACAGAGAGTGTGAAGTATCTTCCATAGGGAATTTGCTGTTTTATAGTTCTCGCACCTGATCAAGATTTCTTCAGGTAAAGCCATACTAAGCAAGCTGTATGCTTTAATATCGACTTTAACATTCTTGACATCATCAGGTGGCAAGTCCTTAGTGCTGATTGGCTGGTTTTTGTCATTATAATCCGGCCCAAGAGTGGGTGGAATATAAGGACCTTGTGTGATGGACTCCCACAAGTCAGAATCAGTGTAGTTCACATGATTTCTGAACTTGATCTTCTAGGATTTAAAATCAGCTTTTGTTTCCAACTTTGGTGGTTGATAAGATCCTCCTCCAAAAGTACTCATGTTTAACTGCAAAACAAGATTTAAAATTTAAGTGCTTGAATTGACAAATCTATCAAAGACGCAGATCTAGTATTCAATGGATTTGAATATAGATCTAAATCAAACAAGCAATAAGAGAATGCTTGCTGAAAGACAAGTCGTTGATTTAATTGTTTGAAAATCAATTAAACAATTTTAATACTGATAGATCAATTGATCTAGATCAATGAGCACCAATCGCTCTGATACCACCTGTGAATCCAAGGATCGCAATTCAGGAATTATCAGTATTAAAATAAATCAATTTAATGATCGCGGAATTATCATTAATTGACGTTTAATTGTTTGAATGATTAATTATGAACACAACCACAGAAACACAATAAATGCAAAATCAATAATTATTCAAAAGTATTTTATTAACTATAACGTAATGATTACAAAAGAATAATAATGAATACTATAAACAATCGAATACAGTGTATCAAATAATGTTGATGTTGATGGGACGGCGATTAGGGTTGCACAAAGGTGTAACTTGACAGCCGTAATATTGATTGATTGTGTTCACCGAGATGTGAAACCTAGGACTCATATTTATAGATGTTTGAGTCGGCTAAGGAAATACCGGATCTCTCGGGATTTGTTGTTGATCTTGTTGACTTGTTTGACTTCTTGGAATTGATAATCACGCAAGTATAATGGTCTTCCGCAGGAGTCTTGCCTTCCGCAGATCTTCTGTTCTTCCGTAGATGATTTGCTTTTCCGTAGGAATGTTGTTCTTCCGTAGATAATCCTCCTTCCGTAGGAGTCTTCACTTCATGGAACTTGATCATCCGTAGGAACTTACACGGTCATTTGGTCTTGTATGATACATATCTACGGATTAACAAAATTGTTCATCCGTAGATGTTTCCTACACGGTCAGTTTTATCAAATCCATCCCAAGAATATTGTTTCTCCTGTCAAAGCACAAATCAACACACATACATATATGGGGTTAACCTATAGATTCAAATCACATATATATATATTTTGTCTGTTACAAATGTTAATTACAAGACTAGATTTTCAAGTACTAAGCCTATACAAAATTGATCTAGCCCTATACAATCTAGACCTAACAATCTACATCTTGCACATCCAAGATTTCTGGAGATCAGCTAAGTTGGATGTTAAAGCTAATCCACACTGTATTCGAGCAAGGATAGAAGGAAATGATATTGCTATCACTGAAGAAATCATAGCAAGAGTGCTTTGTCTGGAAGGAGATCAGGGAGATGAGGTAGAACTTTCTGAAGATCAAGTTTTGGAGGGATTCAGAAGCATGGGGTATGAGGGACCATCCTTTGGCTCTAAGAAAGAGATAAAAAAGTCTATGCTTTCTAAAGAGTGGAGATACATTGCTCATATATTCATCATGTGCTTAGACGACCAGAAAGGAGGATCAGATGGTCTCAACTTGAGATGGGCCAAAGCAATGGTGATATTTTGCAGAGGCCAAAAGGCAAATATAGCAAGACCGATTTTTGAGTGCATGTGTGATAACATAATGACAGTGAAGAAGGAGAAGTGGCTTCTGTATCCGAGATTTGTTCAGATGATAATTGATGAGTTGATTCCAAACATTCCTAAGCATGGAGAAATCAAGAGACTAGCCCAGATGAGCTCAAGGATATTTGCAGACTGTTCTTCTACAAGACATGACTTCAGTGGGAAGATCACCCACTTGTGGGAAAATATGTATTCAGCTGAGAGATGGGAATACATAAAGAAGGTGATAGAAGCTGAGGAAAAGAGATCTGCAGAGAACAGGGAGAAATAAGAAGAAATAGTTAAAAAGAGAAAAAGATATGCAAAAGAGAAAGAGTATGACTTTGAGCAGGAGATTGAGGAAGCAATGAATGAAATGAGAGTTGAGAAGAAGAAGAGATCTAAAAACAAGGCTAGGGGACTCAGAGCTGAAGTCCAGGAGATGTCAAGAAAAATAATTCAAGCGGACAAAACAAGGACGGATGCGGAAGATTTGAGTAAAAAGCTGGATCAATCAATTTCAAGGAGGTTTGAAAAGCAGGTGATAGATGAGGCAAGTGGGTCTTGAGCTAATACTAAGGATCAAATCATGCAAGATCAGGAGGAGGTTGTAGTTGAAGACTCCCCAGTTCAAGAAGTAAATGAAGCTGGGTTTGTTGAGAACTTTATTGTTGATATTGAATCTAAGGCAGGATCTGAAGATGTTACTAATCCATTGGTTGGGATTGAGTCAAGGGCAGGAGCTTTCATGGAGAACTTTGAAGCCAAAGTTGATGATAGAGATGGAGTTGATTGAGAAGACCCCTCTAGGTGAGATCTAACCTAGGGGGAATATTGATGATCTAGATAGGTCGGACTCACCTAGTTTAGTTTAGCTTTTCTTATCTTCTATGTAATCGGACTAATGTTAGATAACTTTCATTTATGTAAGTTATGTATTAGTTTCACACTGACCCAGCGAAACTACGAGCGAATCTACTGATTCGCTCGTAGTCAGCTGATGAAGGTCACCCGGTGAAACTTTTGTTTGCTGCCGGGTGAACTTACTTGTTGGTCAAGGTAGATTCGCTGTAGCGAATCTACCAGCGAATTTGTCTCTGTTTATATATATGCAGTTCATGTATCTTTGGCAGCAAGTTTTGCCAAACCTAATTGAAATATACTTTTGCATTACTGTGTTCATAGCTTGTTTGGGCTGGAATTGCATTTGTTTTTCACATCTTTGAGCCTTATTTATTAGTATTAAATGAGTTTGGATCATATGGTTATACTTTGAAACTCATTTCTATGTTTTGCTCTGTTGATTCAATATTTGTGGGATATCTCCGTGTTTATCATTCATTAGCACTGAAATCGATCACCAATGGACCAACACATTGGCCTTTTCCCCGTAGCCTTTTCAGTCAGATATCTCCTTCTTTTGGCATATGTTTGCATTCTTGGGCCAGAAGAGGGTTCAGCCGTTTCATCTTCTTTTGGTGGTTCTTCAGATGGTTCCTTTTCAGGAACATGTATTGCTGCGACTGCTGATTCTTCTTCTTGTAATTGTTGTTCACAGAGCTTTCTGATCAGTTCTTTTTGCTCATCAGTAAGTGATACAGCAGGAACCAGTTGCATACTCAATTCCTTTTCAATTGGCACTGGAGATTGAGGTATGACAACTAAAGGCTCAGTATCTGTCCTTTGATTCACTATGAAGTCCCAGAATTCATCATCAATGACAAATTCTTCAGCAGAGAACATGTCCAAGGCTTTTATCATGTCACTGAATTCTGTCTCTTCAGAGTGGACTTCTTCTGGATGACTTATGTAAACAATCATATCCATGCTAGATGATATATGCTTTGATCCACTAGGTTCTCCCTCTTTTTTAGCCTCAGTGAATCTCATCTTTTTGGCTGGAGGGGAATCATCACCACCGTTCTAGATGACTCTTTGTCACTATCGTCTTTGTCATGCTCTCTCTTTCTCTTTTCTTCCATCTTATCACCTTCATCTTCATTGTCTTTCTCGGCATCTTGCTTTAGTTTGACAAGCATTTCCAGTTCAGAGACTGTTGGACCAAAAGAACCAATGAGCCATATCAGAAAAACCTCTAAGTCCCACAAGACATCACAACAACTGCTGAAAGCTTCATCAGCAGTTTGACAAAGACTGAAGACTTCAACAGCTGAAGATCAAAGAACTGAAGATCAACAGCTGAAGACTTCAAGTACTGAAGACTCATCTACTGAAGCATCAAGTACTGAAGAACTCAAGTACTGAAGCTTCAAGTGCTGAAGACTCAAGTACTGAAGATCAACAGCTGAAGACTGAAGTACTGAAGATCAACAGCTGATACACAAAGACTGAAGACAAAGACTGAAGACATCAGCTGATGACAACTACTGAAGTCATCAGCTGATGAAACAACTAAAGTCAAAGTCTTAAGACAAATGCTGAAGCTTCAGAGTTTGTCACAACAGCTGAAGAAGTATTCTTCAGTTGTTATGATGGTTTCCTTTTCAGTTGTTTCTTTTTATATTTCAGTAGTTTGTAAAACGACTGAAGAGTTTGTTCTTCAGTCTTTGTAGTTCAGTAGTTTGTAAACGACTGAAGAGTTTGTTCTTCAGTCGTTGTAGTTATCAGTAGTTTCTTTTCAGTTCTTGTAATAGTTTGACACTTAGCACTTTGTAAGAAGATGTCAGCTGTTGTGACATCTTCAGTAGTTTAGTTTGTTATCAGTAGTTTGTTAATAACGGTTTGATGTCACTATCAAGTGACATCAGCTGACGTCATTCTTTCATATATAAGGAAAATGACCTAATTGTAGCCGCTGTCGAAGCATGTATTGAATGAAATATTCCCTTTTGCAGAACTTCTATCTTTCTCTATAACTTACTATTTTACTGATAAATCTATTGTGTTCTTGCTTGTTTGTTCTAATTCTTGTACTAAATCCGCTGCGAATACAACCTAATTGATCAAACTAGAGGCTGAGATCCTGTCAAATGGTATCAGAGCAGGTTAATCATTGTTCAATTTAACAATTGATCATTGAAACTGCTCTATTGCTATCTATGTTTGATCGAATTAGCAATTTGCAAGAATTAGTTATAGAGATTGAGTTTCTGCTGCTTCTGGCCGTTAAACTTGAGGTTCTCATGGTTTTTGAGCTAGATTTGTTTTGTTTACCTTGAATTTGACTGAAATCTAAAATGGCGACACAAACAAACGAACCTCACAATACTGGCTCCTCAACCAAGCCTCTGATGCTTGTGAGGAGTGAGTATAACATCTGGCAAAGGCGTATGCTCCATCATCTGTCCATCAACAGCGCTGGTTGTTGGAAATCGCTGGTGCATGGACCATATAAGCCGATGGTGAGCGTTCCTGAATCTAATGAGAGGGTTCCGAAGAAACCCGATCAATATTCGGCCATGGCACTGCCTAATGAAATCTATTCTCGGCTCATGCATCATGAAACTGCTCATGATCTCTGGGTTGCTCTGAAGGAACAATTTGGAGGAACCGATGAGGTCTTGGCAAACACAAGGGAAATCCTCGCCCAACAATATGAGACATTCTCTCATAGGAAGGGTGAGACTCTGACTCAACAGTTTGAGCGATTCTCATGTTTGATCTCTGAGTTGAAGATGGTCAAACAAGAGTATTCCAATAGTCAGATGAACAATTGATTCCTCAGATCATTGCCTGAGAGATGGGACACTTATACCATTGTCCTAAGCTCTAGTGCAAATCTGAGCACTCTATCTCTCACCCAACTTCATGGGAAACTGCTTACATTTGAGAGGGAGATAGAACAAAAAAGGAAGTTGTCATCATCTGGCAAGCTCACTGATGACTTTGTATCCGGCAATGCTACCTTGATTGGTCAAGAGTCAGAATGTGCTGCATCTAAGAGTGCCAATGATGAGCATATTGATTTTTCTAGCAATACTGAACATGCTTTTGTTGGTGTTGATAGTAGTTCAGGAGGTAGCAGTGATAACTTGTGCTTTCTGATGGAGGACTTGAAGGACATTCCAGATGATGATCTGGAAGAGATGGATATTTTGAGTCAAATGGCTATGATAAATATCAGATCTCAAAAGTTCTACAAAGAACTGGGAGGAAATTTCCTGGTCTCTTTGGCAAAACCAAAGTTGGTTTCGACAAGAGCAAGTTGAGGCGTCATAAGTGCCAGAGGCTTGGACACTTTGCTAGAGAGTGTAGATCATCTGGATCTAACACCTCTGCACCCTTTGTGACTTTTCCAAGCAATAGCTCATAGCACAAAGGGCAACACTCCACCAGTTCCAGTCATCCATCACCAGCACAGGCATCACCTGCATACTTTATGCCTCAGGGTCATATGCCATATTCATACACCTGCTACTACATGCCTCAGCCAAGTCAAGTTCAAGCACCTCATGCTCAGCAACCACATGCTCTCCCTCGGCCTCAACCTTCCAAATCTCATCATCAAACCCAACCTCAACAACACAGCTTCTTCACCCCAGGAGTTGTTGACTGGTGTAGTTTACTAGATGATTTATCTAGTCAAGAACAACTATTCCAAGGTGCTGGTCAACATGGTGGTGATCATCCTTTTGGGATCCTTGCTCTCATGGCTCTGGAGTCTGCTGATGGGCCATCCTCCAATGCTTCATCACAGGTATCTTCTGAGGTTAAAGCCAAGCTTTGTTCTGATTCATGCATAGCAGCATTTGCTTCTATTAGAGAGGCAAATGTAGCTTTAATTGACAAAAACCTTGAGCTAGAGCAAACCATTTCCAAAAGAAAAGCTGAATTTGAGGCTGTGATTAATGATATAAATGATGAGATTTATAAGCTTAAATGTCAAATCAAAGATGATAAGGCTAGGGAAGAGGTACTTCTAGAGAAGTACAGAGACCTCAAGGAAACACTTGCAGCTACCCAGGTAGAGTGTGATCGAGGGTACAATCCTGCAAGGGTTTTGAAATGCTTCTTAGTAAGCAATCTACTTCCAATGTGAAGTTTGGCATTGGTTATAATCACACTGCTCCTCCTACAGATTTTACTTCAAGAGCAGAAGTTGAATCTTATGGAGAGAGCAATAACCAGTCCTTCTCATCATGTGACCTACTATCTGATACAGCATCATCAGAAGTAGAAGTCAGCATTCATTCCTCACAAAACCAATCAGCTGATGCTAAATAGCTGATGGTTCAAATGCTGACTGTCACATGATCAAAGAGTTGATCAACTCGGGTGTTGTCTCTATAGTACTGAAATTACTAGAGAGCAAGTGATAACACCTGAAGTTCAAACCCCAACTACTGCCAGTACTGAAGAGAAGAAAACTGCCAGTAGAAAGGGTTTGAAGACTACTGAAGAGGATGTCAGGAAAGCAAGTACTGACAGCAAACAGCTGAAGAACAAGTCTTCAGCAGTTTCATCTTCTTCAGTACATGATCAACATAAGATGAAGAAGAAGCCATGTGAAATATGTGGCTTGTTCAATCATCTTACTGATGATTGCTAGTATAAGGGATCCAAACTCAAACAAAAAGAAAAATTAAAGAGAAATGAATGAAATGAAAACTGAGTTTGAGTCCAAGTTTATATCAGCAACATCCATACCTGAAACCCCTAAGCCCAAAAGGAAATCCAAAAAGAAGGTAGGGGTTAATCAGGCAACAGCTGAGGTTGCTCAAAAGAAGATGGTGCAACACAGGAATCCATCTCCAGCAAGCACTAATGTGTCTGAACAGCTGAAAGCTTTATCACAAAATCAGACACAACTTGTGATGATGGTTCAACATCTAATGGGAAGAGTCAACCAATTATATGCTCCTATGTTGAAACCACAGAAAAGGAAATCCAAGCCAAAGGATTCCTCTTCTACACCATCTCCTTCACCTCAGGCTGTCACACATCACCAACCAGTTAGTGTTGCCTCTATTGATAAGAACAGACCCAAAACCAAAAAGGTTTGGGTCTCTAAAACTAACTAACTTGTTGTGTTGATTGCAGGGTTCTTCAACATGCCAAAGAAGCATCTGGTATGTAGACAGTGGAGGATCCATGCACATGACAGGAAGCAGCTCTCTTCTTAATGACTACTCTTAAGGAAAGAAGAGATTTGTCTCCTTTGGCAATGATGCAAGAGGTTACATCATCGGAAAAGGCTTTGTTTCCAATAGGGAAATAAGGTTTGATGATGTTAACCATGTGGAGAATCTCAAGTACAATCTCTTGAGTGTCAGTCCAATGTGTGATAAAGGCCATGTTGCCCTTTTCACAAGCCAGAACTGTCGGATTCTGTCATCCAAAGTTCTGAGTTTGATTGACAAGGTGTTGGATGAATATACTCTCCTGAAGGCCAACAGGACAGGAAGAGTATATGCCTTAGATCTTTCCAAGAAAATATATCTAAAAGGCCATCCTTGCCTATTCTCCAAGGCTTGTCCTCAAGAATCTACTCTATGGCATAGAAGGCTGGGTCATGTTAATCTCAAGAACATGAATTAGCTGATAAGCCATGGTTTAGTAAGAGGGTTGCCTTTGAAGGAGTTCAAGTGTGAAGACAACTGCACTGCTTGTTTAAAGGGGAAACAACATAAAGTCTCATTCCCTCCAATAGAAGAACCGAAGTCCACTGCCTGCTTGCAACTCTTGCATATGGATCTCTTTGGTCCTGTCAGAGTGATGAGCATGGCAAAGAAGAAATACTGTCTGGTAATTGTGGATGATTACTCCAGTTTTTTATGGACTTTCTTCTTGCACTCCAAAGATGAAGTTGCCAAAGCTAAATGAACTTTGAACTTTGTGTTATTTGTGGTGAAGCAGTATTCCCTTCAGGTCAAGTGTGTGAGGAGTGACAATGGAACAGAGTTTAGAAATCACATACTGATGACTTCTACCTGTCAAAGGGAATTGAAAGGCAGTTCAGTATTCCAAGAACTCCTGAACAAAATGGAGTGGTTGAGAGAAAGAACAGGACCCTCATTGAAGCTGCAAGGTCAATGCTGGCTGACTCAGGATTGCCACTGACCTTTTGGGCTGAAGCTGTCAACATAGCTTGCTATGTGCAGAATAGAGCTTTAGTGAATCAGAGGTTGATGAAGACTCCTTATGAAGTACTCCATCATTTGGCTCCTTTGATTTCCTTCTTTAGAGACTTTGGGTGTCCTTGTTTCATTCTCAACACAAGCAATCCACTCCAGAAGTTTGCTTCAAAGGTGGATGAAGGGTATTTTGTTGGTTATTCATCAACTTGCAAGGCATACAGAGTTTTCAACTGTAGGACAAAGATGGTTGAAGAGACTTTGCATGTGAAGTTCAATGAATCTCCAAAGGACAAGATTCCACAAAACCCTGTGGAGCTGTTTGATTTGGACATACTGCAATATGTTCCTTATCAACCTCCAGCTGTTGTTCCTGTCAACAGTTCTCCACCTGGTGGTACTGATGATGATGTAACCAGTACTCACCTTTTCAGGTTTAGTGATCACCTGCCTGAGTCCACTAAACCTGATGCTCCTGTAGCTTCAGCAGCTCCATCCACAACAAATGCTGATGAGATTTCTGCATGCTCTACTTCATTTGAGCTACCATCTCCTACATGGTTTCAAGAATCTTCATCACCATCTGTTGCTGCTGAAGGCCTACAAACACTTGCACTGATCTTATAGTCTATCAAGAGCTGAGAATCACCCAACGTCTCAAATCATTGGTGATATCAATGCTGGAGTTTCAACCAGAAGTCATTGTCGAATTTCTGCTTCTATGCTCTCTTCATCAGTCAGCAAGAGCCTAAGAATTATCATGTTGCCTTAAGAGACAATGGATGGGTTGAAGCAATGCAGCTTGAGCTTCTTCAGTTCAGAAAACAGCAAGTGTGGGAGCTTGTTCCTTTACCCCAAGGTAAGTGTGCAATAGGCACCAAATGGGTGTTTAGGAACAAAACTGATGAAAAGGGCCAAATTGTCAAGAACAAGGCCAGGCTGGTTGTTCAGGGGTTTGCACAAGAGGAAGGCATCGATTATGATGAAACCTTTGCCCCTGTAGCCAGACTGGAGGCAATTAGATTGTTCTTAGCTTATGCTGCCTTTCACAGTCTTAAAGTTTATCAAATGGATGTCAAAAGTGCATTTTTATATGGTAAAATAAAAGAGGAAGTTTATGTGTGTCAACCACCAGGTTTTGAGGACAATAAACATCTGATTGGGTGTATAAGCTTGATAAGGCTCTTTATGGGCTGAAACAAGCTCCTAGAGCCTGGTATGAAACATTATCTAACTTTCTTCTACAGAATAATTTCACTAGAGGGTCCATTGATAAAACTTTATTCATTAAGAATGTGGGACAGCATAAGCTACTTGTTCAAATTTATGTTGATGATATAATTTTTGCATCCTCTGATCCACAGTTGTGTGATGAATTCACTAAGCTAATGAAGCAAAAGTTTGAAATGAGTGTTATGGGAGAATTACAGTTCTTTCTAGGGTTGCAAATCAAACAAAGGGCTGATGGAATCTTTATTCATCAGTCCAAATATACAAAAGATCTGTTGAATAAGTTTGATTTATAAAACTGTAAGCCCTGTTCTACTCCCATGAGCAGGACCACACAACTGGATGTTGATCAGAAAGGTAAAGCGGTTGATGAAACCCTTTACAGATGTATGATTGGGTCCTTGATGTACCTTACAGCTTGTAGACCAGACATTATGTTTGCTACATGTGCCTGTGCTAGATTTCAGGCTGCACCTAAAGAATCCCATTTGATTGCAGTCAAAAGGATATTTAGATATTTGCAAGGTACCCAATCATTAGGTCTTTGGTATTCTACTGGGCATTCTTGCAAATTAGTTGCTTTCTCTGATAGTGACTATGCAGGATGCAAAGTCACCAGAAAATCCACTTCTGGTGGTTGCAATTCCTAGGCAATTGTTTAGTTTCTTGGCAGAGTAAGAAACAAACATCAATTGTACATCCACTGCTGAAGCTGAGTACATTGCTGCTGCAAGTTGTACATCTCAGGTACTCTGGCTTCAGAATCAACTCTTGGATTATGGCATTACAGAGACTAACATTACTAATGGATAGTGCTTCAGCTCTTTGTATTGTTAAAAATCCAGTCCAGCACTCTAGGACCAAACATATAGAGATCAGACATCATTTTATTAGGGATTGCTATGAAAAAGGTCTGATTGATCCTAAGCTTGTGCCTAGTGCTGATGAGCTTGCAGACATATTTACTAAGCCTTTAGATAGTGCCACATTCCAAAATTTGGTACTAAGGCTTGGTATGCTGCAGCTAGAATAATTTGACTAATGCTGATGCTCTCAGTTCAGAAGTACTGATGAGCATTAGTATGCAAAGGTCAAAAATAAGTACTGATAGTAATTTAGTCTTCAGCATTTTCATAACTACTGAAGACTAAAATGCTTCAAAGTACTGAAGTACATTATTTTTTGAAAACAACTGATGTAGTTACAACTACTGATGTGGTTATAACTACTGATGTTTAGTTTTCAAACAAATAAGTACTAAAGAACAAATTTTGTTCACAAGTACTGATGTGCAATATTACACATAAGTATGAAGGCAAAATTTGTTCACAAGCTCTGAAGAATAATTTATTTCATCAGCACTTATGAACATCTGATCACAAGAGCTAAGGAATAAGTATTCACAAGAGCTGAAGGCCAATCAAACATCTGAAAGTCAGCCAAAGAGCTGATGAGTAAAATGTTGAGGTCAGAATGACACATCTGAATTGACGGCAACAGCTGATGAGTAACTTTACTCTTCAGCTGATACCAACATCTGCTGTTTCATATCCAAACAACTGAAGGACAAAACCATGTCTTCAGTAGTTTCACAACTACTGATGACTAACACCAAGTCCTCAGTTGTTTACAACAACTGAAGCCAAGACCATGTCTTCAGTAGTTTACAACTACTGATGTCAGTAGTTTACAACTACTGATGTCAGTCGTTCATAACTACTGATGACTAACACCAAGTCTTCAATTGTTTACAACGTCTGAAGATGAAAACCATGTCTTCAGTAGTTAATAACTACTGAAAGTCTTCAGCCGTTTACAACATCTGAAGGACAAAACCAAGGTCTCAGTAGTTTCAACTACTGATGACTAACACCAAGTCCTCAGATGTTACAACCTCTAAAGGTTAAAACTATGTCATCAGTCGTTTCAACAACTGATGACTAACACCAAAACCTTCAGTCGTTTTCCTTCAGCCGTTTCCATACCCTATAAATATCCAACCCAACCTTCAGAGTTTTTCATTCTCACTTGACCTAAAATTTCAAAAACTCTGAAACCTCCCACACACCATTAATGGCGACCATGCAACTAAAGCCACGACACAACTGTGTCGTATACTTCATAAAATCGCCTTTCTGGACCAAATTTCATCATGCTATAGATCTTATGGTCGACTCACCCTACTAAACGGCATTTCTACTAAATCCTACCATTTACGCCGATTCGCTTACCCAGTTCTGGACGAACGTTACCCTGCAAACTGGAGAGAACGACGCCGAGTCTCTCTCCAGTCGTTCATCAACACCAAACAGCTGGTCATCAATCCCGCAATCATCCGACAAACCCTAAAATTGGATGATGCCACCTTCCCCACCGACTATCCAAAAGGCATCACTGATCTTTCTTTTGGACATCATGATTATCAGGGTGACCTATCTGCCTCTACCCTGCTAAAGAAACATTTCCATGATCCTGAACGACTTATCTTTCACATGGTAAATATTTGCTTAGCCCTGAAGACATCATCATGGGATCAAATATCCACAAGGTGGCAGCAGGTATTATACTCTATCCTTGAGAAACAACCACTAAACTTTACTGAAATAATTTTCTTGGAACTCAAGGACATGGCCACAAAACCTTTTGCAAACCATTGGATTTTATATCCACGGTTCATAATGCCATGATAGAGAACCAGCTACAAGCTGAGGGGCTAGTTGGCACTGTAGTCCCTGCCATGGCTATATTGCCTGAGGTATACTCCAGGCATAACACAGACCAAACGTTGAAAAAGGCTGCCAAGCTGCGAAAACCCACGCAACTGGAACCCACAGCCTCCACCTCAAAGTCCAAAGTCCCCACCAAACCCAAACCCAAGAAAACCAAAAAGTCTACTCAGGGAGATGAGTCCCCTGAGGATGCCCCTGCACAACAAAGGCAGGAAGTGATTGCTGGTTCGATTCTCCCAGCAATCACCACAACTCCACCAACCACAACCGCTCAGGCATCCTCTCTACAGGAGCCTGAGGCAACCACTTTTGGGGAACCTACACATCTGGGGCTTTCTCACTTGAGGAGGCTGCCATTGAAACGCACCAATCTCCCCTGGTGCATACTGCTTCTACCCCATCTCCCACTGCAACCGCCCCTAAAAGCCCTACATTAATAATTGCAGAAGTGTTGACTCATCTTAACACTCCACCCTCTCCCCAGGAACCAATCACAACTGGGAAAACTCCAACCATAGAGAGGGTGGAAACAAGTATTGATGGGAGCCCACAACACAAAGAATCAAATGTCTCATCTCCAAGTGTGGCTACAGAGATAGGACAATCTGGTGAGGCTGCCACTTCCCCTGCATCAGCACATGAGCAGGAAGAAGCTGGTACCATCTATAAGACCTCACCAGAGGCAACTGCCGATGATGGATCCAATCCGGAGGCTGGAAGTCCCCAGAACGAAGAACAAGGGGCACATGCGAACACTGAGCCACACTCAGCGCATATACAACCTGACTTAGTCAGGAGGTCAGGTGATTCAGTGACCACTGATGATGACCTGAGCTTCTTCTTTGATGTAGTTGCTTAAAACACCATTCTTGAGGAGGAGGTGAGTAGACTCAAAGAGCTACTTGCCAAATTCTCCCAAGAACAAAGTCCATCTACCACCATACACCCACAGATGGCACCTTCACCTGAAGGTCTCACATATACTCAGCCACTCCCACAAACTCAGCCACCTGCCCCTGCTTATGGCACTAGTTCTTAGGGATAAACCCTCCTGAGCAATTAGCTGCTATCTTTCAACAATCCTTGCCTCTTATCACACCCATGATCACTGATATTGTGATCAAAACCCCGGATGAGAGGCTTCCCTCTACAATACAGCCCTTGGTGGACGCTGTTATGACCAAATTGCTTTCTGATAGTCAAACCCTTGCAACCAATGCAACCAAAAGGGGGGACATTAGTGAAAGCTAAGAGGAAGAGAGTAGAGGAGGAAGTGAAGGAAAAAGAAGTGGAGGTAGAGGTGGAAAACGAGAGGGAGTTGGTGGTGGAGACCAATAAGGGGAAGGAGAAGGAGAGGGAGGAGAGAGCTGAATTGATTAATGTGGCTGAAAGTCAAAAAGACTTTCATGTCACTTACAAGAAGAAGAAGGGAGAGAAGGAGAGGGAGACTGATCTAGCTGTCCTTATCAAGGAGGCAGATGCTGAACATAGCCGATCAATGGACAACATCATTGATCAGCTGTTCAGGCAAGGCTTTGACACTGACACTGCTATGCGAGATCAGAAGATAAGAAAATTAGAGATGAAAGAGATTGATTACCGATGGGCCTGTTATAGCCAAGAGGAAAGAGAGAGACTTGAGGCTATGACAAGGTTTATTTCGAAGTACTTAGGGAGACCAGTCCTGGATGTTAAGTCATGGACCAGGGACAGCATCTTGGCTATAGCCACCAAGATCTGTTCGGCTGGGGAATTCACTATGGGACTAGTCATAGAAGCCCTCACTGAAACCGGTGCTGGGAATAGGACTGTGCTAGCAAAACAAACCAAACCTTCACTCATATCCAAACTGCTAACACAGCTTGCCCAATCTCCCACACTAACACAAACCCAAACACAACCCACAAAACCAACCCCCTCACCATCAAAACCCATAGTCGATGATGCACCTTTGAAGAAGAAGAGAAGGGTGTTGAGGCTACAAGAAGAAGAAGAAGAGGATGATAAGGAAGAAGATAGGCTGCCTCTCTCTGCAGTCCTAACTTTGCCAAAAGCCAAACCAATGCCCATCACTCCCACCTCACAGATGGAAACTGTGAGGGTAAAGATAGAAGAAGAATAGTAGCAAAAGCTTCATGATGATGAGATGCTGAAAAGTATAGTTAAAGCTTATACTGCTTCCTTATCAATAACTAATATAAGGAAAGAAGCTCTAAGACTATACACCCTTGCTAACACATTTCAATATCATAAGGATAAGGTGAGAACTTGGCCTGATCCGAGGGAGGCTCACAGGATTATAAAGAAAGACATTCCATTGAGATACAATGGCCAGGTAAAGAGGATTGTAGATCAAGTGATCACTGTGGCCCTTGTAGTATCACCCTGGGAAATTACTGAAGATTTCAAGAAGGCCTGTGAGGCTAACAAGCCACCCCAAACGATGCTAGAGAATAGGGTGGTCAGAAAAGGGTTAGTCTACAAGAGGCTTGAGAACTTCAGGAAAGATGAGCTCAATCTGTTACTTGAGGGCATACACCCAGATGAATTTGCCTACAGACAGATTACTACAGTTGAGCTCAAGAATGGTAAACAGGCCAAGTATGTCTCAGAGTTGTATAGGCGTGATGGATTGTTTGATGGTAAGGCTGAGGAGCATACTATGGAAGAACATATTGTATTTCTTGAAGCCTACACCAGAGAATCCTAAAAGCTCATACATGGGAAGTAGGTCTCATGGATGGGACAACAGCCCTGTGTCCAGTTCCCCAAGACAGGGTTCCCATCCATACTATGCCAACCAAATCTCAGAGACTTCTTCCAAGGCCAGTGCTTAATTGGGTCATCTTCTAAGCAGATCAAGAAGGAAAAAGACCAATTATTCTGCCATCAATAAGTGGGAGCAATAAATAGCTTAGAGGTTTTGGCCGCATTGGTTTAGGGGGAGTTTGTTGGACCAAAAGAACCAATGAGCCAGATCAGAAAAACCTCTAAGTCCCACAAGACATCACAACAACTGCTGAAAGCTTCATCAGTAGTTTGACAAAGACTGAAGACTTCAACAGGTGAAGATCAAAGAACTGAAGATCAACAGCTGAAGACTTCAAGTACTGAAGACTCATCTACTGAAGCATCAAGTACTGAAGAACTCAAGTACTGAAGCTTCAAGTGCTGAAGACTCAAGTACTGATGATCTACAGTTGAAGACTGAAGTACTGAAGATCAACAGTTGATACACAAAGACTGAAGACAAAGACTAAAGACATCAGCTGATGACAACTACTGAAGTCATCAGCTGATGAAACAACTGAAGTCAAAGTCTGAAGACAAGTGCTGAAGCTTCAGAGTTTGTCACAACAGCTGAAGAAGTATTCTTCAGTTGTTGTGATGGCTTCCTTTTCAGTTGTCTCTTTTTATATTTCAGTAGTTTGTAAAACGACTGAAGAGTTTGTTCTTCAGTCGTTGTAGTTCAGTAGTTTGTAAACGACTGAAGAGTTTGTTCTTCAGTCGTTGTAGTTATCAGTAGTTTCTTTTTAGTTCTTGTAATAGTTTGACACTTAGCACTTTATAAGAAGATGTCAGCTGTTGTGACATCTTCAGTAGTTTAGTTTGTTATCAGTAGTTTGTTAATAACGGTTTGATGTCACTGTCAAGTGACATCAGCTGACGTCATTCTTTCCTATATAAGGAAAATGACCTAATTGTAGCTGCTGTCGAAGCATGTATTGAATGAAATATTCTCTTTTGCAGAACTTCTATCTTTCTCTATAACTTACTGTTTTACTGATAAATCTATTATGTTCTTGCTTGTTTGTTCTAATTCTTGTACTAAATCCACTGCGAATACAACCTAATTAATCAAACTAGAGGCTGAGATCCTGTCAGAGACTCTCTTATTAAGAACTTCCACTTGCCTATCAAGTTCACGGATAATACTAGACTGTTCTTCAATAACCTCTTCTTGATCTTCTATGACTATTGTTTGAATGTTCAAGGTGTCCACATGACCACTAATCTCTTCTCTTGAGTGTTAAAGAGCAGCTTTCAACATCTCAATCTCTTTATCCTTCTCCCTCTTTTCACTCTCATGTTTTTCCTTCACATCCTTTAGTTGTTTCTCCTTCTCATTCAATTCCAACAACCTGTCTTGCAAGATAACTGATCTGTTTCTTTGCATCTTTTCAATCTTGGCAATTTTCTAAAGCAAGTTAGAAATCATCTCATCCTTCTCGTCAGGCTTGTTCACTCCAGATTCAGCATAACTTTCTGAAGGAGCAGCCTCTGATACAACATGCCTTACAGGCATCCTGGTGGGATGATCCTCCTCATCAGATGATGATTTGGATTCCTCAGAAGAGCTAGCAGAGTCACCAAACTCTTAAGGTTCAGCTGAGGGTGGTGATGGGATAGGTGTATGGTGAATGGGAGATTGGATAAGGTGATGGATTGGTGAGTGTATAGGAGAGATGTGGGGTGAGATGGTGAAGATGGAATTTGTGATCTGAGTAGTGATGGTATTGGTGATTGTATAACTAGAGAGGCTATGTCAGCTTCTTGTACAAAAGGATCAGTGTGAAGATCACCACCTATATCACCTTGTAGTGACACTGACCTTTGTCTTTCCTCAGTCATAACAGCATGCTCCTCAACATGTTGTTGACTTGGAGCAGCTTGTGCTTCTTCATGAATAGGCTCATCAGCAGGAGCCTCTTGATCTTGTTCTTCTCCTTGATTGATCTGTTGCAACATCCATGGCAACAGAGGGAAGAATGTACCATTGTAGAAATTCCTTGGATCTCTCTTTTTGATGTACTGATAGGACTTAGCATTGTAGTGAGGGATGTCCATCACTGGTCCTATAGGTGCAAGATCAGGGAAAGCTTCATTGATGAAGCACTGTATAAATCTGGGGTACATCAAGAACATGTGCCTTCTACCCTCTTGGACATTTGAGACCAATCCATTGAAGATGTATGCAGACATGTTGAAAGATTGGTTAGTGCACACAGCACATATGGCTGAGGATGTAGTCACTGGAATATCATTCCATCCAGTCTTCCTCTTGGATAAGCAATGTTGGAAGAAATGAATCAGAAACCTCCATTTCAAATCTACCAATCCTTTCACTATTTGCTTTCCTTCATAACCACCTTCATAACCAATGTTGGCAAAGAAGGCCATAATCTCTTCATCCTCAAGCTCTAAAGGAGTATCAGCATCATCTCCAAACTGTAGACACTGTCTCACAGTTTGCTCAGTGATTGCAAGAGTGTGGTCATCTGTGATTCTTCCAGTTAAGGTCCACACACCATCAACTTCTACTACTTCAGTAGTTCCCCAAAATGATCTAATGAAATTCTCATAGATAATGGGTCTAACTGTAATAGCATGAGCAACTCTTGTAGTCAAAATGAATCGAATCATATCTCTTAATCCTTCTGCCTCAACAACATCAGGGTCAAGAAAACCCCTGACATTATGGAGCTTGCTCCATTTAAGGTTAGCCATTGTACCCTACATTCAAGGCATATGAATTAGAATAATGAATACTATATATCAGAAGGTTTATCATAAATCAGACTAAGTTTATCACATTTTGACTTTTCTTGGTCAAAATTGAGTGTTCATGTATACTGTTTCATATGAATTTGACCTAATTTGATTTAGTGATGCATGTTCATTTTGATGAGTTATTCATGATTGTATTGATTATCCTCTCTCAATTTTAACTCATTTCAACCATTGAATTGTCGTTTGACTTCAACATTTTAGTTTTGACATGCCCTATTCATACGACGAACAGAACTGATTAAAATCCTTTATTTGTTGATTTCTTCATGATTAGCATGTGTGTTTCAGTTGAAATTGTCAATGGTTCATGAACATTTGTTTGATTTTGCATGATTCTTTCTTGACCTAGGTTACTAAGTTCATGTTTCGGGTGAATGTTCGACAATTAGGGTTATGAACATTTTGGGATTTTCACCTTTTCCTCGATAATACTGTTGTAGTGAATCGAAGATGAGTAAATGGTGATGAATCAAACTTAGAACACAGGTTTGGAAGATGAGGAAGATGACGAAGATGAACGGTAACTTTAATGGCGCTCATCGCACTTTAAATCTCTCAATTTTGAAAAGTATTAAATGACCCTTTGATTTTGGTTTATATAGTCAATTTAATGTGGATTTCAAAATTTGATATGTTTTAAAACAAATGCTCCCAAGTTTAAATTTACTGTAGCAAATGCGGTTGAAGAAATGTTCATCAGTATTTGTATACTGTAGCAAATGCGGAAAAACAAATACTGGTCAGCATTTGTTCACTGTAGCAATTGCGGAAGAATAATTACTTGTCAGATTTGTTCACTGTAGCAAATGAGGAAGAACAAATACTTATCAGCATTTGTTCACTGTAGCAAATGCGGATGAACAAATACTTGTCAGCATTTGTTTACTGTAGCAAACGCGGAAGAACAAGTTCTTCAACTTTCATCAAATGCGGTAGAGTAAAAATCTGTCCGCATTTCTTCCACTTGTGCTTAATGATAGAAGAGTGTGATCACATATCATAATTTATGATGGCACAAGTTTACACCCAAGTTTAAGTGTTGATTTTATTTTTTCAAAAGAAATACAGTTGAGGAAAACAAATGCGGATAAGCATAAATTTCATCCGCATTAGTTTTGCATACTTGAAACTTGGTATTGAGACTAATGCGGTAGAGTGATATTGTCCACATTAGTTTTTCACTTGTGTCTCAGTTCACATAACCATTACCCGCATTGGTTGAATGCTTGGGTTACCTTCACCCGCATTAACCAATACTCTTACCCGCATTAAGTTTTGTACTTAATGTTTTTGCTTTGGTTGGTTTTGGATGAATTTTCTCTAATGCTTTATGAAGCAATGTATTTGCCTTTATGAAGATGTGTCTGTTGCTTGATTCTGATGAAGTTTTGACTGATTTTTGTGATATCAATTCTTATTTGGATTGACTTGTTCATCAGTAGTGAATCAAGTTTCCCATTGTTGACTGATCTTGGTCTTTTATGCATCAAGATGTCTGCAAGAACTGAGATACTATGGTATAACTTCTACAACAACACAGACAGATTTTCTGATTTGGCAAATTGTTTTTGATTTTTCTGATTTTAAGAAAGGAAACACCTGTACAAAATTGATCAAAATTTTAAATTACTCCCCCTAAAGTTTATATCCATAATAGATATAAACTTTTAAGGATTTGAAAATTTTTGAAAATAAAATCTTTTTATGATTTTGCTTTCTTCACTGTACAAGAAGTTGAGTTATACCTTTCTTTGGGATCATATCAATCTTACCTTTCATAAGTGCAAGCAATTGTTAGTAAAACAGACATGGTCATGAACATATTGATTGCACATATGTTTGTCCTCTTAAACTCATACTTGGTTAACATTCTCATGCAAATGATCTTATCATGTTTTTAGGTTGATTGGGTATTCAGCATGTACCTCACACTTAAAAGCATGACAAGGTCAACCATCTGCATGCAATGTATGGTAGAACTTTAAACATCTTACTTGACCAGAGTACTTAAACTTAGAAATCTCATATTACTTGATCCTCATTGGGATTCTTTTACTTTTGATCCTTTTATCACTTTTGATCCACATTGAGATTTTTTTCACTTCACTTTGGAAGGTGATCTCTTAAGATTCTTTTGTTTCATTCATTTTGAATGATTTTTATTTTGTTTGTTTCATCCAAGTTGGATGTGTTCCTCATTGGGAATCATTATGGATCAGGACATCAGCACTATGTGCTTGTTTCTCCAGGTCTTTGCTTAGCAAAACAAAGGAGGAACTGATATGAGTAAAAGAGATTAATAAGTCATCATTTCCTGGGGTGTTTAGGTTGCTACACACACACACATTTGGATAAGTCAAAACTTACACATACTATGAGATGACAGCATTACAGTTGAATATAAGCTTTAATTTATCACTTCATGTGGTTTCTTTTCCAAGTTGAGCCTACCAACACATCAGATAAGTCATATCAGGCATTTAAGGTTTATAAATAAGCACAGTGAATGATATAACGACTATAATTATATCATTTCCCATAGATAAACCATATACTTCTTCTTTTGATTTCTTTTTGACAATTTTTTTTATTTTTTTATTATTTTTTTTATTTTATTTTTTTTAAATATTTGAATGTTTTTGTTAGTTTTCATTTTACTCAAGATTAATCATGCCAATTGATTGAACTAAGAATTCAAATCTGGTTGGATCAAATGCCTTAGTGAATAAATCAGCTAATTGATTATCAGTGTGAACTTGCATCAATTTGATTAATCCTTTTTCAGCACAATCTATCAAAAAGTGATATCTAATTTCAATATGTTTTGTTTTTGAGTGTTGAACTGGATTATTAGTTATAAAAACTGCTGTTGTGTTGTCAATGTAAATTGGAGTGTGCAGAAAGTTAAAACCATAAACAAGCATCTGGTTTTGAATCCAGAGAACTGGAGAACAGCATGCAGATGCTGCTATGTACTCAGCTTCTGCTGTTGAGACAGAAACATTGGTTTGCTTTTTGCACTGCCAGGATACCAGTCTAGGACCAAGAAATTGACAACCGCCAGAAGTGGATTTCCTGTTGAAGTTGCATCCCCCATAATCACTGTCAGTGTATGCATAAAGATTGAAATCTCCTTCCTTTGGATACCATAGTCCAAGAGTAGGCTTGCCCTTAAGATATCTGAATATCCTCTTGACTGCATTGACATGAGATTGTAGGATTCGATCTGCCCAAGATACATATTAAATTGATGTGGCTAGTGTGATATGATCCAAGTCGGGTCATACCCAATAACAGGCTAGACAAACACCTGCAATATTTATTATTGATTTGATTCGTTAAATAAATAACAACACCAAGAATATTTAGAAATTGAAATTGGTTTTCTAAATTAGATGCACTTAAGAAATTAATAAATAACATGGGTTTATTTATTTTGAGAGATTACTTTATAACTGTTATTTAATGGTTAATTAACAGTTATAAAATAAAACGATAACATGGCATGTAAGGTGTTACAAATTAATTAACTTGGGTTTTAATTAATGTCATGTTAGAATTAATTGGGTGTACAAAATACAATGTAAGTGTTACATATTTTATTTTGTGGTTTTAATAAAACAAATTGGATGGTTAAAACAAAAGCTTGCCCACCCATTGGTCGCAGCTTAGTTCTCGGCGCAAGGGGCTGAAAAGAGCACTAACCAATTGTTTTAATGATGCCTTTTTCACCTACAAGTAAGCTTCATGCAAAGCCACTTCTATCTCTCAAGTCTTGAGTGCATAATCCTCTCTTCTCTCCTTCTCTTGCCCTCAGAAATAACCAGGGAAAAGGAGGCTGAATTTTTAGTTTTAAAGTGTTTAAAAGCTGAAAATTGGTGTTGTGAAATCCTAGCATCAAAGGATGTTTTGTTGGTAGCTTGGAATATCACCTTCTTGAGGTCTTCTTGCTTGAAGATTCAGCACAAAGTTCATCTTTAGCACCTCAATAAACTCGTTTTCTAGCAGCTTGAAAGGTTGTCTTCTAAACATCCTATGGTTGTCTTTATTGTATGCATTTCGTATATGGATCCACGGTTTGGGTTTTGCTTATTAAATGAGTTTAATAATCAACATATCAACAAGTTTTAAAACTCATATTCCGCTGTGTTTTTCATATAAACAAGCTTATATGGACTTTGATAAACTTGTTAGATCCCTTCAATGGCATCAAGAGCCACTTATACAAATGCATACATGTATAGATTATACAATTTCAGGGTTTTGTGGTGTGTAACACCATATGGCCGAGACTTTTAGGGCTGAAATGGTTACCCTTTTGTTTTTTTTAAAGATTATACTTTACATGCATGTGGTAATCTTTAAAAATCAAGTAACATTGATGGATTGTTTTGTTTTGTTTTGTTTGGACAAAACCTAAAAATTTTCGGTTTGTTTAACCTTTGCCGAAAATTTAGGGTTCAAAAGGGAACCATTTTAACTAGAAATGCTTGCATATTTGGATGTGTATTTGAATGCTCATAACCTAGCCAATACCTCGTGTTTGGATGTATGTTTGGATGCATTTTGTGTTGTGATATTGTTTGATCATTAAAATTGGGTTGTAATATTTATTTATTTGGGTTTGTAATCTATTATTATTTATGTTGGTTTGTAATAGAAGTTCAACAACACTTGGGTTTTTGGTTTGGGCCATTTTAGGCCCAAATTGGCCTCATGGCCCAAGATTGGTTTTAAGCCCAATAACCAAAGCCCAAAGCATGAAGGCCCAAGGAAGCTAGGAGCTGAAGTTGGAGCCCAAAAGAAAGCCCAAATAAAGCAAAATGATGACAACACAAAATGGACACTTGATGCATTAGGATGCGGGATCAAGTGGGAGCACACCATCTCAATGCCTTGTGTCACGTTTGTGCTTTATAATAGACCCATTTGGCACACTTGTTTTGGCCAACAAGTGTTGCCAAATCCATTGGCTATGGTTATGAACTTGTGGTTGTGTTATTATGCATGTATGGTTGATTTATGTTCATATTATCTTATTGTGGAATTGGATAGTTAACAACAAGCAATCAACAACTCGCATAAAATTGGTTCCTTAGAAATCAATAAGAAATAAAATGGTTTTTACCAAAGGGTATTGATTTCATAATTAAATGTGTTATTAAAAGAAACTTTGAAATAAGTTTTCAAACAAACTACCATGCATTTGAATGCATGCAAATGCAAGGTATGAAAATTGTTTTCCAAACTAGAATTTTGTAAAACACAAATCCCTTTTAAAATAAGTCAAACACCATCCTCTTATACAACACTCGAATCATTTGAGAACTTGATGTAGGATAAAGGTCACCTAACCACATTAGAGGGAACTTATGAGTTTGAGGTGGGTTTGCCATATTTATGGGATAAAGGTCACTTAACCACTTATATTAGCAAATCCACACGTGTGTCTAAGTAGGACGACTTAATTTGGAAATCATGCATTAGGATCACCGAAGCATGACGTACAAAGGGTGTTGATGGGATAAACATACCAAACAAAACATAAGATGTTTAACCGATCCCATACATTAGAAATTGTAATAGGTTACAATTGTCAAACGTTGACTACCTTGTTAATTTAAATAAAGGGATAAAGGTCACCTAACCGATATTTAAATGTAACGTTGGATTCTAAATTTTGACTATTAATTGTCTATGAGGCAAAAAGGGTATTAATAATCAAAATACATTGATATTAAAAGTACTAAAAATTGAACTTTATAAAATTGGAGATGGCTAACAACAACAACGCAATCCTGACCGTCCATAACCTATCACTAAGAAAATCCTTGAAAAGGAACGTCTAAACCATGGGAACTTCAAGGATTGGTACCGAAACTTGAGAATCGTTCTCAAGCAAGAAAAGAAGTCCTATGTGTTAGACGATCCCCTTCCCAATCAACCCGATGAAAATGACGTTGAGGCCCTTGCCGAGTGGGTCAAGTACACCAAAGACTCTATGCAAGTCTCATGTCTCATGCTAGCGAGTATGATTCCCGATTTGCAAAAGGGCTTTGAGAACCACAATGCCTATGACATGATCACTCAGTTGAAGGAAATGTTCCAACAACAATCAAGGGTGGAGCGCTTTGAAACGGTTCGAGCACTCCATGCATGTCGGATGGACGAGACCCAAACGGTTTCATCTTACGTTCTTAAGATGAAGAGCCACATCGATCGCCTCGAAAGGCTTAACTGTCGTGTGTCCAATGAGTTAGCAACGGATTTGATCCTCAACTCTCTATCCAAGAAGTTTGATAGCTTTGTTATGAACTATAACATGAATGGATGGGACAAGAGCATTGGTGAGCTTCTTTCAATGCTCAAAACGGCTGAGGCGGGCATGGGTAGAAAGGTTCTACCGGTCCTTACAATCAATGAAGGTAGTAGTAGGAAGAGGCACCTCCCCGACCCTAGGGCAAGTGTTGCCAAAGGGAAGGGGCACGTCAAAGGGAAGGGTAAGGGTAAAGCAAAAGAGGAACCGCCCAAACCGAAAGAAAAGAAGCAAAAGGTTGCTCAAGATGAGCCGTGTTTTGAGTGTGGTGAGGTAGGCCATTGGAAACGCAATTTTCCAGTCTATCTCAAAGCGTTGAGATCGAAGAGGGACGCGGGGCAAACCTCAGGTACAATCTTTATGATAAATGTTGAGCTAAATGTTATTTCTTCTAACACATGGGTATTAGATACCGGATGTGGAACTCATATTTGCAATTTGTTGCAGGGGTTCAAAAGAAGTGAGCATTATGCAAAAAGGGAAATAAGTCTCTTCATGGGCAATGGTGCAAAGGTTCACGTGGAAGCCCAAGGAGACTACATTTTGAAGCTTCCAAGTGGTTTGGAATTCATTTTAAAGAATGTATTATATGCTCCTAGTTTGACTAGGAACATTATTTCAGTTTCCCGTTTGAGACAATATGATTATGACTTCATGTTTGTTGACAATGATATTCATGTTTCTTTAAATCATATGTTTTAGTTTAAGGCTATACCTTGTAATGGTATATATGAATTGGTTCATGATAACACCACATATGATAGCTCAATGTACCAAGCAACCACCAAAAGGCTCAAATCAGATTTGAGTGATTCCTATCTTTGGCATTGTCGCCTTGGTCACATAAACAAGAATCGAATGCAAAAACTTCAAAAGAATGGTCTTTTGAAAACTAATGAAAATGATTCATTTGATGTATGTGAGTCTTGTTTACAAGGAAAAATGACTAAGGCGCCCTTTAGTGGAACTAACGAACGGGAAAAAGATTTATTAGGAATCATACATTCGGATGTATGTGGTCCTTTTAAACCAATAACTAGGAATGGTGAAAGATATTTCATTACCTTTACCGATGACTATAGTCGTTATGGGTATGTGTACTTGTTAAGACACAAACATGAATCTTTTGAGATGTTCAAAATCTTCAAGAATGAAGTAGAAAATTAACTCAACAAAACGGTCAAGATTCTTCATACAGATAGAGGAGGTGAATACATGTTGGGTTGTGTTTTTACCAAAACGACAAGGATTTGGAAATATGAAATATATTCTAATTTGATCATAAAAGGAATGCAAAGCATCTTCTGAGGGGAAGCAGAAGATAAAGATTTCCTTGTAAACGCCCACCGGGATCAAGTTCACCAAATGAGAAGACTCAAGACCCAAGTTATAGAAATAGGAACTACTTTATTATTTCATTTGATTTATGATGTAATATTTAGTTGTGCTATCATCATCCTAGGGTTTTGGGTCATGTACTATAAATAGACAGGATAGCCCCCGTCTCATTTGTAACTTTCACAATGTAATCATTTGGTGAGCTTGATGTGTGTGCAGCCTCTATGGAGATGTCCTCCATAGAGGTTGTATTTTGATTATTGAAAATTCCTTCTTTCTTCTAGTTTCTCTTGTTTCTACAATAAATTTCCCTTTGTTTATTCAATGTTTATACATCTCCTACCCTTTGAGTGTTCATATCTAATTGATTTAATCAAATATGGTGTTCCTGGTTCTTACAATTGGTATCAGAGCTAGGCTCTAAATTGATCGATCTCACAATCGATGATTCTCTTATGCTCTTTTCCTATTTGATTAATCAATTTGGAGATACAATTTGTTGCTACTGCAGGGCTTTTGCCTGTGAAGAAATTCAGTGAGTTTTGATACTCCCCTTTTTATCAAAACTTAGTTACTTATTTTGGTGAATTGGTCATGGGTCTGTGGTGCTTATGACTTAATTGTTGGATATTCTGTATGAGCTCAGACCACACAAGATGAACCCAGGTAAATTTTATAGTTGAAATTTGATGGGTTTCTCGTACTAATGAACTGAATATGGTGGTGAAAATCTGGTTCTACACCTTCTTTTTCTTGCTGATTGTGCGTTTGGGCAACTTGAATTTTCAGGTTTCATATACAAAATTGTTGCTCAAAGTCTGCACACCTACTGTTCGATGAAATGCCCAAAGAAGTTGTCTCATCAGTAGTTGAGATTTTTATTCATTAGTAGTTGGGAACTTTGATCTTCAGTAGTTATTCATTTTGTTCATCAGCAGTTAGAAGGATTTTGTTCTTCAGCACTTTTCAGTTCTTCACATCAGTGGTTATGAACACTTGTTCTTCAGTACTTGTGAACATTTGTTCTTCAGTACTTGTGAACAATTGTTCTTCAGTACTTGTGAACATTTGTTCTTCAGTACTTATGAACATTTGTTGTTCAGTACTTATGAACATTTGTTCTTCAGTACTTGTGAACATTTGCTCTTCAGTACTTGTGAACATTTGCTTTTTAGTACTTGTGAACATTTGCTCTTCAGTACTTGTGAACATTTGTTCTTCAGTACTTGTGAACATTTGCTCTTCAGTACTTGTGAACATTTGTTCTTCAGTACTTATGAACATTTGCTCTTCAGTACTTGTGAACATTTGCTCTTCAGTACTTGTGAACACTTGTTCTTCAGTACTTAGGAACATTTGGTTCTCAGTAGTTGTAATAATTGTTCATCAGTTCTTGAGACTTTCAAACATCAGTAGTTGAATGTTTTCACATCAGCAGTTGGGATATGTTATGCATGAGTAGTTTCACAATTTTTCCTATCAGCAGTTGTGGTTCTGATCATCAGCAGACACTGACAAACCATGTCAAATTAGCAGATACCTGGATCTGATGCTTTGAAACATTATCAGAAAAGGTTTCAAATTATCTCAACCGTGTTTAGTACTTAAGCAGAAGCCAGAGCCTGATTTTTATCTGAAGTTGGAATTGGTATTCTCTTATTATTAGGTATCTTTCTTGTTGAGTACATGGTCCTATGATTTTGCTTGTATTAGTATGCTATGTTGCGTTAGACCAGAAGAAAGTCGAGCAGTAAAAGGGGTGGTTACTCTCATCTGTTTTGCATTCTTCAGCAGATGCTTGTCAATCTACCTCTAGCAGCTAGCAGCAGAAACAAAGGGAAAACAATGAATAAAGGCATGAGTCAATCTAGTTCTAGTGGGTGCACAAAAAGAACCAATTGAGGGGGAGACTATGCCTTTATAAAACAACCGGTGATAACACTCAAAATCAATGGTTTCTCAACTTAATTCATTTTCTATGATTTTGAGTGTGTTGGTGGGATCTCTTCATAGATTAACACTTCTAAGCATGTTGATGATTGTTCCTTGGATTTGCTCAAGCTTTGATCACTATTTGAAGATGTCATTCATTGTAGAGGTTGGGTTACCCTTTACAATGAAAAGACACCCTATGCTCTTACATTCCTTGGGGTTGGGAATAAAAGACTCTTTTGGTTCCTTGGATAAGAATCAAAAGAAAGTGGATGCTACATCTTAGGAGGAGTTAATAGAACTGTGAAAGGTTTGATTAAAGTCTTGGAATAGTTTGATGCTTGCTTTGAAGATAATCTGTTAAACAAGAACCTACTATAGAGAGTGTTGCAAGTGAAAGGAACATGATCTCCATGATTCCATCATATGCTATTGCATCTTCATGGATTTGATTTCATCTTACCAAATCGGGGGAGTTTGTTGGGTTGTGTTTTTACCAAACGAAATGGATTTGGAAAGATGAAATATATTCTAATTTGATCATAAAAGAAATGCAAAGCATCTTCTGAGGGGGAGCAGAAGATAAAGATTTCCTTGCAAACGCCCACCGGGATCAAGTTCACCAAATGAGAAGACTCAAGACCCAAGTTAGAGAAATAGGAACTACTTTATTATTTCATTTGATTTATGATGTAATATTTAGTTGTGCTATCATCATCCTAGGGTTTTAGGTCATGTACTATAAATAGACAGGATAGCCCCCGTCTCATTTGTAACTTTCACAATGTAATCATTTGGTGAGCTTGATGTGTGTGCAGCCTCTATGGAGATGTCCTCCGTAGAGGTTGTATTTTGATTAATGCAAATTCCTTCTTCCTTCTAGTTTCTCTTGTTTCTACAATAAATTTCCCTTTGTTTATTCAATGTTTATACATCTCCTACCCTTTGAGTGTTCATATCTAATTGATTTAATCGAATATGGTGTTCCTGGTTCTTACAGAACCATATGGAAGAGCCTCTCACTTCTAAAATTGATTACATCATTAAGACCTCAACCATGGAAACCCAACCCATTGACACTTCAACTGAAGTTGTTAGTGAATAAGGGAAAACCAGTAGCCAAGAACAACAAGCTGGTGATGAGGAAGAAGTCTTAGGTCCAATTATCTCATCCCGCAGTGATTCTTCTACTGAAGATGAGTGGAATCTCAGACTAAAAAAGGTGCAGAAACTGATAAAAACATGCACCTAGTTAGTCTCCAAGGTCAGTCACTTAGAATCTCAAGTGACTAACTTGCAAAGGAGGGTCAATTATCAGCAACTTGAGATTTCTGATCTCAAGGAACAACTAGCTAGAAAACCCTTCAGGAGGACTCAACTAGGAACACAAGAATCTAAGGATGTAATAGACGTAACCTTGTTAGGACCATGTAAGTATGGAGTACTAACTGATTCAACGTGTAACCGGATCAAATAGCGCGGAATTCTATTTGATTGGCGATCCAATCAGGGAGAACGTTAATCCGATCAAACCTAACGATTAGAATACGTTAAGAATAGACTAGGAATGATTAGAAATGTTCTATGAACTTGGAAGGGACAATCTGGATGAACTTGGATAGCTAGGGATGTGAATTCTCTAAGTGTTCCGTTTTTCCACGAATTAAGTGGTACTTATAGGTTACACCTTTCATTCGTATGACTGAGTCATGCGTTCGGCTCAGTCGTGCGACTGAGTCATGCGATTGGTTCATTCGTACGACTGAGTCAGTATTATGACTCAATCGTGCGATTGACTCAATCACATGGTTCAGTCGTGCGATTGGCCCATTCGCATGGTCTAGTCGTGCGACTGAATCATGAGACTTAGTTAAACACATTCCTGAACCTTTAACAATTCAGACCTATGTCTAACAACTGTATACCTATATAACATGTTCGTATAAGCGTGTAACATACAAAACAAACAAACAAACAAACATACCCAGTGTATCCCGCTGAAGAGCAGGGTCTGGGAGGGGTATGTGTAACATACAATAATATAAATATATAAAACATTAAACAACTAAAACAAAATCAATCAAAGAGTTTTTCATTACATTGATCAAACATTACATATGTGTAACAAAATGAAAGTCAGTTACATTTAAGCTCACTAGACCTAGAACTAGGGACATGTGTACCAACAAACTCCCCCTTGGACCTAGTTCTATCTAATCTTTGACTTCCTTTGTAAACTCTTCGAATCTCTTAGCTTGTTCCTCTTTCAAAACCCCAGCATGGATATTGAGTGCCAAGCATAGACATATGACATGCTGAAACTGTAGTGCTTGCACTATATCCTGGGTATCAAAAATATAGTGGCCACTTGTACAGAGTATAGACATCTGAAGCTGACAAGTTGATAAGCCATATTGGGTCGAACACCCTTATTGTCTCCACCGTTCCTTCCCTGTCCAAAACAATGACGGCCTGTCCAGAGCACCAGTCATAGTACCACCACTTAAAATGTGGGGTAAAGTCCTGTGGCATCTCCCTCAAAGGAATTCTAGACATCGTGCGCGGAGGGCGCCACTTCAGGACTATCTTTGGTTGGCCGGTGATGGGACTCACCTCAGACCTTCGGAGTTACCTCGTAGCCTGCTGAGGTTTGAAGTTTACCCATCTTGTCCTGTATTCCCTTTTCAGTGCAGCCTCAAACCAGCCTGACATTCTCTTCGGGTCAGCATAGAGCAGCTTCAGGTGTGCCAGCTGGTTGAGCTTGAACCCAGGGAGAGTCTTCAGATCATGAGGGAATCTGAAGTACTCGATTCCCCTCTCCCTCTTTACAGCATAAACTCCAAGATCCTTAAAATAAGCCCATGCAATAATCTTCTCTGACACCTTCATGTTCTTCTTAACTTTGTAGAGCTTGGTGTAGATACTATGCTTAGCTGTAGCGCGTTGGGCTCGGATCTCAGCAAAGTAAGCCACCCATTCAGCCTTTCTGATATCGACATCAGCGTCTGACGCTTGGGCTTGGCTAGTTGATGCTTTTGCTTCTTTCTCTTTATCACTCAGCTTCTCCAAAATATCACTGCCGAGAGTGTTAACTAGATTAGGAAACACATTTCCCTCTCGGTCAGCGTATTCAGGGTAGTGCTGATCGGTGATGTCTTCAATCTCTATCTCCTCAACATCGTTAAGCTCTTCATTACTAGCATCATCAAACATTGGAGCATCCTTCACGATCTCATCTGTATTAAGCCGAAACATCTCAGCAAGTTGCTCGTCAGTTAGGTCGTGAATTATTTCTCCTTCTTCAGGAGTATAACTCACAGCCCTTCTGACGATCCCCTGCACATCAAGAATCATTGTGAGTTGAGACTTGATCTGTTAGAGGGGAGAAACATTATGCTCATCTTGCTGAAATGCTGGATCTGCTTGATTTAGACATGTAGCATAATAGTCATTAGTATGTAATCAAGATAATCAAACATTAAATAATAAATTTTTACATTAATTACATAAACATCAAAAGATGATTCAAGTACAAAAGTTGAATAATAAAACATCTAATCTGTACTTTTGCCTTGAATCTGCTCGTGAGCTTCAGCTGTAGGTTATGATGGAGGGGCTGATGTAGATCCATGTTCTTGTCTTCTTTTTGTTCGTTGTTCTAGACCAGGATCAGCAGCATTTGTAGTTGAATCTTCATCATTATCATCATCATCATTGTGCCCCTCCTTTGCTTGATCATCTCCTGACAGGATCTCAGCCTCTAGTTTGATCAATCAGATTATTTTTGCAGCGGATTTAGCACGAAATTAGCACTTAAAGCAAGAACACAAAATATCTTGCATGTAAATATCTTGGCCAAGTCCTCACTCTTTCCTTATCATATTGAAAGGTTTGCTTAAGAGTGAAGAGTCTCAGAGCCTCCTTCTTCATATTCATAATAGAAGTAGAAGCGGCATATGATTTGTCAATGCTTTTCAGCATTTCCTCATCGTGTAATCTTTGCTGCTCCTCTTCTTCTAATTTTACCCTCACAGTGTCTATCTGTGAGGTGGGAGTGATGGTTTGAGGTTTGGCTTTAGGTAGAGGGATGACTGCTGAAAGGGGCAGTCTATCCTCCTCATCCTCCTCTTCTTCTTCTTCTTGCAGCCTCAACACCCTTCTCTTCTTCTGCAAGGGTGGATCATTGGTTGCGGGTTTTGATGGTGAAGGAGTTGGTTTTATGGGTTGTGTTTGGGTGGTTGGTGTGGGAATGTTGGCAGGCACTGCTAGCAATCTAGAGATAAGTGATGGTTTGGTCTGTTTTGCTAGCAGTGTCCTGTTCCCAGCACCGGCTTCTGAGAGGGCCTCAGCGACCAGTCCTTTGGTGAAATCACCAGCTGAACAGATCATGGTGGCTATAGCCAAGATTCTGTCCCTGGTCCATGCTTTGACATCAAGGACTGGCCTGCCCAGATACTTCGAAGTGAATCTACTCATAGCCTCGAGTCTCTTTTTGTCCTCTTGGCTATAAGTAGACCATCGGTATTCAATTTCTCTCATTTCCATCTTTCTAATCTTCTGATCTAGCATGGCAGTATCCATGTCAAAGCCTTGCCTGAACAACTGATCAATGACAGAGTCCATTGATCTGCTTTGCTCAGCATCAGCCTCCTTGACAATTGCTGCTAGATCAGATTCAGTCTTCTCTCCCTCCTTCTCTCCCTTTTTTTGATAAGTGACACTTAAATCCTCATGGATTCCAGCCACTTCTATATCAGCTCTCTCCTCCCTCACTTTCCCCTTCCCTTTCTCCTTCACCCTAACACTCTCCTTAGCCTTCTCCCTCTCAACTACCTCCTCTCTTTCTAGTTCTAACTCCTCATCTCCCCTCTTCCTCTTAGCTTGCACTGATGTCTCCCCCTTTTTGGGTGCATTGGTTGGGGTTTGACTATCAGTAAACGCCTTGGCTACAGCAACCTCCACCAAGGGTTGGATATAAGTGGGAAGCCTCTCATCAATGGTTTTCATGACAATATCTGTTATTATGGGTGTGATGAGAGGCAGGGATTTTTGGAGGATAGCATCTAGCTGCTCAGGCGGGTTCTGTCCCTGAGAGCTAATGCCAAAAGGAGGGGCTGGTGGCCGAGTGTGTGGGAGTGGCTCAGTGTATGTGAGACCTTCGGGTGAAGGTGCCATCTGTGGGTTTGTGGTGGCAGATGGACTTCTATCTTGTGTCATTTGAGCAAGCAGCTCTTTGAGTCAGCTTATCTCATCTTCTAAGATAGTGTTTTGAGCGACTACATCAAAGAAGAAGCTCATCAAAGAAGAAGCTCAGGTCATCATCAGTGTGAACTGAATCACCTGACCTCCTGACTATGTCAGGATATACATGCTCTGAGTGTGGCTCAAAAGTAGCATGTGCCCCTTGGTATTGGTACTGGGGACTTCCAGCCTCCGGATTAGATCCATCATCGGCAGTTGCCTCTGGTGAGGTCTTATTGATGTTACCAGCTTCACCCTGCTCAGATGTTGATGCAGAGGAAGTGGCAGCCTCACCAGAATGTCCTATCTCCCTAGCCACACTGGGAGATTGGACATGTGATTCTCTGTGCTGTGGGCTCCTACCGGCACTAGTGTCCACCCCCTCTTTGGTTGGAGTCTCCCCAGTTGTAATTGGTTTCTGGGGAGAGAGTGGAGTGCTCAGGTGGGTCAGCACTTTGGAGATTGTTAAGGTAGGGCTTTGTGGGGCGGCTTTAGTAGTTGATGGGCTTGAAGCAGTGTGCACATAGGGAGGACTGTGTGTTTCAGTGGCAGTCTTCTCAAGTGAGATAGACCCCAGAAGTGTGGCTGCTCCAGAAGTGGTTGCATCAGGCTCCTGTTGAGAGGAAGCCTGTGCGGTTGTGGTGGGTGGAGTCGTGGTAGCTGCTGGGAGAATCGAACCAGCAGCCACATCCTGCCTTTGTGTTGCAGGGGCATCCTCAGGGGACTCATTTCCCTGAGTAGCCTTTTTGGCCTTCTTTTTGGTTATTGGTTTAGTGGGGACTTTGGATTTGGAGGTGGAGGCTGTGGGTTCCTGACTTTGTTCTTGACAATTCGGCCCTTCTCATCTGTTTTGTTCCTAAATACCCACTTGGTGCCTATAGCACACTTACCTTTAGGTAATTGAACAAGCTCCCACACTTGCTGTTTCTTGAACTGAAAAAGCTCAAGCTGCATAGCTTACACCATCCATTGTCTCTTAAAGCAACATGATAGTTCTTGGGCTCTTGCTGACTGATCAAGAGAGCATAGAAGCAGAAGTTGGACAATTGATTCCTGGTTGAAACTCTAGCGTTGATATCACCAATGATTTGAGATGTGGGGTGATTCTTGAGCTCTTGATAGACTATAATATCTGTGCAAGTGTTTGTAGACCCATCAGCAGCAACAGATGGTGATGGAGATTCCTGAAACCATGTAGAAGATGGCAGCTCAAACGAAGTAGAGCAAGCAGAAATCTCATCAGCATTTGTAGTGGATGGAGCTGCTAAGGCTACAGGAGCATCAGATTCAGTGGACTCGGGCAGGTTGTCACTAAACCTGAAGAGGTGAGTACTGACTGCATCATCATCAGTACCACCAGGTGGAGATCTGTTGACAGGCTCAACAGCTGGAGGTTGATAAGGAACATATTGTAGTATGTCCAGATCAAACAACTCCACAGGGTTTTGTGGAATCTTGTCCTTTGGAGATTCATTGAACTTAACATGCAGAGTTTCTTCAACTATCTTTGTTCTACAGTTGAAGACTCTGTATGCCTTGCAAGTTGATGAATAACCAACAAAATACCCTGCATCCACCATACTAGCAAACTTCTGGAGTGGGTTGCTAGTGTTGAGAATGAAACATGGACACCCAAAGGCTCTAAAGAATGAAATCAGATGAGCCAAATGATGAAGAACTTCATAAGGAGTCTTCATCAACCTCTTATTCACTAAAGCTCTATTCTGTACATAGCAAGCTGTATTGACAGCTTCAGCCCAAAAGGTCAGTGGCAACCCCGAGTCCGCCAACATTGACCTTGCTGTTTCAATGAGAGTCATATTCTTTCTCTCCACCACTCCATTCTGCTCAGGAGTTCTAGGAATACTAAACTGCCTTCTAATTCCCTTGGACAGGTAGAAGTCATCAAGTGTGTGGTTTCTGAACTCTGTTCCATTGTCACTTCTCACACACTTGACCTGTAGGGAATACTGCTTTTCTACAAGTAACACAAAGTTCATGATAGTCTTGGCTGCTTCATCCTTGGAGTGCAAGAAGAAAGTCCATACAAACCTGTAATAATCATCCACAATTACCAGGCAGTATTTCTTCTTTGCCATGCTCATCACTCTGACAGGACCAAAGAGATCCATGTGCATGAGCTGCAAGCAGGCAGTGGACTTTGGTTCTTCTATTGAAGGGAATGAAACTTTGTGTTGTTTTCCTTTCAAGCAAGCAGTGCAGTCATCTTCACACTTGAACTCCTTCAGAGGCAATCCTCTTACTAAACCATGGCTTATCAGCTGATTCATGTTCTTGAAATTAACATGACCCAGCCTTCTATGCCATAGTGTAGACTCTTAAGGAGAGGCCTTGGAGAATAGGCAAGGATGGCCTTTTAGATCTATCTTTTTGGAAAGATCTAAGGCATACACTCTTCCTGTCCTGTTGGCCTTCAGGAGAGTGTGTTCATCCAACGCCTTGTCAATCAAACTCAGAACTTTGGATGACAGAATCCGACAGTTCTGGCTTGTGAAAAGGGCAACATGGCCTTTGTCACACATTTGACTGACACTCAAGAGGTTGTACTTGAGATTCTCCACATGGTTAACATCATCAAACCTTATTTCCCCATTGGAAACAAAGCCTTTTCCGATGATGTAACCCTTTGCATCATTGCCAAAGGAGACGAATCCCTTCTTTCCTTGAGAGTAGTCATTAAGAAGGGAGCTGCTTCCTGTCATGTGCATAGATCCTCCACTGTCTACATACCAGATGCTTCTTTGGCATGTTGAAGAACCCTGCAAACATAACCACATGTTAGTTAGTCTTAGAGACCCAAACCTATTTGGTTTTGGGTCTGTTCTCAACTATAGGTGCAGCACTAACAGCTGTGTTATGTGTGACAGCCTGAGGTGAAGAAGATGGTGCAGAAGAGGAACCCTTTGGCTTGGACTTCCTTTTCTGTGGTTTCAACACAGGAACATCTAAATGGTTGACTCTTCCCATTAATTGTTGAACCATCATCACCAGCTGTGTCTGATTCTGTGATAAAACTTTCAACTTTTCAGACACATTGGAGTTTGCTGATGATGGATTCCTATGTTGTACCATCTTTTTCTGAGCAACCTCAGCTGTTGCCTGAGTAACCCCTACCTTCTTTTTAGATTTAGCTTTGGGCTTAGGGATTTCAGGCTTGGATGTTGCTAGTACAAACTTGGTTTCAAACTCATTCTTCATTTTATTGATGTCCTCATTGATTTTCTCCTTCTATTTGAGTTTGGAACCCCTTTTGTACCAGCAATCATCAGTAAGATGATTGAACAAGCCACATATCTCACATGGCTTCTTCGTCATCTTATGCTGATCATCAGCTGAAGAGGATGAAACTGCTGAAGACTTGTTCTTCAGCTGTTTGCTATCAGTACTAGCAGTTTTCTTCCTAGTGCCTGCTTTCCTGGCATCCTCTTTAGCTGTCTTCAAACCTTTCCTACTGTTAGTTTTCTTCTCTTTAGTGCTAACAGTAGTTGAGGTTTGATCATCAGATGTTGTCACTTGCTCTCCAGTACCTTCAGTACTTCTAGTTACAACACCTGAGTTGATCAGCCTTTTGGTCATGTGACAGTCAGCATTTGAACCATCAACTGTTATAGCATCAGCTGATTGGTTTTGGCAGGAGTTAATGCTAACTTCTATCTCTGATGATGCTGAATTAGAAGATAGTAGGTCACATGATGAAAAGGATTGATTATTGCTCTCCCCATCAGATTCAACTTCTGCTCTTGAAGTGAAATCTGTAGGAGGAGCAGTGTGATTATAACCAATGCCAAACTTCACATTGGAAGTTGATTGCTTACTAAGAAGCATTTCAAAACCCTTGCATGATTGCACCCATCGATCACACTCAACATGGGTGGTTGCAAGAGTTTCCTTGAGGTCTATGTACTTCTTTAGAAGTACATCTTCCCTAGCTTTATCATCTTTGATTTGACATTTAAGCTTGTAAATCTCATTATTTTTCTCTTTTAGAACAACCTCAAAATCAGCTTTTCTTTTGGAAATAGTGTGCTCTAGCTCAAAATTTTTATCAATTAAAGCTACATTTGCTTCTCTAATAGAAGCAAATGCTGCTATGCAAGATTCAGAACAAAGCTTGGCTTTAGCCTCAGTGGATACCTGCGATGATGCATTGGATGATGACCCTTCAGTAGAATCAATGGCCATCAGAGCAAGATTTCCAAAAGGATGATCACCACCATGTTGACCAGCATCTTGGAGTAGTTTTTCCTGACCAGATAGATCATCTAGTAGACTACTCCAGTCAACAACACTTGGGGTGAAGAAGCTGTGTTGTTGAGGTTGTGTGTGATGATGAGATTGGTAAGATTGAGGCTCAGGAAGAGCATGAGGTGGTTGAGCCGAGGGTGCTTGAGTTTGACTAGGCTGAGGCACATAGTAACAGTGGTAAGGATATGGCATATGACCCTGAGGCACAAAATAAGCAGGTGCTGCCTGTGCTTGTGATGGATGACCAGAACTGGAGGAATGTTGCCCTCTGTGCTATGAGCTATTGCTGGGAAAAGTCACAAAGGGTGCAGAGGAGTTAGATCCAGATGATCTACACTCTCTAGCAAAGTGCCCAAGCCTTTGGCACTTGTAACACCTCAACTTGCTCTTGTCAAAACCAACTTTGGTTTTGCCAGAGAGTCCAGGGAATTTCCTACCAGTTCTCTTGTAGAACTTTTGAGATCGGATATTTATCATTGCCATTTGGTTCAAAATATCCATCTCTTCCAGATCATCATCTGGAATGCCCTTCAAGTCCTCCATCAGAAAACACAAGTTGTCACCACTACCTCCTGAACTACTAACACCAACAAAAGCTTATTCTGAGTTGGTAGAGAAATCAATATGCTCATCATAAGAAGTTTCTGATGCTGCATATTCTGACTCCTGACTTATCAAGGCAGCATTTCCTTGAACAAAGTCATCAGCGAGCTTGCCAGAGGTGGACAACTTCCTCTTTTGCTCTATCTCTCTCTCAAATGTGAGCAGTTTCCCATGAAGTTGGGTGAGAGATAGAGTTCCTAGATCTGCACTGGAGCGTAGGATAATGGTATAAGTGTCCCATCTCTCAGGTAGTGATCAGAGGAACCTGTTGTTCATCTGGCTGTTGGAGTACTCTTGTTTGACCATCTTCAGCTCAGAAATCAAACAAGAGAACCGCTCAAACTGCTGGGTCAGAGTCTCACCCTTTCAATAAGAGAATGTCTCATATTGTTGGGTGAGGATTTCCCTATTGTTTGCTATGACCGAATCAGTTCCTCCAAATTGTTCCTTTAGAGCAACCCATAGGTCATGAGCAGTCTCATGATGCAGGAGCCCTGAATAAATCTCGTTAGGAATAGCCATGGCTAAAATTCCATGGGCTCTAGCATCAATTTCGAACAGCTTAAGATCTTCGTCCGAATATTGTTCAGGTTTCTTCGGAACCTTTTCATTAGATTCAGGAACGCTCACCATAGGTTTGTATGGTCCATGCACCACTGACTTCCAACAACCAGCACTGTTGACAGACAAGTGGTGAAGCATACGTCTTTGCCATATGTTATACTCATTCCTCACAAGCATCGGAGGCTTGGTTGAGGAACCAGTATTGTGAGGATCGTTAGTTGGTGTCGTCATCTCAGGTTTTATTCAAAAACAAGTTTAAGCAAAACAAATGTAGCATAAAACCACCAGAGAACCACAAGATTTTGGCCAGAAACAGTAGAAACTCACTCTCTATGGCTAATTCTTGCAAATTGCTAATTCGATCAAACGTAGAGATCAAAAGAGCAGTTTCAAATGATCAATAGTGAAATCGATCAATGATTAACCTGCTCTGAAACCATTTGACAGGATCTCAGCCTCTAGTTTGATCAATCGGATTGTTTTTGCAGCTGATTTAGCATGAAATTAGCACTTAAAGCAAGAACATAAAATAGTTTGCATGTAAAAGTACAAACATAGAGAGAGAGAAAAGTTCTGCAAAAGAGAAGATTTTCTATTACTCAACACGTTTCGGCACCTAATACAGCATGGTTCACCATCCTTTTATAGGCGGCAAGAGGATGGGCGATGATGTCACTTGACAGTGACATCAACCGATTATTAAACTTACAACTGATAGAACATAAAACTACTGAAGATGTCAACGGCTGACATCTTCTTACAAAAGTGTTCTACCTATTACAAGTACTGAAAAAAAAACTACTGAAAAGCCTACAACGACTGAAGAACAAACTCTTCAGTCGTTTATAACTACTGAACTATAACAGCTGAAGAACAAGCTCTTCAGCTGTTGTACAAACTACTGAAACTAAATATAAAACTACTGAAATGAAAAACCATCACAACAACTGAAGAAGACTTCTTCAGCTGTTGTGACAAACTCTGAATCTTCAGCACATGGTTCTTCAAACTTGGGCTTCAGATGATGTATCAGCTGATTACTTCAGTAGATGTCATCAGCTGTTATCTTCAGTCTTTGTCTTTAGACATTGTGCATTAGTAGATGATCTTCAGTTCTTCAACTTTGATCTTCAGCACTTGTCTTCAGTACTTCAGACTTCAGTACTTGTCTTCAGCACTTTAGATTCTTCAGCTGTTGTACTTCAGATCTTTGATCTTCAGACTTTGATTCTTCAGACTTTGTCAGAACAGCTGATGGGAGTCTTTAGCAGTTGTTGTAATGACATGTGGGACTTAGAGTTTTTCCTAATCTTGGCTCATTGGTTCTTTTGGTCCAACATCTCCACTATCATTATCATCTTCATCACCGTCATCTACCTCATCATCACTATCCTCATCATCACCATCATTGCCATCTTCCTCTCTTATCTTCAGAGACTCATCCTTAGTGCCCTTAAGTTTGAGAAGGATGGTCTTCTTGGCCTCCTCCATCTCCTCAATCTTCTTAGAAGATATGACGTTTAGCTTCTGGAGTTGGGTGAGCTCTAGACTCTGAGCAGCCATCTGCTAGGTCTGCTCCTGTAGCTGTTGTGCCTGCTGAGAGATCTGCAGTGATTGGGCAGCAGTAAGCTCCACTAACTGTCTTAGCTGTGCAGTCTTCTCGTCATCGGCATCTAACAGCTTCAGCACCATTCGGTTAAGTACTGCAAGCTGTTCCTCTACCCCACTGGAGGGTAGAGAAGATCCTGATTGAGCTGTTGAGGGTCCGGCTTGGTGTCAGGTGGTGGTAGCGGTGGTGGTGGTGAATATAGGTGGAGGTGTATGAGTGCGTGGAGGTGTAGGAGTAGTGGTTGTAGAGGGTGGTATGGTAGTGGTAGGTCGTGTTGTGGTAGTGGGTGGTGGAGTCGTAGTAGTGGTGGCTGTGGAGGTAGGTGTGGTGGCTGAAGAAGTTGTATGCAAAGTAATCCTCCTTCGCTTCGCCTTCTTCCCGTGGGGCTGAGACATCCTTTTCAGTCTAGTCCCTTTGGACCCGGATGCTCCCCCTCGGCTACTGGGAGAGTATGGGGTATATGATGGGTCGACAGTAGAACCCCCAGACCCTCCCAGGCGTCCACCAACTGCCCTGATGCCTTGCTCCGTAGCAACCACCCGGCTACCACTGTCCGGGTGAGAGGCTCTTTATCAGACTCTTCTTCCTCATCGGCCTGAAAGTCCTGATGGAACCTAGCCGTCTCTAATCCCTCTTGTGGGGATGGTGGAGATGTAACATCCGCAGTAGTGGTCTCAAAACCTGTATCTCCACTATCATCACCATCACCATCATCTGAATCATCACCAGGGAGGACTATGTGCTCCACATCTGAGTCACTGTCGTCGTGGCACCACTTACGTCTTGCCAACACCACGTAGTCCTCCTAAGCTAGATGCCCAAACAGTCTCCTCACCGGGGGCTTAACCTGCTTGCCCCGATAGACCTTCATTCTTCCTAATGTCGTGTCTTCCATGACCTCCAGGAAGACTGCATCCTCTTTCTCCTTAGGCAGCTGGGGGAGCATCTGATCGATGATCATCTGAATAAACCTTGGGTACATGCAAAAGCTCTCCTTCCCCTTGGTATTGATGTTCTCCACCAAGTAGGTGAAGATCATCCTGGAGAAGCTGAACGGGAAGTTCAACACTAATGCAGTATATGCATTCTGCATCTGATCAGACAACTCATCAAATCCTCCCTTCCTTGAGGCTATACAACGTAAAAGAACATGGGCGAGGTACACGAACTAGGGGCAGAAGTTGCTCTTGTTAAGCATACTTGTGTTGATGTCCCGCGAGTACTTCGCCCTCATAAAGCAGCCACGGACGGTAAGGGGATGTAGTCTCGTTAGGCAGTTAGCATTGTCCCCAAACTCAATAACGGTCCATATATCTTCCTCAGTTTGATCAATATCTTGTCCAAAGATAGAGCTCCGAATAGTGTGAGGCTCCGTGGACCTGTCTACAACAGCGTTTTCCCAAACGCCTGCTGAATCGATCTGTATGGAGTACACTGCTCTGAGATTGCTCGGAAGATCGTCGAGCGTCGTAGAAAACTAATAATCCCAGAGAAGTCCGTCGCATTGCGGGAAGTAAGATCCAGATGAGCACAGACATTGTGCTTGGTGCTCATGGTCCACCGACTAGCCATCTGTGACATAAAACAAATAAACATTAGTACTTGTCTAAGATAACCAATTTCAGTTAATGAACATGAAAAAATTAGTTTAGTTGTGCGACTGAACAAAGCGACTGAGATCTAGTCGTGCGATTGAACTATACGACTGAGATCTAGTCGTGCGATTGAACTATGCGACTGAGATCTAGTCGTACGATTGAGTTCATTCGTAAGACTGAGTCATACGATTGGACTTAGTCGCATGTCTTCTCATGCGTTTACCTCAGTCGTGCGACTGAGCTCATACGCATGGTTCAGTCGTACGACTGTGCCATTCGTCCATCTCATTCGTACGATTGAGCCAATCGGACAGCTCAATCGTACGATTGAAGTTCTTCAGTGTGTCTAGTCACCTATTTGACTGTTTGACCATTCAAATTCATGGTTTTAAGCAATACTTGATGTTAAACATTGTGATTAGGCTCATTACACTCGGAATAGTCCGATTAAGCATCTTTTAAGTTTAGTTTGATCTTATAGCTCAGTTTAAGTGGTTTATTTGTCCGTTTTAGTCCTTGGTTATTGTTAGGTCAAAATTTGAGTGATTCTTGATGTCAATGTTTGGTTTTATTGATGAACCACCTCGAATATTACCTGTATAAACAATATAGAATGTCAGAACACAAGAATATATGGTAAATGTGAATCGAACGAAATTTCGGCAGAGGTTCTTTAAGTCGTACGTATAAAGGGCGATTTGGGTGAGTAGAGCGACTGAGGCCGATTCACCTTGTATTTATACTAGGGAAACCTCTAGTCGTGCGACTGAGCCTAGTCGCATGAGTGAGTCATGCAACTGAGCCTCAGTCGTGCGATTCACCCAATCGTTGTCTATCATAGTCGGTCACCTCCAATCGTGCGATTGGGCTCATTCGCATGGTCCACTCGTACGATTTGGACTCATTCGTATGATCCAATCGTACGACTGGTCCATACTTATGGTCCAGTCGTGCGAATGGGCCATACTTGTGACATTTTGACCATTTTACCTTTCGACACTTAGTTCCATTTAACAGTAGATAACACATTATGAGCAATTGATCATCTCAGACATGATCAATTTTAGATTAAAACCTGTTGATCACCTCAGATGTGATCCATTTATCCACCTGATCATCTCAGACATGATCCATTTATCCACCTGAGCATCTCAGACATGATCCATTTATCCACCTGATCATCTTAGACATGATCCATTTATCCACCTGATCATCTCAGACATGATCCTTTTACTTTTTTAGAAACAATTGATTTAAGATTAACGTTAAGTTCATTTTGTGACATTCACAGCAATGAGTAACATAGCACAGTCCGACACGGACACACTTTGCAAATAATTTGAAAGACTAAACTAAGTAACAAAATAAACATGTTTTTGTGATTTTGTTACGGTTGGGTAGAAAAGCCTATTAGCATTAACATCATTTCTAAGATAGATTCATATGGAATCAGACAGGCATAAACTCAATTACTTGGAACTTTTATATATTTTGTGAAGTGGAAACTAACATATTTACATATCACAGTTTCTCATTCATCTGAGACTTCTAAGTTCTAACTGGGAATCATGCTTGATTTGATATGTAACACACATTGATTTTGAACATCAGGCGATGCATCCATGACGATTGTTAGTATATTTGTCCACTTAAATCCATACACAGACTTTTGACACACATTGGTGATGTATTCGGTTATATTATTTCAACCAACATTTGTGGATCCCAAGCTTATATGGTAATCAACATTCCTTAGAGGACTTTCGAGCGGTCTACGGGTATTTTGACAAGAAGAGACTATTCATAGATCTTTCAAAGAGAAGCCAAGCCTCAGGTCAGTGCCATCGCACAGGAGAGAGGCGGCAAACAACAATGAATTCTAGAATATCTAGGTTATGCTTATCCTCAGGTCAGTGCCATCGCACAGCAGAGAGGCACACAACCTATCTTCTTGTTAGAGCGTCTTAAAATTTTTCTTTAGCACATAACGCACCAACAACATAGGTTATCAGCTTGATTGCGTTTATTTTCATTTTTTCATGCTTTGCTCTTTTTGCGGTCATCCGCACACTTTTAGTGGCGTTTATTTGCTCGTCATCCCTTATTGGAAATAGCTGATTGTGTTAACCAGTGATAAGATGGGAACCCATAGTCAGTTGAACAGATAAGTTTAAATTGAGTTCACCAATGATGTCTACTAGTCTATTGTGTTGAATCTACCTACACATCATATGATGAACTAGCACCTCCATAGATCGACTTTCTCCGTATAATTATAGTTACAAACAAGCGTACTATCATTTTCCCAATTTGTTAGACTTAGATTTCTCTGACTAACCATTTTCTGTGATTTAATTAAACTAAAATTGCAAAAATTGAATATCTTTTTGTGTTTCAAGTAACTTGATGTCTGTGTACTATCACTTTCTATAGTGTTGAATCACATTCTTATCTTTGTTGTTTTTGCCTTTTAGCTTATCTGTCCTCCCCCCTTTTTTTTAAGTAAATAAATACTGAACATAACCTAACATCCCCCTAAAATTCTAGAACAGAAAATCTTTTTGTGTTTTTGGATTTTTATAAGACAAGGAAATTAAAAGAAATAAAAATAAGAATGAAAAAAAACTAAACACGTGTCGGACTAGGCATCTGTGTCTTCTGCAATTATGTCACTTTTCTTTTTCAGACCGTTGACCTCTAACAGATATAGAAATCTGGGTTTGTCAAAAGGTTTGGTGTAGAGGTCGGCGAGCTGAAAATCCGCGTTTATTTTAATCACATCAATTAATTGTTTTTCATAGCAATCGCGTATGAAATGATACTTTATGCCGATGTGTTTTGTTTTAGGGTGTTGAACAGGATTTTTAGTAACAGCTATGGTAGCAGAATTATCAACAAAGATAGCTGTTTGAGAAAATTTCAAACCGTAGTCTCGCATTTGTTGTTGGATCCAGATGATCTGAGAACAGCAACTTGCAGCAGCAACATATTCAGCTTCACAGGTTGATAATGCAACCGAGGTCTGCTTCTTGCATTGCCAAGTGACTAACCGCCTTCCAAAGAACTGACACCCTGCTGATGTTGACTTGAAGTTCATCTTGCAACCGCCATAGTCAGAATCACTATACGCAGTGAGCTCAAAGTCATCATCATGAGGATACCACAATCCAAGTGTTGGGGTACCCTTCAGATAACGGAAAATCCTCTTCACCCCAATCAGATGATTGACTTTGGGTTTCGCTTGATATCTAGAGCAAAGACATATGGTATACATGATATCGGGACGTGAGGCAGTGAGATACATAAGAGATCCGATCATCCCACGATACATAGTGGCATCCACCAAATCCCCATTCTCATCAGGAGCCACATCATGATTCGTGGCGAGAGGGGTACCGGCAACAGTGACATTTTCCATATCAAATCGACTCAGAATGTCTCCAACATACTTAGTCTGATGCAGAAAAATACCGGTTGGTGTTTGATCCACCTGTAATCCGAGGAAGAACTTCATTTCTCCCATGGCACTCATTTCAAACTCTGCCTTCATCACAGATTCGAACTCTTTGCACAGTTCTTCATTTCTGGAACCGAAGATGATGTCATCCACATAGATCTGCACCATTAATAAATCCCCATCTTTCTCTTTAATGAACAACATGCAGCCAATCACACCCCTGCGAAAACCGTGTTTCAAGAGATGGGTGGAGAGCTTCTCATACCAAGCTCGATGAGCCTGATGTAGCCCATACAGAGCCTTGTCCAACTTGTAGACTCTGTCCTGATGATAAGGATCTTCGAATCCCTCGAGTTGACTGACGTAGACTTCTTCACGGATTTCCCCATGAAGGAATGCACTCTTAACATCCAGTTGATAAACTTTGATCTTCATGTAAGATGCGTAGGCTAGAAATATCCGAATCGCTTCCATTCGTGCCACCGGTGCAAACACTTCATTATAGTCGACTCCCTCGACTTGTCTGAATCCATGAACAACCAACCGTGCCTTATTTCTGATAACAACACCTTGGTCGTCCTTCTTGCACTTCAGTACCCATTTGGTACCAATCACTTTCACTCATTTGGGCCTATCAACGAGTGTCCACACTCCCAGCTTCATGAACTGTAGCAGCTCCTCCTGCATAGTGTTGACCCAGGCCTCATCCTTCAGGGCATCACTGACGTACTTAGGCTCAATTTAAGAAACAAAACATGAGAAAGGCCCGTCATTGACATATCCCTTTTCCATGACTGCAGCATAGTCAGCAGAGTACAGCTGATTTCTTGTCTGCACACCGGATTAAAGATCCCCAATGATAGAGTCGGGGGATGATTCACACTGATCCTAGTCACAGATGTCGTAGGAACGACAACTTCAGTATCAAGATTTTGACAACAGGTTCAGTATCCGGATTTCCTGATGCTTGTTCAGCAGCTGAGGAGCTCTCTTCCTGATTGACATTATGCTCATTGTTAGTCTCAGCTGCTTTGTCATCATCTGATGACTCATCATTCTCGTCCTGAGCGGGTGTTGAAGATCCCGAAGCACCACTGGCTGGTGTCATATTGCTGATATCCAGATTCCGTGTATTTAGGACGTCGTACATCATCTGGGCAGCAATCTCGTCATCTGAATCAAGCTGAGGGAGGTTGAAGGATTTGAAAAAGCCATCGTAATCGAATAATGACGATGGACCTTTTCCAGCAAGGGGGTGGTGTATCTTTCAACATCTACGTTGTACCACACTTCTACCTGACCTGTCGAGTTGTTATAAACCTGTTTGTCTGGTATGCTATATCCTAAAAATATCCCTTGATCGGCCTTCTCACTGAACTTGCCTTCCTGAGTTTTCTTCAGCAAAGTATATGGAGCTCCGAATGGTTCCAGATACTCCAGGTTCGGTTTACGCTTCTGAAGCAACTCATAGCAATTCTTCCCATGCCGCTTGACTACTAACACACGATTAAGTGTCTAGCAAGCATTGGTAACAGCTTCATTCCAGAACTGTATTGGTAGTTTTGAATCTGCCAACATAGTCTGTGCTGTCTCGATCAAGCTCCGATTCTTTCGTTCAGCAACTCCATTCATCTATGGTGTGTATACAGAGGTGAACTAATGAAAAATTCCCTTCTCTTTGCAGAAAGCATCCATCTACTGATTCTTGAACTCTATTCCATTGTCTGAACGAATCTTCCTTACTTTCAGCTTGTAGAGGGACTCCAGTGTTGTGACGAGAACCTTGAACAACTCAAAAGTTTCTGACTTAGCATTCAGAAACATCACCCAGGAGAAACATGAGTAGTCATCTGTGACTACAAAGCAGTACCAGTCTCCGGCGATACTCTTCATGCTGACAGGACCGAATAGATCCATATGCAATAGCTCCAGGGGCATCTCGATAGATTTAACGTGCTTGGTCTTGTGAGACTTCCTGGTCTACTTTCCCTTCTTGCATGAGACACAAAAATCAGGAAGTTTGAAGTTCTTTATAGTAACTCCCTCAACTAAGTTGTTATGAATCAGATGATTCATCTTCCTGTGATTTATATGTCCCATTCTTCTATGCCATGAGATAGACTCTTTCTCTATTGCTTTAGACAAAAAGCACTGAACAGTAGACTCAGTAGTAGAAGCATTTGACATATCTAAAACATACAGGTCATTGTACCTAGATGTTGACATTAATACCTGCTCCTCTAGAATCTCCATCTCTTTCTTCAGAATGTAACACTTCCGATTATCAAACATCACTTTAAAGCCCTTGTCACATATCTGAGACACTGAAAGCAAATTGTTTTCCAATTGTTGAACAAAATTCACTTAATCAAATCTTACATTTGCATTACCTACTTCTCCTTGTGCGGTAATGTATCCTCCTTTGTTTCCATCAAAAGAAACGTGTCCCCCTTTTATTTGTTTGACATTGAAAAGGAGATACTGATTTCCTGTCATGTGCTTAGATGCCCCGCTATCTACAATCCATGTGTTGGTAGAAGCACTATAGCAGACAACCAGCACATAATAGAAAATAATTAGTTAAGGAGGGGGACCCAAGCCTTGACTGGCTTGGGTTTCCCAGAGGCATCACACATCACGAACTCAACCCACTGTCCTTTATCAGCTGGTGGGACCTCAACCATCAACTTATCAATGCTTTCAGACACTTCAGATGTTTTGGCTTTCCACAAACCATCCTTTTGAAAGGATTGTTTGTGGTAAACCGATGACTGATTTACAGTCTGAACCTCAGGTTTAGTTTCAAAAACAGGCATCACAAACTTGCCAGTGACTTGTCTGTGTTGTCTGTGGTGTTGAGGAGAGGTATAAGACTTAGCAGGTGTTTTAGACCTAACAGGAGTCTTAGATCTCTGTTTTGAAAACTGTTTAACTTCCTTGTCTAGTTCAATTTTAATTTTGGGTGTCTGATAGTAAGGACAGTTGAAGAGATGTGACCTTGTTGTCCATAAGTATAGCATGATCTCTTTTTAATAGGACTAGGAGATCTCTTGTGGGGTGGGGAGTAAATTTCATGTAAGGACTTTTTGGTCTCAATCCTTTGATTTTCACCTTCCTTGACAAATTTTACTTGTTTAATGTTATGGTGGATTTGTCTTTTTGGATGATTTTGATCTGGCTTAATTTGTTTAGATTGAGTGGATTTTAAAGTCTTAGGTTATGTGTCAACAGATTTAGAACCCAACCCAAGAGTGACTTTAACATCCTCTTCCACCCTATCAGTCTGATCTTTTGTGCCTGAAGTTGATGACTTCTGATTAGCAATAGGAGGAGCAGGTTTAACTGCAGTATCTGGGTCACTACCAGAGGAGTAGTCACCACATGGTCCTTTATGGGATTATTATTAACTGGTCGTTGTTTGGTATTCAAAAGGATCTCATGTGGTGGAGGCACAACCTTATAACCCAGCCCTTCCCCGTTGTTGCGTTCCTTAACCAAGTTTTTCAAAATATGAGAAGAACTAGCTAGACTGTGGAGTTTTTGCTTTAAAGACTCATTTTCAACTTGTAAAACAGCTCTGTCCTTTTTAGTCTCCTCAATTGTCTTTAAATAAAACTTTATGTCATTTTCTTGGTTAAACGCGACAACCTCAGTTTCTTTTAGTTGTTTCTTTAAAGCTTCAATTTTCTCCTTATAGCTGCTCTCATGTTGTTTTAATACTCTATTAGCCTCAGTGCATAGTTTTAAATCATTTACTAAGTTATCATTATGTTCTAATAACCTAGCAAATTTCAGATCAATGCTTTCCCTAATTTTATCACATTCAACACATGCATGTTTATCAAAGAGATCATCTTTTGATTCTACCTGTGCAGATGTAGAGGTACCAGCCATGAGAGCATATTGGGGTTCCTGGTGTGCTACAGATTCTGCATTTAGTTCATCCTCAACGAGTTGATCAACAGCAACTAAGGCTTCAGTAGCATCCAGCTCTACTGAGTTCTCCCCCTCACTCGCAGAGTCGTCATTCAGATCATCAACGAGAGCAATGTTGGCTTCACCATCAGATAAAAATCGAAAGGACCCGTCCTGTCCTTCATCACCTTGAGCAACCATTGCCTTTGAATCATTGCTTGTTGAAGCTGTCTTTCTCTCTTTATCCTGTTTGTTGAAGGATGAGAATGGGTTCCCATTTCCAGTCTTCTTCGGATTAACACACTCTCGCTTGAAGTGTCCTTTCTCCCCGGAGTTGAAACAGATGACCTTTGACTTGTCAAATCCAAAAGTAGTAGCTTTAGTAGCCACCAGATTCTGTCCCGTCTTCTTAACAAACTTCTTCGCTCGTCGCACAGCACTCGCGAGAGCCCACATGAAGTCCATTCTTTCTAATTCATTTTCATCCACCTGCTCATAGTCTTCATCAGCCAAGTGGCAGTTACCAATCTTTCCTGCTACTAATCCATCATAAGAGTGAACCACAGCAGCAAGTAAGTCCATGTGCTCCTTAGCCACTTCCACAGTTACATTGCCCAAATTTTTTGTCACTAACTTCGTCGATTGAGCTTCTGTAGTACTGTGTTGAACCCCTGATGAAACATTTGACTCACCACCAGACGATGAGCTTTGACCAGTTGCAGATGTATTAGATACAAAAGCAGTCTGCAGAGGGGCACTGGAAGATTTTGCAGTAGGAGTCACATTGTAGAAAGACGGATCCTGAGTGTATGATCCCTTCTTGGCCTTGTACTTGTGTCTCACCTCTTCTTCTCTCAGTTTCAGGATGAAATCATTGATATCCAAAGTCTCCAGCACTGAGTTATAACTTAAAGTGGAAATAAATGAATCCCACTTCTCTGGTAGCCCATTAGCCAAACTTGCCACTTTTTCTTCCTTAGACGTTGTAACACCATGAGTGTGAAGTTCACTCATCAAATGATAGAAGCGGTCTATAATATCATCCAGACCCTCGTTCCCGATAGCAGAAAAATTATCAAATTCCTTCTTTAATGCTTTGGCCTTTAAAGACTTCAGTGTTGTGCTCCCTTCATACTGTTTCTCAAGAGCATTCCATAACTTTTTGCTCTGCTTAGGTTCTGAATACTGATGGAAGATATCTTTAGGAATTGACTGTCAACATAGCATAGGCTTTCTTCTCTACATTATATGCAATCTTTTAGGCATCACTTAATTCACTCAAGTTAAGGGGTATACCATCACCTCCAACTGGCATATTATAGCTAGTCTCAATAGCATTCCAGAGATTTGTGTCCACTCCATTAAGATGAATCTCAAACATTTGCTTCCATTGAGGAAATTCATCAAGAGACAAAATCTTAGGTGGTTTATTATGGTTCCCGATCTCATTTTCCAATAGCAATAGGTTCTGGATCCTGAAGTCCTTCCCTGCTGAGAATGCATAGTTCTCTGAGTCCATAGCATTAAACTTGAAAACCAAACTGTGTATGCGAATTGGAGGGGCGACTGAAGGACGATTGAAACTTAAATGTGCGATTGAGCTTAGACGTATGACTGGGCAGGCGATTATGGCAGTTGTGCGAACGAACAGAACGACCGGGACAATCGTGCGATTGAACGAGCGACTGGCCCAATCGTGCGATTAAACTGGGCGATTGGAGTTAAGTCGTGCGATTGAGTCAATCGTGCGACTGAGACTGCTCACTTCGAAATTTTACAACCTTTTTCACACAATTCGACCTAAAACACAATTTTGAATACCCTAGACGGCTGCAACTCGAAAAAGACTCAATTTTGAAAGCATTCACACGTAAAAACTGGATTTTTATGCAGAATGCACGGATCTTTAGACTAAAAACGTTGACTTTTTCACAAAAACGATTGAATCCACGAAGAATCAAGAGCCAAAGCTCTGATACCACTTGTTAGGAGTGTGTACGTACGGAGTACTAACTGATTCAACGTGTAACCGGATCAAATAGCGTGGAATTCTATTTGATTGGCGATCCAATCAGGGAGAACGTTAATCCGATCAAACCTAACGATTAGAATACGTTAAGAATAGACTCAAAATGATCAGAAACGTTCTATGAACTTGGAAGGGACGATCTGGATGAACTTGGACGGCTAGGGTTGTGAATTCTCGAAATGTTCCGTTTTTCTACGAATTAAGTGGTATTTATAGGTTACAGCTTTCATTCGTACGACTGAGTCATGCGTATGGCTCAGTCGTGCTACTGAGTCGTGTGATTGGTTCATTCGTACGACTGAGTCAGTCTTATGACTCAATCGTGCAATTGACTCAATCACCTGGTTCAGTCGTGCGATTGGCCCGTTTGCATGGTCCAGTCGTGCGACTGAATCATGAGACTTAGTTAAACACATTCCTGAACCTTTAACAAATCAGACCTATGTCTAACAACTGTATACCTATATAACATGTTCGTATAAGCGTGTAACATACAATAATATAAATATATAAAACATTAAACAACTAATACACAATCAATCAAAGAGTTTTTCATTACATTGATCAAACATTACATATGTGTAACAAAATAAAAGTCAGTTACATTTAAGCTCACTAGACCTAGAACTAGGGACATATGTACCAACAAACCTCCAGCTCCCCTATGCAAGTGGGTGATGCTACCAAAAAGGGGGAGGAGTTATCACAATCATAGAACCTTGGAGTCCTTCTCAGAGTATGGACATTGAGGAATCACCAACCTCATTTGCAATTGTCCACACTCAGTAACCTTCTCAAGTTCACATTGATGTGGACTCACTCATACAAAGTCTGTTTGAGGAGGGAATACCATGGGCAATGTCAACCCCACCATATGAAGTTGCAAATAAAATTAAAGGGTGGAGGTATGATATTGATAGAAGAGCCCTAATATTGCATAGATTTCAAGGACAAAAAGAAGTCTTAAATGTTCACACCTTGAACTTCTACGACAGTGTTTCTCTAATCAATATGCCACTAGCCAACCTAAATCAAAATAGGAAAGATGAAATATTGGCAGAGAGAGTTAAAGACAGGATTGTTAAAGAACTCAGCCAAAGAAGAAGACAACTGCAAACAAGTAATATCATTGGACAAGTGGATATTGAGGTGGAACCCGAGATTAGCTTCAAAGGGGAAACCTTGATTGAAGGCCAAATGACAGAGCCTGTGAGCATTGTCACATAAAAAACTACTTCAACATCCTTCACCCTCGGTGATGCACCAATTGGTGAACATGCTTCACAACCTCTCTCTGGCCGGAGCTTGGCTGTTGAACCAAGCAATGAAGGCCAAAGCTCTCTCCACCTTGAGTCACCAAGGCCTATGAGTGACAAAGGGAAGAGGAAAATGTCCTCTGAGGAGATTGAGGAGGAGGAAAGAGAGAGGAAGAGGAAGCTAAGGGGAGAGAGTTCAACTGGTTCCTCTTGTTTCATGGAAGCAACAAATAGGACAGCCCCCATGCCAAATACTCAAGATGATGAATTGAGGGCAGCCAGATTGAACTATTTAGGAACTAGGAACTACAATATTAATGAACTTATCTCTCTTCCCTTAGAAGAGTTAAATGAACTAGCAGACTTAGAGCTGATAAATGAGAGGAAGGAGGCAGAGAATGCAGAGTAGCTCCTCAAAGTTAAAGAAGAAATCAGGCAGAAGAGGCTTTACAAACATGCTCCTACCCTTTCCCCAGGTCATGAAAGCCCTGAGAGAGAGGATGTGGCAACTGAACAATGTCAGGTAGATAAGGAGGCTGATAGACTAAACATGATCAAATACCTGAGTGCCACAGGCCTTTATAAGGCATCTGCACTTCTTTCCCTCTTATATCAATAATTGAATTTGAGTATCTTAAGCAGTTGGAATAACAATTCATAAATGAGCAAAAGGTTGCTAAGAGAAAGATGAGGGAAGAAGCTACAAAGTCAAGAGCCATCATCCAAAAGAGTTAAAAGAAGTCTGCTGACAAATAAAGGATGATAAGCTTCTTGAAGCTGTATGGATTCTTCAGAAGGAGACTTGGTCCAATGTCTCTATCCACTATGGATGAGCACATCAGAGTGATCAAGAAGAAGATTAAAAAGGGAAAGCTTATGGACTTGCATTCTCCACCAAGCCAAGCTGCTCCTAAGGTAGAGGTTAAGGTTGAACCAACACAGACAACATAACCTAGACTTTCAGCTGCATCTCAGCCAACCTCATTTTCTATTCCATAGGAGGGTTCTACTCCTTCTCCTTCTAAACCTATGGGAAGAGGACCTAACTGAGAATGGCACAATAGAACAACCTGGTACTCAAGACTAGCCCTCTCATGAAAAGAGTATCCAAGAAGACAAAGGCATCCTCTTCCGGACCTCAGGATGAGTCAGAGCATCCTAAGGAAGTGCAACAAGAGGCTACTTGACCAACTCCTAGTCAAGTACAGCCTCTTAAAGCTGGAAGACCCATCTTGTCTTGGACCTTTGCTACTAATCCAGACAGATGGTATGTCATCAGAGATCAAGGTGGTCAAGATGTCTACTTCTGGTAGGTCATGCTTGATCTACCTCTGCATGATCTCCATGACATGAGAAGATACTATGAAAGTCTGAGGGATCCTGACCAGATGATGAAGAAAAGAATGGCTTTGATCCTAATGAAGACTATCAACTAAGGAACAATCTTCTCTGTGTTGATAGCATCAGCCTATAGGGAGTTTGTAATGTTTATATAAAGGCTGATGTAACCAAAACAACCAAAGGCTTCCTTAGTGAATACACTCAGTACCAAGTAGAAGACGCTCCGGAAGTTTTATACTTAGAACAAGAATTATTCTAAGTGTAAAATCTTCCGAAGTCAAAGTTGCTCCGGAAGTTTTATACTCTGCACAAGAATTATTCTAAGTATAAACTCTTCCGAAGCCAAAGACCAAATCTTCCAAAGCGAAAGATGAAGTCTTCCGTAGCTTCAAAGACAAAGTCTTCCGAAGCCAAATGAAGTGACGACTGATTTCTTCCAAATACTTAGAAGAACATGCTTTTCTCTGATGTACTTTTGTATGAAGCTAACCCATTTTTCGCTGCAACTCTGGAGACTCACCAACTTGTATGAGTTGGTAAATAGTTTCATGCTTTTGTAACTGTACATTGAGGTCTTGGTCTGTAACTTTCTACTTTATGTTCTTTTATACTTTTTTGTAATATATTAGGATGTGAGCTATGTCATGTCATAGTCACTAGTCAAAAGGCAATCTGCCTTTTGACACTGTATTGATTTTGTTATCTTTCAATGTTCCAACTGGCCTTTCAAGTATAGCCAGTTGTATGATGTAGTATAAAGTATCTCAGGGTCTTGTAACTTATTTAACTTATATGTTGTAACTCTTGTAAGACAACTTGAGATTAATGAATGAAATTCTTGAAAACCATACATTGTTCTAGAGTTCTGTCTCATTGTTACTTGTGGTCTTTGCATGTTGTTCTTAAAACTCGGTTCCCTATTTGAACTGTTAAGTGTTCTAACACTCTTCTAATTGTGAGACTAATTGTATCGACCATCCCCTGACCGGTCCTGCAACATATATATATATATATATATATATATATATATATATATATATATATATATATATATATATATATATATATATATACTAGTAAGATACCCGCGCGATGCGGCGGCGGAGGCAACGAAATTTACAATGCAATACTCGTTTTTTGTTAATTAATGAATACTCTCATGGCTTCTATAGTATAATACTTTATTAGTTTTTTTATTTGTATATGTGTATAGTGTATTTATGTTATGAGACTCATAAATCTCAATTAAATATAACAAACACACAAATAAGACAATTTTAGTCAGAAACATAGTAAGAATAAATATCCGAACACACGAATAAGAAAATACAAGTCATAGGCATAGTCATATAAAAATAAATGTCTGCATGTCAACTACTTGCTTTTTAATGAGATTATTTTTTGTCATACGCCTTACACATCTCAATGACCTCATCACCATGCTTTGTCCACCATTCTTCATCAGTGTCCAAGTTGGAAGTTTCCTGTGTCACTTCCTTTTTATTTCTTTTATTTCTTGATAATTATTTTCTTGCATTTTCTCCTCTTTGAGTTATTTATGATCGGTTCCTGAGAAATACGACAACGTTTAAGTTTGGTGAATAATATATGTGATTTAATTAAACGTATATAAAGTTAACCACCATGATACCTTCATTTGTCACAATTAATGACTAATTAGTTGTATGATATAATTTGCCTACCAAATAGTATTTAGATTAAAAATGCACATACCATAATTATAACAGCATGACATAAGACACAAAAGTAAAACATACTTCTTGTGTACATAATGATATCAAAAAATAACAAGTTATAATCACAAGCAAACTACATAAAAAAACAATAAAATTGATAATTCCATAACTTTTGAACATCTCTGTTACAAACAAACAATAAGATCGATATATATTGATTAAATGTTCAAATCAATTAAACCAAGGAAATCATATTTTAGGAACAATGCATTAATCTAATCTGGTGTGTCTCTGTTATGTCCGGTTCATAAGCAATCCTAGTAAACTTTGTTGACCTTAATATATTTACTGTAAACATAAGAAATATATATGGTAAAAGTTAGGTATATAATTAAAAGTCATTTGTAACAAAAGCAAAAAGACAACCAACATTGTTTTTAGCATGTCTCTAACCAAAAGTTTAAGGTTAAACACAAAAACATTACATCAATTTTTAATTTATTCTACATAAAATAACCAACACCCCAAGGAGAATAATATTAAGTTTAAAACAAATAAATTTTATAAAATTATAAGCGACACAGTGTATGTATACTTTTACCTAATACCCAAACAAATGTATAATATTACAAATAACCAATCTATAACATCGTAACAGTAGACCTGGCAAAATGGGTGGGTCGGGTCGGGTATCGAGTCAAGATGGGTATGGGTTGAAGCGGGTTCGGGTCAGAACGAGCTCGGGTCAAGATGGGTTTGGTAATCTTCTACTTAGCATATGTAAATAGTCCTTTGTATTGAATCGTTAAGGGATTTGGAATCTTAACTTCATCGAAAATAAGCTTTGGCTGCTAATATCCCATAAAGTTATTTCTTTTGTTTGACTCATTTGAGATGTAACACAATCCAAAATGTTAACATTGTTAGTTGTCTTTAAAGATAAAACTTCAAATGATAAGACGTACCTGGATATTTACAACAAGAATTGATGGAAGTTCTCCTGAAGGACTAACAATAGGGAGCTCTACAAACCGAGCAATATGATCAATTTTCCTTTGCGATAAAAACACATCAACACCAAACGGATAGTATGCAGCAACATTAGGTGCATGCTCCTTCTTTTTATCCCTATAAATCCAACATGGCACAAGTGAAGAATTCAATATATTGAGTTAAACATTTAATAAGGGGTGTACAAATTCCTTGTTATACAAGTTCTCATCAGTTTGATAAGCAATACACCAATAAAGAGTTAGGTATCTGCTAATACGCACTATTCACGAGCCAGTTCAACCCAAGTCAGCACGAGCTCAGGCTTGGCTCGAAATCACCTGACTGTGCTGAAAAATGAGCTGAACGATCCAAGCCGCTTATCACAAACTGCTTATTTACACTAAAATTAGCATATAAGCAGATAAGCAGTTTTTAACAAAACCCCAAACACCCTCTAAGATGTATGTGCACAAGC